>OW052184.1:30576188-31966764 GCA_932526625.1 Rhingia campestris | reverse complement strand
TGTTTTCTTCTTGCCTTCCCTCCTTGTTTGCATAAAAAAAATCAATGGCAGATCTTATCTTTACCTGGAGCTTCTCCGAATGTTCGGACATCCAAAATACTGGAAGCGTCCCTCTTGTCTATCGCAATGTGATCAATTTGAATGACCGTTTCTTGATGTTAAGGCCACCATGTCCTTTATGTATATCAAGGTGATGAAAACGTGTGCTGACCCCTCTTTGCAGTAAATCCCCCAGCAGGATTTTAACATCGTATTTCGGTAGTTGCTTAAACGTTTTTTTTTCCAGGAGCTCGTACAAGCAATCCTTTTCAGTGTCATATTTATCTTCTGCCGGAGCATGAGCTCATAAAAGGCTTATATTTGCGAAATTGGCCTTGAAGAAGATTGTTACAATTTGTTTGCTAATGTCTTCATAAGACTTCTTGCCTAAGTCTGGAGCTTAAACAAATCCACATCTCTTTTTATGCTGACTATAACACGGGCCATCACTTCGTATTTTCTGTAGGACAGTAATTTCTGCATTGTAACTTAGGGCTTCCGATAGATGTACGGGTGCACCACTTCTATTTCATTTTGTCAGTCAAATATAAAATATCAGGACATTTAGTCAACGTTTGTCTCTTCCATTCTATGTCTTAAGTACAAATTTGAAAACATATGAGAAGGCTACTATCCGCTGTGCGGATCGTTGAATACCCTATCCCATCCCATCTTTAAAATAATATCCTCAAAATGTGGGCTTTATGGCGATAAAATACAGAAAATGACAATGGCACAATATATTGCTCAGACAGTTTATCAAAACCTTTTGTGGTTCGACAAAAAACAACGTTTTTGTATTGCATATGCCTTAGGGTAGGGCATACAAATGGTTTTTGTCCAAAAAGTGGACGTGAGTTAAAATGGTCTATTGCCGAATTGTTCATATTAATACTACCAATGATTGTGCATCAACATTTTTTCGAAAACTTTTAAATTTGGCCAAAAAACATTTTTTATAAAAAACGTGGGCGTGGAAAAAAACTTTATATTGACGAAATATATATATTCCAATTCTCTAGATATGCTACTCAGACTCTTTTTTAAAATTCCTTACGGTTTAACAAAAAAATACGTTTTTCTAAAAAGGGGCGTGGCAGTGGGCGGATTTCAAAAATGTTTACACTTGTTCTGGGAGCAACAAAGAGTATACCAAAGTTCATCCTTCTAGCTCAAAATTTAAGGCCCAAAAACTGGTGACGCACGGACGGACGGACTGACAGACATGGCTAAATCGACTCAGCAATCGATTCTGAGTCGATCCATATACTTTGAGGTATATGTAGCTAAATTATCACTCTATGTTACAAACTATACCCCTATGGGATAGGGTATAAACATAAGATGACAGCGACAAAATTCTATCGGAAAAATTGGTATGCATCGTACGTTTTGCAAACGTCAATATATAAGCAAAACATATGTTTAAATGTGAAATGCTGGGTTGCAAAGTAATCCCTATATATATTGCTTAAAAATATAAATAGCTTGCACACATTTAAGGCCTTTTTTGACCCCGTTACTCCCAATTTTAAGTGAAACATAATCTCCTCCAACTAAAAACAAAAAAATTTTTTTTTTCATTTCAATAGTAAGCAATTTTCCTATTTATAATCACTTTTTGATATTTAGTTACACTACACAAAAAAAAAATGGAGTTACGTCAGTTTAAATTTAGTACTCATAATTTGTCAGAAATCACTTTCTTGTCATTCGATCTCAAAACACAAACAAAACAAAAGTTGTTTACAAGTGAAAAGCACCGATGGGCAACAAATATATTTGTAGGGAAATTCAGGAGAGTGTTCCCACTTGCATTCCAGTTTTCAGATTATTCCATTTTTCAGATTATAATGAAATAAAACTATTAAAACTGCGCATTAACAAAAATTATTTTAATTCATTATTAAACAGGTAACCGGGTGTGATCAGACCCTTGTCATAAAATCCTAAGTGTAGACTTAAAATTAATACAGTTATCAAGCTCTGAAAGTATGCAATATTTTATATAGCTTGAATACCTAAAAGTATTCTTTTATTTACTATTAATTGTCAACTCACCTCGTGGTGTGAGTTGATTTAAAAAATCGCAAGATAGCAAGTCTCCTTGTTGGAATCCGGTACATCTTTGGAAAAGATAAGAACAGCAGTCTCCAAACTGCGACTGTATATGGTATACATCCTCACTGACAATTAAGGATTCTGCGTTTAAACCTTCAATGCGTAAACTTTTGACCTGGTTTATATACAGCTTTACAGCTCTGTGGACTAAAGATTTCTCGCCAACAGCAAAAAAAAAAAATTTTCTACCGAAATGACCAAGGATATCTGCATTGACTTTTCATAGAATTAGTGGTTAAGCACCGAGGTTCGTGTAGCCCACATTAGTTGTCCATCAATCAATTTGGCTTCAGGTTAGGTAAGGTTACAATGGCTGCACGCAAAGAGCGAGCACACTTAGACATTCCTCCTCTTCTTCGTCCAAGAGGCATAGTCTTTTTGCATGTAGGTCTAGGGGAAAATGTCCTGTTAGGACATTGATAATGGTACTGATGTTTGATCTGCTCAGCATTATCAAGCAGATGAAGTGGTTATGTTTGGCCAGAGTTGCCTGCATATTTGTCATGTTGTGCCATAAGCATCTGCGGTTTGCTTTCTTGATCGAATCCAGGTTGATAAGTGTTTTACATGTAGCGAGGCCATAGCTAGCATTTATACTGGAGGTAGAATATCAAGGGGAGTGCCCTGTCTGGCAAGCTCATCCGCCTTGCAGTTCCCTGGTATATTTCTATAGCCCGGTACCCTGAAGACGTGAATGGTAGTGCTCAGCCATCTCATTGAGAGATAGTTGTCATTCGTTGGCTGATTTCGATTTAAAAGAGATGGATCCCAGGGACTTGATTGCCACTTGGCGGTCACTGAAAATGTTAATATTCTTCGACGGGTTTAGTGGCGTGGGTTCAGACGTTCTGGGTTCGATTCCCAGCCGTTGCAACACTGGCGCTCCTCTAGGGATGATCTGACAAATCATCCAAGTAGTATCAACAGTCAAGAAAAGCTTATCTCAACATAGCCGTTCGGAGTCGGCATAAAACAGGAGGTTCCGCCAACGTGCAAGAAGTACACACGCACACATGAATGGTTGTGAGAAAGCTATTCTGGGTACTAACGTTCCTGTTGCGCCAAAAATTTGTATTTCATTTGGACATTACATTACTCCTCAGTTAGGTCAAGACTTCTTCAATTGCCATGATTTCCATCTGGAAAATGCTACAATGAGCACAACAGATTCTGTTTTAGACCCATCCGACTCCAATTCGAGGCGACTGGGAATGGTTTCATTGAAGTTATGCTCAACACTTTGGGTAGTGATGTAGCCGGTCGTAAAGCCAGAGAGAGATTTCATTTCAATTACCCCTTTTACAAGTGTATTAGGCTACGGTGGCTTTCTTTAAAAGTTCTTGGAAAATGGCTTCCAGTTCAGTTTTTATCCAACACCAGACCCAGGTTCTTGATTGATTCTTGGCCATCAAGTTCAGGAGGGTCAATGTGCGGGACTTTGTATTTCCTGCTAAAAAGGTCCCCTTTTACAAGTGTATTAGGCTACGGTGGCTTTCTTTAAAAGTTCTTGGAAAATGGCTTCCAGTGCAGTTTTTATCCAACACCAGACCCAGGTTCTTGGTTGATTCTTGGCCATCAAGTTCAGGACGATCAATGTGCGGGACTTTGTATTTCCTGCGTTTTTTGAGGGTTTGCGCCGATTTTGGTGGCTTTTTTTTAGAAAGTACAGAGATGTACTTCCCTGATATAGCTACTGCCACGTCATATGCATAGGTAATCATATTGCATACTACCCTTTCTAGATTTACTAGTAGCTCGTTGACCATCTGACGAAACGTCCATCAGAGGTTCTGAGAGCTCTCGCTTCTGGCCGTTTTTTTTTTTTTTGGCGCTGGTGTCTTCTACCGACCTTTGTCTGTTGTACGATATGTCTTCGGAGGAGTTGGCCAAGGTATTCCTTGGCCCACTCAAAGTCCTTTCAGTACGATCTGCGGACGGGATATGTTTGATACGGGCAATTGATTTAGCATTCTTCTTTAGGTCTATTGATGGTTTAAGGCGACCATCTGGTATGAGGTCGATGGTACAGAGTAAGTATGTTGGTGTACCCTTCGCATCTCTTAGCTATGGATCGGACCAGGTTCTAAAACCAATCTCTTTTCCAATGGCTCGGATCCTCATCAGCCATAGAGGTATGACCTTCCTTGGTACCAGGTCTTCCCAAAGTCTATACGTTAGGGGGGTGATACTGCCAGGAGAGGAGACCAATATGCTGGACCAGGGTGTGGGTTAGAGAAGTGAATGAACCATTCTCGGTAGAGGAGGAGTTTCAATGCGGGGCGAAGTTCGAACCCCAACAGCATAAGGTTTAGGGTGGTTAGGGGAGAGTCCACTTGTAACACTCGTCCAGGGTTTGGGTTCGGACTAGGCTTTAAAACCAGTGTCTTTCCCGTTTCTCTTGGAACAAAGACGTACTCGGCCACCTTCTGCGTTCCAACCTTTCCACAGTTGCCTACTTGGCTCGGGCTTGGTTTTTCCAAAATAATTGTTGCCTTGGTTACGGCAGTGCTTCCTGATTTCACCTTGAAATGAAACCTCAATCAATTTACCCTATTTGTGACTCTGTTGATATCTTCTAAAAATTCTTCTTCTACCGTGGTAGTATTAAAGATTGCTTTGCTAGTAACTCCCTGCAAAACTTCTGCAAAACAAGCAGAACACTTCTTCATTAAAATATTTTGTATTAATTTACCATTCTCTATATACCATATTTCAACTATCCGCAGTATGAGAAAACAAATTATTAATACATTAAAACTGTGTGTCTATACTCAAAATGTTTTATTTATTTAAAACATTAATTACATAAATTCCATTCCACTTACATATTTCGGTACCAACATCTATTATCCACTTCATAATTCATATAGAAGTAGCTTTTTCCAAAATGTTATCAAACGAAAATTAGTTGACCTACCCCCATAGCGAGTAATTGTTTCCAATCTAAATGAAGCAATTAATTACAAAAACGAATCACCCTCATTCAGATAGATGGTGTATTTTATTGGACCTATTTCTCGGTACCATCATCTTTAGATGCTCATCAATTTGCTTGGCCGCCATAACAATTATGTGAGTCTTCTGTTTTAGATCCTCTAGGAAATTTTTGTTTACAATAAAATAATTATCTCAATATGACTGTCATAAAATTAGCTTGATATAACCACAAGATATGTCCTCACTAAACACACGTCCATTATCTTCATGTTGGCAAATGCTCAGAATCATAATACAGACACCTCTTCGATTGACGTCTACCGACACACGCCAGTCTACGATGAAACATTTTTATATTTAAAATAACACAGAAAAATTAAATCACATCCATATAACATTTCGCACATAAAATGTGCACACGATTTTGTCTTTTTATAAAAATAAAAAAAAAACGTTTGATCGCCTACGCATTTCTAAAAACCTTGTCCACCTGAAATTTATCTGTCTGCTGTGTCTGCAATTATAGAAAAAATTGTGTTGATATGTTCATTAGTTTGGGATGATAATTTAAGTGTCTCATTTTTCAAGCTTATTAAATGCTATTAAAAATAAATGTGTATATTTATTTAAAACAAAAAAATATTGTTTTTGTTGGTATCTACTTGAAACCAGTGAACGGATTTGAGGGAGTTTTTTTTTTTACTGATTTCGGAATTGTTTAATCTATCTGTTGATTGTGATTTTAAAAATATAAATTTGTGAAAAGGCATGCTTTTCAAAAATAACTGAGTTCTACGGAGCTGTGCGGAAGGTCTATGTTCGATTCCCAAACATTTAAACATGCCATCATCTGACAAGTCATCCGTACTATGAATACCGCCATTTAACAAAAACACTCATATACATAAATGGTTGTGAGACTGTGAGTATTCACCGACAACGCTAAGGATATCATTACGAGCTACTCGTCAAAATGCATGTATGATTACCAAAGTGGTAAAATATAGAGGGACAGTTAAAAAACCAAGGTGTTATAGGTTACGGGATTGGATCTAGATACCCCAATCTCAGAAGTCAAACGCTCTAACCATTAGGCTGCTGCAGCCATGCATCAACAAGAAAATTTTGTCAAAGACGAGGACTGATCGTAGCTAAGAATTATAGAATAGGCGTGTTCCACTTACAGATCCTTCCGAAATCTCCCTAAGCAAATATTTTCTGCACTATGCTGAGCTAAGACTATAATTTGTTGGATTCCAAATCTCACCTTTTCTGCTAAAAGTGCACAGCTGGCTATTTTGTATGAAGGAATTCATCATTATTATAAACTGTGAATTTATTATGAATAAACAAATTTCACCTAAGGCAGCGGATGAAAATCTCTGAGCGATAATGAGACCTAGAAGGCAACACTGCAAGTGAAGAAGATATAGATGTACAAGGAAATCGTGCTTTTCAGAAATCTTGTGAGAGAATATATACAGAGGTGTTACTCTAGAGTTTAATGTTAAACATTTAAGTGAAGGATAAATTCTCTTATTAAGTTGACTTGTTGAAATAAATAAGGGAAAATCGTCTCTAGTCTCGACTGTGAGAATATAAAACAACTATTTCTGTCGACTATTTAATGGGGATGATGTGGATTCTCCTGCTGTCAAAAGAAAACGAACCTATCAAAATTGATGAATATAAAAAAACTATTAAACACGCGACATTAACAAACTAAGGATAGGAATATCTTAACTTAAGCTTAACAAGTCGGGAATCACGTCTTTTCGGCGTAGCTATACAAAAACATGGGCTATGACGTTGTAAGCATATACCAACGCATTGGCAAAATATAATCGATGAACTTATAAGAATGGAATCTCAGCATTGTTTGTTCCATCCACAAAAAGGCCTATAAGATGCTGTCTGCCTTGATATATAAACGCCTAAAAACGTTCACCAACAACCCTGATCTGTGTGTGCACAACTGATCATATGTTCGAACTTCGGCAAATCCTGAAAAAAAAAAAAACAAGGAAGACCAAATTGATGCCGATCACTTATTCATCGATTTTAATGGCGGTTACGAAAAAAATTAAAGCGATTAACTATACAGAGCTCTGTCTAGTTTTGGTATAACTGCAAACCTCTCCCGCTGCAGGATGATGCTGAAAAATGTTCGATTTGCATCAGGATTAGTTACGATCTCACCGTAACAATTGAAAAAGTTTCACGTTAGTCCTCTTAGAAAAGCAGAAATGAGCAAGGAACAACTGATATTAACACACACAGTAGATATAGTATCGCAATATCAATAAAGATGTAGCCAAAACCCGAAAAAAATGCCTGTATGAGGAAGTACCAAAAATACGTGACAGAAGAGGTGCAAAAAGTGTAGACGCAATCTCTCAACTAATGGAAATCAAATAGTTCTCGCAACAACAAATACATCCGTCAATTCGAGTAAAAAAGAATCGAACAACTGGCTTTGCAAAAATGACAACTTAGTCATAGATAAGCGGTGAACTGTAGACGTGTTCACGAGGTTCTTAGTAAACATAATATAGAGGACCTGAAACCCACACACCTCCAGTCATCGCTTTCTTCCAGTAGACCAGTTGGCGCAGCCTTTAAAAATTTACCATTTCCAGCAGAACTTTTCAAATACAAGATGTTGAGATGTTGCCATACAAGAATTCATACACCAGACCATCAACAAAGTATGGATGGATGAAAGCATGCACGGTATACAACATTGGACAAAATGTCACTACCAATAGCTACAACTTTGAGTTAGTTCATCTATCTTGGAGTTAACATCAACTTCCCAAATCTTAGTGGAGATACGACGAAAAATGTCTTTAGGAAACCAATACTACTTTGGTTTAGGGGACCCTAATTTTACCAGTGCTACCTTTCGGCGCCGATTGCTGGGCAATATGCAGGAAAGCGGAGCTAATATTAGCCACTTTTGAACGAAAAACTCTTTATAGGATTTTATTGGAGACGAATGGATGATAAGGTACTATCTTTTAAAATGTACCTCTTCAACCCTTGTTTTGGAACCCACCCAAACAAAATAAATATACAATTTTATGGCGCAACAGGCTTAGACCTAGCATTTATCAGAACCAGTCATATGTGCTTTTGTACTTCTTTCCTGCATGGTGGGACTTCCTGTTGTATGCCGATTCCGAACGGCTGAGTTAAGATAAGCTTTTCTTCAAAATTGATACTACTCGCATGATTTGTCAGATCATCGCGAGAGGAGGGCCAGTGAAAAACATTTAGGTGCTGGGAATTGAACGGCAGTTCATCGAACTACTGAGCCCATTTCGTAACATTTCTACCTCACCTACTCTTTTCCGTAATTAGCTTATAAAGGAGGGAATGTATATGCAATATGCCCTCTACCGCGTTACATACTTAGACCCTTTTGGTTCTATTGTAAAACTCATGTAGAGCTTTTGTGAAACTATTAGATATCTGGAAAGTAGAACTTTTCAAATGTTTTGTTTCTCAAGTATATATGTCGTGAACCTATTTGCGGATGAACATTACTTGGATTCAGAATGAATCAGGATGGTTGATAGCTCAAACCAAATCAAAAATCACTCCTCCATTTTTCCCATTTAGACATTGAATTTCAAAATTCCAATTATCGATAAAAGACCAGCTTTGTCTTTGCTGTCAGTCATCAACGAGACTCTTCTTCTTTAATATATAATTAAGTTAGGTTATAACGGGTGGTTAAATTTTAAGGGCCGATGTTGAATGACAACATTGAATGACATTTCTCAATTTCAGACTAATTCAATTTGAACCATGGAAATATACACAATCGAGCAACGCGATAAAGTTATTCAGGTTTATTGTGAAAATGGGTGTTCAAATCAAAATCAAAACAATGGCTCTTTTGCGCGACAAATTCTATGGCCGTGTTATCTCACGTGGTGGCGATGTCAATTGGCCGCCAAGATCATGTGATTTGACACCGTTGGATTCTTTCATTGGGGCTATTTGAAAGAAAATATGTACGTTGATAAGCCAGCAACAATTAAAGAGCTAAAGGATGAGATAGTTCGGAACTTAAACCGGCATAGAACCTCAATTATGCCTAAGCGTCATCGAAAATTCGGACCATCGGATGGAGGTGTGCCGCCGAGGTCGCGGCGGCCATTTGACCGATATTTTCTTCAATACATAATTGAACGATACCAATATTATCATAATAAAAAGAAATGACAATAATTTCCTAAATAATTTATGTATTATTCAAAATCAACATCGGCCCTTAAAATTTAACCACCCTTTACATTACAACTCAGCCAGGACAAGGCTTCGGTAGTTGCCATGATTTATGTCTGGAAAACGCTACAGTGATCAGGAAGGCGAAATTATATGCTAAACATCTCGAAGAAAACCTCCATCCACTCTAGATTCTGTTTTAGACCCAAGAATCTATTTGATCACTAGATGTAGAATAGTATCCAGTGAGGGGGTGGTTCTTAGAGCTCCGATAATAGAAATGTAAGCTGATCTTTGAAATTTCCCCAGAGTTGGATGCTGTTTCTAAAGACGCCCACCAGACGTACATACCATACAAGGGTATGCTTAATGATAGGCACGTAAAGTCAGTAAATGATATGTGGTTGCATTTCTCATTTATTTTACGCGTTCTTAAATACTGAGCTTCCAGATCAATTTCTTATCCAAGACGAAACACATGTACTTCCCTGATTTTACTAACGCCATTAAGTTATGAGGGGTCAATGTGCGGAACTTTGTATTTTCTGCTGAAAATGACCAATTTAGTTTTTTTGAGGGTTTGTTCTTAGTCCTTTAAGGATATTCAGGTACTTCCCTGATAGAGCTGTTGACGTGTCATCTGCGTATCCAATCACCTTGCAGCCTTCCCTTCTCGATTTACTAGCACCTCATTGCTTCCAGAGGAGATGAAAGAGGACACCCCCTTGTGGGGGGCCACAGCTTATAGATCTACGTGTGGATGTTACGCCAATATTTTTGTTTATAATTCGGTAAGCATGTGTAGCTGATTTATTAAAAATCCCAAAGAATCATCGATTTTCAAATCTGCAGGTGCATTAGTGATTGCACCCTCTTTGACATTGTTAAAGGTTCCTTCTATATCAAGAAAGGCCACCATTGTATACTCATTTGCTCTTAGCGAGTTTCGATAATGCGTGCGAGTGAGTGAAGCGCTGTCTCAACCGAATTCCTTTTGCAGTATGGATGTTGAGAGTTGGAGATCGCAGCCGGTGCAATAGTTGTTTAAAGGTGTAGATCAAAAATTCGTTCTTTTTTAAGAAAAGAGAGAGAAGTAACAAAATTAAAGTGTCTTAGTCTCCTTTAATACTAAGACTTCCGTCTTTTTTTAATAGCTGCATCACAACTTAGCATAGGTTTTGAATTAATGACCATAATTCAGTTTTTGTTGGCCATAAAGTCACTGAGCTTACGCTTAAGAACATCCCATAGGTGTTCTACATACATACCAATTTTCTTTTTTAGGATTTGAGATTAAATGCTATTTTTTTTGGGCGTCTGAAAACCATTTTTCATCAGCACAACCGTACAACCATAAGACGTGATTCCATAGTCCAAATCCAAATCTATCTTTGTTTAACGATCATTATATCAACCATAGTTTCTTTTCTTTTTTTAATCACTATATATCGACTACCTATTACCTATACCTTCAATTTGATGCTGGCGCTGTAAGGAAGGTTTTCATCTTGATTCGAAAAAATCACCTGTATCCGATAAAATATCGATTTTCTAATTCATGACATTCCTCAGATCGATTTCATCCCAATAAACACCAACTCTATAGACATTCCTCCACACTAATTAAAGGCCTCATCTGTCATCAAAATACTTGGAATTTCCTATCCCAGCAACTCTATGTATGGTAATTCACTCGTTCCCCAAAATCGATATCATAAAACTAAATACCAACCATCTCACGATGACAATTTCTTCCTTACCGCCGCTCATTAACATCTTTGAAAATATATTCAATGAAAATTATTGTCCCCAATCAAAAAAAAAAAAAAAAACTCAAAAATTAAAAACTGTTAACGAAAAACGCAACCGACTGAAAAACAATTTCTTCACAAATATTCACTCCAAATTTTCACATTTGAATATCTTAACGTTTGTGTCTGTCTCGTATATTTTCCAAAAACCAAACAGAAAGGCAAACACAAAAAAAAAAGAAACCGAACACAAAAAATTCCAAACAACCAAAACAATAACAAACCCGAAAAACGAAGTCAAAGCCCATAAAAAGACGTTTTCAGTTTTATTAATGACCGTGGGAATGCAGCTACAAAATTCCAATGAATTTCTTCCTCTTCTTTGCACTTTTGCTTCGTATTTGTATCGACACGGCGTTCCACCTCCACACCTTTACCCAAACGTCGTTATGATGATGATCGCTTCCCTCTCGCTCGATCGCGCGCCGCACGATGTACTAAAGGATGCGGCTGGTGGAAGAGTTTTCAATCTGGCTGTGTGCCGAAACGGGAACCGACAAATAACCCGATAAAATCTAAAGAAATTTTCATTCACTCTACTCGTGTATACACGTATGTATCTGAATACCAACCATCGAATCTTAGATATTTCACGTTGGATTTTTTTACTTTGTTCATTCATATACACTGCCACTGCAGTTAAATGTATCTGTGGCGCACCAAAATGAGAGCGCAGATACATTCGTCGAGTAACAAAAAAAAAATTCTTTCACTTCGATGACAACAATTCAACGGGAAAACGATGAACCGAATACAAAAGAACTCCAGAAGAAAACAAGAAAAAAAGTATCTTAAGAACTTACCGCAGTAACACCACCACGCACAGGGCACAGATACAGAAGAAGTTAACCAAACGGCGAAACTGAAAGAGGGTGAGGAACCCACGACGATTCCGAGAATCCATAAGCCATACAGCCGCCTATAAACGGTTTCTTGAATGTGGGTTAAGCAATGCATTACAAATCTGAGGAATCTCATCATCATCATCAACAACATCATCACTACCACCACCACCAACCAACGTGTCTTCCTCGTCATTATCAATGTGTACAACAACAAACACGAGGAGAAACGTCAAAAAAAAAGAAGACTAGGTACCTAAGTACTAGTTTTCCACTGGTGTTTCCACGGGCCAACGCAGAACTTCGTTGGCGGCTCATGGATTGGTTTGCTGTTTTCTTTTCCATTTATCCCCCTGGTCTGTGTGTAGTTTTCATTTCTGGAAAAAAAGTAAGAAAAGCAAACCACACGAAGACGACTCCGACGAGATGGAATTTGGCGTAACGGCCCTGGGCCGATGGCGGGGCACGGCACGACCCATCAGACAGCCAGTTAGTGTTGTTTAACCAAATATCAGCGAATTAACATTTGGAATTCCATTGCATATCTAATTGTTGACCATTTAACGAGTTAACAAAGCAGCACCGACAACGTCGATGACGACGACCAGGCATGCACGAGTTCGAGCACATACACTCCAGTCAAGGCACTCAATATTCAATTGTCGCAGTTGGTTGGTTGGTCCCGGTTTAGGGCGAGGGTATTTGAAAAATCTTTGGAATTTCTCATCGATTTTATGTAATCAAACTGAAAGGGCTTTGGATCTCTCTTTTGGCAACGACGATTGTGCCGGTTTTCGAGGGCGCTTTCATTTCGCTTTTGGAATTTTCTATTAGGAGTTTGTCAGACTGAACTTTAGATTCGACCCCTAGGGGATGGCTATGGATTATGAGCATAATTGATTGGACACATAATGAATTGCAGAATTCGTAGATTTATCTGTTAGAAGTACTCGAAGGAAGCAATGCAAAATTGGGAGAGGTAGTTGGTTGTTACCCAAACATAGATGGAATGCGGATTTACAATAAAGAGTTACCGTTGTTGCAAAAGGTATTTTAAGTTTATTAACTCTTAACGAAGCGTGTCATCAATGGATTGTGATTTGGGGTCTCCAGTAACATGTAATAATGGGATTTGGGACAGTTCCAGAATATTTTGCAAGTAGTGGCTTCGAAGTTGTTTGTTGCATCAGTAACTTAATTTATAGCGATTCGTTAGGATGTTATGACGAGTCAGGTCCATTTTTTAATATATTTGAAAAACTATGCACTATGCTGGCATTAACAAAATTGAGATCAGGTTTTATCGCCCAGTTTTGTAGAGGTTTGACCAGAGTGTAAGAATACCTCTCAGAGCAAGGGAAAGAACTACATTTGTGCATAAATCTCTATGATTTTAATTTTCTAGGACTCGAGCCACAAATGCGTTCGGAAAAATATCAGAAAATACATATAAAGAATGTTTAACGATATTTTGGGAATGTGGTGACCAAGAGCTATTTGGTAAGACGGAATTATTTGCAAATAAGGATGAAAGAACATTTAATTTTCTTCGTCCGTGTCCGTGCTACAGGGGGTTGAACTCCACCTGCTATTCAGATCTTGTACTGATGGGTTCGCACAGCAATGAATGAACAGTTTAAATAGTTTAATGATATTTTGCAGATTCGTTTCTTGTCCCTATGACTATAAACCCCACAAATATATGAGCCAAGATCTTGAGCTCTTCGAGATAGTGTCGAACCAGCACGAATATTTTTTCTATAGTTCAGGTTGCGTTTTATGTACCAGACAGATTTTTTTTTATATTTTTTGTGTGAATTAAATTTGTCTATTTGAATTTGAAAGCCGTAGAGAGTGGTCGATGACAATTTGTTATAAAGCATCTAATGCACCAACAACGTGTTGAAATTATTAAAACATTTTATTGAAATTTTTCAATTTTGGTGGCGTCATTGGCCATATTTCTTTGAGGCAATGCTGTAACAGTTACTGGTGACTGCTGTCGGTACATGTTGTAAAAGTTTCTTTCTTATATCAATGATCTCAATCTTGTGCAAATGTGCAAACTCCGAGTGCAATTTAAAAAAAAAAAAACTTCACTTGAACTACAAAGGACATCCTATAAAAGACCCTGACAATCCCAATATTATTCCACGCAGCTGAAGCAAAGCAGATTCAAAAATCTTAGGTCGTTTGAGCCAATCATTCCCAGACGTATTGGCGGATTATGGACAAAGATTTAACCACGAATTTTACGAGCTAATTAACATACTACCTGACGAGTACAAGTTAAAACCAACATAAACCAACTTGAAGTTCGCAACTAATAACAGTTTGCTAAGGACTGAGTCTACTTAAAAAAAAAAAAACATGTTGAAAATTACCCTGGTGCATCCCTGACTATAGCGCCAGATTCGGTTTCTTCAGGACCGCGCAGACGAAAAAAACAAACACTGAGCTCTGTCAGATGAAAACATTTTATTTGTTTTACAATTGGACTGACAAAATTCAAGGGAGATATGTTTTTCATAAAAAAGAAAAAATAACTCGTCCGCCAAACATGCCCTTACATTGAAACGAAAGAGTTGATCTACGAACTGTCACACTAGCTCGACAAAATGTAAAAAGTTTGTTATATCCTAATAGACCAAATGCTTGTGTATATCCCATATGACCTGCTATCCTATATCTATATATATAAGCATGACTACTATTAAACTGATCTGAAAATAGAAATGGCAACACTATCACACTCAACAACTCTGGTCCACAGATTTATTCATTCTGAGCCAACCGATTTTCTGGCAGAGATATTAAAGAACATAAATACCGAAATTGTATTGGACAATTTATACAAAGCAGCGCAGCGAACCTCTTTTGCTTCCATCAGCTTGCACAATACTCCTCTCCACCATCGTCAGCCACACAACATCTACCAAAAAACACCAGCGAGTGCGGCGCGGCGACAACAGCAGCAGCAGCCAAACATTGTAAGACATTCCTAAGAAGGATGGAGCAGACGGACGAATGGAATGGGCAAAGTAGAAGACGACCGACGCATTGACAGCAGACCAATCGTCCAAACGAGGTCTTGAAGTCAATACACTCGTTCGCCACACACGTTCCAAGAATTTTCCACGTTTCTTGCCCTACATCTCCTTCGGTATCAACAGACTGCATACACTGCTGTGCTGTTGCGCTTCTACGATTGCCGCCACTGTATGTACGTACGGTCCCATCCAGTTTGGTTCTACCACCGTCATCATCATCTTTATCGTCGTCGCCGTGGTTTCTTCGAGGAGAGTTTCATTTTGCAGTAAACACATAGACACACCAATTTTCAAAAAAAAAAAATCTAAAGAATCGCCCACCAACACCAAATCAATGACTCAACTCTGGAATCTCGAGTACTGAAAAGTTGAAAGAGGAATCTCTTCTCTTAGCGCTACCATTGCACATCTATGCTGAATGATGTGGGGCTTATGCCAAGAAGAGGATTCGCAATTCACATTGCAATTGAGGAATTTGGAGAGCCACGTGAACACCATTTGAGGCGAAAGCGTGTCTCTTCTCTTTTTGTGTTCTTTTGTGTGTGTGTGAGTGAAGCTATCGCTATCCAGACGGAAGACCATTCCACAATTCTGGTCTTGATGGTTCATTTTTGGCCTGCTTCGTCTCTGCTGCTGACTTCATCTCGAGTTTGTGGAATATATTTTCTTTGTATATCCCGGGGAGTAGGGTGTGTTAGATTTGGCGAAGTAGTTTGTAACGAAAACAAAAGTTGCTATATTATTGCAAAAACTAGGACAATACCCAGAAGATCAGGCTGTTGTCACTGATCATTACTTATGTGATAACCTTGGTACTCTCTTTAACTTTTTTAGCTCTTTAACTCTTTTTAACTCTTTTCTGTTGAATCTTATTAATATCACAATTTAAAGGCATTCCTGCGTTAATAGGCTTTGAAGAAAATAACTTACCGGTGAGCTTTATGATCTGTACTGCGTTAACTGATTACTAAAAGAAAGGTCCGACACGATTACGACATACTTCCCCAGGAGTGTAGAAGAGTACTGTGTTTGCCATGGAGTTTCAACAAATCTACATTCGTAAAAAAACCTCTGTTGCGTAAAAGACCAACAAAAAAAGTTTTGGTTTTTTTTATACAAGGTGGCGCAAAAGTAATCCTCCTATCAGAAAATGCTATAAATTTTGCGATTGGCCCCTAATGTCAGTTCTGTTTTGACATTTGTGTAGTAAACACATGCGAAATACACGTTAATAAACAATGTTACGCTACACTGCTCCAGAACGCGGAATATTGGTGACTATTTATTTGAGCAATAATCGGTCGGTGACTTTGGCACAACGTGAATTTCGTCGCTGATTTCCTAGCCGTCCAACGCCTACTGGTGAAACACTGCGACGTTTAGCCGCTCCCCTCGAAGAGACTGGCACAACACGAGATGCTGCCAGGCGTGGCAGACCCCGGAGTAGCCGTTCTGCAGAGAATATTGCTGCTGTAGCCGAAGATGTCATGGAAGCGCCGTCGACATCGACCAGACGACGTGCCACGCAAATGTGTATCAGTCGACGGTCTTTACAGCGAATTTTGGTACATGATTTGAAGATGTTTCCATACAAAGTCCAGACGGTGCATCAGCTGTTAGCTGCTGACCGCCAATCGCGTCTAACATACGCTCAAGCCATCCTTAATCACCACCAAGAGGAAGATGATTTTTCATCAAAAATAATCATGAGTGATGAGGCCCATTTCCATCTTAGCGGGTACGTAAATAAGCAAAATTTACGATTCTGGGGCACTGCAAATCCGCTTGTAACCCACGAAGAGCCATTACACCCGTTCAAAGTCACTGTATGGTGTGCTGTTTTCGCTGGAGGAGTCATCGGACCTTACTGTGAATGGTGAGCGCTACAGAGCAATGATCAACGAGTTCTTTTTGCCGCAACTTGATGAATTGGGATTGGAAAACATGTGGTTCCAACAGGACGGTGCAAGGCACCCACTGCACGTGCCACAACCGATATGCTGAAGGATGCATTTCCCGGGCGTCTAATCTCCCGTTTTGGCTATTTGCACTGGCCAGCAAGATCGCCTGATTTGACCGCTCCAGAATTCTTTTTGTGGGGCTTTTTGAAGTCGCGGGTTTATGTCAACAAGCCTCAGACTCTTGCAGCTCTTAAAGACAATATCCGTCAAGAATGTCAGGACCTATCGCGGAAGTTTTGGCCAAAGTGATGGAAAATGCCATAAAAAGGGCTCAAATCAACTGTGTTGACCAAATTTGGTTAAAGTGGTATTTTCTGTTTTCGAGAAATGATTAAATTCGCAAATTACCGATATAATCGTTTTTAGAGAAAAACTGAGTATGCACCATTTTTACACACTAAGTTTCAAAATCTAATCAAAATCGTAAGAGCCGTTTACGAGAAAATCCACTTTTAAAAAAAGTATTCAAAATATCAATATTACACTATATACCAATTTTTATTGAAATCCATGCAGTGGTTCTTCAGAAATTATTAATTTTCAAAAGTTCCTTTAATTGTATATTTTAGCATATTATTCAAGATACCTTTAGAAGCTTATTTATTCATGTTTATCAACATCGTAAGAGCATTATCTAATCGTGCTATATGGGAGGCACTGTTAAGTTTTAATTCGAAAATCCCTCTGTAAAACTGCCAGCAACTTACATACCCAAAATATGAGTCAAATTGGTCGAACAGTTAAGTTTAATTGCTGCCAGTAATTCAGCCCAAGCGCTCTGGCATCCGCAATCGTTGATCCTTAAATCGGAGGTTCGGTCTCCCTTGTTGCCACATACCTAAAGGCTGGGATTCGAAGACTCTTTTGAATTGAGCATTGTTGTTCGTTCGCTCGATATGGCCAAGCCAATGTAGTGTACGTGTTTTTACCTTTTGTACTACTCCACATCTTGGTACAGCTCATACAGTTTGCGGTTGTATCTTCTCCTCTATTCGCCTTCCTCGCATACAGGACCTTAAATTCGACGAAAAATTTTTCTTTCGGAGGTGCCTAATATTTACTCAGCTTTCTGGGTTATTGTCCAGTACTCAGCGCCATAAAGTAGGACTGGTAGGATTAAGGTAGATCAAACATTTGGACTATCCGGCAAAGAGTTTTGATCCCATTTGCTTTGCTTAACCGAAATAGGATCTGTTTTTTAGGGATAGTCTTCATCGTATTTTTATTATTTTAGTCTTCGTTGTATCTCCACTGAGGTGTCATTTGTGGGGTTGTTGTTGAACTCTTTAACTACCTGAAAATTGTTTCAAAATTTGTCCAAAGCTGTGTGTCGACAGGACTTTCTTTGTTAAGAACATATACGTTGTCTTGTCCTTTTTAACTAGAAAACCAACGCGTTTGGCCTCTTTCTCAATCACCGTAAATGCTTGTACAACGTCACGGTGGGAGCGACCAATGATGTCGATGTGTACTGCATACCCCAGTAGCTGGACGGATTTGTTGAAGATCATGCCTTCCGTATGATCTTCTGCCCTGCGGACTGTTCGTTTCAGCACGAGATTGAAGAAATCGCATGATAGCGCATCTCCTTGTCGGAATCCGCCATAAGCTTGGAAACTGAAGACTGCATCGCGTTCCACCATCGCTTTATAAAGCTCTAGGCAATGAAAGCTATCACACGCGGCCTTGTAGACGATAAAATCATGGTGTGTTTCAACTTGAAATACGTTTGTCTTTTCCAGGATTTGCCTTAGTGTGAAAATTTTGTATATCGTCGATCTGCCGTGCCGAAAGCCACACTGGTACGTGCCGATATGGCCATAAGTAGGCAGTAAAAGTGCTTATCGTACTTAACCAACTTCAAGCTCAAAAATTGACCTTAGCTGACTGCACAGCTAATTGGAGAGAGTTGATTGAGGCCCAAGTTCTTCTTCTTCTTCTTAAGTGGCGTTATAGTCCGGAATTAACCTGGTCCTTAACCAACATGCCTCTCTAATTATCCCGGTCCTTAGCTAACTACGTCCAGTTACGCACTTTAAGTGTGTTGATGCCGGTTTCTATACTTATGCGCGCTGCATTTAAGGCGAGGGGTTCCTCTACTGTGTTCGACGTCTGTCTGGGAATCGAAGATTATGCGAGCCGGAGTATTGGTATAATAAGGTCTATGTTCCTGTACATCTCGTATAGTCCGTGGTTAAATCTTCGTCTCCTCAGCCCATCAACGTAAACGGGACCAAAGAATTTTTTTAATTTTTTCGCTCAAAACTACCAAGGATTTCGTAATCCACTTTTGAAATGGCCATGCTTCAGTGGCGTAGAGCAGGACTGGGATGACCAGCAGTCTTATCCAGGGATCTCCTTAGTAGTTCGAGTGAGGGCTCTAATACTAAATTGCTTTCCTAGTCCAAAGAAACAGCTGTTGACTAGAACAAGTCTTCATTATAATTCTTCTAAGTCCTGTACTATATCTGTCAATGGTGACGTTCTGCCGCTTCCTTATACTCTATACTAGCAAACCTATACTATACAAACGTGGCTATGGCAGCACGTTGAGTCCGAACAATAATGTCAATATCATCGGCGTATGCTAGGAAGTTGCACCGATTTATGAAAGATTGTGCCTCTGGTGTTGGCTCGGGAGTTTTGCACAAGAAGAATGTTTCGGTGAGGTTTCGACCTTGATGGAGCAGCGAGAATTCTTCATCGCCATCCTGCAAGTCGGACGAGTTTGGGCGGTATGCCAAAACTAGATATGGCTCTGTATAGTTCGTCTCTATAAATGATTTCCCATGCGGCTTTGGAATCGATGAATAGGTAGTAGGAGTCGATATGGACTTCTTCGGTCTTTTCCAGGATCTTCGAAGTGTGAAAATTTGATCAATTGTCGACTTTCCTGGCATAAGACACACTGATAAGGACCGAACAGGTTGTTGGTAAACGTTTTCAGGCGTTCATATATTACGAATGATTAGATCTTGTAGGCGATGTTGAGGAGACTTATGCATCTGTATACTTTGGTGAATGTTAATAACCAAATATGTTTATCACAATGTGATCAATTTGATTGATATGGATATGACATGACATGTTCCTTTATGGATATCGCGGTGAGGAAATCGTGTGCTGGCTATAGTGGCATTTTGTTCTGCAGCGAAGTCAATTAGAAATCGAAATGTCCGTTACCGGACGTGGTGCCTTGTAGGCTGTGTAGTCCGAAAGTACTGCTAAAAATGTTTTCTCTTCCTACCTTTGCGTTAAAATCTTCCAGCTCGATTTTAACATCGTACTTCGGTTCTCGCTCAAAGTTCTGTCAAGGAATTCGTAAAAGAAGTCTTTCGCTATATCATAGTTTTCCTCCGTCCACACATGAACACATATAAGGCTTATATTTTTACTAACCCCGAACTGTCAGCTGTAACAATTTTACCCTTTTTTCGGTTGGCAACACAGTACTATTTATTGGCGCAAAATTCAAATTTTGTGTGAAGTATGGAACAGCCTATACAATAAAAAAGTGTTTTCTTCATTAAGACAGTCACCACCCAAACTCGTCCCACATGAGCAATCAAACCCCCTTAAAGCGCCCACTTTTTTTTGTTCTATGAATAGGGTGCGTCGTAATTCTTATAAATGCTAAATTGCAGTTCCACCGTGTGTCCTTCATTTAATTTTTCTCTCTAATCTGTCAAGTAATCGCTTGTGCTATTCATTTCTTTAAGCGCACAGCATCTAGGAAGAGGAGACACATATAGTGAGGTCTGGAATTCCAAATGCACCACACACTCTTGCACACAAAGTTGCACCTATACAGTGAATCTTAAATGTAGATTCGATGCGCCGATTTGAGAACAAGGAAGAAACCGAAGAAATGTGCGTATGAACTTTCTGTGAAGAATGTTGCTGCGGGGCAAGTGGCAGTGTGCGGGCGGGCGACATCGCTTGACATGTGGAACGATTTTAGCATTTGATAGATTTATTTATTAATATGACTGCCAATTGAGCGCAGAGACATTCCACTAGTATAGTCGCACAGTGATTTATGATCTTGGCGTTGAATATGTCATTTAGTATTGGGATTTGGTATATTGGATTTGGGATTTTTTGGGTCGTCTAATATCGGAAAGTCATAAGTAGGTTAATCTGGCAAAAGTAAATTCTTTTGAGATGCATTTATTTATTTAACTAACCAATGGTTAGTTAAGACAGTTTCTGCACCTTCTAAATATTTAAATGATATTGGTATGAGCCAATTCGCAAGTATTGAAAATACAAAATCACTTGAAAATTATCAAATTTTGACAAATTAATTAGTTTGTGCTTTCAATTAATGGATGCAAAGTTATATTTATCAAGTCTGGTGGTATTCTTTGTGTTGAACCACGTTAATAAGGATCTTCTTCTAATTATGTTCACCATAATCAATCCATAAGTATACAAAAGAAAATGACATTATCAGGGGTTCAGATGCTACTGTGACTGTTATGTCACTACTTTCATTAGATTTATTATAATTTTTTTTATTTTACTAGAAAAATGGTCACAAACGCGCATGGGCAGCTGTATGAAGGTAAGTTTGGATGGACGATAGATAGCGTACCCGATGCCTCGAATTAGAATCAGCGACTATTCAGATATGCGAGAAAAACGGGTTTAGCATTAAATTGGGGTAAGACCAAGTATATGCTGTCAACAGGAAAGGACACACAACATCGACAAATTTGATAAAACATTACCATTGACAGCTATAACTTTGAGTAAGTACGAGACTTTGCCTACCTTGGCTCCGCTACTGAGACAACAACATCTCGTCAGAAATATAACGAAATATAACAACCGCTGTTTCTTAGAATTTAGAAGGCAATTAGTAGTAGAGCCCTCATTCAAACTATTAAGGAGACCCTGATCAACCCAGCCGTGCTCCACGGCGCTGAAGAATGGACCGTGTCAAAAGCGGATTAAGAAATCCTTGGTAATTGTGAACGAAAGGTTCGTCAAAAAATGTTCGATCGCATTTGCGTTGACGGGTTACGGAGACGAAGATTTAACCACGAAATATACGAGCTGTACAGCGACAGTGACCTGTTAAACAAAAATAAAAAAATAAACCCCCTTTGGACGTTTTATATGGCTAGAACATGTAGAGCGAATGGACACCAATTCTCCGGCTCGCAGGTTCAGATTCGATTGCAAGTCAGACGTCGGATACAATAAAGGAAGACCTCACCTAAAGTGCCGCGCAAAAGTAGAAACCGACCTCAAATAAATTGAAGTGTACAACTGGAGGTAGTTAGCTAAGAACCGCGCATTTTGATTGAGGCCCAGGTTCACTCTGTTCTGTAGCGCCACTTAAGTATGTAAGTTTCATAAGGTTCAGTATTTGCCCAATTCTTAACAACATATTTACATAAGAGTTCTCAAATTTAGCGAGTAGCTACAATGGGATTCAGCGCAGTCGTTTTCAGTTCATCCGCCATAGGCTCTATTTAAGGGGTAGGTTACTAGGTTTTGTCTTCGATTACGTCTAACTGTACAGTACCAGTTAGGCCTTTTAGCTTTTGATTTTTATGGGCAAGATTGAGTGTATAAAGAATTAAGTAATGGTTTGACAGGACCAACTTGAGAAGACGTTTCATTAAGGGTTATCTCTATATTCTTATAACCGATGGCAGCCAAGATTTTTTTTAACCAAACGGTTATAAATGAAGACGAGGGTGGGAAAATGAAGAGATCTACGGTAACACCTGTGGTTCTCTTTCCTCAGGAGATCTATTACATTAATGAAGCGAATCAGGAAAGGAACTGAATATACTTTGGAAACTCTTTTCTAAAATGTTCGTACACTAACAATATCAAGAACTCTTCATCCTACGAGCTAGGACAAACGGCGATAGTTTTTCTGTGGACACGCTTGCTTTTAGTTGCCTGGACTAACTTTCGTAGTTCTGTAGCCGTGAGTCATAGGGTGACATATACGAAGGGAGGTCATTTGGACCAAGGTGACATATCGGTTGGTGAAGTGGGGTCATATGTTAATTGGTTATGTTAATAGTCTATAAGGATGAGTGGACAACACCAACCTCAGAGTTTGTACTTTTAATTAAAAATAACATTTATATGAACAATGGTGGTGTTCGTACATTTTTGTTCCAGTGCTATAAAATGGAATTGGGTGACCCTTGAGCATAAGGTAAAGATAGCTGAAACCTATTTCAAAAAATTGAAACAGATTCATCTGTCCATTGCCCCATCAAGGTTGTCAGGGTCTCATTGGTAGGTAAGAAGTATTCAAGTTAAGTCTTACTTAAGTATTTCTATAATCCGTAGTAAAACAGGGCCTATCTGCATCACTAATAAAAATTAAATCACGTCAGTGAACATTTTATCGATGGTTGGGTGCTGTAGAACGAGGGTAGACTCTGATTGGCGTTAACTTGGCAATGCCCAGTGTTGCAACTCTGACTACACATCAAATGTGCTTATCTTTACCTCCAAGTGGTAACCATCGGGTACTGGTCTCATCCAACCGGATTTGACTTGCTAAACGATAAGTGCGAGTGTTGATAACACGACGAAAAACAGCAACACTATAAACACCCTGGTGAGAATGGCACGGATGAATACCCGGCCTGCTGTCCCAGGCGAACCTAGATGAGCTGCTCTGACATATTCGGAAAACAGGTTGTCTAGGAATTTCAAGGGTTAGTCAGGCCCCTTGAACAGAGATGGTGGCGGATGAACCGAAAGGCCAACGGCAGCGCTCAATCCCGTAGTGGATACTGATGGCCCCGTGTCCTAGGGGTATCTAATAAATTGGAACTGGCCCTCCAGGTTGGGGGTTGTGCTTTGGGCTAACTACCCACCCACAGAAAAAAAACATGGTTACGAAGCAACCAATAGCCTCGGAAAGGACGGATTTTATTGTTGACGACCCTGCTAAACGAAAAAAGGACAACGACGTTCGTATCTGCACCTGGAATGTGAGAACATTAAACAGGAGAGGTGCAGGCGAACAACTAGCGGAAGCCCTAAACTGCTACAAAGCAGACATTACTGCCATCCAGGAAATACGATGGGATGGGCCGGGCAAAAAGAGGATGAAAAACTGTGACATATACTACGGACCGTGTTATAGTGAGCAGAAACAGCGACTATTCGGATGCGGATTTGTTATAAGTGCCAGACTTAGGCAAGAAGTCTTATGTTTCCAAGACATTAGCGAACGCATAGTAACAATCCGCATCAAGGCCAAATTCGCCAACATAAGCCTTATATGCGCTCACGCCCCGACGGAAGAAAAAGATGATATAGCTAAGGATTGCTTCTACGAGCTCCTCGACAAAACCTATGAGCGACTACAGAAGTACGATGTTAAAATCGTGCTGGGAGATTTTAACGCAAAGGTAGGAAGAGAAGACATCTTTAGAAGTATTGTCGGAAAACATAGCCTACACGACAACACGTCTGGTAACGGACTTAGGCTAATTGATTTCGCTACGGAACGAAATGCCACTATAGCCAGCACACGGTTTCCTCACCTCGATATCCATAAGGGGACATGGCGGTCTCCAGATCAACGAACGGTCAACCAAATTGATCACATTGCGATAGATAAGAGGCACGCATCCAGTATTTTGGATGTCCGAACATTCCGAGGAGCTAACATCGACTCGGATCACTACCTTGTAGCAGCCAAGGTAAGAATGCGGATATCCACCACGCCACAACAATCCAGAAATACTGTGAAAAAATTTAATGTCGGAAGACTGCAATCGCAAGAGACCGCCAAGACCTTCGCACAACGCGTATCCCTTAACCTCTCGATTAACACCATACCACCAGAATCGAATGTCGAAGAGCAATGGCAACGATGCCAACAGGCCATTAGATCAGCCGCAACTGATGTGCTAGGTTTCTCGCGCCCACCAGCAAGAAACCCCTGGTTTGATGAGGAATGCCGACAGATGCTCGTAGCCAAGAACGAGGCCTACAAGGCTAAGCTGGAGGTGAAGACGAGAGCTGCCATTGAGCTCTATAGGCAAAGAAGAAGGGAAGAACATCGGCTTTTCAGCAAGAAGAAAAAAGAGCAAGAAAAGCGCGCGATCGAGGATATAGAGAGGTGCCACTCCAGGAACGATGTTCGCAAGTTTTACCAAAGTGTAAAACGTCAAAGCCAAGGATACAAGGCTCGAACAGAATCCTGTCGAGATGAACAAGGAAATATTGTAGTTGAGACACAGTCGATGCTGAGGATATGGAAGAACCACTTCTGCAGACTGTTAAACGGCGATGACGAACAACATTCCGCTGTCAGGCAGAACGAACCATTCAATATTGGCAACGACAGCGAAAACTGCCAACCACCCGACCTGAGTGAAGTGAGGATAGCAATATCTAAACTCAAGCTTAATAAGGCTGCCGGAAATGACGGCCTTCCCGCTGAGCTCTATAAGGCCGGCGGAGATGACTTGGTAAGTAACATCCACCAACTCATAAGCCAAATCTGGTCGGATGAAAATATGCCTGAAGAATGGAACCTCAGCATCGTTTGCCCGATCCACAAAAAAGGAGACCCTCTGAACTGCGCCAACTACAGAGGCATAAGTCTCCTCAACATCGCCTACAAGATCCTATCTGCCGTAATATGTGAACGCCTGAAACCGTTTACCAACAACCTGATTGGCCCTTATCAGTGTGGTTTTAGGCCAGGAAAGTCCACAACCGATCAAATTTTCACACTTCGGCAGATCCTGGAAAAAACTCAAGAAGTCCAAATCGATACCCACCACCTATTCATCGATTTCAAAGCCGCATATGACAGCATTTATAGAGACGAACTGTACAGAGCCATGTCTAGTTTTGGTATACCGCCCAAACTCGTCCGTTTGTGTAGGATGACGATGGAGAATTCTCGGTGCTCCATCAGGGTCGGAAACGACCTCACCGACACATTCGATACCAAAAAAGGATTTAGGCAAGGCGATGCGCTGTCATGTGACTTCTTTAATCTGATTCTTGAGAGAATTGTGCAAAACTCCAAAGCCAACACCAGAGGCACAATTTTCCAAAAGTCGGTGCAACTACTAGCATACGCTGACGATATTGACATCATTGGTAGGACTCAACGTGATGTCATAGCCACGTTTGCTAGTATAGAGAAGGAAGCGGCGAAAATGGGTTTAGCAGTAAATGAGGGTAGGACTAAGTATATGCTGTCAACACGAAAGGACACACAACATCGACGAATTGGACAGAACGTCACCATTGACAGATATAACTTTGAGGTAGTACGGGACTTTGTCTACCTCGGCTCCGCTATTAACTCTGACAACAACATCTCGTCAGAAATTAAACGAAGAATTACTCTTGCCAACCGCTGTTTCTTCGGGCTAAGAAGGCAATTTAGTAGTAAAGCCCTCACTCGAACTACTAAGGAGATCCTATATAAGACCCTGATCATCCCAGTCCTGCTCTACGGCGCTGAAGCATGGACCGTATCAAAAGCGGATGAAGAAATCCTTGGTAGATTCGAGAGGAAAATTCTTCGAAAAATCTTCGGTCCCGTTTGCGTTGACGGGCTATGGAGACGAAGATTCAACCAAGAACTATACGAGCTGTACAGCGACATGCCCCTGGTCAAAAAACTCCGCATTGGACGTTTAAGATGGCTAGGACATGTAGAACGAATGGACACCAATACTCCGGCTCGCAGAGTCTTCGATTCCCAGCCAGACGTCGGACGCAGTAGAGGAAGACCTCGCCTTAAGTGGCGCGCACAAGTGGAAACCGACCTCAACCAACTTGGAGTGCGCAACTGGAGGCAGTTAGCTAAGGACCGGGCTAATTGGAGAGGCATGTTGGTTGAGGCCCAGGTTCATTCCGGACTGTATAGTGTCACTTAAGTAAGTAAGTAACATTTTATCGTCTAAAAAACGGAAATGCCTTATAGTCAACCACATGCAAAAAGAGAGACTTATCTTCCGGGTTATGATACCGATAGAGCTTCATCGTTATAAGTAGATACCTTACGCTCTAACTCATCTATGAATCCATGACTTCAGTCTTCATTCAGTAAGAACAGGAATGACAGAAATGCTAAGACCTCATTCAAAAACATAAAGGCTTTCCAAGAAACTATATTCTGTTCAAAAATTCCGAAACGCCTAACACCACCTACTACAGATAATATTTACGAGATCTAAAATCTATTAACGATAGGAATTCCGGTGCTCATTCACAGAGAGGTCTTTAAATAGTTCCAATCCAGACTACCCCATTTTGAACCGTAGGTACACCAAAAAAGCAAATTCAAATGCTCCCGTGTTGCAACAGAGATCTTCCTAACTGAAAATCCCCCTAATTTGATGATTTTTTTTTTGTTTTTAAATCCCCATGGGCTATAACACTAAATCCCATTTTCTTCGTTTCACATTTTGAAATATCAATTAACCCAGGTATGCTAGGCGGTACATAAATTTCATACATTCCCTCTAATAGACACATATAAATAACCGAAATATACGACTAGCGCCTTGTCCTCGTCAGCCAGACATGTCCCCACATCGCGTCTTTCGAACATGACATAAAACACCCATCCCAACCGTATCGAAAAGAAGTTCACTTCTCCTCGGACATACCCCTGAGCGCACAAATGCTGTCTAAATTTTCCTCGTCGCTGTTTCGGTAGTCGAATTCCTCAGAGAATTCGACTCATCTCAGCTGTAGCTTTAGACTTGTGTCTGATCAGATTCTAAAAAAAGATATAGACAAAAAAAAAAGAACACCGAAGAGCCATCTACCTTTCGTTGGTCTCTTTTACTCGAGTGCACACTGGCGCTCGGTGTTCCTCCTCTTCGATCATCAGTCTGGCCTGGTCCATGCGGATATCTAATTTAAGATTCGGTGTCCTTTTTAGAAAAAAGCCTCTCGCAAACAAAACAAATGACAAAATCTGATATATATGAGTGTATTTCCTAGTATCTCTCTGGCTCACTACCGCTCCACCCTGGATAATCTCGTTTCGAGGACATGCCATAAGACGGACGCCACCGAGCACCATCGACAGGGGACATGTATAAATTCGATTTAGGTGAGAATAAATACGCAGATAGTCAGATAGATAGATGGAATAGATTAAGTTAGATGGGCATAGACTGTGGGATAGACGGTATGATTTCATCTTCAACCAGATAAACCCGTACCTACATGATGTATATAGATGTAGATGTGCAACGCACAGTATCAGGCAGTCGGGCGAGAGTCATAGAACCGTGGCGGCCAGACACTAAACTATTTCTCTTTGTGCGTTTGCCTCTATTTTTAAAATTACCATCTACTAATAAGATTCAGTTGAATGTATCTATTAATATATCTCATCATCAGATATCTCCGGCTCTATAGTCTCGCCAAGGAAAATACGAATTCTCTGTCCACTGTAGTACGCTAGCATGTAGACCTATTTAAAGGAGGCCCCAAAAGAAATTGACGCATTTGTCTAAATGTTGACATGCGAAATGTAGAAAAAAGATCGAAAACAATTAGTTAAAGCTTTGAGATATTTCCGTCTGAAAATAGAGTCCCGCATGGACTTGAAAAGAAAAATCCCCTGGCGGAAAAGTAATAAAAGTGAGATTTTATTACTGCTAGACGAGGTCAATGATACATATGGCCTTTGCAAGCACTATTCGACACGCTAACGGAATTAGTTAGAAGATAAGTTGATATTTTAGTCGGATGGTGATACAGTAGGAAGGTAGAGCAGTTTAACATGTTTAAAGATCTCGTCTCTACGTCTACGTCTTAGACAATGCAGCTTTCTGTTCTTTTGATCCTGGGAGCACTGGAGGGCTGGGATGAGAAGATTGGCCGACGACGTGTTTTTAACTTTTGTAATACATCCAGGTCTTGGAGGACTTAATGTTTGACGAACAATTTTTCGTGTCTAATATTTGCTACGCTCTCCTCCTTATTGTCCATTACTCATCTTAAAGTAGGATTCGTAGGATAAGAAGTTCTGGTAGAACTATTGGACTTTAAGGATAAGAATACCACACAGCAAAATAGCATCAGTTACCAAGCGTTTTCCGTCAAATTTCCACTAGGATGTGGGGGTTGATATTGTCTTTGAGATTGATAAACTCCTTAAATACTTCAAAGTTGCTGCTATTATTATTGTAAATGTTTAGCATTGAAAAGAAGTTAATGCTTTGTTTGTTGGTCACATATTCGGAGGTGCCCTATGGATCTAAAGGGAATGGGTGGAACCCTTGACTAACCCTAATCCTGTTGTTCGGATATGTCGAAGCAGATAATTTAGGTTTTTCATTTTGTTCATCCTAACTGGAACTGTTAATTACCGGCGCAGGACATAAGTCCTGAATTGATTTTTCGGGACTAATGTCCCATTAAAGTGGGAAATAAGTCCTGAATTTAGTTGGGGACTTATGTCTCACTAAAGTGGGACATTAGTCCCGAGTTTTTATTGTTGAAAATGGGACACAAGTCCCGAAAAAAATTAAACAGTGAGCGGAGTAAAGAAGTTGCGTGAGCGTAGACTTTTCCCGGAAAGAGAGTTGAAATGGTGCCGTGACATAAGGCCGAGCGACATAAGGCCAAATCTCAGAATTTGCCCTTATGTCGCTTTCAGAAAGTGTCATAAGGCCAAATTTTTGCATTTGGCAATATGTCACTTTTGCAAAGCGATTTAAGGCCAAATCGGGAAAGTGACATCACGCCAAATTCGCCCATTCGGCAAGCTACGAAGGCAACTCAAACGCATAAGAAACCAGGCATTTACAAAAGTTCCCGTTGCCCCATAAGATGTGTCGGATATATTTAAAATTAAAAATGTCATGAGTAAATTTGGTATGTCTCGAAACCGAAGTAGCGAGGAGGAAAAAGTAAAAATACCCATAACCCAAAATTCGCGCGAATTTTTTTTCTCAAATATTTTGATTTTTTCTTTGAGAAAATAACAGTAAATTTTTTTTCAATATAGAACCTAAAAACGTTATGGGTATTTTTACTTTTTCCTCCTCGCTATTTTTACATTTTGTTTAAGAGTTTGAATTTGTGAAAACAAAACGCCTAAACAATATAGTAGATATATATTTTTGTATAATTTAAAAAAAAAACAATTTTCAGACAAATTGTTAAAAACAGCACAAGAATATTTTGTTAAATATAAAACCTATATATGTACACATCAGCTACGCAACATCGCATATGCAATCAAAAGTGTCATAAAGCTAAATCGGCCTTATGTCGCTTTGCAAAGGTGTCATATTGCCAAATGCCAAAATTTGGCCTTATTAAAAAAAAACAGAATGTCAACCTACACACAATTTGTATGGCAATTTGAATATTTGCTAAAGCAGATGGGGAGGTCTTCTTAGTTTTTCTCAAAGCGTAGATATATTTGCTAAAATATTTATGTGGGACATAAGTCCTGAATTAATTTTTCAGGACTGTCTCTCAGAAACATTGCTTACTGCTCAGAGAGTGCGTGACCACAACCATACAATTTCATATGTTTAATTTTTTTTTGCCGCTCAGCTTTTTGCCTCTTTGCCGCTCAGTGCGTGGTCTTAGCCTTAGCCTCGATAGTTGGGGTAATATATGGGATTGCATTTCTTGTAGATGCAGCAAATAGAAGCTGATATTATAGACATTGGACGTGCTTTCGTTTACCCCGACATGGGTAGTAATTTCATGCAGGGATACTTTTAAGCATAGCGGCTACAGTGGCCTGTTGCTTAGCGCGATGGACTACTACGCACTGGGTCCGTGGTTCAAATCCTGTAATCCGCTGTTTGTCAGGGCATTAAAAAGGAAGATCCTTCTTTTGAAGAATAATTCTAATATATCCTACGATAACGTCATAAAATCATTCCTCCGGCGGGCTTTGGGGTTTTGGCTCTTCCCGCCGAAGATCAGCAATATATTGGCAAGGATGTATATATGATGAACGAACAATTTCTCACAATAAAGAACAATTTTTAGGAAACGTTAACACAACGGTCTTCCAAATTCTTGATGAAACAAATTTAAAATCTCACACAATTGTGAGCACGCGCCGCCGGTACTCATAGTGTTTACAGATGTCTTCCACCAGCCTGCGGAATAAAAAATAATAATTAAATTCTTTGAAATAAGGCTCGTAGCTTCATACACAGCTTAGCGTCTGGAAATTGACCCTAATACATTAGAGTATGAGGCAAAATAGAGGCAATCACAGGATGTCAAGATAACCACAGCATATAATGTTGGCTAGTTGGGACCATTCGAACTTACCAAAGCATTTATTCACCTGTAGGAGTATTGGTTTACTACTTTATTTATTCATGGAAATATCTATTTTATTAATACAAGTTGATGATAAAAATGGCGCCCAACGTTGGGTCTTACGATTTACATTTTAAAACGAAATCCAAAAATCTTCAAGTTTACTCAAAGGTTGCCACATATATGCATTTCTCAGGAGTCTGCATGCAAGACAACTTGTCCAAACTTTCACAACCCAATCCCATGGTCATCACAACGGTAAAACAACATGACACGCCATGTCGATTCAAATACAAAGCCCAACCTCATTTGACCCAATCTATCATGGCAATTGTCTGCTTGAAGATTTTCCCAAGCATTTTGCATTCTTTCACCTATTCGCGTATACCTTTAAGTGACATTGGAAAATTATGCCCCACACATATTTGCCAACACCAATCCACTCGTCCTTCTTCTCGAACCTAAGAGCTCCGAGACTGCCCAAACCTGCGAGAAACTAGCGAAAAAAATATCAGAAAATTGTCTCTAAATGGCATCAGATGATTGGCGACGACGATGTCGACAACGGGGAAGCCCACGACGACGACGATAGCAATGATCATCATAACGATAACGCTGTGATGGTGATTTAAAGAAAATCTCCACCACCAACTCATACACCGATCCATCCAAGCTGTTTCTTTCGTTTTGTTGTTCCAACATTCCAATGTGGCAGCCCAGCAGCAACAGCAACAACACAACTAACAATGAGAGATTGTCCATAAAGCCTGTAGCTGTTGGCTGGTAATCTTCTTTTGAGAAATTTTGCAATACCGCCATCGCCACCACCGCTTTTGAGTCTTTTACCTTGATTTCAGCCTTCACTTCAAAGCCAACCTACATACGTATGCAACTATCTATCCGTTTTCTATCTATACCCAAGTCTGCCTACTCTATCAGAAATGCAGTGCATCTTATAAAGTTGGACAAATATTCACATCCATACGGACACCACCTATGCTGCGAGGCGGCACAGCCCTGGCGCGGGCTTCAGTGACGACAACGACGAAGAAGGATAACAGCTCCAGTGCGAACGGTCTTCATCGTCAATGTGTTGGAGAAGCCATCATCTCATCAGCGGCAGCATCAGACCGGCAACAATCCAACAACAAGCCAAGGCAGCAACAACAAGACACAAAACGAAGACGAAGACACACCGTATAGAGGTAGTTAGATACGTTTACGCTGAGCCAACAAGCCATCAGTAACAGCTAAAATGCTACATCAGCGCGGCACACCATCATCCGCATCTAGCGCGCAGCATCTCCATCCAGCTGTACAGCTACAGCTTCAGCAGCAGGAGCAGCAAAGTCTGGTTGGTTAGGTCGGTCGTTGTCGGTTCGTTGGTTAAGGTAAGACGATATAACTTTTCCGTATGAAATCAACTATTACGCTGGAATGCCTGGGAACATTTTGAGAAAGGAATTCATCGTGAACTAAAAAGAAAAGGCAAAACTAATAATAAAACGGGGGAAAAACGAAAGAAAGGCGCACAGTCAACCATGAATTGTTTCTTCTGGTTCCTTGCGAGCACCAGCAGAGCATCTCTTTCTCTTTCCGGCCAAAGATGATGATGATGATGGTTCACGGAACCACGGCTTGTTGTCTCTCGTATAATAAGCAACACCATTCGCATGGAATCCGTTCGAGGTATGCGCTGCAAGTATCATTTGTAGGAGATGTGGGACATATCTTGGTAGGGACATTTTCCTGATCGAAAGAGGAAGAGTGAGAAAGCAAGGTCTATTGGTGTGTAAATAATTGCGCCTTAATCCCGGATATGTGTTTTACCGCAGATGCTAGAGGAGGCTCTAGTGGGACACAAATTAATAATAACGACAAATGATAGAAGCTACATCTGGCGATAGAAAACAAGTTGAAATTTGTTAGGAACTTACATTTGCAAAAGAAAGAAGATGACAACTTTTTTAAGTAAGAATACACATCTGTCAATTGAGTCATATTAAACCGCAAACGAACTATCACATTTATAAAGGGTGGCGCAAAATTGTCTTTCATACTCGAATTTCTGATAAAAACATTTATTTTGATACAAATATCGTCATTTGTATTAAAAAACAAACTTTTCTCAAAACTACGTGAGTGTGTACTCTTCAAATCATTGGCGGAACCTACAAGTTTGTCCCAAGTCCGAACCGGAGAATTGAATAAAAAGATTTTCATGACACATACTACGGTAATAAATTGTCGGTTCCAGGCGGATTCCTACCGAGGCACTATATTCAAGAATTTTTATATGCGTAAAGAGCCTTTTTTCCAGACCTTCTAGTGGAGTGGCAATTTTGCAAAAAATTGCATAACATAAAAAAACGCCAAAACATTTTTTTAATGGGAACTAGAAATCTTTTATTTTCTCAGTAACTTTAACAGTGTAACAGTGACTGTATGGTCATGTTAGTAGACCATACAGTCCGGGTTAAACCTGGCCTACAAGTAACATCATCCAGTCCTTAGCTACCTATCTCCAGATGCACACATCGTGCGTGAGGGTTTTATTAATAAATTGCCTACTTAGTTGTTGACTAGGGTATTCTGCATTTGGATTTTTGTGGAGATTTCGTTGTGAGTCCAAAGTTTCAATATACAAGGTGTCTCAAATGAAAGTTTATAATTGTTTAGCAACGAATCCAAGTGACGCGGGGGGGTATGTGAATCAGTAGATTAACTGTGGGGAATTTAATCGCACTAGATTTTTTTTTCAAAAACGTAAATTCAGCGACTAATGCCCGTAGACATTGCAATATTCAAAGTTTTGGCCACTTAAATGATGCGCCTTTCGAAAATGGGACAAAATTTTAAAGAGACAAGAAGAAAAAAAATCCGGACAACCTAAATCATCAAGAATGGTAGAAATCGTGGAGAGTTTTTGAGACGATCCGAACCAAGAGCTTTTAATGTGCATGTGCACAAATACCTAAACCTGCACCTGCTCTTCATGAAAATTGCTCTTTTCTCTCTCTGGATTACACAATTTGTTTATATGTTGGTTGCTAACACGTTTCCTCATGTAGGCTATCTTCAATTCGTCGGCTAGGGCCAGTGCCGCTTCCTCTAAAACGTTTCTAAAAGCGGAAATCGTTCTCAAAGCATTCAGCCCTAACGATGTATTCGTCGGAGCGGACAATTTGCCTCAACGCATATTTCGTCGGAGGTTCAAATTCCATTCGAGGTTCCTATGTGTCATCGAAAAAAAAAATACTACACAGACGTGACGGCTTCACTTCACTACGATTCGTAAATATATTCCGCGAAGAATTTGTGTCTAAGGAAATCGAAAAAGAATCGCACTTAGTTGTCAAAAATTGCACGAAAAATGCACCTGAACGCACTTCAACACAATTCGACGGGATGCGTTACAAAATTTCGGAGAAATATTCCGAATAGCTTTTCGGAAGAATATCCGAAACAAAAATCCTCCGAAACGTTCAAAATCTGAGAATTTTCCGCTCCGACTGATACCTCGATAGGGCTGATTGTGTCTTTAAACGTTTGATAATTTTCTTTCGCATGCATTTCTAGCCATAGCATCAGCCCAGACTGGTGCACAATCGATGATTGCAAGATCGCTTCTATATTTAAAATGAAGTCTAGGCGCGCTTTAAAGTTAAGTCTGTTGTCAATCATTACATCTAGGTAACGGATTACGCATTTCCATCGAATTTTTTGATCTCCCACGTATATACTTTCGTGTCTTCCTACTTATCGGTTAGTTATTAGCACTGCTTCGGTTTTCTGTTCTGCTAGGTCAGGGCCAGATACCTCCAACAAGTCTTTGATTACAAATATCGCTTTGTTTGTACTCTGCTCAATTTCGTGGACTTGCTTTGGTTACGATTGCGATATCATTCGCAAATCCTACAACCTTCACCCTTTGTGGCATTCACAGAAAAGGGCCTAGAGAAGATCCTTGTGGAATACCTGCTGACATATTGTGCCTTTGTCGCTATCATAGCAACATGCCCCACTATACAGTTTAATTGGTGCAAGAATTAAATTGCCAGTCAGAGGCTTGACATCGTAAACCAGGTAATTGAGAGTTTTTCAACGTTTACCAACATCTTATTGTCAGATGAAGCTCATTTTCGTCTTAATGGACACGTGAATAATAGAACTGCCGCTACTGGAACTAAACGAATGCGAAAAACAAGCACGAGGAATTATCAGTCACTACTTTTTTTGAATATAAATGGAGAGGTGCAGTTACAGTGAATTGAGAACGTTTTGTGAAGATGTTTGGCGTCTTCTTGGTGCCTGCATTGCAAAGCTTACCTGTCTATAATGATTGAACATAGATCTAGCATGAAAAAACAACGTCAAATACGTCACGTTCCCAAATTGTATGTTCTAATAATTAATAAACATTCTTTCAATAGGCAGCTTACTATTTTGTTTTAATAAATCCACTAAATATAAAAATTCCTTTGAGGCACCTTATAGTGGTCACAGTTTTTCATTTAAAAAAAATCGACTGTCATAATGTCGATTGGTTAAAAATGCAGACTGATCAAAATGTAGGCTCTTATAAAATCGATTTCGAAAATATTTACTCGTAAAAGGTCGACAGTGGCAAAGTAAAGTCCACATTTTTTTGTCGATCATTCGTACGCTTCCCATATCAATGTGTGCTCCATACATATTTCGGAGTTATGTTCAAATTTGCCTTAATGAATCGGGTTTCAAAAAACTTGGTCTTGACGGTGTTATATATCAAAAAATTATAATTTCTGCGTAAATAATTGTCAGAATGAACACGTTAAACCCATCATTGTTTGAAAAAATGTGTGACATCATTAAAAAAATAAAAAAAAATTAATACATTAAGCCAGGTCTGAGAAATTCGATTTTTTGCGAAACCTTTGTTTTTTCTGCCTGCGAAATTTTTCAGCTTTCAATTGAATTTTCTTGGAAAAAATATATGAAAAAAATTATTATTCTATGCTAGTTTTAATCATATGATAGAGCTTAATAACGAATAAACAAAAGGATTAGGAATAGTCCTACAGATATTTTAATATTTTGAGAAATTACAGTAAAACGCGCTAAATTACAGACTCTCAGAACAAAAGAAATCAGCAGGTATTTCGTGAAAAACTCATTTGTTGGTGTTGTAAAACAGCGTATATGGGGACAAGTAATGACGGCAAAGCATCTATGAGGTTATTTACCATTGCCGCTGTAGACGTGAGTTTCACAGAGGACCTGCATTTATCGACCCGACACCGTTCTCAGCAACTCGGTCTCGCCCGTCCACTACTTGGAAAATGTTGAGGAAAGATCTTGGCCTACATGCATATAAGATCCAACTGGTGCAAGAATTAAAGCTTAGAATCAACTGGAAGTTAAACTAGATTTTTATTGTCAAGGCTAATTTCCGGCTTGACGGGTATGTAAATAAGCAGAATTTTCTTTTTTGGAGTGAGACCCCATTACATCCCGAAAAATTAACTAGATATTTGGTGCGGTTTACATGCCGAATCCGTCATCACCTATTTGTCTTTAAATCCGAAATTGGTGTCAATATTACCCTGAATAGCGAACTCCACAGGCAATTTTTCATGATGTTTTTAATCATCATGTCATTGGAAAACATTTGGAGGAGAAATGGTTCCAACAAGACGGGACATCATGCCATACAGCGAGTGCAACCATGACTTTGTTGAGTCAAACGTTTGGTGACCAAATCATATCAGAAATAGACCTCGGAATTGGCCACTTCGTGGGATTTGACACCTTTGGACTTCTTTTTATGGGGGTACGTCGAATCTCTGGTCTATGCTGATAAACCAGCAACGATTAATCACTTAGAATCCAACATTTGACGAAATAAGGCCGGATTTGCTCGGAAAAATGGTGCAAAATTGGACCGAAAGAATAATGTTCTTAAGACTCAGTGGCGGACGCCATATCCCAGAAATTATTTTTAGACATTAAATGCCATGAAATTTGTGAGCTGATAAGGCCAAACTTTTGGTTGAATTTGTTGTTTTATTTTCAAAAAAAGTTCTATGCCTCTAAACTTCTTTCATTTTATTTATTAATTGAATGCAGATGTTTTTAATTTTTGTTTTATGTATTATTTTGTAAGTATTTGTTTTTGTTTATGTATATAATTAACATAGTTTATGATATTTTATTCAAAATAAAATGTCCAGAATTTACTAAAAAAAAACTTAAAACTCTCAAATTTTAGAAAAAAGTCTACAACGATTTTTCTAACCATATAAAGGGTCCGCCAAATAATATTTTTTCAAATTTCTTTTTTTATTTGAAAGTACAATCTTTCCGGCTAATAATGGAAAATAATTTCATTCAAATGACTGCCTCGGCTGGCCATGCAGAAGCCTACACGATCGGTCCAATTTTTAAGCACATTATCGATTGTGTGCAGCTGTATTTCACCAATGGCTTCACGAATATTGTCCTTTAAAGCGTCAATTGTCTCTGGCTTGTCGGCGGAATACTTATCTTTTACGGCACCCCACAAATAATAGTCCAACGGTGTCAAATCGCAGCTCCGAGGTGGCCAAACGACATCAGCTCTGCGGCTGATAATGCTATCTTCAAAAACAGGGCGCAAAACATCGAGTGTAGCTTCGGCTGTGTGGCACGTAGCGCCGACCTATTGAAACCAAATGTTGCCAATATCCTCCTCTTCAATTTTTGTGAACAAAAATTCGTTCAACATTGCCCGATAACGATCGCCATTGACTGTAACGGCCACTCCTTGCTCATTTTCGAAGAAAAATGGCCCAATTATGCCTAAGGGACCAAAATCCGCACCAAACAGTGACTCGTTTTGGGTGTATCGGCTTTTCAATGTATGCGTGCGGGTTTTCTGTGCCCCAAATGCGACAATTTTGCTTGTTTAGATACCCGCCAAGATCAAAATGAGCTTCATCTGAATGGACGATTTTTTTTTGGCAAAATCGGCATCTTCTCCAAGTCGATCGCAGGCCCATTTAGCGAAGCGAAAACGCATTGGATGGTCAGTTGGCTTCAACTCCTGAACCAATTGGACTTTGTATGGCGTCATACCAAGGTCTTTATGCAAAATTCGTCTCAATGATGTCTCCGAAATGTTCAATTGTTGAGAACGACGGTGAATTGATGTTGATGGCGCTTCACGCACACTTCCTGCCACAGCAGCAATATTCTCGGGTGTGCGCACTGTTTTTGGCTTTTCACGCTTTGGTTTATCGATGAGGATGCCAGTTTCTTTCACTTTTTTCACAAGATAACGAACATACGGAGCTGACGGTGCTTCTCTTCTTCCAAAATCCGTACGCAATTTTCGCACACATTCTGCAACATTACCATGATTTTCAAAGTAATGTCGCAATATTTCCCAGCGTTGTTCAAGCGTATACACAACCATATTCGTTCAGCGGAAGGATAAAACTAATTATCTGTCTAATCAGACATGAGCTAAGTGTTACCATTCACGAAATAAGCACTAGTTGAAAAAAAAAACGTTAGATGGCGGACCCGTGATGTATAATACTAATCTTGACATGTGAACCAAATTTCATTAAAATCCGTTAAATACTTCGGATGTAACAGACATTTTTCCGCTCTCCCATACAAACTAAACCACTGTGCGTCGTTGTCCACTTTTCCTGGGATGGTCGTCAACAGTAACATCATTCCTTTCTAAGGCTTTTGGCTTGTTTGTAGTAGTAGGCTTAGGGCCCAGTTGATAATTATCTTTCATTTAATGATCAACCTTAACCTCAAGTATGGTCTGTTACCATTGTGGTAATTTAAATGAAATAATTTTCTAATGGAAACAAACTTATCAAGTAAAATTTCAGTTCCATCATGTTTTGTTTTCCAATTATGCTTCGCAATGTCTAGAGTCTACTCTCTTTCTACAACACTCAATCATTTTGTAGGAACAGTCCTAGCATTTTCACAATGCTTCGTTCTGTCGTTTTCAACTCAACGGACGTTTTGTGCGCCTTACTTCATTACTATTACATTTTCCTAGTCCCATCCCATTGCATTTTTTTGTTAGCAGTGATCTGCTTTGTAGCTGATTAGAGTCTCCGCTAGTGCTTCGTTTGCACCCTTTTCTTTTAAGGGTTGGCATGATAAAGTATTGATGATTCCCTATTCCCTGGCCCAACTCCATTGTTACCGCCAATTTCCAAACAAATAATATCCTCCATTTATCGATTCTAGGAACTAATGTTACACTCAACAACACAGCTATGCAATTCCCAAACAAACATATCATCTTACCAGGAAAGCGCACATCAGCCAAACTCCTTTTGAATATTCTAAAGCAGATCATCTGATGAATGAATTTGAATATCATTCCGAGAATTCTATCAAAAGGATGACCACATCAACAACTAAAACAGAACTACAACAACAAAAAAAAACAGAATTCCCTTTATAGTGCAATAAAATAAGACACCAATGGGAACAGGTAACCCATTATAATGCACCGCTATCACTTGTTTTGGACCCCAATAAAAATGCTGCATCATAATTCTATCCTTGCTTACGCCGCATACAAAACAAGCTTGGGCTGCATATATTGGCCTTTCGCATATCCTTAAGTGACTTTCAACTCATCCCCGAACCAATTGAGACCAAGAGGAGTCCAAGTGGAGAAAACTCTTGGCGAAAAACCTGACCGTGATCATAATCGCGTCCGCACTTTAATTAAAACTAATTCATAACGTTACACAACAAAAAAAAAAGAAGAACTCAAACGAATTCCTGGAAAGGTCTAAGTCCCACAAATGCATGTATTGTCCATCCAAATATTTGTACGTGCATGTGTGTGTGATGGACAAAAAAAGAGCTTAAAACCCCAAACAACACAAATCCGTAAATTATGCTAAAATTAGAATACGTTTATACTCCTTTGATATATCCACTTCGTACTTAATTTTGTTGTTGTTTTATTTTTCATTCTTCGACTTCTTCGTCGTCGTCCATCGTCCGCTTCATGTTGTTATGTTCTTCGTCTTCTTTGGCTTTTGTATCGTTCAATTCAAAAAGACCGACCCGGAGGAATTTCTATATTTGTTAGCATGGTCAACACGGTGAGAGGCAGAGTGCCGCCGCCGCACCGTATAAGCGGACGGATGCAGAAGGTGATCGTATTCGATTAAATGCACAGTCACCGACCGACTAGAAGGAGGTGGAATAAAATTCCTTTAAAGGTTCTCTGTAGAATCTACCGTTTTGTTGGACTGCTGAGATGAATATCAGCGTGTGGCAATATTCTGGTGGAAATAGATTTATTTTCAAATTAAAATAAAATGATTAACCACAGATTTGTATACATGTATAGATTGCAGCTCGAGAAAATAAACACCTTGTCCCCTCAAGAAAAGTAACAACAAAATGTTTTAAACGTGGCGCCCAACGTTGGACTTTCTTTGTGTTGCATGATAAAACGATAGCCATTACCGAAATTACTTCGATGTGTTTTTTGTTCATAACAAATACAAGTAATTTTATCCATCATTCCATTTCGGTGGGTTCATGATAGGGACCTCCCACTTTACTAGATATATACTGGTCCATTATGATTTTTTTACATCTCCAGAAGAAATCTCAATTTAGCAGCTTATCATCCGAGCAGTATAACATTTCCATGGAAGGTTGAACTTAACTCTGTGGATTTGGCATAAAATTGTGAGTTACACTGTTGTGCAAGATGGACAACTGAACGGACGTGAGAAAAAAACGCGTTTTTGTGAATGTAAGTAAGGTATTCGAATGATTAGTAAAGTTCTATCAAGTGTCTCATAAGTAAGTTTATATTTAGTGGATCTGTAAAAAAAATAGTAAGCCGTCTTTTAAAAAAAACGTTTTTTTTTTTCAGAGGTCTTGCGTTTCTCATTCATTCCCCTCCAGTAGCGGCATTTCATCCAAAAAAAAAACAATGTTGGTAAATGTTGAAATGGTTTAATTGTCTGTTTTACGTAGTCAAGCCTCTGAACTTCATCATGGGGTTTAAATTCTTGCACCAATTGAATTTTATAGCGGTGCAGATTTAGGTCTTTGTATGGTATAATGATGGTATATGCTATTACTTACTTACTTAAGTGGCGCTACAGTCCGGGATGAACCTGGGCCTCAACCAACATGCCTCTCCAATTAGCCCAGTCCTTAGCTAACTGCCTCATGTTGCGCACTCCAAGTTGGTTGAGGTCGGTTTCTTCTTGTGCGCGCCACTTAAGGCGAGGTCTTCCTCTACTGCGTCCGACGTCTGTCTGGGAATCGAAGACTCTGCGAGTCGGAGTATTGGTGTCCATTCTTTCTACATGTCCTAGCCATCTTAAACATCCAATGCGGAGTTTTTTGACTAGGGGTATGTCGCTGTACAGCTCGTTTAGTTCGTGGTTGAATCTTCGTCTCCATAGCCCGTCAACGCAAACGGGACCGAAGATTTTCCGAAGAATTTTTCTCTGGAAACGTCCAAGGATTTCTTCATCCGCTTTTGATACGGTCCATGCTTCAGCGCCGTAGAGCAGGACTGGGATGATCAGGGTCTTATAGGATCTCCTTAGTAGTTCGAGTGAGGGCTTTACTACTAAATTGCCTTCTTAGCCCGAAGAAACAGCGATTGGCAAGAGTAATTCTTCGTTTGATTTCTGACGAGATGTTGTTGTCAGAGTTAATAGCGGAGCCGAGGTAGACAAAGTCCCGTACTACCTCAAAGTTATATCTGTCAATAGTGACGTACTGTCCGATTCGTCGATGTTGTGTATCCTTTCGTGTTCACAGCATATACTTAGTCTTACCCTCATTTACTGCTATACCCATTTTTGCCGCTTCCTTCTATATACTAGCAAACGTGGCTATGACATTACGTTGAGTCCTACCAATGATGTCAATATCGTCGGCGTATGCTAGTAGTTGCACCGATTTTTGGAAAAATTATGCCTCTGGTGTTGGCTTGGGAGTTTTGCACAATCCTCTCAAGAATCAAATTGAAGAAGTCACATGACAGCGCATCGCCTTGCCTAAATCCTTTTTTGGTATCGAATGTGTCGGTGAGGTCGTTTCCGGCCCTGATGGTGCAGCGAGAATTCTCCATCGTCATCCTACACAAACGGACGAGTTTGGGCGGTATACCAAAACTAGACATGGCTCTGTATAATTCGTCTCTATAAATGCTGTCGTATGCGGCTTTGAAATCGATGAGTAGGTGGTGGGTATCGATTTGAACTTCTTGGGTTTTTTCCAGGATCTGCCGAAGTGTGAAAATTTGATCTATTGTGGACTTTCCTGACCTAAACCCACACTGATAAGGGTTGATCAGGTTGTTGGTAAACGGTTTCAGGCGTTCACATATTACGGCAGATAGGATCTTGTAGGCGATGTTGAGTAGACTTATGCCTCTGTAGTTGGCGCAGTTCAGAGGGTCTCCTTTTTTTTGTGGATCGGGCAAACGATGCTGAGGTTCCATTCTTCAGGCATGCTTTCAACCGACCAGATTTGGCTTATGAGTTGGTGGATGTTGCTTACCAAGTCATCTCTGCCAGCTTTATAAAGCTTAAGGGGAACGCCGTCATTTCCGACGGCCTTCTTAAGGTTGAGTTTAGAGATAGCTATCCTCACTTCACTTAGGTCGGGTGGTTGGCAGTTTTGGCTGTCGTTGCCAATATTAAATGGTTCGTTCTGCCTGACAGCGGAATGTTGTTCGTCATCGCCGTTTAACAGTCTGCAGAAGTGGTTCTTCCATATCCTCAGCATCGACTGTGCCTTAACTACGATATTTCCTTGTTCATCTCGACAGGATTCTGTTCGAGCCTTGTATCCTTGGCTTTGACGTTTTACGCTTTGGTAAAACTTGCGAACATCGTTCCTGGAGTGGAACCTCTCTATATCCTCGATCGCGTGCTTTTCTTGCTCTTTTTTCTTCTTTCTGAAAAGCCGGTGTTGTTCCCTTCTTCTTTGCCTATAGAGCTCAATGGCACCTCTGATCTTCACCTGCAGCTTAGCCTTGTAGACCTCGTTCTTGGCTGCGAGCATCTGTCGGCATTCCTCATCAATATATGCTATATGCAGATTTAAAGCACTTGCGCGTTTACGATTTGAAAGGTTCGGATCGTAGCAACAAGACAGATTAACACTATATCCATATTTTCTACCATTCTGGTGATCTTGCTCAGCCGTTATAATTAACCGTTTATAATTAAAACTAGCACACACAATGCGCGTTCCGCTTCTGACAAACGCTTCATAGCGATGAGATTCCATAAAGCTAGGCTACTGATTGACATACCCCCTAGTCCCTCAGATTCGTTGCGTTCTACTACATATATAGTGACATTGAGCAGAAATTGCGGATATTCGGATATCCACTACATCCAAAATCTGTTTATCACTCTGTTTCTTACCCTTCACTAACGGCCGCACTGTGGCATAACCCCTTGACTGAGCTCAAATTATAAAAAAAACATATGAGAAGGCTACGATCCGCTGTCCGAATCGTTGAATACCCTATCCCATTCCATCCTTGAAAAAAAATATATCCAAAACGTGGGAGTAGAATTTTAACAAAATACTGCTCAAACAGTTTATCAAAATATTGTATGGTTCGTCAAACAACGCATTTTTTATTGCATACGCTATGGAGTAGGGTATACAAATCGTTTTTGTAGGAAAACGCCCCCAAAAAGTGGGCGTGCCTAAAAAACTTTATTTGGATGATAGACAGTGACATAGTCTAAATATCTTTCTCGAAAGTGGGCGGTTTTAAAAATGTTTACACTTGTTCCGGTTCGTCAGACAGAGATTCTTTATACCAAATTTCATCACTCAACCTCAAAATTTAAGGCCCAAAAATCGGTAATACACAGACAGACGGACCGACAGACATACATGGCTAATTCGACTCAGATAGCGATTCTGAGTCGATCCATATATTTTAAGGTATATCTAGCTATATTATTTCTCTCTGTTACAAACTTTGTATCAAAACTCATATACCGCTATTGGATAGGGTATACAAAATAAGCGACAGGTTTACGCAAGAATTCTTCAAAGACATCCAAATCAACAAATGGTCAATCAAATTGATCACATTGCAGTAGACAAGAGGCACGCAGCCTGATTTTCGAGATGCTCACAACGACCCGGACCATTACCTCATTGTGGGCAAGTAATGCGGATATGCCACCACAACACTGTGAAAAAGTTGAAATTCGAAAGGCTGCAATCGCAAAGACGTTTACAGAACGCTTATTCCTTATTCTCTCTATTAATTCCATACCTCCACCATCTAATGTCGAAGATCAATGGCGGTCAAGAAGCCATAAAATCGGTCGCAATTGATGTTCTAGGAATCTCCCGTCAAACATATGCTGCGACAATACGCATCAATGTCAATGTCGTGAAATTACACTGCAACGAAGCGAAAATATGACATCATTTAAGACTTAAAACGAGCGATAAAGCTAGATGATTTTATGATTTTATCCCAAGCTTCTAGGACACTGCCTCTCAAACAACCGAATCTTTTCAATTTTAGAAATGGGCAACGCTAAACCACATCTGACACCCACCCAGATACCAACTTGCCAGTGTCTGACTCTGACAGTTACAAGTCTGGTCAGCTTTAGATGGAGCGTTTTCTAAATCAACCAGACAAGCACTTGTGCACTGCATTTTGGCCTTTTTCCATTGTATATCAGTGACAACTAACAATTTTTTTTTATAAGGTTCAAATTTCCAGAATCAATTTCTTCTATTGAGCTAAAAGTACATATGCGTAGAAGATGAGCCTGTTTATTTACTCTAGTAGGTAAATCCACAGGCTATTAAATTTCTTAGGACGTGTCTACGTTTTCAGAAATGTTCATAGAGCTTCCACCGAATTAATGTAGAAGCATAATCTTTTTAGAGCTTATAGCAGCTGTGACTACTTATTTTAATTCAACAAACTACCACGTAAAAGGTCCGGTACGATTCCCAGTCGTATACAAATAGGAATTTTTTTATTTATATGGAGGGGGAATGAAGCGAAATCGGTAGTAAGGAGTTTGAATGAAGGCTGCATGAATTGTGTCATGGATTGCCTTGAAACCAAGATGTGTCTAAGTATGACTTACTCATAACCCACCTAATGATGTCCACTTGAACAGAGCCCGATTGAGTCTCAGAAGGAGACTTATCGGCCGGAGAATTATCGACTGGAGATTCGCCGGATTGGACTTGTTCTTTCCCTTTTTGGGAGAGGATGAACTACTGCTGTCTTCGGCACTAGATAATAAGCATAATTCACCGTTCGTTTGATATTTTCTCCTAATGATCTTACTATTTTGTGGAAACATACTAGGGTAGCTGGAATTTACGCCCCGAATTCCGTCATTCCAGGAAAAATTAATGGGCAACTATAGTTCTCCTTATATTAAATCTGATAACAACATCACCTCAGAAATAAAACGAAGATTGGTGTTGTCATACGCAATTTCATTGGCCTAAGAAGGCAATTTAGATACAAAGCTCCTACTCGAACAACTAATGAGATCCTATATTCGACCTTTATATTCCAAGACTGCTCTATGGCACCGAAACATGGAATATAGCAAGAGCGGATAATGAAATCCTTGGTCGTTTTTGAGCAAACAAATCTTCGGAAAATCGTAGGTCCCATTTGCGTTGACGGGCTATGGAGAAGAAGATTCAATCAGAAGCTATACGAGCTGTACAGCGACATAGACCTGATTAAAATATTCAGCATTGGACGTTAAAATGGACACGTAAAACGAATGGGGACCAACCCTCCGGCTCACAGAGTCTTCGATTCCCAGCCAGACATCGGATGCGGTAGAGGCGTTGAGTGGCGCTCACAAGTAGAAATTGACCTCAACCAATTTGAAGTGCGCAACTGCAGACAGTTAGCTAAGTACCGGGCTCACTGGAGAAGCATGTTGGTTGGGGGCCAGGCTCATTTCGGACTGTAGCACCACTTAAGTAAGTATGTAAGTTCTCCTTGATCAATTGGTTGATGTTTTTGATCAACGACTTCAGCATACTAATTTCTGGGTCGCATATGATTGAGAGACGCCTGTATAAGAGTTTGTCTTCTATGCGTATAAACAAAAGTCAAAAATCTTTAAAGGGTTTGGTTAATAGGTATATTTGCACACAATAATCGCATCGTACCTTCTGTAATATTATGGCCTTTCTTTTGTCCAGAATAGTCCCCAATTGTCTATTATTGTGCAACGCTCGACCGAATGTAATCTTCCTGAAGTAGAATATCAACAAATTAGGTCGCTCTCATAGCGCAATGTTAAATCGTCTATCAAATTAGTCAAAGCCACTCAAGCATATGTGACGCGCAATGCATTTTTCCAGCACCCAGTAGTGACACACTCGTCATTACCTTTCGCTCCTAATCAATAAAACGATGAACTAAAAATGCTTCAATTAGCACTGATTACCACCATTACATGACGGTCGCAGCCTTTGCGGTGGTCCATTAAGATTTATCACTCAAAATGTCGTGATAATCGGAATTAGATACAATTTTCTAGAATTCTGTGATTCCCTGGTGCCCATATCGATTTCATTCAAGAACCACATAAGATTGTCAAAAAAACGTTTTTTTTTTGTCGACTAACAAATAAAACTGAAGAACGGGTAATGAACTCACTCTGCAGGTGAGTTCGTTATCGATCGTCAATCGTTTGATCTTCTCTTGTGATCGTCCTCTGTGCCCTGACACCAAAGTATTATTTGAACAAACAACGGGGCTGCGTGGCGACGACGCGACTATGCGCGATAATAGCGTTTACCCTTCTTCATTAACAGTTTTATTGGATTGATTTTTCTTCGTCTTCTTCTTTGAACAGAAACAACAATAACATAAACGCAGACAATGTGATAATTGAGATGTGAACAATGTTGGATTAGTTTGATCGAATGTGTATTAGTTTGCCAAAGGTGGGGTATCGCTGGTGTATGGAAAGTCGCTGTGAGGTCCTTCAATTAAAAGAATTTATATGCTAGGAAAATATCTTTTCTATCTGAATGCAAATGTAACGGGTGTTTTTTTTAGAGGTTGGTTTTTCGAATAGAGATAAAACATTTATGTTCAGTTTGGTTTGCCATTTCATCATGAACAGGTTGACAAATGAACAACAAAACAATAGTTCAGTTCGTGAAGTTTACCGTAAGCTCCGTCAATTTTACGGTGGCCATAATCGTCCATCAGAGCAATCAATTCGGTTAACCATGGATCGTTTTCGCACTACGTTTACTTTTAATACGCATCCACAGAGACGTCGAACAGTGCGCACCGAAGAAACAATTGCCGCTGTAGAGCATCAACACTTTGCTCGAATGAATCGATTCGCCACCGTGCACAGCAATTGGAGCTTTGTCCATCAACTTTAGGAAGATTTTGCAAAAAGATCAAAGATCAGCAATTGGAGCTTTGTCCATCAACTTTAGGAAGATTTTGCGCAAAGATCTTGGCCTACGACCTTACAAGATCCAGCTGTGCAAGAATTAAAGCCGCGAGACCATGCAATGCGTCGTGATTTTGGTGTATGGACCGAAAATGAGATTGATCTCGATGCTGATTTTCATCGCAAAATTTTGTTCAGTGATGAGGCTCATTTTTGGTTGAATGGCTACGTTGGTAGACGGCGCTACACACAGCGCACGTCACTATCGTTTTATTGAAGGAAACATCCGATGAGCGGAATGGACCTGTCAATTGGCCACCAAGATCGTGTGATTTTACACTATTGGACTAATTTCTTTGGGGATATGTGAAGTTGCTCGTCTACGCCAACAAACCAGAAATGTTAGGGGACTTGGATGCCAACATTCGTGGCGTTATTGCCGACATACGGCCCCAAATCCTCGAAAAAGTGGTTGAAAATTGGACCTCTGGAATTGGCTTTGTTCGAACCAGCTGCGGCGGCCACATGCCCGAAATCATATTTAAACATTAATGGCATAAAATTATCTTTCCAATAAAGCCAAATTATTAAAAATTAAAATGATTTTCTTGTGTTCTATTTCAATTCGAAGTTCTATACCACTAAAGAAAACACCCTTTATTATGATTTTTTTAGATTCAAACGGCATTTCGGTAAGTTCCAAAATGTCTTGTAGCACCACCTTCTTACCTCCGAACTGTTATTCTACTACAATACGACGACTTCGAATCCACAAAGCAACCTATAGATCTTCAGATGGTCGAACTGGCAACCAAATCCACCAACATCCACACATTCAGAGGGCAAACGTCAACTCTGAACGTCGCAGCCAAATTTCAAATTTTCCAAATTCCAGCACCCTCCGGGAAAAAGGAGGATTGAAAACTGTGACATATACTACGGGTCGTGTTATAGCGACTACAAACAGACTATTCGGATGCGGAATGACCCACTTAGGCAAGCAGGCTTACACTTTGAAGACATTAACGAACGAATTTTAACAATCCGCATCGAGGAGGAAAAAGATGACATTGCAAAGGTATAAAATGCCTCTGCCTATAGTGTTGCTTCACCTTGATATCCATAAGGTGACATGGTGGTCTCTAGATCAGCAAACGTTCAATACCATTATACACATTTCGATAGACAGGACGCACGTCGCACGCATCAAGTATTTTGTATTTACGTACAATTCAAGGAGATAACATCGGCTCGGTCCACTACGTTGTCTCAATCAAGTTAAGAATGTGGATATCCACCACCCCACAAAAAATGCGAAGCACTATGTAAAAAATTAATGTCGAAAGACTGTAATCCCAAGAGACCTCCAAGTCCTTTGCATATGGCGTATGTCTTATCCTTGGAATTGACAACATTCTACGAGCATCTAACGTCGTAGAATAATGGCGAAGAAAGAAACCCCCAAAAAGGAACACCTGACCGACCTAAGTAAAGCAAAGATATCAATGAAGACTGGAACCTTAGAATCGTTTGTCCGATCTACAATAACATATACCCTGTTAACTGCACCAAGTAAAAATGCAGCAGTCTCCTAAACATAGCCCGGGCAGTTATCTAAAGACCAGGCTAATTGGAGAGGCATGTTGGTTGAGACTTAGACACCACTTGCGTTAGTAAGTAGGTTCTGGCTTGACAGTCAATTGAAGTCCGGAAATCTTTTTGAATTCTATTATGGTTTTGTCAAACATGAAGTTTTTTTTTTTAAATGGGCGAGTAAGTAGAGTTTCAAAAAATGATGAAAAAAACTTCGTATACAAAGTTACATCAATCTTTCTCAACATTTGAGACTCTCAAACTGTTGTCGTACGGCTGCGACGGAATGGTTTAGCTTTCAATAATGAATCGATACAACAGACTTATTGAAGTTCCAATGACGGATTCCTCAGAGATTTACCTTCGCTGCTTCAGCCAATATATTTGATTTAGTGAAATCCATTGCCATCTTTACTTGTCAAACAACAACTTTCTTACCTTACAGTGCATAATAAGAATGAATTCCTCTCACGAACTTCAAAAATAACCAGCTGTCGATATCCTTTAAGCATAAAGAGTTAAATTTTGCAAAAAAAAAAAGTCGCCGGTTCGTCAGCGGAGAATCCACGTTCTAGATATTTTTTGGAGATCTCGGAGCAGGGATCGGTAAGTGGAACTCCATGATCCAAACTAATTCGCTCTATATATGGAATAGGCTATGGAAAACTCTATTAAACCCCTTCCCCTACGGCTGGTCAAAGTTGGCAAATTCCTTCTCTGAGAGCACAAGACAGGAATCCTCGAAATTTAATTTTATTACCTGTGTACGCGCAGAATAACCAAACAAACAGGTTACACAGAGAAAGGCATCTACGAAAAGAAACAGAACCCATGGAACAACAGAAAGACGAACCAAACCAAAGAGGAAACCAAACAAAACGAAAAAGGATCACCAGCATTCCAATAGAGACGATGACTTGGTCGGTCTGCCACCACCAACACCACGACGTTGAAGACTACGACGACGACTTCAACTGGGCTGCCATCGCACCATCATCATTATCATCATCATCATGGTGCATGGTCCATCTTTACTGCTGGCCAAGGCATTCCTCTGGCATTCGGATGCCACCATTCGTGGTAAACACGAGACATTGACATAGAACGCCTGACGACGACCACGCCGAGGATAGAGGATGTGCGAGGACGCCTTCTCAACGGTATACGATCTCACCTCTATATGCTGAGTGTGCTAAGTTAATACAACCGTATACTTGAGCAAAACGATCTAGCCCAAACAAAATCCAAATTCCACATTCGGTGTGTGCATGTGTGTACGTGAGTTTGTGATTCTAATTGAGCAATAAACTGTTAATCATTGCGACGAACATTTTTTCGGAATTTATTGGGAAACTTCAACTTTGTCAGTATGTTTGTCATGTAACGCCGTGCGTCGCGTTGCGTTACTGTCATCACCGTACGCACTCTATAAATATTTTTCCCTGCGATAGGGGAAGAGAGAGGCACCTACCTCCTTCCCTCTGACTCCACCATCCGGTCTAAATTCCTCAAAAAAGTGTCCAATTTCATTGCATACCTACTTCTTGTTGCTCGCGCTCGCCCTCCCCCTTCCCGACCCGACAAACCGAGTGTGGCGCTGTGCTGCACAAACATGTTGCATAGCCAACACATTTTTACCAAAGTCGGGACCGTTTCATCTGTGTGTGCCCCAAGTGCGCGCTGTGCCCTCCAATCAATGGTGGTGGCCAGAATACTTGAAATTCCAGAGTTTAAGAAATCACACACACACACACCAATGTCAACCGACACAGCGTATGGCACTATCACACTCAGAAAACGCAATCGTTTTGAAATCTCATTTCATTATGGTATTTACAGAAAAACTAGCAAAACATGTTTCAATGTTGTTTTTTGGATTTTGTTTTTCAATTTTTGTTGTTGTTATTGTTGTAGGAAATAAGTGGCAATGGTACATACCGCTAGGCAAAGCCATGGAATTCCATGCTACGGAATGTCATCAGAGAGGGCTGGAGACGGATGAGTGACTGCCCTGCTGGGTCATCCGGAGAGGAGGGCGGACGTGCCCAGTTCATGCAAGTTTACAAAATGACGATGTGATAACGCACTCGTACTTACAGATATGCGCGTTCCTCGGCACACATAAATCATCTCATGTCTCGGGGTGGCTTAATCAAATAACAATAAAATAGTTTAGATTAGGAAAGTATGTGGTCGCTGTCCTCGAAAAAGTGTAAAGAAAAAAGAACAAAAAACGGGGACGACAAGTACTCAAATCAGCCATTCAAACAGCAGAGTTGCCTAATAGCCTCAGTGCGGTATGGTGCTTAGGGTTGGGGAGCTTGGATGTTCTCGTTTTTTTTTTTGTTGAATCAGCTGTGAATGTAATGGTAGTGGATGAGATGACATTAACCGCGATTTGGAATCGAAATCCATGTTGTTCTTAGGTTGAATATTCGAATAGACAAGAGCGAGAGGATCTTGTCGAAGTTGGATTGCAACAAAACACCAGCGGTATGGCAAATGGAACGACATTATTGGCAATCGTTGCCAGTCTTGTTACGGATTAATATTTTTTGAACGAATAAAAAAAATGGTTTATAAGTGGGTCGTGTTGGGCGCCACCTAACTGGCATTCTACTCTCGAATCGGCGCGCGTTTAAGAAATGACTCTAATGCATATTTTAACCGTGACATGTTCATCTATGACCAAAAGTTGAGACCTTATTTACAATGAAATTCTAGCTTCAGCTCTTTGGACGAATCCAACCTGCTTGATTTGTATTTCGCATCCAGTCGATTTTGATAAATTCGCAAGTCCAGGTGGTATATCGCCCAATATTCCGAAGAGATATTCTACCACTGCGTAAGCTTTTCTATATATCCTACTTGTCAATATGCCTTTGAGCTCCAACTGCATGTTTTGTAAAAAAAAATAATTTTGTATTGCGTTGGTCGTGTTGTTGTTAAATTGAAACTGCGTATTCTGTCAGTAGTTGAAATGCACCGAGTCTAGGGATGATTTCTCTAAGTTTCTCCTAACATCTGTAATAAGTTTCTCCCAATATCTGTAATAAAGAGACAGATCTCCTACAAGTAGATGTGCCAAAGCTTTGAAGTAATAATCGTCTATAAGGTTGATTGCACGTCTTTGGATATATTCCAGTCAGCGTATGTTTCTGGGCGGAGCTTCAAGCATGAGAAAATTATTAAATATATGTCGCAATTGGGCTTTAGAGAAGTAGAAGCTGGGCTGGTGTAAAATATCTCATATCTATAAAAAGGTAATTTAGTTTGAAAGCTGATGATTTGGCGATACAGGTTACATGTTGGTGCGCTGATATATCTGACCCAATTGTGATGCCTAGCAGATAGGGGATTCTTTTGATTTTGATAGGATCCTGTATAAGATAGGATCCTGTATAAGATATTTAACAAGTCTTGAACTCATGGTCCAAAACATGGGTTTGCCTTTCTTGTAGATGGGATAAAAGCTAATATTCCACTCATCGGGCATTATTTGTTGCGGGTTTGGTACATGCACACTTCCGCGGCAATACCTCCGTATTTGAAGTATTCTGCTGGTTTTGTAGCATTTCGATGGCTGCGCTCTCTTCTTCAATATCAGTAATTAGAAGTGAGTGGGTTACTTGCACTATCAATCTCTCGAAATTATTCCCCTTAATGAGACACTAGAAATTCTGCCTGAATACGCAGCGGCTGTCACAGATGTAACACCCAAAAAGGGCAGTAAGTAGGGGATTACCATAGATAAAATAGTATCGAATGACTATTGTAAGAGGCTTAGTATGACATGGCTTGGCATTCGTTGACATTGAGCTCAGAGATTTTTTTCCACATTAGATTGTTTAAATCAATTTGGTGATGATAAGAGTCAGCGGAGGAGGAAATGTGCCTTATGATTTGTATATCATTATTAGGATACAGTCAACGTCATTGATAAATAAAATAAAGATCAAAGGTGCAATATGGCTACCATGTGGCACCCCAGATGTGCTTAAACCCGGTTCATATACCTATACCCAGCATCTGAACTACTGTACCTTCGCATAATGTCCTCAACAGCGCTAATATGTTATTTATCAATAGTCTTACTAGAAAGGCCAAGTCACTTTTACACCATTTAAATCCTAGGAAACAGATGACATCGTCTGGTTGGATAAATTAATAAATAACGCCAAACTCTGCATGTGGACCAGAAGGGATATCCAAAGTAAAGTAAGTTGGACATGATTCTTCCATCCACATTATAATTGAAAAGAAGAAGACATCATTTCGCATATATGTGATTCCCTCTGTTCTGCATTCCTTTTGCGAAAAAAAATGGATTTCATGATATCGGGTACAAAATGAATAGGCCTCCTTTAGGGAGATTCTTCTCACACTAAATATCAATTTGAATTAAGAAATTAAGTCTTTGCTTTCTCTAACCACAACTCCTGGCAACACTGTGACACACATACCTACCACACTCTTGAGCAACAACTTAAGGAAAAGAAAAAGAAAAACAACAACGATCTCAACCTCAAACAAAAATGTTTACTGTAAAAATTTAAGGCAATAAGCTATACCGACAGCTATACAGCCCCAGCTCCAATGTATTTGTCCATGGCTCCAATACACACGTCATATACCTCCCAAGTTACCATCGACGCGATACGCATATGCGCTACAACCACACACAAAGCCCAAAAGAAGAAGAAGAAAAAAAACAAAAACACTCTGATCTCTGAGCGAGGTCCCAAAAAGTCATTCGCGATCGATTCTGTTAATGAACGAATAACACAGGCTTCGATTGAACCCCCCAGCATGCGGCTTGAGAGGGGGAAACACAACAGGAACGACGACGTTGGGCCCAGCTCCAATGGAATGCTGTGGCATAAAAGTTGTGAATGAACTGAACTTTCAGACCTCAGGAATGTGCACTTGAGACAGCGCGACCAACCCCATACAGTGATACGAAAATGCTGTGAAACGCAAGCGAAAGAGACGACGCGACAAGCGCTGGAAAATGAAATTGCAAAACACACCACTCAATCGTGTTGGTTTAGGGGGCTCGCATACACCTTAACTGCTCCACCACAGTGCCGCCAACGTAGTGTATGGCGTCATCTATGTGTGCGAGTATGTACGTTGACTTTGCTTATTTGTATACATGTCGCGCCACTCGCTTGCTGGGCGATGTTCATCGTGTGTGTGCTAACTTTCGCGACGTTGTCCATAGATGTCGTTGTGGCGACACACCATTACGCTAAGGTCTGGGGGCTATAAAAAGTTAAACAAACATCGTAAAAGTGTGAATATTAACCCGTGAGCCCGCATTCCAATGTGATCCCAGGAACGATCAACAGGCGAAGCAACCATATTGTGCCAGTTCCCACTCATCATGCAAGTGACGGCTGTTCCTTCGGTTTGAATGAGATGGCAATAGAGGCGCCCCCGTTCGATAATGAAGTTCGATTTTTCTTTCGAGGGCATCTTTTCCAATTTGGGGGGCGCTTAAGTAAAGTCTTTGCTAAACAAAAAAAAAACGATATCTGTGTATCTTCTGAGCTTATGTGCTTCGCCCAGGGGCTGTGTAAGTTTCTCACGTTTTTGTTCGGATCAGCTTATTGTTGTTGTTTGGGCTGATTATATATACCTCTTTGGTTACACATTTCGGCACAGATCAATTGGAAAGAAATCGAACCTGTGATTGGTCCAAGCGGGCGCTTCTTGGCCAACTTTCATTTTTGTTGTTGGCGGTGGGCTTAGGTCGTCCCCCTTCTAACCTTTAGGGGTTATTTACATTTCAAACAAACAGCGCATTGGCTCTGGCCGTCGTTAATGAAAAAGCAGGTTATACAATCGAGAGGGGACTTTAATCCTTGATTCAGTATTAATCTGGTGACTGTCTGTCTTGCGGAGTAATGATGATGTAGACACAGATGGAATTTTGTAGTTGTTGTTGTTTTGCTGAATCGCACGAATATTGACAGATGTAGTTAATTAATTTGTGAATTCCGTATTTGCTACAGCAATTTCGGTTTACATGTTTCAATAGACATCGTGGAAGGTCATCCACTAAATGGTTATGACAGGAACGTCTGTGACGTCTGTGTGAATACTAATTAGATAGCTCTGAAGAATTTAGTAGCTCAAATTAGCCTTAAACTGATATTGATATTTTGCTTATTAGCCTTGCGTCAGTTTTGTTGTTGTTTTTATTACTTTGTGGAAATTTTTTGTTTTGTAGTTAAACAATTTGCATTACATACTCGATCTGGTAACCATGAAAGTGACGGAGTTTTCGAACAGATTTCACAAAATGGCGGAGTTTTGTCTACTGCTCTTAAATTTAACTGTGGAAGCAAAATTAAAAATCTTTGCATTTTAATTCGGGGTAGACATACGGAAGGTACGAAAACATGCCGAAATCAATTTTATTTGTCTTAAGAAGAATAAGAACCGTGAATGGAGTGACCAGCACATTTTAAGAATTAAAAGATAATGGCGGCGTTGTGTCTACTGCTCTTAAAATTTAACTGTGGAAGGGAAATTAAAAATCCGCTTTGCATTTTATTCCCTGGTATCTCACAGAAGACTTTAGTCTGCAGCGTCTGGAGCTGAGGCATTTTCCCCACCATACCATTGAATAAATCATTTTTTAGACTTAGATAGTATATAGTAACTGTATAAAACAGCTCCTCGCTTTAAATTATTCACCAGACGTTATTTCGTTCCTCTTCACAACACAAATCTGGGATTTGTTTGTGCAAAGTTCTGTCATCTGCAAAGAAGAGAACCTTCTGTTTAACGCCAAATACCAACTGAAAATTTGAGTAGTTTCTCATGCCAGTTTTACTCTTAGATGTTTGTCAGACTTTCGCAAGAGGTGGAGTGGTAAAAAAGACTTACCTGTTGTCTCTTTAAACCAGGGACCCCTCGGTTAGTAATGTCTAACGCACTAACCTATACACTTGTTTGTCTTCACAAAAAGAAAAGGATCCTAAGTCCTACATAGGTCTTTTCTCTCAAATACATCAACTTAGACTTCTTTTCACTGGTAAAGGGTCCTTGCATGGTAAGGGAACGGTGTTTCGCACAGTGTCTCCTTGGTTTTGCTCGGTAGGGCTTTATTAATTACTTACTTTTTTTTAATTTTACGGGTTCCCCACTCCTTGAACCACTCACCATCCTCTTCTATCCTGACCACGTTGCTTCAGAACATTCAGACGAAACGCTCTAGCATCCGCGGTCGTTTGATCATTGAACTGGACTTTCTTGTAGTCTAGAACTTGAAGACTAGTATTCAAGTTGTTCATTCCCTCGATATGCCCCAGCCAATGTAGTCAACGTATTTTTATATTGGTATAGCTCATAAAATTCGCGGTTATATTTTCTCTCCTATTCGCCATTCTCGCAAACAAGACCAAAAATTCGACGACAAACATTTTATTCGAAAATGACTAACAGTGAAATTTTTCCAAGGTATTGTGTCGACAGTACTTTGTTCGTTGATATTTTGCCTTGTCCTCGTTAACTGCAAGACCATCAATTGCCGTCAATGCTTTTACCATGTCACGATGGAAAGAACAGTCATGCCGTTATCATTTGCGTATCCATGAGACTGGACAGATTTGTTTAAGACAGTACTTGCCGTCATACGCACTATTTGTTCCAGCAGGATATTGAAGAAATTGAAGAAGCGGATCTCATTGTCGGAATGCGGTCCATGTTCGAAAAAATTAGGATGAGTTTCACCAAATTGAATGTTGCGTAGCGGCCTGTGTTTCAGAAATGATTCCGACTTTAACACAGTATGATGCATAGGATCTTATATGCTACATTTAGCAGTGACATGTCTAGCTTGTTGACTTTTTGACGGCGCTGCGCTAGCCTTTCTTCTCTACTGGGAGTGAGCCTTACATCTTCGTTGACAAAAGGTCAGTGAATTTCTTGTCCTATAAATCTCTTGGAAATGCTACCTGAATACATCTACAATTCCTTGTGCGCTTCTATGACTAGATTGCGATTTTTATTTCGTAGAGCCTTTTTTGAAACCAGCTGCCAGTTGTGTGCCTATTTTTTTAGAATTGAGGGATGTTGTTCTTGTGGTTCCCTGTGGTGGAAGGTTGCGTGTTCTATTTATCTCCTACGCATGATTTTGTTCGCAACCCTTCTTTATGCTCGATACTGTTCCCGCTTCGCGAGGAATTTTGCGTTGTAGTGCCATCTTTTTCGTACCACGGGCATATTTTCTGTCTATGATTCGACTACATCTTTAATGAGGTATTGGTGGAAGGTGAGGTCACAGTGGGGAATCTCCCACTCAGTTGTCCCATGACTCTGTCAATCTCCAGCTCAGCTAAGGCAACCAAAGTGAAATCTTTTCTTCTGTACCAGTCAGTCTTCTGTTCTGTCAGAGTGGAACTTTGTCCTTCTGAATGTGTATACATCCAGGATGTTGGATGCATGCCTCGCATCTTTCAGCAAATGGTCGAATGGGTCGGCGATTCGATCATGAAAATCGCTAAGTTGCATTCTAGATTCGAAGTCAAGCGACTGGAATTCACTACGGGATTGAGCGCTGCCATTTGGGTTTTGGCTTATTCCCCAAAATTTCTCTTCCAAAGGCCTAACTAACCCTTAAGATTCATAGATGGCCGAATATGCCGCAGCAACTCGTGTAGGTTGGTAACTTTATATATCCATACTTGGACTTGCAGATGCCACTATTGACTTCACCTTGGGAATTCTTCCGCTTACGTCTTGGAAAAGGAAAGTGGTGCATTTTCCTTCTCATCTGCACTCCTTACTAGTACACCCAGCATACAAATTGTTTGGAAATCCGGCGGATTTCGCAAGCTACTAAGTGAATTTCATTTTCATCCCTCCTGTTATTATTGATTCGGAATGGATATTGCCGTTTCTCATCAAACAAAAGTTATAAATGATATGAATGATAGTTGATAGTCATCATATAAACATTTTTTCAAACAACAAAATAGAATTTGGCAACACCCCATTTTGTTAATGTAGTTGCAGCAAAATACATTTGTGCAGCCAAATGCATTTTCTTTCAATATGAATGTTGAATATTTATGTGTGCTTCACTATAAGTGAGGTGTACTACCCACATAAAGTGACGTAGTCAAATGAATGTGCTCCGAAAAAATGGCGACTGAAAATTAATTTATTTTTATTAGCACAAAAAAATGTTTACACTTTAATAATGGCTAAAACTCCAATGAGTTAAGAAATATTTCCGTTCTTTTAAGTATGTATTTTTTTTTTTTTTTTTGAAACACTATCAGATCTGTGTCGTAGCGAGCTTAATACAAGCATCATCTACGAGCAGAGATTTGCCACAGCATATAATATGCATCCACAGGCTCATCCTTTAGTGCATTTGTTAGTGGGACATAACAGAACATAGAAGTTATTAAGTTTTACAACACTAACAAAATCAGTAAACGATGAAATTACAATTTAGCTATTTAACAATTTACATACACTAATTACGACTCTAGCATACAATTTCGCAGAGTATTTTTTAAACTACTTTTACTAACATGTAGTTCAACTACATCGTTATTTTTATTGTATACCCTACTCATACGACTAATGGCCTCATGCATACCATAGTTCTTTTTATGATTAGGTATATGTAATATATTTAATCTACGCAGGTTGTAGGAACCTCCCCGGGTATTAAACCCAATGGCACTTAAAAGATCAGGAGCATCAATTTGTCCTGATAATAATTGGTGTAAGAAAACCATGTCATTGTTAAGTCTACGTTGAGACAAAGGTAATAGTTGCAGCAGTTTAATTCGACACCTATACGGAGGCAAATTGTGTAGGTCATCCCATGGAAGTCCTCTCAAAGCAAATCTTATGAATTTACGTTGGACTGATTCAATTCTATTCGAATGAACTACATAGAAGGGTGTCCAAACTTGTGAGGCATACTCCAAGTGAGGGCGAACTAGGCAATTATAGAGTGAAAGAGTGACATATGGGTCACTAAACTCTTTTGACCACCTTTTTATAAATCCTAACATAGAGTTGGATTTATTGACGATAACGTTAATGTGTTTATTGAACTCCATTTTGGGATCAAAATAAACACCAAGATCTTTAAAGCTGTCTACACGACAGAGAGTGTGTCCAGATAGAGTATATTTAAAATTACATGGAGCGCGTTTTCGTGAAAATGACATATGCTGGCACTTTGTAGGGTTCAGATTCAAACCGTTTTTAAGACACCATATGGTAAAACTATTTAAATCGGCTTGTAGTGAAAGCGAATCGTTTAAATCTCCTACACATTTGAAAATTTTCATATCATCAGCATAAATCAATATTTTGCTATCTCGAATACAGGCTTTTGCATCGTTAATTGCAAGTATAAATAATATCGGTCCCAAATGACTTCCTTGAGGTACTCCAGATTGAGCAACAAAAGGGTTGGACTTGGAACCTCTAAATTTTACTTGGTATGTTCTCAATGAGAGGTATGATTTAACCCAATTTATGAAACCAGGAGGAAATCCATACGCCTTAAGTTTAAAAATTATGGTGTGATGTGATAACTGGTCAAATGCTTTGGAGAAGTCAGTGTATATACAATCTACTTCTTTTTTATTTTCCAAACTATTGGAACAATGATGCATAAAAGTTAATAGATTTGTTACAGTGGATCGATGTTTAACAAAGCCATGCTGTTCTTCACAGATAATGTTTCGACACAAGAATACCAATTTATCACAAATAATATGTTCAAATAATTTAGGAATGCAAGATAGTTTAGAGATAGGTCTATAATTAGAGATATCTCCTCGCTCGCCTTTTTTAAAAACAGGTGTTATAAATGCACTTTTCCATTGGGTTGGGAATACTCCTGTGGCAAGGGAGCTTTCAAACATATACTTAAGGTATGGCAAAAGAGCATCTTTGCATTGCTTTACGACTATTGGTGGGATTCCATCGGGCCCTGCAGAATAATCATTGTTTAATGAAGAGATATATTTAAGTAGTGTCTCATCGTCAAATGTAACATTGCTGAAACTAACTTGAGGATAGTCATTGAGATAGCTGAAATAATCCTCGTCTAAGACTGGAGGGGTATCAATAAATGATTTACTGAAGCTCTCTGCGAATAAGTTTGACACAATTAGAGAGCTCGATGTTTTTGAATTATTGGAAGAGAAGTTGGCTGGGTACCCATCCGTTTTTCTCTTCGAATTGACAAATCCCCAAAAGCGTTTTGGGTCACTTTTAAGAGCGTTCTCCATATTGACTATATAGCCATTATATAAACTACTAGACATCGCAGAGAATTCATTAAAGTAATTCAAGTACTTATCATAGTCGTATTGATTTTGGCTTTTAACAAAATTATTCCAGGCCCGGTTTCGTCTGTTTCGAAGAGATTTAAGCTCTTTCGTGTACCATGGGTGCTGGACTTGGGCATTTTTAGAATGCCTGACTGGGATAGTTTTATCCATGCAATCTTTTATTATAAAATAGAAATTTTTAACAGCTTCTTCTAAATTGGAGAAGCTGTCAATCTTCATATTAGAAATAATAATTTCTTCAGATAGCCTTTGAAAGTTTGCTTTCCGAAAGTCAAAAGAGTACGAACGATCGTACGAGTCAGCGTTTTCGTACAGATGTCCGCCTATGTCAATGAAAATATCTAGTGGAGGATGATTTTTATCTATGTTAGTAATGCTGGTACTAGATTCTAATACTGCAGTACTAACAGAGTCAGAAGAAAAAACTAAATCGAGAATTCGATTATTATGATTTTTTATACAGCTAATTTGCTGTAAGTCAAATGATAAAATGTTATCAAGTAATAATAGCTCTTGCTGTGCAGAAACTTCTGATGGTATAAAATGAGGTTCTCCCTCTGAAGGCACCCATTCAATGTGTGGTAAGTTGAAATCGCCCAGTAACAAAATAGTACTGTCACAACAAGATAAGTCAAAGATGTATTCTAAAGCCTTCGATAGCTCGGAATACAGAATGGATAGACGATATGAAGGAATGTACGCATTTGCAACATAGAGATATTTATATCCAATTGTTATCTTAACACAGATTATTTCAATGTTAAGAGGGAATGGAAATTCTATTTTCTCAGAGGTAAGATGACTGCGAACTGCAGTAAGAACACCTCCACCAAGCGCTTTTAGGTCATTTATATGGCGGTCACTCCTATATACTGAGAACTCATGATTAAAGAGTTCCGAGTCAAGTATACTGGCGTTAAGCCACGTTTCTGTCAAGGAGAATATATCATGAGTAAAGGCTTGGGAATTAAGAAAAAATGTTTTAGTTTTTGTTCGGAGCCCTCTTACATTTTGGTAGTAGAGGGACAGTCGGTAGAGTTTTTTGATGCTGAGTTAACTCCGCGTTTAGCTCTACGTGGCCTAAACTCATTGACAATAGTGTTTAAAGGCCATGAGTCAGTGTCGCATACTTTATCAAATACATTTGGAGGTACTACTATTTTAAAGGATGAAACGAAACTATCCTGTTTGCTAATTTTTGTACATTTAATAGAAGTACCTGTAGGGACTAGATTTTTTGAAAATAAGTGACTAATCACGTCTTCGGAGGAAGTGCTTGGTTTCAGGCGTGATATAAAGATCGATCTAGGTTTTGGTATCGATTCAATTGATGAAGCAGATGCAGTCACTGTTGGAACTACACTAGATGATGGGATAGTAGGAGAAGTATTGGTTGGAGGCGACCCAACTGACAGATTTGGAACCAAATTATTTTTAATTTGATCCTGACTTCTGAGATTAGATCGTTTAGCTGTCGGATGAGCCGTTGATGAGTTGGTGTCACGCTTACGCTTTCCTTTAATGGTGGCAACTTTATCGCTGGCTGCATGGGACGCGACAGATTGTACGGACGGTGCGGACCGAGCTTCTTCTTTGGAAGTGTTATGGTCAAATGTTTGCAAAGGCTCTGTAGACGTGGAAGCGTCAGCGGTCAGACATGGGTCTGAAAATGCAGACACTGTGGATACTGCATGATTAAAATTGTCTAACAAGTCCTTAAAGCCTTTCGACAGCTTAACAATGTCAGCTTTCAAAGCCGACATCTTAAAAGCAAGACTTGATATGGATAACTTACGGCACGCAGTGCAATACCAGAAAGCGCCTTCAGTTGCGTTTATTTTATCCATAAATGCGTTAGTAGATCCAACGCATTTTGCATGAAACATTTTTCCACATGGTCCATAACAGGCAAAAATAGCGTTATTGGAATTTTTCGTTTCAACGCATTTTTGAGCCCCACAATCCATGTATGTAAGTATGGATAGATAAGCAAAACACTATGTTGCAACTGCTAGTCTTCATTTTTTGACAAACTTTAGATTTTAAGTCAGAAACACATTGTGACAGCGACAACTACATCGAGATAAGCAGAACCAATTTTTTAGACAGTGCCTTTTGTATATTCAATGACACTTTAACAACATCAACATCCTCAACGAAGTTATATTAATTCATAAGATAAATGTTGTCGATGTGGAGATCACTGTCAACATGTTTCATCAAACATAACAATTATAGAATTCACGGACAACACTGAGTACATATTGTCCTGATTTAATTAAGAAATGCCAATGCAGCAAGGTTTAAATCAAACAATGGAGTCGGTGGAGAACCCCATATTCCTAATCATTGTTTAGTGTGTCCCAGACGGAAAACAGAGATAAATGGTTTTTTCCTTAAGGAAAATGTAATATGTTCAGTGTATATGTATTTCTCAAGTCGCAGGAGACTGTCGTGTCAAATTTAAATTAAGGAATAAACTGCTCAAATTAAGATAGGTTAGAAGCTTAAGAACTGTTTAACAATCAAGAAATAGTGACATAGTATTTGATACGCACTGATAGGACTTGCATGTTCGCTTTAGTAGGTGACCAAATACCTACTAAAGCGATCATGCACTGATAAGCCCAATTTAGCACTTCTTTTCTACCTATATGGACAACATTATCAGTGACTACTTGTTAAGGGATTTTTCAACAGGGACGCTACAAAAGTAGAGCGACAGGGACAGCAAACGACGCCATACTTCTTGCCGCTCTTTTCACATTTCTCGTCAGTAAGGTTTGCCATTTCATGATGGAAAGATATACGAGCCAACAATGAGTCGAAATTATTAAAATTTACTACCGAAATTCGGAGTCAGTGGCCTCAACGTTAAGAGCGCTACGTCCAATTTATGGTCGTCCTAGCAGATCAACAATTGAGCGTCTAGTGGACAAAGTTGAATCCACAGGCACAGTACAAAATGTTCCCGTGCCAGTGAGACAATGAAGTGCCCGTAGTGTCGAGAATATTGCTGCCGCTGAGGTTTCAGTTGAAGAAAGCCCAAATGTGTCTCTCACACGTCGTTCTCAAGCGTTAGGCATCTCTGTGATGCCGTTGTGGCGAATTTTGAGAAAAGATCATGGCCTTCATCCTTACAAGATTAAATTGACGCAAGAACTGAAGCCGCTTGACCACCAGAAGCGTCGTATGTTCGTGAATTGGGCTGAGCAACAACTTGAAAATGATCGGATTTTCATCGAAAAATCATCTTCAGCGATGAGGCTCATTTCTGGCTGAATGGCTTCGTCAATAAACAAAATATGCGGTATTGGTCAGGCAACAATCCACACGTACTCGTGAGTCATCATTGCATCCCGAAAAAATTACGGTTTGGTGTGGTTTATGGGCCGGCGGCGTCATTGGGCCGTACTTCTTCCGCGATGATCAAGACCGGCACGTTACTGTGAATGGGCATCGCTACCGTTCAATAATAACCGAATATTTTTGGCCCCAATTGGATGATATGGACTTGGAGGACACGTGGTTCCAACAGGACGGCGCCACAAGCCACACAGCGAATGTCACAATCAATTTATTGGAAACCAAGTTTGGAGAACGTGTAATCTCACGAAATGGCCGCCTCGGTCGTGAGATTTGACGCCGTTAGACTATTTCGGGTGGGGCTACGCCAAGTCTATGGGCTATGCCAACAAGCCAGCGACGATTGATGAACTTCGTACGAATATCGAACGTGAAATTGCAGCAGTATCGGCCGATTTATGCTTGAAAAACGTCGAAAATTGGGTTCAGCGTCTGGACTTCTGAAAGCGTGCCCGTGGTGGCCATGCAAAAGAAATCGAATTCCATACATAATGGCATCGAACGACTTTCACAGGAATAAAGAATTTCATTGATATTCAAAACCGTTTTTGTTTTATTTAAAAAAAAAACTTTTGTAGCGCTCTTATTGAAAAACCCGATAGTTGCATAGATTTATGAAGATTGTGAGGCTAGTTTTAGTGCGGGAGTTTACCATAATTACCTGAAGAACGATCCCCCAACTTTCTACATTCTTTTTTGGTATCGAAAGTTGCAGGCAGGTCATAGCCAACTTGTCAATCAGAATCTTTTATTCATAGATACACCGTATACTTCCAGCTGAGAATGATAACATCCATTACATATCTAACAAACAAGGACCTGAGTACCTCAGATCTCGTTTTTGTTTAATTGCTACAAGAAACTAAACTAGGACCTCTCCTATAAAACATCAAGAATGCTGGAATCCTGCGACTAGTTTTTCCAGAAGGTGTAAAACTTACATAATGGGATTTGCTGACGATATCGCTTTAGAGATTCACGAACTATAGACAGCCACCAACGAAGCAAGGGTTAGAATTAAAGATCACATGGTAGGACGGGTACACTTAGTCAGCGAATTTCAGTGTGCATAAAATGAGTATCATTAAGTGAGTGAGGAACGGTGATATTTCGACAGCTTTGAACTGCAAATTGGCAGACATACGCTGTTATTGAATCGATATGACCTTCACAAAAAGTGTCCTTTGGAATCAGTAGCGTGGGTTGTTTATTTTTGAAATGCGGAGTTTATGACAACCGTCCAAGGTGAAGGACAACATCTAGCCAGAAATTGGAAACATACACATTGCTATGGTGCGGTAAGAGTCATAACAAAAACGCCAGAAATCGGATGGCCAATAGGGCCATCAACTACCTGATATGCTTTTAAAAACTGTGTAAAACATTACCTTGGATAAGTAGGTACAGCCAGGTAATTAGCAGACTATTAAACGGAATGCTATAGTCCTGATATCCAATCGAAAAGCAGCACGATAACAAGGCACATATAAGTCTCGGAAATCAAATCCTTAGATCAAAGAAAGGCTACAATTTAAAATGCACTTGGACTAACTTAGGAATAAAGTTGGCACTTTTCCCAATACTGACAAATTTTTTTAATATCTAGAGTAGTCAGCCGCTTCTTTAAAACGCTTCAACGTTTAAAGGTGCTAACAGTGAAGGAAACTAGAAGGAAATAAAAGTTATCTGCAGTTAATACAATATGGACACTTTAGACTGTCAGTGGTTTTCGAACGATTTCGTAGCAAGCTTCTTTCAAATACCCGAATTCAGTATGTTTGTTTTTTTTTTTATCAGAATTCTGATGTTGTTGTTCCCAGGTAAATTGTTTCGAATGTTAATCTGATGAAATGTTCTGTCAGAAATATGATTAAAATTTGTCTCCAAATTCGTATTAAAATATTCGGTTTGATTCTAGTGCAGTGTGCAGGCGAGATTATAAACATTGGCGCGGATGAACTGTAAACGACATATAATAATATAAGAACCTTGAGTGTGATGCGACTGTAAGCAACAGTTATCAAAAGATTCAAGAAGGATTTTAACTCTGTCTTCATGACTACGTAACAAGCTCGGAGGGACCAATCTCCAAAAGGCAGATAGACAACAAGAGCTCCTAAAGTGATCTCTACAAACAGAAACCAAATATACATATACACTGCTTTGGGCATGAAATCCTTAAGACCAGCAGAATCGTTTAGGGTATTCCAAGCAGATATAATCGCAATACTCGAAGCCATATCACAAGACAAATGCATTTAAATCTCGCGTTATTGGATGGTGCCGCGCAGAGGTTAGAACTTTATACATTTATAAGATTATCCAAATAATAAGGACGCCAGAATATAATGACATAATAGGAAATTAAAAGACACGTTGCAGCGCTTGTTTTCCAGCGTCACGCGACACAGGTGAAACAGATTCCGGATCCGACCATCGCCACATAGAGCTCCTGACGACGTATGCTATCATTCGCGGCTTTGAAGTCGATGAAAAGGTGGAAAGTTTCGAAATTCGTTGGTCTTTTCCAGGATTTGCCACAGTGTGAAAATTTGGTCTATAGTCGATCTGTCGGGCTGGAAGCCACACTGGTACGTGCCGATAAGTGTGTTGTAGAACGGTTTTAGACACAGTACGTTGGATAGGATTTTGTATGCGACATAAAGATATGGATACACCCATACTTGGTTGATGATTCGGTGCATTACAAACTTCACCACCGTATTTAAAAAGCTCCGCTGGTAAGCCATCAGAGCCTGCGGCCTTGTTGTTCTTAAGCTTTTTGTATAGCTAGGCCAACTTCTTCTATACTAGGTGGTGAAACTAGTTCTTCATTGACTATATGTGGCCCTATCACTCTCTCTAAATGTTGCCCATTAAGCAGCTGCTGGAAATGCTGTCTCGAATAGCCTGCATTCCGTTTTTGTAGCCAGCAGCCAGTTTCTTGGTTTTTTTTATAAAACCTCCGGATGTTATAACATTCGCGCGACTCTTCGATCTCATTAAGCTGGGAAGTTGCGTAAGCCCTCTTTTTTCTACGCAGAATCTTCTTTTCCTGCCTTCTCCTCGATCAATACTCTTTTCTCCTGCTGCGCTTGTTTTGCAATGCAGCGCTTTCTTGTAGGCATCTTCTGTCACCTTTTTTCCGGTACACGCATTCATCATTATACCACGGTTTCTTTCTCTGGGGTGGCCGTTACCCTACAGTGGTTTCGGCTACCTTCTTGATGATGTCGTGATACTGGCACCACTGATTGTTGGCGTCTGTGGTAGGTGAGTGCACAGAGGAGAGTTTCATAGAGCTCGATGTAGAGCTCTGGCTACTATTTTCCTAGACTCTGGCTACTATACAGGTGTACTAAGGCGTCCAACGTCGTATTTCTTCTTCTGGGCAGTTCGCATCCTCTGAATTTAACCGCGACAAGAAAATGGTCAGAGTCGACGTTTGCCCCTCGGAATGTGTGCACGTCGAGGATGTCGGATGCGTGCCTCGCATCGATTAGCACATACTCGATTTGGTTGGCGGTTCGACTATCTGGAGAGCGCCAGGTTGCTGTGTGGATCCTTTGGAAACTTAGTGCTACTTATCACCGTATTACGAGCTGCTGCAAAATCGATTAGTCGGTAGTGGATTACCAACTAAACCACCAAAGATGTTTTCCTTCCGACTTTACCATTAAAATCCCCGAGTACAACTTTTACATCATACTCTGGACAGGCTCCGTAGGTTCCATCCAGGAGGTCATAAAACTCCTCCTTGATGGGATCTTCCGCCCGTCGGTAGGGGCGTGTGCACATATAAGGCTTATGTTTTGGAAAGTAGCTTTGATGCGGATCACAGTTAAGCGGATTTCTCACTACAAATCCGCATCCTAATACTTGCAATCTTTTGTTGCAGCAGTAATATTATTACAGCTAAGCTCTAGGTTTAGTGCAAGAAATACACACAAGTCCTACAAGTATTCTGTCAAGAATTGTAATTGCACCAAAAGTGCATGCAACGTTGGAAAGTCGTCGTAAACGTTGTAAACGTGATAAAATTATGACGTGATAAATTAACTGTCAAAATTTGTATGGGATTTTTTTTCCAACAATATCGGAATTTTCTCACAGGAATTGGGTGCGTTAACTGAGATGATAAACGTTGTAAATTTTTGAAATGCTATTTTGACATTTAATCACACATCAAACGTATGCGCTTAACTGAAAAAATAATCGAGAATGGAATGAGAACAATACGAACAAAATTTTATCAATAAATATATTACGAAAATGAGATTGAATTCAGTGGGCTACCGCATTATTTAGTGGTGAAGTTTTAGGGTCGTTCATGAAACGTCGTTGTAAAATTATAATCTTTCGCACTTAATAAAATTACGACGTTGCATGAATACCCTTATTATTTGCAAATGCTACCAAATTTTGTTCTTAGTTACGACAATTTTAATCACCGCACTTACACACCTAATCCCCTTGTAAATTATCCACATAATTGTGTACATGAATTGCCGGTATCTCGGATCTAAGACGCCACAGAAGATGCACGTAACTTTTGCATATTTTACTTTTATTCGTAATTTTAATCTGACATTTAATGCTATACCTTTCTAACCTTAGATGCATCAAAGCATTCTTCTTCTCAACTTCATGTTAATGCATATAATTGGTATGTATATATGTATATACATACTATTCAACATTTAGACATTGATTACAGATCCGTGATAAAAATGCAAGCATGTCTTTAGAACGAAGGAGGTCGTCTTGCAATTATATGAAAAGAAGATACGAGTATACCTATGGGAATAATTGTAAAATTAGCGGATACAATTGATCGGTGATTACCATCAGTCTACCAGAGGGACTTCATGATTATGGAAACAATTTGTTAAGAACATGAAAAGCTATCTATAGTTTTAAAGCAGCAAATGTGTTGCTTTATATAAGCTTGTGGTTTTTGTTAAGGCTTTGATTCACATTTGTGAAGGAGTGCGGAAAGTTTTAATTTGATCATCTCTAATGTGTGGTAATTTTCCATAATCTTCCTGTACACCGTTACATCAAAAATATCGCTTAAGCATCCCAACTAATATGACTCGCTGTAAAAGGAGAAAAATTCTGATGGCTTACCAGCGGAGCTTTTTAAATACGGTTGTGATATTTTGGTAGGGAGCATACACCGACTCATCAACCAAGTATGGGTGGAAGAAAACATGCCCGATGACTGAACTATCAGCTCCATATGCCCCATCTACAAAAAAGGCGATACTATGTCTTGCAAGAACTATCGAGGCATATCCCTGCTAAACGTCGCATACAAGATCCTATCCAACGTACTGTGTGAACGTCTAAAACCGTTCTGCAGCACACTAATCGGCACGTACCAGTGTGGCTTCCGGCCCGGCAGATCGACTATAGACCAAATTTTCACGCTGAGGCAAATCCTGGAAAAGACCAACGAATTTCAAGTCGAAACTCACCACCTATTCATCGACTTCAAAGCCGCGTATGATAGCATACATGGCCAAAAACTGATTCAGCTGTGTCGCGTGACGCTGGAAAACACGTCGACCACATCGATCGAATGGACAATAATGCTCCAGCTAAGAGTATCTTCGAATCCCAGCCCCCAGTCTCGAGAGGGCAAGGAAGACCGAACCTCCGTTTCAAAGACCAAGCCATCGCGGATGTCAGAGCGCTTGGTCTAGACAACTGGAAGCAGCGAGCCAGGGATCGTAGAGGATGGAAGGCTGCAGTGTCTCAGGCATTTCGTTCTGTCAATTGCCAGTCAATGTGTAGCCTGGAGACCGCCATGTCCCCTTGTGGATATCGATGTGAGGAAACCGTGTGCATTTCATAGTGGCATTTCGTTCTGCAGCGAAGTCAATTAGCCAAAGTCCGTTGCCAGACGTGTTGCGTTAAAATCCCACAGCACGATTTCAAAATCGTACTTTGTTAGTCACTCATAAGCTTTCTCAAGGAGCTCGTAAATGCAGTCATTCGCTATATCATCTTTTTCCTCCGTCGGGACGTGAGCGCATATAAGGCTTATGTTGGCGAATTTTGCCTTAATGCGGATGTTACAATGCGTTTGCAAATGTCTTGAAAACATAAGACTTCTTGCCTAAGTCTGGCACTTATAATCACAGTTTCTGCTCAATATAACACGGACCAAAAATAGATGTCATCGTTTTTCAGTCTCTTATTGCCTGGTCCATCGCATTATGTTTCCTGGATGGCAGTTATATCTGCTTTGTAGCAGCTTCCTCTAGTTCTCACATTTCAGATGCAGATCTGAACGTCGTTGTCCATTTTTTTAGTCATTGAGCTGTCTGATTTTTAGTGCACTTTTTGCTGCATGTTGAGGAAACACATGCTTTCCTTTGTATCTTTGTAATGTTTTTCAGATGGGTAACTTTATTTGTCGATTCCCACTAGACAAGTCCTCTATATGTTAATAGGTCTTACAATAGCCGTATAGGTCCATAAAATAATCTTGGGATTTGGAGCCCAGTTTTTTCTTCCGAACATTCGGTTACAGGTATAGAAAGCTGTTGTGGCCCTTTTTCGTTTCAACAAATTATTTCGCGCTATCGGACAATTTTAGGGTAGTCCCATCGACAACCGTTAGGTTGAATATTGGTATTGTTCTCTTATTAGTAAAGAGAAAGAGTTCTGATTTTTTTTTTTGTTGATTTTCAAACCCACATTGTTTTGTCCACACGTTAAGAGTTTTCAATACACGTTCGAGCGGCTCTATGATAAAGGGTTGGAATTTCCCTTTAACTGGTACCGCAACATCGTGCGCGTAGATGACTTTTATGTCATTAATGACGAGGACGCAAAATAGAGATGTGTGTCTCCCAGGTTCGCATTTATTTTCCTGTGGCTGAGCATACTTCCATTAATATGTATAAGAGCATGGTCAACTTGTTCCACATTATTGAAGAAATGCATCGAGAAATGCAGAAAGTGTATTTTCTTTCTCGTAAAGAAATTTTTCTATGGCACTAACGAGATCTTCTAGGGCGGTTTCGACTCCCTTTCCTTTCGTGTAGGCATGTTGTCCGAAGATATATCTTGAGGGTTGAAATCATCACGAATGTAAATATCAAGTAGTTTTTCGAAGGTCTTTAATACGAAGAATGTAAGAATTATGGATCTAAAGTCCTTCGCAGTCGTATGGCTATGCTTGTCGGAATATAGGGATAGGGATCAAGACTACCTTTACTTCACGCCAGCACATACATTTTGTGTTTATAGGAATGAAGTTGATAAATGCTTTGATTTCTGAAGCATGATCGGAATAATACTATCTGCCCAATTTATTCTTTCTACGCTGACCATGTCATCCGTTGTCGTTAGATTCCATTCAGAGTTGAATCACTTCCTGAAAATGGGTTTCCAGTAGATGAGTTAAAAATTCCTGGGCGGACTGTGTCCAGTCATAATTTTGAAGCTTGAACTAAGCTGGCACAGGCGGTTCCTTTGTGATTGTTTTTCTAAGCCCGAAACCTGGCCAATTCAGTAGTGTTTTCTCTGCAAGCAGCATTTATCAGGCAGACTAGTCTTTCAAACCGCCACCACGCGACCTTCAATCACGGGTGGGACAGAAAACACTGGATATCGCCAAAAACAGGTTTAACTCCCTCACCATCAGGAAACATTCAAGAATATGTGGCCCGAGTGGGTCACTGGGTTCTGACATAACCCACAAACTTATTCGAAGAAACATGAAATCTGTTTCTTCACTGGTGGCGATACCTACTGGACACAACTTAATCAAAACCCACAAACTAAAAATGCATAGATAATGACCTTTGTAGAGGCTGCGGCGATGAAGGATTATACGACTACACCCTATACTTTCTGTGCCACTGCCCATGTCTCAGTCAACTAAGAAAAAGTAACTTTAGCAAAACATTTTTTCCAACACGTATCTATCCGATGTCCGTCTCTCTGAATTTTTTTTGGTTTGCAACAACATCTGGATTCTGAAAAAGGACTGGCTGGGACATCACGTATTTATTCTGAACAATGATGTCAATATTGTTGCCGTATCCTAGTAAATAGGTGCACATATTAATAAAAGATTGTTTTCTGGTGTTGACTTGTGAGTTTTTTCGAAATCCCCTCAAGAATAATGTTAAAGAAGTCTAAAGCACAATGTAACCTTGTGAAAGGTTTTTTCAGTTGTAAAGCCCGTTGCGGAAATTGAACGCGTAGCTGTCAAAAATTGTTGACAGAATGCATTATGCGTTTCGACAGATCTGAAAATTTAATTGAATGAAAAAATGATAATCTGTAGTTGGCGAAGTTCTCCTTTTTGTGGATCGTTTGTCCGATGCTGTGTTCCATTCTTCAGGGATATTTGGTGCATTCCAGCACCATTTATTAGGCTTAAGTTTGGATATTGCTGTAGAAGTGGTTTCTCTATATTATCAGCATTGACCCAACGACGATTTATCATTGTTCATGTTTTACACTAGTAAAACATACGAAATTTCTGGAGCTAATTTCCATATCTACGGCCGCAAGCTTTCCCTCTTTCTGAAAAGCCACTGTTCTACCCTTAACAGTCAAACGAAATGGTGATCACTGCTATTACAGTCTTTCTTTCGTTGTGGATATTCGCATTCTTAGCTTGGTTCTAATCATGTAGTGGTCCGAGTCGATATAAGTCCTCGAAAAATTCAAATATCCATAATACTGCACGAACATTTGTTGATCGGGAGACCCCCATGTCCCTTTATAGATATCAATGTAATGAAATCGTGGACTGGCTATAGTACAAGGTGGGTCAAAAAAGATCACCCTATTGGAAGATGCTCTTATTTTTGCAAATGGCCCCAATGTCAAATCTGTAATGACATTTGTGGACTAGCAGATGTAGAATACAAGTGAACAAGCAATGGAGCGATACACTCCCCAAGAACGCGGAATAATCGTGTCAATTTTTTTGTGACACAATTCGTCTTTAGTGTTGGCGCAGCGCGAATCCCGTCGCCGGTTCCCCGGCCGTCCGACACCGACTGCGCAAACACTGCGCCGTTTAGCCACCAACCTTGAAGAGTATGGGACCACACGAGACGTTGCAAGGAGGGCCCCGGAGCGCCCGTTGTGCCGAGAATATCGCCGCTATTGCCGAGGATGTCGAGCTGTCGCCGGAAACATCGACCAGACGCCGTGCCTCGCAATTAGCCATCAGCCGTTCGTCCCTAAGGCGAATTTTGGTAAAAGACTTGCGCATGTTTCCGTACAAAGTCCAGTCCGTGCATCAGGTAATGCCTGTCGACCGCCAAACGCGTGTAACCTACGCCCAAGCCATCCTCAATCTCGAGGAAGAAGTGGACGATTTTTCGACCAAAATTATAATGATCGATGAGGCTCATTTCCACCTCAGCGGGTACTTGAACAAGCAAAACTATCGCTTCTGGGGCGATGAAAATCCACGGGTAATGCACGAGGAGCCATTACACCCGCTCAAAGTTACTGCATGGTGCGCTTTTCACGCTGGAGGAGTCATCGGGCCATTTTTTCGAGAACGCCGCTAGTCAAACGACAACAGTTGACGGTGCGCGCTATAGGGCCATGCAAACCGAGTTTCTTCTGCCGCAATTGGACGAATTAGAACTGGAGGACATGTGGTTCCAACAGGACGGAGCAACGGCACTCACTAAGCGAGCCACAGCCGATATTCTCAAGGGCCAAACAACATCGGATGACTTCTTTTGGCCTACCTTGTACCTATTACATGAAAGTCTGAGTTTACTTCCGATTGGTCTCACTTTCAAACGAAAAGATATCAGCTAAGAATTTTACACCGTAGCCTTAGAACTGTCTGTGGATAAAAACGGTGCAAGCATAGGGGAGATTAAAACGTTGCCTAATGATTCGTCATAGGTTCCCACATAGGATTGACCCGTGACCGTGACCCGAAGTAGTTGTAAAATTTAAGCAGTAAAATTTATACGAGCATTAAGCAATGAATGGCGAAAATTTGCAAAGGCAACGGCTAATTACTGACAACGTTTTCAAAGCAGACCGTCTTGCGACTTTCAAATAAAATCCGCACTCTCATTAAGAGGCCGATTATAACCTATAAATGTGTTAATAAGCACACTGCGTTAGCGTGAAACAGTCTACGGCTCGAAAGTCTTACACAGGCATCAGATGGAACAATTGTGTGTGTTTGCTCTAAAGCGCCATACTGAGCTATGGGAAATCTGACCAATAAAAGTTCCAACTTATATGAACACCTACATGCATAAGCAAATAGATATCCACCACCTTTCTGGAGGCCGTGCACGCGCTCATGGAAATGTGTTTTTCCTTAGTCACCCATCATGTGACCAGGTTTCCATTCAATCTTTTCTTACGACACTAATGCACGAGATTTTATCATGGCTCAAGAATGTGTTCTGAGAAAAACTCTGCGGCGATGACTCGTGTATCTTGTTTTCCATTCACAAATCCTGCACCAGCGCACCGGCCACTACTACCACCAGCAGCAGCAACAGCGACAAGAACTTTATTAATAGATTCAACCTTCGATCTTGCAATGGCTTGGCGATTGTGTGTGTACCAGCAGAAGTGGAGGTATTGTGAGCGCTCGGACGAGCCGTGCCGCCACTAGCTCGATACTATCGAACTCGATAGACGCGGAGTTCATTTGAATGTTAGTCATGTTCTTACACTTGTAACTTTAATTAATTAAATGGATTGTGGAATGCTCGCCGCTCAGCAAGAGGTCGGGTACAATAGACATATCTAGCATCTAGCATTTATAGCATCCCGACTCTAGTTGGATACATAAATATCCATTTATTAAGCTTTTATGCGATGAGACATTGGTAGGGAATGTCATGTGTCACTTTTTTTTTTATTAAATTTACCGCTTACTGTGAGTTACCAATTTTCAATGATTTGAATTTAGAATGCAGCTTTTAGGTCGTTGCATTTGCATTTTTTTATTAAATGAGGTGAATAGTTGAGAATGCACGATAAGTTGAGTTCCAGTCGTATGGATCATCGACATATTATTGGAATCATTTAACTAAGCCGATTAGCTAGATAGCTTACCTGTTACAAGCAAATGAGTCGAAGAATTCTGATGGCTCGAGTTTAGGAATATATATATATGAATTGGTACAGCCACATACACCAACAAAAAATAATGTTATGCCCCTTTGGAGTGGTTTTATGTTTAACGACGATTCCGAACAGCAAATTTGAGAAGCTTCACATGGCTGCTTCAAACTCTGGGATGTTTGTGTGACTTCGCAAGAGGTTGGACAGTGAAAAATACTAGTATGCTATTCCTTTGGAAACAGCGACACCGCCTAGGCTAATGCACCGATCCCAATGCGTAAAATATTTTGTGGGGCCATTATTATAGCGCAACGAAAATTCGGTCATCATCAGTTGAGTAGTTTACCAAAACTGGATATAGCCTTATAGGGGGATGATCAGGTACCAAAACAGGACATAGCCCTTAAGGGAGATGATCAGGCTCAGAATTTCGACCATGCATCTATTCAACTACGTCCCCTTATTACTTTGCACATAGCTCATCTAACTTCTCCATATAAGTATCGTATTTCGCCAAGGAGATGTGCAATCATGCGATTTCTTCAAAATCCTGCTGCGCAACAAATAGTACGTATTGAAGTGTAAACATGAAAGACGCTATCTTCAACAAATCAAACCTGGATCCCGAGCTTTTCTAAGTATACACACTGCGCAGATCATCTATATATATAAAAATGGATCTTGGTTTGTTCGGATGCTTAAAACTCGAAAACGACTGGACCAAATTGGATACTTCCTTCTGCGGATTTGTTCGTAATTGCTCCGCGAAGGTTTAGGTAAAAAGAAAAATTGAAAAATTCTCAACAGGTGTCGCTGTAGGCGGTCATTCCATTTGATAGCACAGTAATAATAAATAAATAAATAAATAATTTATATGGCAAAACAACGTTTGACGGGCCAGCTTGTTAGAAAATATAAAGTGAAATTTAAGTTTAAACCTATCATACATATCTCTTTAATTGGACTTTGGCCAGAACTTGACAAGGACCGAACCAGACATCTTATATATTATGAAAGCACATTGAAAGAAAGATACACTCACTGATCAAAACCCCCTTAGAAACCAAACAAAGAAACTATTTCTCAAGGATGACGACATCTTTACAGGCTGTGGTGATGAAAAAACAAAGATAGACCTCACTACTTTTGTCAATCGAGTTCCTAAGTCAACCTTACGTATCTTCAAGAATCTGGCCAACTGTTGCAGACGATATCGACATCATTGGTCGCTCCCAATGTGCGGTTGTGATGGTGTATACGGCTATTGACCAACAAACGGAAAAAGTTGTTCGAGAACAAAAAAGGGAGGTTATCAATAAACAAAACATTGTCGAATACAACTACAAAAGTCTAAATGCATGCTCTACCGGACCATAATCCCATAAGCCCAACATGATTGGTGTGCTAGGCAGTAAGCTTGAAAGTGGAGCTAATATTCGCCAGGAAGTCAAATGAATTGACAAGCTTTGTGAGGGTTATCATGGTACTGAAGACGAGACCAGCTACCTAAAAGCTGCCATTAAACTTTATAGGCTAAGAATAATAATAAGAAGAAAGAATGAGAAAACTGCTTGATAGAAGACATTGATAGGCACCAGGATGTTGAACTTCAGTTGCAGCAATACAAGGCCTGGACAGAAGCTTTTCGATAGTAACACAGAAAAATCGTGTTTGCTAATAATATACTTTTTCAGAATGTTAAACGTCGGGTGGAAAATAATCTCTACAGACGGACTGAAGTATCAAAATATAAACTACATTTAAACAAGAGTCCCGAAAAAGGCGGTATTCCTGCAAAGCTATATAAAGCCGCGGGAGCTGATTCGGTAATGAACATAAGCCAATTCATTTGGAAAATTTGGCAGGATCTATGACTGGAGAATTGAATATTTTCGACGATATTGAAATATTTGGTTATACCGCCGCATTTTTAGGCATAGAAAAGAAGAGGTTTAGCAGTAAACGAACAAAAGATATGCTGTCGACAAGAGAAGAAACACAACATCGAAAAAATATAAAAAAAAACGTCAACGTGGACCGGTTTAACTTTAGGAAAGGAGGCTAAATGAGGTTGTATTCCTCCGCTCTGCTAATAAATCCGAAAATGAAATCTCGACTCAAATCAAACGAAGAATAACCCCCGCCAACTTCTCTCTGTTGGGTTATGAAGGCAATACAGTATCTTATTGGAAAGCCCTTTCTTGAACAACTAAGAAGATCCTTTATAAGACTCACATTATACTTTATGGCGCTAAATAATACTTACTTACTTAAGTGGCGCTACAGTCAGGGATGACCTCAACTAACATGCCTCTCCAATTAGCCCGGTCCTTAGCTAACTGCCTCCAGTTGCGCACTCCAAGTTGGTTGAGGTCGGTTTCTACTTGTGCGCGCCACTTAAGGCGAGGTCTTCCTCTACTGCGTCCGACGTCTGGCTGGGAATCAAAGACTCTGCGAGCCAGAGTATTGGTGTCCATTCGTTCTACATGTCCTAGCCATCTTAAACGTCCAATGCGAAGTTTTTTGGCCAGGGTGTGTCGTTGTACAGCTCGTATAGTTCGTGGTTGAATCTTCGTCTCCATAGCCCGTCAACGCAAACGGAACAGAAGATTTTTAGAAGAATTTTTCTCTCGAATCGACCAAGGATTTCTTCATCCCCTTTTTGATACGGTCCATGCTTAGCACCGTAGAGCAGGACTGGGATGATCAGGGTCTTATATAGGCCTTCTTAGCCCAAAGAAAATAAGAGTAATTCTTCGTTTGATTTCTGATGAGATGTTGTTGTCAGAGTTAATAGCGGAGCCGAGGTAGACAAAGTCCCGTACTACCTCAAAGTTATTTCTGTCAATGGTGACGTTCTGTCCAATTCGTCGTCCTTTCGTGTTGACAGCATATACTTAGTCTTACCCTTATTTACTGCTAAACCCATTTTTGCAGCTTCCTTTTCTATACTAGCAAAGACTATGAAATCTATACAGATGACGCATTGAGAACATTGAGAATTCATTATCTTTGATACTAGCAAACGTGGCTATGACATCACGTTGAGTCCTTCCAATGATGTCAATATGTTCGGTGAATGCTAGTAGTTGCACCGATTTTTGGAAAATTGTGCCTCTGGTGTTGGCTTGGGAGTTTTGCACAATCCTCTGAAGAATCAAATTAAAGAAATCACATGACAGCGCATCGCCTTGCCTAAATCCTTTTTTTTTGTATCGAATGTGTCGGTGAGGTCGTTTCCGACCCTGATGGTGCAGCGAGAATTCTCCATCGTCATCCTACACAAACGGACGAGTTTGTGCGGTATACCAAAACTAGACATGGCTCTGTATAGTTCGTCTTTATAAAAGCTGTCGTATGCGGCTTTGAAATCAATAAATAAGTGGTGGGTATCGATTTGGACTTCTTAGGTTTTTTCCAGGATCTGCCGGAGTGTGAAAATTTGATCGATTGTGGACTTTCCTGGCCTAAAACCACACTGATAAGGGCCGCTCAGGTTGTTGGTAAATGGTTTCAGGCGATCACATATTACGGCAGACAGGATATTATACGCGATGTTGAGCAGACTTATGCCTCTGTAGTTGGCGCAGTTCAGAGGGTCTCCTTTTTTGTGGATCGGGCAAACGATGCTGAGGTTCCATTCTTCAGCCGTTTAACAGTCTGCAGAAGTGGTTCTTCCATATTCTCAGAATCGACTGTGTCTCAACTACGATATTCCCTTGTTCATCTCGACAGGATTCTGTTCGAGCCTTGTATCCTTGGCTTTGACGTTTTATATTTTGGTAAAATTTGCGAACATCGCTCTTGGAGTGGCACCTCTCTATATCCTCGATTGCGCGCTTTTCTTGCTCTTTTTTCTTCTTTCTGAAAAGCCGATGTTCTTCCCTTCTTCTTTGTAGATGCTCGCAGCATCGACATTCCTCATCAAACCAGGGGTTTCTTGCTGGTGGCCGCACATCATGGCGCTAAATAATGGACTGTATAAAAACCGAAAGATGAAATCCTTGGTCAATACGAGCGAAAATGGCAATTTTACGAGCTATACAACGACAATGACCTGGTCATTAAAATACACATCGCATGTTTAAGGTGAATAAGAACCTTACTCACCGGCGCACAGAGTCTTGGGTGCAGGAAAGGAAGACATCGCCTTAAGTGGCGAGTCTTCGTTATAAATTATCTTCCATTCACTATAGTTTGCTAACTTTCTTAATAAAGACCAGCTTGCTCTTTTGTTATAAGCGGATCAAATTTTTACAATTCACGAATTTTGAATTCCATTTGAATGTATACAAACATTTCCTAGTGCGATAAATTCAAAGATCTGGAATGTAACATCATAAGAGAAATTAGCTGTGTGGACAACATTAATCGTTTCTTAAGACAGGATAGATGAAATTACTGGGTATATCTATATAAAGTATATTTTGTCATTTAAATATTTGTACATCAACATCGTGTTCAAATCATGAAGTGGTTGGTGCGTTGGACTACTAAGTGCGAGATCCTATTTTAAATCACGAAAGTGACAACACCTAAGTTTTTTCACTGATCCATCTCTTGTAAAAGTCTGACAAACATCGAAGAATTTCGCTGTCATGAGAAGCTTCACAAATTTGACGTTTAGATACGGCGATAAACAGGGGGTCCTCTTTTTTGTGACAAAAATAATATCTTCATACACACAAAACAAGGAAGCAGGTAATTTTGAGGCCCTATACAGGCCGGTAATACGTTATTATTTCGGTAAAAATGCATTATCAAACAACGGTTAACAAAGGAAGGCAAGCATAACAGCTCCTGGATAACACAAACACAATAACGCTGTCCTTTGCCTTGCTATATACCTTTTAAGGTCGAATTTTTGGAATTTTGTAATATGCAAATCAATGCTTCGTTGATAAGGGAAGAAATGAAAAAAAGGTTTGATGAACTTTGTTTTTTTTGTGACAAGCACAGGAGTAACCTTATGATCTTATGGATATTCCATATCGCGGACGTAATTTCACGCCAGGGAACAATAAAGATTTGTCTTCGGACATTGTCAACTTCTTTTTTTTTTAGCTATTTCAGTTAGGAGAATACCAAAAAGTGAAGCAGGGCCTTTAAGCCATCTTGACTTTCACTACAAGGGCATATCCTTTGCCCCTCATAATTCATTCTTAATAATGGAAAGGATGTTTTTATAGATCGTGTAGACCTACAACTAAATAACAAGAACGTGCTCCGCACACAAAAATGAAGGAAGAAGTTGGGTTCGATGCCCGTATGGGTCGTTAATGCAGGATATTACACTTTTCCGATTACTCTGGTGGAATTTGTATCAGAGTCTCCTGTTCCGCTTGTCTCATGTTGAAAACAGAATTTTGAGTCTTAAGATGTGCACGCTCATCATGGGTCTTTTTATTTTCCCATGAAACGCTGGCGGCTTTTGTTCGCTGTGGCTTTCTCTATGACTAATGAAGTAATGAAATGCATCAAACAACCGTTTTGGGATCAGCCAGTATCAGTCAAGAGCAGTTATTCTCTTATACCAGAAAGGTCCAATATGATACCACTTGGATATATCATTTTTTTCTCAAATGTGAACCACCCAGAGCTTCCTATAAAGGGTAAGTTCCCTTTACTCTTACAGAAAGATAAGAATGCAAACAACAGAAGTCCCAAGTGACTTCCCTGAGGAACTCCAGACGTTGCTTCAAACGGACTCGAATAACTATTTCCTATTCCAATAAATGTTCTTTCTATTTTTATCAATATATTCTATTAATCAGACTGAGAAAGCGTTTCTAGTTAAAATTAGGCCAACTTCTGATCTCTCAGAGATTTTCTTCGCTCCCTCAGCAGAGATTTTTTTTTATTCAGTGGAAAAACATTATCTGCAGAGGGACACTTATTCTATAAAAAAAGGCTTCTTTATTTCGCAGCTTGTGGTTTTAATAAATTCCCTGTAGTATAGGTGTGAAGACGAATCCAAAAATCCGTATATTGCAGAAAATCTCCGCTTCGCCAAGTGAGGAATCGTGTTTGACTTACAGGGATCTAGAAGATATTTGAGGGATTAAGTGGAACTCGCCTATTGTCGATATACTTAGCATGTTGTGTCATTTTGCCATCTACAGTTTCCTTTCTCAATCACATCGACCTTCAGCAAGTTACATGTAGCGAGTAACAGTTCCACTGGTGATATGTATAGTCAAGGCTAATGCCAAGTCTGGCAAGATCAGCATTGTAGTTAACTGGAATATCTCTGTGTTCCGGCAACGAGAGGCGAAGCTAAAGAATAATGCATCGCCCCCATCTTTCTCCTCACTATAAGGTTCAAAAAATATCTAACTTTTATCTCATCGAATAACATTATGACAGATGCTCACAAAAGTAAAAAAAAATCGACCACATTCTATAGAAATGTAACATTTTTCGAAGTCTTATTTGCGTTGATAGACTTTTGAAGAGATGGTTAAACGATTAACTTTTCGAGCTGTATAGAGACGTGTCCGTAGTAAATAAAAACATTAGGGGCCGAAGAATTTCGAATTTCCACGGAGATAATGGGCTTAAGTGTAGCGAATAAAAAGCAAATGGTCTTAACCAACTTGGAATGCGACACTGGAGCATAAAGTTTTGGATCTTCTTCTTGAATGAAAGGAATTTAGTGCACTGCGACAAGGAAATTCCTCACCGCTCATGAAGATATTGACACAAAACACATTCATTGACAACAATTTTAAGCCAGAAACACATTGGACTAGGGTCGCATACTACAACATTCTCATCAAAAGATGATTTATCTGTCAACTGTTGTTTTATTTTGTTTTATCGCTTTTTCATCGAGGATAGAGAACACAAATCCAAGAATTATATTTTATTCATTTACAGTACCGACCTCTACTTTGCAGAATTAATAAAATTAATGTTGAAATCGGTGCGTTCAAATTTGTGGTTTACCTATAGCGATTTGCATTATGTACAGAATCATTAAATTGGTCACTCTGATATCTTATGGCGATATTTACTTTGTAGTACGCGTTTCAATGTTAAATTTGAAACTGAAACTGATTGGTAGCTAATAGTCAATATAAGTATTGTTTGCAAAAATATAAAGCAATTTGTCACAGCGAAAAACATCTTTCATCCGTAAAAAAATGGCGCCAAACCGAATCGTTATCGTAACACATTCATGTCCCATTCTGAAATAAAATGTTAAAAAAAATCAATTCTATCAAACAAATTGAGACGGTCATGGGAAGAGAAAAATACAAAATACATAGATTTTTCATAAAACTTTCTCCATCTTTCCAAGTGTCGACTGTCGGGTTCTCCCATACCTCATGGACAGTTTAAATCTCAATAAGATTCAGCCATTTCCTGTCGATAATCGTCCTCACCATACGTAATGTCCACATATAACTTATTGTGGGGTTAACGTTAAGTACTGTTATACTCGAACCTAACTCGTATAGGCATTGTTGGCATATTCTATCTGTTGTTCTTTATGTTATCACTTCCAGTGAATATCGGTTGCACTTTATTTCGGATCCTTTCATCTGCCCGCACCATTATTTACGATTCACAATGGATTTTCTCAAGTGTTGCAAGACCTTTCTGTTCTCAGAATGGTTATCGACTGTCCCATGGGCAGTAAAGTGTTTTCATAGCCATTTTTACGCGCATTGGATGATTTTGTTTTTTTTTGTACTCACAAAAAGTGAACAAAAAAAAAAACATTCGTGGAAAACGGGTTTGCACGTTACATGCATTCTGAATTTTTTACTTATGGGTGTACCGATTTTTCAACCCTCAATGACCACCATCGACGTTGACAACAAGCACTAAATTCGACACCAATATCCGCTTTATACAAAATGTAATAGGTATTGAAATGAAAGAATAAGCCCTTAAAAAAAGTGAGGATCTGACAGATTAATAAGGGAAACGTACGAATGATCGACAAAAAAATTGTCGACTGGACAAATATAAATTTCACCGATTGTTAAAATGTCGACTGAAGTTTGATCGACAAAAAAAAAAGTTGACAGTTTAAAATCCAGACCATTAAAATGTCAATTGAAAAGTTGGCGGTAAAAATGTCGACTTCTATCAAAACTAAAACAGGAATGACCCAACTAATACTGTTAAAGTTAACATCAACAAATATTCGAGAGTGGCTTGTTGATCGACACGGCGCCGCATACATGTGAACATCATTCACTTCGCCACTGTCGACCATTTACTTACTTCCTACTTACTTACAGTCGACCTTTAACGAGTCGATATTTTCAAAATCGACTTTGTAAGAGTCGTCATTTTGATCAGTCGGTATTTTCACCAATCGATTTTTCGAAAGTCGAGATTTTGGCAGTCGATTTTTTCAAAACGACTTTTTAAAAATCGGTTAATAGTACCCAACCCATCAATAGATGTAATTTGAAATTCCAAAATTAAATTCTCTAGTGGAGCTTATTTGATGTAGACATACTAACTGCAGTCACTACCAGCTGAATAAACATTTCAAAGATCAATGATTGGTCTAGCTCATCGATTCTATGATGAAATTAAGGACTAGGTTTGTGGAGTATTAAACCCCTGGGGAAGGTCGTTGGTGGCAGTAAACGAGAGAGGGGGGAGGAGTGTCCTCTCACAAAGGCACTCACTCGCAGGCGGCAGCGGAGGAATTCCCTAGATGGAGTCAACGGTGGCGCCTGAAGCTCCAGTTTGATCGAACTGGTAGTGAAATCCCTACATGAGCTGATTCGACATATTTGAACACCAGGTCAATAGGGATTTCCAATACTGAGCCAGGGTATTGGAAAAGAGTTGGTGGCGGAGGAGCCCTCAATGGGTCAACGGCAGCGCTCATATCCCAAAATGGGCTACTGACATCGGTATTTTTTCCGGCCCGCTGACCTAGGGTCAAAACAAGGGCCTGGCCCTCCAGGTTGGGGGTTGTGCTTTGGGTTAACTACCCATCCACGGAAAAAAGATTATGTTACGAAGCAACCAATAGCCTCGGAAAGGACTAATATTATTGTTGACGACCATGCTAAACGAAAAAAGGACAACGACGTTCGTATCTGCACCTGGAATGTGAGAATATTAAACAGGAGAGGTGCAGGCAAACAACTAGCGGAAGCCCTAAACTGCTACAAAGCAGACATTACTGCCATTCAGGAAATAAGATGGGATGGGCCGGGCAAAAAGAGGATGAGAAACTGTGACAACCAAAATGATCACATTGCGATAGACAAGAGGCACGCATTCAGTATTTTGGATGTCCGAACATTCCGAGGGGCTAACATCGACTCGGACCACTACCTTGTTGTAACCAAGGTAAGAATGCGGATGCGGATATCCACCACGCCACAAAAAAAAACAGAAATACTGTGAACAAATTTAATGTCGAAAGACTGCAATCCCTTAACCTCTCGACTCACAACACACCGTCAGCATCTAATGTCGAAGAACAATGGCAACGATGCCAACAAGCCATTTGATCAGCCGCAACTGATACGCTAGGTTTCTCGCGGCCACCAGCAAGAAACCCCTGGTTTGATGAGGAATGCCGACAGATGCTCGCAGACAAGAACGAGGCCTACAAGGCTAAGCTGCAGGTGAAGACGAGAGCTGCCATTGAGCTCTATAGGCAAAGAAGAAGGGAAGAACATCGGCTTTTCAGAAAGAAGAAAAAAGAGCAAGAAAAGCACGCGATCGAGGATATAGAGAGGTGCCACTCCAGGAACGATGTTCGCAAGTTTTACCAAAGTGTAAAACGTCAAAGCCAAGGAGGCTCGAACAGAATCCTGTTGAGATGAACAAGGAAATATCGTAGTTGAGACACAGTCGATGCCGAGGATATAGAAGAACCACTTCTGTAGACTGTTAAACGGCGATGACGAACAACATTCCGCTGTCAGGCAGAACGAACCATTTAATATTGGTAACGACAGCGAAAACTGCCAACCACCCGACCTAAGTGAAGTGAGGATAGCCATATCTAAACTCAAGCTTAATAAGGCCGCCGGAAATGACGGCCTTCCCGCTGAGCTTTATAAAGCTGGCGGAGATGACTTGGTAAGTAACATCCACCAGCTCATAAGCCAAATCTGGTCGGTTGAAAGCATGCCTGAAGAATGGAACATCAGTATCGTTTGCCCGTTCCACAAAAAAGGAGACTCTGAACTGCGCCAACTACAGAGGCATAAGTCTACTCAACATCGCCTACAAGATCCTATCTGCCGTAATATGTGAACGCCTGAAACCGTTTACCAACAACCTGATCGGCACTTATCAGTGTGGTTTTGGGCCAGGAAAGTCCACAATCGATCAAGTTTTCACACTTTGGCAGATCCTGGAAAAAACCTAAGAAGTCCAAATCGATACCCACCACCTATTTATCGATTTCAAAGCCGCATACGACAGTATTTATAGAGACGAACTATACAGAGCCATGTCTAGTTTTGGTATACCGTCCAAACTCGTCCGTTTGTGTAGGATGACGATGGAGAATTCTCTCTGCACCATCAGGGTTGGAAACGACCTCACGGACACATTCGATACCAAATGTGTACTCTTGCCAATCGCTGTTTCTTCGTGCTAAGAAGGCAGTTTAGTAGTAAAGCCCTCACTCGAACTACTAAGTAGATCCTATATAAGACCCTGATCATCCCAGTCCTGCTCTATGGCGCTAGACTACCGTATCAAAAGCGGATGAAGAAATCCTTGGTCGATTCGAGAGAAAAATTCTTCGGAAAATATTCGGTCCCGTTTGCGTTGACGGGCTATGGAGACGAAGATTCAACCACAAACTATACGAGCTGTACAGCGAAATACCCCTAGTCAAATAACTCCGCATTGGACGTTTAAGATGGCTAGGACATGTAGAAAGAATGGACACCAATACTCCGGCTCGCAGAGTCTTCGATTCCCAGCCAGACGTCGGACGCAGTAGAGGAAGACCTCGCCTTAAGTGGCTCGCACAAGTAGAAACCGACCTCAACCAACTTGGAGTGCGCAACTGGAAACAGTTAGCTAAGGACCGGTCTAATTGGAGAGGCATGTTGGTTGAGGCCCAGGTTCATCCCGGACTGTAGCGCCACTGTAAGTAAGAATGCGACAACTGCACAACTACATTTCCTGTGGTTTGTTCAAATTGCGAAAATCTAGAGATGAATTCTCTTCTGAACATATGGAACCTGTATCTATGTCTATTAGACGGATCGGTCGCCTTTAAATAGAGTCTAGTAAGGTTGGTGCATGTTTAAGGAACGAATTGCAAACTACTAAGATTTATGGAAGGTTATCTCCTCGCTATTAGCTCGGAAGTTTTATATTCTCAATAATAATGTCAAAAAAAATGTGAGCTGCACCTAAATCCTTCTTTGGTATCGAAAGTTTTGGATAGGTTGTTTCCGACCCTAATAGACATCGCTCTGTATAGTTCTTCTCTATAAATTCTATCGCATACGACTTTGAAATCGCTGATAAAGGCCTATCAGGCCTTTATGGTGGAGAATATTAAACGTTGTCATATTAATTCAGATAGTCTTCTTTTTTTTGGATCGGGCAAACTAAACTGATGTTTCACTTTCATCTGACCAAATGTTGCTAATGAGTTGGTGTATTTCTCTTATGAAATTATCTCCACCGGCTTTATATAGTTTGGAAAAAAAAGAAGTGAGGATTGATATATCTAAACTTAAGTTTACCAAGACTCCCGGTAAAAAGTTAAGATTATATATCGCGATTTTCACTTAATTTTGGTCAGTTGGCTGGTAGATAACTTTCGCTGTCGCGCGCAAGGTTGTTTCTCAACTCCGTTTTAAAGTGTGTGGAAGTAGTTCTTCCATATTTTCAGCATTCTCTGTGTCTCAACTACGATTTTGCCTTGATCAATTCGACAGGATTTTTGTTTTGTTTTTGTTTTATTGTCTTTATCCCTACTTTGACATATAAAACTGTGGTAAGAAGTGCGAATATAATTCCTGGAGTGGTACCTTTCTATATATTTGATTACACGCTTTTCGTGTTCCTTTTTCTTCTTTTTATAGCCGGTGTTCTTCCCTCCTTCTTTGCACATAATAGTGATTCTCGTCTTCACCTGCAACTTTTCCTTATAGGCTTCGTTTTTGGTCAAACCAGGAGTTTCTGGATAATGTGCCGAAGAAACCAATCACATCATTTGCGACCGATTTTTTTGCTTTGCCAGTTCTCTTTGACATTAGATGCTGATGGTACATATGTTGTTATGACCAGTATGGTGTCAATTTTATTTGTAAAAATCTTTGTGTCAAGCTCAATCAAAAGCCTTAGAAATATCTGCTCTCGAATCTCCATACATCGATTACATACATAGCAAATAAGCTCTCAAGTTGAGCGTTTTTTTTCGATCGCCTTTTAACCCATTTCAATCTAGGTTAACAACAATCTCGGTGTTTAATTATCTGTCCGTTACCTTTTAAATACTGATAGTAAACCAATGGGTCAGTAGATTTGAGGGGCTCTAGCAACTCCCAGCTATTAGGAAAAACCTACAAACCTACAAACCTACCTCAACCACTATGGAGAGGCATTATGGGATTATGTGGCAGAATCCGTCAGGGTCAGTGTTTTTCCGACTGTTAAATTTGTTCACACTGGAGCTGCATCTCAATACACCCCCGGGCTCTTTTTGCTCTTTATCCTGTAAAGTCAGTGTTCTTGTGGTATTCTTTGCATATACGGTTTTTTACAATGTAGTTTTGGATTGTAGGCTTCATTTTTGAACTAGGGATTTTTGGCAAGCGGGAGAACACATCAGTTAAGGCATTTGCCTTGTTGACAGTGAGACCACATTTGATGATGCGGGTACGAGACTAGTCTAAAAATTAAGAGAAGTTGAAGAAGTTACTTTCTCGACAATAAACTTTCTCTCAGTAGGTCTTTCTGTACGACTTACATTATTTATCTTCTCTGCTCTATTTGATATGAAAATAATCTTATGTGACACATCAAGGAAAGAAACGTGATGGTGGTCTCGATATAGCTATATATTTCCGACGTTTACTTTTGCTATTGCCTACTTGGTAAAATTTGAATAAATTCCACATCTCAAAATACGCCGCCAAATTAGCGTAACTTTATAATATGTATTTGTTTCAAACTACGACTTGGAGAAATCTCATGCTACGCAATAACAACAAGTAGACACTTCCTTATTGCTGTTTCATAATTAATTCATTAGTAATAATGAAGACATCAAAGTTACAACGTATGATCGGAACAAGTGTCGTTGGTTGATTTAGTATAGCCCCGATTGGCTGTATCTACCTAGTACCTACTCCATTTTGTTTTTTTTTTTTAATTTATTTCTTAATTTATATTTTGTAGATAGGTACCTACCATGTGCTGTTGTGAGTAGATATATTCTATTTCCGGTTGTCAAATCTAGTACAAACAGATTGAACGATTTTTCATATAGGTACTCCTTGCTTTTCGCAAAACGCAAGGTATAATGACAACGTTTCGCTTTTAACCTCAATTCTACCCTTCTTTTTCTATTTAAACAATCTAAAAAGAAATCTTCATTGCTAAAACAACAACAAATTCCTAAATGAAATAAGAAAAAGTAGACAAAAATTAGAACACGCCCCTACCCTTACGTCAATCAAAAAGCACGTGGACCTGGACAGTTCCATTTGATAACACAGCTTCATGCATATGCCACGTGCATTTCAATACACACACAAAAATGCACAAATATTTCCCATCAATATGTGAAGAAACATGTATCCTCTCAATGCAACAAGGACAATAAGACGATATCAAGCAAAGAAAATAAAGTACTAGAATATATCAATTCCCCATTTTGTATCATGAACATTTTGCAAAAACCAAATCGAAGAAGAAACAAATAAAAAATGTACACACCATTTAGACGTGTGTGTCGGTTTGTCCTAAATAAAATTGGAATTTCTAAATAGATACAGATTGCCCGAGTGTGTGTAAATGTATATTTCGCAACTCCTCATTCAACAGGTTAATCATCCATAGTCATCCTGCTCGCACACATACCCATCAAATGAGAAAAAAAAAAACTACAAAACACTACCAGACAGCGCGCACATACAAGCCTCAAAGTATCTACACATGATGACAGACGACCACAATTTAGCTCCGACCTTGCGCGGAACGAGCTCGAAAAATCAGAAACAATCTGACTGTGAAATATATCAGTTCGTACTCGTCTCGTTCCAAATGGTTAGTTTGAAGTTTATTTTGTTTTTGTTTTATTGTATTTTGCTGTCTGTCTGATGTGCTTTTGTTGTACCGTTCAATGGAGGAGTCTGGTGTGAACAATTTTTTTTTCATTCATCATTGGATACAGTTAATTTTTTGCTCATCGTGTTCCTTTGCATAATATGTGTTTTGTGCATCATCATTTTGTCGCCCATCAACATGTCGTCTACATCATCATTCAAAACGGAAAAAAATACACTTTGTTGTTGCACATGAATAGTGTCATTTAGTGCTCGAAATATTCAACTAATCCTCTTCGTCGTTGTACTGAACTTTCAAAACGAACATATTTCTCTCTCTCTCTCTCGCTCTCTTCGTACGAGGTTGTGAAAATGCCAAATATCATTGGACTTTGATATGTCAAATTTGAAAAAAAAAACTCTAAAATGTGAAAAAAAATTTGAAGGAAAAAAAAAACGAATCTAGAACGACAAAGATAAGATAAGTGTTTTCAAAAAAAGTATATATATTATACTACAACTGTATAACCGCCGTCACACAAGACAGTGTGAGACAAAGATTGCTGTGTATAGTCGAAAAAAAAACCCTGACGCAAAAAAGTATCTATTGAAGTGAGTTGTTATATAATATCAAAAAAATGGACTCTAGAATTATTCCATGGACTTAATCAATATAGAAATGCAAGTCGGTCAAATATAATTATTGCTCACAAAAGTGGAACTTGCTAAACAGAGTTGTCAATACGTCTGTTTCACTGACAAGCAGATTAAGAAAGTCACATCCCCTTTCCAACAGGTATTTATAAAAATAGATTTATCGAGCGATTTTTTTTTTAAATTACCGACAAAGTAAACTGAGCTCAAAACGAACAACCCAACGAAGTTGAGCGCTGTTTACTTGGATAAGCGAATAGTTGGAATCCTGTTTTTTTTATTTGTTTGTTTTCCTGTGAGTTAAAACGAAATGAAAATGATATGACCTTTAAGAAATTACGACAATAAATATAAATATTTCAAGACGTACCTAATCAGTGTGACCAGATCAGTTTCACCCCATATTCTAATTCCTAGCAAGTTTTAGGTTCAAATGATCAATTCGCCTTGTAATATACGTATTAAAAAATATATATTCAGTTACTCTACATTTTTAGATAGCTTAGAGTTAATCTATGCCTTAGTCTTTATATTCCCCATCCACATTTTAAGGCTGTACATAAATTTAGATAGGTGATTTATGAATGGATCAAACACATTTTGCCCGTAGACGTTGTGGCCTTTTTAGTTTTCTTTTACCATTTATATTGTGTCAAAGTATAGCAAAATGTGTAGGTACGCAAAATAATCTCACCATTGCAAGTTTATAAAATGTTTACTGTCACTGAAAATGTTTGACGCATTTTGAGTTTCATTGTTTTTCTCCAAATTTAATTTATCTCTTTGTGGAAACTTTGCCTAAACATTTTTAAGTTTAGGGCAAATCAATATATGCATGTTTTAAAGACGCTGTCCAATATGTGATTATTGTCAGCAAAGAAAACACCACGTGCCGATGTCAGCAGCTAATCAGGTTTTGCAATGTCCCACACATTTAAACCTTGTTTTAGTTGAATAGAAGATTAAGGTCTCTAGGGGAAATAATGTTAATGCTTGTACAGCCATGTAGATAGGCATATCCCCTTGTTATATGTCAAAAACCAAACCAAGCTTACTTAAAATCTCAGCTTAAAATACATTACATATTACACAGACCAAAATCTGTATCCAAGCTAAACTATATATCTAAAGCAAAGTAAATTTCTAAATACATATATCGTTGTATGACTCTGTTTGCTAGTAACAACTGCCAATAAACTACTTTTTAGAAGATTACACATTAGTCTTTTAAAATCATTAGTTTAGTCATTGAAATCGATGAAACGTAATATTACGCATCACTAGGAAGGTCAGAAGAATTGCGATGTATTGTGGTACATATTATAATTGTCAAATGAAATTTGGCAACAAGAGACAACAAAAAAGCAAGTTCCACTTTTGAATGTGAATTAAATACAAATTAATTCCACTATGGTCACACTGGTACATATATACCTACCAAGTATGTGTCAAGTCAAATCGGCGTTTTGCTCTTGGATGTTCACAAATACACTACAAATGAATATCTACGTAAAAAAAACTGTTTATATTTGTAGAATAATAATATTCGCTACACATGGAATAGCTGTAAAAAGTTTATTGGTTCATTTCAATGTATTTAGATTCATATCCACAGAATCTATATGTAGGTACACTCTCGCTGAACTGTGTTGTATACAGTACAAACTATGGGGTAGATCTTTAAGTCTTAGCTTTCATTAGCGAATCACGAAAATTATTCTACTAAAGACCCTGATGAGTCTGATCGTGTACCCTTCTGTGTATACAAGGAGGTGGTTATATTTTTGCCATGATCGAACTTCTCTTTCTACATTCAGGGGGAGGGAGATATTTTACGAAGCAAACATTTCACCCACAGATACAATACACATTGCTTTAATTTGTTGTTCAAATTTTTGACTTTGCTATCTTTTTCTGCACACTCCTCGAACTAATCAAAAAGTATAACCAGATGGAAAGAGAGAGAGAGAGTTATGTCTGTCTGCGACACGAGCAACTACCCCACTCTGTTTTGGGCTCACGTATGGGAAATAGTGGGTCTAATATATGTGCATATATTTGAATATCTATTTATTTTGCACAAAAAACGTATATACCTACATATCATGAAAACAACACATTTATTCTTGACGTACACTTCTTTATGTAGGTACACTTTAATTTTCAAATCACACTAATACGCATTAGAAAATTTTGTGTTTCTTATTTTTTCGTATTTCTGATATCATCTGATTTTCTATACTTGTCTATCTATACAACGTAGAAAAAAAAACACACTTTAACAAAAAAAAAAAAAAAAAAAAAACTAAACAAAATGAGGTCAGTTGTTAGTTTGGTACAATATAAAATCAGCAAACGTTATACATACGCACCCGATTTTTGTAGGGAAAAGTTTTATTTTTTAAAAAACATTTTTAATTTATGACGTAAGCATAAATTTTATCATTCTCACTAACCTAACCCCCCCCCCCAAAAAAAAAAGAGGGCTTTTTATTTAATTTTCTTAAGTACAACTGCTGTTTTGAAAAAAATCTTGTTTTCTATCTTTGGAATGATGAGGCGTAATAACATCAAGCACCGTATTTAAAACGAAATACAAACGAACAAATAATAATAAAACATCTTAAATCGCTTCCGCATTTGATGGCATGGAAATTGAATAGAAAGAAGCAAATAGAGAGACAAAACAAAAAGCGAAACGAAATGAAAACGAACAAAATGTTTTGCTATTTAGTATGGGAAGTTTTTGTTTAGTTTTGAATTGCGTCTTAAATGGATTGGTTTAGTTCATTATTACTTTTTTGTTTTGCTCCGTTTATTTGATCAAAAAATTAAAAAAAAAAAAAAATGCTTGTGCTAGTGCTATATCATGACAATATAATTGTCCGCATTCTCATAAGTTCAGACATAATACCTACAACATTTTATTATACATTTTTCGGCTGAAAGCCCTAGTAGCTAGTGCCATAAACATAAGTTTCATTGTGTAATTTATTACCGGTTAGTAAAGTTATAATAATAATAATAATAATAGCTTTTCTAATACAAGTCATTTTTCTTAAAAACAAACTTTTTTCCTTGCCAATCGTTTCTCAAGATTATAAGGACGAGGACAAGTTATCAAAACAACTTCAATCTGAACAATTTATAACAACAAAATAACATAATTTACGAACACAGCTTCAGTTCACTGATGACCAATGATTTTTAACTTGTCAATATGACAGAGTGTTTTGTTTTGTTTTAAAGCTTTAATACATTGTGTACTAAAATTGTAGAGACTATTCAATTGGTTTTATTGTTGACATTTTTAAAGTTGGTATGTATGTCAGCTTGAAACACATTAAGTAATAACAACCTCACTTTTATTTTAGGAATTCCTTTAATGTTGATATTGATGTTGTTAATGTCACTTCCTCAAAAAAAACTGTTACCGTTAAATTTGATCACTTAAGATTTTGTTAATATTCTTTTATCCATTTCTGGGCAAACAACAACGACATACACTAAAACACTTTGCATCATACTGTCAAAGTATGATGGTCTAATGTAAACATGTCCGTAGCGATATTCCCATGCTTCCAAATATATTCTTGATTATTATTAAAAGCTGAACTTTAGTTTCCAACGTAATAGTCTGTAACTGTGCTAACACAAGCAACTTGTATTGTAGGGCCAGAACAGCTTCTGTTTAATGGTATGTAACACATATGCATTAAAAAAACGACATAAACATCGAGAGAAGCTAGGTTTTAGACCACGTACTGGACTTTAATTCTTTTCGCCCTAACAACTGTCAAATCAAAACGGCAATTACAAGCATTACACTCAAATTGACTTCGCGTTGCAGTTAGATGAAAGAGCACAATCAATCTGATAAAATAAGGTAGCGAATTCGATTTTATATTTTTTAAACTTTATTTTGAAACAGGGCTACCGAAATTTCGCCTTATCTTCACATTTACGAATTTATTAATTGCAAGCCCAGAAAAGAAGTTCGTGTGAACACAAAATGTTTCGCTCGAACTTCGAAGAAATTCTAGAAACACATCGACACAGCAGTACTACACCATAAAGACTATTCCGATTTCAAAACCTTTTCCTGAGACTTGTTTTTCTTTAGTCATGTGTGTGCCGACTTATATTTTGTTAGTACGAACTAATAGTAGTTACATTCCACTAGAGCTTTGATGAACCAATTAACAAGCTCACCGAAAAGGGTTTTGCATTTATAATTTGCGCAATGTTTTTTCAGCTGGCTTCATTTTCAACTTAGCTTTGACAGTTGAGAAATATATTGTAAGAAACAAGGTTTTTGTTTTACTAGAATTGGTGAGTTTTATTTAACGTCTACTTCTGAGTAGACGCCTATAGATGCCAACGGAAATAATTACAACTACAGCTCGACGATTTCATCGTGAAGCTATTTAACTGCAATTAGAACTGATCGATTGTTTAACCAAATTTGCAATGATTGTGGTGACAGTTTCTTTACGTTTGCAAATGTGACACTAAAAGAGCTCATATAATTATAGATTAAATTATCTAGGTTTAACTCAGCACTGAAAAATTAAGCATAAGCCACCTTATTGATGGAAGACCGATTGTTTATTTGATTTGTCGAATCAACATGTACATTTGTGGCATTATTTTCCTACTAATAACTGTGTGGTATCCGTCATTGCAAAATGTCACATTTTCGCTCTCGAAGAGTAAGAGTGGCACGTGTGGTATTTGTTTGCACCCTAAATCCCCAGTTGCATAAAAATATATTGCATTTTGTAAAAACGGTAGAAATAACACAAGTAGGTATTAGTTCTGTTCCCTGCATACCATCACCTCTTCATTACGCTTCACCACCTATCACTGTACTCGCTCTGAATTTATCTACTACCGTTATTTTTTTAAATGAATATTCATTCAACCTATCAAGCTATTAATACGAAAAAAAAATGGAAGACACTTTGGGTAGAATTCCCAAACCACCAGCAGAAAGCCGTATCTGCATTTCCATGTTATTCCATTTTATATCCGTAATTTTCTTTTTAAATATACAAAACGAACACGAAAATAAAAATGATAGTTTAATGTGTCTGCCATGACGGAGCCCTCCGCCCGTACTCAAACTTATTTTCCGCCGTGTACTCGTATTTGCTAATTATAAAGTATGCTACCCCAATTAAACGCGCAAGTACCATGGATGTATGTAGTGCCTACCTACCTAAAACGTAATTAAGCGCTTTCTGTTTTACGTTTTTTTTTTGTAAATCATTCACCCGTGTTCTGCGAGCGCCCTTAACTTTTTTTTCTATTTGGTTCCCTCATATTTTTTTTTGTAAATATTAGTGCATCGAACGAAAAACTGTTGCACTTTTTTTTTGTGTTGGTTGTTTTTCTTTACTTTCTACGCTTTGTGAGCGCACACCATATAAGAAACTCACACCCAACTGGGATTATAGCGTAGAGGAAGTAATTAATATGAGAAGAAGAAACACAAAAACCGACAAAGTAAACGATGACAACAAGAATGCAAAGAGAAGGAGGTGTTGCAAAATAAATAACAAGAAACACGTGGTGTAGACACGTCCTCGTAGCTATTGTCGTCATCACTTCACACACCCAACTCTACACCAATTCGCAGCCCGGATGCGGAAGACATTATTAGGAAATTTCCTTTCCGCTTTGGTTCCGTTTTTGTTGCTTACTATCGCCATATAAACATTGAAGTAGCCAGTTTACTGCTTCATGTGCGTTTTGTTGGGACGTATTTTTAGAATTGTTATTTTTGGTGTGCTAACTTCCTTTTTCCCCTGATGTGCTGCTTTTCATCTGTCAAACAGCTGCCATAAATAGGTTTACAGAATGGTAACCGCAACGTAATGGGAACATGACGACGACGACGCCTATCTTCCATCCGTATTTGGTTGTGTGAGGCGGTGGTGGGGGCTATTTTTAGGTTTGTTCCGTAGGAAGTTTACCCAAAAAGGGCAACACTCAACAGCCGCGTGTTGGTGTCGTGAGTTGGGTGTGATTTGTATCGGAAGCGGAAGGGCTTATAATTCGTTTTGGTAGCGGGTGTTTTTATCGTATTTGCAACATGTATCTGGCTATCAGCAACATGATGCACTCGCTTGGGAGAACGAGACAAAAGGAATGCATATTGCATTCTCTTTGGCGCAACGTTCGCGTTCTACCACACACTCTCTCGCACATGCAGTTACGGCTGCACACACATCCCCAAGTGAATGTCGCTCTGGTTGCGTGTGTGCAACATACAGCCTAAGTGACAAAGTATTTCATTCTATGCCAGCGTCACCGTCTCGCAACCGCTCCTATGAATAGAACGGGACAACGACGAGAGGAATGTCGGTTGATTGATTAAGTAGGAGAAGTGTAACGTTTTTAGGTGAGAGGTGCGCCGAAGGAGGTGTACATGACGGTGTGTGTATAGTTGGTCGGTGGGGGAGGAGGAGATCACATGGTTTGTTGGTGGTGGTTCCGACGCGACGGCGACAGAATTACGAAATCGAGTAAACATTTTTATGAATGAAAATACACTCTCTACACTATACTGGGTGTAGATGGGGTTGTTGAACTCCGCGAGCAGCACACAGAACAGCGCAGAGCGAGAGCGTGCATGCGGCTAGTTCACAAAGTCTCATCATCAACATTGTCTGAGCTCTTTGGTCTTCGTGTGCTGCTGCTTCCTCCTCAGCTACCACCGCGACTATGCTCTGAATGAGATGGTGGGTGAGCAGAGAGCGAGAAACGACAAAACATGAGAACACAATGTAGTTTAAAGTCCGATGGGAGTTTTTTTTTTATTGCCTCCTCATCGTTTTCCTTTGGTTTTGCGATAGGTATCTTGTTCCTTCTTCAAACTCCTACTAACGATCCCACCTTCGTCCTGCTATACCACTTCCCATACCAACAAATCCAAATGGCCATTGCTCTTGTTCTGTAATTTCAATCGACTTGTTTATCTTTGTCGTTGTTAAACCGTTTCATCACATCTTTTTGGTTTGCTTTCTCCTTCTCGCATTCCAGTGCATTGCGCTTTGTTTTTATCTATTTTTAATTTCTTACTTAACGTAATTACGTTTCATGTGACGCTGCACGTAGTGACGAAGGAACTGCACACATTCTTACAGCAACTGTATAACTTCAGGTGGGTTTTTCTTTTGAGTTTTTTTTGTTTTCGCTTTGCATTAAATCGGTTACTGCTGTCCGCTTACACGCCATAGAACAGTTTGAAGGGGCATAAATTAACTGTCAGCTGTATTGAAGCATAACGCGAGAACCAGAGCCGCATTGGGTTCTATCAAAATTCCGTGTTCATTTTTTCTCCTTTCGAGTGATTTTCTGTGCTAAAGCGTATGAGAGGCAGAAAAGAACAAACAATTGGGAGCTAAAGTGTATATTTGTGAGCGGGTGTGTTTATGAGGGGGCTTTAATTGACCTTTTATGCCGTTGCAGTCCCGGGGTATTGTATTCTACAACAAAAATTGTCTGCGATAGGTACAGATAGTTCCACGGTACTAATAGAAATGAGGCCTGAGAATGAGGCGATGAATGGTTTTCTCATGAATCAGATGTTTTGAGAGAGAGAGAAAAAAATATTTTCCACTGTCAGATTTACTGAATGGTGTCATCACCATCAGCTGTTGATGCATGATGATGCAGATTTTCTGATAAAATGCTGTGAGATGGCGAGGCTTTTCAATACATTTGTTCATCTGTTGGAACATATTATGATAGATATATTTAAAGGGGACAAAGCTAATACAATTTTAGTTATTTATTAACGGATAACCCTTTTGAACGTTATTTATACCAAACACGACAGTGAGCAAGATTGTAAAATCTGACAGCTCACAACATCCAAGTTTTTTGTTCGCCTAGGTTAGGTTTGCTGATTTGTAAGAAATTCTTTATGCATATGAATATTGTTCTCGGTCCCCACTCCTTAGCTTCTGTGGAAATAGTTTCAGTCAATATGCAGTCGAAGATCATATATGTACCTGCTTAGGATCACTTGATTTCGTGTAGGATTGTTCGAGTTAATTGATCTGTTCGAGTTAATTGAGAGCCAAATAAGCAGACGTAGGACCACAACCAAGTACATGCAACTGTACTTGGTTGTGGTCAACGCTAAATTGAATAGTGCACAGCACATCTGCACTATTCAATTTAGCCGCACTATCCAGCACGACCCGCCATAAAACAATTTTTCTTATATGGAATGCGTCATCTGTATAGAATTCATAATCTTTGATATGAATCCATGACACCAGTGATGCCGATACATGCCTTTATGTTGTACCTAGATACATATACAACGCTAAATTGACTGAGGTTTGTTCAGTGTATGAAAGTAGGCCTCTTTAGATCTCACCAGATTTGGATTAAAGTTTTGCTACTGATCCATCAGATTCGCTTACCTTGAAGATCGTTGAAATATTTTTTTAAATGATTAATTAAATGAAATATTATTATTGTTACTATTTTGAATATAAACGAGGTGCATTACATAATACATTTTATTACAACAAAAATCTTAATTTTAAAGTGATTTTGTTACAACGCAAGACAATCATTCTGCAAAATACCTACTGTTAATACATCAAATGCTGAAACATATTATTCCATTACTTACTAACTGGCGCCCAACGCACAATTCACACACACACAATTTCTCGTAATTATTCTAGGTACTTAATGAAACTACATACCTACATATATTCCATTTGAAATCTCATTAAATCTAACACGTTAGCTGTATAGATATGATCTGAAATGTGTTAATAACACCATATTTGGCAACACTAGACCTATTTTGATAAGGAACCCTTAGCACTAAAATTTTTCAAATACCTACCATAACTCCCCAAATTCACCCGATAAAGAAATAAAAAACGAAGAAAAGAAACCCCCTTGAAATTCATTGTACTACTTTAAATCAAGATTGTATAACAAATCTTCACAGGCAGAAAAGGGGGCGCACGACGCCCAACAAGCACAAAAATGTGACAAACAAATAAAAAAAAATGTAAAGAAAAATATTTCGAAATATCTTAAAATTTCAACATCACGATTGGAATTTGCCCTTCGCACACTCTCACTAATAAACAAAAACGCGCACAAACATACCCAAAGAGATAAGATAGGTATGTCACACAATTTTTGTAAGATACTTGTAAAACATTCCACGAAATTTTTTTTTTTTAAATGAACCTAAATCGCACTTGAACGCGTCCGATTCCTTTCACTGTTACGGTCGAAGAAAAAGAGAAAATATTGAGATAGGTGTACCACTCCGCTTTCCTTTCATCTTAATTTACATTCTCCACATTCCACAGCAAAGAACCGACAAAACTCCAGACCAAACTAAAAAAACAAAAATTAATTGCATTCCATTCGTAATAACATCGCTCCCCTTTTTACACAACTGCCTATTCCATTCATCAAATGAGCCACAAATACACATTTAAAAGCATATCCAAACAGTGTTCGAATATATTTATGTTGTACAGCATTAGAAGTCACACCTTAGTTGATTTTTAACCTTCCAATGAACCCTAACTTTACCACCATCATCATCATCATCATAATGATGATCGTACTCGACGATCAAAAGCGTTACCATCATTGATCACATGCCACATGTATAAATGGCAATAACATTGTGGAATGCTGAATGTGGGTTCTCGAAAAACCTTTACCACCAACACTACCAACACCATAAGCACCATTCCCAAAAGCGCACAAGTTTTCATTGAGTAAAATATTGTATCACGATCTATCCAGTCCAGCGCGGCTTAGACCTCAGTGCGCTTATTGGAGATTTTCTTTTGAACCTTGTTTCGTCATGTTTGTCTTGTTATTACTATTCAGGTTGCGAATAGAAGTGGTTAGATGAAGATATTCGTATGGATGGCTGTGTGTATCTGTGAGATCGGAATGTGCGTCCATTAGATTATGGGTTTTCTTCGTTGCAAAGATCACAAGAAATTGTGTTCTCGCTCTGAATTTGTATATGTGTGTGTGGTTGTTTTACATATTATGCAAGTGCGATGATCTTCAAAGAAAAACAAAATAAAACGAAGGAACATTTCCCAACACTACTTTATGTAGGTACCACGAAAATTTCCCTCACGTATCTATCACTAGATTCAAGAAGAACACTTACAATGTGATCGTGTACGTATTATCACTCACACCCTATGGATATTATGTCTGCTTCTTAAACAGTGTTTGTGTATGTGTGTTGTAATAGAAAACTTATTAGTAGCAACAAGTTTACAATGAATTGAATTCCATTCACATGAGTCACTCGCAGTATGAGTAGTAACTCGTAGAGTAGAGACTCGGTTACATTCAGTCACTGACAGACGATTGTTTGTTGCGTTCGGGTCCATGTTGATTCTCTCGGAGCTGCTCCGATACGGTGGTTGTGTGTTGTTCATTTATTAATTTTTTTTTTACAAGGACTGGTGTCTTGAATTCATCAATGGATCTAGTTTTTTTATAATGAAAACGGACTTAGTGACGGATAAGTGATGTAATTAATGTGAGAATATAAAAAAAGAATTAATTGAACGGGAAGTCCTTGTGATAATTATATTTGTGTGCTTTGAGTATATGTTTGTTTGTTTGTTTTTTTTTTTTTTTCGAAGAAAAGAAAAAGTGGGACAATTGTAGAGAATGGACAGGAAATGGTTACTAATTTTAAAATGTAGCTTAGATTATTCATAGACTTAGTTAATCAAGTGTGACACAGAATCTTTTCCAACGAAAATTGAGTCAGAAGATACAAATCCTGGTAGTAGTAATGAAAATTATCTTTTTGTTTATAGTTTTGAAGATGCATATAATTTATGTGAGTGTTAAACCATTTTGTTTAATATTTCAATTTAGTTTTTGACCGCATTTTAATTCATTCTATGTTCAGTTGAGAAGTAAATTTTTTTTAACTTTCCGATCTTTAAGTGGAAGTTTAAAGTTAGTTCTTCAATACTTAATTTTAAATAAAACATTTTTCCCTTTATTATTAATTAACCAAGAAAATAGCAAATAATCTATATTCTGTTTTAAGAACTATAATATTTTGATACATATGTTAATATTTAATTATATGTAGCAGGACACACTTACTTTTAAATTAGGTATTTATAGCAAATCATTCAACTTTTTTTTTGCCTTTTCGATTATATTATAACGAGTTGATCTGCTATATCATGAGTTGTTCTTTCAATCAATTTGAATTCTAAAAAATCACTAAATTATAATATAATATAAAATCAATTAATTACATTAAATTTGAATTTTCAGAATATAAAATCATTATCATCCTTATTTATGTAGATGATTTCCAAGTATTTCATGGATAGACCAAGGGGACATCATAACAAAAATGGAATTTATTCTTTAATATAATTGACGGCCTATTATTTATATTCCCTCATCATTTATTGACAAGCTTTCTCCCCAACATATTGCCTTAACTTCAAGCACTTGATTGCAATACTTTATTCCAATACTGATCTACCAAAGTTTGTGGTAAGATACACACTGCCATAGTCGAAAACGTCATAGTTTTGAAATACGAATCAATTTTTGCGGCAGTTCATTTATTTAATTGTATCCAATACCAATTTGTTAAATACCTTTTTTAAAGGATTTAGTTCGGAACACTCTTTTAATTAGTTTATTAAAAATTATAAACATTATAATGTAAAGGCAGATCAGCAAAGATGCAATAGAAAACGCGGAGGTCTGAAACCATCATTTTGTGCAAGTATTTTTGACCATAGCACGTGCTTTGAGATTCCTAAGCAATGGATGCATAAAGAAAAGCCTCATCGAAATTCCTTCAATGACCTTGCACACCTAAATCAATCTATAGACAGAGTTATTATATATAAATGTATCTTATTCGACAGGGAACAAAAATTCCTGTCTAACTTTAGTTGGCGCCCAGCGAGGGACCATTTTTTTTATTTCTCAAAAATGTTCCTAAATTACTTTAAATTAATTGGCAATGGCATGTGGCATCTTATCTGCCAAAATGTTGTTTTCACTGGCGCCTACTTTTAATAGCGCATTGAAAAATTGGAATGATACCAAATTTTTGTTCATGCATGAATGTGTTTCGAAATTGTGCACTCGGCAGACAATTATCACAAAATGTATAATAATGTAGTTTGTGTTGAATTAATAAATGGATTTGACTTAACGATGGCGTTTATTGGTTCAAAACCGCTTAAAATATACCCAAAAACATGTTTTGAAAATATAGTCTTATCTGTTTATTAAAACTGACTAACCTCGTTTCAAAGTATGCCGAAAAACTAATAAAAACTATTGAAATATTGAAAACCAATAAAAATAGGCCTATCCTTATCTGTACTATGTTAAGATCACGTGGTAATCACGTTTTTTTTATTTATATGTATACCTTTATCAAAAATTGTTTCTTTTTATGACTCGTCAATAATCGTCAGTAATGTCACAAGATTTGAGCTTAATCGTAGCTTGTCTTATCAACTTTTAAATTGTTTTTGCTGATAATTTTATTTTGTTCATAGTTACATGTATTTTCTCGTTCTCATTGCTTTCATTCAGAATTAACTCTAAATTTAGACTCTGTACGTTTAAGTCATGCCCTAAAATAGTTACCCTTCACGTATATATTTTTCCTAAGCAAACAACCACAAAAAACAGACTGCTTCCGGTATAGAGCCCTTACATCGTTCCATAGACACGTGTAATATATAAATATGTTCAATCGTCTATTTTTTATTGTTATAAAAATAAACTACCTAAAAGTAAGTGTCGACTGAGCTATTTTCGATCACCAAGATCACTATATAGAATGTTGTTATTTAAAAAAAATAGATTCGCACGTGAATGATCTATGAGTTAATAAAAAAAAGAACCTATATTGAGTTTACTAAAAATACATTTATCAAAAGTTTCTACAGACTATTACTTATTTCAAGGAAAAAGCCACTAGTACGAGTATATAAACATGTGTTTCCCAAAAAAATACACGAATCAAATATTCCCCAGATTATCCAGAATAAGAAGTCATTATTTTATTTATAAGTCTCTTATGTAATACGATATAATGCAATGGGACATTCCAAAAGTATGAGAGTAATTGATACGTCAGTTGGAAAACACAAGAATTTCCCACGCGATGAGCTATAACGCATCAAAGTAGAAAAGGAAGAACGGAAAGAATGTCATGGGAAATGAATGGATGGACAATTTTTTTTCTTCGGTTCAATACATTTTTATTTATTTTTTTTAGATGCAAGATGATCATTCCTATGGTTTGAGAAACTATGTAAACATAGGAAATCCATCTCCTTATAAATTTTTTATAAAAATTCCGAAACATATTGGTTTCAAATTCCAACACTTTTTGAGGTGGGATATAAGAACTGATCGTTAATGTTATCTTCCAAAATCCAAACTACAAATGTATATATTTTTTTAGTTGTGGTGGCAGTTCACTGATGAATCGATAAATTAAAATCTAAAAGTTTTGATTTATCATTGTTGAACAGAGTTATCACTGAATTAAGTGAGAAAATGAATTGTGCTTGCATATGCTCAAGTTCTTAAAGGATAGTTATATTTTTCCATGTTCATAAACTACTTGTTTCTAAATTCAGAGACAGTTTGAGCTACAGATTGTTAAATTGATATTAGACAGTCAAATGTAAAATCAATACGTACGTTTTGACACATTTTATTTGCATTCATGAACAGAATCTGAAGCTATTTGAAGTGGCACATCAAGTAAAACTAGGTTTTCGTGAATAGTCGTACTGATATATTTCTATTATTTTCGTTGATAAACTTATAAGACTGCACGAATGCCATGGTTCAAAGCGTTTGCTGACATTTACTATGATGGTCTGCCAACATGTTAGATGAAGATTCTCAGTAAACGCACCGAACTTACTTTTTTTTTTTTTTTGCATTATCACACTATTTGAACAAGTACATCACGAATACATGCGATTTGCTGTCACTTTTAAGTTATAACCCTAGAAGTGGCGCCCAATTATAGGGCACAAATCTTGTACTGCTTGCGTAATCTGATAAGACCACACAAAAGTACATTTTCTGAAATGCAGAGATGTTCACACAATTACTGTTGAATCAGATCAATTCGATGACTTCAACCAATTATCTACAACGACATCAAGCATGATTCTACTGCGATGACGATGTATAAAGACTTATTTATTTAGGTATGTACTGACATCAACCTGACGTTTATCATACGAACATGGTTCTGTAAATTCATTACTTGATCCAATCTGAGCATTGAACTGTAATAATTGAACCACCACCACTACACACTGCTCATGCACGAAACGATTTCAAGCAGCTCTCCCTTCTACCACACGACGATCTCCAACATATGATCGAAATATGTGAATGAAAATTATTGACCTAATTTTGAACTGCGTCTACTATTTACTCTAGCCAAAGATGTCGACAACGACAGTAACGACGGTGACAGCAGTAACAGTGGAGAAAAAAAAAAGTAAAATAAGTTTAAAGCCCACCATCAGTCGGTGCGGTGGTGCCCTGCGGACTTCGCTTTCTTGCTCTGTCGCGCTCGCATAAGGCATGTGGAAATATGCTCGCTATGGCATTTGATTTATACTATTGCACGGGCACACATATAGAGCATGATGTATGTGGAGCGATCGCGCCGTATACATATGATCGGTTAATTTGAGGGCACGGGGAGCGTTTATGTGGCGCGGTAACAACGTATGTAGGAATGTGTTTCTGCGCTACACATAGCAGATAAAGTTCTTTTACAGTTTCAATTCGTTTTTTTTGTAAGTGCGCTGGCGCTGCTAACTGTGTGTGTACACTCTGACGGGCTGAACATATGCGGAGTGAGTGCCTGCTTTGCTGCTCGCTCTGTCTGAGCAAAACAATCGCGCTTGTACCCTATCATAAATTCTTCATTCTATCATTTAATCGTGAACTTTTTAACTCAAAGGTTGCCACACCGAGTATATATACATATATTTAGAACGCAACATACGCGTTTTTTTTTTTAAATATAGATATTTTAGCGTCTTGTTTCTTTTGTAGAATTCCTTGGATCGAACTTTGGCGATAGGGCTTTATTCGCCGATTGTAACCGCCATCGATGGATGTTGATCAAGTTGGATATTTTTGCGAGGAGGGGAATCGACATTAACGGCGGACTTTGAAACGGAAACCGTTTGACTTGCTGTCTATCTCGTGCTAAAAAGGAAGTCGAGATTACTGTGTACCAGCTACAAAGTGCTTTGGTGATCGTGGGCCGTCAGTAAGTGGTGTTAGTAGGTGATGACTTTTTTCGGTCAATGTTTTTTTTTTATTTGTGTGTGTGCTCTGTGAACGGAATGCTTGACCGAGACAGTAGTAACGGATGCCCGCAAAAGTCATTTCCTCTACGAGCTCCACAAATGAAACGTTCCGAAGGAGCTGAGGGAGTGGGAGCAAAGTAGTGTATAGTGTTTGTACGAGAAATATCTAACGAAACCGGTTTTCGATTTGGTTTGACTGTTTTTTATAAAGTGAGATCATTTTGAAAGCTGATTTTGTCAATGAATTCAACATTTGATCAGCGCATCGTATCCGTTGACGCATTCCATTCCCACATTCGATACATTCCAATGATTGTCGCCTATCTGTATGTATATCGAATACGGCACTAATGAATCTGGCGTATCATTACACAAGATATTTATTTGTTTGTTTTTATTTTTTTTAGTTTTATTCTCACTGTATATAGGGCAGCGAATATACAACGCGACGAGCTCGCGAAGCACACAGCAGAGGCCAACATAGTTTAGCCTCGTCCGCCACCTCCTCGTACTCGCCATCGTCGTATGCATAGATGATGAAGAGGAAAACGACGAAGCTCGCACATTCCACAGGGGCACTCACCTTTTGCTAGTTATGTGTACTGGTGGTTGGTGAACACAAAACAGACGAAATAAAAAAAAATAAAACGATTGAATTGGGAGACAAGCAGAAAGAAAGAAAGAGAGAGAGAGAGAAAATGAATGAAGCGATTAGAGTTGAGGCACTTAATTAAAATTTTAATTATAGTTCCAATACATAGATGTCACTCAGGTCGCGGATACATAAGCACTGGCCTACTTTTTCGATCGGGACTGTCGCCGTCATAGTCGACTATCGCTCATCGTGTGTGGTGATGGTGATGGTGACTGTGAGTCGAACGTTATTTGTGAGAGCGAGAGTAAAATTATGCACTGTACGAGTTTGGTATAATTGCGACGATATTTCCACACATCCAACGGAAGTTGGAATTGTTTTCTTCCGGTTGTTATTGTGCACATATTCGAATTATAAACAAATGTGGGCATTGAAAATGTTGATATTACTGTGTGTACTGTGCAATTGAACGATAATTGAAGAACTTGAAATAAGTAGAAATAAAAAGAAAATGTTTTATGTATTTAATTGACTTTTTGAGTTTTATTTACACAATGTTTTGTAAATCATTGGCAAGTAATTTATTTTTCTACAGAACCCTCAAATTCGAAATAAAAGGTTTGCCTAGGTAATATGGGAATGTAAATCCAGCACTTCTTAAAATTTAAAATAAGTCACAGTTTTGGAGCCTAATAAATGTGGTTGATGTATTCGATAAGGGTTGATAGCAATGATAATATATAGCAAAGCAGTTTGAGAGCTTATGTTTCAATAGTTTGGGAATTTTGCTATAATGTTACTTGACGAAAAATGTGGTGTGAAACTAAGATACACCCAGCAACTCTCAAACTTTGGTTAGGTGCATAGCTAATGCCATCCGTCGGCAAAGGAGTAATAAGAATTTGGTTGTAAGATATGATAAAATGTTTAAAATACCCAAAGGGACATTTTAATGGAACTCTACTAAATACCTGTAAGTCGAACGAATAGAATCATTTAATTTGAATGTCATACAGTTAAATCTAAATGCACGATTAGGATGGTGGGATTTTAAATACTTTTACATTTTTTCTTTAGAATAGCATACAATTTCTGGGCTATGAAAATAAACTAGCAATAATTACCGAGATTTAGAACAATGTAGTCTTATCGTTATTGGCAAGATTGAAGCCAACATATATGTATATATATTCGCGAGTCATCCAAAATTGTATCATTCGGATGAACATCGTCTACCAAAACCTAGGAGGACGATGTTAGTTATCATCGTCGTTGAAAAATATTTGAAAAAGCCCCTCCTTGAAATGCATGCAAGTCGTAATTTATTATAATGAAAAATGGAATGGGTTTGGTATACCGCCAAGCTCGTCCGTCTGTGCAGGATGACAATGGAGAATTCTCGCTGCTTCATCAGGGTCGGAAACGACCTCACCGACACACTCGATATAAAATGGACTCAGGAAAGGCGATGCGCTGTCATGTGACTTATTTGATTTAATTCTTGAGAGGATTCTGCGAAACTCCCGAGCCACCACCATAGGCACAATCTTTAAAACCCGGTGCAACTTATAGCATACGTCCACGATATTGATATCATTGGTCGGACTCAACGTGATGTCATAGCCACGTTTGCTAGTATAAAGAAGGAAGCCGCAAAAATGGGTTTAGCAGTAACTGAGGATAACACTAAGTATATATGCTGTCAAACGAAAGGACACAAAACATCGACGAATAGGACAAAACGTCACCATTGACAGACTTTGTCTACCTCGGCTACGCTATGAACTCTGACAACAACATCTCTTCAGAAATCAAACGAAGAATAACTCTTGCGAAAAGCTGTTTCTTCGCCTAAGAAGGCAATTCAATAGTAAAACCCTTACAAGAACTCTTAAGGAAATCCTTGGTCTGGAGTCCGGCTCACACAGTCTGCGATTCCCAGCCAGACGTCGGATGTAGTAGAGGAAGAACTCGCCTTGTGGCGCGCACAATTAGAAACCGACCTTAACCAACTTGGAGTACACAACTGGATACACCGAGCTAATTGGAGAGGCATGTTGTTTGAGGCCCAGGTTCATTCCGGACTGTAGCGCCACTTAAGTAAGTAAGTAATAATTGATTATAGAATTTTCGTCAAATTTAATAATTATAATAATGAATTCTCACCCATTTAGCCGCAGATGTGATGAGAAGACATACCCAAAAATGTAGTCTCAATCCACACAGAAAATCTCCGCTTTACCAAGTGAGGAATAGTGTTCGACTTCCGAAGATCTCGGAGGAATCGGTTCGTCAAACGCGTCCATTATGTTAAAAATATATTAGACGAAGATAATTACAATCACTTTAAAAATCATTTAATACCCTTTTCCATCCTATCGTTAAAATAAACATCCCTTAAAACTGGATGTGGATACATTTTTTTTTATTATTATGATCGACCAATATAACGTACTGTCATATGTCATAAGATGGGCAATTGCTTTAAAAATCGTTTTTATAGTAGGCCCCAAAAATTGGGCGAAATACGAAGTATTTTATCTTAAGTTTTTGTCCAATTCCTTTAGAAATTTTAGTCCAAAACTATTGTTTTCAAAACTTGCACTGTCTGGTTGTGGCAAACAACTGATTTCAGCAAGCCCTAAAGGACAAAGTCTGGTGAAATTGAAGCTGCGTTTAAACAACTAACTGGACATTGATCAAATAAGCAATAATTTGCGTTCTTCTGATTGTATAGCCATATTGGTTGTTATCAACTATCTACTTCTTTATCTTCATTCAATGTCTAAATGTCAAACGACAATAACAATAATATGTAAAACATTAGTTGCATAATTCGGTCTTTAGTGCTGTCAATGAACCTACATTATACCATAAGTCATAACCCAATCATGGTTCAATATGCTGGTTACAAATTCTTAAACAAATTAATCGAAAAATCGTGAGAACTTACGATTCCCTTATATTTTTTTCTCATAATAAAGTAAGATTTGTCAGCTAAAATTTTATTTTATTTTGATGCTAAAGAAAACAACGAGCAACGGAAGATAGTGGGTGCCAAACCATTCGAATTGTTTTCTACCGCGAATAATCATATACGAAAAATGTAGCAGCATTGACATACTACCTGGTTTAAAAATTTGATATCTTTAACGAACGGTGAATCGACAAAGGTTGTGATATTTGGAATAGGTTTCGTAGTTGAGCTGGAAAGTGGATGTTAATTAAGGTTTACACATAGGATACGTTCCACAATGGCGAATTGGAAAGAGTCAGTGTCTAGGATAATTTTGAACGATGGTACATTTATGGTTGAAAATAAATGCAACTCGTAATAAAATAATTTTATATTGATTTCGACATTTTATTGATAAAGCATTAACAAAACCAAAACACCTCTGTCTTTTGTCACTTATGAATAGTGAACTTTCGGAAACGGTCAGTTTTTTAGGTTGGTCCTCGCGTTTACTAACAGTGACATTTGCTGTCAAAACAAAGAAAAAACTAAAAGAACAAGGAAAATAACAAAAGCATTTGCACAAAATTAAAATATATAATTTGCATAAAGTGGTAAACGAATACGGGGCTCGAGTAAAGAAAATTTATACACCCTTAAATTATACTGCCAAACATATTGGTAGTGATTGGGAGAATGTTATTGTACTAGATTTACATACATACATACAAAATGCGAATTCACTTGGCTGAAATGTGGTAAAGATTGGGGTATTAGATAATAGTTTCATATCATAGTTTTAATTTTTTTTTGAAAATAAGTTTTTTTTTTTATTCCACTCCGTCAGGATCCGGTTTAGTAAAAATAAACCAAAGAAGTAGGACATGTAGTCTTTGATTTGGAGGCCACAGTAGAGAAATAGCTTGCAACTGATCTCAATATGAGAGATATATTGGCTGAGGACCAGGTTCATACCGGACTGAAGCGTCACTCAAATAAATAGGTGAGTTGTCTTAGTTATAGGACACATTCTTCCAGCTCACTTCTGCTGTTGACAAATAGTTGCAGTTGAGGCAAGTATGAGACATACTTTAAGGACGATTAATTCTTGTTAGATTGATTAAGAATTTTGTGTACCCTATCACTCTCTCCACATAAAACCTATATTTAGCAACTGCAGTACATGCTACTTTTGCAACGATGGCTTTAAAAAAAGAGGCAGTATCCCTGACTTAAAGCTAGATGCTACAAGTTTATTTCTTTTGAGATATTTGGAGGAATTAATTCGACTAAGAGATTCTTTGATCTTCTTAAACTGAGAGAATACTTATTCTTTCTTCTTTCACAGCGGCTCGGTTTCTTCTCTAATTCTGTGATCTTCGGCTACTACAGTCCTGTTAAGGAACAAAACTTTCAATTCCTCCTAAATTCCTCATACTACAGGCAGTATAGTCAAACTGGGTAATTCAACATCTCTACCCTTCAGTGTAAACAGTGACGTACCTCAAGGAAGTCATTTGGGTCCTCTTCTTTTTATTTTGTTCACTAATGACATACCTTCTTTCATTAAACATTCGAAATGCTTAGGATATGCCGACGATTGGAAGCTCTACACTCAAATAAAATTCTTTAACTTTGAACGTATGAAAGTGCAAAATGTTTACTGCTTCACGGCAGTTAGATGATATTATGTTCACTTATGCAGGCAATGAAACTGTTTTGGAACGATTTAATGAAATATCCGATCTCGGCATTCGATTTGATAAAAAAAATTACCTTCACTTCACATTATGATGTAACAATATCAAGGGCGAATTCATTACAAGGTTTCTTGAAAAGAAATTCCTTTGATTTCAAGGACCCTTATAAATTAAAACCAATTTATTGTTCTTTAGTTAGATCAATTATGGAATATGCTTCGATTGTTTGGTCTCCTTACCAGCAAACGCATATAGATAGAATAGAGCGAGTACAGAAAAACTTTACAAGGTACGCAATTAAAAACTTAAACTGGAATGAGGTACATACTACCCGATTATACAGCTCGATGTTTATTACTTGGCTTGCAAACTCTTTCTGCTCGAAGGAAGCTAGCAGACGTTATGTTCATTAGGGATATTACTTGTTCTCGAATAAATTCATCCGAATTGTTAGTCAGTCTTAACATCTATGCACCTGTGAGACATCTTCGCCCAAAAGATATGTTTATAGCAAATATACCAATATCAAGGTGTATCACATACTTCAACGAAATATGCAGTTCTGACGAGTGCTACTTTTAAAATAGTAGATTAGCATTTAAAAAAGAACTTTCCATATCCTTTGACTAACTTAACAATTTCATATCCCAAATACTAACAATCCTTCGCTAAGTCTATACTCTCACAAAAGGTTTTTTTTTAAATTATTTTTTCTCTATGATTATAGAGTTTTTTTTAAGAATTATTTAGTACTAAGTCAAAATAATCTGTAAATATATATAAATATGGTAGATTAAATAAATGAATAGAATAAATAAAGTATTCACATGTTTCTCTTTTAAAGTCCTCATTGATTAAGACTTCTGCATCATATCTGAGCGAACGCTACATCCCTGAACATAACCATACCAGTGACGTCTGACTTGTACAGCCCAAGAACGGATTAATTCCTCTTTTGAGATGCAATTGCAGTATAAAATTTTAATTTATTATTTTTGGTTGTGTTGTAAATCAAGGTTCATATTCACCATCTATCTTCAAATACTAAGTACGCTGATGTGGCTCACCGTAAAATCTTGGTCGTCCGATCTATTACGATAAACTTAAAGATAAAAGACAGAAGTGTATGCGGAGGCCCTGCTATACCAGAGTCCATTCGCAGTCGTAGTCTGAAGTTTTCAGTAGTTCAATTTTTTTTGCCAACCAAAATGAGTTCAAATAAAAGTTGTGCAACATATGAATACAAAGACCACAAATAAAATAGATTTTTAATTTGACTCTTCGCACATACAATCACACATATATATGTAGATGACAAATTGTTAACGATAAATATTCAATCTGCATCTACTTTGTAATTATGACATTCCCCCTTTTACATATTTTTGGAAACTCCAACAACACAAGTGGAAACCTAACCCAGATAAAAAAAAACACCAACAAGTAGATAATGATTAGCATATTTGCGGAAGAAGATACATTGCTCTCAACTTGTAAATCCTTAAGCCAAACAGTTCACCGATGATTGTTGTGTCCTTTATCATGTGTGTATATCAACAATCGTATCTTCTCCTGTCAATGGCACACTACATGAGGATGACAAGACAACATATCTCGACGAGCACACTTACTCCAAGTGGGGCGAAAAACCACAACAAAACATTTTGTGAATTTGAAATGGTTCTGAAATTATTGAAGTTGGATTTTGGATCGACTTCTTGTCCTTCGTCCTTATTCATCAAATGCGCACGCATTGTTGATCTAGTGAATACGAGTACCCATGCGAATATATGACAGGAGACTAAAACATAGTTATGCCTATAACGATATACAGAGGAAACGTATAGTTTTTGACAATAAAATTATGAAAACGAATCCAGGATCTATTATTTGTCACAACATCAATCGGCGTATTCAATGAACAGCGCTCTTTTTTGTCAAAAGGAAACTAAGGGGCAGCTGGTTGTTTTGATGAATTTCCATCAGAGGCAAAAATTGATGTGCATGCGCAAATAATTTCCAAGTAGGGTGGGTGGATTATCGAATTAGATTTTGTACTTTTCAACTGTACATTTAGGAGGAATTTTCATTTAAGAATAATTATTAAAACGCGCGCTTTGACCTAGTGGTTAAAGTAAGTAACAATACCCACATTTTGTTCATTGCCCCAGCTCTTGCGAAAATCTTACATATATCCAATAGTAAAGCTTTTCAAATGTGCAGTTCGGAATCGGCGTTAAACTGAAGGTTCAATTTCTTGTGACAAATTAATGTAAATAGAAGCTAGGTTTAAGGCCATGAATGTTTCTAATGACAAATGTTTCATTTTCATTTCTTAAAACAGTAATTATAATGTTGGGAGACTGTAAGAGACCAAGGGAAATGGGGCGACTATGTGACGTTTTTTCTACAGCTTTTGATTAATAATGCTCTGTTTGATGGTACATTGTTTTGTTCCGGTCCCGGCCAACACTTCATTTATCTTGAAGTCTACATCAACGGCACTAATAGCATCGTGATAAAAATCCGACGAAGATTGTCCATCGAAAGCGAGCTTTTTTAATTTAGCAAAACATAGGGGGCAACATTTATTTAGTAACAATTATGCTGACACTCCTACTCTACGGCGCTAAAAGTTGGTAGTGCTGTTTAATAATAATTTTACAACGAAAAGTTCTTACCCACACGCAGGTTCAAGTTAGGTGTCTTAGGATCGAAGAGGACGGTATGCCCTTACTGAGTCGAGAGCTAGCAGCTGCTTAAGTAAGTAAGTAAGTAAGTATGTTAAATAGTATTTTATAAGTGCAGTGCGTATTTCCAGCTGGAGGAATATATTTTAGTTGTAGGTTGCACAACTAGTTAGTCTAAAATAAACTAAGTACAACTTTTCCGCTGTATCGGAAGAGCCTGTGGCTTTCTTTTGAGATGGGTGATCAGAACAGCAAAATCTTTGGGAAAACTATATAAAAGATTATCTTCTTCTTATTTTTCGTATGCACGTATTTGCCATTTTTGTGTCCTTGCGAACTGCAAACAGATTTATATTTCTACGAAAATATCTTATGTCATCAGCAAAAACTCCCAAAAATGGCGTGTAATAAATCATCTTTATATATACATATAATTCTACTGTACGTTTGTATGTCACGAAACTCCTCCCAAAAAGCTTGACCGATTTGAATGAACGTTTATACCCTATCCCATAGGGGTATATTAGTTTTGATACATAGTTTGTAACATAGAGAAATAATTTAGCTAGATATACCTTAACGTATATGGATCGACTTAGAATCGAGTCGAATTTTAAAAATGTATCTAAGAATATATTAAGAGAATCTCAATACCAAAATCAATAATAAAAAAACGGTATATAGTTTTTTGCTGCGCCCACTTTTTGGGGGCGTTTTCATAAAATTGTATATGATATTTTGGACATTTCGCCTATACATCATTTAAACCCACGCCACTTTTTGGGAGCGTTTTCTTACAAAAACCATTTGTATACCCAACCCCATAGTATATGCAATAGAAAACGTTGTTTTTGTCGAACCATAAAAGCCCACAATTTGGGGATATAAATTTAAAGGATGGGATGAGATAGGGTATTAAACGATCCTTCTCGTATGTTTTTTTATGCGTTTGGGTGGATGTTTTACATTCACAAATCATCCCGGCATTTTGTCAAAAATTCATCGTTGTTTTCTAAAACCTGTGATGGACAAAAACAAAATTAAAAATGTCAGTATGTAGTTGAAACATAGAGCTAAAATTCTTAGAAAAAACAGCAAATAGTTTGCAAGAGTTGACCATTTAACTTATTTGGCCAAAATAAAAAAATCAGATGTTCGGATTTTTTGGTAGTAAGGGTATCCATTTTTTTGTAACTAATAATGTCAAAGTTTGTGTTAAAGTTCTATCAGAAACATGAGTCATTTTAAGAACATCATCGATATGTAAAGGCATTTTATGGCTAGAATTATTCAGAGAATGTAAGTAAGGAGCGACGGACCAGATAGACGGAATTGCGGGAGCCACTTTTTTGAGTTCCGCTATAATATCTATGTACGGATAGGTCAACATTTCGATTTCAAATATTTTCATGAAAACAATATTTTTCTTGTAGGTACGAGAATGTTAACAACACAATCATGTATGTTAGACACAGTGATTTGTATAATCTGCAATATTGCATTTTTTTAATATTTGACATTTTGGGGGATTGGGTTTTGGGCAATTTGAAACAGGGTCATTAATGAATGCTTATACAAAAAACCCATTTTTCTTTTGGGCGATATGATAGTGTAAAATCATTTAAAAATTTTCCATATTTCAGGTTCTTTCTTGTGATTATTCTTAAGATAAGGTTTTCTTGATAAATGATGCTATTCGGATGATTTGTTAGATCATCACAAGAGGAGGGCCAGTGAGCCTATAATAAAATGAGACAATAATATTTTAAGTTTTGCTACGGCTAGGAATCGAACCTTCTGCACGTCAGTTCATCGCACTAACCATCGCGCCACTGAGCCACTTTTGTTTGTATCTATATCTTATTATCATTTTAATCAAAATGTTCAAAGGGGTTTTCAACCATTTTTTTTAAGATTTATGTTTTTGGACATACTATAATGTCAAAAATCTTTCCAGATATTTATATATTATTTATTAGTAAACTTTTTATACCGTTTACCTCCGAACCGACAGAGAGATTGCATAGTTAGACACACTTTGTTGGGCTGATTCTCCGTCATCGTAATGTCAAGTTTCATTTCATTTCATTTCATTTTTTTTAAGTATCGGTTTAACAGCTACTTAAACAAAAATACCCAAAAGAATTTTATTTATTATTTGATGAGTCATAAGCTAGAAACACATTGACAGCACCATTAGCACAATTTGTATATTCGGTATATTTTATACATTCTTTACGTCGCGTCGCGTTGAACGGCAGCAACACGAAATTTAGAACAATTCCTAACGTTTATACTTATTAGCTTAAGTGGCGCTACAGTGCTCCCTAATTGGCCCGGTCCTTAGCTTACTGCCTCCAGTTGCGGACTTCAAGATCATTGAGGTCGGTTTCTACTTGTGGCGCGCACTTGTACCAATTGTCTCAAGAAAAGCTTATCTCAACTTAGCCGTTTGGATTCGGCATAAAACAGGAGGTTCCGCCATCGTGCAAGGATTACACACGAAAGGTTGTGAGAAAGCTCGGCCCTGGGTACTAACGAGCCTGTTGCGCCAAAAATTTGTTTTTTTTTTGTATTTCGTTGTATAGCTCTTTATAGTTCTTGGGTAAATCTCGTCAGCGCAAACGGGACCGAAGATTTTTCGAAGAATTTTTCTCTCAAAACGACCAAGGATTTCTTCATCTTTTTTTTTTGATACGGTCCATTCTTCAGCGCCGCACAGCATAGGACTGGGATGATTAGGCTCTTGCATAGGAAATTCTAAGTAGTTTGAGTGAGGCCTTTACTACTAAATTTCCTACTTAGACGGAAGAAACAGTAGTTACTTATTTACTTAAGTGGCGCTACAGTCCGGGATGAACCTGGGCCTCAACCAACATGAGGTTGAGGTCGGTTTCTACTTGTGCGCGCCACTTAAGGCGAGGTTTCCCCTACTGCGTCCGACGTCTGGCTGGGAATCGCAGACTCTGCGAGCCGGAGTATTGGTGTCCATTCGTTTTACATGTCCTAGACAACTTAAACGTCCAATGCGGAGTTTTTTGACCAGGAGTATTTCGCTGTACAGCTCGTATAGTTCTTGGTTGAATCTTCATCTCCATAGCCCGTCAATGCAAACGGGACCGAAGATTTCTCGAAGAATTTTTCTCTCGAATCGACAAGGATTTCTTCATCCGCTTTTGATATGGTCCATGCTTCAGTGCCGTAGAACAGGACTGTGATGATCCGGGTCTTATATAAGATCTCCTTAGTAGTTCGAGTGAGGGATTTACTACTAAATTGCCATCTTAGCCCGAAGAAACAGCGGTTAGCAAGAGTTAATAGCGTAGCCGAGGTAGACAAAGTCCCGTACTACCTCAAAGTTATATCTGTCAATGGTGACGTTCTGTCCAATTCGTCGATGACTTAGTCTTACACTCATTTACTGCTAAACCCATTTTTACCGCTTCCTTCTCTATACTAGCAAACGTGGCTATGACATCACGTTAAGTCCTACCAATGATGTCAATATCGTCGGCGTATGCTAGTAGTTGCACCGATTTATGCAAGATTGTGCCTCTGGTGATGGCTCGGGAGTTTTTCACTATCTTCTAAAGAATGATGTTAATAAAGTCACATCACAGTGCGTATAATTGCCTAAATCCTTTTTTGGTATCGAATGCGTCGGTTAGTTCGTTTCCCTTCTGATGGAGCAGCGATAATTCCCCATCGTCATCCTGCACAGACGGAACGGTATACAAAACTAGACATAGCTCTGTATAGAACGCTTCTATAAATGGTGTCGTATGCGACTTTGAAATCGATAAAAGGTGGTGGGTATCGATTAGCGCTTCTTGGTTCTTTTTTTAAAGTTTCTACCAAAGTGTGAAGATTTGATCAGTTGTGGACATTGATAAGGGCCGTTGAGGTTGTTGTTAAACAGTTTCAGGTATTTAAATATTACGGCAGATAGGATCATGTAGGCGATGTTGAGGAGACTTTTGCCTCTGTATTTGGCGCCGTTCAGAGTATCCTCAGTTTCATTCTCCAGGCATACTTTTATCCGACCAAATTTTGTTTATGAGTTGGTTAATGTTACTTACCAAATCATTTTCCACCGGCTTTATAAAGCTCGAAAGGAAGGTCGTCATTTCCGGCAGCTTTCTTTAGCTTAAGTTTGGATATTTCTTTCCTCACTTCACTTAGGTCGGGTGGTTGGTAGTTTTCGCTGTCGTCGTCAATAGTCTGCATAGGGGATTCTTCCATATTCTCATGTTCGACGGGATTACGCTTTGTATCATGGCTTTGACATTTTACAATTTGGTAAATCCTCAATCGTGTAAAAAGTCGGTGTTCTTTGCCTGTAGAGCAGCTGTTTCAATTTATTTAAATGCGATTTTATCTTAATACTAATTCCAATAATTTCACAACAGAATTACAACGAAATTCCTTTATTTTTATTTTCTTTTAATCGAAAAATATCGAATATATCAAAATATGGCGAAACAAATGTAAACATAACATTTTCGTAACCATCCTTTTTCAGAAACCCAATTTAAGTTAATTTTAAAACGTTTATTACATTTTCTGTTAAAAAAAGTTCCTTTCGTTTTGTTTAATAATCTGAAGGATGTGCTTACGTGAACACTTTTAATGAGGAATAATTCACGAGTGTGGTTTTTTTAATCTCTCTCGATCTTCAGTGGTTATATCAAATGTCAAAAATTAGCAATTGGATGCATTTTAAGGAGCTTCCGAGTAGGTGAAAAAATGTAATTCAATATTCACCACACTAATGTCAATATGTATCCACCGGGTAAAATTTCAATCCAATTGGTACACTGCCTAAATTCATTTCAATCCAGAATCAGCCAACTCTGGTTACTGAAAACTAAGCTGCTTTTAAGTTGCATGATAAGCGACAGCAAACTCCAGCACCCGCGTAAATGCCCTCCAAAAACGTTATCAAAAACACTTGTTTGAAACACGTTCCAACACCCCCATCCCTCCAAATAATAAAATAAGAAAAATGAGTGAAAAAAAATGTAAATCCTCTTACATGTGTTGGTTCGGTTGTGCTCTGCTCTTCAGATGAAACTTCATTCCACCCCCATTCTCAGTCCTTTTTCACACGTCTACATCCATCCACAAGTGAGAGAATCGCCTGTCATGGTATTGGTCTAACAATCTTTGCATGTGTTAGAAAAAACATAAGAACACAAAGGAAATCGAAAACTACTCAACTCCGCAAGGAATCTCGTGTCCTTACGTTCTCCGCAAGGCGATTGAAATACCACAATTCAGTCTACAGAAAACGCGTTCGTGAACAAGAAGTAGCCGGTTGTGGCTACACTTTCGGCGTGTTAATTTTTGTCGGTATGATAAACAAGTGATACACCCTGTTAGAGCTCTGTAAGTGTCTCTCCATTGTTGTTTTTTTGTTACTCTGTAATCATTTTGCAACATTTGCATAAAAAACAAAAATATTTTGTTTTTATAAAAAAAACTAAACAAAAAGTGAACACCAACAAACAAGGATACCGTCGACTAAGTTTAATTCCATTCGCTTATCGATTTAACAAAAAAGGATACCCCGCTTAAGAAACAGGATATTTGTTGTTTTTTTATTCGTGTCATTTATTTAAAGCGCAACACAAACACCTACGCGTGATTTTGATTTCGTCCCCCAAAACAGTGGGCATCCCCTTAATTTTTATTCGTCCTTTTCTCCAATTTTTGACTTCTGTTGCTTGTCGTTGTGTCGTCCTGGTGAGAGGAGTGCGCTACTACTGTAGAATTGGGTGGGGGTGGATGGTGATTTCAAGAAATTAGTATCTACCTGCCTACCTTGTTTCCGAGGGGTAGTAAGTAATCGGTAATAAGCCATTACCCCTCATGAAATATGAATAAAAATATGTATATTGGCGCAGAGGGGGTTGCTGCCTGATCGAATTCACAATTTCAATACTCCCACCCACCCCCACAAATTACAAATCACCATTCACCATCACTAGGGTATGGAACGCTTGATACATGCGAAATAAATTCTTGCTCTTGGGGGGATGTTGGGGGTGGAGGGTGAAAGAATGAATGATATCAAACAAAAAAAGAAAAAAATCCACGAGAAGAAGGCGAAAAATACAAAATCAATAATTTTTTTGTGTTGATTTGTTGTTGTTGGGTTACTCGTTGCTGCTGTGCCTCTGTTGTTATTATTATTACACTTACACCCCCTTTTCGATATTTTGATATACGTACACTTACACGCGTACATAACTGGAAAATAATATTTTTCGAGTGTCAGAAATGGAAAGAAAAATAATTTCATCCTGCTGAAGGGGAAAATCTGAGGGAACAGAAAAAAATAAAAGTAGAAAATACGAGTATTTTCCCTTTTTTCATCATCATTTTCCGTTGCGTCGGGGGTGGGTGAATGATACTCCTTTCCACACAGCGAGTGTTGTACAAGGTACAAAGTGTCGGCCAGGGGATACATACATACAAAGATATATTTATTTTGATATTATGAACTCGTGCTTTTGGCTCTGTATAACAAATACACTTGCATTTTTTTTAAAGACTTTTCATTAATTTGTTTTAGTTTTTTTTTCTGTCCATGGGAAATCGGATTTCGGTTTGCGAGTGTATGCTTGCGTCCGAGGGTTGATCAAAATGAATTGAATTTGTATAGAAATATTTTTGGGCGGTAGTGGGGGTGGCATGAAGGTTTTGGGTGGCTGCTGGTGCGATAGAGCGAGCGCGCGCCTGAAAGCGAGAGTTTCATGAAAGCGACGACGATATGGACGGGAGAGAATGAAAATATGAAATTAATTTTTCAGTGGCTGAGAGAAAGTGAAAATGAATAAACGCGTGTCATTGTGTGTGGGCGGCGGAAGATTAATTAATGAATACAACGACGATAGGATTGTGTTGTTCTAATTGAACTCTGCAATTTGATTGGAATGACTAAGGGTTGATAAAGTGTGTGTTTTGCTATTTACTTTCGGTTACTAAACCTATGTTTGATTTGTGTTAGACTATGTTTCGATTAAAACTTTAAAGTGGAGACTGAAGAAATGTGTGATATTGAAAGTGTATTCGGGATGTGAAAAAAAACTTTGAATGCGTCTGATAGAACATTGAAAGGTGTGTGGTGAACAAGTGGTAGCTGAATTTAAATAACACATTTTTTTAAATGCCTGGGAGTTATATTAACACTTTCTGATTATGGTGCGTACTGCGTGTTGTCAAGTTGCGGAATTAAAAGAGTGTACCATGTTCAAATAACATATGTTTTGAAAGCCTAAACAACATTTATAATGAAGGGACATTTATCATGCAAACTATATATTATATTTAATTGTAAACTGTCGGTTTTTGTTGAGTGTCTTTTATTTCCCTGTTTGCTGATAAAGCTAGTTGTTAAACAATTTTTTTTATTTTTTTTTTTGTGTCGTTGTTTGTGTAGGACTGATCACTTTTGGGGCTCGAATCTGCACAAATCGGGTCACAGTCACACGAGGTACTTTCAACCATAACTACTTCCCAACCACCGCCAAGTGTCCTTTTATTTTTTATAAGTAAATAAATAAGAAAATATTAGCCAACAATGGTCTAAAAACTAGCCTTCCATCTCTATCTGATTTTTGATACAACGAAAACTTACTAATGCTTAAATGACAAATCTGAAATCTAAATTAAAAATACTTTCTGAGATGTATTTGCATTGTATATTCGTTTTGGATATTAATGTTATCATGAGGCATTGTTTCTTAAGCGAATTTATGTTGTGCATTACCAAAAAACGTGGGAGCAGTGGCTAGTGCGTTGAATTACTTAGCGCGGGGTGCCTAGTTCAAATCCGAAATTACCAACTCCTAAGTTTTTATCACTTCTCACTATCTTGCGAAAGTCTGACAAACATTCATGAGTACAAAATTGTCATCAGAAGCTTTTCCATTTTGCCTTTCGGAATCGGAATTGAAGATATAACTGTTTGTTGCAAAAATATAACTGCACACTCACAATTGAATGGAGAAACTTCGTTTGAGGTCCTGTATGGGCACATTTACACCGTAGCCTATATTTGGGCTGGTACTAAATATTTAAGTCTCACAGTTTTCTGTTCACACCGCACAGAACTATGTGCAGAACTAACGAAATATATACTTCAATAGACATCTTTTGCAATGGCGTGATATGTCATTTTTTTGCAGATGTGAATTTAGTTGTAGTATTTGTATAATTTACAAATGGATTACCAAGGAAAGGTAAATTATTGTAACGGTGTTCTTAAAAAAACAGCCACAGTAACTAAAAATAGAAACAAACTTTTAAAGGACCAAATATGTGATGACATCTAACGCAAGAATAGGTAGAAAAGTTATATTTATTTAAGCCCAGTTCATCTATATTGGAGCACTGACCAATACAATTAAGTTCTTCTTCAAAATGTTTACACCGTTAAAAATTACATCATATAAAGGCTTAGTCCGATTTATAAGAGCCCTGGAAATCCTTGTTATTTGATTTAAGAAAGCCACTTGCTATCAACAAAAACTAATTGGTTTTAAAATGTTTCATAATTATGACGTTGTCGAAAAGTGCATCAAATTATTTTTTTTTGTTTAAATTTCTTTTTTTTGTATTACATTATAAACCGTTAGATATGCCCAGAGTCCAAATACTAATTTCATATGTAAAATTAATTAAAACAAGAAATCAAATATTCGTTCATGCACAATTTTTTTAGATTTAGTATTTATTTTAATGAACACATAATTATAATGAATAATTTTTCAAAACAATAAAGTAATCTACAAAATAAGAAAAGTCAATTTAAAAAAGCATAATTCAGAATTTTGTAAAAACTTAACTTCCTTAACCCTAGAAGGCTTATGTTTGTCGATTCGGCGACGTCGCATTCTTTACAAAAGCTTCAGACTATCATCGATAGTTTTAATAACCAGTGTTTAATATCACTGGACTGACTGACATGAAACATCAATATTACCTCAGGTCAGTGGCGTGGCGTCTAATTTCGATGCGTTACAACACATCAGCTACGGAATATAAACAATATATTAAATTTAAAGTAAGTTTTTCCTTGACACCGAATCGGCTTTCCTTTAAAAAAAAATGCCAACCTACGCCACTGCTGCAGGTACACCGTCCGAACCAAGTGGCCCTATTTTTAGCGAGTTTATGGAGTCTTCTTCAGTCTATATAAAAAAAGAAGACAAAAATAATAACTTCGAGTAAAATAATGGTTTTATGATGACAAAAAAACTATCGATTGAATCGAAAACACTCAAGAAACTTATTGGCAAACCAAATGTTTGCGTATGACATTTTACCAACCGACAAAACATACTGCTTATACAAAAAATTATTTGAAAATGTATATACTTTTCTTTCGGCAAAAGAATTTTTGTAATCCATGGATACAACTAAAATAAGTGGCAGGTCGACGACTGGGTCTTACGCAACTTTCTTTTTCACTGTGAGGTAGGCGTAAGATCAAATACCAACCATGCAAGAATTTGGCGATTTGCATAGTTTGGCCAAAATACACATTAACATTCATTTAGGTTATTGTTGTTAAAAAAATGTATATAAATAATGTGGAGCTGTGATTATAAGAACTTTCAATCCGGAATTTGAAGCAATCGATTTCCATGTGAATTATGACATTGGCCAAAATTGAAAAATACGTCAAGAGCCATTTAGACTAAAGCTAATTATGTGGAATTGATAAAAACAATACCTAATAGTAACGCAGATATTGAATTTCATTCCATTTGACAAAATGGTTTGCGAGAAACCGATCATTTCTAAAAAATCAGTTATGGATTTTTTCGAAAAAAACTAGGTATGCAGTTTTGTTGGAACTTCTGTATTTATAGTATATGTTACGTTTGATCAAAATCGTTAGAGCCGTTTTCGAGAAAATTTACGTTATGTGTAATTTTTATATGGTAGGTACTGTTTATAAAATGGCTAAGAGTAAACAAATGTCCTAGAATTGCATCTAAAAAAAATTGTCAATAGGAATATGTTTGAAGAAAACTAGTCAAGCCGTTTAGGCTGCAGAGAACATAACGGGCAGACAGACACAAAAACCACTTTTTTGGGTTCCGCTATCATTGTAATGTTAGAATCAATCAATATCTCGAGGTCAAACATTTCCACTAAAACAACACCTATCTCTTTGTAAGAGAAAGTTAAAAAATGTCCATCATATATTCAATTTTGTCAACAAGTACCAAAGAGTATACAACTAGAAGAGTGCGCATCTCATACAACGAAAATTTACTATGAGGGGTACTGATGTTGATACCCCAGTGTGCACATTGCCATGCCAGCATCAAGAAACAGCATAGCCGATGCGGAAACGAAAATTCCCCTTCGCACTTACGCCCGCGTCTAAAACAGCTACAACATTTTTAGCTGTGATGCGTACTCTATATACCTATATAGCCCTATGTACCTCTTTGCTAGTACCTAGTACTAGTAAGCGAGAAATCTAAGTTTTTTTTAATTTGGCCTAAATACAAAACTTTTGTATTCGAAATGTTTGACAAAAAAATGGGTATTCGGTTTTTCCATACATTACCAGTAATGTACGCGTAATTTTTTTAATTTTTACCAAAACGTTAATCTCAAAGGTATAAAAAAATCCTCTGAGTATTAAATTAAATTGTTTCAGGCGTTACAGGCAGATAAACAGGAACAGAATTGCCGGACCCACAATTTTTGTATTTGCCATCATAGAAATGTTGAAAGAAGAAATTTCTCAAAAACGGACATACAGGGCTTCAAACCTAGTTTCTCCTTTATGTGTGTGTGCGAATTTTTAATTTTTGCAAGAAAGAACGATACCTCCTGTTTAAAGCCGTCCGTGAACGGCAAATTTGATAAGCTTCTATGACAGTTGTCACTTTTGGGATTTGAATTAGAAAACCCGAGCTTAGTAGTCCAACGATCTAACCACAAGGCCACTGCACTAACATCGTTATGTTAGTTTGGATTCGAATCTCGAGGTCGATTTTTTCTTGAAACCAAAACCTTCCGTATATACGAAAACAAGCAAAAAGCCATTTGAAATAGGTATGACTTTTGGAATGAAGTACAGAATAGAGTCCCAGCTGCGACCTAAAACCACTCTGATAGAGCTAGATCAGGTTTTTGGTCAACGGTTTAAGGTCCTTTCACATATTACGGCAGTCACGATCATGTAGACGATGTTAAGGCTCTGTAGTTCTCGTTCTCGATCGGGAAAACGATTTTGGTGTTTCATTAGGCATACTTTCATGCAACCAAATTTTATTGACGACGTTATAATGTGACTTACCAACTCATTTCTCGTTGCTTTAGTAAGAAGGCCGGCAATTCCTGCAACATTGATTATCTTTAGTTTGGATATTGCTATCCTCATTTTATGTCGGTCAGGTGAATGATGGTTTTCACTGTCGTTGATAATAATAAATAGGTTGTTCTGCCTGATAGCAGGAGATTGCTCGCTATCGCCGTTTTACACCCTGTTTAACCACATTTGAGTGAGATTCAACAACGATTTTTCATAGTTCATCTTGACAGCATTCTGGCCTTGTATTCCTGGATTTGACGGTTTACAATTTAATAGAATTTCTGGTGTGTGTGTATTTCATTTAGATGTACAAAAATGGCAATATAAGCCTACAAATTATAGAAAAATTCCAATTTATAAAAAATGTTGACCTGACAACAAACGTACCCTTACATTAATGCGTTCAAATACCTCCCATTAGCAGGCATCGCTGTTTCAAACACATTGAAAATATCCATGCAGTGCAAACTGCGCGCAATTAGAAAGTAAAAATGATTCTGATTTTTATAACTTTCCTTTCGTTGGGGATTCTGCGCACTCGACAGTCGAATGCCGGCATTCGATTTCGACTCCTAATACTCCCACACGGACACAGAGAATGGTCAAGGTTCCGAATACAAAACTCTTCTATTTTCACTTTCGTTCAAGTACAGTAACACACATGCTTGTGTTTCCTCCCTTGTCCATGCGTGTGTGTTTGGATAACCATCCCCCATATTTTTAGCGCTCGAGGTCGTATAAGTATTTCGGTATACAATCGACTTTGCGGTGGGTGTTTTACAATGTTTACATTCTTGTCATTTCAGATAATATTTGAGTTCTGTAAGAGGCCTCTTACATATCCTCGCCCTCAGTGGGAGCGGGTGTGTATGTGTACTGTGTATCGGCTGTTGAGAGAGGCCTCTGGAGGCGCGCACATTTTAAATTTTTATTTAAATGAGCGCGCACGTCAAGGGTCACTAAACCCTTATAGAGCGACCGGTTGACGAGTGAACACGCAACCAGTTTAAACCTAAGCACCACCGCCTCGGCAGTTGGTCGGTGAAGGCTGTTATTATAATGGGGTTACACGTATATGACATGTGATGTTTCAAATTGGTTTCCCTTATGATTGATGTGTAGACATTGTGTGCTCGGTGTGTAGACACAGATTACCTTTTCACTCCTTGGGTGACAATGTTGTCAGGAGCACCCCAATGCGTTAATGCGTTGCGATGATGACCGACAATTAAGTTCATTTTTGATGCCCTCTGGAATTTCAATATAAGCCGATGCGACGTCTTTTGCGTGAATTATTTGAATGATTTGTTGAACTAAGGTCGCTTTTGTCAAGTGTCATGAGCACACAGAAAATAGGTCAGACGGATAAATACTTTTTTTTTTTAACGTTGCTCTAAAGTATTTATGGAGATCTTTTCTGTCGTATGTGTGCAATGTGTATACAGGGTAATACGACGCGACGCTATGACATTCATTAAAACTTCCTGTTGGTGCGTTTATCTCGTATTGTATAGGTTAGCAAAAATAAAAGCTTGGGGAACAGTCAAACACTCTATGCCTATGTATTTGTAGCATAGAAATTTAGTTGGGTGATAAATGAAATATGTGGCATATTAAAAGTATGGAAAATCGGTGCCAGATGATTAAACATACTCAAATAAAAAAAAAAATATATATATATATATACCTACATATTTATCTTTAAATTAAGTTTGAATGACAGTTCCAGTTAAATGAGTTTCCCTCAAAGTTCGACTTATAGGAATAGGCTTTTTTGTTTTTGCAGAATGGGATGGAAAGGTGACATAAATTGGCCTCCAAGCAGTCCTGATTTAACCCCAGGACTTTTTCCTGTGTGAAAAGTTTAAGTTTGCGCCTATAAACTGACTTTCCTGGCGTATTTGAATGAAATATTCATCGCGAAATTGCAGCCATCACGAAGTCTAGTCGAAGTCTAGTCAAACATTAAAATTTCTTATGACATCTTGTCAATGTCATAAGAAATTTTAATGTTCGAATGCGATTTGGAAAATATTATTTTTAAGAAATAAATATCCAATGTGTGTGCTTTACGAAAAAAAAATTTTGTTTTTTAATCGGTTTTAATATTCTTTTGAGAGACCTTGTATATTGTACAGGGTGGAATATAACTTGATTTTTTTTTCAAAACGAAACTAAAACGATTTTATGAATCTACATACATATCTGAAGTTTTGCTTTAAACAGTTTTAAAATCATATGAGGGAGGCGTTGGTTGCTCCCAATATGTATAGACTAAAAGCCGATATTTTTAGTTCTTCAAGTATTTACCAGCATATTAAAGAGTATGTTGATAATTTATTATATTTATTTACCTTTTAATTGTTAGCCGTTGTTCCGTCCTGTTATATATGAGGTTCTAGTAATGTCCAAAGTTTTTTTTTTTTGATTTGGTATTTCCCATATAATATTTGAAGAAAAATTTGAATTTACTGAAAATGGCTATAATAATTTTAGTAAGTACTTTCTTTTAACCTATTTTTCTAAATTTTCGATTTCTGAATTGAAATATGTACCAACAAAGGATACCGACCAAACCGCTTGTTATAATTTCCTAGCTTTTTCAACAGGAAACAACTTTATTTATTCTTAGCGAAATATACTCGAAGTCAAAAATTGTCGCTTGAAAAAAGACAAGATAAAGGTATTTACAGAAATCTTAACTAATTTTAACCGGAAACGCTTAAAACCTCTATTTTTGATAAAGATATCGCCCTACTTATACACAAAAATATTAAACCAGGCTATAAATTCTGCGAAAACTATTTCGATAGTCGAAAATGAGGTTCGTGTCTCGGGAGTTCCTTTTATTAATTATGCGGCTCGGCTAACAAAATTAGCGGTACCTTCCCTTCTTTTGAAGATTCGTTGAAGTCTTGTCAGTGTCCAATCCACCATTACCTTTCCTAACAATAATTGGAAATTGTCTTCTCTTGCCAATATCATAACGATTCAATGGAAACGAGCCATTGCAATTGAACTATAACCACATCGTTGTACAATTCATAAAGCTCGCGGTCCATCTTTATGAAACATATTGTCACAAAAAAGACAAAATATTAAAATAAGCCCCCTGCTTATTGTCCAGCACAGTTATGTAGGACTGGTAGGATAAAGGTAAGGCAAAACTAGCATTTAGTTATGAGTTTTGATTGAAACTGTTTTGCCAATCCAATGTAGCATCGGTTTTCAAGGGTACATTTTTGTCAGGTCTTAACTAGGGTGTCATTCGTGGTGTCTTGTTTCAGGCGGAACATTTTGTCTAAGGTTGTGGATCGACAATGTTTAATTTAACATAGACGTTTTCTTGTCCGCGTCCTTGTCTAATGCTGTAAAGATCTCTTCAATACGCAAGATGTTTGCAAAAGTTTAAAAAAGCTACTTCCAAACTGAACGCTGATTCGCGTCTCAGAGTAAGAGCAGTTTTGCAGGATTTCGAAATCGACCATCATTCTATAGTGGGTGCAGTGATATAGTTGTTGAACTACTAATCGCTTGGTAGTACAAATACTGTATGTAACACCTACATTTTTTCCCCACTTCGTTCGAAACTTCCAAGAGTGTAAAAAAATATCATGAGATGCTTCTCAATTCTGTAGTCCGTAATCGGTCTTATTTTTTGTGAAAAAAATGACTTGGCACTCACAAAAGAATGGAGAATCTAGGTTAAAACCTCTTTATGGAGCTTAATGCTAGATATTTAATTTTATGTCTTGCCTACGTTAACTGCAAGACCAACGGTATGTTGAATAAATACTATCCTTTCGTCACGAAATTGAAAATGCATGACAACGCATCTCCTTGCGAAATACGTGTCATACAGTTGCATGATGAGTCTCGACTTATTGGCCTTTTCTAGGATTTACTGTAGAAAGTGTGATCTACAGTCGACCTGTTTGAGCGGAAAACACACTTGAACATGTCGAAATGTTAAAATTTGTTTCATTCGTTGGATGGAATCGTATTTTTTTTATAAACTATTCTCTGGCGAGGCGATCTAGAAGCGCCCTGAGATGATGCTTGCGGATGTTTATTTTACAATTTACAGGGATATGTAATTTGAGAAAGGCTAACATCCAGACTCGTTTCTCTGCAACTTCTTCTTTAGGTTTATAGGGATAAATTTATGGGTTTCCCATAAATAAGTATCAGGCTCGCTACGTTAGTTTTAAATATTTTTCTGCGGGAGTAGAACGCTTGCAATCCGACCTGGTTCTATGTTTGTCTTCCAATTTAGCTATGTATATAAGATGGTGGCTAGATATTTAACTTAAACAAGAGTGTTAGTGATCATAATTTGGTTATCGCGGTGAGAACTATCACCGCCGTAATACATAATGTTCCGCGGAGAAATCTTTCTATAAAAAGAGAAACCCCACAGACCAATGCAAAAGATAAAATATGAATATTAAAAACTAACACTCTTAAAGCTATCCCATTTGTGTTCATACCTACACCATCCACTTTCCCTTCTTCAAGAAAGAAGAAAATCACGGATTATACAAGAAAACGCATATTTCCATGAAGAAATTGGCATGATTACCCGTTGCCGAGGAAAAAATAGCACCCCCAACAACATATTCATGAATGCGTAGGTATTTTCCAATCCACTCCTCTACACCATTCTGCACCTTCTTTTAGACAAAAATTCGTTAAATGAAGAAGAGCCATCAACAAAGAAAAAAATGGTTTTCTCATTTAATCTTGCGTATGCCTATCACACATGGACTTAGCATCCATCAAACAAAATCTCATATCCGTTGATGTATACTTCGGTTGCCAGCGTATGTAATCAAAAGATAAAAGTTTACTCCCACCCCCCCAGATTGTGTGTGTGTGTTTGTATGTCGGACTTATACCCCCTCCGGTCATCTTGTATGAAATTAAGAGCAGGAAAGTATTTTCATTTTCTTTGCGCTTCCCAGTAAAAGGATAAATCCGATTTTGTTTCCTCGAGGCACCTCTCTGTGATTTTACAAGTCCATAATAACCCAGCCGCCCAATGTGTGTGCTTTGCGAAGATACACAAATCGTCTTCCTACTTACACCATACTTTGTCCAAAAAGTACACGCTCCTGTATGTATGTATGCAACTAATATACACATTTCAAACTCTCATACATACGGATGAGAAAATACCTTCCAAAAGAAGAAAATTCGAAAAAGGAAAAATTCGTTTTCACTTTTTTTTTTGCAGCTTTCTTTGAATTTCCATCTTCTTGGCCATTAGATTGCCACCGCCTCTCCGCACCCACCCGCAACCAACGCACACAGTTTTCATTTTCATCTATTTCATTTCGGTTCAAGGAGTCCCAAAATCAAAAAAAAAAAGGAAAAGAAAGCCACTTGCTGGTGAGGGCAGGCAGAGAGAAAGTAAAAACGAATGTTGGCAAAATGAAACTTTTACTTTTCATCCGAAAGTATTTTCTCCGTGGTGTTGTAGTTGTTGGGCCTATAACGACGTACGAACAGAGGGGGTTGTTGCAACCACACGTTCTCTTACATCGCAAAAACTAAAACTCTCACCCCCTCACCCAGGATACCAAACTCAACCATACCACCCACTATACCACCCTAGACAACACACATTTCTTCTTCGTCATCCTCGTCCTCGTCTCCTTCTGAAAAAAAGAAGAATTTATGCTCGAAAGTATTTTTCACAAACCAGCGCACAGAGCCTTAGAAAAAGGAGCAAAAAAAAAAATAAATAAATGAAAGTCAGTATATCAGGACTTTGCAGAATAATATTATAACCGAATATATGTGTGTATTATACATGTTCAACTTGCTAGTATGCGGTTTGGAGTAGGGGTGGTAGCACTCTGGTAACGTGCACATGGTTGCTTTAGGGATAGTTGCGTTGTGTGTCGTTCAAGAGAATTCCTCACAAGTTAAAGGAAAAATTCTTTATTTTGGAATTTTTTTTTCTTCTTCGAATTTCATTCAGGGCTACCCCCACCACTGTCGGTCACCCCTAAGGGTTCTCTCAAGCAAATCGTAAAATATAAAAGTAATGCGTTAGGCTGCAGATAGGTGTATGCTAGCAAGCAAACTATATCCAGAAGGTGCGTGAGTGTTGGTTGGAGTTTTTTTTTTGATTGTTTGTTGAAAAATTGCGTATGCCATAACGTTGTGTGGTACGCAACGGAACAGACTTTTAATGAGCTTATTTTGTGGGAGCGATTACTATTCTTAAACAAAATAAAAACAATTCTGAATTTTCATTAAAATTTAATTTATGAAAAAATATTCTCAGAACGGAATTTTTCACTTAACGGATATATAAAGGGGGTAGGACTTTAAGGGAATGTTGTTGGTATGTGCCTTCAATGTGGAATTTTAAAATAAAGCGCGTCATAAGTTAAACTGAATTTAAATGCGGAATTTGGGTATTTTTGGAAATACTTTAGAGATAATTGAACATGCCTTATCATTTTAGATGCAAATGCCAATCAAACATAGGGAGGTATTTATGAAATTGCTTTCCGGATGTGTAGAAAGTACATGGTTGGTTTTAGCCTTGAATACATTTTTATTTAACAAAAGAATGTGGACAACATTTTAATAGCCTCCATGCTTAATTATAAGATTTATAATTCAAAAATGTATCCTGAATGTGAAAAAAATTGTGGTTTTTGGAACACAACAGTCTTTTGACAAAATCTTGTTGATTTAAAAGTGTAGATATAATTCAATATATTGATTTAATGCTGTGCATAGTGGTAAGTACCTTGGACTAAGACTTTGTTGATTTTCACTGCCCCACCTCTAGCAAAGGTCTGACAAATAGCCAAGAGTATAAAACTGTCATTAAAATTTACCTTTCGGAATAGGCAATTATATAAATTTATTGTTGCAAATATATTCTAATCGATTCGCACACAGAAATAAATGTAGAAGAGAGGTTTGAAGCGATACTTACTTACTTAAGTGGCGCTACAGTCCTCAACCAATATGCCTCTCCATTTAGCCCGGTCCTTAGCTAACTGCCTCGAGTTGCGCCCTCCAAGTTGGTTGAGGTCGGTTTCTACTTGTGCGCGCCACTTAAGGCGAGGTCTTCCTCTACTGCGTCCTGGGAATCGAAGACTCTGCGAGCCGGAGTATTGGTGTCCATTCGTTCTACATGTCCTAGCCATCTTAAACGTCCAATAATGCGGAGTATGTCTCTGTACAGCTCGTATAGTTCGTGGTTGAATCTTCGTCTCCATAGCCCGTCAACGCAAACGGGACCGAAGATTTTTCGAAGAATTTTTCTCTCGAATCGACCAAGGATTTCTTCATCCGCTTTTGATACGGTCCATACTTCAGCGCCGTAGAGCAGGACTGGGATAATCAGGGTCTTTTATAGGATCTGCTTAGTAGTTCGAATGAGGGCTTTACTACTAAATTGCCTTCTTAGCCCGAAAAAACAGCTATTGGCAAGAGTAATTCTTCGTTTGATTTCTGACGAGATGTCAGAGTTAATAGCGGAGCCGAGGTAGACAAAGTCCCGTACTACCTCAAAGTTATATCTGTCAATGGTGACGTTCTGTCCAATTCGTCGATGTTGTGTGGTGTCCTTTCGTGTTGACAGCATATACTTAGTCTTACCCTCATTTACTGCTAAACCCATTTTTGCCGCTTCCTTCTCTATACTAGCAAACGTGGCTATGACATCACGTTGAGTCCTACCAATGATGTCAATATCGTCGGCGAATGCTAGTAGTTGCACCGATTTTTGGAAAATTGTGCCTCTGGTGTTGGCTCGGGAGTTTTGCAAAATCCTCTCAGGAATCAAATTGAAGAAGTCGCATGACAGCGCATCGCCTTGCCCAATTCCTTTTTTGGTATCCAATGTGTCGGTGAGGTGTTTCCGACCCTGATGGTGCAGCGAGACTTCTCCATCGTCATCCTACACAAACGGACGAGTTTGGGCGGTATATCAAAACTAGACATGGCTCTGTATAGTTCGTCTCCATAAATGCTGTCGTATGCGGCTTTGAAATCGATAAATAGGTGGTGGGTATCGATTTGGACTTCTTGGGTTTTTCCCTTATGCCCCTGTAGTTGGCGCAGTTCAGAGGGTCTCCTTTTTTGTGGATCGGGCAAACGATGCTGAGGTTCCATTCTTCAGGCATACTTTCATCCGACGATATTTGGCTTATGAGTTGGTGGATGTTACTTACATCTCCGTAAGTAAGTAACATCCGCCAGCTTTATAAAGCCCAGCGGGAAGACCGTCATTTTCCGGCGGCCTTATTAAGCTTGAGTTTAGATATTGCTATCCTCACTTCACTTAGGTCGGGTGGTTGGCGTTTATTGCTGTCGTTGCCAATATTAAATAGTTAGTTCTGTTTGAAGCGATGTTGGATTCTATTTTTAGCTTTTCCTTTCATATAACATCGTAGGAGGAAGTGTTAAACTATTAGGCCCGAGGAACGAGTGAATAGTGCCTAATTTTTAAATTTTAAGAAATTGTCTGAATTACAAATTTAGACAATCTTAATATTTATATTTCGTCTACGTGAAGTTATTTTTTACCACGCACACTTTTTGGGGCGTTTTCAGTAAAAAATGTTTTTCGGTAACATTTTTGAATATTCGAAAAAACTTTTGATGCAAAATCATTGGTAATTTTTAGTGTGAATATTTCGTTTAAACCCATGCCCACCTTTTTTGGGGCATGGGTTTAAAATGGGTTTATAAAAAAAAACAATATCATGTGCAATAGAAAAACATTATTTTTTTGTGGAACCATAAAAGATTTTGATAAATTGTTGGAACAATTTATTGTGACAATGACATTTTCTATATATCAACTCCATAAAGTCTTTTTTGCCACGCTCACTTATTGGGGATATTAGTTTTAAAGATAGGATGTGATGGGATAGGATAGGGTATTAAACGATTCGCACAGCCGATTGTAGCACTCTCATATTTTTTTTTGTTTTATGTGAAGAGACAAAAATGTTTGTTGACCTGGGACGGTTTGTGAGCATCAAACCCGCCATCAGATTATGACATGAAGTTGATGTAGCAGTTGCTCCAAAATTAATCACGGGCTTTCCGCACCCCAGAAATGCATCTTTTGATAATTAAAATGGGACTCATCTGGCATAAATACCGATCTTCATCCAGTTTTTAATACAGATAATTATATTTTTCATTCCTAACGGACTTCAGATTCTTTAAAGGGTGTTTGCCCTAGAACAATACGTACTAACATTCAATTTAAGGCCTAAAAATCGGTGACATACAAACATGCGGACGGACGGATGGACTCCAGACAGACACAACTTAATGGACTCAGTTAGTGATTCTGAGTTGTTCCATATACCTTAAAATATATCTACCTAAATCATTCCTCTATGTTACAAAAAAAAAACTAATATACCCCTAGAGGATAGGGTATAATTATTGTCCATGCTTGTAGACAGATATGAAACGACTAAACAGAATTTTCGCAAAAATATTGTCAATGTTCATTGATACGTGTGGTGGTGATCTTCCATCAATATTACTTGACAGAAAAAAAGCGCCAATTATACTTGTTAATTAAGATTTACCGTGTGTAGGGCTCTTTAGACCGATACTTAGCTAACTCATTCCAGTTTCGTACTTCGAATTAATTGAGGTTGGTTTCTACTTGTAGCACGAGGTCTTCTTCTATTGCGTCCGACGTCTGGCGGGGAATCGAAGACTCTGCGAGCCGTACATTGGTTGTACATGTCCTAGCCATCTTAAACGTACAATGCCAAGTTTTTTGACCAGATCTATGTCGGTGTACAGCTCGTAAATTTCTTGGTTAAATCTCCGTCTTCATATACGAAAACCAGACATGGATCTGTATAGTTTGTCTCTAGAAATGCTGTCCGCACCGTATACGGTTTTGAAATCGATGAATAGGTGGTCGATTTAGACTTCTTGGGTCCTTTCCATGATCTACCGACTTGTGAAAATTTGCTCAGCTGTGGACTTTCCAGGTCTAAAACCACACTGATAAAGGCCGTTCAGGTTGTTGATAAACGGTGTCAGGCTTTCACAAATTACGGCAGATGGGATTTTGTAGGTGATGTTGAGGAGACTTATACCTCTGTTGTTGGCGCAGTTCAGAGGCTCTTCTTGACGTCTTCCTCTGCTATGGCTACCATTTAAATGTAATGTCGTAGATGTTTGATCAGTTCTATTAAGCGACTTCAGAGGCCTCAACGCATACAGCAAATTTTCGTTTTTGGAAGATTTTTTCTTTAAAAATGCCTAATATTTGCTCCGCTTTCCATAAAAGGACCCTCTGTAGTGAGTTTTTTTTTTCAAATTGCTCATTAATTTTCGTAAACCCGTCTGCAAGGGAACACCGGGAGTGACCAATAATATCGATATGGTCTGCGTATCATAGTAGCTGAATATATTACCTTACACGTTTACACCTGCCCTATTGTATATCTGTATCAACACAACATTAAAGAAATCACATTACAAAGCATCTTTTCCCGAGACCCGGTAAATTTTTGTAAAAGTTTAGATAAGCTGCTTCTGTATCACATGTCCTCTAATAAGCTAACATAGGTAAATCAATTTTGCCGGGATCCGGAATTCGTTCATCGCCCTATAGAGCTTTTGACTGTGAATGATTTCTTATGAAGCTTTGAAGTCGATGAGTCTCGAGATTGGTCTATTTCAAGATTTGAAGTCGTATGCAAATAATTTGGTTTATGGTCAATCTACCGACAAAACATAAGATCGTATTTTCTGCAATGCATAGGATCACATTTCATGTGAAAGGAGCAAACAGTAATCTAATTTGCTTTCGTTTACCTAAAACATTTCCTATTTGAAGAGTTCCATTAGACCTAGCGGTCTGGTTAATTTCCGGTTGCTAGCTTATAGCCTGTTACACACTCCAAGTAGTTTATTGTCATTTTCTATTTTATAATGTCATCTCAACTGAGGTTTACAGCGTTCCCAATAACACCATCCGTAGTAAATACCACAATTACAAGGATAGTTTGATGTAGCTTGGAGCCTCTGATAATGGTCTCCCTCTTAATAGGCTGTACATTCAACCTGCAAATATACAAACTATCCTTTCTTATATTTTCATCTTATGTATTTATGGGCTTATCTTAAGAACAGGTTAAAACAGACCTAATAAAGGAAACGGGAAGCAGTTCTATCTGAATTGTAGCAAAACAAACTGTTGCCACATTAGATTTTTAAGAACGGACGAGTTGAAATATGTTTTTCATCCGATGTTATGTCAACTCCGAGAGGAAGCCCAGTGTTAAAATTTTAGCTAGTGGATATTTTTTGACACTAGTGTGGTGAATATTGCCTTCAAATTGTAAACCTGCTCAGGAGCTCACTAAAAGTATTCAGTAACAAATTTTTGACGTTTGGTATACCTACTGAGGATTGACCTGGAGAGTAAAGTCGTTGATAATTTCTTATTACCAGTGTTCACATGTGACGGTAAAACAGCACATCATTCAGATTATTGAACTAAAAACAGGGAACATGTATTTTATATAAAAGAATATAATAAAAATTGTATAAAAAACTAAAATTGAGTTTTTCAAAATAGAAGGTAACCAAAATGATTTATTACATTGGTTTCTATATATTTTTACGTAAAATTTATTTTACTCGGATGGATGAATATTTTTAATAATGAACGCAAAAAGACAATAAAATTTAATTTATCGAAAATAATAAATAATTGAGGGTTTTTTCCTGATCCCTCTGAAATCTATTCGGTATTTTTTTATTACAAGAAAATATAAAGAAATGAATTTTGTTTCAATTCTGTTAGGAAATTATTAAAAATAGTATTTAAATAATATCCCAATAATTGAATTGATTGAATAATTTAATTCAATTGACACAGCAAAAAGCCAAGCTTTTTGTTACCCCTTCAGAATATCAAATATAATTTAGTTGATAAAATAAACCCAATTTTAAATTAATTGGCACACAGCCTAAGATGTCAATAGGCCCACTCGGATGTTATTATATTTCTACATTTAGTCGTCTTTTATTTTTATACACTTCTATCAGGTGTGAGGCTCCTGAAATCTCTGCTCCTGAATTGCTGGAGAATATATATTTGTGGAAACATGCAGGGCGTAGCTACCGTAGGGCTAGACGGGGCAGTGTCCTCGGACTCTATGAACCAGTGAAAATTTCTCCCACATTCGGAATATAAACGAGTGGTGGGTGCACGACTGTTATAATTTCTCTTTCACAGCGAGTTGGAGTTAGACGTTCGATCAAATAGTTATACGCAGTTTGATTATTAATGCTTAAGATGATATAAATAATGTCGAAATGTGAACATACGAACTTTTACTCCGAAATTTGAAGGAATCGGTGTCTTTGTGAATAATAATGATTTTTCGTTATTGGCCAAAACTGAAAATTCCGTTTAGTGATAGTTGGGCTAAAACTAATTACGTGGAATTGTTCAAAACTATAGTAAAGGGTGATCCATTTCGAGGTTCCCTACTTTTTTAAAGAAAAAAAACACAGAAAATTCAAATTTAATGGAGAATGTTTATTATCATTTGAAAGAACATTCTTTGGCATTTATTTTTTGAAGATTATGTCTATCAAATGTTGGCCGTTGCTACGTCGCAGATGGTCCCTCCGTTGAGTCAAATTTTCGATCACTCGTTCGAGCATTTCGACTGGTAACTGGCGAATGACACGCGTGATGTTTTCCTCCAAGGCCTGAATCGAAGCGGGTTTGTCAGCATAAGCGTTTGACTTTACATATCCCCACAGGAAAAAGTCTAACGGTGTGATATCACACGATCTTGGTGGCCAATCGACCGGCCCAAAACGTGAAATTATGTGCTCACCGAAATGTTCTCTCAATAAGTCCATTGATTGATGCGATGTGTGGGAAGTGGCGCCGTCTTGCTGAAACCAAATGTCGCCGAGATCACGAGCTTCATTTCTTCACAGCGTGCTGGACGTGGTCTATTCGGTCGAATATTATCCAATAATGAATGCTGGGTCTCAAAATGGGTGATGGTGTTGCGAATAGTACGCTCAGTAGGCCGATTATGTTGACCATAAGTTGAGCGAAGTGCACGAAACACATTCCTCACAGAACGTGAATTTTCATAATAAAGTTGAACAATTTGTAAACGTTGTTCACGCGTAAGTCTTTCCATTATGAAATGCCAAACAATACTAAACAAAAATAACATGACAGCATGACACGACTCACACGTGATCGGTCAAAAAAGGCTATTGAAAAAAGTACCTCTACTTGGATCACCCGTTAGTAGTATATATATTAAATTTCATTCAATTTGACATAGTAGTTTGCGAGAAATTAACATTTTTCTTTATATGGCCTGAATGACAAAATCCGTTATATGGATTTTCTCGAAAAAACTGGGTATGCAGTTTTGTTGGAACTAATATGCTTATAGTATATATAAAATTTAATCAAAATCTTTAAAGCCGCTTTCGAGTAAACTGAGGTTATGTGTAATTTTTATATGGCAGGTACCGTTAATAACATGGCTAAAAGCAAACAAAAAAAATGGCCTAGAATTATGACCAAAACAAACTTGGATAGGAAATTTGAAGAAAATCGGTAAAGCCGTTTAGGCTGGGGAGACCATTACAGACAGACGGACCGACGAATCGACGGACGGTATTCCAAAAACCACTTTTTTGGGTTCCCCTATCATCGCAATGTTAGAATCAATCAAAATCTCGAGGTCGAAAATTTTCACGAAAACAATATCTTTCTCTTTGTAAGAGAAAGTTAAAAAACAGATTCCAGGACACGACTTTAATTACTTATTTGAAAAAAATAATTCCCCTGTATTTTTTCAAAAAGGTCCCAACAAGTTTCGAATATCTCTGTTTGAAACTTGCGAAGCATTATAGTATAGGTTTCCTAGTGCCATCTGTCGATCAATATAAAATGTTGACCGGTGAGTACTGGGATTCCTCAATAACGTGACGTTATAATATATATACATCGAAAAAACCAACGATCTCATCAGTTTTCGAAAATTTGTACAATCAATCGTCATACAACTTGGAAAATTTCACGAAGTTTTTTTTTGTTCTGTGATGATAAAAAATGTCAAAATCTTGATCGTGAACTTTTACAGCCTTCGGGACCTTTTCCAAAAGACACCCCCAGGACAACAGGTGTTTTTAAAAACTGTTCTATCTAAAATATCATTTTTGGTTGTGTTATTTTAAAATACTAGATATACTGCCTATAATTGCCAACCCTGCTGGCTATTTCCTTCGCAAAGGAATAATGTATGTTGTAAGGGCATTCCGGACTGGAAACACTTATCAGTACGAATAAAACATATTATATATTTTTCCTTTTACCTATTTATAAAATTTTAAAGATTTGTTCCGTATTCATCGTTTTCCGAACTCGAACTAGGTACTCCAGATTTTTCGTAACCCAGATTCTTCGTAAAACGTATATTCGGTCAAGAAAGTGATGTTATTGATTTAAGAATCTGTAGGTACTTTATTAGGATTCCGTACCCAAAGGGTGCTCAACGGTACTCTATTAAGATGCCTCCGCTATCTGGCACAGGACTGTATTTTTTTAACTGTAACAGGTAGATATTTTATTTAATTTTCATAAAATAGTTTAATTTGTTCATTAAAATAAGTTACAATTTTTATTTGGTTTTAAAATTTATTATGGAGTCGAATGTATTACGAAGAATCTGGAGTGCGACCAATCTGGATTACAACAAATCTTGAGTACATCGAATTCGGAACACGGCGAATACGGAACAAACGATTTTAAATAGTTCAGTTGGGGCTCTAGTTTATTTTCTGCCCCAGGGCCTTTGGTTACCTAGCTACGCCACTGGAAACATGTCTCCTGGACGTTCGTCCAATAGTTTGCCTGACCTAGGCCAAAAAGTCGTTTGAATGTCATAACTCCTTACACAATTTCGTTAAGGAAGAGGTTAGTGATTTTAAGTAAAAGAATAATCGTTTAATAGTCTGATAGCTTGATTTGAAGTTGATTTTTTCTGCAAGTTGAATTGAAATTCTTTATTCTCGTACTGATTAATCGTTTGCACGTTTGCAAATTAATTAACATTTTTGCAAGTGAGCACAAATGGCGGATGTTGTTACAAAATAAGATATCGGTCGGTCTCCACAAAATACTTAATGAGGAGAAGAAAAGGGAGTGGTTGCTAGAATTGAACCTTGAGGCACGTGAGTCTACCGAAAATTGACCAGCCATTTATAACACTTGAAGAGACTATACGACCAGCGCTATTCATAACTGCGGTTACATTTCTTATATTTTTAGCCCATGTCTGCAGGAGATAATATAGTTCCAGATAAAACTGGAAAATTGCACCTCTAATAGCCATTTGCACCAATGCATTGCTCTCTTAGATTTCACAGCTAAACACTTAATTAAATAAATGCGTTAGAGCAAGTATCCCTTTTGTTTAAATTTATGACTTCTGATGACTTACGAACTATTTGGCATATTTTATATCAAATAAACTGTAGCCTTAAACCCCCTATACATGCATATTTCAAAATCCAAGTTCACAGTGTACGTTCATTAAAAATTGATAAACAAATAGATACGATGTATCTGTGTACATCTGATAAGCCGAAATCATAAAATAATGTTTCTAATCGTATGCACATTTCAAACAATCAAACACCATGACAGTAGATCTTATCGCAAACACATTAGACTAAGCGAACTTCCCCTCCTATCGAGGGTGTATACCTACACAACCACCACCATCAACTAAATTGGTCTCACAACGCACTGACCAAACGATAGAAATTTTTTGAAACATCCAAATAGTATGCATCAAGTCCAATACCGAAAATGCATACTTAATCACTTCCACATTGATTCAGTGTCAATAAAAAGTACTTTGTCCCGATTTCATATTTGGTAGGGGAAACTAAATCGAAAAAGTTGGAAAAACTCACTCCTAAACTGTCAACTGTTTTTTTTTTTTTTTTTTGGTGATCCTATTACATTTTTCAATAGAAAAAAAGTGGGAAACTACACAAGGGGCGGAGCATAGTTTTCCACTTTTTGAGGGAAAACTTATCAGTTGTGCGTTTTTGGGGTGTTTTATCGGTTTTTTGAAATTTAATTTTTCTTCTGGTTACATTTGTATCAAAATTGAGAGGAGGGTTGATTGCGCAGTTGGAATTTTGATTTCAGTATTTATTTACACTTTTTACAAAAAGGACATGGTTTTGCGCGCATGATCAACTAGCTTAATATTTTGTTTTTAAAATTCGCGAAGTTGTTTTTTTTTTTAATTTTAAAGTGTTTTTGTGAAAAGTATTTAAATAATGAACAAGTGTGACAGTGGCAGTCTCAGACATCGAAGGAAATAGAAAAATGCGCACATGACAGTTTTCATTGAAAGTCAACGTAGGGAGGTGGTAATTTGTAACTCCCCCAAACAATTGGAATAGAGAGGAAATACGAAATAATAATAAAAATAAATTGAAAGCTCACACGGACGGCGAAAAGTCGACAAATACAAGAAAAACTTTACATGAGTACGTACCAGCCCGGTATCCATTTGTATATAAATATTTTTTTGACGATAAATTCGTCTTTCTATGAGTGTATGTGTGCCTGTGTGCAGTGGGGAGATGTGTGTGTATGTGTGTGTGTATCCTTATTCTTGGAGATGCCGCAATTTTTTTGTTCGCCCTTATTAGTAGGTATCCTGGTTCATTTGTTCCCTACCAACATATCGGTCTTCGTCCCCACACTCCTGTTGGTCGTTCGGTGTGTGGTGTAAAACTATCATCCATATGGAGGCTTAATTTATGTTTGCAACAGCGTATAGAATTTGTTTCATTTTCTAGCCGAAACGAAGGGAATTTATTTGACTTTTTTTTTTGGTCAGTCAATGTGGACAATGGAGAAAAAGGAGTCGGGTGGACCTTTTTTTTTTGTTGAATCCCATTAAATTGGATGACTGTGTACAGAGTGAGTGTGCGTATGTGAAGGAAGGATATTGGTAAAAAGTTTTCTATTTTCCAACTTCTTATTATGACCGAAACAAGAAGCCATACATTGTAAAAGGGATGCTGGCATAAGTGTGGGTAGATTTCTGCTCATTATTTTCTTCTGCAAGGCGGGGGTGGTGTAGAGATGGTGTGATATTTTGGGCGATAATTATTAAGAAAAGGAAAAAAGAAACAGATCGGTGAGGGAGGGCGTATTTTTAATTAAAGACTGGCGGTTTTAATGAGGGTTTTTTGCCCACTAGGCGTTATAATAATTGTATTTTGTTTTGCAGCTATGGGGGTTCTATTTATATATTTTTCGCAAAGAAATGGTTTTTGTTGTAAAATATTTTCTTTGTAAAATATTTTTCTATGCTGCAAATACAATAATTAATTAAAAGAGAAATATACTTTTTTGTTCACTTACATTTTTATTGAATTTATTTGGGAACGTTATATGCCTAATAGGTATTTTTTTAAGCTTGAATTATTTTGTTTTAAGTTTGTATTTCAAATGCATTTAGAAATGGTTTCTTAAATATTTTTATAATATTAAAAAAGAACCATATTTTGGGCACATTCATTTTATAGAGGTATTTGTCTGTGAAAGTTTAGTTTTTCAAAGTTTTATATATTTTAAGTTGCGATTACTAACAATATGATATTCAGTAAATTAAATGCCCGAAAATACATCAATAGAGTACATTCGGGATATTTTCTTAGAATTAAGTGTTTTAAAGCAAAGCAAGCGGTTTCCAATGATTAGAAGAAATTAAGAAATTACGATGATAAATTGCGTCGTTTGACCTTTCTAAAAAATATATCTCTGTAGAGTATATGCAACTAGGTTATACATATACTCTTCAGAGAAATATTTTTTAGAAAGTGTCCCTTTGCCACCCATTAAATTGCTTGCCTTTTCGAATTGAATTTCAATTCATATTAAATATGAACTCCTCTCGTAAAAAATGTATAAACACCTCGGGTAAAAAAAATCTATTCAAAACTAAGACATCTCAAACAAGGGTCCACCATCACACATCAAGTTATGATGACCCCTATTATTACCCATCCAGAATCATTAAATTTTTTATTTAATTTACTTTCTTCTTTATTACTTTCAGTAATAACAAAGATGGCTGCATCGATATATGCGACCCCACCACCCGATTTGAGCAGCGAGGACACAGCACTAAGTGATGCATCGAATTCTTCCCAACAAAGTAATACCAGTTCCCAGCACAGTAGTAGCACAAAGCACGCGTCAAATGCGGCTGGCGGAGGTGGAGGAGTAGGACTAGGAAGTAAAAAACATCACAAACGTAGTATAGTTGACGTATTAATGGAACACAACCAAGCGTTAATGGCACGTAACCTCACACCGTCGTGTAGTTCGGCACTGCTAGATGCCATGCAATACGACCAGTCGAAGAAGAGACGGAAACAGACAACCCCCATTCGTTTGGGGGCACTGAATCTCAGTGCCAATGGGGGTGAGGTTACAGAGGAATTTACATCGGACATGACACTGAATGAGGAACAGAACAATGCAAACGGACATGGACACGTAAAAGAGGAGCCGAACACGGAGGATGACATTCCGAATGAAGACTATGAGGATAAGCTGTCGAAGATGTTTTTGCCAAAACTTGTCAGTCAGCTGAATCCTTTTGATTTGCTTAATAGAAACATATCACCACTGGATAACTTCCAGGATCACAGAAAGCAAAGGACTCCCGAAAGGGAAGAGAACGAGAAGGCAGCGAATCAGGACTCTATGCCAAACTACTCACAGATATTCTGCAAGGAGTGTGGGGAGAATTTCGACTCTGAGCTCAATTTGCGAGTGCATAGTTTGCAAGAACATTCTGGACACAGACAACAGGCCAATGAAAAGAGTCTTTCAGCAGATGAACAGAATACCCTGGACATACTGTCATCTGTAAAGGTAAAACTGGAAAGAAACGACGATGATGAAGCCATGTCTCCAATGCATGACAGTCGAATGATGCAAAAGCCGGAACAGTGGATGACCGCAATGCCTAATTTGGGAGGATTTCCATTTCCTCCTGAGGCGGCCGCAGCAGCATTTTCTAGCGGATACCTGTCACAGCTTCCACTGCTTGGAGTTCCACCGGCGTTTCCATCTGTTGAGGGTTTGACTCGACCTCCACTCAGAATCTTCAACCCCGAAGCTTACTGTGACCTTTGCAACAAGGAATTCTGCAACAAGTATTTCCTGAAGACGCACAAGGCCAATAAACATGGTATTTATGACCCTGTTGGCTCGTCTGCAGACTCTACAATGACAAACACACCCCCCATGGGTACAATGAGTCAAGTTTTCCATATGCAACTGCAACAGCAGCAGCAAATGGAACAGGCCCAATTCCATGCACAACAACAACATCAGCAACAGCAACATCAGCAGCAGCAACAACAACAACAGCAAATAGCACCGCCAACACCAATGATACCATGTGATGTTTGCTCAAAGAAATTCACCAACATATTCGCTATGAAGCGTCATCGTTCTAAGGCACATGAAGTACCACCGCCAGCAATCAGCACAACAACTACCAACAGTAACGCTAGCACAAGTCCACATGACATGAAATTTGATCAAGAGACGACATCGAATGAGAAGGATAATAACACGGAGAAGGACAGCTCTTCCGGTAGTCTACGTTTGCCGGAGGGATTCCGGGAGGACTTCTCCATGGAACAAGAAGATGTCTCCTTCACCCCCGAGCCGCGTAAGTTATCTCCCGCATCCCAGCAACAGGCACGCGATTCGAACTTCTCATTCGACAAGCTTAAGCGGCTCGGTGTCATCAACCCCGAGGCGTTCTGTGACATTTGCTGCAAGGAGTACTGCAACAAATATTTCCTGCGAACACACAAATGGAAGCGACATGGCATATTCGTCCCGCCAGATGATACGAAGGACGACTTGAAGATGCAGTGGCCATTCTTTGCCATGCAAACAACCCCGCTGAACTTGATGATGGCCAATGAGAAGTTCATGGAAAAGAGATCGACTTCCTCAATAGATAATAAGGAATCCGCAAGGCGCTTAAAGTTTGATAGCATTTTACCGAAGTCCATGAACGGCCAAAATGAGAAGAACGACGAGCAAACATCTTTAGCTGGATCACCAGAACAGGTTGGACCGTCAAATGACCCTGAAGCTGTAGGTTTGAACCTTCAAAAGCTACAGTCGATGATTATGCAGCTGAACGACTTGAATGGCAAACGGCCAATACCGTGCCACATTTGCGGAAAGGAAATGGAAAACCAGTACGTACTTCATGCCCACATTGCCACCGAGCACGCGACCATGGACAACAACAACGGAACGGGATTGTCAATGCCGCCCTACCCGGGTATGAAGTTCTCACCCTCATCATCACCGGTCATGCCAACAATACCAAACGAGGTCTGCAAGCTGTGCGATAGGGAGTTCACAAATCTGGTCGAATTGAAGCAACATATCGCTGAGGCACATGCCTTGCCAAGTGTCAGTAACAACAGTCCCTTGCGGGATGGGTTCGTCACCCCCGATCGACCGATAAATTCAACCTCTGGCGGTGCGGCAACACCAAGCGGTGCCGCAGGTCAGACCGAAAAGCCCCGGGTCCCATACACCATCACCCCCACCAGCAGCTACTGTGAGATCTGCAACAAGGAGCTGTGCAACAAGTACTTCATGAAAACTCACATGCAGCGCATGCACGGTATTGAGATTGAAAATGGCGCCCAAATCGGCGGTGTAGTCTGCAATATTTGCAACAAGGAGCTGTGCAGCAAGTACTTCCTACGCGTACACAAGCACAACACCCATGGCATTGTCGATGAAGGTTCACCTCTTCCACAGTCGCGACACAGCAATGGCAGCGAACAGCAAGAGCAACCAGATTTGGGAGTTAGTAGTAATCCATTCCCGAACGACTCCAAAGCCGACTTGGCCGGCGTTGACTTTAACACACGGTACTTTACTCACTACACCGAAGTCTGTCCGATCTGCAGTCGTCGTTTCCGTAGCGCCAAGTGGCTGCGTGCCCACTTAATGAGCGATCACGGACCGTCCGGAGTTGAAAAACTCCGCGAGATGGAACAGCAACTTGGTGCTGGCTTCAGTAAGCCTGCAAGCCCCACTTTAAAAATTCCCAACGGCAACGGTAACCCTCTAAACAATATCAACCCGAATCTTCTGGTCAAGAACCCGTTCCCAGGACTCTTTGGCGCAGAGAATCCTCTTCAACCACAACGCTTCAAGGAATACCAGTGCTCACTCTGCTCATTCTCAACACCGTACTACGCTTTCCTTTTCATCCACGAAAGATCTCATTCGATCCTCAGCGGCACACCCACTGCCCCAACGGCACCACCCACCTCCCCACCTGCTCCTCTCAAATCCGAATCTGCGGTCTCAATAGCCAAAGAAATCGCGACCGAGGTGAGCGCGAACACTCAGTCGACAACTACAACCATCAAAACTGCTGTGTCCTCGTCGTCCTCATCGTCCACATCATCGGGTGGTACTCCGACAACAACGCCAGCCTCAACACCGGTACCGCAAACACCACAAGAAACCGCCAAACGAGACTCACCGGTAGCTACAACTCCAGCTGCAACATCACCCACAGCAACACCATCCCCATCATACAACATTGATGTCAACTTTCTGCAAGATGTCGCCAACAAATCCAATCGACCGGTGACTTATGCACTACCACAAGATCGAAGCGGTACCACTGCCGGCGAACAGATGCAGTCCTTTTTCGTACAAGAGAACGAGGGTAACAGGTTTGTTCCAGCTCTTATTTATTTACCAGTTAGGGAACGCATCTCAGGTCCAATCACTGTGTCATTCACATTGACACCAGCTTAAGTAACATTTTGTTTGTTTTTTGTGTTACATTCATATTGCCAGGGATATTCTTTTTCTTCAGCTGAGACATTTTAACACGAAACCAACCTATAAAGACTGAGTGCGAAATTTTTATTCTACACGTCATTTATCCCATGATCAGTCCTTACAAACGATTTTTTTTGTTGTGTCCACCTGGCAACCCTAAGAATTTGTTTATTTTTATTTTGTAAAACCTAAAATTTAGTGATTAACGAAAAAAGTTCCTAAAACATATACATAGAGTGTATAGAAATTATAACTTAACGACAAACGGTTATAAAAATATATCCATATAATAGATAAATCAAAAAATGCTTAAAGAGTATATAAGAAGTTCATTTTCATAATTTATTTTAATTTTCTATTTTAATTGATTTTTTTTTTAAAGAGGAATAAACAAAAGTTCAGGCTTGCTCAAAAATATAGCACTAGAATGTCGATACATTTTTAATTTGCATATAAATTTAAAACTATCTAATAATGTAAGTACATTCTAGTGCAATCCAAAAACTTTATAATTTGATTTATTATTTAAATGCCAAAAAGTATATCAAAAATACTTTTAATCTCTTTTAAATTTCATGTATATACATTTAACGTATTAAAACATAAAAAAAATAACTAAAGGTATCTCAGGGCAAAAGTACAATTTACATCCAGTAATGTTAATTAATTTAAAATAAAAAAAATTAATCAAAAGCTACCTCATATATACACTTAAAATAAACTCTATATTAGGAAAATTACCTCATTTATTATTAATTATTATTTTCTTTTATATTTAATTTTAATTTTAAGTTTTTTTTGTTATTAATAGGAGTTGTAAAAAAATGTCGTCACATTCCCACAACAAACAAAAAAGTCAACGCATTCCTAGTCACATAAACCAAAAATAAAAAATACATCTAGTCACATAATCAAAAAAAAAAAATTAAAAAAAAGAACACGCTTAGCGTAGATCTTGATAACTTAGTGAAAACTTAAATTCGACATTTTTTTGTTATTCTTTTCAATTTCTTCGTCAAGTAACTTTCTTTTGTAAATTTTTTAGTGCATAAGGTGTTTTTGTCAGGAAAGTAAAACATTTTTCGAAGAAATTTAAAAGCAAACAAAGAAAAAAAAACATAAAAACAGTTTTTCGTTCATTTCTCGGTAATTGCTATTTACAATTTTAATTGAAATAAAAATGCTGTGTGCCTTATAGCAATTGCTGTTTACTTGTAAAAAAATATTAACAATCAAACAAATAGTGAAATTTTTGTTAAAGTATTATTTTTATTTCTATTTTAATTTTTATTTAATAAAAAAATTACAAAATTATAATTTAACTTTGTTTTCATTTTTTCTTTTGACGACGACATCGATTAATCCAATTTAATTAGCAGGTAGGGCGTTTTTTTTATTTTCAACGATACAACCATTAAAATTCAATTGAATGGATGTCCTCAATTTTCGTAATTGATTGATTGCTACCAACTTCAAGGAGGTACAGAACAGAGGAAGTGATTTCTTTTTTTTGTCACCCCTAGTTGGTGTATGACTCGTGGTTAACTCACTTTTTCTTCATTGAAATAGAAACAAATCGAACAAATAAAGTATTCAGATAGAAAATGCACCCTACTGTGAGCAACACAGTCAATCCCCTATTTGTAGCATGTCCTGGTGATAGGTAACAAAAAACCAATGTTGTTGATATCAATAGAAACAATCATTGCAATGTGGTTTTTATAAAAAAAAAAATACGGGTGCGAATGTTTTTATTTATTATTTTCACTTTTTAACCGAGAAGAAATAAAATTCGATAGGGAGAGTAAAATTCGAGTCAATGGTACCAGCATGAGAGTATATTGGTTTTTAAGAAACTCGAAGAGATCGTCTCTATTATTATGTTGTTTACATCAATTGGATGACAAATTAGTAAAGGACTTCTCGATTTAGTTTTGAATCGCTTAATTGGAATTGATTTTACGGCCAAATTGATGAGGGATCATTTCATTAGAAGATGGTTATGGGGTGTTAAGGAGTTATTGTGTTGGATTTCAATATTGAAATTTACCTAATTGACCGCTTTTTCTTAAAAGTGCCGATTGTGCAAGAATTTTAAGTAAGTATACTTACATGCATATCTACTGTCTATTTGTTGTTCTTAAAGGTAATAGTCATCTTTCTTATTAATGAAAACAGGACAGCATAATGCGCCTACAAATGTCCTCTATTATCTCCACTGCCTATTTTTTTTTTAGATATACGGTTACATGAGGTAGGATTCTGTTAAAATGCTGCGATGTTGAAATTGTTGTTAGCTCATACATAAACGAATAATGACAGTTCTTATAGTTATAAGCACGGCATAAATAGAAAAGAGAGAGAAACAACACATCGGCAGTGACAAGCATAAAAATGCGGCTGTGGGTAGTTGTCAAAAACTGACAATTTAATAATTTAAGAACAATATGAGTCCTTATTATTCAATGGCAATTATAAACAGACCATAGACAGCCAATTACGCCTGTTTACCATCTTAATCGAAAAGAGTTTTCAGTTCTTTTTAGCCTTTTTCAATTCCTTCTGAACATTTATGAAACACGTTTTTAAGAGGTTCCTTTGACCGATTCACTGCCACTTATTGTGATAATATTTGATTTGACCAGAAAAGTGTAAATATTGTATATAGTGTTTGCTTTCTGATACTAAAACTATTCTACAAGAGGAAGTTCTTAATTGAAAATAATATGAAATTCTAATAATAACAAGATTAGCCATAAAATAATAGAATTGCCTTTAAGTTAAAAAGAAAAGTACATATAAATATTATCCATAAGTCCAGAGTCCAGAAGAAAGCCATAAGTTGATTAAATCAACACCGCATAGTATTCAAGCTATCATATGATCAATGCCTAGCAGACAAATATCTTCAGCATAGTTGGGATGATTCACAGGTCAGTGTCCTCCGCTATTTTCCGATATTGCTACTTGCTTAGAATTGTTTGTGATCTTAAAATTATCTCAGATTCAACTGGGGTTATCAGAGATGATTATACTTTTTTTTGGCTGTCAAGGTTTTGATCTTGAACAAAGGTAACAACCGCCCTAGTCAGAAAGCCTGAAATAACTTTTCACAGAAATGGAAATAAAAAGTACGGTATAATACCAAGGTAAAACCTGATTTTGAATAAAATTCTAGGAATCATAAAAGAAAATAAGAAAAAAAAATTACTCATTCACCCCGATAGTTCGGACACGACATGGTATAGTCAACACTTCACCAATTCAGCCCAGGGCGCTTTTTTTTAAATGGATTTATAAAAGCTTTCTAGGAACTTTGAATGTCCTTATATATCAAGAAACTGCTGGTATCATCCAAAGCATCTTCATATTAACTGCCGTAAATTTGCCCTTGTACTTTTTACACAGTGCACACATGTTCATCATAGTGAACCGGATGCACCAGAGGCAACACTAAGCTGGAATCATTAAATTTCAGCTAAGAGATGATTTCTTATTTACAGATGATACCACATATTTCATTCGCGCACGCGGGGAGTAGATCAGAGAATTGGTAGCACAAGTACTCTACCTTTGATTTGACTATGACTAGATATGCTACCCGGTAACAGTATAAATATAAAAAAAAATGTCCATCTACACAAATGTGTCTTGAACTTCCATTTGAACTTCTCATTATATATCCTGGTCGTGTTTTTTTTTTAAATCAACCTATACCATATCCAAATCCAATGTTTTTCAATTGCATCCGCTGTTGATTTAACAGAGGCCTACTCTCTAAGCTATCATTATAGTGCATTTATTTAATATCTACCATTACCGAAGAAACTATACAATATCCTTGGAAAACTATAGCCACTTTTAAACAAACAAACAAAATAATTAAGGTGCCCACTTTTTCGAGCCGGTATTCAAAGCTCGACGAAGCTAATTTTTTTTTTTTCATTATTCTGAACCAAAACGTGGTTGGACTAAATAACTAAAAGCAACGTGCCCATGATCGAAGAGGATAGAAAGCTGTCTTTTCACAGGCAGAGTCCCTCAACGGGTCGGTAGATCGCTAAGTAAAAAGTAGGAACAAACCATTGAAAATGATTGAAATATCCCATCTCGGTGAAAAGCATTGTTTCGTAGCAGATTTCTCGAAACTCTTCTTTTTGGGTGTTTTTTTTTTTAGAAAAAAATTAAAATATTCATTTTATGTCTTGAAAACAATTTCGAACATATAGACACCACGGCTGCGTCTTATGAAGGCCATCGTTTTTCTAACATAGCCCCCTTTTTTTTCGGCAATAAAGTGATTCAGCACATGACCTAGGATTTCCAATTTACAGGTCCCTTTTTAAAACGGATTCGCTCACTAAAAGTTTATCCAAATTTACTGATAGAATTATGGTATGTTACGTCTTCGTTAATTCTTAAATTACACTTTAAGTCAAAATATATTTCAGGTTAAAACGGTTTAAAAGTAGTTTTAAAGTTTTTAGTAAATCCGTTCGGTATTAATGGCTTTATGTTGAAAATCGGCAGCTCGATATTACAAAAAGTATGCTACAAAGTACTTTCCCTTCCTACCAATAAACATTTTCGATTCATAAAAAAACACGCCAAATTCTAGTGAAATAAAATCATAAAAAACCCGCTGTGTTCTCCCTAAAACATAAATCTACATCTGCAGACTTAAATTTAAAAAAAAAAACTCCCCCTAACAACTAATTTTAATGCCAACGCTTTCCTTACGGTCAAACGAATCCATTATATCCCGAAATCACAGCTGCTTTTTTGTAATTAAAAAAAAAATCCAATCCCTAATATTCTCCTCTTAAAAAATCAATCAATAGTAGCCATAGCAATAGCCATGACTACCCCATGCCAAATAGAAATTCCTTCCAATCATGGTCATCTGATATAGTTTCCCGTGCACACAATGCCTGTTTGTTCCAAAAAAAATATCTATAATTATCCTCGTCCGTGTCACGTGCCACAAACGAAGGGATGCAAATTATATTTCTTGTCGAAAAACGAGATTAAAACTCACCCAAGGACATTTGATACCAAATTTCACTCTCACTCTCTCGGATGACCCTTAGGTCAATGTCACCAATGGATGCATAGATGCATGGATGCATGAATGCGTATTCAATTTAATAGAAAGAAAATCGCACAAGCATACAATTTATGGAAATGTCGTCAAATCTTACCTTGCACATGTCCCAAATAGGGATTTCCTTTCTTTCTGGCTTTTTGATTGGTACGCACGTTTTTTTTGTATTCACCACTCATTTTCTTTACATTTTCCCTCGATAAATGGATTCTTTTTTGTTCGAATACACTCTGAATATAGGGGTGCATGTTATTTATTACAATTTTTCGAATAAAAATTTCGAATTTTACCCAAAAATCTGTGACGCACCCTCATCAATGCAAAAATGTATCGATTACCATAGAAAAGAATGGGAAATAATTTATGCAAAAACGAAAAGCGTATGCAAATTAGAGAAACTTTTTTTTTACGGCAACATTCTATAGGGATGCACGCAACACACCCCTCCTTGGTTGTTGAAAATAAAATCAATCAATTGACACGGATATGGATTGAATTTGTCTTCACGATGTAGCGCAATAAATTGGATTAACGAAGTATTAAATTTTGTATTTTATTTTTTTTATCAATATTTATTAAACAAAAAATCAAAACTATATAATATAATAAAATAAATAACAAAAAAAAATAAACAAGATAATTTCCAAAATAAAAACATTAAAGAAGTACCTTTTAATGAGCAAACAAAATCAAAAGGATAATGCGAATATACTTCCATTATCCAAAACCTAATTTTAAGAAAAACCAAAACAAAACTATTTTTAAAATAATAAAATTTAGCAAATAAGAAAAGAACATTTTTTCTAGATTTTAGGAAAACAAAAATTACAAAAAAGTAATTTAACCATATAAAATATATTTAACAATTACTTTTATACATCTGGTTTTAAGTTTCTTATTATTTTTATATTTATTTGTAAATTTCATATTTCATTAATTTTTATATAGCAATCAAATAAATTGATTTTCATAATATAATTTTGTTTTATTTTTCTATAAATCATTTTTCATTTTGTTTTGAAAAAAAAAAAAAAAATATTGTTGTTTTTTCGTACTTTAATTTTGTGTATTTTTTTTAATGCGATTCCCAAATGCGTGTTCGTTTTTATGACATGTTTATTCTATTATTCCTATTGAAATGGAATACTAATAACAGGAAGAGAGAAAATTGTCAGAAGGTGCTGCAAGGGAAAAATCAAAGAAAATCTATGATATTTTTTTTGTAGGTTTCCTTGAGTGTGATGTGTGTGGTGTATCCAACCATTCAGTTGTAGATATTGTTTGAGTTTATTTGATTTCATATCTCCGGAAATTTTGTTTTGTTGCAAATTGTATGTATGGATGTGTGTGTGTGTTTGCGGGGGAAAATGTGTGCAGACGATTGATATTTTATTCTCGATACATGGGTTTTGGAAATATAATAATTGAAACTCAGTTTTTGTCACTTGTCAGAGCGACCAGCGTAAGGAATGTGTACAGTAAAAGTAAATTAAACTGCAATTGGAGATGTGTCGCATAGATATGGTCCGTTAAATTAAATGTGATCAAATCTATGGACAATTTTTCTTTTATTACAAAATTTGGAACTTCACATTTTGTAAACAAGTAAAAGGTGATCCATTTCGAGCTTTCCTACTTTTTTAAAGAAAAAAACACAGAAAATTCAAATTTAATGGAGAATGTTTATTATCATTTGAAAGAACATTCTTTGGCATTTATTTTTTGAAGATTATGTCTATCAAATGTTGGCCGTTGCTACGTCGCAGATGGTCCAGCCGTTGAGTCCAATTTTCGATCACTCGTTCGAGCATTTCGACTGGTAACTGGCGAATGACACGCGTGATGTTTTCCTCCAAGGCCTGAATCGAAGCGGGTTTGTCGGCATAAGCTTTTGACTTTACATATCCCCACAGGAAAAAGTCTAACGGTGTATCACACGATCTTGGTGGCCAATCGACCGGCCCAAAACGTGAAATTATGTGCTCACCGAAATGTTCTCTCAATAAGTCCATTGATTGATGCGATGTGTGGGAAGTGGCGCCGTCTTGCTGAAACCAAATGTCCCCGAGATCACGAGCTTCAATTTCAGGCATCAAATAGTCGGTTATCATGGTACGATAACGGTCGCCATTGACGGCATAATTTACACACTCTCAGCTACGGCCGCTATATTTTCTTCACAGCGTGCTGGACGTGGTCCATTCGGTCGAATATTATCCAATAATGAATGCTGGGTCTCAAAATGGGTGATGATGTTGCGAATAGTACGCTCAGTAGGCCGATTATGTTGACCATAAGTTGAGCGAAGTGCACGAAACACATTCCTCACAGAACGTGAATTTTCATAATAAAGTTGAACAATTTGTAAACGTTGTTCACGCGTAAGTCTTTCCATTATGAAATGCCAAACAATACTAAACAAAAATAACATGACAGCATGACACGACTCACACGTGATCTGTCAAAAAAGGCTATTGAAAAAAGTATCTCTACTTGGATCACCCGTTATATGTTCGATAAAGCTACTTTTGGCAATGACGGGAATAATTCTTCTGAAGAATTCATTGGGAGCTTATAATTTTAGAGCAGAATCTTAGTTGTAAAAACAAGTTTGTCTTTGGCTCAGAAACTTCAGAAACTTCGAACGCGTATTTTGCTTGGGGTCAGGTCGTGTGCTAAACTCAGCATTAATGTACCAACCATCAAGAGTTATAAGAAAAAAGAAAAAGTCTGCGGTACACTATTGTTATTTGTGGATATTCTCCGACTTCATTGTTTCAATTTTTAATTCACACCACATCCGAAATTTACCATATAATGAAGTTCATTAAATTGACAAATGCACAGCTACCGAGAAATGAACAAAATCATGTTAAAAAGGGATATGGCTTGAAGATATACCAATCTTTTCAGAGTAAACTACAGAGCCTAATCCGACTTCCATTTTGACCCGTTCGTATATATTGGATTTCAAAACCCAAAGCCCCATACTTTAGTATTGAATAACTTGTCATATCTGCTTGGTAAAGGGATTAAATCACCTTTATTAGTTTATACAAAAATAATAATAAACCCTGACCAACGTAATTTCATGGCAATCACTGACACAATGCATTGCTGCTAATACAAAACCCGCCTGGTATATACAAATAGGGGTCATTTTATGGATATTTTATCAAAGAAAACAATATCTTAGATATATGTATATTCAAAGGACGACGTACAGATAAAAAAGAATCCAATAATACAGTCACATGAAATGATTCCAATTGATCGACAGCCAAGCCATAGCTATGATAAAAATATAAGGGCTTACGTATATTAAACTCTGATTGACTTTCAACAAAATTTCGATTTTATTTTGCTTAACATATCAAAAATAAATTTGATTGCCAAATTTTGACTTTTGTGTGAATCATAAAGTCTGTTGGCATTTTTTGTGTAGGTATATGTTAACATGGAAATAATATGATACGATGCTTTTACTAAGGCGGTGTGCTTTTACTACCAATAGCTTATTTTGATGTTTCTGAAGGTTTTGTTTCTGTAGGGATTATATTTCGAATACATGATATAACTAAACAGATATCGGTTTCGCATTTTAATTTCTCGTTCTGTGCATCCTATGTTATCGACGCTCATGGCTAAAACCTTACATGCGCAATGACATATCTGTAATAGTTTAATAACGTTCCGAATAGTACTGGACAAATTCTTTCCATTACATTTTATTTAAAAGAAATACCGAGATTAATATCATCATTTTCAGAAGGCAATATTTTGTTATACTAAGGGTATTCATGCAACGTCGTAATTTTATTACGTGCCAAAGATTGTAATGAACGACCCTAAAACTGCACCACTAAATAATGCGGTAACCCACTGAATTCAAACTCATTTAAGTTATTTATTTATTGATAAAATTTTGTTAATATTGTTCTCTTTCCGTTCTCGATAATTTTTTTTTCAGTTTAGCGCATACGTTTGTTTACAACGTTTACCATCTTAGTTTACTTACCCAATTCCTGTGAGAAAATTTCGATATTGTTGGAAAAGATTTCCCATACAAATTTTAACAGTTCATTTATCACTTCGTAATTTTATAACGTTTATAACGTTTACGACGACTTTCCGACGTTGCATGAATACCCCTTTTATTTGTGTTCATGATTGAAGATAGCTATCGTACTTTGTAGATTTCATCTCTCTCAATAATCAGCAGGTATCTAAATCATCAAATTTTAAATACTAGATACATTTATTGCGAGCTTCAGAGCAGGTTAACATTTTAAAGCTATATTTTCAACACTAATTTCAAAAAGTATCCACTGGTTAAAATTTTAACGCAATTGGCACACGCCCTATTGGATAGAAGGATCATTCATGTACTCATGAGCAAATGTAAATTAAAATTAGTTTTGAAGTGATTTTCGCAAAATTGAGAAAGTTGTCCGTTCGGGTATGTGAAGAATAATGAAAAATGTCAAATCTCTAATATCGAGAGACAATTTACTCATTTCAACGAAAAGTACGCTTCCGCAAAGAAAAATAAAAAAATGTTATGAAAGAGTTTTAATATAGTTTTGCTATCAAACCATTACTAACTCCAATATTAAAATAAATTTAAAAAAACACACATTTCCTCGAATATTACTCCAGGTCTGCCATCATTTGACAGTTTTAACTTTCTCACCAGGCTAAATTTTCTGTGAATAAAATAGCAAACAAAATAACGAAACTTAATTTTTTCATCATTTATATATTTACAATTTTCTTATTACGCGTACGGTTCTGCGAAATTTCATATCCAAGATAGTTCAGATTTACGCTTTTATATTAGTACTCGAACGTATATCTATTTTGACTGGTGAGCAAATTGAATCTGTTTAAACTGAATGAGAGCCCTGGAGTTTGACAGCACAACAAAACTGTATGTTTATGGCTACTTGCGAGTGGAATTTTTCACGATCAAAAATATGTTTATGGCTTTTATTAATTGGGGTTCCTGAGACTGATGCCAGAAACAGCTCAATTTGTATAGGCGGTGTATTTAATATGATGAATGGCAACATCGTCCCCAGCAGCAATTTTTATACCCAACCCATAGGGGTATATTAGTTTTGATATTAATTTTGTAACATAGAGAAATAATTTCACTACGAACTGATAGTTTCTTTAGTTTTTCGTTAATTTATCTTTCTATCAGCGAATTTACTTGCCCTTCAAAAAAATTTTGCGGTAAAAAATAGATAACTCTCTATCTTTTTTTTACCGCAAAAGTATGGAAAAAGATATCCTTATGAAGTAAGGAAATTTTAATGTTGTTATTTGTTCGATAAATTCAACACGGTTGCGGTGGCTTTTTATAGTGTCTGTCTTACAAAGTTGCTATTCCTAGGCTACGTAGCGCCTAGGAATACCCAAAGGCATTTTACGGTAGGCATCTTTACGTACTCCTTTTAGTGCAATTATGGATAGGGTTGTTTGCCTATTAGAATTAGTAAACAAATGGTGGTTCCAAAGAAACTGATAAAAATTGGACATATTTGGTGTTGCCTTACAAAAGGTAGACTTTTCCACCTTTGTAGTAGCGTCTTTGGGTCTGACAGAAAGACGCCATGTAAGGAATGAAGTTATTCTGATTGTCAAAATTTTGTTGAGAATGGTTGTCCCAGATTATTTTCTAGTGAATGGCAATTTTTAAAGGTACATTCCTGTCAGACTGAAACACAATGTCTTATGCTTATTAAAAAGAGCACATGTAGGTACTGATATATTTCAATTTAAGCTTGGAAGATTGACACATTATTTGTTCACGCTTATTTCTGTGGGATTCTAATAGATGCTGTTTTTCCAAATCAGCTTTTAATAAGCGTTTATGGCTTAAAAAATCATTTCTATATTGCTCTATTATTGTTGTTAAAGTTGGATAGCCTTTTGATAGCTATGATGATAAACAATTGTTTTGAAAAATCAGAAGTTGAACACACGATTCTTCATCCACTTGTCAAAAAAAAATTACAATTTGATCTGTATCCGACATAAACAAATGATAGTGCGTCACAAATTTTTATTTAATATGACTTTCATCAAGTTGAGCAATAAGGCTTCACCCATCTGTGCTACAGTGCCTCCTTTCAATCAGGCTGTCCATCCCCTAAACAAGTCCTCCGCATGATTTGGCAACCGTCTCCAATGTTTTCTCTGTAAATAGCTCACGTGCAGAGAAAATCCCTTAGGTCCATCTGTTCACATACAATCAAAGCAAATTGAGCAGAAGCCCCATGTAACATCCTCTAAATCCATCTCGTTTTTAATTTTCCATTCGAAATGAAGTTTTATCCATCATCGGATATTGTCCGAAATTGGCTCGACTAGCTCGACTCATCTTGTAAGGGAAGAGTAAATGATAACATGGACAACATTGGAAATAATTGAAACCCCTGCCCCTCATATGCGACTCATGAAGAATTGATTTCAATATAGGCCACGCACTTTAGTCGCATTTCAATTATTTTTTTTTCGACCATAGGATATATAGAGTAGAATATAAAGAAATGGTTTTTTAATGTTACAAACTTGTCAAAGTCAGTCCATGCCCACTTTGCCTACCATCAGAGTTTAGTAAATTGCTGGGCGTTGGTATAACTCACCGAAAATAAACAAAACTCCAAACTACAAACGGTGGGAAAAAATCAATACCACCCCCAACCCCAATTGCCATTCAATCTAATCACCTGAAAATATGACACAAAACAAAAATATACTCAAACTAACCTAAAACTGGAATAAATTATAAAAAAGCAAATGGAGTAAAAGGAGACTCATTGTCATATACCATTAGGTTGACGCCGAGGTATACGTTCGTCATTATAAAAACCATAAACCCATACACAATTTCAACCATTCCACGCACTATCAGAATAATATAATACAAAAACAACAACATGACAGAAATAGAAATGTGTATGGCACCTGCCCCTGCTGATGACTCTGGCTTGTGGAACGTGTGTGTAGATATTACCCCCACCCCAGCGATTAGGAAACAAAATTATTTTTCTTTCATTTTTTACAAATACCAAACGAAACTGAAATTCAATTCAATGATAAAGGGAATAGAGGAATTTCACTTATACATGGAAATAATTTTAATCCACCCCCTACAACCATGTTCATCATCATCATTGGCACCATCAAAAGGTGCAATCAAAATAATGGTGCGTGATGCGAAAATTTCACTTTCACGCAGCCACATTCAGACAGGACAACCAAATGGACGGCCGCCGCCAGGACGAAGAATGTAAAACAAATTTTCATTTGAATTCGGTATCCTTTTTTGTTTTAGTTGTTGGGAGTTTATTGAAGGGTGGAATTTGACCATTTATTTAAATTGCCTTGTGTATGTCATGTGTGTAAAATATGAATTATGATCTTGTATAGGCGTGTGCATATGGTGTGGTAAATGTCCTGGCCATTCGTTTAGATAGAGCGCAAGTATGTAATTTCGTTGGGTAGCTCTTAACAATGGGGGTGGGAATGAGAATCGATTATCATTTTTAGTTTTTGTTGTTTTCGAAGTGAATTTTGACATTTTATGTGAGCAAAAGGTGTCAGGGGTGGAATGGAGGAAGTCTGTAATTATGTCACCTGAAATTGTGGTTTTTTGTCGTAATATTGAACAACTTTTTATAAAGTAAGTAAAACATGCAATTCCGATTAGAACGTAGATTTATGGGGTGAGGTACAAAATTTGTGTCATTGAAGTGGCTGTTAAAAAAACCTTTTAAAAATTGTTTAACATGCCATTTTAAGATCCATAAAGTTGATGTACATACTCAGCTCAAGAATGGTGTGCTATATAATATATTATTGAACTATTTGATCAGTACTGTAATAGTATATCATTGGATAATTTGACTCATACTTAACAAATGGAGAATTGTACTATAATGAGCGATAACTTCCTTTGATCTGACTTTTTTTTAACCATGGATGAAGACATACAACAGAATCAGTATCTTAAAAAAATCCATATTAAAGCATTCGCTGACAAATAATTTGTTAATTTTTAAAAATTCATTAACAATTACAACATAATCCGTTATGCTTTTGAAACCAAGTGATGGGGAAATGGATACAGTTTGTAGAAAAGATCGAAATTGAAATCAGGTGGAAAAAAATCGAATTCATTTTGAATTTGTGAAGATTGTATAATCCGTAAAATTTAAATAGACACAACGTTCCGTACTCGTATGGTGCGGTCACGAATTCTAAATTTGTCTTTGAGTTTTAAACATGGATGTTGAAAAATGCCGAACAAGTATTTCTGTTGGACCAAATTTCTCGGCTTTTTCGGAACACAGATGTAGTAAAAACAAATCCAATATTTTTACAAACGATGGTTTTCGTAATCTGTATTTCGCATTGTATATGCCCTACGGATCTACACTTAATGCCATCTAAGTGCACATCCGAAATTATTTGACAGTTTGTGTCAGTTTTGTTGAACGCGCGTCAAAGATGGACAAAGGCAAAGAAAAAGTCCGTCATACCTTAAAGTTATTTTTCGATAAAGGTGAAATCGTGAGCCAGATGGCTGTAAATGTGAATATAGTTTATATATAAGATGGACCATGTTCGGAAATGTCAATTCTTGAAAATGTCGATAACATTATGGAAATCGTCGAGTTTCACCGTCATGAAAGCCCAGTTTAAATTGCCCAGAAGCCACAGATTGCACAAATCGTTTGAAATCACTTAAATAATGCTGCGAATAATAAGAAGATCGGTTTATGGGTCCCACACGAGTTAAACGCAAAAAGGCATCAAGGACTATCCATCTGCATATCGTTGTTGAATAAAAAAAAAATCAACCCTTTTTTGAAGCACATGGAAACTGGTAATAAAATTGAATCACTTAAGAGAATCTCTAACGAAAATGGTTGAGGTAGAATCTTGGTAAGCCGGCCCAAACGGTGGCCAAGCCAGGATTGGCGGCCTAAAGGTTTTGCAATGCATTTGGTAGGATTGGCAATGACTTACTGCTGTGAGCTGCTCCCCCTCGGCAATAAACTTAACTCGTACCTGTATTGTCAACAATTAGACACACATGTAGCAATCGCCCAGAAGCGGCTAGATTTGGTCAATAGGAAAGGAATCATGTTCCATAAAAAAACGACAGCCTTCACAGCTTTCCATAATGATTCGCTTTAAGATCCGAGGGCTTGAATGAGAGGTGCTTATCCACCCACCTTGTAGTTTGAACCTGACACCAAGTGATTACCACCTGTTCCTGTCTATGGTGAATGTTTTTGTTTTGGAAAAATTCTCTTCAATAGATGCTTATGAAAAACGACTTTGCCAGTTTCTTTTCCAATGGCAAGGGTTTTTATGAGAGTGGCACAGTGGAATTATTTTCAAAATGGCATCAAGTTATCGAAAAACCGGCGCATGCTTGTACTAATCGGATTATTCTAACTAAGCCTGCAATTCTATGCAAAAATAATAGACTTCTTTCTTCTACACCTTATGATAAAGTTTTGAAGTCAAAGTAAAATTCCGCCGGTTTCGGAGCGAGGGATACAAATTATGTGGTTGAAATAAGTTTTATAGCTTGACGCTTAAATCAGACGTTAGAGTTGTATTCAAGTCTTGAAAAAATATAAGACCTCTAGCTTAGTTCATTGAATATCTCATTTTCTGATTCAAGTCTTCCAACCTTATTGAAATAGATTTTTAGCAAGCAAAACTTTAACTTACTTTGTCGCTGCCATATTTTCTCCATACTGTAAAACATTGCAACAGAAAAGTAGGTATCTATACGTATACCCCGTCATATGAAAAGTAGAGTGTAGAAACCCAAAGGAAAAATGCTGTCTGATCGGTCTCCAGAAATACCCAAGTATCAGATCTTCTCTTAGTTTAAGAGCGAAAAAACTGGATAATCCAGATTTCTTTTGGTAATTGATGTAGTCTTATCCAGTGTTTTCACTCTTAAACTAATAAAAGCTCTGGTACGGGGGTAGATATCTATTGCTATTGCTGAAGCATACGAGGTAGTGCATCTCAAGGTTTATTTAGAATACACAGAGTCCTTCAATAACCGTTCTGAAGTAGGTATCCTCAAAATTCTTTTAGAAACCATAAAAAGACCTTTTATATATTTAGGCAATGGCCTGAATGTTTAGTTGTTTTTTCATGGGAGCTCGGGTTGAAATGAGATCTAAATCGGGTTAAACTATATACCAAACATTTTAACATCGAAGCAGCACAATTTTTATAGGCAATTTACTCCTAATCATACATCACAATAGTAGCCAAGACCCCATCCTGGGGATTGACCACAATACATACGCTTTCATAATTAGTTTTGTTTTTATGCTGTACGAGTTTTAGCGAGAGATTAGTCTTTGATTGTATTTTTTTTATTTTTTTAATTGTACTTCAAAAGGTTGGTTGTACGATTATCTGCAAGTGCAAACTTAACTGTACAAACCTTTGTTGCAGACAGACCTTGTATTTTCAGCATCAGGCGACCTAAAACCAGCGTATTTGATGTATTTATTGGTATCCGCGAATCACATAAATTAACCAATAGAAATCCAGATTCTACGGAGAAAGAAGAAGAATGACGTTATCCAAATCAGATGAAGTTGTTTTAATGCATATCCCCGACTAGAATACGTATCTTGTATGCTCCATGTTAACGATACTCTTCTGAAATCTCTGGAACTCATTTGTTGCCGACTAGTACCTCAGTCGTAGTAAGACCATTCCAACGGGCTAATGAAATTGGTCTATATTTTGCATTCTTTGAATGCTCTTTTTTTAAAAGCATTACCGGTTCCGATGGTACCGGTTAAAATAGACATCGCAGGATTTAAACAAAAAAATAATCTTTGTAGATACAGATTTCTTGATGTAAATTGCTTATGGGGACCTTATCTCGTATATTCTCTTCTGTTAAAAAAAATCAAGTAAATGCAAAAATGCCCTCAGTTGAAAACATTTGTTTCTTTAACCCGCAAAAAAAGTGGTGTTGAAAAATTCTAAATGTGAAGTAGGTTACGTGAATCGAGAACTACTTATATGACCTACAACATCAAAAATCATGTAACATTTGCAGAACGCCAAATTTCATAATAACTCCAAAAAACAATAATACTTTCTGGTGGACTTTTTAACCAACATTTGCTTTAGTTATTATTCTACAAAATATATCATAAAGATCAGACATGATGAAATGACCAACATCCACACAAGATCTGTTTTAGTCCACTACAATTTGATTACTCAAATGATACATACAATATACCTACATTATGCCCAGCCGTTGCACCACACGTTTTGTCAATTACGTTTACTGCAAAAGTACGAGAATATACCTAGTATGCTACTGTTGAATCTCCATTAAATGATGTAATTGGCCGTCAATTCAATCTCCTGAAATGTTTGTTTGTTTTTCATTTTTTTCGCCTCGATGTGAGATATTTTTTTGAAAAGGTGCGTTTAATTTTAAAATGCATTGTACAGGAAGCAGGTTTGTTTAATTTAACGAGTTCTACATGCAAACACATTTTTTTCCGGAGTTAGTTTCATTTTCGGCTTTATATAGCCTTCACATCAAACTTAAAACTATGTTAATGAAAAAAAAAATTCTAAACCAACTTTATGCTTTCACACCGACGAGCGAACAGGTTGTTTGAAAATTCAGAATAAATAAAATATTTATGCACCCATTAAATGTTTAATCAGACCAAAAGGCATATTCAAAAATTGCCTGTTTAAAACATGGTCAATTCAAAAATAAAATATCTATTAGTTTTCTAATTAATGTTGTAGCAATTATGATGGAAATAAAAATGCACTTCAATGCATTTTACGACCTTTTTTACGGAAAGAATAGAAGGATTCCCTAATAATTAAATGCCCTGTTTGCTGAATAACATATATTCTTTTTAATGAGAAATACGAGAAAAAATTAAAAGGATTCCTAAATAATTAAATTTAATGTCACAAGAAAAACGGGGCGGTAGACTAGCAGTCGCACTTAAAAGATCAAGCCCTTCCCCTTATTCTTTGAATGTTTCTATTTAAATTATATGGAAACCAGCAATCATCAAAAGATTATTTATGAATTCATACCGCCTTTGTACCACTTAGTAAATTACCAAGTTTAAAGACTTTAACTTAAATAGAATTTCGATCCGCAATCCCACATCGATTACCAATTATCTATCGTTCCCACATAAAATATATGGACGCCTCGAAATATATGCAAATCCGTCACAGACATAAACTGCTAACCGACATCATGACTCCACACGTTCCATTATAGATTTACTACCATCCATACCACAAGTCCTTATATTTTACGATTTTTTTTTCAAACAACTCATAATATACTACGCTGGGTCATGAATTATCCCCTCCATATACATCACACCCCAATGAATGCAAATAATTATTCGCACAAGTCCACCCCCACCCCACATCAAACGCACAACCAGCCTTCCATTTCTAATCATAATTAGAAACTCAGCACCAAGCATACAGCCAGCATCCCACAATTACTTCACGCTGTGACCACACTAACTCAACTCAAACCTCCAGCCTATTTTTCCATAAAATTTCCTCCATATGAGTGTACAAAATGAAAAACACTTACACAGCCTCCACGCATACATATGTATAAGGACGACCCAAAAAAAAATCCTTTAAGTGCCAAATTTTTCTTTTCTCCCTACACTCACGGCAAGGGTGCTGGTAAAAATTGCCACAAACTTTTACCTAAAACTTAATTCAAGGCATCTCTCACGCTCTCCGTCTCTCTCTAGCTCGGTATCTTAAAAAAAAAATATTGTGAAACTAGGATAGCGAAATATATTTTGGAAATTTCTATCAAGTATACGTATGTGAGTGGGGGAGGACACACGAATTCGCATTACACTTGTTTTCAAAAAAAAAATGCAAAGAAACTTTTACATCTTCGGTCTGCAAATCCTGAACTCAAAGCATAGCCAGAAGCCATCCTAAAGTTGATATGAAACAAATCCCATGCCTATGTACACTATGGATGTGTGTTGGAAACTGTCGACCATCCCGAACGGAGATAATGGGTTCCAAAGGGGTGGTGGTGCGGTTCAAAAAACCGAAAGGCAACAGAAGAAAAATGTAATTTTCATCTAATTTTTTTTTTGTATTTTCATTTTTCTCTCTTCTTAGGAGAAGCGAACGACAAAAAAAATCGTTTCTGACCTTAGGAGAAAATTAGAAAGAAAGCAAAGTGTGTATCCCCCATACCACTACTCCATCTTTACTGAAGTCGGGTCACGGGCGGGCAGGAAAACACATATGTGGGTGGTGGGTGACGGGCGATGGTTGGTTAGTTAAAATGGAAACAAAACGAAAAATCCTGCTGGTGACGGTTCGGACGAGTCGGTTAGTGTATTCTATCGTTACTCGAATGGGGGATGAAGGGAAATTGTATAAAGTGTACAATAAATTGTATATACCCACACATGTACGCACACAGCACACATATGTCTTATGGAAGAAGCACTATTTAACTTCAAAGTAAGAAAGTGTTGCAAATGGATAGGCTCTGCGAGATGAGAATCAAAAGTTAGAAAGGGACTCATTGTCACTGCTGCTTGGGGGATTAATACGATTTCTTCCTCTTGTTCCATCTTCATTATCCACAGTGTCGGTGGAGCCTTTTCTTCTCTCTTTTCATTATTGAAAATCAATACGAAATTTGTGAAGAAAGTCTTAGTCTCCCACCCTTCACCCCCCGGAGGTTTGCCTATCACTCCGGAGGACATTTTGATGAACCGATCATTATTATTATACGGAAGATGGTTTATCCTTTTGTTTCATCCCTCAATAGTGGGTGGTGGTTGCCATTGATAATTCTCTCAAATTTCCATTGAGTAAAAAAAAGCCACCAACGAGATGATAATAAACACACACCGTCAGCTACATCCCTAATAACATCCTAGAAAAGGACCATCCACCGACTATAGGAGGTGCTGTCGAATGTGATTTCAAACTCAATGAAGTGATGAGAGAAAGCAATTTTTGCTCTGTTTGTTCTCGTCGTTCGTCATCTTCAATTATTATTTATATTTTCTTTTCTGTTGGTCCTTTTTTCTAATTTTTGTTCGTTATATTTTGTACTCGTACGCGTTTGCATTTATTTGTGTGTATATTATAGTCTGGCGAAATGAATATACGACCAAGTAACACATACATGTATGTATGTATGTCCGTATCGGACGAATGTGTAATATACGATTGATATGTAGAGCCAAACAACAACGAAAAGTCTGTTTTTATTCGTTAGATAATATTTAATAGAAAATTTGTACTATACACAAACACAGACGGGCATACGTGTGCGTGCAAAATGGTGATTATATTAATAATCGCCAAAAATACACGAAGAACAAAAATTAAGAAGAGCGCGATATATAATAAATTGTTTGAAGCGTTATCTATTGGCGTACACCTCCAGTTGGGATAAGGATGCCCGACCGACGTCCGTTAAAGGACAATCAAAAGTTAGGGAGGTATAAAGCCAACTGATGTGACAATTCAATGGGGTGGACTTTTGCAAATAGCTTTGGGGTGGTTGTGTGCAATTTTTACTTAGATTCAATAGAAATAAGTTCGAGTCTGCATATTCACAGTTATTCGGTTTTCGTGGCTTGGTCGGATCTTAATTGATGAGCCAAAAATGAAAGAGATATGACAATTATTTGTTCGCTTGGTGGGATTTAATCGTAGGGTAGACATAAATGAGCAAATGGGAGAAAGGACATTAGGGGGAATCCATGCCGAGGGGTGGAGTTTGTGTAAATTACTTTTGCACATGCTTAAGGTAGTTTAATACCTCCTGGCCTCATTGGCACTATTTATAAGGATTTCTTTGAAACATTGGTATTGGTTTAATTGAATCTTGAAGGAAGTTGTGGAAACCGTTTGGATACCCTTGGTTGCGGCATATTTGATTCTTACCAACTTCTCATCAACTTTTTGTAGATATTTGTAGGATGACAAAGTGCACAAACCTTGGATGTTTAAAAAGAAGTATTTGTGAACTTAATTACTTACTTACAGGCTGTGGGAACATTTCTTTCAACCAAAATGGTCTTCTAAGGAACATGAATTATACCCAAGGTGACGATACGTCCCGCTTTCGTCGGGACAATCCCGCTTTGAAGCTTTGTGTCTCCATGTCCCCAAAGAACACAAAATGTCCCGCTTTGAAAAAATGGCTACCCCATATGGATGCATGTTTCGAGGCTATTGTTGTTAATGTGCCAGGGCCAATGGCACAGAAAATTTAAAAGAACACCTTCGTAAGGCCAACTATATCTTTATTAACGGATACTTCAAACCTTCTTACGATACGCTTTACAATACAAAGGAGTACAAGACAAGTAATATTTTTGATTTCCAAGAGCAACCATGTGAAACATGGTTGATTATTCGAAACAAGTGTTGATAAAAAAATAAGTTAAAAAAATAAAAATTGTGACACTTTGTGGAGGCTATTAAAAAGGAGCTAAAAATGTTTGCTTGAAATTGTACATGTATCTTGGAAGGACACTCATAGGTATAGGATGTGGAGCTCATATAATCCACAATGCAATCAAAACTGCTGCAGATTGTCTACCTCTTGTTTTTGAAAGCATAATTGTGAAAATTTATTCATTTTTCTACATTTATTCGTTTTGAAAAAAATGTTCATGCCTCTGAGTCTGACACAGAATATAAGAAACTTCTGGGATACAGTAAAACTAGGTGGCTTGCTCTGATTCCGGCGCTGGAAAAAGTATTGCAAATATTTCACAGTTTAAAAAAAAATATTTTCTGAGCATTGATAATTATTTTGGAAGATTTTTTTTTTTATAATCCTAGCTCAGATTTTAGCTTCGTTTTAACAAGCTTTGTTAAAGATCAAAAAAAGAACGTACCTGCAAAAGAGGCCGCGAATGAAATAATTAAGCTCGTAAGCAATTTAAGCCAAAAACAAAGTTCATGCCTAGATCCCCACGCCATCCGTAATATGTATAATGGCGAAGTAAAAACTGCACCAGCTGAATTTTACAAGACGAGGAATATTTAAAGCGACATCACTGCTCCAACTTTAACGCTGAAGTTGAAATTGATTGTGCGAACCTAACGAGAGTCATCTCTTGGGAGGAGGTTCAAAAAGTTTGAACTATTCTCTGCAGCACTCAAGATATCTAAATTATTTGAAATATACATTAACGTCACCTCCCATATTTTGAATAATTTATTTAAAAAAATAAAATAATAAAAATTAAAAAAATTATGTGTTTTGCAAAAGATTTATGTACAAAGGTATCCCGCTTTGAGAGGAAAAAATGATGGTCATCCCAGGTATACCCTTACTAATCACTGGCTCTTTTGGGTTCCGCGGTCATGAATATATTTGAATATTTCTTTCAGGTGAGGCGAATTGCGAATATATAACGCAGAAAAAGCGTTCAAATTAAGCTTTCAGATGATTTTTGATTCTGCTATTGAATTGTAAGGTTTTTCTGTAACATTAAAACTCGTAAATTGCGTCATGAATTTCATCTATAAAACTATTCATTCCTGCAAAGACTGTTAATTGTTATTGTGCTATTGATTCCATGCTTTAGTGCTATAAAAAATGAAGAACAAAACCATCTGGGATTAACGCCCCATACATAGGCTCAGGCCCAGCTTCCTTCTCCCTCTTTTGTGTGTATGTTATATTTTTGCCGCAAAGAAGAGGTCCACCTTCATAACTCCAACCCAAAATCAGGAGGCATACTAACCCCACATGAGGACCAGTGAAGATTATAGTAGCGGGTTTATTATATTTCTTATCGAAATTTCAAGATCGCTCATAAAGAGGAATACAAGTCTTTCGAATTGGGTTAAATCAGGGTTTTAAAACTAAATTCCTTTCTTATGACGAAGAAATAGCATTTCAAATTTCTAACAAAGCCAAAGAGACTATAATGTCTTTAGGGTGACTCTCATTGACTCATTTATTCATCTATTTACTCATTTTCTATTGAATTTGAGGTGGCGAACCTTGTTAGTTGAATATATGCATTGATCCAAGTAGACGTTGATGTTATAGTTGCGTCTTAGTTAGAGAATGCTTTACCAAAAGTAGTTATACATAGTATAGGTAAATACCTCTGGTCTCTATAAACGCTGTAAAGCGATTTGAAATCAGTGAAAAGATATCCATCACCTATCTTTTGTGTTTTATCGATTTTTTTTCTAGCCTTAGACTCTTGGAAAGTCAGACAAATATCCAAGTAACATTCTAATAAGAAGCTTCTCAAATTTTCCATACGGGTTCGGGGTTAAACAGGTGGTTTTCTTCTTTGTGGCAAAAACAATAGCTTCGCACGAATAAATGAAGGGAGAATGCCGGCTTGGTTAATGCAGGATATTTTTTTTATAGCCGCTGCGATATGTGCATCAAGTTGTAATATGCTCGCTAGTATACATCGTTTTTAACTTAAGTCGAACCACGTAAAGCTAGGTCTTTCTTAACGGTGTCTATATCATCTGGGCGTGCGAATCGATGAATTTGAGACCAAAACTCTAACTGTCCTATATCCCATCTCAGAAATACAAAGTGTACATTTTTGACTTGAACGATTGTATAATTGTAAAGATAATCAAGTTCGTCGTAAAATCAAAAGTCCGTCAATCGAACATTGGAATAATGAAGAATTATGAGCTGAACGCAGTTAAGCGGTATTCTATTCACATTCCTAGCGATATATCTCATTAAAGGTTTTAAAAAGGAATACCGGCTATTTCCGAACTAGTTTCACATTTTTGAAGGCTGTCTTTATGTATCCAAAGACATATTAATAATGAAAAGACAATATAAGTCAACATTAAATCTATATACTTCGACAAAGCCAAGGCCCTGTTGAATATTCAGTATCACTTACCGCAATCAGCAACAAAAATGTATCTCCTCAATTATGTGCTTACCTATTACCATAATAATCATCTTTCTGTCATGTTATTATCTCAATTCATCATTCTAACACCCATTACCCTTAAAAAATACAGAAAGCCAATTCAACCCTCCATTGCGATAGATCTTTGTTTCCTTCGATTCTAATCCATTAATTACACGGTAGTTTTGCAGATATTTCCAAAATCCCTTTTTTTAATTAATGTGATTTCGTCCCTTTATTTGGTTGCTCTCTATACTATGCTTGTCGGCCTTTGTGTCAACACTGGAACCTTAAATCTAATGTGACATGTGCCAAGGTACCTTTTATCCCTCGACAAAAAAAGACAACAAAACCTCGCAAAACACTTTCGCTTTAAGTTACTTTTTTTATTTAAAATCATTTTTCAATTCACCCCATTTTCCATCAATAAAATCGACAAAAATCACCCAAAAATGCACATATTTCGAAATCACTACGAAGGGATATTAAGGATTTGTCACACAGCCAGCTGGTGCGCCACCATCGCCAAGGATTACCAAAGCATGCTACACCAATGTTTACCCAGTGTCAATACTTGTGCATTAATCGAGACGATTTTCGAGAGACTATCTGGAACCCTCTGCCGACCCATGTGACATCAGGTCGCTGGTTTAATTTTTAAGTTCTCCTCGCGTGTCATACGCGCTCACCCCAATCCCGGTAATGAAAAGAATTTCACCCGTTTTTGGGTTAAAATTGCCAAAAATTACGAGCACTTTTTTTTGGAAATTTTCTGCAATGACGCATGGCGAATCCCTTTTTCTCGGCGTAATGACCCTTTTTGCTCCCGGATTAGTATACCTCTCGTCGGTATAACTCTTTCGCTATCGTCCGACACGAGGGTTCCCGAATTCATTGGAGTGTATAACGCGAGGACAGGGTTACGTTTGTGTACACACAAAAAAAAAAGTGTCATTGGTGAGCGGAGTGTCCCTTTTATCCTTTGATGGGACAATGAATGGAAAGGGTGTTTTGAGAAATTCAACATTTTTGGGTTCAATTTTTCCACATTTTAACGAAAAACTGTTTCTTTTATATTTTTTGGAAAAGTGATAGGGTTAGGATAAAATTAAATTTAATGGATTTCTCCGGGCGAGTGCCATTGCACACGCGCGTTCTACTTTAAACACAATGGCAGATGTTTTCGAATCGTAAAAGGGTTATAAATGCGTGTTTTCAAAAAGCAAAATGTGACAAATTTTCTATAGAAAAATGAGTTTTTGATTAAATTTTTGGGGGACAATGGAATTTATTGAAAGAGCCGGGTGTGTGTGCTCTGTATATTGTCGCACGCGTATCGAATTCAGCAAGTGTTTAGATAAAAATTTCATATTTCACGATATGGATAGACAGACAGGAGTTTTTTTTTATTAAAATAACAACATTATACAGATGGTGTGGAGCTGAAGATACCAATTTATTTGCATTTATTGACGTTATCTGAATGAGGTGGAGAACTTTATTTTTTTTTTTATAATTATGACGTTATCAAATGTTTTTAGTATTTGCTGTCCTTTGATAGGTGCTTTCTGTATATTAGGTTCTGATAACGTATTCAATTAGTTTTTATTATTGTTTTTGGGTTTATTTTTTTTTTAACACATATCTGCTTTTAATATTGTAGATGGCAATAGTTTTTTTTTTTGGAAAGTTCAAAAATAGTTGATTTTTTAAAATTCATTAAAGATCTCTTTTAGATTTTTTACGTAGTCTTAAATTAACTTAGAAAATATTTTTCATTTTAAACAAATTTACATACCAATATTTTAATGAATATAAAGAACAAAAAATATTTTAGGCTTTTGAGCACTGAACAGTGCAAGTCCGTTTAATTTTTGCATTTCTAAAAAAAAAAAAACAATCAAAACTACAAAAAAAAAAACAATTTTGTCTATGTTCAATATTTTGTTGTCTTAAATATTATACAAAATAGTTTTCTTAATAAAATTAAAAAAAATATTTTTCTTTATTTAACATAATGAGTAAAAAATCAAAAGGGATGTACTTATTACAATACATAAACAAAAACTTTAGATTATAAGGAACGAGCGCAAAATCAAAATCTTACTTATAAATTTAAGAAAAAAAAAGCAAACAACAAAATATGAGACAAAATCAAATAAAACCTCTATAGAATATATTTATATTTACTAATATCTACTATATAAACAATACAAAAAAATATTTAATGTAATTATATAAAATGACAAACAAAAGCAAACTTAATAAACGTAATTTATAAATAAAGAAAATTTTAAACGTAATTGAATAAAACTAAAACGTAAACAAAAATATATATATAAACGTAAAATATAAAAATAAATTTGAAACTATATCGGAGGCACAAAATCAAAATTAGTATTAGATACTTTTAGAATTACTTACATTATATTATATACATATATATATATATATAAATTATATAATAATAATATAAAAGCAAAAAATGAGACAAAATCAAAATTTAACTGAAACTAAAAAAAACAAAACAAAACTTATGTGTTATTTTAATCTGAAATAAAAATTTAAGGATACGTGTATCCTGAATGTTGGAAAAATGTATTTAAATAGTGTTTTCAATATTATTCAATTATTTCTTCAATAAGATGCAGTATACTTGTAGTTGTAACGGGTCCGCCATCTAACGTTTTTTTTTTTCACTCTGTCTGATTTGACAGATAATTAGTTTTATCCTTCCGCTGAACGAATATGGTTGTGTATACGCTTGAACAACGCTGGGAAATATTGCGACATTACTTTGAAAATCATGGTAATGTTGCAGAATGTGTGCGGAAATTGCGTACAGATTTTGGAAGAAGAGAAACACCGTCAGCTCCGTATGTTCGTTGTCTTGTGAAAAAAGTGAAAGAAACTGGCATCCTCATCGATAAACCAAAGCGTGAAAAGTCAAAACAGTGCGTACACCCGAGAATATTGCTGCTGTGGCAGAAAGTGTGCGTGAAGCCATCAATATCAATTCACCGTCGTTCTCAACAATTGAACATTTCGGAGACATCATTGAGACGAATTTTGCATAAAGACCTTGATATGACGCCATACAAAGTCCAATTGGTTCAGCAGTTGAAGCCAACTGACCATCCAATGCGTTTTCGCTTCGCTAAGTGGGCCTGCGATCGACTTAGAGAAGATGCCGATTTTGCAAAAAAAAAATCATCTTTTCAAATGAAGCTCATTTTTGATCTTGACGGGTATGTAAACAAGGAAAATTGTCGCATTTGGGACACAGAAAACCCGCACGCATACCTACATTGAAAAGCCGATACACCCAAAACGAGTCACTTTTTGGTGCGGATTTTGGTCCAGAGGCATAATTGGGCCATTTTTTCTTCGAAAATGAGCAAGGAGTGGCCGTTACAGTCAATTGGATCGTTACCGGGCCATGTTGAACGAATTTTTGTTCACAAATTGGCAACAGCCGAAGCTACACTCGATGTTTTGCGCCCTGTTTTTGAAGATCGCATTATCAGCCGCAGAGCTGATGTCGTTTGGCCACCTCGGAGCTGCGATTTGACACCGTTGGACTATTATTTGTGGGGTGCCGTAAAAGATAAGTGTTACACCGACAAGCCAGAGACAATTGACGCTTTAAAGGAGAATATTCGTGAAGCCATTGTTGAAATACAGCTGCACACAATCGATAATGTGCTTAAAAATTGGACCGATCGTGTTGGCTACTGCATTGCCAGCCGAGGCAGCCTTTTGAATAAAATTATTTTCCATTATTAACCGGAAGTATTGTACTTTCAAATAAAAAAAGAAATTTGAGAAAATATTCAGTAGATTTTTTTATAGCTTTTTCAAAAATAAAGTTATTTGGCGGACCCTTTATTTTACAATTTGATGAAAAAAAAAAACAAGAAGCAAATTTTAGATAGGAGAACGAAAAATATCTTTGTGTTAAAGAGTTTAATAAGTTGGGTAAGTAAAATATTCATTAAATTGTTCATAAATTACACAGAAATGTTGACTGGTACTTGGCGACTTCAAAATTGATAGGGAAAATATCTTCGGCTGGTTATTTGGAAAGCACAGCCTCCACGGAACGACAACAGATAATGGCTTACAGACTTTGCAGAAGCCTGTAATACTGTTATCAGCACTAGGTTTCCACGACTTTTAATCCACCAAGCAATCTCATTGATGCAAGATATACGCATCTAACATCTTCAATGTACACAAACTTAGAAAGACAAACGTCGACTCCGAACATTTTTCGTCGGTTCAAATTAAAAGTACGAATGTCCAATGAGAAGAAACTATAAATGGTGCAAAAAATAACTTCAATGGTTCGCCTTTGAGCGCTGAAGATTCCCAGAGTCTGCAAGAGTCTCCCGAAGCCGAAACCACCACCACCCTCCTACCCGCCACTCCTGAAAAGATGTTCGTAGTATGACGATATTTGCAAGTACCAAAAAGAGAAGACAAAAAAGGCGCACAACGCGCCGCGCGAAGCCAGAGGAGAAAATAGAAGAAAATCCTGTTTAGAAAAATAAGAGAGATCGGCGCCTCCTAGCTCAGGGAAATCGAAGAGCCTTGCGATAAGAGAAACATCCGTCAATTCTACAAAATAGCCACGCAACTGGCAGCTGGCTTTAATGTAGACACTAGTCACTGACATGTTAGGAATTTTAGATGTATTTAGGCAGCATCTCAATGGAGTAGTATCGAGAGAGTGATAGGGTATCCCGATAACTAGAATATCAGCTCCATATGTACCATCTACAAAAAAAACAGACGATCTCATGTCTTGCACCAACTAGCATGTTATATCCCTGATAAGTATTGCCTATCGTTTCACGCCTATCTGCAACACACTTAATCAGGACGTACCAGGGCGCCGAACCAAGCAGATCGATCAAAGATTAAACGTTCATACTAAGGCAAATCCTGACAAATACCAACAAATTTTATGTTGAGGCACATCATCTTTTCATCGATTTCAAGGCTGCTTATGATAGATCCATTGCCTACAGCTTTATAGAACGATGGCGGAATTCGCGATACCATCAAAACATTATACAAATGTTTCGCCTAAAACTGGGTCGGTGAGGAAGTATACCATGTTTAAAGCAGAGACCCTCAGCAACAGTAAAGGTCCGCCGACGTGCGGAAGTGCGGACACTATAACGATTCGGAATTGGCCGATAAAATAGTTTGATAGGCTACCCGATTGCCCTCAAACTAAAGTATCATTTTGCTGTGATTTTTTTATAATAAATGAAATAATAATATTTCTCCAAATAGCTTTCATTTTGCGACCATTCTATGCAAAATTCAATTACCAAACTAGCATATTGTCGAGAGCAATCGGCCGACTTTTGTAGTGTGCGCGCTCTCCTGACTGTTTAATCGCCCCAGTGTGCGCGCTAGCAGTTTAACTTGACCAAACTATCTACCGATAGAAATTCTGTAGTGTGCGGGGGCACTTAGGCAGCAAATCTTATGATTCGAAGCCGTTTTCGAATACATTGTGACAGGTAATTCACAAACATAACCCTTATATAAGATATGTTCCCGTACCAAATAATATTTACTGATTCTTATTGATTTTTGCTGCGGAAAATTATTTGCATGCAAAACTTACGTACGGGAACGGTTTTAAGTAAAAATTAGTAAAAATCAGTAAATATTATTTTGTACGGGAACAGACATATACACGCTTATGCTATATGGAGAAAAAAGATCACATCACTAAAGACTGGTTCTCCCTCGAAAAAATTTATGAGCGATTGCCGAAGCATGATGTTGAGTTCCAGAATTCTATAACTCCGAGCATTACGAGCACCTAACATCGACTCGGACCACTACATGGTTGTAACCAAAGTAAGGACACAGATATCTACCACGCCATAATAAATGCCAAATACTGTGAAATAATTTTATGTCGAAAGACTGCATCGCTAGAAACCACCTAGACCATAAAAGAACGTGTAGCCCTTAATCTCTCGATTAATATCATACTACCAGCATCTATTGTCGGAGACCAATTGCGACGCAACTAATGCGCTGGATTTCTTCCGCTCACCAGTAAGAAACCTCTGGTTTGATGAAAAAGATGCTCTCAGTCTAAAATGAGGCATACAGGCCGAAACTGCAGTTCAAGACGAAGCTAAAGAAGCTTGAGCTTTATATGCAAAGAATTCTTCACTTCATTTTTGCATATAAAGCTCAAATAAAGTTTCTTTAAAAAAAAAAAACGTGTCGTAATTAACGTTTAAAGATTAGCTTAATAATGCCGACGGAAATGGCGGACTTCCTGCGGAGCTATATGACACCAGGGAAGATGATTTGGTAAGTAACATGCACCTAGTGATTAGTAAAATTTGGTCAGATAAAAATATGCCTGAAGAACACAACCTCAGCATAGTTAACCCGATCTACAAAAAATAGACATACTGCCCAAACACGTGAGGCTTTGCAGGATGACGATGCAAAGTTCCCGCTGCCCGATCAGGGTCGGCAAAGAATTCACCGAAACAGTTATGCAGTCCGATCACTCGGTCATCGGCGATCACTCGATCCTTAAACCGAAGGTTCGGTCTTCTTTCTCGACTCGAACCTGAAGGCTGTGATTCCAAGCTTCTTTTGGCTGGAGCATTATTGTTCATTCGCTCGAGGGCCAATGTAGTCAACGTGTTTTCTACCTTTTGTTCTACATCTACATCTTGGTACAGCTTATAAGAAAGTTCGCGGGTGTATCTTCTCCTATTCCTCGCATACAGGACCAAAAATTCGACAAAGAATTTTTCTTTCGAAACTGCTTAATATTTTCTCCACTTTCCTGCTTATTGTTTAATACTCGGCGCCATAAAGTAGGATTGGTAGTATTAGGGTCCAATAGAGTAAGCATTTGGACTTTCGGGTTAAGATTCCTGATCACATTCGTTTTGCTAAACCGTAATAGCATTGGTTTCCTAGGGGCAGTCTTCATGGTATTTCCGCTAAAGTGTCATTCGTGGGGTTGATGTTGACTCCGATGTAGATGAACTCGTTAGCAACATTTTTGCTATCAACAGTGACATTTTCTCAAAGGTTGTGCGTCGACAGTACTTTTTTTGTTGATAGGCCATTTATTATCTTGAAAACGTTACTTACAAGACCAGTGCGTTTAGCCTCTTCTTGCCGTAAATTCTTCTACAACCGCACGAGGGGAACGAACAACGATGTCGATGTCATCTGTAACTGAACGTATTTGTTAAAGGTAGTGCCTTCCGTATTGACTTCAGATGAACTAATTCCATGAACTGATTCCGCCATCGCTTTATAAAGCTCTAGCCGATGGACTCTATCATATGTGGCTTCGAAGTCGATAAAAGATGGTGTGTCTCGACTTGAAATTCGTTGGTCTTTTCCAGGATTTGCCTTTGGTCGATCTGCAGGTCGATCTTTAATCCACACTTGTTAGTGCTGATAATTGCGTTGCAGAATGAGTTAAGACGTGCACACAGTACGTTGGATAGGATCCTATATGCGACATGCTTCAGTAGTTGTTACAAGATATGGGATCGCCTTTCATCCTGTCATCCATCCAGACTTTGTTGATGATTTGGTGCTTGCACAAACAGCTCCGTATTTGAAGAGTTTTGCTGGTAATCCATCAGAACCGGCTGCCGTGTTGTTCGTTAGTTTTTTTTTATGGCTGCACTTTCTTCTTCAATAATGGGAGGGAGCGTTACCTCTTCGTTGACAAGGGGTGGGCCGATTTCTTGCCCTATCCTATCTCTCTAGACATAATGCCCATTAAGCAGCTGCTCGGAATGCTGCCTGAATACATCTACAATCCCCTGTGCGTCAGTAACTAGTCGGCCATTTATATTTCGTAGAGCTTCAGTTCATACTTTGAAGACGAATCACCGTTTTGGTTAAACTCTCCCACGCACATAGCCCATATAACGTACCGACTGCATTACCTGGCGATTCGTTTGCTTTTACGCAGTAAGCTAAACAAAATTAAACTTTATTTTGAGTCACATTGCATCTGCTAAACAGGGAATAACAAGGATTATACTCGGATTCAGACTTGGGAGCCATGCGTGTAGATGTAAATACGATTTTATTTCAAACAAAATAATGTTATCTTTGGTTTCAACTAGAAAATGTCGCCCGGTTCTTGTACTGAATACGGTGTAGGTGTGGTCAATGTTGTTTGTTATTAGTTTAATGTGTATATATATAAAGGGTGTTTTTGTTAGAGGTATAGAACATTTTATCGGCTGTCAAGTGATTTATTTTTAGTTTGGTTTGGCAATTTGGCATTTCAACATTTATAGATTGTCTGAAAAACGCTTTCAAATTGTGCAAGTTTATTTTATAAATCAAGATTATTTTCGAAATACGTATCGCGCACTACGTCCATTTTACGGTCAATACAATCGTCCATCAGAGAAATTAATTCCATTAACTATGGAACGTTTTTGCACCACGTTTACTCTAAATGATAATACGCATCCACAGAGACGTCGTACAGTGCGACCAGAAGAAGTCATGGGTTGGTGGAATAAATGGTCCGTACTTCTTTAAAATGCTGGTCAGAACGTTACAGTCAATGTTGACCTCTATTGAGCCGTGATAACTGACTTTTTCGTTCATCAATTGAACAACCATGATGTGCAGGACGGGACGTGTCACACAGCTCGTTCCACAATTAATTTGCGCATAATTTCGCGTGTTGGTCCTGTGAATTGGCCTCCAAGATCGTGCGATTTAACGTCGCTTGACTATTTTCTGTGGGGATATGTGAGGTTGGTAGTCTACGCCGATAAGCCCGAAAGCAAATTTCATGTCAATTTATAGGTATACCTAAAAAAAACACCCTTTATATATGATATCTACTGCAAGGTGTGTTTTTTTCTTGATGTACGGATGTGCGATGAGCGCCAATCATGTTTTCTCTTCCGCAACACAAAACACAATAAAGTAATACATCAATCCAACTCTTACACACATCAATCAGCATGACGTTCATCATGCAAAATCAAACTTGCTTTGATTTTCGTCAATCAGAATTCACCAACACATGTAAATGATTAATGTTAACCGATTGACCGTGTAAGGGTCACTTTAGTCTGTCAAAGGTATATGCCGCAGAATGTTTGCAAATATTTCTTATGGCAACATATGAAAGGACATATCAATCAGATTCTTCATAAAGACTAGCTAGTCAGGACTTTTTTTTAAGGATACAAATAGCCTTGTATCACGCCATATCAATTTATTGGTGTAATAATGGCCATATAAAGTCAGATTTTACGTGCCTAACTTATTCTTTTGATTGAATTTTATGATTTCAGTTCAAAATATAACGTTACAAAATTGCTAGTAACCACAAAACCTTGACATGAGTGGGTAACATGAGGACTCCTGTGTCAAACGTGAAATTTATAAAATAATTTTAATATTCGTGTTCGACTTACCGATATATATGAGGATTATGAAAAATCCAGCTGGTCACAGTTTGACCAATCTCTCTTCTCATTCACCCTCCATCAAATATCGTTAATTAACACTAAAAACAAAAAGTTTCTCATGATTGGACTGCTACTTAAAATGCTCTAATCTTGACAATTTATTCGCTTGCAGAACTTCACTTGAAAGCTGCTTAAACTAAACAACTATTCAGCCTTCATTCACACAGTAAAAACATCGGTGGATATTTTTTATTAACTAAAAGTACGTCAGTCCGTTTTCTTTTGAGAATTATCTAATATTTCCTTATACTGCTCTACAGAGCCGTCTTCATGTTTCGAGGTGAATATTACTTCTTGTGGTTTGATTTGCTCAGCTTCTAAAATGGCAGCTTCCTCTTTTAGTTTCTTAGCCTTTTTGGATTCTTTGATTTTGTTGCGGACTCGATTACCCAAACGAGAGGTGGCTAATACCTTACTCACTTTGCTGCTTTTCAACCATCGTTCGTTCCAAGATTCAGAAAGCTTAAAAAAATCGTTAACATCGAATCAATGGACGTTTTATGTTTATTTAACTTTGTACCTTTTTGTTTTTAGTTTTTGAATCCTCTTCGCTGGAGTCATCTAAGCAGATTATTTCTTGAGGTTTGGTTGTCTCGATGGGCTCGTCGATGTCATCTTCCAAATGCTCTTTCATTTCGTTTAGTAAATCTCCACCTTCCAGGGAAATAACGTCGTCATTCGATTCACTGTCACTGTTTGAACTGTCCACACTTTGGGGCTTGCCGGTAATTGTTTCAGCGGATGGCTTCTCATCATCATTCGAATGCTCCTTTGATTTTGCAATAGATTTGCATTCACCTGTCTCTTTGCACACTTTTTCAGTGACTGATTCCTGATCTTTTGACGAACTCACTTCCTTCAGCTTATCTTCGTCTTCAAGAATTTCGCCTTCTTCAGTCTCAGTGAGTGCCTTTGGCGAATCAGTAGTATTGTGTGGTTCGGATTCGATTTGCGAGCTCATGCTTTTAGGAGTCTCAATATTTACTACGCTCAAGATTTGTACTTGCCTGGAGGAGCTTTGGGCAGGTTTTGACACTTCAACAGGTAGCTCCTTTGCACTTGTATCCTCATCGTCCGAATCACTGATGCAAAGCGTTTCGGGCACGGCTATAATAGGGATCACATCCGGGGATGGAGATCGTACTTCTTTCTTTGGCTCAACGTTTTCTACTGATTTGGAGGGGTTTTCAATTTTTTTTACTTCGTCATTGCTGTCCTCGTCTTGCATTTGTTTGCGGAAGTTGCGTTTGAGTTTAATACGCTTTGTGGGTACACTAGAAGATGATTCCCCATTGGCCTTGGCAACGGTTAATGTCGCAGATGTTGATCTTTTAGCTGCGTCAGATTTACTTGAGGATGGACAACCATTTGATGTCTTTTTGTTGCGAGAGGGAGGACCCTTTTTCGAAAGTGGTTCGTCTTCTTCAGAATCGGTGCCAACTTCAATTTTAGTAACTGGTTCTAGGGCCAATTGCGAACGAATTGCACGAGCTCTGGCCTGTAATTCGAGAAGTTCCAAAACGCTGAACTGTTTATCTAATGAATAAGAGAAAGAATCACTATCAACAACTTGTCACAATCATACTTGACTTACTATTTGTGTTGTCAGCGTCGTTTTTCATTTTCGATTTTCTCTTACCTGAAAATAAAAAACAAGGAAATTAAATATAATTTGCAACACTATAAAACAGCTAGACAAGGATAAGAATGTATAAACGTTCATCCATAAATATGAAGGCTATAAGTTTACCGAAAGATCCCACCGCAAATGAGAACAACATACATATAGAACAAATCAGATGCAACAAGTCACATGAATGAAGAGCTCCTGACGTAGCGACGATGACAAACGAACGTGAGTACTACGGTATAAGGAAACGCTACAATTAGGTAATATCAATGGACAGCTATTGGCCTAAGTGACCAAACCATTTTAGATTGTGTCCTACCTAAATGTCTTGATGCCCTAATACATCTCAATTTTTAATTCAACAGCTATATCCGTTAAGTGTGCCCTTAAAAGGCTGCAGCGACTTCAAGAGGCTTGAAAATAAATCGAAAACTACTTAAGGAATTGCATTGCGTTTTTGTCGAAATAAATCCTTAGTCAGCCATTCCAACTTCCTTCACAGAGTAGACCCTCTCAAACATTGTATTTTCTTGATTTGTAAACTCTCCGGCAGATTGGATGATAATGTTAAAGTTTGCTTTAATCTTAGGGCATACTAAATGCGAACAGCAGTGTAATACACTTTTGACTTACCATCACCTTTGAAAGAAGACTTTCCACCCTTTTGCTCGGCAAAATCACTATCTGATGATATTTCTTCCAGCGAAATATGTTCTGCAAAGAATTATTTTTTTTTTAAATTCACCAAATAACGCTATTCCATTTATTACTTACCATCTACATTATGCACCTCGTCATCACTGGTCTCTGTATCAGTAGGACATTTGGTGGAATTTATGACCGACAACAGTCGCTTCTTAGAAATCCCAAGGATTTCATTCAAGCACTGCTCTTGGATATCTTCTAGTTTATTTTTCTAATAAATAGATATTTTTTCGTTTAGGGTTTCCAACATTTGGGAATATTATGTTACCTTTAAAAATTCTGGAGCTAGATTTGTGATTGTTTTGGGCTTGAGTGACGAGAATATTTGCCGAATCAATTCAACTCTGTCGTCGACGTAGTGTTCCATTGGATATAGGATGTGATCGTCTTCTTTTTTTATTTTTATAGGCTTTGGAATCTTTCCCGACTCTTTCTTTGATTTCGAAGAACTCATTCTGATTTAATAGTAAAGATTTTGTTATATTCCTGATGTTTTTAATTTTTTACTTCGTAAAGGAGGATTATAGAATTTGTTGACAATTCTGCTGTCAAACTCAAAATCGTAGGGTTGTTTGATTTGAGCGCTACATCGTGTCTAAATTGGAAATGGGTGTGTTCAGCAAAGTTTTCAAGTGCGAAGTAGGCAAAGCGCCACTACATGTGAAAAATGGAATATGACAAACGAGTTGAAGCATTTTTCGTGTGTATTTCTTATGGGGAAAACATTTATTTCATAAATTGTATAAATTCGTTAGAAATCAATAAAAATAATCGGTATTATTAATTAAGATTTTAATATTAAAGTACGAGAAAAGCAATTTAAGTTACTATTGACTATTGGAAACATTTGAAAAGCGCATCTACATATGGAAAAATGATCACATAGATAGACATCAACAGCCGTATTTATAAAAGTATTTTAGAGGTTGCCTAACTTTAGGCAACCTTTAAGTACTGCCTAAGTGCAAAATCGGTATTTATAATCGATTTTCACATTTAGGCAACGTTGCCTAAAGGCCGCCTAACTTAAGCGCGAGCGAACCCTGCCTAAAGGCTGCCTAGAGGCTGCCTAAGGAATTTTCATTTCATTTTCATTTTGACGTTTACGAGAATTTCAATCTGGAAATTTATTTTGAGATTTTGGGTGGTGGTTTGCAATAAAGTGAAAATATTTTCATAAGAATGGAATCAAGCTTCATTTCACTTGTAAATGATTTATGTGTAGTGAATATTATTAATTCTCCAACTAGTAGGAGACCAAAAATATAAAAAAAAACGCTTACTCGATGATGGGGGCTATGCCTGCTCCAACATTCTTTTCACTCCACTGTTGAATCCTCAAACTGATTCCGAACAGCAGTATAACATTGCCCATATAGCTCCATGTTCTTCCTTTAAGATATTTGTTTACAAATAACATATGCTCTCAAACCCCAAAAAAAAAGAAAATCTGATGTAAACAAAGTACAAGAATCTTAATTTTTTATACTAGATTTGTAAATACTACTACTTTATTTGATATAAACTTCGCCTAGTTAGGCAGCAATGGAAAATCGATTATAAATAAGAATTTAAGCAACGTTGCCTAGAGGCAACTTAAATATTTAGGCAACCTCTGAGACCCCGCCTAAGGAAATCTAATAAATACGGCTGCAAATGCACGTATTTCCAAACAGTTTACTATTAGGCAATATATAAGTTGAAATTGTATTATATTCAATAAATAATATCAAATATATGAAATGCTATGCGATTAAATTATAATTTTAATGTGTAGCTATATTTTTCATACGAATAGTGGCGCTTTTACGACTATAAGAGAAACGAGTGGTGGGTGCACGACTGGGTCGTACGCAACTTTCTCTTTCACAGCGAGTTGGGTGTTAGATCAAATAGTAAGCATTTTGATTATTAATGCTTAAAATGATATAAATAATGTTGAAATGTGATTATACGAACTTTTACTACGAAATTTGAAGGAATCGGTGTCTATGGGAATAATAATGATTTTTTGTTATTGGCCAAAACTGAAAATTCCGTTTAGTGATAGTTGGGCTAAAACTAATTATGTGGAATTGCTTCAAGCTGTAATAGTAGTATATATATTAAATTTCATTCAATTTGACATAATAGCTTGCGAGAAATTATCAATTTTCCTTATATGGCCTAAATGACAAATGTTGTTGTAATTTCAATCATTCAATTGATAATCAGACATTCGTCAGGGGTCGGCCCCCTAAGAGTTAGAATCGTTGTTACTCCTACCTCACTACTATCACATGAGATTGAATTCAGTTTGTTACCGCATTATTTAGTGATGCAGTTTTAAGGTCGTTCATAAAACGTCGTCGTAAAATAACAAAATTTCGCACATAGTTAAAATTACTTTGTTGCACTTAATATAAATATGAGATTCTCAGTCAATTCTAGTGTCAAGCACAGTAGAAATTCAATTAGAGATGACTTTGGTCAATTTTTCGCAATTTGTTCACATATTTCACTCTTATGCGATTTTATTGAAATTTTTATTTGATGAACCTATAATTGAGATCGTTTAAATAATAGGAAAAAAGAAATAATTTTAAATATGTTTATTCTGCGAACCCATCAACTATACATCTGGATGTCTTGCTTTCGTACTCAAGTAGTCTGTAGGAGCACAACTAAAAAAGATATTACATGCGGTGGTGGGGATCATGATTTCTTTTTGGACCCGTTTTCAATTGATTAGTAGGGTTTTTCGGTATTCTTGTATCTTTTAATGGAATGAATGAAGGAAATTCATAATTATTATAACCTGCAATGAAGGGAAACAGAAAAAAATTCCCTCTTGTGAGAAGATTGACCCACTGAGGCTGCGGATGAAAATTTCTAAGGGATCCGTATACAACATCCACACCGACATTTACAGATTTTTAGAAATTGTTCTAAATCTCCTATTTATGTCGATGTCGTTAATGTGTGATGCACCATAAAAAATGCACCGTATATAAAAATTGTCCAGTTACCTACGATTTGAATTTTGTTATTTGTTTTTTGGCATCATTCCTTGTCAAACTACAGGTTTATGGTATGGGAATAAAGACACTCAAAACATTGTTAATCCTTTCGCGAGCATTTATCTAAAAACGCTAGAAGTTTGAACGCAACGTTTTCTTTATAATTCAGTTATTTTATTTACAGACATGATGTTAATAAAACGAATATAAAATAATACAAGTTAGAACAATTAAGAATATATATTTATTTAGGACATGTGTCTTGAATTACATACACCAAAACAATAAAATCGAACAAAAATTATTTATATCCTTTGCATCTGGCTGACTAGCTTTTTAACCTTTTCATGGACGTCATACATATCACCCACTATATAGAAACATATTTCTGGATAATCATCCACCTCGCCATCAAGAATCTTTTTGAACCCCTTGATAATTTTTGCCAAAGGAACAAGATTACGTTAGCTACGTGAAAAAGCTGCGATAGGAATCTTTGCGTTTTCCGTGCTCTTGATACAGTGACTTTGTCATCCTCCGACAATTCATCCATACACCAAGTTGCTATTATCTCCTAGAAGAGGAAATCGAGAAAATATTGTACAAAGTCAAAATAATCAGTTCTAATATAAATGATTATTTTCTAACCATAACAAACAAAATAAACATACCTAATACCTGCAACGACTTATAGCTCTGGCGCAACTTCTGTACATCTCTTGCTACTTGATAATGCAATTCGCCAATGATTTCAGGATCTAATATCCTTGAAGTTGTATCCAACGCATCTACATCACGGAATATACCCAATCCGGAAGTTGAGCGTGACAGCACAGTGGTGGAATCCAAATGAGAAAAAGTAGCAGCAGGAGCTGGATCAAAAAGATCATAGACTAGAGCAACCTTCAAGCTTTCATCCTCTAAAGAAATCACTTTTGATTCGATCATCCCCATGCACAGATCATTGTCTTCCCGTGTCCTTTCGCCAGCTTCCACAAACACTGAATAAACTCCATGCTTTTTGGCGATGTTATTTATAAGTTCCATTATTAGAACTGTTTTACCGACGCCTGCTCCTCCAAAGAGGCCAATTTTGCCACTTCTCACATAAGGCGCCAACAGATCGATAGCCTTAATACCGAGTCTCTAGCATAATCGGCTGAACATTAAAGTGATTATCGTTTGAAGATAACATTTCGACGGTACATCTTGCATAACGTAAGATCACTTTATTTGCTTCACTTAAGACAATAATCGTCAAATCACAGAGGATAAGCGATTGCTCATGAGATTTCGTCTACCGTGTGAGTGATAATCGTTTTCAAAGTTACGGAATGACCCCTCCAGTATTTACAAGAAGAGGAACAAGTCAACAGTTCCGCAAATTGAAATGAAAAATAAAGTGGTCAAATCAGAAGAATTCACTCATCTGCTAGATATCACAATTGGGTCAGATGTATCATGGCAACAACAAGTAACTTCTATTGCCAAATCAGCAAAAGCCAAACTTAGTTACTAAGAGATATTTTACATTAGCCCGGCTTTTCTTCTGTATAGAGCCCAAAAACGACTAGGTCTTTTAACTGTTCTCATGTTGGGAGTTCGGCCCTGAAATATACTTATTGGCCCTGAAATAATTAAACTAATTGACCTGTATTCAAAGACGTGCAATCCACCTTATAGACAATTCTTCCCTTACTTCAAAGACTTGTAGTGGATCTGGGTCTTTATTATAGATATAATAACCGCATATGTTTAGAAGAGCTTCAAGAAATCACCCCTTTACTCGGATTGCATTTCAACGACCTCAAAGGCATACTGTCCTTCTTACAACTTAACGAACAATGCAGTAACAAAATTCTTTTTGTTACAGAATTCAAGAGCAGAGTCAATAAATAACTTCAAGCATCATCTCAGGGCACTCCTGGAGTGTTATAGGTTCGCCTCACTTGAAAAAAATGTATAAAAATGTACATTATTAATATTGATATCTAGTAGTATCTTTCATCACAAATGGTTTTGAAATGTCACATTTATTCTTGCGTTTCAACAACAGTCGCTCTTTTATCTCCCAAATTTAGGGCTAGATCAACAGAAGTAACATGATTGTCAAGTGCTAGATTTCTACTACATTGTGATATAGTGGTATTTAAAAGAAAATTCGGCTCTACTATCGGTTTTCCACCATAGTTTTATCACATATATCATGTATAGCTTGAAATAAAGCAAGCTCAAATCAAATCCCTAGAATGAACTCATGTTTACAACCGTCCAAGCACACACTTTAAGAAATTAAAATCATTTGTATACCCAGATGTCTACTGGCACTAATTGACCTACACCACCACGCTGACCTTCACAAGGAACAACACACATAAGCTTTATTTTCTCATATAGCAATTGATTAATAACAAATAATTCTCAAGCCCAATTTTACTTTAATGCCAAACAATGCCATTCCCTACCTCTCCTGCGACTCATGTTGATCTAGATTCTTTAATTAGATAATAAATTGCTATACAATGGTCGGTTGACGATGTATCTGTTGCGATCGCACGTAAACGCATTTCCTATGGAACGTACATCAACCCTCCAGCTCAATGATCACTTGGATATTTGTCCAATTAATGCCATCAAATACTCTACATTAGACGACTTCCCCTTATTGTTTTTATTGAAGAAATATTCGGTAAAATGTGTTGATTAATCCACTGCAACAGTCGGATCACAGCTTCGATGTTGGCTGTGTTGAGTCAGCGAGTATCATACATCACCATATTCTGGCGGGCAGTTGTCTCCAGCGCTATAGACTGACCGCACAATAAATTAACAAAACATACTCGAGCATTGTGCGAGAGATGCACGGTCGGTTGTAACAATTGTCAGGAATCGCGTTTTAGTACCGAGACTTAACAAGGTGGAGTGTAGAGGTCTTCGATTTTAGTCGTTATTTGATATTTGAAATTCGCTTTGATTGGATCGAACTCGGAAGACTCTTTTCGTCTATTTTGCCGTCCAGTTTTAGTCGGGAGAGTGATAATGAATTATTTACACGCGAAAATAGTGATCCTTGTGATCCTTATCGGATCAAGTTGGGGAGTTGAAATGAATGACGTTGCAACGGAACCATCACAATCGATGTTTTGCCAGAATGTCCGGCCGCAACATTCCATCAATTTACCAGAAGTGTGAAATATTTATTTTTTTCTCCTAAAACTAGGTTACTCTTGCTTTAATGATTATCATGTGACCCATTAAAAAAGTGACACCAAAGTTGATGCGATTATGATTTAAATTACTTCGACAACACATGAATATGAAAAATGGTGACAAAAACAGCATGTTAACGTTCAAGTGACATCACTGTATACATTATCAATGGACAATTGATTTTTATTCAATTAGTGACCCAGGGATCAGGTATGCTGAGGGGAATATGTTGACTTATGTTATTATGAATGGGAATTGCTTCAAGTGAGAGGCGATTGAACTGGGTGTTGTCCAAAAAGAATGTAAAGGAACGGATATGTCATCGGGTTTTGTATTTGATCTTTCAATTGTTCCAAGTGTTAATCAATTTGTACTTAGTGATGTATCTACACTTTCGATAAGAGAAATATTTGTTATATTTTTCTAAAACGTTTCTATTCCACATCCATTTGTGGATTGTCTATGAATAAATGTGCTAAGTAGGTAGGTGTGTGCTTTAATAAATATTACTTATACATTGAAGTAAATTAAAAAAAAAATTAATACCAAAATTATATATCTCCAAAGACGAAGTAAAAAAAAAGTGCAAACAAAAATTTGAAAAACAACTAAATATATTATATTAACAGAAAATTATTCATAACTATAAAAAAGGCAAATCAAAAGCTTCGCAGAAGCTCATGCATAGCCTTTCTCAAAAGCAGGTGTGTTTCCATACATTTTTTTCGAGAAAGGTTTGCCTACAGTTTGTATGATCGGCTATACGTTCAAGGCTCTAATCGCGTAAGAACAAATGTTCGGACGAGGTTTTTCGATTCAGCTTACACTTATCTAATCGCTATTGTCGAGATGACATCAACATGACTATCTAGCTTTTCGACGATCGTTTTTCAAATTAAGCGATAAGTGCCCAGTAGTTAGGTAAAATATGAAAGGCATTTACATTTTGCGGGGTATTGAGTGAGATTATGGATTTGTAATCCGTTAATGAAATATCACGTCTCGATCAAATTATTAATACTTTCAATCACCAACTCTTTAACTACTTTCCTACCTGGAAATAATGGCCTTAAACTTTGAATTGTATTGCGTTTGTTTTCTTTTATCTAAGGAGATATGTGGATTGGTTAAGGATGTTCGGTGTGTTTGGCTGCGGGTAAACCTGAAGTATGGTCAATGGTCATGCATCCCCAAATTTCGAATTGCTTTCTTTTAAGTCGTTTCTTTTGCCATAGGATTCTTTTGCTATTTAACGTGACAGCATACTTTTCATCTATAAATAATCTCAAACCGCTTCCACTTTCTGGGGCGTTTTCATGTTTCTACTCTGGCTTATAAATCAGAGGGATATAATACTAGTCCTTCCGAAAATGTTGGGATAGGGTGATAGAATTTGAACATCCTATCCCAAAGAGGTATATTAATTTTGACACATTAACAGAGAAATAATTAAGAATAATTTAAAAAAAAAGAGAATCGAAAGCACAGTCGAGCCATGACTATCCGTCCATTTCTCAACAATTGTTGGGCCATAAATTGTAAGCTGTGCTAATGAAATTTGGTACAATGATAATTTGCTAAGTTTATCACTTATATGTTGAAAAGGCAAAATTGTCCACCTTACTGACTTCCACGGGGATTTCAATTAGATAAGTACTTTTCGATCATAAAAATAATTAAATTATTCAACAAAGATGTATGTACTTATATTAAAATTCCAATATAAATATAGTATTTATTATTACATACTTTTTGGTATAGAAACCACAAGGATTTTTTTTTTTAAAAATTGCCATCATATCAATGTAGATAAAGTGCGAATTTTCTCTTATTCAGGATAAAAACAATGCCATTGGCTCAGAAACTTTACCTCACGTTTTTCAAGTTTCGTTAAATCAAATTGACAATTAAAAAAATTACTGAAATATTATACAACATTGAATAGAGGCTGCATAAGGGTGTTTTCATTTTTTATCTCGGTTTGTCCCAAACAGCTGAGCTTTACCAATGATACCGATGACACAATAAATAAAGTTAAAAAAATCGTCCAAAGGTCAAAGACGGTCTTTTTGTATTTTAGCAGTTGGTTTAATCTATTCAAATGCTAATACTTCTTTACTACAGACACAACATTTGAAAGGATGTTAGTAAGTCAATATAAGTCACCAAAACGCTATTAAAGTGTAGAAAACAAAGTAGTCGTCATGAGTTTCTCAACCATAAAAGTTTTCTTTTACTCTGCCGATCTGTGTAACAGCTAATTGTAATAGTTTTCCGTTTCCCTATTGTTGGTTCTTTATTGCACGCAAACCCTGGGATCATTCCGTAATTTTGAAAATGATTATCACTCAGACGGTAGTCGAGACCTCATGAGCAATCGCTCAATAATCGTCATTGATTTATATGTGTTAGTATAGGTAACTTTAGAACAAGGAGTAAGCCGGCAACATGTCTCTAACGAACGAGTTAGAGACATGTTTTGTCTTTTATACCAGAGAATTCGGCGTCACTTTTCAGTTAATTAGTACCAGGGTGAGACGTTTGAATTGCAATTACAGATAATTTCATGCCAGTGTTAGAACCCACTACCATTTAAACGTTGCTCATACACCATGATACACAAATTAAAAAAAGAAAAAACAAACGTTCTTATCAGTAATTGGCATTAGCAAAACAAAAAAAAATTGCTACAAATTCAAGAAAAAGCTATGACGCAACTTGCATTTCCTGATAGGTATGCAACTACATAAAAATACAAGTTTTCAAGCCCATCACAATTCATTTAGAAACTGCAACTTTATAAACTTCTTTATTTGGATTTTTTTCCAGATTATGGGCATGTGGTATGGTAGTGAAATAATTGCACACACAGAAAGTAGTCCAGGAACCTACTACTACGACACATGTGTTTTGATTCACTTGACCGATGTCACGGAGCAAGTACGTATTTAAGCTGCATCACTGTCTTCATCTTTTTGTTTGATAATACAATTTCTTTGCAATAGATAACCACAACTACCGAACGAGTTAGAGACTACAGCGCCCACTATAGGCGAACGCAAACATCACAGGGACGTAGTGTCTCATCGAATAGATTCTTACGCCTGGTTTGGGATGAAAGGGACAACAATTTAGAGTACACTCTGAACTACACGGATTCAAGTCCTGGTCTTTGGATGAGTGTGGGTGATCAGAGAGGATCTATGCTGGATCTTCAGTACAAGCAATTCCGTGGCACTGTTCAAGTGGTGAAGGCTGTCCATGATCACATAGTATTAACATTCTGTGATTACAAAGTCAACAGTACGTTTTTCACAATCATTCTTACCCGGCGACCACAAGGTTTAAGTGAAGAGGTTGGTTTTTAACTCTCCAAAAAGGTATAGACGTTTCTAATTTTGATCTTTAAGGAACTTCGAGGAATTCGAGGATTGTTGGCTCGACGTAGTCTAGCGACGGACTCTATTCGGAAGGTATGTTCATCAGATGCCAGCTATCTCTACGGCTCGATAACACTCTCTGCAGTTCTTTCCCTATTCATGCTTTTACGAAGCAAGTGATCGCTCCATTAAACCAGTCCAGTGAAATGTCACACAACTCAACGTACTAATTCACATGAGCCTTATGTAACTCTTAAGCTTTGTACTCATTTAATTTATTAAAACGTTCTACTTGAATCCGCAAGTGGGCGAATATTTGTAACTTTAGGTTAAGCCGCATTAAAACGTTGATTAAATTCGGAAAAAATTAAATGACGTCCTACGACCATCGACGTTTGTGTGTGTTTTGCTTAGATCTTAGATGAGACATCCGGATTGGAGGATAAATTAAAATCATGAAACAATTAACTCAGTTAGCCAATTAAGTTTAATTGAACGTTGAGAAGATGCACGAGTAGGTGGTTTGATGTCTGAAAGAATTCATTTTATTTACGAGCTTGGTTTGTATGGAACATAAATTTATATATAAAAGGTGGAGAGTTGCCAAATCACTCAAAACTATTTATAACATTCATCTTTCAGAAGTTAGAAGCGCCTCAACGTGAGTAAAGGCGGATGCATCTTCATGCTCTAATTCCAACACCCAGTTCCAGTTCCAGTCATTTAAGATTCTTGATCGGTCGATAGCATGAACACCCATGTTATATGACTATTACTTCCTCGCATGCAAGGACTACGTTATCTAAAAAAGAATTTTATACTAAGAGGAATTTAATATTAATTCTACTAGGGTTGGCATTATTTGGAAAAGGTAAGCCAAACCGAATCAATTATTCAAAGTTTTAGTTTTAGTATAGCGCTTAAATGCATCCGGTTGTGTATGATGACGATAGAGAATTATCGCTGCTCCATCTATGTAGGTCGACGTCACTGAAGCGTTGGATAAAAAAAATGATTTGGACAGGGTGATGCATTGTCATATATGTAACAGGTGGCGCAAAAGTAATCCTCCTATCAGAAAATGCTATAAATTTTGCGATTGGCCCCTAATGTCAGTTCTGTTTTGACATTTGTGTAGTAAACACTTGCGAAATACACGTTAATAAACAATGTTACGCTACAAGACCAAATAAAAATAATCCACAAGAAGAATCAAAGTTTTTCATTTTTTTTTTAATTACAGCCAAAAAACATCGGAAGGTTATTTTTGCGCCACCTTGTATATATAAGTATAGCAGTAAAGCCATATTTTTGTTTATTTGTGTCACATAAATATTAAATAATATTCATTCTCTTGGTCAATCAACCATTTTAGTCAGGTGACATTAGAGGGGAAAAGGTAAACATTAACGCTGAGTAGGTACTCAGATAAGTGTGAAACAGCTGATTTTGCTTCGACCTATCATCAAAATATTTTTGGTTTCAGTTTCAGTAAAATCACCCGACAAAATAGGTTTATTTAAGTTATTTTTAACTTTTCTAATAAAGAATAGTTATTCTGAATAGGTAAAATTTAATAAAAATCTTTAGGTTGCAAAATAACAGTTGGCATAGTTTGACATTTACCTTACCATTCAATAAGAGTTTGCGTTCCAGATTTGAAATCCGGGACGCGGCCAATGATTATAAAGCCTGAAACACATGTGTAGAACTCTCCTCGCAGAAAACACCTACAGCATACATAGTTTTCAATACACAGTGAACATATGTAAAATATGCAGGCAAGAGTACGATAACTTGGGTGCCAAGAAATAATAACGGTTTTTTTTTTGTAGAACTGTGTAATGCCTGAAACCAAAGAGTATACAACTACAATAGTGCGCATCTAATACAACGAAAATTTACTGTGAGGGGTACTGATGTTGATACCCCAGTGTGCACATTGTCATGCCATCATCAAGCAACATCATAGCCGATGCATACGAACGACGAAAATTCACCTTCGCACTTACCGCCCGCGACTGAAACAGCTACAACATTTTTAGCTGTGATGCGTATTCTATAGTTATATACCTCTTTGCTGAAACACACGTGCAGAATTCTCCTTGCAGAAAAGATATGACACACAGTTTTCAATGGGAGCTAACACATGTAAAATTTGCGAGCGTTGCAGTTCAGCAAGTTGTCAAATACAAAAAAAACTACCCCTCCATAAAATTCTGTAAAAAAATTGACTGCAGTAATTTCTGTTGGTAAAAAACAGTAAACTGTCAGTTGGTATCTAAAATTGACAACTCGCTTGTTTTGACAGGTGTTTTGTGTCATTTGTTCTTTCAAAGACATACAAAATATATAATTTTAAACGCGTTCCCGTACTTTTTGGTAATTTTGTCTCTTTCTGAGATAATTTACCCCCACTCCAAGAAATTTGAGAATTTACTAATTTTTACTGCAAAAGTACGCGAACGGACTTATTTACTTTGCGCCGAAAATACTCTCGAATGACCATATTACGAACCACAACCATTTTTAATGTTAAATATTCACGTTTTTATACGTTTGACACGTCAGTGTCAACGTTTCTAGTTAAAAACAATAGCTGTAGTTCTGTCTGTTTCAAATTTGCAAAAGCCCTCTTCACCAATTAACAACAGCACCTTCTCACTTTCTCTTCTAGATGACATAGTTTATGCTAATTTACCGAAAACATCACTTTCTAGTTGTCCACCATTCTTTTCTTTGATACGTCAATATCCCTGTACCCGATTGCAAATTATTTCAGAGATTTAAAATCAATTGACTTAGTAGAGTACAGTGGCCGAGTTCCGGGTTTTAGTTTTACCAAGTTTACTTTGCTGATGCACTGTTCTCATTGGTCAATCGACCATTTTAGTCACGTGACATTGGAGGGGAATTGAAATCTATAAATATAGAAAAACGAAATTGCAAAATAAGGGATAGCATAGTTTGACATTTACCTTGGCATTCATTAAGATTTTGCGCTCCACATCGCCTCGCCTCATTTTGCAGTTGAAATCTAAAATCCGGAACACGGCCAGTATTACAACATTAGATTGTGATTCGTCGACATCAGCATATATTATGTACTTACATTGCGAAGACAATGGTTTAATACGGCAACGTGCACGTTGGCTTACCTGATGATAACTTTGCTCACTTTGTGCGGACAAATATTTTAAATGTTCATCATATCCCGAAAAATCGGTAATCTATTTACGGAAACTTCTTGGTTAGTGAACGGCCTCCACCTCTGCCAGTTCCTTCTTTACCACAGCGATGGTGTTCCTTCCCCCACTTCAGCGTCAAATTAGGAAGTAAGATCATCTGAAGCACTGTGAGAATTCGAGAAAGGTCGAATTTTTCAAAAGCGTTGGTGACAGAAATTCTAACAGCAACGATATCAGAAGTTACAACACATTTTTCATTATCAGTTGTGGCAGAAGTCCCTATAGCAGATTTCGCAGAAGACTTAAAGGCGGTGGTGCCAGAAGTCTCTTAAATCGTAGAAGTCTCATATCACATCAGCAATTGCGGTGGCAGCAGGAACATTGTTATATGTCACAGAAGTATGATCGACCAAGGGGGTCTCATATTTTAAAACATTGTGCATAATTGCATTGCACTTTGCTACTTTAAACTCGTAACAACCTTTTTCAAAATACATGAGTAATTTATTTAAAAGCCTGTTTGTTTCTATGTAAGACTACATTTAAATGACCCCCATCCACTTTCCGCGATTATCTCAAAAAAGTCTTTGGCACAATTATTACATTACACCTTAATTCGATAACAATACAACGACTAGGCAATATTGACATTCAATGCATGCCCTCGAAAGCATTATATCAATACGGCGTTGAATTGCCACTCCAGATAAGCCTTGGAATTTGAGACGTTTGAGTCACCAAATGAATTAAATGTTGAGTGCCAAAATATTTAATGGCTACCAGAGGACATACCCAAAGACATGCCTGTCAGCTAAAAATAAGCTGTTGGAAATATAACAAAGACAGACATCTCTTAAAAATTGGGATACAAATAAAACGCGTTATACTCACACACATACAATCATCAGATAGGTCTATAGACTATTGACAAGCTATCTGTGTGAAAGGGGGTTAAATAGAAGGGTGTGCAAGCAAAGTGGCACGACTTTGGACCGCCAAGCCACAACCTCGCTTATCAGTGTTTGATTGATAACATGCTTCATTTGCGTGCTGCTCAACCATGTAACTCTCTCACAGTCTTCAAGATTCGACGTAAATGCTGAATACTGATAAGAATTTTTTTTGCAAATAAGTTACACGCTTCAATCTGATTAGTATTATTATTTTGTTTTACTTGGAGGGGAAGAGATTTTATAATGGGTTATTATTAAGAAAGAAATCAAATTCAGCAAGCTATTGTAATGATAACGGATTAGCTTAACAAAATTGTACAGTCCCCACCTGATTTAGATTAGATATCTCTTTAGAGGTTAAAGAAAGACGATTATGAATGGACCGCAGTTCATTTCCTCATTTGTAATGAGCTACGTAGAGATAGTTGACATTTATTTATCTCAACTAGTTACATTTGGTTAGAATCACTTTATCAAGCCCATGCTCTCCAAGTGCGCTGTGCAAGTAGAACACGGCTGTCGCTAGTGATCGGAGCTCGCAAAGCGATTGGCCGACCTCCTATACAGAGGCCTTTGTTAGGCATTTGACATTTGAGAGTGCACTGCCATAAAATATAATAAACATTGTAAAACTATTGAAGTAATATTTGCAGAAGATAGAGGTCGATTTTGCAAGTAATTACGCATACGCCTACGTTTCATTATTCGTTGCAAACAAATTGTTCTAATGAAGTATGAAATTTTTTTTTGACAGGAGAATTTTAAATATTGAGGTTATTTAGCTGCATCGCAAAACAATGATAAATGTGGTCAGTAGATAAGCAAGATTTGTCCTTCTGACTTATAGGGTCAAACACCAAACCTGCCTGTTTGCGCATTGACTGCATGTTGTTGTGTGATTATGCAATAATGTTAAACATGTGGCACAATTATGTGTGTGTGCGACTTTAATATCTCTCAGAAAATAACACATTGAGTATGTTTTAAAAATTTGTGGGCAAAAATTTTGGAGAGGGAGCTACTTTTCGAACTTTTTGGTAACATTCACAGTTAGGTACACTCCAAAATATCACAACACTGATGGCGTTTTCCATTGGTAAAAAAATCTATTTTTTTATCTTGATCTGTCAAGTTGTGTTCCATTGGACAAAAAATTATTTTTTTGTATCTCAGATCAATTTTGCAAATCTGGATTTTTCGGCACATTTTGATTTATTATTATTTCGGTTGTGAAAAACTATTATCAATCATTAAAACTGTAGCAGTTCAATGTGAAATATAAATTAAATCAAAAACAAACAACCTGTGTGACTTGAAACTTGACAGCTCCACCGACACTTACTTCACAGACATGAAATTTTAACAATACAGAGACAAAAAAAATCAATCTTAAATCATTTGGCACTAAATATCAAATTTTAGATCAAAATCCAGATATTCCAGGATTTGACTTTTTTTATACACTTCTCCCAGTTTAGGCGAAACCAGTTCAACAGGACACGAGATGATAATAAAATATGATATTTTCTCTGTTTTTGAATTGCTAAAGATTTGCTCAAAATAGAAAATTTTGGAAATTGTCTTCTGTAAGTTAATTTCATTGTTTGCTTTATCTGTAATAAAAAGAGTTTTTCTATGTTCGTGTCGTTGTTGATTGAACTGTCTGCGTATGTTCTGTGACTGCTCATGAGTCGTTTGTACCATTTCTTTCCATTTTCTTTAAGATGCGGGAGCGAATAAAGCGTTTCAGAATTGCTGATTTTTCATTTTTGAGAATTGGATGAAAGAATATTCGCGAATATTTATTTTGATTGCAATTAAATATTGCTTTGGAACAATTAATTTTGTCAAATGGTTAACACAATTAAAATGAATAAAATATTTTAAGATCATGTGATTTAACACCTTTTTTGGTTATCTGGGATGTTACAGAGGCTTGACATTAATGACTGCGCTATGACAAAAGATAATAAGCATTCGAACAGAGAAAAATCAATAAAACTCTATTCGAATAGTCCATATATAACTATCACGATCAGAACAGTATTTAATAAAAGTCCACGACGGGCTCAGTGGCGCAATGGTTAGTGCGATGAACTGCCACGCAGAAGGTCTGGGTTCGATTCCCAGCCGTAGCAAAACCTAAATGTTTTTTCACTGGCCCTCTTGACGACTTAACAAATCATCCGAGTAATTCACTTGTCAAAAAAAGCTTATCTCAACTTAGCCGTTTGGAGTAGGCATAAAACAGGAGGTCCCGCCATCTTGCAAGAAGTACCCACGCGCACATGAATGGTTGTAAGAAAGTAGGCTCTGCGTACGAAAGAGCCTAATGCGCCAAAAATAATTTTTTAAATGTCCACATTGATTATAATATGATATCGGAAGTATTCCAAAAACACACAAGTCGTTTGGGTTGACTGTTTTTTTAAAATCAGGCTTAGTTTGTTAACAGTCGGTTAACTTTAACCAATGTCTAATATCAGCGGACACATACTAAAAAATATTTAATTCGATTAGTATCATTTGCGTTGAAGCATTGTATACAATCTGTAGGCACAAAATTGATCTGACCAGAACCAACTGCACACTCCACATCAGAATACATTTTATTTCATCCCGTAGGTAAAAGCTGAGCAGGATTGTCAAATGAAATTCAAATTAAAAATCTCTGTGTGTAGACCCCTTGTCTAGCTCAATAGCTACTCTATTTTTTGGATGTACGAATTGTCAGGTTTCTCTGTGCAGCTATACTTTTCCGGGCAAGATATCCGATGTTACCAACAACCTCATGAAACTATATCAGGTTATAACAGGTTTTTTCCAACATCAAATTAGACATTTAGAGAATGAAAAACAACTTTCGTTTACTTAATTTGTATAAATATATATTTTTTATAACGTTTTTTATTTTACTGAAAAATAATCACAAATTTATCTTCACATAAACAAAGGAACATTTTGTACTTCGATCTCGCAGATATACAAACGTGTCTGCGACCTTTTTGGTAGACCTTAGCAACTCAGCATTTATGCCACTTAATAACTAACACAATATCACAAAAAAAAGTTTAAGAAACTAGCACATCCAATCTTCATCACTATAGGTACTGCTTATGTTGTTTTTTCACACTTGCGTTTTATTTTAATGACTTGGGTTTTTGAAATTCTGCTTGGAATTGGTCAAACGAACGCTCTGTGGAGGTTGGCCCTTGTCGAACTCGATCGTCTTGTTGTACTTGTACATCTTGCCGGAATCCTTGGCTCTCCAGTACACTGTCTGTACGGCATTACGCCCGGCAATATAACGAGTGGCAGCTCCAACCAATGCATTAATATTATTCGCAGTCATCTTTAAATGTTGTGTTTGTTTTATGTCGTATTTCGTTAAAGGAATTCTAGACAAAGTCCACTCAAATAAGTTTAATAAGTTTTGGAAAAAAAAATCGTATTCACTGCTCGCGTTGAACTCCACCATATGCTGAAGCTTTCTGTGGTCTAAATTGATAATGCCAGCCGTTGACCGTTTTATAAAGGTTTCAGTTCTAGTTCTAAAGTGTTTTTGTTTTTCTGCTATGTTTATGGGGTTTGATGGTGGTGGTGCTGTAGCCGCCTATTATGATGGATTTCTTATCTGATCGTGTGGACGGAGTATCAACTAGCAAACACTGAGCAACTGTATTTGCCTCTATGGTGTATAGTTTTGTAAACAAAACTCGTATGTGAGTTCCGATATAAAAAACATTCGCCAGAAAGGGTTTAATTGAGTTTTTTAAGGAGGGAATATTACGCAATGCAATATTGACTCAGTGGGGAAAAACAATTCGAAATCTAATCCTAACGTACCTACCTGTTTTTATAAACTGCGTAAATTATTGTTTTCGAACGTTACATCTGGAACTTTATTGTGGATCTTGGTAAAAAAAAACATGATCGGCATTACTGATCAACAACACACAGCAACCAGCTTAGTTATCAGATAGCGGTGGCAGTGGAATATTTTGTGAGGTTCGTTTATTGAAAAAAAAACAATAAAAAATCATGGAAGATTCATCCTTTTTATGACACTGATATTCGTCCTCTATTTCTAAAATGACAAACTTTGAGGAAGAGAAGAAAGGTAAATAAATGCTTTTCATAAAGGAAAAAGAAGGTTAAGGTTTTTTTCATCCCTATTTCCCCTTTCAAATTATGAATCAAAAAGCTAAGCTTAGACCAGATAGCTTTCAAGGCTAAACGCTAACCCCTATAAAAAATGTGTTTATTCAATAGTTTTTATAGAAACATTATACAAAACTTAAAGTCATCGAAGAGAACATAATAGGTTAGTATGCCTGAGCTGCTCAAAAAATTCCAAATTAAAACAGAAATAGTACGAAACATTCGATACTAAAAACGAATTTAGGCAAGGCAACGCACTGTCATGTGATTTCTTTAACATTGTTCTTGAGAGGATTGCGCTGACTCCTGAATTTACATCAGGAGTCGAATTGCGACCTCCGTGAACGAGTAACTAGTTTAACGTATAGTCGTTAACGTAATTTGGCATCACCACTTGAGTGAACGGATGCCTGAACGTAAAAGTTCAATCTTAATGCCGTACGATAGGTTTTCAGTGTTCGTTAATTCGTCTTGCGAAAAATAATGAAGAAAAATGTAAGTTTAATAATTTTAAATGATCTATAAATGTCAAATACCTATAAAGATGTCAATTAATTAATATATATACAAAAAAAAACATTTTAAAGACAAATCGCAATAAAATAAATCAAACTCAAAAGAGTATCTTGGCGGAGTACATGGAGAGATCGCCGGACTTGACAAAAAAACTCGATTCAAACGCTTCTACATCCATAAAAATGTGAGATAGCTTGGCAACTAAGTAAAATATTGTAGGACCTCAGGAGTCAGGATAAAGAAGTTAAAGCGTGGAAGTGGGAAAGCACATTTAGTTTATTGAGTCGCTGTTTATTTTTTAATTTGTTTAGAGATAAAAGAAATAAATAATAGAAAAGGAGGTGGGACCGTATGAGGAGAAGCATCTCACCGAAGAGCACAATTTAATAATATAAGCAAGTGGATTGGAAGCATCAGTTGAGGGACTTATAAACGAGTTACCAATGACTAATGGTAAGGCAGCCACATCGCCGAAAAGTACTGCGTCCAAGGACTCAATAGAGGATTACATTCGTTATTATAGGGAATCTATTCAGCAAATTGGAACTTCTTCAAAAGAAGAGACGCGATTCGACCACAGATTCACAATCTTCCATAAAACGGTGCAACTACTAGCATATGCCGACGATATTGACATCATTGGTCGTACTCAACTTTATGGCATATCCACGTTTGCTAGTATAGAGGTCAAAAGCAGCAAAAATGGGTTTAGCAGTAAATGACGGTAAGACCAAGTATGCTGTCAACACGAAAGGACAACAACATCGACGAATTGGACAGAACGTAACCATTGACGTGTATAACTTTGAGGTAGTACTGCGTGGTCATTCCGTAACATTAAAAATGATTGTCACTCAGATGGTAGTCGAGACCTCATGAGCAATTGCTCAATAATCGTCTGTGATTTGACGATTATTGCTTTAAGTAAAGCAAATAAGGTGATATCGACGACAGCAAAAACGACCTTTGATCTTACGTGATGCAAGATGTACCGTCTAAATGTTATCATTAAACGATAATCACTTTACGGAATGAGGGCCCTCGACTTTGTCTACCTCGGCACCGCTATATTAACTCTGACAATAACATCTATTTCTTCAACGCTGTTTCTTTGAGCTAAAAAGGCAATTTAGTAGTGAATCTCGAACTACTAAGCAGATCCTATAGAAATGCCTGATCATCCCAGTCCTGCTCTACGGTGCCGTAGCATGGACCGTATCAAAAGCGGATGAAGAAATCCGTGGTCGTTCGTCGTTTTGAGAAAAAAATTCATCGAAAAATCCCGTTTGCGTTGACGAGCTGTACTGCGTCAACTATACGAGCTTGGCCTACAGCGTCATACCTACCCGTAGTAAAAAAAACTCCGCATTGGACGCTTAAGATTGCTAGGACATGTAGAGCGAATGAACACCCATACTCCGTCTCTCAGAGTCTTTCATTCCCAGCCAGACGTGCGTCGCGTAGCCCACCTCAACCAACTTGAAGTGCGCAACTGGAGGCGGGGTGGAGAGAGGGATGTTGTATCACCACTTAAGTAAGTAAGTATTGAAGTATGTCAAATCCTAAATGATATAAAACATTGACCTATTTTTCAATAGGTATAATTTGTTTTTTAAAGATATCCCTAGCATTAACAGAGCTTTGTAACGTTCTTATTTTCTCTGAGAGGGTTACTTCAAACAAGATGGCAAATTTGCATTTTGATATTCCCAAAAGGACAGTACAAATGAAGGCCCATATTGCAAATGTCGATTGATTATAGTTCTGGTTTTGCCTAAAATAATCGACTTCATTGATTATTGTGAACAAAAATTGATTATTGTGAATTCAAACTGCTTAGCAGCTAATTTTGAGATACGGTTATTATTTGCGGATATATGTCTTCAGGAATGAGAATTAATAAATCAATTAACAAATTATGAAACAAATATAAAACAAAATTTGTGTTGCGTGGTTGTTTCGAATCGGATGACAAAATAAACGAAAGAGGAAATAATGTTCATGTTTCGGAAATGCATATTTGGCCCATGTTGAGTGTTCCTATTGCATATGGCGGTATCTGGATTTTCCTACAAATAATATTATTTTGTTATACTCTGATTTTCATCTATTTTGAATTGTTAAATAAAAAAAAATTTTTAGCAAAAAAGAAGTTTTTGTATGAAATACACCTAGTCGACCAGGGCCCTCATTCCGTAAAGTGCTTATCGTTTGACGACAATATTTCGACGGTACATCTTGCATCACGTAGGATCAATAGTCGTTTTTGCTGTCGGCGATATCACTTTATTTGCTTCACGTAAAACAATAATCGTCAAATCACAGACGATTATTGAGCGATTGTTCATGAGGTCTCGACTACCGTCTGAGTGATAATCGTTTTCAAAGTTACGGAATGACCCTCCAGGAAAAAGCAGCTTCACACACAATGAAACACTTTATAATCGACGAACGACTAAAGGTTAAACTTTATTGACGATCGATAATCGACACTTGCAATATGGGACTTAAGCATTATCAAACGAAGAATTCGTTGACGAATTTGACGAACCTAGAACTGAATCAGCTGTCATCGTTTCATTTATAGAGTATGGCTAGTTTTGGTATACCGAGCAAACTCCACCACCTGTGTAAGATGACGATGGAGAATTCTTGCTGCATCACCAAGGTTGCCATCGACTTCACACACAGAAACATACTTACTTACTTAAGTGGCGCTTCAGTCCGGAATGAACCTGGGCCTCAACCATCATGACTCTCCAATTAGCCCGGACCTTAGCTAACTGCCTCCAGTTGCGCACTCCAATTTGGTTCAGGTCGGTTTCTATTTATGTGCGCCACTTAAGGCGAGGTCTTTATCTACTGCATCCGACGTCTGGCTGGGAATCGAAGGCTCTGCGAGCCGGTGTATTAGTGTCAATTCGTTCTACATGTCCTAGAAATCTTAAACGTCTAATGTCGCTGTACAGCTCGAATCGACCAAGGATTTCTTCATCTTCTTTTAATAAGGTCCATGCTTCAGCGCCGGAGAGCGGAAATGTGATGATCAGGGTCTTAGATCCCACATAAAGGAATGAGTTCGGGCGGTAAACCAAAACTAGACAAGTTCGTCTCTATAAATGCTGTCGTATGCAGCTTTGAAATCGATAAATAGGTGGTGGGTATCGATTTGGACTTCTTGGGTTTTTCCAGGATCTGCCGAAGTGTGGACTTTCCTGGCATAAAACCACACTGATAAGGGCCGATCAGGTTGTTGGTAAACCGTTTCAGGCGTTCACATGTATGGCAGATAGACTTATGCCTCTGTAGTTGGCGAAATTCGAGGGTCTTTTTTTTTTCTCCCATTGTAAAGCTACAACGTTGTAGTAAATAACTTGGCATACCTCTACTCCGCTTTTAATTCTAGTAATGACACCTGCTCAGAAATAAAACGAAGGATTACTCTTGCCAACCGCCGTTTTTCAGACTATGTTGACAAATTAGTAATAAAGCCCTCACTTGAACTAATTAGGAGAATCTTTAAAAAAAAAATGCTGATCATCCAAGTGCTGAAGAATGGATCGTATCAATAACGGATTAGGATTTGCGTTGAAGGGCTATGTAGATGAAGTTTCAATCATAAAGGCCGATATACACCTGCCCAATCTTTGCGGTGTTGCTGTAACTGAGTATCGAACTCAGTCCTTCTGCTCGGTAGTAAAAGCACTTACTTTTACAATAACGGTCATAAGATCCTGATGGGTATCTATATCTACTTAACCCATATACCTTCGGAACAGTATAGGGAAGCGGCGCAAGTGACTTAGGAATATCAATTATATGGTGTCAACAAGAAGGGATACAAAACATTGACAGATTCGATGTGTTCAGAGGATGTGTCGCCTTCGACAACCCCTGCTTCTAACGAAAATAGGAAATTTAGTAACAAGCCCTTTGCCCGAATTACTAAGCAAAACTTAAATATAAGATTATTGCAGTGTTTCTCTATTTCCGCAACACGGTTTTTATCTGTTAGCATACTTTGCTTGTTTCGATTACAAAGACGACGATTCAATCCCTAACATTACAAATTAAAGGACCTTTTCAATTATCTAGCATTCTACATTTAGCATTCTGGATCACATAGCAATATTGTCAAGGATTAATCTTCCATTCATAGAATGCTACCTCTAAACTACACTTCCACAAGTGTGCGATTGTTAAGAAAATTAGCCAATCGGATGGATGCAGATTCATTCATGAATATCAGAATTAGTTGGTAAAATATCACAACTGTCTAAAGAAAAGTTAAATATCTTACAAAGAATGACATCCTAACTAATAAGATACAAAAAGCAATGCAATATGCGCCACAAAATGCGACTCAACAAAACGGAGACAACTTTTATTGACAACACTTAGTGAGTTCATGATCAAATTCTGATCTGTTGCGTATATTATTCTAACACTCGAAGTGACGAATAAATGCGTCACGCGTTCGACCAACAAACAACCTCCAGAAACTCGAGACAGGAAGTATACAATGCAATACAAAAAAAATACTATGATACTTTGCTCAGGAGATAGTGCAAGTAGTAAACTCTTGGATCAAAGGCAAACTATGTTTTTTACGCATGCATTCCAAGTCTGTTGGATACAGTTTGCAATCTTTTTACTATGTAGGATTTCCAATTCCAATTACATCCAATTCCTATTACGTCAGAAAACATTTGCAGCGCAATACACAAGCCCTTATCTGTAAGCGAATACAGGCTTCATCCAGTTGATGATTCTAAAAAGTGGTCTGATAGTCTAATACAATAGCGAACGAGGGCGCCTGAACTTTACGAGCAGAAAAGACCCCTTGAATGGCTTGTAATTGGCAAGTGCACGCGAAAAATCTTATGTCACTCTTGTTTGTTTTTTATTTGCGGGTTTGAGAAATTGCGGTAAATAAATACTAAATGCAAGTGCGCAGTGTCAGCTTATCAATGTGTTCCGCTCCTCCAATTTGTTCACTTGATGTGGCAGTTTGCTAGTTTACTGATAAGTTTTTCGCCAGCTGGGGTCTGGAGGAAGTTACCCTGCCATACTGCAACTCCATCAGTGTTGGTCTTCAGATCGACTTGGAGTTTCTCCCAAACCTAAGAAAGAGATGTTTTGAGTTATGCCATGTCCAATAAAACGACTGCAACTTTACCTTCTTCTTGGGGTTAAGGACCTCGTCGGGGGTTCCACTATAGCCGTCCACGGATATGCGATCACCGGGGGCTGTTCCACTAGGGACAATGATTGGTTCCACTTCAGTGTGATCAGCGCTGGAATAAAGAATACAGAATAAAGTACAATATCAAACGTAAGGGTAGACAAACTAACTTTGATGTGCACAAAACCATGCCCTCGGACAGGATGCCACGCATTTTGGCGGGTTTCAAATTACACAGGACTGCTACAAGCCTCTCATTGAGCTCTTCGACTGTGACAAACTTCACCAGACCGCTAACAATGGTGCGAGGATTTTCTTCAGCCAGATCGATCTTGAGAACGTACAAGGTGTCGGCGTCTGGATGACGGTCAACTTGAATGACCTTGCCCACGCGCATATCCAGCCTCTGTGGACCATCTTCTGCTGCATCGGCTGTGTTTGTGGCTGCCTTGACAGCTCCAGCCTTTGGTGGTGGAGGATAAGCTGCTGCACTTAGCTTTCTACATAAATAAAGGTTACACTTAACCCAAGAAGAAAATTGTTGAGACCTACTGAAGTTCTGGTGTTTCGAAAGCCTTCCTGATGGGTTCTAGCAGTTTGTTGATGTATTTCTCGACGGCAGCCTTCAAGTCACCTGGATGCAAGTTGTTCTCTGCGAAACTCCTCTCTAGCTCCTCGTGCGTCATGTAAGTTGTATTTCCTCCATTCTTCTCGTTCCTTTCGACAGTGAAACCTTCACCGTCGGCGAACAGTGAAAACAGGACATGTTTGACAAAAGACAACAGTCCATTGTCGGCAATGTTTCCAGGTTCGCAGAATGCCTTCTTCAACTTCTTCTTAACGTTTGATGGCGAATCGAGCAAATCGATTTTAGAGTCCTCCTCCGATGATGACATCTTACCACCCGCCAGTCCGGGAACTGTCAAGACACATTAGCACGCAAAGCATTTTAGTATGTAGCAACCTTACCCATTGGATTCATGAAATGGATTCTCTTCTCATAGCCTAGTTGTGGAAGATACTTCTCGGAGAAGGTAAATATCTTACGCTGATCTACACCACCGAACTGAGCATCAACTTTAAGGTACTCCTCATCGAGTGCTTGTAGTCCTGGATACAACAAGCCCGACAATAATGGATATTCGACTTGTTTCACTACTTCTGCACCGGCTTTCTTAGCGTCATGCTGAGTCACGACCGAAGTTAGCCTGTAAACATCCAAAGTGTACTCCCTGGACAGTTGGTAGTCTGTTCCCTTGACAAACCTAAAAGAAACCCATTTATTTTGATAATATTCCAGACAAACTTCATTTTCCAGACTCACTTTAACTTTTCAATGGGAACCCCGATGGATGTGAGCATAGCCTTGATAGCCGCTTCATAGTACTGTGTCCTTAGCTCGAGCAGAGACCATGGAGCCTTCATGTTATCCAAATATGCATGCAAATCGGCAAAGAGAATCGTCACCTAGAAGTGTGCACATTGTTTACAAATGATTCATGGTAAGAGAACTTCACACCAAAATACTAACCTCACATCCAGCCTTTAGGAAGTCGGCTATTTTGGACATTGGTACAAAGTAGGCGACATGTGGCTTTCCTGTTGTTGCTGTTCCCCAGTAGATTTTAAGGTCACGTTCCTTGAGAATAGTATTGAGTTTCTCCTCGCCGAGAAACTCTTGTAGGTTTCTGGTGATGAGTTGTTTCTTCTGCTCTGGCGTTAGGCTGGTCATGATGGTAGGTGTTTTTGAAACGTTTTGCGTTAGAGAATTTGTGTGTGGTGATTATTTCACAAATTCTTTGAGTATTTACGCCAGCCGAACAAAATGAGTCGTCGCCAAAACGTGTGGCAGGTGAAAGGATTTCTTTTGAAAGAAACGTCATCAAAATATTTGTGACAGCTGTGATGCGTCTGTACAGCGGTTTTCTTTGGTGCAATGTGGTAAGTTCACAATAGTGAATTTAATTTACAGTAGAATATTATAAAAAAAAAGATGATTTTTTTAATTTGTTTATATATATATATATATATATATATATATATATTAATAAATGCACTTTCATCGCGTTCGTAGAAAATTGCCGGATGAAATCGGTTCGACGATATTATTGTTCCTTGTTCCTTGTTCATTTTGACAGTACGCTGTTTGCACCTAGCACACCTGGTTTGAGCGAACATCATTTCTGGAGTGCCACCTCTCTATATCTTTGATCGCACGATTCTATTTTTTTCTCTTTTTTTCTTTTTTCTAAAAAGCCGATATTCTGCACTATTTGTTTTGCTATAAAGCTCAAAGGCGACTCTCATCTTCCACTGCGGTTTTGCTTTTCAAGCCTAATTTTTGGCTGCAAGCATTCAAACATTATACATAAATCATTCTTATTCACTTATTCATAAATGTTTGATGTTGGTGCTATTTGTAATTCACAATCTTCCACCATCAGAGGTATGTATCTCGTATTTGGTCATGTATTCTAATGTTTGGTACACTTTAAAACAGGTGAGAGAGACAATTAATTGATAGGACGACATTCGTGTTAACGTACCACCCCCAAAAAAGCACCTTCTTGACATCGATGTCTTACTTTAATTTGGTACTATTCTTCAATCTCTATCCCTGCGTACTTAATTTTGCAATATTTACTTATATATAAAAAATCAAATTTCGCAACTGCAAACAATTTTTTTTAATTATGATTGAGAATGGGCCCTTGAAATATTTTTGAACACTGAACAAACAAGCAAATGTCAACTGTCATCCGTGATTTGTTTCGCCAATTGTGAAATGTAAACAAAACACGTGCAAATGCGAAAGTGTTTCAATTTATTAATTTTAATTTTATTCAATTAAATTTATTTGTCATTATCAAAATGCCAATCGTCGATACAGCTGATTTAGTGAAGCTCCAAAAAGACATCACTAAAGTGCGCAACATTTGCATTTTAGCTCACGTCGACCATGGAAAAACGACCTTAGCCGACTCACTTGTTGCTAGCAATGGTAAGGGTCTTTAATGTTCCCAATTCGACTGTTTCCAATTAGATTCAATACTACAGGGATCATCTCGCAACGTATGGCTGGAAAGCTTCGCTATTTGGATAATCGACAAGATGAGCAGGAACGTGGCATCACCATGAAAAGTAGCAGCATCTCTCTGTACTACCAAGGGGGAGAATCTGGAAGTGAAAAGGATTATCTTATTAATCTGATCGATTCACCAGGACATGTGGATTTTTCAAGTGAAGTGTCAACTGCGGTGAGACTATGTGATGGCGCTATTGTTGTGGTACGTAGCTCAACGGTTTGTGAAATGTCAATGTTGTAATATAACTTTTTAGGTGGACGTTGTGGAGGGAGTTTGCCCCCAAACTCGGGCCTGCCTAGAGCAAAGTTACGTCGAGCAATTGAAACCCGTGTTGGTTCTAAACAAAATAGATCGTTTGATTCTGGAAAAGCAAATGACCGCTCTTGATGCTTACTTTCATATTTCACAAGTATTGGAACAGGTAAATGCGGCCCTAGGCAGTGTCTTTGCCTCGGATGTCCTAGCGAAGGAAGATACTACTAAAAAAGACAACTACGAGTCTGCCTTGGAAGATGTGGACGATTCTGCGTTGTACTTCAGTCCGGAGAATGGCAACGTTGTCTTCTGTTCAGCAGTTGATGGATGGGGTTTCACAGTTGGCGACTTTGCTGCCACCTACGCAGAGAGATTGGAAATTCCCCGAGTTGAACTAGAGCGTGTCCTATGGGGAGATTTTTATTATAATTCCAAAAAGAAGTGCGCCATGCCAGGAGCTCAGGAGAAGGCCAAGAAGCCAATGTTTGTTCAGTTCGTAATGGAGAACATTTGGAATCTGTACGATATCATTGCGGTGCGCAAAGACAAAGATAAGTTGCCTGGAATTGCAGAAAAACTTGGCATCAAACTTACTCCTCGGGATGTCAAAATGGGTGATCCCAAGACCCAAATTAAAGCGGTACTTGGCCAATGGTTGCCTTTGGACAGATCTGTCCTCAAGATGGTTGTTCACCATATCCCCGACCCTAATGTGATTAGTGAAGAAAGAGCTCAGAGACTGCTGTTTCCAACTAACGTGGAACTAAACACATACCCGCCAGAGACTCTTTCACTTAAAGTAGACTTCATGAAATGCGACGCGGCCAGTGAAAATGTCGTCGCTTTTGTTTCCAAGGTTTGTATGCTGCCGTTCATTGTCAGTTTTTATCAAGCAAACAAATTCTCTCTTCCCGTAGATGTCCTCATACCATGTCTCACAGCTTCCGCAAAACAAACCCAAGCGAATGACAGAACAAGAGTTGGAAGGTCGCCGTGAACTTATCCGCCAAAGGATACAGGAGCGCAAACTACAAGCAGAACAAGCATCACTGGAAAAGATAACATCGGGAGTTCAAGAGATGACAACAGAAGGAGCTGAATCTGAAAACAAGCCAGAGGAGAAGCCAATCCAGCAGGAGGATGCTGAGAAACAAGATTTTGTGTTCATTGCGTTTGCGAGGGTATTCAGTGGAACTTTAAAAACTGGACAAAAGTTGTATGTCCTGGCACCTAAACATGATCCACGGAATAAGGAGTAGGTCGTGTTATTATTGCCCTTCAACTTCGTTAACCTTCCTTCTATTGTATCTTAGCCACATCCACACCGATTCTCCGTTTATTACCGAAGTGACGATTAGTGAGTTGTACCTCTTTATGGGCGGTGAACTTCAGAGTTTGCATGAAGTCCCTGCTGGCAACATTGTCGGCATAGGTGGATTGGAAAATGATGTGATCAAAACGGCCACCCTCAGCAGCACGCCGTTCTGTCCGTCATTCAGCGAACTAACTGCTATGGCAACCCCAATCCTAAGGGTTGCTATCGAGACAGTAAATCCATTGGATATGCCCAAACTTGTCAAGGGGCTTAAGCTTCTTAATCAGGTTTGTCTGACTCAATCAGTTCGGTTATTTCAATATAAATGGAATATTAACAGGCTGATGCATGCGTTCAAGTTTCTGTGGAGCCAACAGGAGAGCACGTGATCATCACCCTCGGCGAGGTTCATGTAGAGAAATGCGTTCGAGATTTAGAGCAAAGTTATGCCAAGGTTAAACTAAATGTGTCTAAGCCAATTGTCTCTTTCCGAGAGACTATAGTACCCGAGGCTACTATTGACATGGTCAACGAAGCAATCATCAAAACTGGTTAGTATACGTCCTTCTTTGATCATATCTTTTCTATACGGCAATTAATTGCAGCCACTGACAAGGATATTAGTAAAAAAGTTGTCACTCTCCAGACAACCAACAAACTGGGAACAATCAAGCTGATTGCACTCCCACTGCCAGAGGCGGCAGTAGCAATACTAGAGAAATATGCCTCAGTTTTCAAAGAACTTTCACAAGTGACGAAATCCACAGTGGTATCGGACAAGTACCATTCTTTGCTCGCACAAATAAAAAAATCACTTTCCAGCGCATTGGAGGAGCTAGACTTGAAGGCTATTTCCCGCACGACAGATTTAATCGAACGGATATGGTCCATAGGACCGAGAAAGTGTGGAACGAATATTCTCCTTAACCTTACAGACTACGAACACCCCAATTTCTGGTTGGAGTCTCAAATCTCGTCAAAAGTAGATGTGCGTAGAGACTATGATAGTTCGTTTGTAAACGGCTTTCAATTGACAACCGCTGCTGGGCCTTTGTGTGATGAACCCATGCAGGGGGTGTGTTTTGCTGTATTGGAATGGTCCGTGGAGGCGAGTGAGGATTTGAATTCGAAGTCGTATGGACCTTTTTCTGGTATGATGAACTTAAAGAACTCAGTGTACAATCCGTTTATAAATTTGATTGTTACAGGTCAGGTGATGTCAACATCGAAGGAAGCATGCAAGCAAGCTTTTCGTAACCAGCCCCAACGTTTGGTGACACCAATGTACAGCTGTAACATTGTTGTGAATGCTGAGGTGCTAGGTAAGTTATATGTTTAAAGGTAGTCTAAGAATAATTTATATCATCTATAATCCAGAGCAACTCTGCCTCGCCGATACATTTGGTAGGCTTGAAATCAATCAATAACAGAATGATAGAAGACGTAAGATGTCGTTGATGAATCTTACTTTAACACTATGATAGCGAAAATGTATAATGATGAAGAGATGTATCTTAAAGCGCCCTGGTATCGTAATTTAATCCGTTAACCAAAGGTTCGGTGTTCTTTTTGGCTAGAACGTAGAGTTTAAAGATAGACATTGGTTGAATCATTACTGCTTACGTATTGTTGTCTTCATTCGGCTCCCTCGCACACAGGACCATATATTTGACGAAGAATTTTTTATTGGATAGTGCCTAATATTATCTGCTGTGCCCTATAGTAGTACTGGTAGGATTAGGTTCTTGAAGATTAAAGGTCGTTTTTTTGACTAAAAAATACATGCATTGGGATATCGACTCGCGATTCGTGTAACTTATGGATAACAGCAATTCGGTATTTCCAAGGCTTTCGATTGAGTTTGGTACAAGACGTTGAGGGGTAAACTATCAGTATACATAGGCCACAAATAGCCTCGTAACTGTTTTACCATGTTTACCCATTTGCAGCAGATGGTGTATTTTTAGAAACATTGTCTATAAGTGCTGGAGTGCCTGAAGGCACTTCCACTTCGGTTCTGCTCAAAATGAATGATCTCTAAGAAACAACAAACAATGGTATGGTTGGTTTTGGAACTGATTGCCTACTATCACAAATGGCACACCCATTAGCGTCACAGACAAAGATGTTTACAAAAGCAAAACCTGCATAGAATTTGGGAAACAAAATATAGCAACCTAAAAACGCACACAATTCCCCAAAACGAGGTGAAGACATGACAATAAAACAACACACAAGACAGTAATCGAACGCACGATCCAACTCGACAAAAATAAAGCAATATTAAAACATTTTGCAACAGAACAAGCTAACAATGGTAAGAACAACAAGAAAACAAGAGCAGAGTGAACAAACACATGCAGGCTTTTCGGGGCGTATACTAGAGAGTAGTTTATGAAAAAAAAAAAATGATTTCCTTATCCGCTTTTGAAACGGTCCGTGCTTCTATGCAATTAAGTAGGAACGGGGTTATGAGGTTCTCCTTAATATGTAGTTCAAATAATGTTTTTTTTTTTTACTAAAAAGTCTTTGTTCTATCACTAGATGTAAGCGCTTCAAAACAATTTTTTTTTTCAAAAACCTTTGAAATTATAGGAAGAGAAGATATTCAGCCCTATCGAGGTATCCGTCGGACAGAAAAATTCTCCGATTTTGTTCGATTCGGATGATTTTTGCTTCGAGGTATTCTTCCGAAAAGCTATTCGTAATATCCGACAATTTGTAACGACTTAACGAGTCGTCCCGGTGAATTGCGTTGAAGTGCGTTCAGGTGCAAATTTCGATCAATTTTTGACAGCTAAGTGGAATTCTTTTCCGATTTATTCCGACACAAATTCTTCGTGATTTGTTTTTACGAATTGTAGTGAAGTGAAGCCGTCGCATTTGTGTAGTATTTTTTTTCTGATGACACATACCTCGAATGGAATTTGAACCTCCGGCGAAGTATGCTTTGCAGAAAATTGTCCGCTCCGACGGATACCTCGATAGGGCTTTCCATTGGCGTGGTACGTACAATAGCTTAGCGAAATATTTAAAAGCTGGATTAACTTAACTAAGAATATCTTTGGCAATTATTTAAGTACATGTAAAGTAATCAAATCATATCAAGAAGCCTAGGATTTTTAATAACCTAGGAAAGTTTAGTTAAAGACACGCTTTGAACTTAACGTGATCGATCATATTCCTCTGGTAACCGGTTCTCATCTAACAGTTGAAACGTTTTTTTTTTAACTTTCTTTTATAAAGAGAAAGGTATTGTTTTTGTAAAAAAAATTGACCTCGAGATTATGATTGATTCTAACATTACGATGAAAGGGGAACCCAAAAAAGTTTTTTTTTTTTTTGGAATTGTCCGACGCGTCGGTTCGTTTGTCCGTAATGGTCTCTAGCCTAAACGGTTTGAAATTTTGCAAACTATTTGGTCAAATTACTATAACTAAAGGGTGATCCATTTAGAGGTTCCCTACTTTTTTAAAGAAAAAAACACAAATTCAAATTTAATGGAGAATGTTTATTATCATTTGAAAGAACATTCTTTGGCATTTATTTTTTGAAGATTATGTCTATCAAATGTTGGCCGTTACTACGTCGCAGATGGTCCATCCGTTGAGTCCAATTTTCGATCACTCGTTCGAGCATTTCGACTGGTAACTGGCGAATGACACGGGTGATGATTTCCTCCAAGGCCTGAATCGAAGCGGGTTTGTCGGCATAAGCTTTTGACTTTACATATCCCCACAGGAAAAAGTCTAACGGTGTGATATCACACGATCTTGGTGGCCAATCGACCGGCCCAAAACGTGAAATTATGTGCTCACCGAAATGTTCTCTCAATAAGTCCATTGATTGATGCGATGTGTGGGAAGTGGCGCCGTCTTGCTGAAACCAAATGTCGCCGAGATCACGAGCTTCAATTTCAGGCATCAAATAGTCGGTTATCATGGCACGATAACGGTCGCCATTGACGGTTACGTTCGCACCGGCATAATTTACACCCTCTCAGCTATGGCCGCTATATTTTCTTCACAGCGTGCTGGACGTGGTCTATTCGGTCGAATATTATCCAATAATGAATGCTGGGTCTCAAAATGGGTGATGGTGTTGCGAATAGTACGCTCAGTAGGCCGATTATGTTGACCATAAGTTGAGCGAAGTGCACGAAACACATTCCTCACAGATCGTGAATTTTCATAATAAAGTTGAACAATTTGTAAACGTTGTTCACGCGTAAGTCTTCCCATTATGAAATGCCAAACAATACTAAACAAAAAAACATGACAGCATGACACGACTCACACGTGATCTGTCAAAAAAGGCTATTGAAAAAAGTATCTCTACTTGGATCACCCGTTATTTGCAACAATTCCACATAATAAGTTTTGGCCAAATTATCAGAATTTTCGGTTTTGGGCCATTAACAGAAAATAATTATAATTCACTGATTTCCTTCTAATTTCGGAACTGAAGGTCTTCTAATCATAGTTCCCCATAACGCTTTTCTTTTATGTTTTCAAAATCAGTAACCAAAATCAATGTAAGATAATGCTCAGTTATTTGTTCCGCTTCACAATATCTTTCTTAGCATTGCTTTTTTTATTTGCTTTTTATAGCTTACCAAAGGAAATAGTTTGATCTTTTGTCAGCAACTAGTCCCAGTACCGATTGGTATCAGATTCCATACCGGCTTCGTAGAGTATTTAAAATTTAGAAATAAATATTGAGCTCTTTAACAATAACATCGTCCAAAGTCATTCTTTTTGATCTTAGACCACAATGGGCAATATATTGATGCAATAACGGAGTCCGAGTATTATTTAATATAACACAAACTGAACATATTTTCATTACTTCGAGTTCAGTTATTGTGTGTGTCGAAAGCTTCATATCATCTTTCAGATGTGTGGTGGGTTTCAGATATCAGGCATAGAAATAATTGTACTTCGTCGACTTGCAAAAGGCTATTTGCATTCTATGTACAAATTTTAAGTATGGTACTCATTTTCATGGTAGTTTTTGATGATTTTATAATCGAGCTTTTCCAGTTTTTCGAAAATGAGTTTACTGCTTTATTCTTCCAACCTGGCGAGAATTAAATAAAAGGCTTGGGATACTGGACATGGCTTTGCTTTAATACGAACTGTAATACGAATTGAGCATACGTTTGCGCAGTTGAATTTACGTTATTATTGGAGATTTTCGTTCGTACTTTGTCTTGCTCTATCTTATGTTTACCTTTAGAAGGAGTTAGTTTTACTAAATCTTTTAATTTGGATGTAGGCGTTACTCTGAGGAGGTGATACAGCATATAATAATCTGCGATTCCAAACAACGGCCAAAGATGAGAATATAATTGGCGTATGCTAAGTCCAGGAGTTTTGAATAACAAACAATGCATCGCCTTTCCTAAGCGTCTTGCACCATCATCCTGTGTCTTTAAATACCTTCGTATGGGACTGCAAAAACTAAGTTTTCAGTTTATAACACGAAATTTTCATTAAAAACTGGAGTATCTCCTACACTTTCAGTTTTCGAAAACATGTAGATTATGACGTAACCAACTGGAAATCGCTTCGCTGTTGTCATTTTGTTGGAGGTTTTTGGAGCGAACACATTTTAATACATTCCTCACGTGTCAAAATAAATTAATATTTTTCTCGAGATCATTTCGGAGTCAAGTTTTAAATGTAAAATTACAGTTTCCAACAGGAAAAATGTGATTTAGCCTTTAAATGTGATTTGAAAATTAAATGGGTGCATACAATTTCATGAACTGGGTGCATTATTTATTTACTTTTTAAACACCAACGAAAACCGATCGATGTTTGGTTTAAAAGCGTCAAGTTGTTTCCACATTTCAAATATTTTAAAGAATCTAAGATGAAACTTTTTTCTCATATTGTCTAAATGGTCGATAGAGCAATGATCTGAAATTGAAATCCGGAACACGGCCAATGTATACCCAATATGTCAACCATTTAGGACCTGTGTTTTTGTCTGGGCGATATCTGTCAGCCAGTTTCGCAACTCGAATTATTTGATGTATAGAAGACCTGTCCCGTCTGGATGTGATACAGGATACAAGTAAACAGGTACCGTCTTCGCGTTTTTGGTTTTTTCGAGTTCATCGCATTAACATAGTCGAAACATATGGCACAAGCGCAAGGCCGTATCTGTAGTAGTTGCATCATTGATGTGGAATACGATTTTCGATTTTCGCCCAATTCATAACTTGCAATAATTCATGATATTTGCAATTTCAATACAGCTGTATTTACGCAAACGATTATAAAAATGTCCTTACCATATTTTACTTTCACTTTTTCCTTTAAACCGCTAAATTGCCTTCGGTTCTCGAAAACCTACTGCCAGCAAAAAATAAATACACCTCCACTCAATCTTCTTTAATTTAAATATTTTATTTCATTAATCTAATAAATGCTCCTTAATCTAAATACAGACAAATAAATATAAATAGTTTTTTTGTTATCCTAAAATGTAAGAGTTTGTTTTTTTTTCTGTGTGGTTTTTGTGTGTTGTCATCACTAATTAAATGTGGACAGCGGATCTCACATCGATATCTGGAGTTTTTCAAAAGCATCACCATACACAGAATAGTATCTAGTTATAGTATTAAACATATATTTATAGTTAATAATTAATTTATCGTTAAATATTTATAATCCCGAATTGGGAAATGCCTAAAATGAGTTCGTCATCGTTGTGGAACTCGATCATAGATGCTTCCCAAAATAAATGCTCCTAACCCTACACAAGAATATATATTTTTTTAAGCTTTTTTTAATTACGACAAAGAGAGGCTAAACGAAGATTTATGTTTTTGTTTTCATAAATGATAGCGCATAAAGTGGGGCTTTAAAGTCATGGTGGGGTCTTAAGTGTAAGAAATACTCATGGATAGGTTTTGAATTTTGTTTTCTCTCAGTCACAGTTTGAAAGGTTATTTATATGCACATGCTAAGCTTAGTCCCACACTATTGATCGTTGAAATTCGATTGCTCGCTGCCAGGGGAATTCTGGAATACTGTCGTCTTCACTATCTGAAGATAACTGATGAATTGATCGTCTATCTCGGTTGCTAGCTGCTTCCAACGTCGTTGGTGCCACATCGATTTCAACAGTTGTTCTGCTGATCTCATCTGGCTTTGTTTCGCTAGTGATGGGACTGCTACTACTGCTGCTGGGAATGCTGCTGCTACTACTAGTGCTACTGCTAGAGCTGGAGCTTGTGATGGTGCTATCTTCTTCTGCCGCTGGAATTGGCTTCTCGCCATTTCGTTCGTTGTTGCGACCATATATGCCTCCACTGAAGCTAAGCGACTCTTGGAAATCATTGTGACTGTTGTGGTTGTTGTGACCATGTGAGTTGGAAGAACTAACGAAGTGAGAGGAACCACTGTCGGGTCGGTTCAAATACTGATAGTTGGCTTGATGTTGATTTTGAAAAGTATCTTGCTGATGGAGATTGTGGTGATTTTGCGGCTGGTAGTTGTGACTGGTGCTGCCACCGAGCGATGAAGATGAGGACGATGAGGAGTATGACGGCCGGTTAAAATCCTTTATGGAGCTGTATTTGTTTTGCGAACTAGGGATGTAGTATGGCTTCTGCAATTGGTAGCGTTTAGGTGGTTGAGCCGATGGTTTCCGCACTGAGTAGCCTGGTTTGACACACATCATTCCAAATACTCGGATTCCGGGCACACTGGCATATGTGGGCTGGTCATGTGCCATGGGACCCTCTGTAAATAGATGTGGGATGAGAAACGAATTTGATTAAAGTCAAGTGAATTTAGTTACCCATTTTGAAATGATCCGGACATCTACAGATCACCAAGTAGTGTGACTTTCCAGTTCGTGTGTTTTGCAGTGCTAACAGTGACCAATCTTTGGGTGAACGACATTCCCGCATCTCGGTGGTGGCTTCGCAGGTTTTAGCCAAGGTTATAGCCTAGAAATGGGGTAAAGGGAATTTTTTTTAAAATATTATTGTAGTTATATAGACGGTTAGCATTTGCTGTCCAATAATCCTAAACTACCTCTATAGAAATTAATGTCAGCAATGCAGAAGACTGTAGAAGATCGCCTAAGCGCTCGATTGTATTGGTAACGTAATCTGATATGTTCTTTAAACCATTTCTTTTGGAGACATTCACCATTGGAAAGTATTTAATTTAATTAATTTATTTAAGCATTAACGAATCGATGTCTTTTGGAATCCATTATACAACCATTCACTAATCTTTCCAATTAAATTGCATAAATATTCAAATTAACTAAACAGTTTTCTACATACAAAATATATAAGCAGATTTCAAAAGTCTGCAGACCAATTTGCTGCATGTCGTTAATGTTAATTTTTTTTATTTTTTTATCTGGCTTTCAAATCTTGAGACTTGTCTCTCAAATCCGATCTACTTCGCCGCCTGACCTACATCCACTATTGATCACACCTTCTACCAATTCCATCCTTCCCACCAGATACTTTTCCACTGTGATCTGAGGTTGCGATCGACAACACTTCACTACTCGACCTCCATTACGAATCATCCTTCTCCATTGCACGGTTTTCCTACCCATCCGACCTTCCTCCACTTTCATTTCGGACCTACATATTATATAGTCTACTCGAAGAAATGTTTAGAGTCGGTGAATCTTCTCTGAACCCATCATGCACATCATGCACCCATATACACGTTATACGGCGAAGGGATTATTTTGGGGATGATTAGACTAGACGGTTTGTTGTGTATACTTTTTAGCTTCAAATTTATAGGTTTAATGACCTCTGGAGCATTTACAAACGATTTGCTGTTCAAAATCTCTAGTTTCTATAGAATGTGCTAGAAAACCTTGTTTTCAACCTTCAGGCAAAAATAAAATAACCGAAACAATTTATGTTACGTATACGCACTGTTGTCCGTACCGGACCTAGATAGAGTGACCGAAGAAGTAATATATTTTGTTTTCTACACGTGCGTCATTTCATTTTTTTGTTGGTTGATCTTTCTTTTGCAATCTTCCAGCTCCGTATCAAACAACAAACTATCATCCACACTTAAGGAACAGTTTAGGAAGCTCCGTTTGTTCCTGGATGTTACAATTTTCTTAATAAATTTCAATTAATCAACCTTTCTCTCTTTTCATGGATAGCAACACTAAGTATGACACAAATATCCTCCCATTCGCATAAATAAACTCCGCCTTTAACCGTTTCTCATTTACCTTCAAATTAAGATGCTAAGCAAACGCCTACTCAACTATTTCTTCTCCAGACTCCGCATATGAAACGATCCAACTAGCTGTATGCTGAATTCCACTGAATGCCTGAACTAAAGTGATAAATCTTCCACTGTTCATTGCGTGCTAAAACAATTTTTACCCACCGAACTCCATCTGTCTCCTAGTCGCAATTAATAATCCATGTCAGAGATGTGCACACGTAAGGATTGTTGTTCAAGTCATGCAACACCACCTCATTTACATTCGCATCTGTTCTTTTTGTTTGTGAAATTGTATCTTCGATCTGATTATAGCATTAATCGTCATATCATTAACCCCAAAGTCATTCATCATAACCGCTAAGTAGCAATTGCAACCACTATCGTTCCGTTAGAATTCCGTTTCGTATTGTTTCTCTCTTTGAAATCCTCGATCTTCCCCTCATCATTTTGCACCACCTCCACCACAAATACCCGGTTGGCAGTGGCATCTTTGCATTTCCATGTGGTCATGTGACTCCCTATGTGACTTCCCTCCCCCAACAACCACCCTCTCCGCCCCCTAGTTATCTCCTTATTTTGCTTCATGTTTCTTTGTGTTACTTTTGGATTATCTTCTGCTTTGCTCTCTAATTTATCCACGTCGTGAGTCAGTTTCCTTTGGGGGATTTTCTCTCCAAGCACACGCGCGCACCTACATAGCTCCTCTCCTCTCACATGGAGCATCTTCTTCGTGTTTTTGCATGGTAAATGGAAAATAAGTCGTGTGGTGGTGGAGACAGTAGACAAAAATGGGAAAAAAAAGATCACAACGCGTTCATGTCATGGTGATCCGTTTTGATGTCGTGATCAACAAAGAGACCCTAGAGTATCTTGTGCTCTTCATCGTTGTCGACACAATACGGTATCTTAGCATAACCAACACACCACACGTAGGTGCAGCCGTAACGTAACCACCTCTGCTTGAGGATTCTCCTCTGTTTGGGGCAACGTGAAAATAAACAAAAACCACACAAAGACCTTAAATCGCGCATCAATACCGCTGCTGGTGGCAAAATGCCGTAATCGATGGCGGAGCATCATAATATTGTAGTCCAGAGGTCTCCTTTTTGCCTACGTTACAAAGTGTCTCTCTCTCTCTCTTTCCCTGGGTCGATCGATGGTTCGACATTGAAACTGCATTAGCCGCAAGTACTGCCATCTCGAAACGACAAACAAAAGATAGATGGAGCACGGATAGCCCACTATGTAGCTGGCAGATAGAACAATGCAATTAACCTTTAGCTAATTTAGCGGCTGCACTGCGCTGTAACATGAATGTGTATTTGTGTGTGTGTATGTGTGTATGTTGTGCATGCTGTGCCCCTTGGTGGAGCTACAAGTTTGCAACAAAAGAATACTAAGACTGCCATCTTCCAATCGTACTCGTAGCAATGCGATGAGAAATTAGAAAAATTACCAAGGGTCAGCTTCCAAGATACGAGTCTACTTGCGATATTCACCAACCTATGCGATCCAGCGAACGGATTGCGCTCCTCACGGAAATCTACTTTATGCAACATTGAACCTTTATTGCTTAATTATGACAGACTGCTCTGCTTATTCTTGTTCTCGTTCTTTTTCTGTTCTGGCTGGCCACATGGATTAGAACATTGTTTAGCGATTTAATTGCCTTAGAGCATGATGCCATGGGCATCGTTTCTCTTTTTTTTATTCGCTTCCTTATTGATGGTGCGAAATGCTTTCATCTGATATAAAAAAAAAATCCAATTTCCGTTTGAAAGTATGTAGCCTAATGTTGCCACTTTGTTTTCTATCACTTCCCCATTGGAAGTCACTTTAATTACCTCGCTTCCTGGTGTGCAAATCGCTCAAGGTGAAGGGCGAATTAGCGTGACAAATTCGTAACACTTGCATTAAAATCGATGTAAATGCTTTTCTTAGTAAATTCCTGACACTAATGTTGCGTAGCAAATGTGGAATGCTTTACAAGTCGTATTAAACCACACTAGCTCGTTTAATAAAGAGAATTATGAATAATCTACAACGCATTCGTGGATTTTTGATTCGTAGCATAAAATATATAATTTATCACGACTGATGCTGTACTTCGAACTATAGGAACACAGGTTCTACGAAATGGCAATGGCAATCTAGTAGGAGACGCACAATTTACTGTGGGTCTCTTACATCTATTCAGGCATGTCCAGGAGAAACACACCCACCTCCAGTCAACGATTAAGTACTGATTAAGTAGGCGCAGCCATCAAAAAGCAAAGAAACAACCAAAGTAACTATTTTCAAATACGGAGGTGTTGCCATCAAACCTTCAATCAAGCCTGAATGGATAAAATCAAGCCGGATTATTGGAATATTAGCTCCATATGTCCCTTTTACAAGAAAGCCGATCTATTATATTGCTGCAACTACCCAGAGATATTCCTGCAAAATGTAGCATAAGTGAAATAAGATCTTATCTAATGTACCTTGTAAACTTCTGCAGGCTTTCTGCAACATACTTTTTGGCGAGTACCAGTGTGCGGCTTTCGACGGTAGATCAAATTTTCGCACTTAGCCAAATCCTGTAGCATCCATCGCCTGCATCTCTGTGTAAAGCGAAGACGGAATTCGGGATTCCATCAAATTTGATAAAGCTGAGTCACCTAACACCATGATGCAACGTTGCAGGTGCAAACACGGAAGATACTATATAAAACAAATATTTTCAGTTGTTGGGATATCGAAATCATTGGTCGCCCCATCGTGCTGTTTTGGAAGCATTTACGGCAATTTATGAACATGCCAAACAGGTTGGTCTTGTAGTACACGTTGACAAGATAAGATATATGCTATCAACAAACGAAAGTATTGTCGGCACACAACCTTGGACAATATTTCAATGTTAATAGCAAAAACTTTGAGGTAGTTAAGGTGTTCATCTACCTCGGTGTCAACATCAAGCCCAAGAACCCAGGGAAAACAACGCAAGAAATCTTCGGCGAAAGAAATCGGATCAAAACTCATAAAACTCCTAAGTCAAAAGGCCTGCCCTACCGGACTCTAATTCCACCAGTTCTGATTTACGGCGCCAAGTGTTGTGACAATAAGCATAAACGCTTTTTTGAATGAAAAATTCTTCATCAAATTTTTGGACGCCACTTTTTTTTACTTATGTATAAACAGCCTCCTCAAATGCTACAACTTATACATACAGTCGTTCCAAACACGAAGTGGCGTATCTGCAAAAAATTACATTTTGAGATATTTGGCGTATATTATTTACCGATCGTTATTTATCATCACACGAAGTGGCGTATCTGTATTTCTCAAACCGTTTTATTATGTTTAACGCAAAATATGGATAGACAAAATACGATACATACGTCAGTTGAGAGTTTGCTCATACGCCACTTCGGGAACGACGATACTATCAAATATAGGCGTCGATTATTGGCGTAAGAAAACATATTGTACAGATTCTTCCCATGGAAGTCCTCTTTATTTAAATCGAACTTGTTTGATTCTTTTAGAATGAACGTTATTGAAGGGTTTTTCAAATAGGGCCCTTTAAAACGATCGATCTGGTTAAGAGCACTTTATCTTGCACGCCCATATCTTGGGATCAAGCAAAGTTCAGACTAAACCCGACCTCACTAAATTTTAAAATTTATTAAAATCACTTTTTAGAAATCCTACACTTTTCAAAATTGTCCAGTCTTCAGCATAAATCAATAGTCTGCTGAATACAAGAGTTTAGTTTATGTCTTTTATGGGCATTTATGCCGCCCATAAGACATAAAATCAGGAGCTAAATGACTTCATTGAGGTACTTTTAATATATGATCGAAAATAATGATCGAAAACCTTAAGCCAAAAAGTTATGATGTTATGTAATAACTCATCAAAGTTTTGAAAAAGTGTCCCTAAAGTCACATCACTAAATGTTCTTAACTGCTTCACTACTTGTGAAAGTCTGACAAACATCTAAGAGTAACACCTGTCATAAGAAGCTTCATTGCTTATTTGCTTTGAATAATTGTAGAAAAAGTAAAACATTTCAGTCAGGTTACAATGGAGGGGAAATGCTTGACGAAACAAAGTAAAAATGTTCGCCTGAGTACTCAGATAAGAGTAAAACAGCTGATTTTGTCTTGAAAGACTTTTTAATTCCAGTGAAAATACCTGATATAGGAAGCTCATGTCAAATTCCTACGTAAAGTTTTCTTAAATTCTATCATTTGTTTGTGGCCTATATAGTATAAGTACTTTGCGAAGGTAAGCAACTTTCAATGAAAGTAAGCGACTTTCAATGAGTTTTTGTTTTTATAAAATTTCAATTCAATTTGAAAAACCAGCAAACGTCAAGGAGGCTATTCGAGAAGAAAATTTTGTTTTTTTTTACAATAACTTATTCGAACAAAAGCCAACGAAACTGAGAGAAAGGCTATTATAGTCGATGGATACAAATTTCTTGTATCTGCAGTTTTACGGACGTGGTCGTACGGAGCGATTCGACAATTATAGTTTAGCCTTGATGTATTTTATGTTCATTTTTCTAGTGAGGAATAATTATTCTAAATAGATTGAAGACAATAAAAAACGAGTGGTGGGTGCACGACTGGGTCGTACGCAACTTTCTCTTTCACAGCAAGTTGGGCGTTAGATCATATCATAAGCATTTTGATTATTGATGCTAAAATGATATAATTAATGTCGAAATGTATTAATACGAATGTTTACTCCGAATTTTGAAGGAATCGATGTCAATGTGAATAATAATGATTTTCCGTTATTGGCCAAAAACTGAAAATTCCGTTTAGTGATAGTTGAGCTAAAACTAATTATGTGGAATTGCTTCAAACTGTAATTGTAGTCTGTATATTAAATTTCATTCAATTTGGCATAATAGTTTGCGAGAAATTAACAATTTTCTTTATATGGCCTAAATGACAAAATCCGTTATATGGATTTTCTCGTAAAAACTGGGTATGCAGTTTAGTTGGAACTAATATGGCTATAGTATATATAAAGTTTAATCAAAATCGTTAGAGCCGTTTTCGAGAAAATTGAGGTTATGTGTAATTTTTATATGGCAGGTACCGTTAATAACATGGCTAAAAGCAAACAAAAAAAATGGCCTAGAATTATGACCAAAACAAGCTTGGATACGAAGTTTGAAGAAAATCGGACAAGCCCTTTAGGCTGGGGAGACCATTACGGACAGACGGACCGACGGACGGAATTCCAAAAACCACTTTTTTAGGCTCCGCTATCACCGTAATGTTAGAATCAATCAAAATCTCGAGGTCGAAAATTTTCACGAAAACAATATCTTTCTCTTTGTAAGAGAAACTTAATAATGAAAAAAATATCAGACAATGAAATATGGGTTGGAATAGTTTTTACCTGACTATTAAACTAACATTTTACCTTATTATGCAGAATTAATCTTAGTTCTAGAACGCGGGTAATGTTTCGACATAGCAGACCGAATTTATCAAACAGTTTTTGTTCGAATACGTTTTGTATCTGTTTTATGTTAAACTTTTATGTGAACAAAAATATAGTAAAATCACAATAAAAAATCTGTCTAACATTTAAAAGTATATATACTCTTAGATTTACTTATTATTGAGGTCACTAAATCTGTGTAATAATTGCTACCGTGAAATCGGAAACCACTTGTCATCTGAATCCGTACTTGGACTTGTGCCATTGCTCCCATTTGATTTGACGCCATTTGCAAAAAATATAGCAAAATGACATAACTGTGGATCAAAAGTGATGTAATAGTTGATACAAGTAGTTCAGAAACCACTCGGCTACTGTTAGATGTCTTGCCAATAATAGTAACGGGGCATTTTTTAACGTTTTCATTTGATTGTGTTCTAAACACTCTCACTTAACAGTTATTCACTTGAACATTTTATGACACCTAGCCACCTAGCTGGCAAAACATGTTTCAAATACAACTGAACACATACCTATATCGTTATATATTCACTCCTACATTATTGACTCTTTCAGTATTGTATCTTATCATAAATCAGTTCGTCTACACAGAAATAGATTCAGCTAATTTAGAAAGAAAGATAAAATAATTTAATTTCTAAAACTATTTTTTTTTATAATCTCGTGAGTTTCGGATAGATAGCGAAGAACTGTAGGCGCCGTGGCTTAGTTGGTTAAAGCGCCTGTCTAGTAAACAGGAGATCGTGAGTTCGAATCTCGCCGGGGCCTTATACAAGGTTGTGAATCTTTATGGCTATTTTTATATTGAATGTGTTATTTTTGAAAATGCGTCTGCCATTAGGGGTGTTCCAGTAAAAGAATCCTCAGAGATTCTCCTCCACTGCCTTAGGTTCTTGTTATAGCTATTATCGAAAATCATCATATGAAATTAGGTTTTACTTATTTCGTTTTTTATGAAATAAATCATTGATGTTCATAGGCAAATCTTATAATAAACAAGTTTTTCCAAAAATAATTTTATTTTTAATTAAATATGCTGATATACTAGGGCCTAGTTCTCCGCATCTAAAGTGCGCTTATGTCCGAAAACCTGTGAGATTTTTTAAACAGATGGGATTACTTCTCCAAATATTGGCTTATCTTGGTAGTATGGTATTCGATCACCACGGCTTTATGTATCCATCATCCTATGCGACCATTAACATAGACAAAAGAGTAGAGGATGCAGTGGCCTAGCTGTAAGTGTTTTGTACTACTAAGCTTTGGGCCACTTGTTCAAATGCCGAAAGTAAGGTTTTTTATTTGCCCCACCTCTTGCGATAAACATCCTCTTGCGTCTGACAAACATCCTAGAGTATAAGATGACGTTAAACAGAAAGCCCACTCGTTCGAGGAAAAAGAGAGAAAAGCTAGGTTTAAAGTTATGGTCGTTAATTTCAATTTTTAATGTACTTCATTGGGCTGGCAACTTCACGCGTGCTTCAGCTTAAAGGCACATCTTTTATGTAAGGTGTGGCCAATATGCCAAGCTTTTGATTCTTATGATTTCTAATGACTGATGTTAAAGAAATAAAACTCACGCATTTAGCTACAACTTGTTAAAACAACTTTTACAAATTACATAACTGTGCGATGCACTTGCCATTTTGATAGTTGAAGAAACAACATAAATAGTTACATCATCATACCTACACTTCGACAAAAAAAAAAGTCCTGTCAAACAGTTTAAGACAGAAACAGAAATTCAATTAATCGTCGTACTACCGTAAAACTTAACAAAAACCGATTATAAAACAATTTTAAAGTTGTGAAACCCGACGAACATCACCGCCAAGTGGGAATCATTTGCACAGCAATATTAAGTATACCGATAAACGTTCCAAGCTGATGTCAAAGTTGATGTCTCAATCTTGGTTCCTGCTTAAGTACTTTTTAAAATGTATTCCTTCCCCACATCATTGATTGACAGTTTGCTTGGTTAATGTGTGTAATCAGCGGGAAAATATTTAAGTGGTCTTCCGAGCGAGCTACACCCCCTAATTACGTCTCCTTTTCCCAACCTTCAAAACAAAAATCTCCAACCGCATTTTCCCATCGAATACTGAAAAGCGGCACTACAATGTTCTCCATTCTTTCACCAGATGGGCCGCGTTAAGTGCCATAAAATCCAAAACTTAACGATCCCCTTTCATAGAGTGCTCAAAATTGTTTTGAACTTTGCCTTCTAATTTCACTCAACGGTTATCTCAATTAACACCTGTAAATTGATTGTTTCGTAAATCACTGGATCCAATCAACAAGGTGGCACCGTCGCATCGTCCCTCGCTGCTGCCAGGGCATGAAATAGCCGTGTATAACTGTCTAATAAAAATAAATAATCGATTGCCTTGTCCCCGTGTGATCAGTATGCGCGCGAATAAAACCAGTATCCTTGCGATGAAACCCAACTCAACGGACTTATGTACAAAAAAATGTAATTACCCTGCCGATATGTATGTATGGTGCACAAGTGCACACTAACTTCCCATTTGGGACAATTATTTCGTGTATGCTGTTGTTTTGTTTTCCTTTTAGGAGGAGTAGAAGAAGACGCGACTCACCTTTTTCTTTCCATCGCCGACCAATTTCGTTGTGTGCTGATCGTCCTCGTTCAAGCTAGCCGAACACGGATCCCGGTACCTGTAAAACAATCGATTTGGCTTGCATTAATACTTGAGCTTGTTGGTATATGAACCTCCCAGCTGCCAAGAGGTAGGAAGTAGATTTGGACAATTCTTGTTAAGCCAAAACTAATCCTCCTTTGCCTAGCTGTGCAATGGAGTTGGTAGGCGGAGAGTCTTCTTTTCGGTTTGGTTCACTATGAAATTACCTTGATGGGCATGCACACAGTGGTTGGGTATAGTTGAGTCGTACGTAGACCGCATTGCAGACCTGTTGGATAGCACACTCTGGAAGCAGGTAAATATGTTGATTATGTGGATAGTAGTGATATTTGGTGGGCTTTGCTGTAGCCGAGGGTTTCTGTAAGAAAAGACGAAGAAGAAGATTGAATGAATGTCGTTAGTGATACTTTGGTAGAATATATTGCTGGGAAATACAGAAGCAAATGGATTTTCTATACGGTTATAGACCAGGTGGTTAGGGTAATTGTTATTATTGTACAGTGTGGTTCACAGAAAATAATGTAAAAGCTACAAGTTGATATTGGTCAAGCCATGTGAATGCGTGAGGCTTTTTCAAATATATTTTTGGAATTTTTAGTTTTATATGTCTTTTGAAAAACGTCGTACATCATGTGTACCACTGCATTTAATCTTTCTCCGTTTGTTGTTTCATTATGAACGAACTCAAAAGTGTTTAAAAATAGATTTGTTAGTATTTCGATATATTTCTATGTATATATCTACTGCTTAAATCTCCAAAACTGGTTAAAACTACCATTGGTTTTAAAAGTCTCCATTTGTAGGTTCATTTGCAAAACAAAATGTTGTGTAAAATAATATTAAATATGCTTTCAGTAAAACCTTATAAAGGGTGATCCAAGTAGAGATACTTTTTTCAATAGCCTTTTTTGACAGATCACGTGTGAGTCGTGTCATGCTGTCATGTTATTTTTGTTTAGTATTGTTTGGCATTTCATAATGGAAAGACTTACGCGTGAACAACGTTTACAAATTGTTCAACTTCATCATGAAAATTCACGTTCTGTGAGGAATGTGTTTCGTGCACTTCGCTCAACTTATGGTCAACATAATCGGCCTACTGAGCGTACTATTCGCAACACCATCACCCATTTTGAGACCCAGCATTCATTATTGGATAATATTCGACCGAATAGACCACGTCCAGCACGCTGTGAAGAAAATATAGCGGCCATAGCTGAGAGTGTGTAAATTATGCCGGTGCGAACGTAACCGTCAATGGCGACCGTTATCGTGCCATGATAACCGACTATTTGATGCCTGAAATTGAAGCTCGTGATCTCGGCGACATTTGGTTTCAGCAAGACGGCGCCACTTCCCACACATCGCATCAATCAATGGACTTATTGAGAGAACATTTCGGTGAGCACTTAATTTCACGTTTTGGGTCGGTCGATTGGCCACCAAGATCGTGTGATATCACGTCGCAAAGTCTAACTAGACTTTGCGACGTAGCAACGGCCAACATTTGATAGACATAATCTTCAAAAAATAAATGCCAAAGAATGTTCTTTCAAATGATAATAAACATTCTCCATTAAATTTGAATTTTCTGTGTTTTTTTCTTTAAAAAAGTAGGGAACCTCGAAATGGATCACCCTTTATATGTACAGATTCGACTTCTAAAATTGAATTAGTTTAAAAAACCTTTTAAGAAATAAACCCGGTAAAATTTGTATAACTGTGTTATCTGAAAGACCAAAATAATGTGTTTTATGTGATCCTAAAAAAAATCGTCTTCTCAATCATGCCCTTTTTTAAAATAAAGAACAAAAAAATCGCATTTGTTTTACCTTTGTTGTATGTGGTTTGAAACAAACTAAATGCCATCAAAGGCTTTCCATAAAAGCCTAACCACTTAAACAGAGTTAACAGTTTTAGCTGAAACATAAACTTGAAACCGATTAAAACAGAAACAGAAATTAAATTAATCGTAATTTGACCGTAAAAGTATACAAAAGCAATACGAAAACAATTTCAAAACATTTCTTTGTTGCAAAACAAAAACATTACCGCTAAGTAAGATGCATTCTTGTTTTTTTGCAATTCTAAGAATTCAGAGAACTTATATTCTCTTTTTTTAATCGAAACTGAAACATCGCATTTGAGTTGCCTCCGTGGTTTTTGAGTACTTGTTAGTTCAAAATTTCATGAAAAAACTCTATTGATGTAAGCTGTTAAAGTCCATTCAATAGGGTTTCAAACAAATCGAGAAATTCAAGAATTACAATAGAAATCACGATATTTTTAAAATAAAAAAAAAAACATTTATCGAATGAAAATAAATAACACCCCAAAGAGCGCAATACTATTAATAAAAAGTTACAGAAATTCGAACTAGAAACTAACTGAAATATTGTTCTTTTAAAACAATACCTTTTAAATAAAAAACCGTACATTTCATGTTGCTGCATTATGTTGAAAGTTCCCGTTGAGTTCATGCTATATACAAGCCAAAAAAAAAATATTATATTGGTAATCACAGATGTAACTTTTAGAATGCAAAAAAACATGCCATTTTTTTAAATTCAAACAAATAACATCGCATTTGATTTATCTTGTTTTCTTTAGATAAAAGCGTGCAATAGCAAGACCCCTAAATCTATCTGAAATACGTTGTTTTAAAAGCCTCCAAGTACCGTTATCAGATTTCGTCACATTTTGTCACACTATCTGAAAATCTATGTAATACATCTAATGTAGAGTTTATTTCATATGCTTTCGAATAAAATCCAACAGCTTGGTATTTTTTGTATTGTTTGAAATAAAACATAGCATTTGATCTGTCTTCTATGATTATGTGACGAGAGACGTAGAGTTTATTTCATATGTTTATAAATAAACCTTTTTGTAGAAACCACGAAAATATCTTCTCCGAAAGCTTAGAATTATTTTGTTGTATAAAAAAAATATTATAAAAAAAACATCGCATTTGATGTATCTTCTATATATGTGGAACCATTGAACCAATTAACTGCTTTGTCAAAGCAAAATTGATAGGCTTTTTTTTTATAAATCTGCCCTAAAATTTCGTCGAATTTGGAAACTGTCTTATTGTCGACTTCCTTATTGTCGACTTCCTTCTTTTCGTACAGACTATTCCAGTTATAGCGAATACCTATCAAGCCTGTTCCATTTTGAAAGCCTCCAATTAGTCTAATCTCAGCATTTCGAGTCCGTCTATAGATAATATCGTGCACCTGTTGTTAAAAGAAATCCCTTCCACTAAATCCTTAATCGGTGATTATTCTGGGTGCTTTTGCTACTTGATCGTTTCGTACATAATTGCGTATAATAAGACGAAAATATTCCGTCGATTTCGTGTGCGTTCTGGGTGCAATACATTGTTGATGACCTATGCATCTCGCTCGTATGCCAGCCTGATTGCGGAAATGAACACTGAATGCAATTACATTCTATCCGCCATGTTCTCCTTCTGTAACCACACCATCTGCACAATACACAGCCATTACACAGATTTGCCTATTCGAACAAAAAATTTAATTTTTTAAATTTATTTTCCATTTACCTACGGATAGAGCCCCAGTTCTCATGGCACACAGCATAACCAAACCTCCGACCATCAAGAAAGTGTGAAAAAATAACATCTGTCCCAATGGTTGTGGCCGGGCTCATCAAACAGAATTTATACCGCACCATAAAATTTGGTAATTTTCTATCATTATTTGGCTAGGAGAACAAAGCTCTCATTCTTCATATCGTATAGCTCCGTCATATATTCCGAGTTCACTTTGAGGTTTTTTTTATGCCCAGCGCCGATCGGTAGCACTCTGGGAGTTTAGATCGTTTAGAAGACAATAGATCTCTGCCAAGTCGGTGTGGCCAGAGGAAGAGCATACCACAACCACTGTGTGCGTCGGCTCAGTTAAGACATTCGAAATCTGTCCAATTAGACGTTGATTTAGCGGTGGTTGACCCACAAAACAAATTGGAATGGCCAGCGCCGCGCCGCGCCGCCGGCCGTCATTCCGGTGCGAAATTGTTTAGACAAAATGAGTTATGAGCTCTCTCGTCGGCTTAATGGTCATGTAGTAATGTGGTACCCTGGGTGTCCCAGAAAACAATGGAATTTGCAAAAAGTTCCATCTGTAAAATTAGAAGAAAAATTCCACGAATTGGTTGGCACTTAGTGTGGGCATTTGATATCCGAAAACCGACGGTTATTACCTTACAGTTTTTAACTTAATTTTGGGAAAATGTTGGAACATGAATTTTTTTATGATCGCAGATTTGAGCTGTTCGCTGAAATGAAAGTGATGTTGGCTGCATTGACATTATTTCCTTGGTTACTATTAAGTTTTTTGTGAGAATATTATAGACATGTTTGCATGTCATGAAACCAATGCTTGGCCAATAGAGCCAATCAAACATGGGTAGGACAGGGCATTTGATTCACAGAGCGAATTATAGCCTTCTTAAAGAGAAAAATGTTATCTAATTTTGACATCGAATTATGAAGTTATATTTAAAAACTGTTGGGTGAATACAAAATGCCCTCATTGCTAACTATTGTAAATGCCATTAATAAATCCACTGTATCACTGATATGTCAACAAATCACAAAACTCTTCAACCTGTCAATTTCGTTAAGTATCGCATGTTACAGATCTCCGATTAACAGTTTGATCAACTGTCATCAATTAATTATTATCTACTTATACGCTAGTGGTCGTCTAATGACATGTTGTCCGCAGTCAGCAGTCACAAGATATGATAACCCATACTGGATAATTTGATTGATTGATGTTGGCTTCCTAGAAAGTGGATATGATTTTATAATCACAATTAATTTTTCATTTCAAAGAGTTGGGTACAATTAGGTGGTATGGTTGGCAATGATTACTTTTGTGGTACAGCAGCAACACCACCATCACCTCTTCATCGCACGGTCTGGCAATAATAAATTGCAAAATAAATAGTTTTACAAAATGGAGGAGCTAGCTGTTAGTGTAGTGTATGCTTTAACCATGTTAAATGAATACAATATGTTTGTGTGGTTTTTACATGGTCAAATGTTTAACATGAACATGGGTTATGCAATGTTTATGGATGTGATTTTTTGTCGGCCAGCAGTGATGTGGCGATGTACCATCCCAAACATGTATATTATATGTATAAACGCAAATTTAATGAAAATAATTAATTAGTTTGCTGTCAGCTTTTTTAAAAGCAGGAATATTTTTGTTATTGTTCCTAGAATATGAGCATTTATTTCGCACACTTCTAATTCAATTTTTTTATTTACCTTTTGAAGACTTTGTCAAAAGAATGGTATTCTGCAGGTTAAGGAGTATTAAATATTCAAAACGCTTACTGTGGGATTAATTTATTAAGCACACAACACAGTAGTTAAGAAAACAGTTAATACATGATTGAATTCAAATTTTCTTATTTTACCGACTGCAATTCTAGCGTATTCTAGCATGACTGGTACAATTAAAGCTCTTAGAAGATGAAAGACCTAAGCGACATTTTCAAAAATTTGAGTAATCAGCAATTAAAGTTGTTTATACATAACTCATTTTATGTTTTAACATTTTAATAAAAACAATAAATAGTATAAACAGATATTTTGAAGTAAACAAAACTAAAGTGTTTTATAATGTTTGTAATATTTTTGATTGAAAAGACAGGATTTGTGAAAGATTTGCGGCAAATTTAAAACATGAGAAAGCTACAATCTGCTTTGCGGATCGTTTAATACCCTATCCCATCCCACCCTTAAAATTAATATCCCCAAAATGTGGACTTTATGAAGATGAAATATAGGAAATGACGTTGTCACAACATGTTCAGACAGTTTATCAAAATACTTCATGGTTCGACAAGAAACAATGTCTATTGCATATGCCTTGGGCTAGGCTATACAAATGGTCTAAAAACGAAATGTTCATATTAATTTTGTTACAGGTTTTGCATTAAAAGTATTTCATTAAATTTTTTTATTTTAAAATTTGACCGAAAAAGTTTTTTGTACTAAAAACTCCCAAAAAGTTGGCGTGGCAAAAAAACGTTATATAGAAAAAATATAGGTATTAGCATTGTCTAAACATGTTGTTTAAACACTTTTTCAAATTTCCTACCATTTGGCGAGAAACAATGTTTTTCTTAAAGGGGGCGTGGCAGTGGGTGGATTTTAAAAAAATGTACACCTTTTCTGAAGCAACGCACAAGGATCCTATATACCTACCGAATTTCATTCTCCTAGTTCAAAATGTAAGGCCTAAAAACCGGTGACATACAGGCGGGCGGACGGACCGACATACATGGCGTATTCGACTCAGCTAGCGATTATGAATGGATCCATATACTTTGAGGTATATCTAGCTAAATTATTTCTCTATGTTACAAAAAATGTATCAAAACTAATATACCCCAACGGAATAGGTTATACAAATTAATAATCGAAAGAAAATAGTGATATATCAGCCACAGAAACAGCTGAAACCCTGATAATGAATTATTTTTTTGTGTGTTACGCAACAACGCGTAAAAATTATTGTAATGGCGTAGCGAAAATATAGCCAAATGAATCTTAAGACATGTACCCAAACAAAATTCTAACTGAACAAGCACTTATACCTCAAGACCACCTTCAAGGCATACAATACGCTATTCATTAACATTGGTAGGTATCATTTGACCCTTTTATCCCCAATTGTTTCACCACTAAAAATAATGGGTCTAGCTTAGATATTCGAAGATCGTAGAAAATTTGCCGCAACTCTACCCAAGCCTTTCCTGTGAAGTAACAAATTCATTGAACTACTAAGCGCGGGGTCTCTGGCTCGAATCGCCAAATTGACATCACCTAAATTTTCACTGTGCCACCTCACTGTCATGAGATGCTTCTCAAATTTGCGTTCGGTGTCGGCGTTAAACAGGAGATCCCAATCCTTGTGCTAAAAATAAAATTTCGCACACACAAATTTATGGAGAAGCTAGGTTTCACACCCACTATTAACCGGTAAAGGGAAATTACGAAAAGATAGAAATCGATTTTAATATCGTTTTGATAGTGAATTGTTTCTGTAAATGAAGTTACTTTAATGAAAAGTATAAAATTTAAAGGAAATAAAAAAAAAGTTCTAACTCTCCCTCTGCATTAGCATATTTCCTCCAAAAGTACTTTGCTGATTTAAAATTTCAAAAACAGTTATTCGAGTGCTGTAGGAAGTCCTCGTTCATGATCTCACTCGTCCTTGTTAGGCGGTAATTGCGCTCCAAAGAAATACCCTCCATTTTCATCTTAAGAGCAAATGAAATCGCAATCAAAACAAAGTGGATATGACAAGAGAAAAAAAGTAAATTTCATCTCTGTCTGTAAAAACCGTTGAAATTATATTTGCCCTTATTTTTCTTCTTCTTAGTGATAAAGTATTCTGGCGACAATGAGATTGCAATAGGACTCACTCTCATTCAGAGTTTCCTTATGGTGTGCAACGAAATCCCTTTGAATAAATTAATTCAATTTTAGTCTCACTTTCCATGGACGTTCTGTTTTTTTCTGTTCAATTCTCCCATCGAAGGAAAAATTGCACAAAAACACGTCAAGCTCTAAACCTCTAATCAATGTTAATAAAATCCTAAGAGAAAATCCACTCATTTGCCTCTCTCATCGCCATCCGCACATCGATAGCCATCCACACTTTTATGTGGAATAACAATTGCGAAACTGAAAAAAGGTTAATAAAAATCGAGACCTTCACATGGTTCCACAATGGAAACTGAGAGATGAACAGGGAAAAAATAAAGAAAATCCTCTACCACCAGCGGCGGAAAACAATTGAAAATTAAATTTCCAACACACACACTAACGTACATTTCCCTAATCACTTTCCCCCCGCTAGCTTGGTAGATGAAAGTTCACTGTCTGATGCCTATCCGCCTGATAAGCCACATCATATGGTGTGCAGCCTTCTTTGGAAAAACAAAAAAAATTAAATTGGTTGCATATTGGCACGTGAACGAAGGAATCCACCAAAGCTTAAGCATTCCGTTTTCATGGAAACTGTGTGCGCACAAAAATCGTTCCCAATCCAAGTATCTCCTAACGAGGACATGACATGGTGCCGCAGCGAAAGGGGTCCGCACAAGACATGAAAAACAATAGAAAGTGATTTCGCCTCTTCCTCTTCTCGTTGTCAGAAGTATGTCGTCGTGAGGAGCATAAGAGGTCGCAAATATAAAAACATGTATCTTATGGATACAAGGAGATCTCAAATAGATTCGATCGGTTTCCTAATTGTGATCAAGCGCGCACATATATTCTTTTAGTTCTGCGGACGAGTGCCACCATCTGCTGTGGTTCCCCCCATTTTCTACAAGGTAAAACTTTCCACCTTTGTTTTCTAATTATCATTTGAGAATCAAAACAAAAGCATTTGCATGTATGGATGTAGGTTGTGGATGATACCACTTATTGTCGTATCTCGGCTGGGGGAATGTTACAAATCGTTCAGAGGCGCACTGAAGAATTGTACAAACACTCAAAGTTGTGCCCTAAAGTGTGAATGGAAATTCCGTGAAATTCCCCTCGTTAGATACTTTGAGGAGAATTTTTATTTTGTACACAATGGTGGGCTGGGATGGAGTACTTTGATGGGCGCGTAATTTCGAGGACTCTTTGGAATATATTTTCACTTTCGTGGGGATTTGTGAATGAAATTCGGCGAATTTCGACGCATGAGCTCATTTTTTGACATTCACCAAATAAATTTGCATTTTGTATGCCTGCAATGAGGTGAAAGCGATGGCGACATGATAAGTGGTAATCGCAGGACTGCGCTTTTTTTTTACTTTGATTGATGATGGTATCTGGTGTCATCGTGTGTCTAGTCTAAGTGGTTGCTATAAATACTTATAGACCCTCTTTGAAATACAACGTCTGTGAGTGTGTGAAGTTTTTTTTTCTTTTAATCCCTACTTTCTTTTAAAGATGTTAAAAGTCCAATGAAGGTTGTTCTTGGTTTTGTTTGTGTTATTAAATAATAAGAGATTGTAGAAATTAAGGTGGTATTATGTTCATTTATGAATGTCTTGGTAGGGAAAATGTTAAAACTTTGATTTGTATCAAGACTTAAACAATTTATTAAGATTCAGCTGTAGTTTCACAGGAAAAATGTTGTTCTTAGCATGCATCGGTAACCCCAGTGTTCACAGTTGTGTTGACATCTGCGTTGTATTTAAATTCCTTTAATCGTGTTTATTTTTTGTTACTTTACTTTACTTCACATGGACACCGATTCATTTAAATTCCAGAATCTTATTTTCACAGTTCTACATTATTTATATATTTTTTTAACTTCAATAACCAAAACTAATGTTATGGTGTATTTTGGCCAAACTTTACAAATCGTCAAATGTTCGCATGGTTGATATTTGATCTGACGCCTACCTCGACTGAAAGAGAAAGTTGCGTACGACCCAGTCGTGTACCCACCGCTCGTTTCATTAATCGGATGGTGCTACTGAAGTTGACATTCATTTGAGTAAGTTCCCGATTGAGATTAGTCAGTAAATGCGATTTGTCCAGTATGAAACGTTTTATTCCTGTCAAGATAGATTTAAATTTGTAGTAAGGGAAAACCCCTACAATCCAAGTGGTATCACAATGGAAGAAGTATGTGTGTGTGTATATGTGTGTGAGTGTGATGCCAGATATTATAACCTTGCATAAGCTAACTTAGTCTGTAAATATTTTCTAGGTTGGTGTACATATGAAAAGAACAATATTCTGCCTACGTTCTCGTCTAATTATATTTTGTAGAATTCACACACTGTCATGAGAAGTTTCTCGAATTTTCCGTTTGGATTCATCGTTAAACGGGAGGACCTCTTATATGTTGTAAAGATAATAACTTCGCACTAACCTATGAAGGGAGAAGCTATGTTGAGGGCCTGTATGACGTATGAGTCGTAAATACCATTTAATATATACCGAAAAGATTATAGACCCATAAGTCTGGCCACTTTTGCTATAAAAACTTTTGAAAGGCTGTTCGGCATGGTGGCTAGAGACCCCTGCAAAGTATGCCTACACACCATGACCGTACTATCGCCATTGATGACAAAAAGACCATAACCCACCATTCGTTTTATAAAAAAGATTTGAAAGGTTGTCATGATATATGCGAAGCAAATCTATAATTCATATCAATTTATTCAGAGAGTTCAAGATTATTTATTTCACAAAGCTCTTGAGTTGTCAAAATCAATAAGACTCATTTACCGTCACATCTTTGGCGGTAAATGAGCGCCTTGTAATTTAACCCTGTAATGATTCTGTTCGTATAGTAAAAGTTAATAGAAACGCTTTATATTCTTTGAGATAGAGAGTAGCATGAACTTTATATCATTTCAAAGCCATCGTCAATGACTTAAGATTTTTGTCTCTTTACATAAATATAGCCCTAGACCGTACTTAAAATCCTTAATTTCCTTTGAAAAACACACACAAGTAATTAAACACAAAGACACGGTTTTCTTTGATTCGATAAACAACCTTATTTTCTTCTTAAAGCCCAGACCACTTGTAACAAATTTCCCATGAATTATCTTAAAATAGTGCTTTATACATTTAAGTCTTTGCATTCGCTTATTAAAGCAAGACCACTTAAAGTTCACTGACTACTTAGACATGATGATGACGACTGCTGAATGCTATAATGTTTTATTAAACAAAACTCAGTACCTAACGGTTGGATTTTCTGCTACCTGTCTACCGAAAAAAATACCGCCTAAGCGGATTAAAAAAAGAGCATCTATTAATTACGGCTACCCTAGCTCCATTTGTCCCGTAAAAGTGGGAAAAAAATATACGTCCGGGTAAGCATATTTTCGCTGCAAAATTCCAACTCACTAAAGAGTGAGTATCTGTCTGGTAGTGTTCATCATCGGTTACCATGAAAGCCCATTAAAGGGTCAATGTCTCCCCAAGACCGGTGTTTAAAAAACAACTCAAAATAAAAAAAAAAACAATTTGTTACGCTCTTCGTGGCGCATTTCCAATTATTCCCGTGGTTTCGGTTCACATGCCGAAAGAAGTGACCACCGGTCTCACTTTGAGCTGAGATTTGTCCCGCGACGCGGACAGAGTCTTGCATAAGGCCGATTGTATGCAATCAAAGAATACGCGCGTCGCACTCACGTCGAACGAATTACGTGTGTACAACGCCATGTAATGTCATCCTTAATGGCTTAAGGTCGGTCATTCATTCATAAGGCCACCACACACCCGTTGATGTTCTGGTGCGCAAGAAGAGCGGGGAACAGCACATCGAGCTGCGATGGTGGTATTTACAACTGCAGTGCAACCCGGTGGTGCCTTGATACATAAATCTGGTCGGTCGCTTGCACTAAAGAAATGGGAATAAAAAAGCCGTCAACACGCATCGTAACGCAAGTGTTGAGTGTTGAGTGTTTGACGTTTATTTGTTATTCAGTTTTTCTCTTCTAGTTTTTCTTGTTTTGTTTTTTCTTTATATAGATGCGTGTACTGTTATTCTAGACGGCGACGTAACGCAAAACTCTGATTATAATCCATGCTACAGTTTATATCATCTTTGATGACAGAAGGCGCGGGGTGTATGACATAAATCGACGTTGGCATTAAGGGAATGCCATTTCTGTTCTACAGGTGATTAAATCTGTTGCTCCTTGTCTATTTTGTATTCGGAAACAAGTGACATTTGTTTTTTATAACTTTTTTGACAAAGAGATGGCTCTCTGTCATGATGAATATGAATATCATGCTGTGCACGATGTCGTCTGAAATAATGTGGTACATTTATTGTTACTATCGTGCGAGTGCGACGATGAATTATTTCAATTCCATTCCAAGGAAGGAATGAAAAATGAATGTGTAAACCAGAGTTACGTCTGTTTTTTCGTTCTTTTATTTTGGTGTGCAATTTTGTCGACTCTTTGAACCTTTTAAGAAGAGCTCCAGCTCAGACTGTCCAAAAAGTAAAATGAATGACACTTTTCGCAGGATGTCTATAATCCCTGGGTGAGAATGTTTGTGGATGTGAGAATTACGTTTGTAGAAAATTACAGTATTCATCTCAAAAAAGAGACATTTCATGCAAGTAATTGGAGGTAGATTTGAGTTCTTGTGCGTGGAATGAATGAGTTTTTTTTTTATTTATTAACGCATCAGGACTCAGGAGCATTGTTATTCAGACAGTGTATATTTAATGGTTTTGTGGGATTTGTTGCTTCTTTACGACTGGAACTTGTAATGCGTTGTGATCCTTGGGCAGGGATTTTGTTGAGCAGGTCGTTTTTGTAATTCTAAGTAGTTTTTTAGACCCTGGATTATATACAATGTTTAACTCAAATACGCTGATACCCGACCTGAAATAGTTCAACATTGATATTGGTTTGGGCTGTCCCTAATGAAATAATTTTTTTTTACTGAACTAGTTACTTATTTATTTAGAGCTTTGTCTGCATTGAGTCTTCTACCATGCTTTTGACTTCCCCTCTAATAATTGATCAACTATTTGACCATCTTGTTAGAACCAAATATCACTGATATCACTCTATACAATTATGCCCAAAAATAGTCTTAACGTGGCAAGATAGTAAATCCTATTGACCGTAACATGACGATCATTTACACCGGCCAACAAAATAGAGTCTAATAAAATAAAGTCGACATTACAAAGACACTTCTTGAGGATGCAATGGAGTCTCTGCACATTTTGCTTATTTACCAAGCAATTAAGCAACCAAAAGATCTTAATCGCTAAAGCTAAAGATGAACAATGAAATTCAGTTTCTCTTTAAACCTTTGCATAGTTTCGACACATAAAATTATGAAGGCATTTCAGTTTTTTAGTAAATTTGATCTTGTAAAGCTGTAGGCCAAGATCGAAGTTTTTCCCACAATGTATACTGAGAGCTTCGCAATCTAGTGAACTGTATAGAATCGACATATTATGAATAGAAGGACTTACAGTTGCCATATTTTCAGTACCTCGATGGCTGTGTTGTATCCAACTAAGATCACTATGCATTATTCGCATAAGTATATCTTAATTCTATAAGACTTTCTAGATACAGAAGCAGCTTTACTACATGTCAGTTGATTTCAAAACACAATTCTTTTTAAAAAAAACTGAACTCCTATCTCGATGTAACCCTTCTTGTGAAAAGATCTTTAAAGTTCTTGGTGCAAAGAAAATGTTAAGATTGGCTCTTACTATGGACTATTATGATGATACGTGTTTCATAAGGCTATCGATCACGATGGCAACACAAAACGGCGAACTTTCACAAGGTTCTTTAGATCAATTGCTTATGAAAAAAAAATCTAAACATGGAAAGTTAAGCCATTTGATAAAAGAAACATAGTTAGCTAAAACCTTTGTACGAATGCAATATAGACAACCACATTATATATAAAAAATTAAATTAATTAAAATTAATTAAAAATTTTCAAAAATCTTGAGTGGATTTTGAAATCCTTTACACTTGTTCCGAAGATCATGCACCGAATTTTATCATCTTAGCTCAAAATGTGGGTGGACTGATCTACCAATATGGCCTGGGTCAGGTGTCGGCAAGTTTTTTAAGTGGGGTTCAGATACGGTTGAAAACTTTTATTGAGCTTCAGAGCCGTAGAGCAGGACTGGAATGATCAGGGTCTTGTATATTATTTCTTTAGTAGTTTGAATGAGGACTTTACTACTAAATTGCCTACTTAGCCCAAAGAACTAGTGGTTGACAAGATTAATTTTCGGTTCATTTCTATTGAGATATTGTGGTCAGAGTTAGAGCGGAGCCGAGGTAGACAAAGTCCCGTAATACCTCAAAGTTATATCTTACAATGGTGACGTTATGTCTAATTCGTCGATGTTGTGTGTTTTTTCGAGTTCACAGAATATACATGATCTTACCCTTCTTTACAGCAAAAACCATTTTTGCCGCTTCTTTCTGTATGCTCGCAAATGTAGCTATGACTATACGTTGAGTCCGACTAATGATATAGATAAATAAACAAACAAATATCAATATCGTAGGCGTATGCTAGGAGTTGCATTGATTTTTGGAAGATTGTGCCTCTGGTGTGGGCTCGCCAATATTGAATGGTTCGTTCTGCCTGATCGCCGCACCGGTTTACAGTCTGCGGAAGTGATCCATCCCTATCCTCGATAGCTTGCTTTCTTTGCTCTTTATTCTTTTTTCTGAAAAGTCGTTGTTCTTCCCTCCTTCTTTACCTATAGAGCTCAATGGCAGCTCTCATCTTCGTACGGAAAAACTGATTGGAAACTCAACCATAGCGAACTCGATAGTCTCGCTTGACAAATATTAACGTATTCATACACCCCTTAGTACATGCTTATTATGAAAACATATTGTTTTCATGATAATTTAGTCATTATTTAAGAATAATATACCAAAGTGAAAATCAATCATAAAAAATCAAAACGAAAATATAGAACCAAAATAAAATTAAGCTTGGTGTGGTTCAAAAAAAAAATATTTTCGTTTCGTATTAAGAAATATGACCCCTGCAAAGTTAATGTTTCAATTGTCAAAAAGTCGTCAATATTTCAAAAAGCAGAGTGAGTTGGATGATTGTTTTAAAATCGTAACTCTGGGATCTAAAATGATAGAACATTTTTAATTTTACTTAAACCATGATCCGGAATTGTCGTGCTGCTTAGTTGGAATCTTTCAATTATCTTATATCAGACTGAGGGTTGATTTCACAATCAAATTTTCGCTTAATATTGGACTTAGTCAAATTTGGAGTCGCTTAGAATTTCGTGCAATTCGCTACGCTATCTGTTGTGAGTCTAGGTAAGCCACGGGGGCAACTTCGATGCTGGAGAAGAGGGCTCGGCACGCTTGCGATTGCTCGGCTTAACTCGTCGGACGGGGGTAGTTCTTGCCCCTTCCCCAAAACATCCCAGCTCAACAAACATTTTGTCTCGTGCCAGATTCAAATAAAAATAAAAAGAAAATGAAGAAAGCTACTTTACTTCGACCTCGGACAGAAAATAAGGACTCTAAAAGGAAAAGATAGAATGAGAAGAAAGAGGAAAATGAAACACTGAAATGCCTTTGCCAATACACTTGAAAAAGACTGGGAAAATAACCGCGATACTAAAACTAACTAACTCTAATGAAAAAAGGAAAATAACCTTTTTTTTTATAAAACTATTTCTAAAATCTAAAACTAACCTAAGACGATCAAACTCATCCCAGTATCTTTCAAGCATATCGGTTCGATAAAATTCCGAAATATGCCAGATGTTGTTGGCAGAGCATGGCCTTCCCACCCCTTTGTGTCTCGCGCACGTAACACAGCCGATGGCTATCCTCTGGCCAAGTCTATGAGGAATAGCCCCTTAATACCTCCACAGTCGCAATCAAAGTCCTGAAATGTTAAATCAAAATAGTCACGTCATGTCCTGTCGTCGTTCGTAAAAGTCACTTCACGTCATGTCATTGCACCAAAAGACGGCCCGCCCACCGTCTACACACCACCAGCGAAAAAGATTTACGCACACATCATTAACAAAAAAATCTCAACCACAATATTTACTAATTATATAAATCATTAATTTATTCAAAAAGAAAAATCTAATCGAAAGAAAAATCCTGCTTCTAATATTAATTTAAAACTACTCTATCCAAAAAAATTCAAATCAAACGATCCAGAAGGGATCGGAAATGTAATATAAAAAAAAACTTAAAACAATTACTCACGGTTTAACTCTCCTCGTTGTTTGTCCCTCGAAGTCCTGCCGGCAGCACCAGAGAAGGATGAACGATGGTTGATTCCACAATAGTGGTTACACGCGCACAACTTAATACTAAAAACAGAATTCTTATACCCTAACCTTAATACAATATTCAAAAAACAAACAAAATCAAAATGAAAATCTAAAATCTAATCTTAACACTAAAATTATATATAAAAATTATAAATTGAATTCGAATAAGATTCAATCTCTTGGATTGATCTTTTATTTCACTATTTCACTTTTTGTTCCCTCTGATGGGTTTGCTCCTCAATTCTTGACACTTGGCTGGATTTGGTGGACACGCTGCAAGAATTTTGGTTTTTCGTGGGGACGAAGCACCCACTTTTGCACAAAAGCACTTTGGTGTTTTCCTTATTTTCTTTCAGTGAATTTGTAGGGCACTCTGGGGCACACTTGGGTATAATTAGGAGGCTCGCTTTTGGATGCGGTTGCGGAGCTCTCCGTTAATACTTCCGTATCGCCGTTTCGACGGCCGTTGAAACGGTCACCCGGTAACCCTCAGGTGCACAAATTCTCACAAAAAAATTCACTTATCTGCTACAAATGGTAGCAGAAGCCCGATGAAATTATCGTTACACCTACACAAAATGGGGGGTTAATTTTCACGTAAAGAAAAATCATGTGGTCACACATACCTCTGCGAAATGAATTTTATATCCAATGAATTCCTAATTCCCTCGGATATTCACACCAAAAGAATGCCTTACTATCTGACGGACAATTTGCCAAGATTCCTATAATAATGGTGTTAATTTAGGCTATTTAAATGGATACCAAAATTTAAACTCACCCTGAAACAGAAGTGTCAATTATTTTTCCACTTCACTGTAGAACAAAAAAAAATCGGGAGCAGCTGATTCTCGGTCTTGCCTCTATTCAGTTTTTTTGCAAAAAGAATTTAAGGGCACTGACCGCGAGCCGTTAGCTATCATTGAAATTGATAGTCCATCAGCTGTCCCAATCTCTTGCACATACTTGCTCTATACCTTCATATTCTGCCCTCTATTCCTCTCTCTCATTGAACTACCTCACATTTGTTTCCTTTCTATGTCATAGTTTTTCTTTCGGTCATCTGCTTTGTCTTCGCAGATTCCCCTATATTTTTTTATCAGTCTTCTCTCTCTTTAAACATTGAAAATTGACCCTCTCATATGTTCCTTTTCTACTCGCGAAACTATCATTTGAATTCGCCCCATTCGCAAATTCATGATCAGTTCACGGTAGATTCGACGTTTCAAATTACAAAACATAACATAGAATAATAAATAATACATAACATAATACAATACATAACTTAAATAGCACCTAAACTAAACCAATAACACGATTCAACAAAACAAAAAAAAATGGTTTGTTTACATTGTAAGTTCCTATAAAAAAACTACACCTAAATGTTATTTCGATATTCGCCCGAGTGAGTCGCTCTCACTGACGAATATGGAACAAAGGAGAATGCAAGAAAAGTCCATATCGTTAACGAATATGGATCATAAAAGGGACTGCCAAAAATAAAAGAACGTGAACACGTACACATCGGTCGGACGAAAATCGAAGGTAAGAAATTAATTTGATATGATTGATATTTTATTTGTTATTGTTTTAATTAATGTTGTTAATTGTTAGTAGGGGAGTGCATGGAGCTAGGAGACACTGGAGATCAGGATAGATTCCAAGGAATTATATCTACATGGGAGAAGGATAGGTAAGTTAGTATTTTATCATTTAAAAATTTCCAATTGATAATTTTTGTTTTATTATGTGTTAATAAAATTTTATTTCTACTTCAGGTTAATATGAAAGGATGATGGTGTTAGCAACAGGTGGTGATCATAGGAGTACGTGGGAAATTGGTGGTAGCTGGCAAAGCTATGGATTGAGGACAGGAGGACGTGGATTTGGAATGTAGGTAAGGACCGCGGTGCCTGTTGTAATGCCGACGGCAATTTGTTGTAATGCCGTCGGCAATCGCAAAGTGTTCGTTCGTGTCGTAGTTTGTCTCTACTATGCGACTTATGTTAATAATTATAATAAATAAACATATGTTAACAAATAAACAAAATTGTATGACGTTTTATTAATTTTTGTTTTGTTTTGGGAAGTTAATTTTGGAATGTATAGGGTAGTGCTAAAGGCTGCCGTAACAAGCTCGAAAACAGAGTACGAGTGGTCGTGAGTTCTGTGGATTCGTAAAAAAAAGGAAGCCTTTCCACGCTACCATTTATTACATCCAACGTGTGGCAAGGGCCCACTCCCTGAGTTGCTCATCGATTTACCGCGATTGCTAACCGGGCAAATTAGTTAACAAAAAAAAATGTTTGTGTCCTAATCTTAAAACTAATCTAAAAATATCACAGATTTATATCACAAGTGGTTTTACTGAGTGGTAAGTAATATACCATTCTACTTTTATATATTGGTAGAATTATGTGCTTCTTCCTAGCCTCAGTAAAACTACTTTTAAACTATAACTAATATCACAGCTAACGATTAATAAATTAATAAATAATAATAAAATAATAAAAAAAATGATAAATAATTACTTTATAAACTAATATCACAGATAGGTCCTTATAATTCTATTTGATAAATAACATAAATTGGTAAATAAATAATCTATAAACGATGACGAAATAATAAATAAATAAATAAACAAATAAAAACTCTAATAAATATCATACGCTTCACATACATATATATCACAGTATAACCAGCAACGACAGTAAGAGTGCGTCAAGTGGGGTGGGTTTTCTTAGCTATGAAGGTCTTTGGCGTGAAATACGCCTACCTTCTCCCCGCTAAGATTGCCTACTTCATATAACGAATTACCTTTCTTCTTCAATATTACCGATTTGAGAAATTTCGGTCCTAATTTAGCATTGTAGTTATCAGGTGCACTACTTTGCTTAAAATTGCGTCGGTAAACTACTTGTCCTACTTTGTATTTAATGTCTCTACTTCTAGTATTGTATGTTCGCGTTGCCTTGTCATGTGCTAGCCTTAGATTGTCAAATATTTTGTTCCTGATTAGCTCTAATTTGTCATTTTTACATAAAATGTCAGTATTAAGTTCTTTTACTAAGTCTAAGTTGCGTAAAACCTCATATGCTTTAGCGTGTTGAATCATTTGGGTGCCGAATACTGCATAGTAAGGTTCAAACCTGGTCGCATCGTGTACTACGCTTCTCAAGGAAAATGCTGCTTCGCTAACATGCAGGTCCCACCTTTTTTGATCTTCCTGTATGTACGACCTTATTTTGGCCAACACCGATCGGTTGACCCTTTCCGAAGCATTTGCTTGAGGCGAGTAGAACGCGGTGCGAACATGTTTGACTCCATACTTTTCTAAGAAAGTGGCAAACAAATCAGATACGAATTGTTTGCCATTATCTGAATGTATGTATTCGGGCACACCAAAGATGTGAAACACACTCTCTTCAAGATATTTTACTACCTCTACTGCCGTTGCCTTCTTAATTGGTTTCATAAACACATACTTAGAGAAATGGTCTAATACGATAAAAATATGCGTATTTCCGTCTTTTGTTCGAGGATAGGGCCCTAAGAAATCTATGTAGAGTCTCTGGAAAGGCCGCTCCGTTATCACTTGCTGACCCATCGGCGGTCGAGAAATCGTGTTGAGTGGCTTACAACACTTACAAACCTCACAAGATTTGACGCAGTTTTGGACATGGGTTACCATGCCCGGCCAAAAGTAATTTTGTCGAAGCTTGGCTAACGTCTTGTGGATACCACCGTGTCCTGAGGCAGGTGAGTGGTGTGCTGATTCCACAAGGCTCTCACGCAACTCCTTCGGGATCCAGAGCTTCCATGCTCGGTCGTCTTGTATAGCGTCGCCTGTCCTAATATCAGTTCGTTTATATACAAATCCATCCGAAACGTACGTGTCTGGTAGTTTGTCCTGGTTTTCTGTTATGGTTTTCTTCAATTCCTCATACTCCTCTGAGGAAAAGTATGGGGAATTGAGATCAACCTGCAGAATTTCGGCGTCAGAGGTGAGCTCTTCCATATGAACGCGAGAGAGAGTATCAGGGACGACATTTTGGGAACCTTTCCTATGCTCGATCATGAAGTCGAAGCACTGAAGTTTCAGGCTCCATCTGGCCAATCGACCAGAAAGATCCTTCTGTGTCATCAGCCACTTCAGACTTGCATGGTCGGTTATTATAGTGAAAGGCAAGCCCTCAACGTAGGCCCTGAACTTCTTTACCGACAAAACGGCCGCGTAGCATTCAAGTTCCGTTACGCTATAATTTCGCTGAGCGGAATTAAGCTTCTGGGACATGAATGCTATCGGTCGTTCGTTATTCTCCGCATCCATCTGGAATAGCACACTTCCTACACCAGTTGTTGAAGCGTCACATTGTATGTAAAAACGTTTCGTAAAATCTGGATTTGTGAGTATTGGTGCGGACACCAAAGTCGCCTTAAGTTGGTCAAACGCGTGTAGCGCGACGTCGGTCATTGAAAAAGTTTGTCCTTTTTTAAGGCAGTCTGTCATTGGAGCAGACAAGGAAGCATAGTTTGGTATGAACCTTCTATACCACCCTGTCATACCCAGAAATCGACGGAGTTGCTTGGGAGTCCTGGGAATCGGGAAGTCCCCGACCGCCGATATCTTGTCGGGATCTGTTCTAAGACAACCATCACCGACGATGTATCCTAAATATTTGATTTCGCGATAGCAAAATTTGCTCTTTTCGACATTGATTGTCAAACCCGCTTCCCTTAAACATTTCGCTACTTCTTGCAGTAATTTAGCATGAGATTCGAAATCTGGAGAGCAAACCAAGAGGTCATCGAGGTAGACAAAGACATTCTCTTTCAGACGAGAGGGAATGGCTTTGTCCATGAGCCGACACATTCTCTGGGCGGCGTTACACAGTCCGAACGGCATTACCGTAAACTGGTATAACGGTCGTCCAGGGACTGTGAAGGCTGTCTTCTCTCTTGATTTGGGCTCCAGAGGAATCTGCCAAAATGCGTCCTTCAAATCAATGCCTGAGATGAAGCGAGTGTCTTGAAGACGGCTCAAGAGACCTTCGATGTGAGGAAGCGGGTACGCGTCTTTCTTCGTCACCGAATTTACCTTACGCGAATCTAGGCAAAGACGGTTCTTACCAGGTTTTCTCACCAGCACCACCGGAGAGCTCCAAGCGCTATTGCTCTCTTCGATAACGCCTAGAGAGAGCATCCTGTCGAGCTCGTCATACAATAGCTTTTGTATTGCGGGTGAGATGGGATAATGACGTTGCTTTATGGGCATCTTTTCATCTTCCACCTCAATAACATGTTCTTCGAGGGCTGTCTTTCCCAATCCCAACACCGCAAACGAAGGATAAAGCTTTTTGACTCTCTCTAGCTCATGGTTCTGTGCTGGTGAGAGTTCCTGTAGTGGAGGAACCACCATTGTCGATGATGGTATGTCTATCTCTTCGATAACGTTAGGAGCGACCTTGAATGTTTTCCAGAAATCTACCCCTAGGTATAGTGCTTGTTGCAAGGATGGGACAACATATAACTCCAATTCATGAGACTGGCTACCCCAAGAGACTGATGTCGTGAATCGTCCTAGTATGCGTTGGTTGTTACCGTCAGCTGTTTTTATGTCAGTTGTCATCTTAGTCATTGTTATGTCATGTTTTCCAAGGAACTCTAAAGCTCCTTTCCCTAAGCAGCTAATGGAAGCCCCGCTATCCAAAAGCCCTACTACTTCCTCCCCTCCAATTCTAACTTTTGCGTATGGTCTGTTGTCGTCATTAATCGTTATCACAGATGCTAATATTTTGTCAAGTCTTCTTCTATTGATTGCACACTTCTCCCTTAACCTACGAATTTTTCGAAAATTCCTATTACTTTTCACCGGACATGTCACTTCTTCGCCAAATATTCGTCGGCGGGCAATCCGGTATTCTAGGAGTCTTTGATGAAGACTTTTTCGATGGGGGACAGGATTTGGGGTAACAGAGACTGGTACCTTCTGATCCCTCCTCAAAATTGAGACTCCTACTGATTCTCCTGTTTCACCGGGAGAGGTCTCTGAATCGGCGGGTTGCTCCCGGTTGCCCCGCCGACATTCAAGTTTTCCTGACATTTCAGGCATTGGAAACTCAGGTTTCCCTGGCCACAACTAAAACATGTCAGTGTGTGAAAATTTGAAGGACATGCCGGTGACGTTGTAGTAGTTGCCGTCGGTGTCCTGTACATGTCTGTTCTGTTAGTATTCGTTCGTTCTGTTCGAAAAGGTTTGTCAGTTGTTGGGTATGTTGTGTTTCTGTTTGGTCTACGTTGTTGTTGAAGAGCTGCCAGTTCAAAATCGTCACTGTCTACAATGTCATGTTGTTCGTTTCTAGTACCGTTGTCTGTTTGTTCGTCAATTTCGTTAATGTTTCGTCGGAATCGTTGTTCTCTGTTCGTAAGGTGTCGTTCCGCTCTCCTGCATTGTTCGCGCAGGTCTTGTAGCGTTGTGATCGAACAACCGAAGATCAAGTTCGCTATGCGGTCTTTTATGTTTTGTCTCAGTATGTCTATCAAGTCTAGTTCGTGTGGTCGGTTCGTCATCTGTAGTGTAAGAGAGCGTATGTCCGAGTAAAAGTCGTCGTAAGTCTCTTGAGGAAGCTGCTTTCGGTCCATGATAGCTCTCAAAATTTCATGGTCCCTTTTATTGTGCTTAAACTGCCTAAGAAGGTCATCCTTAAGGTCGTGATAATTCAGCTCGGTGTCGCTTTGATTCTCCTCGAGAAACTGCCAGTACCATTTTTCGGCCGGCCCGGACAAAAGATGGTGGAACTGGTCAAACAGTTGGCAATCAGTTATACCCCCTTTTCTCCGCAGAGTCTCCACACGAAATATAAAACTTTCGACGGACATCGTTTTCGATGTTCCGTCGAACTTAACCCCCCATTTGTGGATAGGTATCTCGCTACGCCGGCCAATGTCCCTGTTGTAATATTGGTCTGTCCTTGTCTCAAGTCTCGTTCGGTTCATTGGTGGTGATGTCAGCGTATCGTAATTGTCTCTTGTTGTTGTATTTTGTCTGTACGTCACATTCGGTGAGTCTCTTGGAGCTGCAAAAGAGTTTTCCAAGCCACTGATTTTCTCATTGACAACTTTTAAGCTATCCTGAAAAGTCACCATTAAACTTTTCATAGATAGCTCAAAAGCTGACATCATCTTGGCTTGGTTCTCCTTTACGGCCCCAGAGACTACCTCATGAATTTGTTGTGTAATCTGTTCGTCTTCAAGCTGTGCTTTTTTACGTACGTCATAGTCTTCGTAGTCGAAAGATAACTGTTGTCTATGTCTTAGCGTTCTTTCTGTTACGTTATCTGTTCTGTTGTCCGTTGCGTATTGGCGTTCCATTGGTCTGCGTTTATTCGTTGATGTTTTTGTGTTTACGTCTTGTAACAAGTCTTCGTACTGTATTGGAAGGGCTCGTTGCTCACTCCCAGATTCTTCTTGAATCACCGCCATAGGAGGAGCTACCTTCAGTTCTGTCGAGTCAACCGTCTTCTTTTCTTTTCGGTTTTTTGTCTTGTCGTCAGGGCTGAATCCCATAAAATCGTATGAGTACGTCGTAAGGTCAGTGACTTCCAGTTCGTCAGTTCCATGTCGGTCAAAGTCTTGGTCCCTATCTCGGCGATTTCCACCTGGCCAACCCCATAGCGAGTTAGCACCAGATACCTCATCTTGTTGTCGGCCTACCTCACCTAAGCTCCTGCTACCACTTACTAAGCCCCTCATCCCTCTGGGTTTGGATGGAGCCGCAGAATAAGTGACCTTAGGGATCGCCCCCGCACTCTTCTTCGAATCCCCCATTATCCACCAATCTCAAAACCAAATAAAAGTGTGAAATAAAAGAGCAAAACCAAGGGTAAAACAAAAAAGGAAAGGAGAGGAAGATGAATTCAAAAAAATTATCAACTTTAAATTAGAAAAAAAATCAAATTCAAAAAAAAAATACCAAATTAAAAAAAGTAAATATAATTCAAAATGTTGTAAAAAAAAATAAAAGGAGTTGTTTATATATAAAAAAAATTGTAGAGCAAAAAAAAAATGTAAATAAAAAAATGGTTTTCAAAAGTAAATCAATGAAAAATTGTTCAATATTGGGTTGAAAAAAAAAAATATGTTAAAATGTTTGTGTATATTATAATACTCGTAGTGGTGTGCAAACTTCAAGACAGGTTTTCCAATCTATTTGGTGCATTTGGTTCGTCTGTCCTGTACTAGTTTGTAATGTCCTAACTAACGTATGTTGGATTGCGACTGGTATTTCGGAATTAAATCGAGAGTTGAAGCATTTCCTTTATCTCCCCGCCACGCTGGCATTCGGTTGAACCAAAAACCAGGTTGGCTGGGGCCTTTTTTGGCTATGCTCCAACACGACCAAAGCTTCAAGTCTTACCACTCACGCCTCACCAAAAGATTGGGCCTTGGCCCTAATCATTTGGGTAGCAGCTAGCAGTTCAGACACTCCACTTTGGCCCGCTATCGGTTTCTTGACAGACTTCGAGTTACCTCACTAAATCTCGTAGCTACGCGCCTCGAGATCGGACAGCCACCTTCAGTCTATCTCAAAACCGACGGCTTAAACGGCATTTCAATTTTGTAGAAAAGATAGGATAGTAAAATGTAAAAGAAAACTAAAACAAAAAAAAACGTTGGGCGCCATTGTTGTGAGTCTAGGTAAGCCACGGGGGCAACTTCGATGCTGGAGAAGAGGGCTCGGCACGCTTGCGATTGCTCGGCTTAACTCGTCGGACGGGGGTAGTTCTTGCCCCTTCCCCAAAACATCCCAGCTCAACAAACATTTTGTCTCGTGCCAGATTCAAATAAAAATAAAAAGAAAATGAAGAAAGCTACTTTACTTCGACCTCGGACAGAAAATAAGGACTCTAAAAGGAAAAGATAGAATGAGAAGAAAGAGGAAAATGAAACACTGAAATGCCTTTGCCAATACACTTGAAAAAGACTGGGAAAATAACCGCGATACTAAAACTAACTAACTCTAATGAAAAAAGGAAAATAACCTTTTTTTTTATAAAACTATTTCTAAAATCTAAAACTAACCTAAGACGATCAAACTCATCCCAGTATCTTTCAAGCATATCGGTTCGATAAAATTCCGAAATATGCCAGATGTTGTTGGCAGAGCATGGCCTTCCCACCCCTTTGTGTCTCGCGCACGTAACACAGCCGATGGCTATCCTCTGGCCAAGTCTATGAGGAATAGCCCCTTAATACCTCCACAGTCGCAATCAAAGTCCTGAAATGTTAAATCAAAATAGTCACGTCATGTCCTGTCGTCGTTCGTAAAAGTCACTTCACGTCATGTCATTGCACCAAAAGACGGCCCGCCCACCGTCTACACACCACCAGCGAAAAAGATTTACGCACACATCATTAACAAAAAAATCTCAACCACAATATTTACTAATTATATAAATCATTAATTTATTCAAAAAGAAAAATCTAATCGAAAGAAAAATCCTGCTTCTAATATTAATTTAAAACTACTCTATCCAAAAAAATTCAAATCAAACGATCCAGAAGGGATCGGAAATGTAATATAAAAAAAAACTTAAAACAATTACTCACGGTTTAACTCTCCTCGTTGTTTGTCCCTCGAAGTCCTGCCGGCAGCACCAGAGAAGGATGAACGATGGTTGATTCCACAATAGTGGTTACACGCGCACAACTTAATACTAAAAACAGAATTCTTATACCCTAACCTTAATACAATATTCAAAAAACAAACAAAATCAAAATGAAAATCTAAAATCTAATCTTAACACTAAAATTATATATAAAAATTATAAATTGAATTCGAATAAGATTCAATCTCTTGGATTGATCTTTTATTTCACTATTTCACTTTTTGTTCCCTCTGATGGGTTTGCTCCTCAATTCTTGACACTTGGCTGGATTTGGTGGACACGCTGCAAGAATTTTGGTTTTTCGTGGGGACGAAGCACCCACTTTTGCACAAAAGCACTTTGGTGTTTTCCTTATTTTCTTTCAGTGAATTTGTAGGGCACTCTGGGGCACACTTGGGTATAATTAGGAGGCTCGCTTTTGGATGCGGTTGCGGAGCTCTCCGTTAATACTTCCGTATCGCCGTTTCGACGGCCGTTGAAACGGTCACCCGGTAACCCTCAGGTGCACAAATTCTCACAAAAAAATTCACTTATCTGCTACAAATGGTAGCAGAAGCCCGATGAAATTATCGTTACACCTACACAAAATGGGGGGTTAATTTTCACGTAAAGAAAAATCATGTGGTCACACATACCTCTGCGAAATGAATTTTATATCCAATGAATTCCTAATTCCCTCGGATATTCACACCAAAAGAATGCCTTACTATCTGACGGACAATTTGCCAAGATTCCTATAATAATGGTGTTAATTTAGGCTATTTAAATGGATACCAAAATTTAAACTCACCCTGAAACAGAAGTGTCAATTATTTTTCCACTTCACTGTAGAACAAAAAAAAATCGGGAGCAGCTGATTCTCGGTCTTGCCTCTATTCAGTTTTTTTGCAAAAAGAATTTAAGGGCACTGACCGCGAGCCGTTAGCTATCATTGAAATTGATAGTCCATCAGCTGTCCCAATCTCTTGCACATACTTGCTCTATACCTTCATATTCTGCCCTCTATTCCTCTCTCTCATTGAACTACCTCACATTTGTTTCCTTTCTATGTCATAGTTTTTCTTTCGGTCATCTGCTTTGTCTTCGCAGATTCCCCTATATTTTTTTATCAGTCTTCTCTCTCTTTAAACATTGAAAATTGACCCTCTCATATGTTCCTTTTCTACTCGCGAAACTATCATTTGAATTCGCCCCATTCGCAAATTCATGATCAGTTCACGGTAGATTCGACGTTTCAAATTACAAAACATAACATAGAATAATAAATAATACATAACATAATACAATACATAACTTAAATAGCACCTAAACTAAACCAATAACACGATTCAACAAAACAAAAAAAAATGGTTTGTTTACATTGTAAGTTCCTATAAAAAAACTACACCTAAATGTTATTTCGATATTCGCCCGAGTGAGTCGCTCTCACTGACGAATATGGAACAAAGGAGAATGCAAGAAAAGTCCATATCGTTAACGAATATGGATCATAAAAGGGACTGCCAAAAATAAAAGAACGTGAACACGTACACATCGGTCGGACGAAAATCGAAGGTAAGAAATTAATTTGATATGATTGATATTTTATTTGTTATTGTTTTAATTAATGTTGTTAATTGTTAGTAGGGGAGTGCATGGAGCTAGGAGACACTGGAGATCAGGATAGATTCCAAGGAATTATATCTACATGGGAGAAGGATAGGTAAGTTAGTATTTTATCATTTAAAAATTTCCAATTGATAATTTTTGTTTTATTATGTGTTAATAAAATTTTATTTCTACTTCAGGTTAATATGAAAGGATGATGGTGTTAGCAACAGGTGGTGATCATAGGAGTACGTGGGAAATTGGTGGTAGCTGGCAAAGCTATGGATTGAGGACAGGAGGACGTGGATTTGGAATGTAGGTAAGGACCGCGGTGCCTGTTGTAATGCCGACGGCAATTTGTTGTAATGCCGTCGGCAATCGCAAAGTGTTCGTTCGTGTCGTAGTTTGTCTCTACTATGCGACTTATGTTAATAATTATAATAAATAAACATATGTTAACAAATAAACAAAATTGTATGACGTTTTATTAATTTTTGTTTTGTTTTGGGAAGTTAATTTTGGAATGTATAGGGTAGTGCTAAAGGCTGCCGTAACATATCATAATTGACCCCCTGGGGTCATATCGCAGTAGTCAATAGCATAATCCAGGAATAGTACTTCACCTATAAGGCTTCGTCCGCCTACACAAATTCGCCACAACATTCTCCGCACGTCGTTGCATTTGTTGCACTGATTTTTTTTAGCAAAATGTACAATCCTCATCCGCCTTCGAATAAAGCCTCATAGCGAAATTAATCTTTATGAGCGAAATCGCAAGAACACTTGCTCGCTATATCCCTCCCCATTTGGGGTGGCAATGGGAATATACGAGCACGAGTATTTATAGTCCAAACCCCACGCCTTATTTTCGAACTCTAAATAGCCGTGAAATTTGTTACAATTTCCCCGGTCATTTTGTATCGAATTTTCCGCTTCATTTCGACGTTACCTGGTTGCCTAGTCCCCGGACCAGTTCACTTTCGTATTCTCTCCGGCTGTGGTTGGGCCCTACCCTTCCCGCAGCCACCACACAATCTATTGCGGCTCGGAGCAGAGACTGATTCAAAATCGGGGACATTTGGCCAGTTGAATTTCGCATGCCGTCGTCGTTGTAGTCATCGTCATCGTCGTCAGTTTCGCTTCAATTCAATTCGTTATGGATTTTGGCTAACAACGGGTCGCAACAATCCACAAGCACAATTATTGCCTACCGGTTGCGTGTGATGTGCAACTAGAAAGTCACAGGATACACTCGTAGGCTTCGGCCATTCGTATGCCTAATAATTTGCGAATCTCCGAGGTTGTTTGACTATGCGTGCCCAAAGCTAATTGCAAATCTTTCTCCGCCAAAACTACTCCGTACACCAGGAGTACGGGTATGAGTAGGAATACGTCAGTCATCCGTTGGGCCTTTCTTCGGATTAGATAACCAACAGTAACCAACCATTCCGGGAGAAGGAGATACGATGTCCGGAATGTTGTTTTGCTGTCTCTTAAGGCAGTCGATATACAAGTCCCGAGTGCCAAGTGTAGATTTGTTGCATCGGCCAACTTGGGCTGACTTTAAACAGCCGTAAGCTTGTTTGCAAATCTCTGCAGTCTGAGCATATTAATAGAACGTTCTCTAGCTCTGGCTGGCTACCTGTGCATTTGCCTAATGGCCCGCCACCATACGCATCGTAATAATCATAGATCCATCCAAATAGCGAATTGGACTAAATAGGCTTTCACGTTTGAGAGGTGGTCGTGTTTTCACAGTGGTCGTGGTGGTGGTGGTTCTTCTGGCCCCGAGAGTACCATGATGAGTGGCTTTTAATTAGGTGAACTGCGGTACCTGGTGAACCGGTTGATTCAGCCAGTCCGGAGTACAAGAGTACCTGCTGCACAGTGCAATGGTTTTAATAATACCAATCAAGATGGGGAGCGCGCACATTTCACAGAGATGAAGTGCTGTCAGTGGGGTACCGATGCATCATTTGGCTTGATTATGAAAACCGTTTGACAATGGCGCAGTAGACCGGCAGTAGGCTAGTGATTGAAATTACCTATACTTGATGGGTTAGTGTGTAATAATTGCACTCCTTTGGCACTCGCGGATAATGATCGTATCTGTGGATGTTTCTCGTTATGTCTGGGGATGGATGATGCGCTTGGAGTGTGGCTTTTAAATTTGTTACTTTAATTAGCCTTTCCAGGTATGCTGAGCGTGTGGACTGTTACTTTTAATTAAATCAATTTGTGAGAGATTTCTTATACCTAGATAAGGTAAGATTGAGAAAATTATTTCTAGATGAGATTGGAATTTTATTTTGATTTGTTGATGAAATTTTTTAAAAGTATTATAAATTGATTAAGAGATGGTTTTTGATTGATGTCTGATTACCACTAACGGTGAAAAGAAGACATTGCAATGAGAGTTTGTGGGAAGAAGTGTGGTAAGAGAAAATGTGGTGAGATTTTGTGGTTTCGACGGTGCCCTATTTATGATCGTACTATGTAAAGCTAAATTCTTAAATTCAATTCTATCATTAAGTGTGGGATATAGATGTCCCTACTTCGTACGCAGAATTACAGGAAAATGGAATAGCGAGCTACAATGGAATACCGAGCTAGAGCCTCATTGTTGAATTAAAATGACAGAAGGTAATTGAAGCGTATGATGGCATCAACGTCAAGGGTTGCAAAGTGATTTTTTTTGGATACAAAGTATAACTTTGCAAATAAAAATGAAGGGAAAGGTTAGGTTTTATGGCCTGCATCGGCTATTAATACCGCATATTTCTTTGCTTTCGGATAGTTATTTTGTTGTTGTCAGCATTCACATAATTCTGGAATTCGCTGGAATTTTCCGGATACCACCACAAAATTTGCAATTGCAATAATGCTCAGACACCGCAACATGTTGCGTTACATAAATAATCTGGACCTCGCAATGGTTAACCAAAATGAAACAGTATACATTGAGGGCAATATTGCCCTCATTTTAATTAATTAATTGGAGAGTAATCGAAGGTTGATCGCTTATGAAGAGTTGCAATCAAATTAATTTTACGTGGATGGACTTTTATTAGGCGCTTTAAATTTAAGTAAAACAAAGTGTGTGTGTGAGATACAACCGATTTTTTTTATTTGTTTCAAATGTTTATCGATGCCAAATATGAACTGAATATAACATCGTTCAAATGTCCGCCGCAGTCTCGCGGCTCGTCTGGTTGGCGCGCATCCGAAATATCCAAATTTGCATGACATCGCATATAAATTAAGCTGAATTTGACCGATACAAAAAAAAATACAAATTTTTGGCGCAATAGTACCCAGTACCCAGGGCCTAGCTTTCTCACAACCATTCATGTGTATGTGTGTACTTCTTGCACGATGGCGGGACCTCCTGTTTTATGCCGACTCCGAGCTATGTTGAGATAAGCTATTATTGACAATTGATACTACTCCTATAAATTGTAAGATCTTCGCGAGAGGAGGGCCAGTAAAAAATCATTTAGGTGTTTCTACGGCTGGGGATCGAACCCTGAACTTCTGCGCGGCAGTTCATCGCACTAATCATCGCGCAAATTAGCCCTCATTTGACCGATGGCATGGGGAAATTGGCTTTGAGGTTCGCTGTGGTTTTTGGGTTATTCGCAAAGACCCGCAACTTCAGAAAGGTCTAAGTCTACGTCCACAAGAAAAAGTCTAACTGGGTTAAATTCCACTATCTCGGGGCTAGTTTCATCCCCTCCAAGTAAGATGACCAGGCGCTCGAATCACTCGTCCAGAATTGCACATAGGCCGTCCTGTTGAAACCACATGGATAAAAGAAGTTGGTAATCATTGACCTACACAATTTGGAGATGATGCTGATGGACTGAGCAACGTCGTTCTCAAAGAAATATTGACTCTCACGGACAGCGGCAATCTTTTCAGCAGATCTTGCGTTTCGTCGACGTAGGACTGGTAGGACGATAAAAGAAGACCTGATAAGCAGTATTCCTCAGTAAGACTAAGAAGATCTCTTCTATCGATCACAGCTGATTTTCATAACAACAGACAGCCACAATATGTATCAAGTGCATTTCTTTAGAAAAAATTTCGAGACCGACAATCTCACGTGTTTAATGCAGGATGCCCCAAAATCCTATAGGAAGATGCTATTACTATTCCAAATGGCTTCAACTGTCAGTTTGGTTTTGAGAGTTGTAAAATATACAGATGAAGAATAATCCACTGAATGCTATTTCTCAAGATCGCGTAACACTCATTGGCCTTTGTTACAATATAAATTTCGACGTTTCCTGGTCGCGTTCCCCTCAAATATACTAGAACGACTGGCGTCGGAAGTCTTCGTATCTCTAATTCTGTCGAGTATCTCAAGCCTTTCGTATTTCTCCTTGAATCGAGTGTTTCAAGACTTTCGTATCTCCAGTAAATTTTAATGAAAGACTTGAAAACCGCCAATCGCGTCTAAACTATGCTCATGCTTTTCTGAATCTCAACGAAGGTAGTGGACGATTTTCGGACGAACATTATTATTTCACACTTATTCGTCTCTGCGCCGCATTGAAAGACTTGAAGACCTTCGTTTTCAAAGCGTAGGCAGCCTACCTAAACGACGGAGTTTAAAATTTCCGATCGAAAGTCATCATGAGCGCTAAGGCCCATATCCTCCTGATCGGACACCTAAATAAACGATATTGGCGCTTCAATCCAAGAACCAATCACGAGGAGCCATTAGATCTACTCAAGTGACCGCATGGTTTGCCAGATACCCGGAATTGTTATCAGGTCGAGTTTTTTCGAGGGCGCTTTGGGAAACTGTGATTGATAAGGAATACCGAGCCATGCTTAATTAGTTAAGAAGCCACATACTCTAAAAGCTCTGAGAGAATATACGACTAGAGCGCGATAACGTACCCCCCGAAGTTATAGCCAAAACTATTGAAAATGCAGTCAAAAGATCCCAAATGGACATAAACAATGAGGGCGCTAAATTGACCTATATCAGGCTTTTCAAATCTCGAAAGTAACACTTTAAGTCTTTTTCATAATTCCACCTCTGGCAGAGGACTGACAAACATCCAGAAGTATAAAACTGTCATGAGAAGCTTCTCAAATTTTTATTTCGGACAGGGCTTAAAAAAAACAAACCCTCCAGATGTACATAATATGTATTACACTACATGGGATGTAAATAACTAATATTTTGTTGATGAGTTAACTAATGACGAGCTGCGCATAAGAAAGCTGTCAGGTTAATTCGAAATTGAAAGTGCGTTCCGGTAAGGCTGCACTCTGTCACCGATTTTGTTTTCATTGGCGATGAGCGATGAGGTTCATGCTGCTTTTTCGACGGATAACAAGGAATTCATTAGAGTCATCCACCCGACTACTATGACGACATATGCCTTCTATCACATTTGACTATGGACATCCATCAATTGACAACAGCGAGACAAGCAGGCGTATGGTGGGACTGAACACTACCGAAAGTAAAATCATTTGTCACGGAACATATGTACATAGCTGGTATAGCTGGACAACCGGTACAGAGAGAGTACATATCTTCCAACATTTGAAGTGTATTCCTTTGAATGCGAGACCAAACAGGATGCTACTCGTCAAAGCTTATTTAGTGCTTAGTATACCTTCGAAGATGAGTAGAATAATACACAAATTAAGAAAATAAAATAAGCTTTGGCTGCAGGTTTGTAATAAGCGACAGACTTAGGAAAAATGTCATATTATTCGACGGTTGCAGCGAATACATTATTGACAATCTGGTATAAGAACAAATTCAAAAATATAATCCGTTCGCACCCTACAACGACGGAGGAATAATTTGACATCACTAAGAACTGTTTTAAAGAGATCCTAGAAAATAAATTTAAAGGCCAGCGGAGTACGACGCTACAGTAGAAAGGACGACATATTAGACAGTATTGTCCATACTAGGTTTGGCTAATTGACTTTACTGCCTAGTTCTGGTATACAGACCCAGTTAAACAAAAAATATCGGGCATTATCGGTCCAATCAGGGCCTCAAACCTTTCTTCTCCATTAATTTATGTGTGCAAAGTAGTATTTTCTTGCCACAAATAATAGAATCTGCTTTTTAAAAACCTGATATTTTGAGAAGCTTCTCATGACGGTTTTATTCTCTTGGATGTTTGTCAAATTTCACAAGTCTAGTTGTAGTATAACTTCCAATTAGATGTCTCCGCTCAGTTTACCAGGTTCACCCTGGTGCCAGCACAACCACCAACCATACTTTAGACCGTCTTGAAAAAAACCGGATAGTTCTATCCTCATTTGCTGATCTATATAAATCGATTTCTCCCAAATAAAGGGTTCTCCAAGTAGTTACGTTGAAATGGAACTTTAATCTCTTCAAGAAGATCATCCGCTAACGTTCTCATGTTGAAGGGTTCTTTAGTACGGATATCCTTCTATTGATGTTGATTGGTAATGCTCAATTTTGACCTATTCACCATTAAATATACATGGTATACATATACAGTTCTGACATCAGCATAAACCTCCTTCCACGATAAGCCTTAAACTACATAAATGCATAATTCTTGTTAAAAGGCATAGTGATTGTTTTTTTACACACACCCACAAAGGACATGTTATCACCCTATTGCGTGTTGACTGTCCAACCCTCACTTGGGGTCAAACGATAACAATTAGTTGCACTTAACGTTAGTGACCGGCTTCATAATTCCCATTTATTGCCGTAGCTCACTAAAACCTTTAGATACTGCGTTTAACAACACTTGCTCCACGCTTTAATGTTTCTACGTTGCTGTATATCCTGATTACATATTTTTATTCCACTGATGCAAATTGCACAGTTCAGTTGTGTGTGTGTTTTTTTTTTAACCCGTATTAAGTGATTCAGGCAGCGGTTTATATACCTCAGAAAGACAGTACCGAAAGCACGGTATTACCTTTGGAATAAAAAGTATTTCGACATACTTTTCCAAGGGTTTGAATAAATTTTACTGCTCCATAAGGGATTATGTATCCACAAAGGAGAAAACCCTATGTGGTTGCAGCTTTTGGGATTTTTGTTGTGGTCAAGTCCAAAAATATTTACTCCGTCGAACAATGCGGTTGCATGCATGCATTATTTATGCTTTTTAAAAAGCTGTATGTTGTTCAGTTATATAAAGTCTAAAAGCCTGACCTACCTAAGAATATTAGAAATAGCTAGAATTCAGCGCACTTTTACGCGGGACTTTTGAAATCAATCCGATCGGCTTATTCGAGTTTAAATTGACGGCAGATTTTTCTGCTGAAATTATTTGTCAGATCAAGGCAAGTGGTCAAGGTCAGTGATTTGAATTAGTGGTTTCTGCATATAAGAATCGAAGTCTTCTTCGCATCAATTTAATGCACCAAATAAGCTACCGTATAATGATTCCAAAAAGGTAGCTTTTGAAGGCTTTGTATGTTCAAGCGCTGTTAAAAATGTTAAAAAAGAATGAACGCAGATGATCTTGTGAAATTGAAGATTAATTTCTATAAAAACCGAAACAATTCGTTTCCGAACACCGTAGCATATAGGTCTTCTACCGATACCAGCATAAATTGGCCATCATTGACCATCAGTCCTCAAACCTAGCTTCTCCATTCATTTGTGTGTGCGAAGTTTTTTTTTTCGCCACAAAGAATCGGAACTCCAGTTTAAAGCCGACGCCGAATGTCAAATTTGAGAATTCAGATTGAGAATGATGATTGGATGTTTGTCAGACTTTTGCAAGAGGTATGGTAGTGAAAAAAAATTTAGTAGTTGCCTTTCAGGACATAAACCAGGGACCCTGTGCTTAATAGTCCAATGCACGTACCATTGCACTTACAGTTTCTATATTTTAACAACATTTAAAAAAATTGCCTGGGTGGTACCAAGTGGGCTTACCCTCTGAGAGGAAGACTTGCAGTCAACTTGACTAATGGTTGAAAGTCATAATATTCAAAATGCCCCCAATAACGTCAATCCTCTCTTACGGCTAACCCGTGTGGTAAATGCAGCGATCCCGTCTAGGATTGTACCGAACTACAGAATCCGAATTCATTAAAAAACTTATGTAACAAGGTCCTATACGATAGGGGTCAGAAATTAAAACATCCTAATGAAGGTGATTGGAAAGCAATTTGCAAGGGCGATGGCTAGGGACAACAGCCGGATATTCGGAATGCAAAGGATTCACACAAACATCATGCGAAAAATGTGGCGTCGGACACTGCTACAACAAAATAAATAATTGCTTCAGATTCAAATTGCTTTTGACACAATGTAGCAGAAATGCAACAACGCTATTTTTACAAATAAAATAGGTATAAACAAACATTGCGATTCAAGTTCTCTTTATTCTATGGCTGTTGCCTAAAATCCTTAAACAAATGCCTGGATAGATAAATAAATGAGTTCGTGCAAGTGGATGTAAGTGTCTCTCACTTTTGAATAAAGTGTCGAAACATTATTCCAGTAAAAACGTTCATTTTTATTAGAAAAGGTGTTATTTAAAAATAATGTATCTGCGAAGTGGCGCCACAACTAAAAGCGATCTCTCATTCACGACTGCTTCACCATATTTGCGCTACTTTCTTCGGAATGTGCGCCTAGTTTTGCCTCATTAGTTAACCTCCTTTCGGATTCAAGGTCATTTAAAATGATCACCATTATCCACCGCAGTTGCATTAACGTTCCTGCTGCTGCTGGACAACAGACGGCTGCCAACGGCTAAAAGTCAAATGCACTACCATTAGTTTCATGAATAATGAAGGATACTAAATGTTCCTATTATTAGTCAGAGAATAATTGAGTGTTACTATTGTTGGTTAGATCTACAACGGAAAGATGTGAATCTAACCTAGTTTGGGGGCATGTAACGCCCATTGGACCACTAAGAAAATTGTATCTTGTTTATTTGAATGGCATACCGATGTTATTGGAATTGTATCTTTTTGGAATTCTGTACTAAAAGAAAGTTTTAGGCAATCTCATTCCATGTTACATATGCCAGCTAAAGTGTAACAAAACACGACAAGAAATCTCATACCCCCCCCCCCTCAATTCCCCCCTCTCCTACATTCATTATTCATAACAACAAATTATCTCAATCACAACAATGTAAGCCCAACAAGCGCATCACATACCCATTTAAATCTCTCCCGGTGCGTATCTCACAAGAACCATGCATCTGTGTAACCGCCACCAAATGAATTCTGATTTATCGTGCGAAAGCAACAATTGGAATAAAAATTCATTGTCCGATTGAAATTATTCAAATGACCACTTAGATCTCGCCTGATCTTTCATGACTTCGGAGAGAGACCTTATAAACGGTTTCACCCTACCACCTGCACACCGGGCAATTCTCCACGCAACGTTAGTCAGCATACAAAACAAATCGATGCGATACAAAATAAAGGCGGAAATTCAAGACGAAATATGAAAACTTTCTGCTAATTCAATGTGCAAGACCTTGTAAAGACGCACCGCGCACACAGCCCGAATTTGGAACACTTCTTCTAACCTAGAAAATCACATCTGCATGAACGAAAAGAAGTGCAAAAAACGTCGTATCTGGTAAAAAGAAATGCAAAGCTACTCGTTTAAATTGAAAATTGTTTCGAAAAGGTGTATACAGTCGCTGGCTTTGCCAGAGCAACTTGAATCTATGACTTTATTAAGATTGCCAACTGTTTCTAGCTACGCTGTGTATCTCTTGTGGTATTCTCTGCCACCCATGACAGTCACAGAATAGAAGACAATCTTCCGCATATAAACAAGTTTATTATATTTCCTAGCCACATCCATTTCCTCTGCAAAGCAGTCGCTTCGCGTCGGCGTCGGTCGGTCGTCGTCGTCACAAATGCGACTAGATACACATACAGATACAACTCGTCGTACTCATAAAAACAGATTTTTTTTCCAGATTGTGTTACAACAATGAATCGCTGAAAAATTGTGAAACCAATAGTTGTGATAAATCTCAGATGCATAGATAGCCAGGGACAATCTGTGGTGTGTGTTTGTCTAGTTAGGCATACAACACTTTGCCTGAAACAGTGTATGTGTGCTAGTATCTCCCGCGAACTGTGACGGGCGGGCGGTAATTCAGGTTGGTTTTATTTCCTCTCTATACATAGAATTTCGATTTATATCCCTGCAGAAGAATCTATCAATGAAAATTTGTATAGTTTCTCCTCGACCTGGAAAGGAGCTCGACGCGCACACAGAGACTCGACTAGGAAGTGCCGGTCGAAAGAGTGCCTTGCCCACACTTGCACTTGATGATGGTCGCATGAATTTCAATTGCAAATTGCATGCGGCCCAAACAAAAAAAAAACGACACACTGGTAACTAACGAGGGGGAGAACAGCATCCCTGGATTACATGCCGCTGATATATCTGCAAGAGAGAGGTAAAAAGTTTCATCTCGACATCTGCGAGTGTACGGCTTCGTCGAATGTGTGTATCTGTGGTATCTACTCGTATAGATGCAGTTTTTACTTGGATCCAAAATTTTGCAGGCAGGGATGTGCAAAGTACGAGTGTGCTATTGCCCTAGGTAATAACTTTACTCCGCTGCGCTCGTACCTTTTGCTATCGCTTGCCCACCAAGAACTTTCACTTTGGGTTAACACATTCGTGTAGTTGGCTCTCTATCCCACTGTTTGTTGATGATTGTTCGTAGAAAGAATCTTTGGGAAGTTGGATGCCCAGGATGATGGTTGTCCGCTGACATGACTACGACCGTAGACAGCTACGACAACGGCACAAGAGTTAATAGGCAATCAGTTATCACCGCCTGTCGAAAGCAATACGAAAATAGGACAGTTTTTGATTTGGGTATAGTGATGAAGCACTTGATTTAAATTGAAAAAGAATAGGGATGAGAGAGATAGGAGAGCATTCATCTCAAAGGGGATATTAATTGGACACTATCTGTAGTAGATACTTGCAGAGTTGTGTTAGATTTTATATGAATGTTAGGGTGAAATCGCTTTGCTTATGTTTGGCTAAGTTTATCCCAGATGGACACACTACGGTTAAGAATAGATCCAAAACAGTTACCCGGATGATTATCGAGGCCACAAATAAAAATAGTACCACCCGAGCGTCATTTCTGTGCTCGTAAAAGGGCATGAAAAGACAAAAATACGATGTGGCACTAATTAGGAAAACTCAAAACGCATTAGCAAAAAGCGATAAGGAAAAAGCATACATTTTTGTCGCACATCTCGAGGAAACATTTAAGCCCTTTGATGGTGTTGCGCTATGTGAAAACAATAATGTTTTCGACACTACAATCGTTGGGGCAACAATACCTAGTTTACAAAATATCAAATTGCAAAACGCTCTTAACGAAGTCAATGAATGGACAAAATTAGGACCCGTTAACACAACGATCCTCCAAATTCTCGTGAAACAAATTTATTGCTGATGTTGCACAAACCGCGTTAGAAATTGCAGAATACTGAAACTCTCAAAGGAAAATTTATATATAATATACTCGTGATAAACATATTAATAATAAGTCGCATACTTTGTTGCAATACACAACAAAAAGGGCGTTGGTGTTAGTGAGTAAAAATCTAACACTACTGTGAGTACGCGCCGACGGTGCTCATAGTGCCTATAGAAGATCTCCATCAGCCCGCAGAAAAAAAAAGTATGTGCATTAGTAATTACATCCAAGTATACATATTAATCGGGTGGTCGAATACGTGTCATTTTGTCCCAACATGGCTTCGTCAGCTGAATGACAGGCAATTACCCAGAATGACCACTTTTGTGGTTGACCGAAATTTGGAAATTAAAAAATCCGTAGGTACCTTACATTTGAATTTTTTTTTAAAGAAATCCACTTTTACGATTGAATAAAATCAATTGCGGTAAATAAAAAGCACCATCATCTAAGAATATATATATGTACGTGCATTATATTTTCGATAATTTTCGTAAGGATAACTGCGGTACCCTTTTATTTCAGGAAATAGACTACATGTGCACATCTGTTAAATGAAAGGATATGGAAATAAAATCTTAGGAGCAAAATGTCAACAGTACCATTGCAAAAAAAGAGGCATCCAATGTAGAGCCGACGCATGGCAGAAAATCCTGTAGTAACATCCGTTGGACATGGTCACCCAAACGACAGCCTGTCAATGACAGACGACTACACTTTTATCTGAAAAAGCTATCCGAGTGAGCTAAAAAATCTTATTTTTTTAAGTTGCTGTCCGCAGATGACAGACGTTTACATAGAATGACCATTTTGGTACAAACAATCTGAGGGGATTATGGCGTTCAGAAGTCACCTGGATGACTTTATTTACCAATGAATAAGTGTATATGTATACTTAGCGTCTTAGCGTCAATGTTTAATTGTTCAAATTAAGCTCTGGCTAAAAAATTGAAAATATAAGATCGCAGGTGCAAGCTGCAGACATGATTTTTTTTATTTATTCCGTGTATTGGGGAACAATTTGCAATGATAGAGTGAGGAACACAAGAATTCGAAGGGAGTTTAACTTTGAGCAGCTGCTGCTCCGAACTGATGTTTTACGCTTTGGTCGTCATGTAGTACCAATGTCACTATATCGACATCCGAAGCATGCCATAAATGCATTAATGTCGGGTAAACGTCTTTGGGTAAGACCTAGGTAAAGCTAACTGACATAATTACAATAATAATACCAATCTGCAAGTCTTAGACTGTATTGCCTTAGCGCTACATCTATAGTTTTTAAATAACTTGCACTAGAATCAACCAACATTATATGTAAAAAGGTTCTCATGATTGTTTTATTCACTGGATCATTGTCAGACTTTCGCTCGAAGAGTAAAGTCGCGCTCTAAACATCCGGACATCCGTATTAAGAAAAATACTTAATCGGCCTTAATCTAATAACGCCTTAACGATGCTTAGGTATGCTTGGTAGATAGAACGTTGCTTTAAAAAAAAAAAACGTTATTTGGGTGGTACGTTTATTCCAAAAACTCTCTTTTAGGCATGTACAATGTTCTATTATCACAATAACAGACTATAGAATTCAGACTCCTGACACAGCAGATAAGGCGATCATTGTTATATACTTGAATCCTCCACTTACTTTTTTAAGCAGCGCTACAGTATCCGGTGAACCACGGCCTTAAATAACATGAATCGTCATTTTTAACGCCCAATGTTAAGTTTTGTAACTAGGCCTATGTCGCTGCACAGCTCGTAAAGTTCGTGGTTGAATGTTCGCTTCCTTCTAAACGAAGACTGCATAAACGTAAGTTAGTGGGGTTACAGTGGATTACCTATTATGACTGATGGTTAAAATTTAAAGCCATAGAGTACCAATAGTTTTACGAAGCTTAGCAGTGCTTATAGCCAAGATTTCATCTAGCTTCTAGTACATGCTCGTACAAAAATGTGATCACTACTAGGTGCCCACTAAACAATTACACTTTTATGAGTTACATCAAGGAAACTAAGCGACCAAAACCTGAATTAGTAGATTCATTAATTCGAATGTTATAGAACTTCTGACTGACGATGCATACGCAACTCATCCCTTGACTATCATCACAGGATAACTCTTGCATGGTTCAATATATTAAATATCACATCAGGTAGAGGAAAACTCGATAGGGCTGAAAATATCTTGGGGTTAGTTCTCTTAGAATGGAATGTCGTCCAGCTCGAGTTTGCACTTGTAGGTGAAGCGATATTATTTAGAGGGCTTATGACTTTGATAATAGTATCAAATCTGTCTAAATTGATTGCATTTGTGATATTTTGCCTTCATATTGTCGGGAGGCTAAAAGGCGGTTCAGATTTACTTCAAATTTGATATAAAGGGTGGTTAAATTTTAAAGGCCGATGTTGATTTTGAATAAAACACAAATTATTTAGGAAATTATTGTCATTTCTTTTTATTATGATAATATTGGTATGATTCAATTATGTGTGGAACAAAATATCGGCAAAATGGCCGCCGTGACCTCGGCGGCACTCCTCCATCCGATTTTCCAAATTTTCGATGACGCTGAGGCATAATTGAGGTTCTATGCCTTTAATGTGCCGAATTATCTCATCCTTTAGCTGTTGAATTGTCGCTGGATTATCGACGTACACCTTTTCTTTCAAATAACCCTTAAAGAAAGAAGTCCAACGGTGTTAAATCACATGATCTTGGCGGCCAATTGAATTGAGTGGTGGCCATCACGAGAGATAACACGGCCATTGAATATGTCGCGCAAAAGAGCCATTGTTTCGTTAGCTGTTTGGCAAGTGCCACCGTCCTGTTAAAACCACATATCGTCCACATCCATAGCTTCCAATTCGGGCCATAAAAAGTTCGTTATCATCTCACGATAGCGAACACCATTCACAGTAACTGCCTGACCAGCCTCATTTTGGAAAAAATACGCCCAGATGATGTCGCCAGCCCATAAACCGCACCAAACAGTCGCTATTTGTGGGTGCATTGGTTTTTCAACAACCACACTTGGATTATCATTCGCCCAAATGCGGCAATTCTGCTTATTGACGAATCGCTGAGGTGAAAATTTGCCTCATCACTGAAGATGATTTTCTTCCAAAATTGATCATCCACTGTTGCCACCATTCTGACCATTGACGACGCTTCAAATAGTCAAGAGGCTTTAGTTCTTGAGACAATTGCACCTTGTTAGCGTACAAATGCAAGTAATTATGCATAATGTTCATCAACAACGAGCGTGAGAGGTGCAATTTTTAGGCACGACGACGAGTTGAGGTGGACGGCTCTTCAGCCACACTATCGCGAACAGCAGCAATATATTCTGCAATACGAACTGTACAAGCATGCACTGGTTTTTTCACAGACTACAGACCCGGTTTGCTCAAATTTTTGCACGATTTTTCCGATTGTACGCACATTAGGACGGTTAAATTGACTGAAAAATCACGTGCAAGATATGCATTTTGATTTGAACGCCGATTTTCATAATAATCCTGAATACACTTTTTAACGCGTTGCTCGATTGTGTATCTTTCCATGGTTTGAGTTATCCTGAAATTGAGAAACGTCTAATGAAATGCAGAAAAAACTTGACGTTTAGGTGTGGTTCACATTCAACATCGGCGCTTAAAATTTAAGCACCCGCACCCGTTAGAAGGTTTTTAGAACAACTTCATTATCAGTCAAATATTGATGGTACTTCCAATATAAAAAAATTAAAAATCAAAATTTCTCTAATTTGATTTTCATTAAATTTAACACTAATATTAACATTAACCTCTGAACTCAAACTGCGTACCCAGTATTAACCATTAATTCTAATAAAAAAATTTCTCACGTGCTGTGTTGTCTAGATGAATGAAATTGAATATCTGAATTACTATTAACGTCTGTAACAAATCTTCATAACTTATTTTAGCTGAAATGTCTTTTAACTATTTTTCAGTTTTTCTCATTTCGGAAAAATCATTAATATCTGCCGCCGTACGCCCTTACCGATTTTGTATATCCTATCTTATACCTAGGTTTGAAACAAATAAATATAATTTGGGTAGATATATTTCAAATTTATAGATCGACTCAGAATCGCTAGTTGAGTCGATTAAGTAATCGGCCCTAGCGAGGTATCCGTCGGAGCGGAAAATTCTCCGATTTTGTACGATTCCGATGATTTTTGCTTCGAGGTATTCTTCCGAAAAGCTGTTCGGAAGATTACTCCGACATTTCGTGACGCATCCCAGCGAATTGCGTTGAAGTGCGTTCAGGTGCATTTTTTGTTTAATTTTTGACAGCTAAGTGCAATTCTTTTTCCGATTTCCTCCGACACAAATTCTTCGCGGAATTTGTTTACGAAGTGAAGTGGAGTGATAGCAAAATGTATGTAATTATACAAAACTATTTATTTAAGCAATTTTCATAATAATCGTTTGAATTTGTGTTTCCAGGGTGAGCTTAAAGGAAAAAACCACCCCTCAACAGTACGAGCTTTTGGTCAACATGATGCAGCAAAAACCCGACCTTATCATTGCCTCAAAATTCAAATTTACATATATGTGTGTACACTTCTTTTAAGGTTTGGAGTGACTACAAGTCATATATAAAAAAAATTGACTGCAAATAAAAAAGAATGTTCGGGCACAGTAGGTGGTCCATATAGACAAAAATCGTTTTAATTCAATTAAATTTAAAACTTCAACTTATTTGTCATTTGTTGTGTTGATTTTTTTATTTTGTCAACTCGGTAATGTCAGTTTGAATAAGTTAGAGATGTGGTTTTCGAAATATATATCGATATTTACCGATTCGATACATGTTGAAAAGGAATATTGGCATGTCTATTTTTTTTTTCTAGTAAACGCTAGCGTACAATTTATTTGCACATTAGCATTCTTCCTATTTAGAATCTATTTAATTCACCTGCCCATATAGATATATTTCTTTCCGATGACACATACCTCGAATGGAATTTGAATATCCGACGAAGTATGCGTTGCGGAAAATTTTCCGCTCCGACGGATACCTCGCTAGGGCAGAATATCTGTCTGTCCGTCCGTCTGTCTGTAGGTCACCGGTTTTTAGGCCTTATTATATTTTAGTCAAACGGTTAAGATTTAAAAAAAAAAGTGTCTGAACAGCAAATTTAGACAATCTCAATATCTATATTTCGTTGGTATAAAGTTTTTTGGTACTCCCACTTTTTGGGACCATTTTTAGTAAAAAATTTCTAATATTCGAAAACTTTTTTGATGTTTTAATTAATATGAACATTTCGTTTTTAGACGTTTTTAACCCACGCTCACTTCTGTATACCAAACCATTTGTGTACCCCATACCAAGGCATAATCTTAGTTAAACACAATTTATGTGTTTTTATTTTTTATCTAAATATTTGCAGTACCTCCACATCTGGTTTTCATCTTAAAATTTAAGTCTGTAAACAAATATTTTCTTACGTGAGGAGTATTTTTTTTAAAATGTTCTTCCTTCTTAATACGCTACAGGGCGGTTATTAAGATTAAGGGCTTTAATCAACCCCTTATCATAAGGAGATTATACTTATTTTTATTGAAGGAAATTGCTTTGGGAAGGAAGATTTATACGAGACCCGTCGACATTCTAGACATTTAAAGTAAACTCGTACATAATATTTATCTAACTATAACCATGGCATGATCAGGTTATTCTATCATTCCAACGAATTTATATTATTTAAAGTTGATTGTATAAGGTAAAACATATTTACTTGGTTAGATGTTTGAACTTGCGTTGTTCATCTACAACAGCCTCTAAGGCACACTTCGCAAACTATTCACATTTGAATATAAACGACTCCTGTCGGCACAGAACAAACGAAAACCAGATACATACTAAACCCCACCAGAGCACCATCTCATCTACATAATAGCTCAATCTAATCATCATTAATATTCCCCCACGTCAAGAGACCTAATCAAACAGCTTGCATGACATCATCACAAAACCCTTAAGATGATCTATAGGGTGCCCCGCCACAAATGACAAATTAAACGATGAACAGACACAAAAAGCCATCATCATTCCATGCCAGCCATCAACGTCCATCTCAAGTCATCGGCGATAATTACTCCACATGCCATCACCATTATCTATTTATAGAAGATAATCACAAAAGCAACACCATGCCAAGACGGAAACGCCCTTTCTTTTCGTATGCGAATTGCGATATTGCGAGCCTCGTCCTAAGCGCCCATTAAAAGTTCACCATATAGACAGGCCAGGCCGATCTACATAGACACACATTCATTGCTCGTAGAAGGCTGCCATTCACTCCGGGCCGAGCCATTTACAGAGTGTTACGTAAATTACAATAATCCAATCCCGACGATCTGCGAACATCCATCGCGCCCTTTCCATTCAGTGTGTCATATTAAATTATTGGCTCTGTCAATGATTGCCCGACGACTGGGGAGTAATTTTCAAAGGAACCTATATACCTACCCGGGGAATATTAGAAAAGAGCCATTCAACGTGATGGCTGTTGAGGAACGATCCAAATCGGATCCAATTGTGAACCGCGCAATTGGTATCCATTCCCCCGACAGTGCAGTGAATTGGAGTTCACAATTGTATCGTGTAGACGAGTGTGCACGGATGCATTGAACACACGGATACAATATGTAGCTGGGATATTTGGAAAGGAATGATCGATGGATGGATGTGCGCGCACACGATTCTGTGTCTGATGTGGTTGTGCGCGAGCGCATTCAACATTCAGCGGGTCGAGTTAAACGCAATTTGTGTTTTGAAATCAAACCTCATAACCTTAAAGGTGTTCAGCTGGTGAATGAGAGATAAATTTGCAGCCTCCTTTCTCGAGAGGAGAAATGGGTTCCCATTATAATCTGGGGATATGATGGTTTGTTCTGTACGAGATCATCCGATGATGATTGCACACGCGGAACAGCAGCTCACGTTGGGCATGAAGACAATTATGATTTATTATATGCGCAGGTAGTTGGTTCTATGGTCAATGGCATCTGTTGGTTGTATGATATCCTATTACCTAGGATACTTAACTTTTTATAGTTAACAGTTAGCAGGAAAAAAGGGATTTCAATGATAAATGATCACGATTAGGAATTTCGAGAAAAATGTTAAATAATTTCCCAAAAACCTATCATGATCATCTATTTTTTTTTTAAGGATATGGAGCTAAAAGGCGATATGAACTCTTATTTTGACATGAAATGTTTAAGGATGACTTAGTGACTTTTCTAATAATACTCGTATGCACTTGTATACAGGTCAACATGGAAGATAGAACGAAAATACAATACAGCTTCTTTTGCGGCACTTAGATTGATTTGGATCAAATGTACTTTAGGTGCGAAGTTTTCACTTATAGGCAAAAACCTTGTTTTTTAACCATCCAGAAAGATTTTTGGAGATTATGAAGATCCCTCATAGTTTTTTGAAGTCCATAATAAGTATTCTCCTAGAATCATATAGTTCTAGTAAAGTTTCAGAATTCAAAGACCAACTGTGTCCGTGTATTCCACCTCGTTTATGCAACCTATGTAATACAATTTAATGGAGAAGCTATAGTTTTAAAGCCGTTGCGGTTTTTGAAAATTCTTAAAGAATATTGAGTACCTTGCAGTCGCAGAATAAATTGCAAATCGGATAGGGTGATTTCATTGAGAAGTGTGGCATGACACAAGGATGGGATGGCACCTTATTAAACATCAACAGCTATGTCTCGAAGTACTATACAATGTTTTATCGCCGAGGATACAGGTTTGTATTCACGATCTTTTCCCAAATTAATGAACTGCCGCGCAAAAGGTCTGGGTACGATTCAAAGCCGTAGCAACACCTAAATGATTTTTCACTGTCCTTCCTCTCGTGATGATTTGACAAATCATCAATACCCATAAACAAAGGCTTCAATAGGTTGTGGATCTCTTTTAAAGAGCCCATTTTCCCTTATTGAACACCATCCATTTTACACTTTCTATAGATAGGGTTATTAGTTTTGACATTAAGCTTGTAACATAGCGAAATAATTTTGAAAGATACCCCTTAAAATGTATGGATCGACACAGAGTCACTAGCTGAGTCGATCTAGCCATGTCTGTCTGTCCGACCGTCCGTCTGTGTGTCACTAATTTCATTAGAACGTTGTTTTTGTCTAAGCGGTTAAAAAATTGGAAAATGTGTCTGAATAACATATCTACATGTTTAGACAGTCGCAATATCTCTATTTCGTCCATATAACATTTTTTGCCATGCAATCTTTTGGGTCATTATTATTAAAAACACGATTTTTGGTCAAATTTTAAATTTTGGTTTGGTTTCTGTCGAGCCATAAAAGATTTATATGAACTGTTTGATTGATATGATGAGACAATGCCATTTTCTATGTATCATCCATATATTGATTTTAGTCACCATATAAAGTTTTTTAGGGGTGTTTTCGTAAAAAAATGGTTTTCGGTACAATTTAAAAAAAAATCAAAATAAACCCTCGAAGAAAATATTTAGAGAATAATGTTATGAACATTTCGTCTATAGATTTTATTTACCCACGCCCAATTTTTGGGGGGTTTTCCTAAAACAACAATTTGTAAACCCCAGCCCATAGAAAATCGTCATTTTTTGTCGAACCATAAACGATTTAGATAAACTGTCTAAACAAAATGTGAAAATGTTATTTTCTATATTTCATGCCCATTTAGTTTTTAGGCACGCCCATTTTTTGGGAATGTTTAATTTAAGGATGGAATGTAGCCTTCTCATATGTTTTTTTTTCGCTTGACTCTTTTTTGTTCTCTTTTTCTTAAAAGTAAATAAAATAATAATTCCTTAGCTTCAAAACATATTTGTACCTTCATAGAAATGGTCTGTGACAAGGATAACACTTTTTCGAAGCACCAGTGTAATCGTTTGGTGGTGATTAGGTATGTTTTATTTTAGCTCTAACAGAACAGTCGAAATAGGGCTATCTAAAAACGTATCTACAAAGTGCAAATACTGAAAAGTGATTGAGAAATTGTAAGAATTAAATTTTATTTTAATGAATCATTTTATTTATTTATTTTATTTTAATTTAAACTTTCAACAATTTTATTGAAACAATTCAAAAACCTGCATATAAGCCTAGAGATCTGTAGGTAACACAAAATAATAATAGTAACGTATATATGTTTAAGAATAATAAAATAATTTCTTTCTTCTTCATTAATTTAACCGACAAGCTATTTTTATGTGCGTTTTCAGTAGAAAGCTACTTTTTGTCAGCATTTTAAAATGACGCCCTCCCATTATTGTTTGATAAATTATGTCCACCCTACATCCTGACTTAATGTTTGACAAAATAATTGCCGCCTATGTAGGAGTGTAGCTTTACAAATTTGCAAGCCGGAACGCACATATGACTTTTTTTTGTTGATGTTCACGATATGTTAATCATCCAAAAAGATTTTATTTCTTAAAAATCGCGTACTATTTCATTACCATCGAAAACCTAGATAGGGTTAGAAAAAAAATCCAATTCTCAGATACATCAAAGTAAATCAGTACACAAATCGGTAGCTTAATTCAAGACATGACGTTATTGGAAATTATTCCACTACAACACAAACGCAAAATCAAGAAATACGTATGCAAAACAAGTTCTTTGGCACGGGGACCACAACTTACTTATGCAGAAGCGTATTGAACGTGATCGAAATCTAATTAAACTTTCTACTACAAGACGATTAAGCAGAATTTTTTTGTTTATTGTTCTAGATTCTGCAAAATGTAGACTAAATTGTGTTACAAATTTATTTATAGATAAAAGAAAGTCTTCTAGATAAGATATTTTTAGGTGATTTCTTTCTGAACTCTTTGGCAATTTGGGATTGTTTTTTTTTATTGTAGGCTAGGAATATACTAATTAGGTTAAGATATTATATTTTTCTGATAGTGGAACCAAATAGGCAGACCTGCATGTAGTATCGTGGAAACCAAATCATAACCTCGTTGATATGAAAAAAAAAAATGAGTTGCATATACCTTTTGGAAGTTATTGGACAGTGAACCAAAAGAACCAACACAACTCTTAAGAAATGAGCACATACCTTTCCAGTAATTTTATATTTGTCGGCGATATAAAAAGACAAAAGGGCCAAAATTTGTGGTCTTTCTATTTAAAGATAATGACACAAATTTATAGTCAGATAAACTGTTCATTAAAGTAATTGCTTTGGGTTCCTAAGTTCCATTTAGTTCTTTTCTTATTATAATCATTATAATACCCACTAATTAAGTTAACACCACAAAAAGTCATTACTATCTCTTAGTAATTACAAACCTGTTATCTGTCAGTTTGATCGCAAAATCCAATGAAATTCTTTCGAAGTATATTTTGCATGTTTTGAAGCTTTTTTTAAGTGAACATCCTTTCAAAGAAGTTGATGTAGAAAAGTTTAATTCCCCATATAGATTTAATAAGATCTCTGTCCAGTTCGTTGTCGAAAATCTCGATATCGAAGACCTTGTAACAAATCGTGGTCTCTCTGTACCTACATCTTTACAATTATTTGTTACCACATGTAACCACATTTTTAAGGCAATAGGCACACAGTCAAACGTGAATCTGCATCGTGAAGCAGGAGTTGACTTCTCGCTATAGATTAACGTGCAGATACCCATTGTACTAGGGCTTACGACTTACCTTGCTTTTAACTTCTGACAGCTCGGCATTCAACTACAAGCTACAGCTAGAGATACTCATTCTGGTTAGCTCTTAAGTGACTACTAACTTTTCAGAACACACGGTAACTATAATTTTGCACCTTTGATATCGTAGTCGTTGACATACTAGTTTTGATGCTCGAATTTTACAAAAGTTTGCTGTTTACATTGGGTTCCGTAGCCCTACCTATGAACTACATACATGACTAGATTTAAAGGGTGCTATCTGACTTTTCACAAGATCAGACCCAGTTTTGGCATTTTTATTTTATTCTAACTTATACATACAGTGCGAGGAAGCAAACAAAAGCCTTAATCCAAGCTAAACAATAAAAGGACAATGGCGGTTATATTTACACAGGAAGAAACCCGTACAGAAAAAGTGAAGGTTAACAAAATGCCAAGTCCATAAAAAAAGTGAATATAGGAGCAGAGCAAAAATAGAATGCCAAGTAGTAACATCAACTATATACTGGCGTTTTATAGATAGCTGAATCATAGGAATGCAGCAAAGTATTGTTCTAATTCAGGAATCAACACTAAAGACGCAAACGTTTGCGTGATCGAGACCTTTTAGTATCGACATACTTATTCCAAAGTAGACGTTAAGGCCTTTGATTCCCGATCACTGAGTAGAGAATGATTTTACCTGAAGTGGCACAAACTGCAGTTAGCCGCAAACTGAGTTTACTGGCGTGACATGCACTGCTCAAGCTGACCCCGAACTATAGCCCCAAAAAAAACCATAAAAAACCCATTTGTCGTTATTGTTTCCATCACACAACCGAATAAATGTTAGAGCTGAACGGGACTTCACACAAAACAAATTAAAAATTTTACCCATAGCTTATTGGTAACATTATTACGAGTACACTCGTGCGTTAGTGCGATGACGTCATAGACAAACCCTGCAGCTTATACGTAAAAACCTGGTATATCCATTGTGTGCACAACCATTTTTTCGCATTATTAGTTTCGTTACTATAAGCGATCAAAATATGGCGGTATTCCGTCACACAAGGAAGTTCAACCGACTATCAGTGCAACGTTTTCACGGCCAAAGGCTCCAGCACAAGGGCTTCTATCCATTTCGTGGCCATTAATTAAATTACGATGGCATAACTTTTATGCCTCACACTCTAACCGGAGTCAATTTAGGATAAAAGTTTAAGCAACCACCACGTTTCTCTTCTACCAAGGCTCGAAAGGCTGTCTTAATAATAGTTGCACCAGCAAGGTGTCGCGTCAACAGAAACTCCTAGGGCAACAGCTGTCATGCGATAGTCTTTCCGCAGTGTATAGAAAATTCGCCGTTTCGTAGGATAATAGATTTTACTAAGCTTTTAATCGTGAAAACACCAAAAGTCTACTTATCTCTTCTCTACTACACATCTAGAGATGTGCTCATATATCTGCCCAGATTCAACGTGAGCATTTCTAGTTTACCTACGACAAATGGTAGTATTTTATGTTCCACCTCAAATCACTCCCAATTTATATCTTAATAACATGAAATTAAAAATATACCATCCACCATATATTTCTGAAAACATCTCATTAGCCTTGAGAAAAATAAACTTCATCGCTGGACGATTTAAAACAAATTTCGCTCGTACCTAGTGCAACCTGCGAGCAATCACGTCCAAAAACATATCTACACCGCGTAGAATCAGAGCACCAACTCACACGATCTAAGAATTGTTCGTGTGCCGTGCCATCAATTTCGTATCTGCGCGTGTATTTAAATACTTGTAACGTCGTAAAGCTCGAATTTGTAATTTCCTCTAAAGTAGTTCAAAACATTTGTTCGGCAACATTTCTCCTCGCGTCCAATTAAATACTCCTTTGCCAGCGCCTGCCTGGGTATTCCATCTATTTGCGCATCTATCTGACAAATCACTGCAATTAGATGGACAGAAACAAGAGAATTTCCTTCAACATAACCTCTCGCTAATGATAAACGCCGTCATTTGATTCAATGATCGACTTGTATTAAGAGCTCTTCGTGCATAGCACATCTCTCGCCCCTCCTGCCCAGTCATAAAAACATTCTTTTATATCCGTTCATTGTGAGATTACGTTCCATTAATTAGGAGCATGCCTCCGTCCAAATAGCTACACAATACAAGCTCGCATATTTTGCTCAGTGATCTATTAAAAGTACGCCTCAGGTGTAAGACCGATGACTGTGCTGCTAGCATAATTAGCCAACACAGTATATGTTATTTACGATTCCAGGAATCGAGAACGCAATTCCAATTCCTTTTGAACGTTTTTTTTTGGAATGGCATTTTCCTGACCAGAATAGGATAGGTGGGAGTGGTACGCAACTTGCAACATGCAACTGCACACTTATTCGACATATTATCGTCAATTAAACAGCCATTCTCGATGAGTGCGCACAGCATCACTGATGGGTCTATAGTTCGCTGTGGATCTCGAAAGGGAAATTATAGACTGCAGTCGTGCAGTGGTCCTACTTTACTCCCTACAGGTTGAACGAGGGCGAACTAGAAATCAATTCAAGTCATTTAGCGGCGTTGTCGTGGGTCGTAGAACTCTGTCAGCCTTGGAGCAAATCACTTGAACTCGGGTTCAACATGGACACGCAGCAGCTACCATCTTAGATAGATTTTCTGTCCTTTTTTTTTGTTGTTCTTCTCAGGCTTGAGAAAATTCCCTTTTTACTCTCTCCCTTGAGCGTTTGAAATTTTCTCATCCGTTCGCGTGATGTCATTGTCGGACAAGTGCACTTATATCACACAGCCGGTAATGAATTCTATTGAAGTGCTTAGATACAGATATGGATATTAACTGTTCGAGAGTACAGCTGCAGCCATAACGTCTTCATCTTCATTTTCATCGTTGATGGTAAATGAGATAAGTTATAATAATCATATCGGTGAAGATGTAAAGGGAGACACGAACCAGTAGGAGTGTAGTTATGGAAATGAGTTTTCCCAAATGATGGTTCATTAGGCACGGAATGGGAACAGGAAATAGATTGTATTCCCGGGTGTTTTTTGACGGCTTGAATTGGGATGGGAAATTGACCAAAAATTGGATAAATACTTGAGGGGGGGGGCTATATTGCAGGTTCCTCCTAGTTGTAATAATGAAGATTATTTTGATTGGAACGGTTCTGTTTTTAATGAAGAAAGATTTTTTTTTAACTTCTGATGTTCGATACACTACCAAATGGTATGATATCGACTTGTAAAGGTTACATTTTCAGTTTCACATTCACATTGCTAGGCTTGGAAGTTTTTTTTTTTTGAGAGATCGAGGCTTGAAGTGGAATCTGTGATGAGGTTAATGGCATTTTGTTTTTTTGTTTTGAAACACATGGTGGGCCTATGGTCCTAACGAAAAGTGCTAGTTTACAAATGCCATATGTAAGTCTTATTTTGACATTCCACTCACGCCTCTGTGGAGCATTTCAAAGAAAGAGTTGGAAATATCCGCTTCTAAAAGGTGACAGTCCATTAGCTGATGGGTGTTGACTGTGAAACAAGCAAAACATATGGACACGGTTTTCTAAATCTAAACAATGAAGTTTCAACAAAATTATAGAGAGTATCATCTCTACCTCCGAGGATACATGAAAAAATAAAATGTTCGGTTCTGATGCTAGCTAGTAATACTCGAGTGGCAATTCATTTTCTTAAAGTCATTGCATTGCATTATATGCTGCTTAAGTTGGAGGTTCACTGATTTGTACATTCTCCATTCATTGTAAATGGAATGAAACGCGTGTCGTTATCACGCACTGGAGTCGAATATTTCCGTCCAAATAGAGTTTCGTCTCACGTTTGGAGGGATGATGGGCTATAATGTGACTGATAAACTCTTTTGGAATCAGGAAATAAACGCTGATTTGTACATGCTATAGTACAACTCATTCCAGGCGTTTTGACAAGAATTTTTTCAGCTCAAAAGTATATCAGCAGACAGTAAATGCAGATAATTCCGGACAAAGATTTGAACTTTTTAGGTTATAAGGTCCAAATAACAAGCAAACTAAACCCCAAAGACTGCTGATCCACTTGAAATTTAGTTAGAGAATCCATATCCATTATTTTATGTTAGACAAAGTCTACTTCCACCTAAAAGGTAATGTAAATAAGAGATGGTCAAGCTTGGAGTGACTTAACGCAAAGATGGGGCATGTTCACACAAAACGGCAGAGTTGCGTCGAAAAATGCAAGATACAATTCTTTCCATACACTCTAGATTTCTCCCATTAAGATATAGAAAACCGATAAGAGAGAATTTTTAGCTTTTGATTACAATGCCTTAATTGTTAATTTATTTACAAAAAAAATTATTATTAAAATTTTCAAAGATTTGACTGCCTCAGTCAAACTATTGCGATGAACCGCCCCGCAGAGATCTGGGTTCGATTTCCAGCAACACGTACATGATTTTTCAATGGCCCTCCTCTCGCGATGATTTGACAAATCTTCCGAATTGAATCAATGGTCAAGAAAAGTTTGTCTCAACTCAGCCGTTCCGAAACGAGTGGTCCCCACCCATCGTGGTAAACGAATGTGGTTTACGGCTTCAATGTCTACAAAAAAGTCTTGCAATCTCGAGAGATGTCTTCATCTAATGTTTTGCTTTATGCCATTCAAAGCAATTTTGTTTTTATAATACAGGGCGAGATCCATCACATCAGATAAAGAAGCCTGGCTATTGCCAAAATGGAAATTTTTTCTCAATGATTCGGGGACGAAAATGTAAAGCAATTGGTCCGTTTCGGGAAGCCAATGAATTCCTAACGTATTTAGCTGACTTGAAGCTTCTGATGGCAGAGAAAACTTAACTTCTTGGTTCTGATAAAGTACAGCTTGAATTAGGTCTTCTGAGTTTGATGCCCATTGCGCACCTTCAAGCATAGTGCTAATTGCGTGTTGTACGTATTAACGTGACTATCTTTAGAATTTCAATGTCTATGAATCCCACCAACAACAAAAACAAGCAGATTGTGTGTGGGTGGAAAGAGTTATGTACGGAGAAGAGTCGGTGACTACCGAAGGGTGAGGTAGATGTGTTCGCTAGTAGATATGCACATAGGCCTAAAATGGAGCTGAGAAAAAATTTGCGAAGGAAGGTATGAGAGTCGTGCATTTTTAAGGACTAGGCGCGAGTTAATTTCGGTTGGCTAAGAATGATAGGTTTGTTTTACGGTTGGGTATGAATGGTCTATAGTAGATGAAGGTTGGACAGAAATAAACAAAGAAAATATGAAAAGGACTGAAATTTGGCAGCATTTCTTTAAAAATATAGATAATTGCTATGACCGTTATTGGGTTAATTTTGGCACTTCAATATGGGTTTACATAAATCCACTTACGTAATCGTATGCATTCTCACCCAATGCTTTTTCAGCATTTTTTTTGTAGCATTATTGAATAAATTATTCTGACGAGTAAGACGGCAATATCTCTACTTGCACCCAAGCAAGTCTTTGTTTCGTAAAAATAATTTAGAATTTTATTCATAAAAAAAAACGTTTAAATACTAGAGATATCTAAAAATGCGAATTATTTTTGGATGAAGTTGATTCAAATTGGATATATACAAAAAGATGTTTTTGTGAATTCACTTTCTAGATAGGAAATTAAAGCATGTGCCGATTATGAAAAATCGAAATTTCTCGAAAACGCCTTTAACAATATTGATAGTTCAAAAACATATAACAATTCGGTTTTTTGTTGATTCTCTTGTGGTAATCTAATTTAGGTACTTATCACATTTCACCTATTATTGACGCGTACATTATCATCAATGTTTGGAATATACCTGCATACCCAGTATTGAAAAATCAATGTTATCAACAACAGCTTAGCCTAAAAGTCTGTTAACGACATTTTCATACAGAACACCACACTTTTCTCTTGCATATGTTCTGTTTAGGATACATTTTTTTTTATAAAATCGTCTAAAGAAGAATTATTTATAACGGGTGATTTTTTAAGAGATTTAGAACTTTTTTTAAAAAAAAAACACAAAAAATTCGAAAAAATGAATGAAATATTTATTTGAATCGATAGTTTGAACCTTGCAATTTAATGTTTAAAGATAATTTCATGCAAATGTTGACCGCGGCTGCGTCTCAGGTAGCCCATCCGCTGAGTCCAATTTTGGCATACTCTTTCACACATATCGGCCGGTATCTCACGAATGAATGCATGGATGTTGGCTTCCAGTGCGTCAATCGAAGCGGGCTTGTCCCTATAGACATTAGCCTTGACATACCCCCACAAAAAACAATCTAATGGTGTCAAATCGCACGATCTAGGCGGCCAATTGACCGTCCCGAAACGTGAAATTAACTGTTCACCAAACTCGCCTCGCAATTGCGCCATTGTTTCGCGTGCTGTGTGGCATGTGGCACCGTCTTGTTGAAACCACATATCATGCAAGTCAAGAATTTCCATTTCGGGCAAAAAAAAGTTTGTTATCATCGCTCGGTAGCGTTCACCATTGACAGTAACGCTGCGATTCGCATTATCTTTGAAGAAATATGGCCCAATAATGCCGCCGGCCCATAAACCGCAACAAACAGTGGCTTTTTCGGGATGCATTGGCAGCTGTTGCAATGCTTCTGGCTGATCTTCACTCCAAATGCGGCAATTTTGCTTATTTACGTACCCATTCAACCAAAAATGAGCCTCATCGCTGAACACAATTTTTCGATAAAAAAGCGGATCCTCGGCCAGCTTTCCAAGACCCCATTCACCAAAAATTCGGCGTTGTGGTAGGTCGGCTGGCTTTAGTTCTTGCACCAGCTGTATCTTAAAAGGCTTTACGCCCAAATCCTTCCGCAAAATTTTCCACGTAGTGCTGTAACAAAGGCCTAACTGCTGGGAACGGCGCCGAATCGACATTTCGCGGTCTTCTGTCACACTAGCTGATACGGCCGCAATATTTTCTTCACTACGCACAGTACGTAAACGTGTTGGTGGTTTAATGTCCAACAAAGTAAATTTGGTGCGAAATTTGGTCACAATCTTCCGAATAGACTGCTCAGAAGGTCGAGAATGCCGATCATAAAATGGAAGCAGCGCGCGATGAACATTTCAAACCGAACACGAATTTTGATAGTAAAATTCAATAATTTGCAAGCGTTGTTCATTTGTAAGACGATCCATGGTTAAATTGCAAACCAAACTGAAGCTGTTTGACAGTGACACAAGGTACTAAACACACGTCAGCTGTCAAAACCAGTGTTGCCAAAACCAAACCAGCTAAAAAATCACCCGTTATTTGATGTTGGAAAATATGAAAATATGGATTCTTGACAATTGTCCTTCTTAAATAATCCGCGCTAAAAATTTGTTCCTACGCAACAGATTTTAATTAATTTATACCGGAAAATTCAGCGGCCAATGTTTGACCATATCCTAGATATAACAAGTTCATTACTGCATCGTCCATATCTCATAAAATTGTGGTTTGAAATAACTATATATGGAACGATAAGAAAATTCATGATCTTAGAAAATTATTAGATCTTAATTGATGAAATGTTGCACATTTCTTGATAAGATGTACAATCAGCACCAAATCCCATTGACATTGACGTTATATTTCCAATAACTATTCATCTTTAAGTAATCTTTACGAAAACTTTCCTTTAGGGTCGCTGCATTTCCTGCAAACTTTCTTTTACTACTCAAACTGTAGTAACCAATTTTTATTAGATGTCATATAAATTGTCATTAATGACATTTGAATTTTTTTAATGTGTTTGGCGCCGCACAATTTCATTAAAAAGAATGCAAAATCTAAGTAATTGATGATTACAAACGTATACAGATACTTTTTTTTAATGGTAGCTCAGTTACGGCGAAGCAAATTGACATGCTAGTGAAACATTTTATAAACTTTGGTAAATGTTCCAATTTGACATATACACAAAACATATGATCAAATTACAGTGACTTATATTTTACTTTTAGTATCTTCAAATTACAGTGGGTTACAAATGGTTTTGTATGTTTTAAATACAAAATCTATTTTAAATGCCGGAATTTGACCGTTATAATGGTCTTTGAAAATTAAAAACATATAAAAAGGCTATTGAAAGCTTTAAAAATCATGAAATATGCTTTAGTTGTCCTTACAACATTGATGCAAGACCTCATGAGCACTCGTTCAATAATCGTCTGTGATTTGACGATTATTGTTTTACGTGAAGCAAATAAAGTGATATCACCGACGGAAAAAACGATTATTGATCTTACGTGATGCAAGACTATCGTCGAAACGTTATCGTCAAACGCTAATCACTTTACGGAATGAGGGCCCTGAAAGCAATTGACTCTTAAAAAATGTTTGTTTGCGCTTAATAGTGGTAATCTTTGAACTAAACAACTAACAAGAAGATCTGCCAAGATGTTTTTTTTAAGAAATAAAAAATGACGCTGCAAGGTAAAAGTTGTTTTTACTACAAATAATCTCTTCAATTTAGAATCCAACATGTTGTCTGCTATTAAATAAATATAAGTCCTTTAGGCCTTCAGTCGTCAATTAAAAAAAACGGAATGATCAATATCTGTCCACAACAAAGTGGTGCGTAATATTCTCTATTAGGTAAACTATCCATTAGTATAAAGTGACAGGATGACACTTCAAAAGTCAAGTGCAGAACAACTTAATAAAAAGTTGAAAGAAATTATCGTGCATTACTAGCTAAGATGCCGCCATTCAAAATGCATTTGACAAGGTTAAGATGAAGTCCGGAATAAACCAACAATTATCTTGGGATATTTATACTTGACACTTCATGACTGCAATGAGTTGCATTTTTGATGGTTATTTGAAAACTGTCAACATATCTCATGAGCGTGACATTTTGAATTTTTGTTTACTCTGGTAATTTGAAGTTATTTTTCGTTATGACTTTGGAGCTGCGCTAGATGACTTCCTGACAATGAGTGTATTTTGAACAATCTTGTGGTAATCAGGTCAGTGGAGCGAGAATGATGAGTCGATATACTAAGTATATGAATTTACGGCCAAATATTCTTTGGGTTAATTAGTGTTCCTAATGTTCCTTATAGTTTTTAAGTGACATACATTTTCTACTGGCAAATCTGAAATTTAACAATAACAATTTAGAACCTAATGCAGACATTGTTTGAAAATTAAATAATTTAGCCATCTTACGACCTGTCAATGTGATAAAGTTGAATCAAATTTGTTACAGCGGTTTTCACGAAAATTAAACATTTAATGGATTAAACGCTTTATTTAATTTCAGAATGCATCCGATAAATGTATATAGTTTTTATGTATTTTTAGCCAGCAACTAATTCTTTGTTTATTTGTACAAAATATGTAGCAAATTATAATCAAAATAGGTTAAGCCATGTTGATAAAAATATGTTCTTGATACTAAAAAAACGTAATACAGGAAAAGTACCACAAACATTGGAGCCGGATACCCGATTCAAAATATCTTCCATAAGGAACAAAATAAAAAAACATTTTTTTTTTTCAATTCAAGAAATCGGAAATTGTTTAAAATTATGTTAGTAATTTTTAATAAATTTTGCAGATGGCATTTCTGATTACGTTCCTGTAGTATCCCAAAAATGTTGACATATTTTTGAGTGATTAAGGAAATTGTCCAATAACTAATAAATCTTTGAGCAGATCAAACAACATTCTAAATTTGATAAAAAATCAACAATAAATACTTCCTTCCTAATTCGTTATCACCGAAGAAACGTTATAAAACATATATTTTTGGAGCAATACATATTTTTTGTTTATCACCAGATCTATGGCGCAAACAAAATTTAAAAAAAGAGATTAAATTTGATCGTTATCATCCAAAATTTAAAAACAAAGCTAAATCCCATGCTCTCTCATGAAATAAGGAAAACAAAAATATTTTGAACAACTAAAATATCGGCAAGTTCAAAATATAGAACATATTCTTCTTGGACAAAAAAGTAATAAAAAAATATTTTTGGTCAAAAAATAATAAATAATATTTTTGAAGGAAAAAACATATTTTGTTCTTCACAAATGAAACGACATTTAAAACTAGCAAAATAAACTAAATAGTTCACATCCCTGAAATATGTCAAAAACATATTTTTAAGCCAAATATAAAGCAAATTTTTTATGTGTGATATTTATTTGTATATAGGCTGTTTTTGTCGATCATTTTTAATGAAAATAAAAAACGTATGAGAGGCTACAATCCGCTATGCGGATCGTTGAATACCCTATCCCATCCCATCCTTTAAATTAATATCCTTAAAATATAGGCCTTATGGCGATGAAATACAGAAAATGACATTGTCACAATATATTGCTCAGACAGTTTCTCAAAATCTTTTGTGGTTCGACAAAAAACAACATATTTCTATTGCTAATGCCTTGGGATGGGGTATACAAATGGTTTTTGTAAGAAAACGCCCCCAAAATGTGGGTGTAGGTGAAAATGATCTATGGACAAAATGTTTATATTACAAACAAAAAGCGTTTTTTTTACTAAAAACGCCCCCAAAAAGTGGGCGTGGCAAAAAACTTTGTATGAACGAAATATAGATATTAGGATTGTCTAAATGTGCTGCTCAGACACTTTTTTGAAATTCCTTACGGTTTGTCCAAAAAATAAGTTTTCCTTAAAAGGGGGCGTGGCAGTGGGCGGATTTGTACTTGTTCTGGTGGCACGGACGAGGATCCTATATACCAAATTTCATTATCCTAGCTTAAAATTTAAGGCCCAAAAATCGGTGACGAACAGACGGACGGACGGACGGACGGACGGACAGACAGACATGGCTAATTCGACTCAGCTAGCGATTCTGAGTCGATCCATATACTTTGAGGTATATGTAGCAAAATTATTTCTCTATGTTACAAACTAAGTATCAAAACTAATATACCCCCCTATGGGATAGGCACTTTCTTTCCACCTTCCTCAGGGATATTTATTGAATATTCTTATTTTATTTTACATTTAGTTTGTTTATTTGCACTTTTTCCCGATTGCAATTGTCAACTAATAAATAAAAAACATTGAAAAATATATATAAATTAAACACCATGATATAGACTAGAAAAACAAGGAAACTGACGTGAACACATAATTTTGAGCGCAACTATTTAATCGCTAGCATGTATGTGGAGTTTATGTTGTCTACAAAGCAAATATTTTATTGAGACAAAAAAATATTATCAGCACTGAAAAGTGTAACTTCTGAATTTCATCAGCACTGAAAAGTGTAACTTCTAAATTTCAGTGATTACCAATGCGAACGATATGTACTCATGTACGAATGTCAACTATTAGTTTGCAGGTAAAATGTTACTAACATTTTAAAATTGACAAACGTCTTAAAACTTTAGAGTACCAAACAATACTACACTTTCTTAAAAACAGAATTTAATTAGTTTAATTTTTAATCCTAAAGTGATGGTTGTGTTGGTCAATGGATTGAATCTACCAACCATTTTCTTAATTAATTTATTATTAATAATAGTTAATTAATTATTAATTATTGTTACTATTTGTATGTCCTTAAAAATGTTGAAAACCTTTCTAGTAATATTTCAGAAGTCAATGTTCTCGTAGAGACCATTTCATGAATTTTTCTTATGTTTTCTTATTTCACAATTTTTTTTAAATGGATCCTCTGAATGAAATCGAAAAAAAAAAATATCAAAACTTTTGTTTAAGTAAAGTGGGTTTTACATTTGTGTACACTATAATAAAAAATGTATTTTTCACTTATCTTGGGTTTTTATTAAATGTTAAAGGAAGTATTACCTCAGCGGGAATATTCCTAGCTAATGCTTATAAAATTTCAGATAAGTAGATGAGCGGATAAATAGTTAAAAAGCTTTATTACAAAATGCAAAGCTTACTTTTAAATAAAACGAATATCGCTCAATAATCAACGGCTAAATTTTTAAGTTCTTTCAATTGTTCAATTAAGTAATATGACATAAAAAACGGTACATTTAGATCCCAAAATTAGATTTTGTAGTCATTTGATTGCCTAAAGTAAATCTTTTATAAGCTGATTCTTTCCTTAAAATGCGTGAATCGCATGACTTATAGGAGTATATCAGTCATCCCCTATCATAGAAAAAGGACAGTGAGTTAAAAAAATTAGATATTGGAGGGATTTAAGGGAAAAGGCACCTGGCAAATGTTCTAAGCTTTACGCCTTCAATTTGGTGTTATATTTACAAATATTTTCACAAAATTGTCATATTTCCAAGACGCCTTTTTCATCGAATAAGCAAAGTTAAATCGACACTTTTTTTATGAAATTTCTGAGTCCTTGGCAATCTTAAATTTACCCTCACTTGTACATAATAAGATAACTCACCTTGTCGTTGTTATTAATTCCCGCCTTGTTGTAGAACTCCTCGCGCGCATTATTCAAGCTATCGATTATCGACGATGTATTCACATTCGAATCGTAGAGCATGTCCGAGCCTAAACTGCTGCCAATCGCTGTGTTCGTGTTTGCCGAACTGCCGATGCTACCACCGCCCAGCGTTGGGGTCCTCTGTTGGATTTGTACCGCCTGCTGCTGGACTGGTGACAGTGTTTGCTTTTCAATTTGTTGTTGTTGCTGAATACCTGCCAAGGTAGACGCCGCATCTTGCTCCTGCTGATAGCTTTGCAATTTATTTGACTGCTGTTGTTGTTTTTGTGGTAGCTGATGTTGCACTTTCATCATTGTGTCGGGTTCCTTTGGCTGGAGCAAGGGTTTTTGTATCTTTACCATCGGCTGCACGGTCGTTATAGATCCCGCGGACGTATACGATGTCGTTGTCTTCATCGATGAACCACCAACCATGGATGATGGCTTTTGACCATTAACACGTTTTATCGATGACGTTGAAGATTTAGTCGATGATGATAATGATGATGCTGATGATGACGACGAACCTGGCCTCTTTGTTGAGTTGGGTCGTGATTTCGTCTTTGGATTGCTATTGCTGGTGGAAACTAGGGTACGGTGATTATTGTTATTAGATCTCGCCGCAACAAATTGATCCTCATCGATCTCTCCCGAGCCGATGGTTGATGTTGGAATGTCTGCATCCTCTTCTAAGATACTACCGCCATCCGTGCTGACCATCACATCGTCGTTGGGGAGTTCTTTTGCCGCAATATCATCATCATCTTGGCTTGTGATGGAGTAATCCTCTTCGGTATACATTGTCTGCAGGGCATCAGCTGTGGTCATTGCGTCTGGATTTTTTGTAGTCTCCTCAATCGATGATGACGCTGCCATGGATGAGTATGCCAGCTCTGCACTGTCGGGTAGAGTTGTATCTTGGCTTTCGGTTACTGTAGTCACGGGTTCATTGCTGATCGTGACATTTTCCCTATCGTGATGGATATCAAGGGATTCCTTTAGACGAGCCACCCGCTCAACGATCCTCTCTAAAATTTCCTTCTGCGATTCAGGTAGATTTTTCGTATCCACTTTCAGCAGCTTGTTGTACTTTTCGATGTTTTGCTTGACAGTCTCTATGTCCGCTGCCATTTTGGTCTTTGATTGCTGTTCCGATTGTTCGGCGGTCATATAGTGAGTGCGAGCTCGACGATTGCTATAGCCGACCAACTCGATAACTCCTGGATAATCAGCACTAGCGGTTGTCGTGACAATATCCAAAATACCGATCACGGTACACAGTACGAATGCACACTTTAACGTGGTCAACTTCATTTTGAATTCAATTTTTTTTTTCTATTTTTTATTCAACACCAAAGTTTATATGTCACATACGGTTACCACGTTGCACACACACGCGAACGCTAGCGAGGAACTCTCGAGTATCCCGGTCTGACCGATCGAAAAATTAAATTTTAACACGATCAAGATAAAAAAAAAAGCAAAACAAAAATTTAAAAAAAACTTCACGGATGGAAATCTATCTTCTCTAAGTATATTAAGGATTTCCTTGGGTATCTATGGGGCTTTTCTTTGATCGCACACAACATACCAGAAGCACCGCTGCGGTACAAATGTTCCATGGAGCGATTTTGCTGCGTCTTATAAAATTTCATGACCAACTTGCAGCCGCAAAAGTACAATCTTTCTCTGCGCCTTTTACTTTGTTTTTTCTTTCTTTTTCATTTTTTTTGTTCTGTGGTGTGTTTTTCTATTCTTTTATTTCGTTGTTTTGCTGCTTTTCGTTATTTTCTTCTTCGTCGTCATCATTGGTATCATCATCATCATCATCATGGTCTTCGGATTCATGGTATAGTTGGTCTTGTGCATTATCATAGACCATGGCTTGCAGATGGTCGCCAGTTTAGCCGAAATGGTAAAAAAACGTTAAATCCACTAGAATGTTGTTTTGTGGTAGTATGTGGTAAGGTTGCAATGTTTGGTGTTATTGCAGAGGAAGATCATGTAGTTGGTTGTTGTTGTTATTTGGCTGGTGATTCGGAGGTATGACTTGGTGGATATAAAGCGCTACTGAGGTTGCTTTATGGCATTTCTAATGTCTGTGCAAAAGAAGTATTTTGCGTGTAAACTTTGTACAGATGGCATCAGTCGTGGGTCAGAATTGCCATAAGACGGAATAAAAAGAAGTACAAGGCATACAGTATGGCTAAAGACTACGTTATGCCCAACTTGAACATGATCCAGCTTTCGCAGATATGTTTTTGCTTTTTGTAAAGGTTTCATGAAAGCCATCACATTGTGACGAGTTGTATCACTGCTATTTGAGGTTTAGCAGATGTGAAGTTATATGCACATTAATATGCTTTACATCTTTACACATTTTTCGGTTAGGTATTCTGTCAGCAAAGCTGCATATTGGTCCAAAAATGGTATATTTAGATAAAAGGACGTTTTGTTATGGTGCATACCATTCACCTCTTATCTTTATTCCGAAGCTATTTGAACATATTATTTTGGGACAAATTCGTCTTCCTCTTTCGAAACATCATTTGTAAGGACAGCATGGTTTTGTAGAAACGATATCTAATGCCACGAATCTTTTAACCTTTGTTCATGATTGTTTTACTTTAGAACAGGAAGGAAGTCGAGTTTGTAAACACTGATTTCTCTAAAGCATTCGACCAGCATTCACATAACATTATCATTTTCAAACTTAAGCTGTACGGTTTATCAACTGGATTGAATCATATCTATAAAGAAAGCAGGTAAAAGTAAGAGGTTCCATGTCGAAAACTTTCATAGCCCAATCAGAAGTACCTCAAGGAAGTCACTTAGGCCCTATTCTTTTTATACTTTAAATAATCGATGTAAAAGCTTGTATGTGAAAATAAGAAAAAGACAAACAATTTTACAATTTATTGTTTTAAGGGTGATTTGAATCTTAACCCTGCAGCTCCAGCATATGACATTTTTACATAAACGTGCTCCTCTTAAATTTAGTTATAGTCTCTCTGGGCATATTCTCTATTGCGTCAACAGCTTTAAAGATCTAGGTGTCTATTTTGATCCCAAAATTAAATTTAATAAACACATTAACGACATAGTCTATAAATTAAATTATATGTTAGGATTAAGAAAAAAATGGTCAAAAGAGTGCTATAAACCTTATGTCACTCTTTCATTTTTTAAATGTCTCATACGATCGATGCCTTAAGGGGACTCCCATGGGATGATCTATATATTATGCCTCCTTATAGGAGTTAAATCAAACTGCTGCAACGTTTTCCTTCGTCTTAGCGTAGACTTAACAGTGACATCGTTTTCTTACACCAACTTTTATCCGGACCTTTTGAAGCTCCTGAACTTAACTGAAACCTATTTTATATTTATTAAGACTTATCTTGGATGAGGCCATACATTTTGCAATCGATTTTCGCTCTTTGTACCTGTTAGTATAAGGACTTCCTAACTTATGCCTTCCCAACAAGAAGGCATACAATTAAAGGGTAAATAAGAAAAGACCGTTGGAATTTTCCAAGATCAAACAATGAACCGCTTGAAAAGCGTATAAAAAGATGCGCCACTAGGATGAGGCCACATTCAAAATCTTAGAAAGAATGGAAAAAATTAGTAACATTTTTATTTATAACTTTTTTCTGAATTAATAATAAGTTTGGGCGACATTTTCCGATATGACCTTTATAAAATGGTTTGGAATAGAAGTATTTTTTTGTTTTGAATAATCAAGTGTTCCCAGGCATCACGAATAGCTTCGATTAAAATGTCTCCAGCGTATATGTGTTGTTTTGTCCCACTTACAATTTGCCTAATCGTTTGCGACTTTTTGTTTTTTCTAAATCATCAATTAATCCCTGAAACATTCCATCAGGTGAGGTAAAAATCAAATACCTGCGTGAAGACTGAAAAAAAGTCCTGTTCCTTTCAATAATGACATCCCATTTCTTTTCCAGACATCCAAGATCCAACTTATCTAAACGTCTCGATTGATATTCAAATATTCGAAACAACGCGCTCGTTGACACGTCCGATATTTCATCACCAAGCTGACGGAGTCATCCATTTGCAAGTCTCTCGTTTTCGTGTGAACAGATATCCTTATGTTTATGAAATCTATGCTAATCAATACACGACCAACTGCCAGAGGACCTCATTGTTTGACTTGAAACTCAAACGTATTGTACCACCATCCTCTCCAAATGAAAAGTGCTCACCCGTACCGCTCTGTAAGCTTATCCATAGAAGTGCTACACTGCACTGCACTTCTTAAGAATCTTGTCAGCCAACTTTTCAGCTATAAATCAAAAGAAACAAGTTACCGACGTCAAGGTAACAAGAATCTCTGTTGGGTCTGTGTATCTGTTCACTACATTCCCTTCTGTGAATTCGACTTTGGTGATTGGAACAAATCGGTCAGACAGAGTTCAACTGCACCCAACTAACTTTTTATCAACTTATCTAAATCGATGGCCATTGGTTCTCCTTGTATGTCTGGAGTCTCTCAACAGTACGGGTAATAGCTACACCAGTCGTTATGCACATGAAGTACCTACCTCTTCACCCCCTGGGATGTTCCTTATTTCTTAGTTTCTTTAAAACTCAAGCTCATAGCCCGGATGCTGTGCTATGCATCCTTGTCGTAAAAGTCTGTCTTGCCGATAGTTTGCCATCCAAATATGTGTACGAGTACTTGACTTGAACTTTGGCCGATTTCAGCATCTATCAATGGGCCATTAACAGTGTATATGCATAAACTGTGGCCCGTTCGCCTAGCCAGGAGATTCCTGGACACAAATGCATTTAAGATGCAACACAGATCGCGTGCAACTAGTGTCTAATGGATAGTAATCGTCGTCGTCTTCTCCCACCCCGATACAATGCAGCAGAAAACTTTTTCAGATTGTTTGTGCCCAAGAATGGTTCGTATGGAGGTGCTAGTGTAATGGAGCTTCACTAAACATGCACCGCACACATCCACATGAAGTCTTTGGTGGACTCGTATCAGAGCCGCATATGATTGCTTTCCTTCCCACGACAGGGGGCTCCGAATGGGTCTCATCTGGCGCTTCAGCACAATTTGTCAATAAGAACTAATCTGCCATATGATGTAAGTTGAGACCTGAGAGTGTGTGCATTTTGGACTGCTGAAGCTTGAAGGGGACTTTAGTGGCCACTGTATGGTGCTGGTGCTGCCGCTGATGTTGCTGTTGATTGTGCTTCTGAAAACGACTTTTCATCGGATTTGGATTCTTGGTCAAACCGCAAGTTTCCTACTTGTGAAACCGCACATTATTCATTGGAAAATTAGCTTCCTTCGACGGCATCCCAGGCGGGAATCGGAGTTGGTCGCAGCAGCGGGGCAAAGTCGTGGAGTGGAGTGGTACGTTGTCAATCATCTGACACCAACATCCATCTAGCGATGCTGAAATTCTAGGGTTCCGTGTGTGGTTTTCAGCATCACTATGCTTTGGTATCAAACGAGAAGCAACAACAACTACAAAAGAGAAAAGAAGTTAATTATAAATGGAATTGGATACATTGTACATTTGCATGTGTTTGCGTGGAACGTCTGACAGTGTGCGTATGATGCAATGCGAGTATAATTGCATCTAATACACAATAGGGGGAATTCTAATTAGAAATTTAAATTTGATTTGATTTTCGATTAATTCGAGGAAATAAATTACTCATTCAGATACAATTTGTTTGATTATATTAATGCGAGAAATCTGATGGTATCTTTCTAATGGGAATTATTTGCTAAGATTTGATGGTGATTTACTAGCAGATTTGGGTATTTATGCCAGTAAAAATGTACGAATGACATTTAGTTCGTCTTAAGATAAAGACACCTACACACAAAAAAGAAAAAAAATACAAGTTTTTGGCGCAATAGGCTCGTTAGCACACAGGGCTTAGCTATCTCGAAACCATTCATGTGTGCGTGTGTACTTATTGCACGATGGCAGGACCTCCTGTTTTATGACGACTCCGAACGGCTAAGTTGAGATAAGCTATTCTTGACAACTGATACTACTCGGATGATTTGTCTGATCATCACGAGAGGAGGGCCAATGAAAAATCATTTTGGGATCGAATCCAGACAATGCGCAGCCCATTCAGTGAAGGGGTTTCGGGTGCTTGCGTTTCGGTATATTATATGTTTTTTGGCATTATATGTAACTTAATGCAAACATTAACGTTAATATTAAAATTTAAATACATACCAAGAAAAATCGAACAACGGATATCAGTGATATCGGATAATGGATATCATAATAATCGATTTTTGTAAATTGAAGAAAGAAAATTCAAGCTACCATTTAATAGAATAATTTGGAACACAAACCATGATGGAATTAAATGTTTTTTTTTTACATGTTGGTCAAATTACCACTGTGAGAAAACAACCACTCTTGAGGTTAGGGATAATCATGAATATGATTTAAGAATGATTGAAACAAACGAAAAACTGAAAAAAACTGATCATTACAAAGCAAAAATTAGTTTTCGTCGAAAACATTTATTAAAAATTGAAAGATTCTTGGGTTATCTGAATTTAAAATTCATAAGCTTTGTTTTAACACCAACTCGCCAATGATTTAATTTAAAAAAGGCGCAAAAAAAAAACGTTGCGCTTTTGAATGATAGCTATAACTGGATTCTTAGACAATATTTTTTATTTACACTTTTTCTAAAGACAATTTTAAAGCACACACATTTTTTAAAAATATAATTATTTATTTATTATGCTGTAAATAATTTTAATTTTTATTTATTATGCTGTTAATAATTTTAAAATATTCTTTTTTTACAGGTAAGCTCTTGATGACTTTTTATTAGTAAATGAAGTTGAGTAAGAACATAAAGATTTTTTTTTTATTAAATGACAAATGCAAGTAGAAAGCTAACTTAAAAATTAAGATAAGACAAAATTATAATAAAAACATGAGAAGGCTACAATCCTCCAATCCAATCCAAACAGTTTATCAAAAATTTGTTCACTTGTTTGGCTTCGTGTGACAAAGAGTGTATATACCAAATTTCGTCATTTAAGCTCAAAAGTTAAGGGCCGAAAATCGGCGAAACACAGACGGACGGACTGACGAATAGACATACATGGCTAGATCGACTCAGCTAGCGATTATGAGTCGATCCATATATTTTAAGGTATATCTAGCTCAATTATTTCTCTAAGTTACAAACTATCAAAAGTTATACACCTCTATGGGAAAGGTGGGCCAAAAGAGATCAGATGCTCTTATTTTTGCAAATTTGTCGGCAATGTCAAATCTGTTTTGAAATTTGTGGACTAGACAGATGTAGAATACAAGTGAACAAGCCATGGAGCGATACACTCCACAAGAACGCGGAATAATCTTGTCTATTTTTTTTGTTTGCGACACAATTCGTCTGTAGTATTGGCGACACCGACACAAGAGACGTTGCCAAGAGTGGCCGGCCCCGGAGCGCCCGTTGTGCGAGAATATCGCCACTGTTGCCGGAATGTTGAGCTGTCGCCGGAAACCAGACGCCGTGCCTCGCAATTAGCCATCAGCCGGACGTCGCTAAGGCAAATATTGGTCAAAGACTTGCACATGTTTCCGTACAAAGTCCAGTATGTACATCAGCTGCAGCCTTTCGACCATCCTAAATCTCGAGGACGAAATGGAAATGGATTTTTCGACCAAAATCATAATGAGCGATGAGACTCATTTCCACCTCAGCAGGTACGTGAATAAGCAAAACTATCGCTTCTGGGGCACCGCAAAATGCACGAGTAATGCACGAGGAGCCATTACACCCGCTCAAAGTTACTGCATGGTGCGCTGTTCACACTGGAGAAGTCATCGGGCCATTTTTTTTTTTCGAGAACGCCGCTGCTCAACAGTGGGCGGTGCGCACTATAGGGCTAAGTTAAATAAGGTTTTTTCTGCCGCAATTAGGACTGGAGAAGATGTGGTTCTAACAGGACGGAGCAACGGCACACACTGCGCGAGCCACAACCGATATTCTGAAGGCCCAAACAACATCGGATGACTTCCTTTGGCCAACCTTGTATAAATATGTAATAACATCTCATGTATGTTTACTTTGCCCAGGTTAATGTTGACTGTAGACCCCAATGCACATTGCACAGTGGTTCCACTCCCGAAGAGAGTCTGTCATAATTACTTGCTCACTTCATAACATCTTAAAACAATTGGTTCCAAGTTAATTTGGGCTCTCCGATTACGAATCTGAAGTGAGTTTTGATGTATCTTGTCACGATTTTTAGATACATTCGGTAAAAAAGGTTCAAGATCGATTTACTCCAGTTTTACCATCGGGACTTAACAAGATTCTGGTATAGGGAACATATTAAATGTATTTCGAAATTTGAAATTTTTTTTAATAATTTAGAAAGATTTCATCAAGTTGGTTTTATGTTTTAAGAAATCACTTGGGTCTGAAAAGGTACAATCTTTTTTATGAGTTCATTTTCATAAACATGTAATCAAATGATCTTCTTAAATAATGAGTCTGTGTGAATTTTTTTTTTAATTTTTCGCAATTAATGTCGAAGCCAGAAGATAAAGATGGAAAGGATTTTGTTGGCCTAAAAAATCAAAAAAATACAAACTAAAATTCTTAAAAAGGCAACAATATTATTAATTTATTTTAACATAAAAAACGATTAATTATAGCAGCATTAAACAACCCACAGCTTCTTGAAGTTCTCAGGGAGCAACCTTCTACGATTGTCTCTTAGCAGCGCCTTGAAGGAGCTAAAGGATCTCTCAACTTGAGCAGAAACGAGTGGAGACCATTTAAAGCTTTATATATTATTCACTTAAACGTTTTCTGGAAGTTTGGAACTGACGTCGCCAGCCCTTAGTGCATTTATTTGCCCAAAAATCGTAAGTCCCGCATTTCCATTAAAAACAACACTTCTTTTGCAATCGGCCCATTCGCTTTTTCCAAATTTTCTTTAATGGTCTTTAGGATCGGAAACACTTGCCCAATCAAAAAACTCAAAACTATCTGTGTTTTTGTTTGGTCAACCATAAATCCAAAATTTATTTTAATGTATGCCAGCTGTGCGATCAATTCTTCGTCTTCCATCAATTCCTTTGTAAACACAACACAGCTTGCATCGTCTTCCAGAATATTGACGGTTTTTTTATGCGATTAAAATAATTTGCATAATATATAGCTGCCTCTAGCCAAGTACCCCAGCAAGTCAACACCTGTTGTAATTAACGGCAATTCAGGTTCTTTCTCCTTAAAGACTGCAATCCGGGATGGGCTTTTTAAAAACATTTTTTTTTCATGTTCGAAACGAAGGCGTCAAATTTCTGGTAGTGACTTCGTATATTTTCACACACTCTATGTACACCTTGAGCAACGCAAGTTACATGTATTATTTGTGGACACAATGTTTTAAGCGATTTGCCACTCTTTTTAACTTTCTCTTACAAAGAGAAAGATATTGTTTTCGTGAAAATTTTCGACCTCGAGATTTTGATTGATTCTAACATTACGATGATAGCGGAGCCTAAAAAAGTGGTTTTTGGAATTCCGTCCGTCGGTCCGTCGGTCCGTCGGTCTGTCGGTCCGTCGGTCCGTCGGTCCGTCTGTCCGTAATGGTCTCCCCAGCCTAAACGGCTTGGCCGATTTTCTTCAAACTTCGTATCTAAGCTTATTTTGGTCATAATTCTAGGCCATTTTTTTTGTTTGCTTTTAGCCATGTTATTAACGGTACCTGCCATATAAAAATTACACATAACCTCAATTTTCTCGAAAACGGCTCTAACGATTTTGTTTAAACTTTATACATACTGTAAGGATATTAGTTCCAACAAAACTGCATACCCAGTTTTTTCGAGAAAATCCATATAACGGATTTTGTCATTCAGGCCATATGAAGAAAATTGTTAATTTCTCGCAAACTATTATGTCAAATTGAATGAAATTTAATATATAAACTACTATAATAGTTTTAAACAATTCCACATAATTAGTTTTAGCCCAACTATCACTATCACGGAATTTTCAGTTTTGGCCAATAACGGAAAATCATTATTTTTCACATAGACACCGATTCCTTCAAATTTCGGAGTAAACGTTCGTATAATCACATTTCGAATTTTTTTATAATTTTTAGCATTAATTAAACCAACTCGCTGTGAAAGAGAAAGTTGCGTACGACCCAGTCGTGCACCCACCACTCGTTTATGTAAGGTGCAGCGTCTGTTACGAACGAAAGAACTTTTTCCCCCTTAGGTTCATTTGGCCACAACAATCGCATTGAATCATCAAAGAGCTGGGCAATGGTTGTTGAATTTACTTTCTTCAGAACTTCAGACGTTAAAAGATATCCTCGACCATCTTCTCGCAGAGGTCCGACAGTTACGTTTGTTACACAGCGGCCAGCTTTGTTTGTCGTTTCTTCGATGGATTCAACTCGGATTTTTTGGAGCACTTCTAGGTAGCAATCTTCGATTTATTTTTTTCTGAGTGTCGAGTCATCTGGTAATATAAATTGGGTGTATTTCTCCATAACAGACTTGTTCTCTGGACGGTTGACTTTGTAAAACGGTATATCACATGCCAGGAACATTTTCGTCATATCGGAGAAAAAATCGTTTTTAGAATTTCCAGCAACGAAAGACGTTATATTCAGAGATTTAGGTGTTTTCTTTAATGTCAATGCTTTCTGGTGTTTTGTTCTCTGAATATCCTTTTCAATATTATAATTTTTTTTCATAGTTCACTTTCACACCACACAATTTGCATAATTAAACTGATCAAAAATAGTATGAACCAAATTGCATTACAAAATGTTTCAATTTAGTTTCCTCCTTGTACCTAAGTTGTTTTAGCACTTTAACTTTTCTCAATTATTTAAAAAAGAACTCCTAGATTTGAACACTATGCTAAAAAGCGCGCTTCGAAAAAATGAGTCTTATGTCGAGAGCCAGAAAACCTGTTTTGTATTAGGATCAGGTTTTTATTCGAAACTGAGAATCGCAAACATTTTCGTGCAGTTTTGATTTCAAGATTTTTTTTAGAGGCTTTTTTCAATCTTAAAAATAACGAATTTTGATGTAAAAATGCAAAAAAAGATAAAAAAGGCAACAAGAAGGCAAAAAAAGTCAAAAAACCATAAAGGCAAAGAAAAATGCACTAACGGGTTAAAAAGGAAAAATAAAATACATATATTTGAAATCAGGGGGACATGAAACGGATTTGTATGAAGTCGATAGCTTCTTACGATTACCCAAACAAAATGGCATTGTTCGCATAATCCTATCCCTGGTGATGAGTATTGTGTTACATCGCTCAAAAATGTTCTTATCGATTCCCGTGATTTCAGTGGAAATTGAAGCATTTGCAAAAACTTACGGCCGTGTTTCCATCAGATGTTCCACTTCCGGCCCAAGGAATATGTTATTCTAACATCAATGTTATCTATTTCCAAAACAAATGGATTGCAATTGGAATTTTATTTTTATTATAAGATTCTTCTTGGAATGAAATCTTTTAGTTTTCTTTGCAAATTGGTATACAGTATCGAGTAGGTTTTTCCAAAAAACTTGATTTGATCAATCGAAAAGAAACAAATGACGTCACGAACAAGCTACTGTCATCATCGATATTCGACATTTGGATTTTAAAAACCGCTGCTTGTATTCACTTTGTTCTGTGCTGCCATCGAACCCAAATTCCCCAACTAAATATTAGAAAAATCAGGTGAAAAACTTGGAAAGATGTTGACGCTAGATAATTGTTATTATCAGAAATATTTCCTTTGTATCAAACCATCCTAAATAATCTATTAACAAGAACACTTCTCATTCGGTAATTTTTTTTCCACAAATACGTAAGTGTTTTGCAAAAATATAAGATTCTAGTCTCCAGTACTGTATAACCTGCATTTGGAACGGCATCTAGTGACTTCAAAAGGCTGGCTAATATTGAACGGGAGTTGTTGCTTTCACTTCCAGAAGCATTTAACCAATGCTGCAGCAGAAATATTCTCGTTAATGAGACTTTCGTCAAATAAAAAAAAATAAGACTTTATTCCGCTTACTTAAAAGTGAATCCGCAAGTTTCCGCAGCTGATTCCAATTGTATTAAAAAGTAGATCAAATAACCATTCTGGCAATATATAACATTGTTGAGGCGTAACTGGGCGTAACAGTAAAAAGTTTAAAAGAAAATGCAGTAAGTATTTTTTTTTTAATCTTATTTATGCCTAATTTATAAACGCCTCCACACTTATATTAGTAGCACAATGGATTAAAAAAAAAGGAAATAATAGACGCCTTACCTCCTATTAATATCGCAGTTAAAAAAAAATTTCCTCCGAAGATGATAACGCAAGAAAGTAAACAAGTAAGTAAGTAATGCAATCGCGCTTATGCTTTGTGCACTAAAACTCGAATGCCATTCGTTTGCAATGTGATTACTTTGAAGATAAAAACTTAACGGTATTGACATACATACATATTTATTTTTTAATTTATAAGTAGTTTGGGATGTTCTAAGCTTATTTATATGGTTTTTGATAATAACCATAACATTTTTTTGAAATTCGGCTTACGGTGGAACCACAGTTTGGGGAAGGAAGAGTCTTTCAATTTTTTCTTTTTTCTCAAAGTCATATATTTATACCCTATCCCATAGGGGTATATTAGTTTTGATACATAGTTTGTAGCATAGAGAAATAATTTAGCTACATACACCTCAAAGTATATGGATCGACTCAGAATCGATAGCTGTGTCGATTTAGCCATGTATGTCCGTCCGTCCGTACGTCACCAGTTTTTGGGCCTTAAATTTTGAGCTAGAAGGATGAAATTTGGTACACGTGCTCTTTGTTGCTCCCAGCAGAACAAGTGTAAACAAATTTGAAAGCCGCCCACTGCCACACCCCTTTTTAGAAAAACGGATTTTTTTGGCCAAACCGTAAAGAATTTTAAAAAATTGTCTGGGCAGCATATTTAGAGAATCGTAATATCTATATTTTGTCCATATAAAGTTTTTTTACCACGCCCACTTTTTGGGCCGTTTTTTTTTTATATAAAAAAAAGTTTTTGGCCAAATTTTAAAATTTTCGAAAAAAAATTTTGATGCACAATCATTGGTAGTATTAATATGAACATTTAGTCAATAGACCATTTTAACCCACGCCTACTTTTTGGGGGCATATGCAATACAAAAACGTTGTTTTTTGTCGAACCACACAAGATTTTGAGAAACTGTCTGAGCAATATATTGTGAGAATGTCATTTTCTGTATTTCATCGCCATAAGGCCTATATTTTGAGGATATTAATTTAAAGGATGGGATGGGATAGGGTATTCAACGATCCGCATAGCGGATTGTAGCCTCTCATATGTTTTTAGTTAGCTTTTCTTAAATCTGTAGTTTGGCGACACGTAGAAAAAATGGCATTGATGAGCATCTGTTATAACATGTTGTTGCGCCTTGATACACCACAACGTCGACACATAAATCTAGCTGATTAGTCCGTGTTTTCCCCAGTTCGGTCTACGAAACTGTGGTGTATTGACTACTGAACATTTCATACCAAAACGATTGCTTTAACATCGAGCCCTTGGTACGAATATTGCATCAGTGATCATAGCTTACAGTTGAATTTTCTCTAAACAATCTTGCGAATGAACTGGTCTATGCATTTTTTTTTAAGCTAGATACTTTGATTATGGGAGTAAAGAACATTCCATTTTTACTTTTATAGACGGCACATAAATATCTCCATCTCCATGCATTTATAAAATTGAGTACTGTATAAGCTTCTACAAAACCTTCCTGTAATGTTGTTGAACGTTTTTATTTTGAAAGTTATCCAGTACTAGTCATTATATCGGTCACTATAATATGATCTTTTCACCATAAATGCCAATGTATCGCTATTATTTGCCATCTTTGACAAATTATTGGTACTGAATATGTTACTAGAACTCACATGAGGTAAAACTCCTTAAATAACTCGTGAGTGACATTTATCCTCAAGGTTCACTTTGTAGTACAAAAAAAAAATTACTTCACCACCAAATTCTTATCCCTAATAATTATATATCAACATCCACTTAATTGAAGTTCCAGTCAACTTCAAAACCCTCATGTAATGTATTCACTCTTTCTCTTCTTGTATAATGCATGCAATTTGTAGCAACTCTCTCAGGGTCATAAAATCCTCACAAAGAACAATTTAAATATTTAATTGTTCCTTTGTAGCCAAGCAATGACTAATTTTGTGAAAGTGCAAAAAGTCGCAGACGGAACCTAGATATGCCACCTTAATTTCCCTTTTTTCTTGATTCATTATGAAAACAAAAACGACTACTATCATCTTCAGCTTCATCTTCGGAACCAACAATTTCCCTAATTAGAGCCATACTCTTGTCCGCCGTTGCGACTCCACACGTCAATCCGAAGCAAACATTCCCCTTTCAAACCATACCCAGCTCACCGACCACGACATGCCATAACAAATCAAATGCCAAAAAGAATCTCGGCCACCGTGAATTATCGGTCCAATCCGTCGTAACAGTATCTCTTCCAAATTGCTAACCTCTGACTAATCATCGCCAAACACAATTTTGACCCCCATATTATTTTGTTCTTGCCATTTTCTCGCCGCTCTTTTTATTGGCACTCCACCAGTAATATGTGCGTTGTTGCCTCCAAAACCGAATCCCACGGAACCCATGCCGTTGTTTCGCTAAATCCGCAAAAATAATTCATCTAAGCATCAACAGCCAACAGCACAACTATAGTTATTTGTCAGTGAGTCTTAAAAGCCCTCTTCTGATACATGTGATAGTTAGATACTCTATTCGTGAGGGTTTTATGTGAATCTGAAGCGTGATTCTTTGGAATTTAATTAACAAAGACGACAATTACTTGACGATCCGTCCTTCATCTGGGGAATGTACTGTATTCGGATGATTTGCACTTTTGCCGATGGTTCATATAGCTGGTGGGCTTTTGAGAGGCTTGTTGCGATGTCAATATTTTTGCTTCTCTGTTGTGACTTTCGGCTTCGCCGTGTCTAATTAGGCGAATAACCGATTGTTTGATTGTCGCCTTGTGGCTTTTCAATTGATATAGACCTAATCAACTGAGGAGTGTTTTTGTATCTTTGAAGTGGTGTGATAGTATTTGAGTGCACAGAAGACTAGATTTGGATGACAATGCGTGTGTACCGTTTTGTTGTTATTTTCGCACAGAGAAACTATTGCGAAATCAAAAAAAAAAAAAAAAAAAACATAGAAAACGGTGTTTTTTGCGGACCCTATGGCGTTAATGTTGACACAATGAAAGTGTTATGAAGTTGGATGTGGAGTTGCTTTTATTTTTATTTGTTAACTTTGAAAGTGAAAATATGGCGTCATCAATTTTATTAAAACCTGTAAAAGCGGAAAAATACAAAATCATTCAAGACCCAACAATGGCTGGTACCACCATATGGTGGTGTCATACTAAAAATGATGTTCTGAAGTTTTACCAAAAAGTATAAACACAAACGGACAAAAACTTTGGGAGATAGTCAAGGAACAGTCCGTGTACAGCTACGGTACTGAACACTTTTGGAAAAACTTTGTGTAATCAGTTTTGCGACTTTGACGACTTTCTGCACAGACATAAGCGTAATCCTGATTCATTTTACGTTGTGTAGAATGCTCAATGTAATTTTTACTTAATTCGTTCTCCTTTAACCAGCAAACTATATTCTGTTTTCCATTCCGTGCAAAAAAACGAGATTAGTGCAGTGTAGCGCTCCCGGTAATAATCGCAAATGGTAAACGTTTCTGATACAAATTTACACCCGTTCAAGCCGGTTGCTGTCACTTTTTTATAATTCGATTAAATTGTTTCTTTTTCTTTCTCTATATTTCTGGTCCATGTTCTTCTCTTCACATTTTTTAAAAACTCAACGGAAACTTTTGAATGCCGTATTCTTCACATTAGGCTTCAGTTGACATTCTTCGCCAAACCATTGCTTTCTTGCTGATGGGCGAGAAAAAACAAGCATACTAGTTGAGACCGTTCCGGTAACTATTTGACAACGTTTCCACTTGTATTGGAATATTTTGACGCTTTAGATATTCACACCACCCAACTAACAATTATCCTTCTATAAGGCAATAAAATTTATTTCCACAAGCAATTATTTCTGTAGGCCTTATATAGAACTTGTGCGCGGTGGTTGAGCATTTTCGCAGTCGATTGGTTAGGTAGAGACTTTATGCAGGAAAATTCACTAGCATTACCGAAGTTATGATGGTATAACCTGTGTAAGGTTGTTTTAAGCTTCCGGATATGTGTGTACATGTACCATACGTTAAGATGTTTCGGTAGAACTTCGCACGAAGTTAATCCGAAGCATAGCATATATAAAGCTTACGAATGAAGGCTTAAAAAAGCGAAGGTTAAAAGATCGGGAAACGGTGAAAAGATTGGGAACCTACCGGAGAAAGAGTCAACACGAGTCAAGTACTTCGTTGTACTTACTGGTCTTTCATGTTCCAGAGTACAGCCTAGTGGATAGCGTATTGGACTTTAATAAGAGTAAATATAATATAATGAAATATAAAAACAAAAAGAAAATAAATAAAAATTGTTAGTTGGGGATGGTTGTGTTGTGTTGAAACATTTGTTGAATATAAAGCTGAACCTTCTTATTGGAATCACAAGTTAAGCAAGTCCAAAGGATATAATTGTAATGTCAAATAGGTACCAAAAACGTTCTCAATTACTAGTTTTCGAAATATCAATGATATTGACATCTAATAAGCTCTTACCATGCCAAAATTAAAATAAAAGATATGTCCACATCCAGACTATCTGTACTTTTGTTTCTCTGATGGGATTTTATTTTCTTTTTGTTATACCCAATCCCATAGGGGTATATAGTTTGTAACATAGAGAAATAATTTAGCTTCATATACCTCAATGTATATGGATCGACCCAGAATCGCTAGCTGAGTCGATTTAGCCATGTCTGTCCGTCCGTCCGTACGTCACCAGTTTTTGGGCCTTAAATTTTGAGCTAGAAGGATGAAATTTGGTACACGTGCTCTTTGTTGCTCCCAGCAGAACAAGTGTAAATTTTTTTTATATCCGCCCACTGCCACCCCCCTTTTTTAGAAAAACGTAATTTTTGGCCAAACCGTAAAGAATTTTAAAAAAGTGTCTGAGCAGCATATTTAGAGAATCGTAATATCTGTATTTCGTTCATATAAAGTTTTTTGCCACGCCCACTTTTTGTGGGCGTTTTTATTAAAAAAACGTTTTTCGGTCAAATTTTAAATATTTCGAAAAAAAATTTTGATGCAGAATCATAAGTTATATTAATATGAACATTTCGTCTATAGAACATTTTAACCCACGCCCACTTTTTGGGGGCGTTTTCTTTCAAAAACCGTTTGTAGACCCTACCCCATAGCATATGCTGGAGAAAAACGATGTTTTTTGTCAAACAACAAAATATTCTGATAAACTGTTTGAACAATACGTTGTGACAATGTCATTTTCTATATTATAGGCCCATAAAGCCCACTTTTTGAAGATATTAATTATAAGGATGGGATGGGATAGGGTATTCAACGATCCGCACAGCGGATTGAAGCCTTCTCATATGTTTTTAAAAGACTTTTCTTTAAAAGACTTAATTAGCGAGGAACTCGTCACGTGTCCGTGAATATGATTTTAGGATTTGTCGTGAAGTGACCATCCCGTGTAAATACATGTCATCCGCGGATTATCCGTCAATCATCCTGTTTGTCAATTCATTAATACTGACAGATACGGTTACGATAAGTGGCGCTGCAGTCCGAATAAACTTGTTCCTCAACCAAGTCCCTCCAATTAACCTTGTCTCTAGCCAACTGTTTCTACTGAGTCTTAGAATGTTTCGATGAGGTCAGGAGCAGTGAAAATTCTCCATCGTGATCCTGCACTGACGGACTAGTTTTGGCGGTATACTAAAACTAGACAAGACTATGGACTCTGTATATTTCGTCTCTTTAAATATTGTCGTATATGCGGCTTTGAAATCGATGAACAGGTGGTAGGTACCGATTTGTAATTCTTGGGTTTTTCTCGGATTTCCCGAAATGTGAAGATTTGATCAGTAGTGGACTTCCCTGACCTAAGGCCAAGTTGACAGCCGATCAGTTTGTTGATGAACGGTTTCAATCGTTTGCATATCATGGCAGATAGGATCTTGAAGGCGATGTTGAGGAGCCTTATGCCTCTGTAGTTGGCGTAGTTCAGACTGTTTCCTTTTTTATGGATGGGGAAACGTTTTTTTTTTTTTTTTTTTGCTTTTTTGAGGTTCCATTCTTCTAGAATAATTGTGCATGTTACCTACCAAATCATTTCTACTGACTTTGTATAGCTCGGCTGGAAGTCTGTCATTTCTGATTATCTTGTTAAGGTGATGCTTAGATTTTGTTTAACCATAAGTAATTACTGACACAGGGAGTTTGTTCTCCATTGCCGTTTAACTCCTTGCTTAAGTTCCATATTCTCAGCATAGACTGTAACTCAACTAAGATTTTTTTCTTTGTTAATCCCGAGGCCGTACTGTTTCCTGGGGTTGACGTTTTATAATTTGGTAAAATTTACTTACAATATTCCTGAAGTAGCACCTACTAAAATACCTTCTATCGCGAACTTTTCTTTGTCTTTTTCCTTATTTCTATAAAGCCAGTGTTCAATCCTTCTTCTTTGCCAATTAAGCTCAATGGCGGCTTTCGTCATCACCTGCAGCTTTGTAGGCTTAATTTTTGGCTGGGAACAGAGGTTTATTGTTGGTGGGTGGAAGAAACCATTCACATTATTCGAGACCAAGCTTATTGATTTTTTGATATCGTCTGATGCTGGACTTCGAAAAGGACTCTTGCAATTAAAGTTATCTGACATATAATTTTTTGCAGTATTTCGCAATTGTTTTGGTGTGGTAAATATCCTCATTCTAACCTGAGCGACTGTAAAAAGGTAGTGGTTCGAGTTCCCTCGGAAAGTTCGAACATCCAAATACTGAATTCGTGGCTCTTTCAACCGCAATATGATCAATCTGATTGACTCTTTGTTGATCTGCTGGTGTATATAGTATCAGTACGTTCCTCAGCAAAGTCAATTAGCCTAAGTCCGATGCCAGACGTGGTGTTGTTTAGACTGTTTTGCGGCAATACCGGTAAAGATATTCTCTCGTCATACCTTTGCGTTAAAATCTTTCAGCCTGATTTAAACATCGTATTTCGGTTTTGTTGGCAAATTCGTTGCTTCTGATTGTTATAATGCATCCGCTGATGTCTTTGAAGCGTAAGATTTCTTGCACAAATTTGTTCTTCTTCCAATCCGGATAATTTCCTTTAACACAGAACACAGGCCGTAGTAAATACCCCTTTTTTCATCTTTCTTTTGCCTGGACTATTCCATCGTATTTTCTGGATAAAAGTAATGTCTGTAGTAGGTTAGGGCTTTCGCTAGGTGTTCGAATGAAGATTTTCTGTTCATAGATTCCAAGTGCAGTTACTACCTTCATTGTTCTTTTTTCGTTTATCATGTCAAAAAAAAATAATTCAATCATAGTGTGCCACTTTCCATTACAGGGTACCACATTCGGTTTAAGCAATCCACTCAAGGTAACGAGCGTAACTGGTGTCTGCATACATGGAATACCTCACACTTGAAATATCCAATATCATATTTAACAGTTCTTCGCAATGGACGTATTGTCTCCTACCACTTTTTACAAAACCTTTCAATGAATTCCATCAACAAAAAGGTGAAAAAAAATGTATATCGATGAGATAATAAGTTATCTTGCAGGTGACAATATACGAGTTTATCATCATCACGGAAATTATACTTTCATGGCAGTTCCAGTTAACCGTATTACTGGTTTTGTTTGGTTATATAACTCCATTTCAAGAGTGCCTCTATGAGTGTGTGCGTGTGCTTATATTAATTCCGAGATCTAATACCAAGTTCTACTTTATTTGAAAGCACAATGTCACCGTTTGTTTACAAAACGAAATGAAATAATATCCACCAAAAATGATTAAAAGTTCGTTGAACCACAGGTCTTAACGAACTTTACCAAAAAGAATTCAACTTACATGAAATATGATAATGACTCTTAAAGCTTTTTTTTTGATCATAGACAGAGAAATGATAGCCTTGCATTGATTTACAATTTAAATTACGGCATCCGAAATGACGACATTTAAAGTGGCGACTGCATCCAACAGTGCGCACGTTGACATCGAAATCCAATTGAGTATTCATTTTGAGATGTTCCTCCAAAATAGATATATCGGCAGAGCTGTGTGCAGCCGGATAACTTGTCAATAAATTAACTAGAACCGTGAGACATTTGCATTTCTATTCAGCTCAGGTTATGTCAGTTTTTTTTGGTGGCTTAGTTATTTTTCAAATTTTTGGGTTTTGAATCCATGCCTCTGGGTCAGAGGGTGATGAACTGCTCCTAACGGTGTTTTTTTTTTTTCAGACCATTTAAACCGCTACTCGTTATGATCATCGGCATTCAATACTAATAGATCCATTAGTCAATTTTGGTGCAATCATTAGGAATATGCGCAAACCTTTGTTGGTGCTTTAGCTGATTGATAATCTTGTTCTTAGAGGCGTTCCTAATTCATGTGTTTCTCCATTTGTGTTCAGTCCCAATTGGGCATTTGTTAAGACAGCTATACTATTCGATCGGACTTAGATTAGAGACTATACAACTTCTGTCGATATTTTACAGAACTTGTACATTAATCAGAATTTATCTATCATTGTTGTAAAATGAACGGTTTGGATGGGAGTGGTTAGTCCACAGGGGGTTTCAATGACCTTAATCACTTCAGATTGATTTCAGTAGTAAATAGTTGCATAAATCTATCCAGACTCCTTAATTGTTTATGGAGGTTTTTATAGCATATGTGTAGTTACACATGTGACGAAATGCAATTTAGTAATCTGGGGCTATTATGGCGTAGAATGTCATTGAAACTAGAAAATAGCAGATGCTCTGAAAGGTATGAAAGGCAAATATATCACCTAGAATTATAAAAAAAACTTTAATACAACTCAATCATACGGACAGGTACTTTACTTGTATGTAGGGGTGTTAATGTCTATGATATGGGCTTTATTTAATAGATAATTTTATGCCATTAGTGCTTAATGCTTATATAGCCACGTCTAGCTTGAATGCCCTCAATCGTGAAGTCCAATTTTGACAACATTATCGTCCAACGTCTCTGCTTTATCGCCATAGACTAGCGACTTCACATATCCTCAAAGAAAGTAAACTAAGAGATCACAGGATCGTGGAAGCCAATTCACAGAACCATTACGCGAAATTATGCGCTCAGCAAATGTTTCTCCCGCAATTAATTGATGGTGTCGCGCGAAGTGTGGCATATTGCGCCGGTGCAGTGCAATAATCCTCGCGGACGCGGAATTAAGCCCAGCGGTGCTAAATTTCCAAAAACAAAGAAATAAACCCCTCGGAGCTTACATATCGAAAATGGAGTTTGGGTGTATGCAAAGTTTGAATATGAGTATGGGCCATGCTGCCCCTCTGCAACACCCCTGCATTGGATCACTTTTGGATTTGGGTTGAATGCGAGTTTGAATGCCTGCAAAAGAAATAATCCCCACAAGCAAATTGCATTTATAGCCTCGCAGGGGTTATTTTCTTTTTATAAAGTCAAATTGATCGTACTATAATCAATGATAACCTTAAGAATAATTCGCCGTAACTTCCATTAATTTGCTGGCAATATTTCGGTTTGCATAGCGCAATAAAACCAAATTGGTATTATTTCGTTTTGAAAAACGAAACAAATCCAAATTTGGGATTTGGTCTTATTTCGTTTGGCCTTACTTCACGTCACCACCAAAAAGTCCGTTCCGTATTCAATAGCAACCTACACCATGTTGTTTGATGTTGTTTTGTATTTGACTACCCCGAGATCTTCCATGCATCTACAGGGCTAAATCTACAAGCAAAAAAAAAAATCCGAAATCGAAATAGAATAGTCTTGAAACCACAACTATTTACCCAGTCCACTGATAGCCGTGCATTGTCTAACCTTAAAGAAAGTTCCAACCATTAGTTCACCCTGTACTTCACACAGGTATACCAATATGGAAATATCCGTCTAGTTGCCAAGCCCTTCAAGACATTTCAACGCCATTTCCATATCCGTAAGATACTCGCTGCACTGTGAAATTGGATGCCTTCATTTACCACAACACCAGGTCCCAATCATCAATCTTTAACTGGAGTAGTTTCTCGTTATGGCAGCACTTTGTTTGCTTCGTGTTGTGTCTTGTGTCTCACCTCATTTCAACGACGTTATTCACATCCATCCAATATCTGCGATGAGAGCGAACGTTTCCATGTCAAAAGTCAACGTTTATCTCATTTTTACTGGCGTGCTTTTCTTTCTTCGGTCGGCGGCGCGGCGCTGATGAGATACATTTATAACTAACAGATTAACCGCAAAGGAAAACACTCGCACCTCTCTCCCTTGCTTCCCTGGGCGAGCATACAAATCCGTTTTCATTTATCATATACGCTGCAGATACAATATTTTACCCGCACAGATACATTTGGTAGTACCGTATATTGATCAAATTGAATTGAACTGACCCAAATCCTAGGAAAGAGAAAAATAAATATGTCTTCTGCGCGCCACAGTAATCATCTAAAAACCACAAGGTGAGGACGGATTGAAGAGTGTATACGTTTACAAAAAAAAAAACTTCACAGATCCACAAGTTCCCACTGCACTTGGAAAGTTGTGGCGGTTTTGCCTACTGATGGTGTGGTGCACAAATTGCTAATATCTCACCGAAGTACCATATATTTTCGAGGAGGAAATTCTAGATGCCACTTCCCCCCAGCCCCTGGTGTGAAAACAAAAGAAAAGTCGTTTTTCTCACGGCAAAGTGACGCTGCATAATTTACGGCCGCCTGTGTTCAATGATACGCGAGCGAGTCTTGTTTGCACAGAGCAGCCTGTATACTTAGACAGGCCGACCCATTAAAACGAGATCACACTTCTTTCCCGGGGAGTGCTGCTGAGATTGTATATACGAGGTGGTAATATGGACCAATGGAGCATGTAAGCGCGCAACGAACGAGTGTTGCCCACAGGCACTAGGGCAGCATGGCCATCCCGTCCTAAATTATATGCGTAGGTACGCATACAGTATTAAAGCTTAATTTACCATATTAATTGGCCAATTTCGACGTTAGCAATGTGTCGGCGTAACTAGTCATTTTTCAGCTTTTGATATTTGATGAGCAGGGATGAGGTCATAAATCAACGTAAGTCACAGGGGATGGGAGGTGTATGAGCGTGTTTTATTGTGATGGTTGCGGACAACAAAAAGACAACGAGTACGCTGAGGACGCAACGTCAAGTCGTCGGTCGGCGAAGGCCATACTGTGACGATGAATGGTTCATTTGGGAAAATGAGGCCGCTCTGAAATAAGTTAATGTGCAGTTAGGTGGTGGTTATCTTGTTCTTTTTGGTTTATTAAGAGCATTTAGTGAGATAATGCGGTTTTTGGTCAGAATTAAGAGGAATTATTCAGTCAGCGGTGTGATTTTTTTTAAGTTCATTCATTCCCGGCAGTTTAATGTTCCTGGGAAACTGTGAAGACTGAATGAGAATTTTGACTTTTCTGTGAAAATTCGAATATAGTCGAGCTATTAAACAGCATCCCATGTAAGTAGCGGTAGTGTGCAAAGTAAGCCCGGGAATCAAACGATAACCTAATATCTTTTAGTTACGTAGTTTGAGATATGCTGAAAAACATAGCACTTAATGAGTCGCATAGAAAACCTTTACTTTACTTACTTACGGTCTCTCAAAAACACGCCCAAAGCAAAACATTGCCTGTAAAGAGGCAGTTATAACTTCTACAATAACCAAAAGAAATACCCCAAGATATTCAAGACAAGGAGGTAAGGTGTTATTGGTTGTTGATACTCAGATGAGGAATCAAGCTGACATAGGCCTGTGTGGGCACCAAGCGGCGTTATATCCTGAATCAATAGGTGGTAAAGTTATGTTATTATGTCACGATTCGTGACTTCTCATGGGTGGACTACGAGAGGCTGGGCTAGTTCACCATGCGAGGTGGGTTTGAACTTGGAGAGCTTTTGCTTCCAAGTTTTGGAAGGCTCGTTCTTTCTCCCTTCTCGATACCCCCGTTTTCCTTCGCTTATATTCGATTTTTAACCGACTCAAAGTAACTCAAAGTAGATATACAAGAATTGGATATTCTTTGTTACCACAATTCCGTTGTCCAGAAACGATACCGTTTCCCATTCACACTAAGTACCCTACTGCCTACTAAGCCTACTGCGACTTCTCACTACTTTCTGTCCTTTGGTTGGAATGGAATGTGCGTTCGCATTTTGAGGAACCCGCGTTCACACGTGACTGGTCATACTGCGCTTTTAACGCATCGGCGTCAGGTATTTTTCCGGCGCATGCTATCGTTGCCTGGTTTGATTAAAATCTCTAGTAAATATCTGAGAAGGCTACAATCCGCTGTGCGGGTCGTTGAATACCCTATCCCATCCCATGCCTAAAATAAATATCCTCAAAATGTGGGCTTTATGGCGATGAAATACAGAAAATGACATCGTCGCAACATATTGTTCAGACAGTTTATCAAAACCTTTTGTGGTTGAAAATGTATTTCTTTTGCTAATTCCTTGGGATGGTGTATACAACTGTTTTTTGTAGGGAACCCCCCCAAAAAGTGGGCGAAGGTGAAAATGATCTATAAACAAAATTTGTATATTACCATTACGGAAGTATTCAAAAAAGTCAAACTGTTGACAATTTATACTCTTGAATGCTTTTCAGACTATCGCAAGATGTAGGGTAGTGAAAAAAATTTAACTAATTCAAGTCACTTACTAGGCAAATGGACCCAGTTTGTAACAAAAGTTTACTTCCTCTCGGTGCTGATAAAATTTCAATAGCTTACTGTAAGGACTTATTAAAAAAAGCCTTTTACAAAGTCAAAATAATGACTGTATTTTAAAATTGCAATAATTTTCATTTTTACCCATCACATTAAATATGAAACGTCACAATTAATATTTCACCACATTTCGGCCGAGATCGTCAAATTTGACCTGAACATTAGGTAAAATTCAGCGTGGAAAACTACAACGAAGTTAGGAGTTCTCCAAGTATGAGAACTGGGTTGAACAAATCAAATCCTCAATTTATAATGAAATTGTCCATGTCCACAGCATTAGTGATACCTCAGTCTTAAGATGATGACCATTAATTTCCTAGACTCATGTCAGATCATTCGGTTTAATGATGATCACTTCAATTTGTGTAAGTCCCCCCAAGCAGTTTTCTTTTACCATCTTTATTTACTGCCCCGAACTAGGTGACCTTAAAGATGTATCTCCCAAATGTATCTTAATAGGCGAATAAAATCAAAAGATAGCAAGAATGATCTTCTCCCATGTAACACCTTTACGACTTATTTACAAAAATATCATTTGCATTATTATCTCGCGAGAGATCACGAAAAAGAGTCGCACGTTCCTAATTACAGTTTCATTTGTATAGCCAACGCTAGAGTGTCAAATAATAAATGAGAATATCTGTTCATTTCCTTTTTTCCTGCGTTACCGTGGTTTTTAACTAATTCCATAGAACTGCAATTTCGTAGGTGTAACGAAAAGTTTCTCTCTTTGTTTTCCTACAGAATAATGAAGAGAAGAGAAAAGAAAAACACATTTTCCGATTACCCAACCCCACCGGCCACCACTCATTCAGATAAACCCTCTTCGCCCACCTGGCTGCAAATATGAAAAATTATGTTTGGCTCTTCTATCAGCGACCCTATAACTGCATGCGAGCATCTTTGTCTAGGAAGACATTGTTCTGTTAAGCATTTCGTTATGGGAAGCAAGCATCCAAGCAGTTAATTGCAGTTCGGATGTACCTTGTACCCAGTACTTGTTCCAGTACCAGAGCGATAGCGTGCCATGCAAGCGTATTCTTGGTAGATGGGACAATGGTAGTAGATTCATGTTTTTGGCAGAGGTTTATGCATTTGTTCACAGTAGGTGAATACTACACCACCTTTCAGGTGTATAGTTGAAATGAGACCGGAGGTACATGTACGCAAATCCGCTTATTTTGTCATTTGAAGAAAATGAAAGTTCGCCTTGTCTGGGCATTGTTTGCTTTGTTTTTGTTTTTTTTTTTCTTCTTCAATGGAAATTATTTGACACGAAACCGTGTTAAATCAGCATTAAGAGGATGCCGAAAATATGATTCCGCGGCTTCAAGTAATTTTACACTTTAATAAGCACATGCCAATTGTAGTGCTTTCTACAACTCTGGTCCCCCGCAGGTGCTGTGGGATTTTTTTTTTGTTAGAAAGCAAAAGTTTTCATGGGTGACAATTTACACTTTCAGATGTTTATCAAAGGTTGCTCTAAAAATTTTAATAGTTGTGTTAAATAGTCACTGACAGACTAAATTAATGAACAAAAACATATGAGAAGACTATAATCCCCTGTGCGAATCGTTTAAAATCGTTATCCCATCCCATCCTTGAATTAATGTCCCCAAAAAGTGGACGCACATCTCGTTCAGACAGCTTATCTAAATATTTGATGGTTCGATTAAAAAATGTGTCGTGGATTAAAATGACGTAATGTACCTAGTATTGCTGATTTTCTTTAATAAACAAAACTTTATGTAGACGAAATAAGGATAGTATGAATGTCTAAATATCTTGCTAAGAGACATTTAAAAAAAAACATTACCGTTTGACCAAAAACAACATTTTTCTTAAAAACGTGCATAGTTGTGGGTTGATTTTAAAAATATTTACACTTGTTCTGCTTTGGCGAACAGAGAGTGTATATTCCAAATATCATATTTCTAGCAATTCTTAAAGGATCCATTTACTTTAAGGTACATCTATCGAAATTATTTTTTTATACAAGGTGGCGCAAAAGTAATCCTCCTATCAGAAAATGCCCGGTCTTTAGCTAACTGCCTCCAGTTGCGAACTTCAAGTTGGTTGAGGTCGATTTCTACTCGTGCGCGCCCCATTTAAGGCGAGCTCCGCATTTTTAAAAGTTCAAAGCTGAGTTTTTTTTGACCAGGTCTATTTCGCTGTTCAGCTAGTATAGTTCGTGATTAAATTTTCGTCTCCATAGTCCGTCAACGCACAAGGGACCGACGATTATTCGAATAATATTTTTCTCAAAACGAACAAGGATTTCTTCATCCTCTTTTGAAACGGTCATGGGATGATAAAGGTCTTGTATAGGATTTCCTTAGTAATTTGAGTGAGGGGTTTACTTCTAGATTTCCTTCCTGGCCCGAAAAAAACAACAGAGACGAGGTCGACAAATTCCCGTACTACCTCAATGTTATATCTGTCAATTATGATATTCTATTCAATTCGTAGATTTTGTGTGTCCTTCCACGTTGACAGCATATACTCGGTCGAATCCTCATTTACGGCTAAACCCATTGATGCCGCTTCGTTCTCTATACTAAAAAAAAACGTGTCTGTGACATCTCATTCAGTCCGACCAATGATGTCAATATCGTCGGCGTATGCTATTACCAGCGATATATCAAAGATTGTGTCTCTCCTGTTGGTTTGGAAGTTTTGGATAATCCTCTCAAGAATAACGTTAGCGAAATCATATGACAGTGCATCACCTTGCTTAAAGTTACTTTTGTTATCAAATGTGTCGGTGAGGTCGTTTCCTACCCTGATAGAGCGGCGAACATTCTCCATCGACATCCTGCATAGACGGACGAGTTTGGGCGGTATACCAAAACTCGACATGACTCTGTTCGTCTACATCAATGCTTTCGTATGCGGTTTTTGAAATCGATAAATAGATGGTAGGTATGGATTTGAACTTCTTGGTTTTCGAAGTGTGAAGAGTTGATCAGCTGTGGACTTTCCTGGTCTTAAGGCAACACTTATAAGGGCCGATAAGTTTTTTGGTAAACGGTTTCAGGCGTTCACATATTACGGCAGATAGGATCTTGTAGGCGATGTTTTTGTGACCTATGTCTCTGTAGTTGGTGCAGTTGAGAGGATCTGATTTTGTCCTTATTGGGTAAACGATGCTGAGGTTTCATTCTTCAGGCATATTTTCATCCAACTTATGTTTATGAGTTGATGAATGTTACTTACCAAATCAACCACCGCCTTTATAAAGCTAGGCGGAAAGGCCGTCATTTCTGGGAGACTTGTTAATGTTAAGTTTAGATATTGCTATCCTCACTTTAGTTAGGTCGGGCCGTGGTTGGTAGTGTTTGATGTCGTCACCAATATTGAATAGTTCATTCTACTTAACATAAGATTGTTCGTCATCACTGTTTAAGTGGTTCTTATATATCCTCAGCATCGATTGTGTCTCAACTACATTTCCATGTTCATCTCGACAGAATTGTGTTCGCACCTTTTATGTCTGGCTTTGACTTTTTACATTTGGTATAACTTGCGAATATTCTTCCTGGAGTGTCTATGTCTTCGATTCTACTTTCTTTTTTATGATTCTGAAAAGCCGGTGTTCATCCCTCCTTCTGCCTTGTCCTATAGTCATCGTTTTTAGCTGCCAGCATCTGTCTTTTCATTGAATTTGGTATCATGTTCCGAATACCTTAAATAGAAGGACTCTGAAATTCTTACCACCGGTTGGAAACGATGTGTGGACTAAACTTTTGTTTAACACTTTTCTTCGAACGTGTCCAATTGAAATAGAGTACCAAACAACAAAGATACAGCAAGTATTTACTCATCGCTTTTGGCCTCGATAACAATCTAAAAAAGGAAAAGTGAATTTCGACTTCTTACGTATTTAACATGACAACCATTTAAGGTTTTTTTTTTTTGTATTTGCTTAATCGGTGGTATCATGCCAATTAAACCAGCGTTCTGATTGCATTTCCCTTTCGTTGTTTACACACAATCCGTTATAATTGATTTCCAATGAAGCGACCTTAGGCATTTGTATACTGAATAATCCAACATTGTTATGGTCCACATTCAACCGGACAAGACAAATAGAAAACCAATATCTATGCCCACCCAATCCAGAGCCACATCCACTTGGGCTTCAGTTCCGCACGTATTTAGATACAAACGACCTGGACCTAGATGCCTCGGAATTCAAGGTGTGAGTGTGATCTCCTTCCACCTCAAATCATCACTCATTTCCCACGTAACCAAGGAAAGTTGTGACAAGCCATTCAAAATAATTGTTCAAGATGAAGACGTTAAGATTGATATATACCAACAAAAACTGCACAGAACATGACCGGAACTAAGCATACGGATAGCCGGTGCGCTCTTCAAGTGCACTCGACCTGATAACCATCACATCAACGTCGTCGTCGGCAATGCAGCTGTGAACCAGGCAAAATGGAACAAAGCTGTTCGTTGGTTGGTCTTTTTTTTTCGGCGGACTTGGTACCATAACCATTCGGTGTATGTCATCTCCATCATCATCGTTGTAGTAGTCATCGGTCGTCTAATAATTTCAGCATCCAGACGAACGCGCGCCTTCGCTGTGCGGCATCGAGGAACGAGGAAAACTAAACAATTGCCACCATTGACCTATACAACTACCAATCTTCACTACTTTCTCTGATCTCATAGCTATGGATGATGTGGATGATTATGATGATGCGGTCTTACCCATTTGTTATTAACTTTCTTCACCAACAGCATCGACTAAGGCCTTTGCCAATGGTCTCACATTACTTCTTTCTTTCTCCCATCGACGAAAAGGTGGAGCTGTGGGGTTTCAACTGTGAGCTTAAGAATTAGCAAAAGAATTCATTAATTTGCGGGCTACTCCATTGATGCATCCCGTTGGCATGATGATAAATTAATATGCCACCCATCACTTACAATCCGTCTTAACTTTTGAACAAAAAGCCAGAAAATGAGCACTAACCTGGTAATTGAATTACTTGTCAAAAATCGTAAAACCTTTTCTATTGGCAAATAAAGGCCCAAAGAGAGCCGAAGAAAGCAAAAGAACAGATACAGAACCACCCCGCGGTTTTATGGGACTGGGACATAAAAAAAATATTTTCGCGAAAAAGTCATAAAAAATATGATTGCTACGAGCTCTTCCCGCAGCAAAGTTCGGTACACACTCCGGCAGTGCAAGCCGTATATAGTACTTGTGACCTTCGGGTACTTGCTTTGAATATGTTTCCTCTCAAAAGGTAAAAGTCGGTCTGGATTAGCTTACAAAGCGTGAAGTTAATAGAAATAAAATCGGACGTTGTTTCTGGGAACTTTTTACGGTAAAAATTAAAAAAAAGGTTATTCAGGACATGTAATTTTCTCAAAAGTAGAAAAAATAATTCTCTTGGTTTTAAGCAAAGCCATTGAATGAGGGGTTTTCTGTTATGTTAGTAATTATGTATATATGTTAAGCACAACTTTTAAATGATGAAGAATGGGGAAGTCATTAGGTATGTAGGAGAATACCGGTAGAAGCTGCTTAATAGAAAAATAGGTATAAATTGGCTTCGTTTTGGTCCCTAATTTAACGCTGCTGGGATATTAGTTGCTTAATTGAGGAGTTTCAGAGTTTCTTCCATCTTTCATCGCATCGCAAAGGTGCAACACGAAAGACGACTGATCGGCCGATGACGGTTAAGAGTCGGAGGTATGAAATTTAATTTATCCGCAGGTTCGTGATAGCAAAACGTTTGACTGTCAAATTCAGCTAGATAAGATGTATGTTATTTGTCGGTCTTTTTTTTACATAACCTCAAAATAATCCACCCTTTGCAGGGGCGGACACTGCAAAGCGCCTGGACAAAAACGTTTGTTGTTCAAAGGTGTAATAAGGACCCGAAGCTGAAGTGTAAGTGGATGCAGCTTCCTAGTGGTTAGTTCATTGGACTAGGTTTAGTTAGAGTGGCGGCCAGCGAGTTCGCCAGCACACTTAGACCATTTTTTGGTCTATTATGATACCACGAGGATACTGTCCACTCTCCTTGTTATCTGTGAGAAAACCATTCTGAGCGTTTAATAAAACGGAGGAGCCTTTGGCTTCCGTTTTTGTCAAATCGCTGAGATTTTGAAAATAGTAAGCTCCAAGATGGAGCTTATTTTTGTTTGATAGGGTCGGACAGTTACAAAGGAGATGAAGTATTGTTTATTCTTCCTCTTCGTCCATGCAGCTCCTATAGAAGTCGTTTGAGTGGAGGCCTAGCCTTTCTGCGTGCCTGCCTATTAAACAGTGTCCGTTGATGACACCTATGATGGCGCTATATATCGAGACAAATCAGTCCCTTGGAACTTCTCAAAGCCAACTTTGGCCAAATTTGTCTAGTTGTTTGACACGTCATGCCAAGACTCCATCTGAGATTTGATTTGCTGTCAGCATGTTGCGCTCGTAAGGTTTCGATAGGAATACCTAATGCACCCGTATCGGTTACAACGTCTGGCGAGTTCATCAGCCTTTCAGCTAAGATTTAGCGTGTCGGAGAAGATACCAGCACCCCCTCCGTCATTTGTTTTGGAGCAATCGGTATAAAAATGGATCGAGTCATTTTGCACAGGTTCGTGACCTGGAAAACTTATTAAAATTTAACATGGTAAGGGTGTAATTGGTGTTTTCAGGAATATTTGCATATTCGTTTAGAATTTTGGAGTGACCACTTTGTATATTTTCCCACTGTTAATCGCTTTATGGCTGAGTTAGCTGCCATTTGCTTGCCGAAAATATCTAGGGGTAGTAGGTGGAAGAGAATCTCTAGTGCTGCTGAGTGTGTTGTACGGAGTGCACAATCGATATACAGGCACGCATTTTTTTTGTTGCACCTTGGCTAGTTGTTTGCTTTTTATATCTATCTCTAGCGCTGTCCAACATACTACTACTATTTACATAAAGAAGTATCGATGTTATAACCGAGAAGTAGAGCCAATGAGTGATACGCGGTTTCATTCCCCATTTCATGCTTATGGCTTTTTTTACAGGAATAAAGTGTGACTGTCGCTTTCTTTACTCTTTCTGTTATGTTCGGCTTCTAGTTAAGCTTCCTGTCCAAAATAAGTCCCAGGTATTTTGCTTTATCTGAGAAGGCTAGTTCGATTCCGTTTAGTGACGCGGGGGGTGAATGTGAGACACCCAGACCACAACTGACTGCCCATTTGGAATGTTTGTGTAGCGCGTTTTGGAGAAGTTCCTTGAGAATATTCAGATGATTCCCTGGGACTCCAATAGCAACTTCAATCCCGTACCTAACAACCCTAAATTTTTTTTACTATCCCAACTCTTGCGAAAGTCTGAAAAACAATGTCGGAAACAGCATTAAACTGGAGTTCCCATATTTGTACCAAAAATCTAACTTTGCACCCACAAATAAAGTAGGAGCTAAGTTTGACACCTACTACCTGTTGTCAGTAGTAGCGTTTTGTCCAATTGGACGATGTTGTGCCTCTTTTGCTAACAGCATGTATTTGGACTTACAATTTTTACTCTTAAGTCAAATTTAGCCACCAATGATGTAAATACCGTTGGCATGGTAAGAACAGAAATGCATCGTCATCTTGCAAAGACAAAGATTCAGAACCGTGTACCAAAACTAGACATGGCTCGTCCTTATAAATCTCATCATATGAAGCTTGAAACTCGATAACTAGGTGATGATATGATCTGGTAATATGGAGTTTTTTCGAGGCCTTGCTAAAGTGTGAATATTTGTTTAATTGCGGACTTTCATTCTTTAACCACATTGATAGGGCCTGATCAAGTTGTTGACGAACAGTTTCAAGCACATTTAAGTGGTGTAAGAGACTGTATTTTGTAATTCTCCTGGATTATAGACATTATTATTGGCAATTGACACAGCTTTGTAAATCGCCTTTTTGTGGATCGTACAAACGATATTAATGTCCCATACGGGTTATGTATGATAACTCCAAATCAACTAATTGACTAAATAAAAATCCCTCAATCCATTTTCATCTAAAGAAAGTGTCAGTTTTAGGATTTGGAATTACAGGTTAATGTATCACCGATTTATACATTTTTCAAAGGTATTATGTAAGAATCCCGTTTCATTCTTTCGGCATATTTTCATCCGAAAAAACATCGCTAACTATTCTTCCGCAAATAAAGATATTCATGCATACATCTTTATTTGGATAAGAATTGTTAAGCTTATGATCGTATCCACACCTCATTAAGGTTAGGTGAATTATAGTAATGATGTAATCGCCCAATATTAAATAGCAAGTTCTCCCAGATCGCGGAAGCTTGCTAGCCTAAGGATGTGTTTCTTGCATAGCTTTATCAAGATTTGATACTCCACTATGTTTTTACTGTTTTTTTGAAGTGAACATTTTTTTGAGACGGTGTGAATTGCATTTTATGAAACGAAAAAAGCGTTACGAAGAAGAGGAAACAAGTAAGTGGCTAAATGGTTATATGGTACTGTCATTCCTTTGGGGTGGTTTTTGAGAAGGTATGAGTCTGACGTCTGACGTCTGGAGTCTGTACTTGAAGCTTGATTCCAAACCGGGATATGTGATAGAGTTTTCGATGAGTATGTGGTAAGTGATAATGAATATGTAGATATTTTTTGAATTGGATTGCTGCCTCCAGGAATTACGGTGATTTATATATGACGACATTTTTAAAACGAGGTGCTATCGGAAAATTACTTTGAAACCTCGCGTGCAGAGGCCCAATAAGATGTATACACTATGGTGGTGGTAAACAGAAAGGCAGAGAGACAAATTAATCAGAATAGCGTTTCACTTTTACCGCGTGTGAACTCACACTCGATTTTTTTTATTTGCCTAGAGATGTACTTACTTACATTAGTGTACCGTCCGGAATAAAGCTTCTTCAGTTGCGGACGTCAAATTGGTGAAGTTCGGTTTCTACTTGTGTGATTTAAGGCGATGTCTTCCTCTATTAGGTCCGATGTATCCACTCCTTTTACATGTCCTAGCCATTTTAAATGTCCAATTCGCTATACTTATATCTCGTCAAGTTCTTGGTTAAATTTTCTTCTCCATAGTCTGTCAAAAATACGGGTCCGACGATTTTCCGAAAAAATATTTCGCTCAAATCGACCAAGAGTTTCTAAAGAGTATTTTCTTCACATTGACCAAGAGTTTCTTTATTTTCTTTTAATATGGTCCATGCTACGGCACCATAGAGTAGTACTCCGATGATCATGTTCTTCTACGGGATCTCTTTAATAGTTCGAATGAGCGTTTTATTGTTAAAAAGCCTTCTTACCCGAAATATTCGCGATTGCCAAGAAATACACCAGCAATGATCGATGCTTTAAATACCAAAACTTTGCGACTTATTGTAGATATACTGCTTTAGCTGCTAACAAACAAAGTGGTCAAACTTTCAACTGTCATGATATGCTTCTTAATGGCAGACTTAGAGCTCAAATACCAGAAATATATTTTTTAATTTAAATTGATAAACAAATTATTATTCGAGCAAACGAAACTTTTAATTTGAATGTCAATGTTGCATTATGTTATTCAAATTTATATCCGGACCTTTTAAATACCCTCCTTAATGACTAGAAAGTGAATCTAGTGGCAATAACTTATATCGTTTTGAAAGTACCTTTTGCAGATTAAGGAAAGCTAATGGTATATATATTACACAAAGCTAACTTCAATTAAATTCCATCATATCCATCGAAATTGATCTCCACAGATGCGCTGCACTTTCACGTCAATAAAAAAAAGAACGTTTTGTCGTTCCAGCTACGTTCAGATTAATGACTTTTAACAAAATGTGTGCTATGTACACATACGTGATACGTAATTAATAGTACACAAATCAACCGCAATGTGATCTAAAGTGCGCATACTGGTATCGACTGATCGTGAACATCGTAAGCTGTAGATACATTTTTTTACTGCAAATGAGCGCGCAGAGTTAATTTACCGCTTGCTATTCATTTATCTTCGGTGTTCTCAGTGAATGTGGAGCACCAGCGGATTCAACACGAGCACAATATCTATATGGCCAAATGAATCATAGGTCTGGGTCCGCCCATCCAGGAACCCCTTTCCATCAAAACAATTGACGGAAGTAGCACTCGGAAAGGTACAAGTACGAGTACGACTACATGAGTACACGCCGCCTTCGGGCACACCGCTCCGCACTGTGAGAAACTGGCAAACTTAACACATTTCTTATCTCCTCCACATGATCTACTAACAAAAGTGATCCTCTTCCCGACACAATGAGCAGAGGTTCTCCTCTGATTGCATACTTTGGTTTTTTTCCTAATTAAACGTATGAGTGCGCAATTAAGAGCACGCACACACACATACAGCTGTTATTCTGCCTTAATGGAGCAGTTATTAAATTGTGAATGGTGTGCTGACATTCTTTTAGGCGGTAACATAAAGAATTTTAGTGTAAGACGGGAACGAGTTATTATCTCATTATACCTTCATATGTCTTGACATTAAATTGTCTTCAGTTTTACTGCTAATTATCCGAATACAACTTAGGATGGGAAGGTTCTATTAAATGCAGAATTTTGGATTCTTCTTAGATGAGGAGCAATCGACTGTCATCACAACTTAACCGCAGTCCCTTGACTTTTTCCCATATAAGGATCCAATAATTGACTCAGAATAGTTTTTTTTTAAACTTAAGATAAGCTGTATATGTGATCATGTTATGGCTTGATTCTGGACCAAACTCATGAGCGCCAACTGAAGTACGATGATAAAATCGTGTTTTAACGAAACTTAGGAAAAGGAACAATTTTTAGCAGTCAAAAAACACATCCTACACGACACCACGTCTTGAAACGGACTTAGGACTTAGACTTGACTTTTCTGCCTAACGAAATGCCGAAGTGCTTGCTATATCACACGGTTTTGCCACCTTGATATCCATAAATTCATTACATTGCGATAGACAAGAGGCAAGTATCCAGTATTTTCGATATCCGAACATTCCGATCGGCCAAGACAACAAGCCATTTGATCAGCCGTAACTGATGTGCTAGGTTTCTCGTGCCACCAGCAAGAAATCCCTGGTTTGCGGAAGAATGCCGGCAGATACTCACAGCCAAAAACGAGGCCTACAAGGAAAAGCTGCATGTGTAGACGAGAGCTGCCATTATGCTTTATAGCCAAAGAAGAAGAATTGATACCGCAGGGATGATGTTCGTTGGATTCCATTTAGTTTAAAACGTCAAAGGCAGTTATTCAAGGCGCGAACAGAATCCAACCGAGAGGAACAATGAAAGATCGTAGTTGAAACACAGTTGATGCACATGATGCTGACATCATCATGTGCATCAACTGTGTTTCAATGCACAACGAACCATTCAATATTGGCGACGACAGCGAAAACTAGCAAGTGTGGATAGCAATATCTAAATTTAAATTGAACAAGGCAACTGGAAATTACGCCCGATCCGAGCTATATAAAGACGATGAAGATGATTTGGTAAGCAACTTACAACAACTCATTACCAAAATTTGGTCGGATGAAAGTCTGCCTAAAGAATGGAATCACAGGATCGTTTCCCGATCCACAAAAAAGGAGAACCTCTGAAATCCTCACCGAGGGACAAATCTTTTCAACATTCTTTAAAATCCTTTCTGACATAATATGTGAACTCCTGAAGTCGGACCGATCAGTGTTATCAGTGTTTTTTTTAGTCCAGGAAAGATGAAGATCTTTAATTTAGTCTCAAACCATTTGAGATTCATATTGTTTGTGGCCTAGGTTCACACCGTAACTTAAGTTAGTAAGTTCACACAGAAGGTAATTTCCATTAGTTGCAATTCTATCAATTGGACATCTGTGCTGCTTTCTTTGTCGCGCAGAAATCAGCTGAAAAGACAGTGCAGTGGTCCAAACACAAGTTCATGTTTCTTTTTTTGTTGATGATAGGTATATCCTTAATGACAGTTCTGGCTGAATGCCAGAACTGTTTGGAGACTGTTCATTTATTTTCAGGCCTAGGTGAGTAGTTAACCTAAAGCAAAACCTGTGGGGGCAGCTACAATTTATTAGATACGCCTATGATACACGGACATATGCATCCAATACGGGACTAAGCGTTGCCGTTGGCCTTTTGGCTCTTCTAAAATCATATAGCTTGGTTTCTCGCAATTAGTAAGTGGCATGATCCCCCCTTGTTTAAACATTTCAAGTATGCCGGGCATATGAATTTAGTTTTCTCTTAATTAGAAATTAAATTTGCTTGGAACGTTACTTGCAAAGATCTCCATGTTTGTAGTCTAGGTTTGTTCAAACGTGTTTCTATACCTAGTTTTGGTGTGAAACGTATTGAACCAGTTGTATCCTATCTGGATACAGGCACTATGTACAAATTCTTGAGATGCCACATTTGATTGGAATCGTAAGTACATTTTTTCTTGAAACCAATAGCAAACAGGTAAAAAATGGTTAGATCCCAAGGAGAAACGTATTTAAGGTCGACGGCCGCATAGATATGCACAAGTTGTGTGAACGTTTTCTCCACAACAAAAAAAAAAAACATTATAAAGTCCCTACCATCTTCGTGCATCATTCCAATTTCCCTCCTCTGTCTTTCAAAATTAGCACATTGACTTCGGTACTAATCCGACTATTAACAGAAATCAATTATACACCATGATAGCATGCAAAACAGAAATTCCCATCGCTCAGATGGAACTCACCTTAACATAGATCTTCAAAGCAACCACTAATAAGAGGTTTTGCCAAACAATTTAATTGCTTGAGGTAGGCCAGATAACCGTGCAAACCCATCCGAGTGTCCCAAATACACATTGAAATGACCTCATTAAGGTTTGACCGCACTAGCAGCAGTTTCCGAGTCCCGCAACTTTGATGAAAATTTTGCCGAAAAATACCAACATAACCTCACAACACTATTCTACCGGAACGGATCTTTTTTTCTTGGACTATCGCCACAGAAGCAAGTCGAACGCCATTAGCCAAGATTATCTTATTATCAAGCAGTAAAAGTTCCAGCTGCTTGAATCTCATAAATTAGATAGAAGGTGGCAGCGATAGGGGAGGCCGAGGTGAAGGTGGTAGTTGTTGTGGAAGTACTCGTATCTAAATGCAAACAAAACTCATTAAGTAAATTGCATTCGGTTTTGTTGAAGCCAACGATACGAAGAGATACATACAAACATGACCAGAAGACAAACACGACTACTGTGGGGCTTCTTGTGTCATTAATTTGGGACTTGGGCCGACTTGGATTCAGTTAAATTTTGTTTGGATTCAATTTGTCTGTGGGGGAGGGGGGTAATTAGAGAAAGTCCAAAATGTGGAACCTCCCTAATTGATGTCCCAGCGATGTGGCGACCGTATGGAAAGGGTAAACTTAAAACGCGGAACTGGATTGATATAGTGATACACTCGAGTGAGGATAGTGTTTGTGTATTGTTCCATAATGGTTCCTGGTTGATTGATTATTTGGCACAGAATTTGACATCTGAATTTCAGGTCGACCGAACATTTGGAGATGGTTCTACAACTAATGACATGTGGTTATCAGATTAGATCAGCTTTGGTAAGCTTTCATATAAGATGGATCCATTAATCTTGAGGATCCCTCTGTTTTATTCGACTATCACGTTTGTTTTAATTTTCGGCACTGCGGGTTACCCGTACCCAAATGCCTGGAGTGGAGAAATCAAAAACATCCGCAATAAAACCCAAATCGGAGGTCATTAAATATACCGAATTACGCTTAAAGATGACGATGCCTCCCTGTGAAAATTGCTTCACGAAGTGTTGGTTAGGTGCAGGTTTATGACCGTTTAAGATTTTGTTACCTACGAAAATAAATTGACCAGAGGGGATATAATTGTCGATTATATCCCCGTGCAGTAAGGGTGTACAAAAATGTTATTACGTTAGCATAGCTCTGAGCATTCTGTGCATGCTGTAATTGTGTGTTAATCGTTGTCGACTTTTAAGCAATAACGCATCACCAATGGTTTTATTATTTGAGAACCTGAAGGATAACACTATTACTATTTGTCAAAACTGGATTTCGCGGATTTTTTTTTGAGATAAAAGCTCTTTTAAGTTTCACGAAGCAAGTCCATAGTTTGCCTAGCAATGAGTGTACTCGCTTTATCTTGCTGGAACCACAAATTGGCTTCTACATTGTAGTCTGTATGCTTTATAGCGATAAAATATAGATAAATATACTTTATATGGACGAAATATAGATATTGAGATTGTCTAAATATCTCGTTCAGACACTTTTTCACAATTCATAATCTTTTGACCATTACGTTTTTCTAAAAAGTGGGCGTGGCAGTGGGCAGATTTTGAAAATTTATACACTTGTTTGAACAGCACGTACAAGGATCACATATACCAAATGTCCAAATTTAATTATCTTAGCTAAAAATTTAAGGCCTAAAAACCAGAAAGGAACAGACGGACGGGCAGACAGAGTCAGCTAGCGATTCTGATTTGATTCATACACTATGAGGTATATCTAGCTAAATTATTTCTCTATGTTACAAACTATGTATCATTACAAATACACCCCTATGGGATAGGGTATACAAATTGGCAATATTTTTGTTGCGTCATAACAACTGGTCGTTGATAAGAAAATAATAAAAGTTTCGACCCGACACGGACAAATTTCCCCAGGAATGTAGAATAGTAATGTGATATGAGAAGGCTTCAATCCACGGTTGCGAATCGTAGGATACCCTATCCCATCCTATCCTAATAATAAATGTCCCCAAAAAGTGGGCGTTGCTAAAAACTGAATGAATCTTGTTCAGACGGTTTATCTAAATCTTTAATGGTTCAACAAAAAACGACGTTTTTCTATGGATATACTATGGGTAGGCTTTACAAATAGTTTTTCTAGAATAACGCCCCCAAAAAGTGGGCGTTGGTTAAAATGTTATATAGACGAAATGTTCATATTATTATTCTCGAAATATGTCCATCTAAAGTTTTTTTTTACTTTTCCTAAAATTGCATTGAAAAAGGTTTTTTTTTTTTTTTTAAAAAAAAGCCCCCAAAAAGAGTGCGTGGCAAAAAATGTATTCTATTACATCACAGAGCACTACGCTCTCAGTATCGCTTTATACAATACTGGTTTTTGTTGCGCAACTTAGATGATCATCTACCGATTTTTCAACCTTATAGACTACTTAAATAAACAATATTTTAATTAATTTTTGGATTTAATTAAATTTTACATAAATTGACACACCTTTTCAAAATTCTTAACCGTTTGGCCAAAAACAACGATTTACTGAAAAGGGGGAGTGGTAGTAGGCGGATTCTAAAAAAATGTACACTTGTACTGCCTCGTCGTACCTTTTGACAAAAAACTTGGTAGGTATGCAAATAAACTAGCGATCCCTAAAACAGGGTGGGCCATATAGTGGTTTATTTTTAAATCATATGTATTTTGACACAGACAACTGTTTCTCGCTCGAAATCTTGACATAAAGCCAGTATCGTACAAATGAGTCGCTTTACGCTTGACCCACCGCACCTGCTGTACGCAAGTTTGTGCAAAAAGTTCGTGAGACTGGTATTCTAATGGACAACACTCATGGTACCCCGTCATCGTACTGTAGCCGGGAGTGTGAGACTCAATTCACGAACATGAACTCGCCTTCGAACTTAATAGCTCAACATTCAACAACTCGCTTCGGTATCGCTTCGCAGTTTGGGCCTTAGAGCAGCTTGAATTGGAAAACGATTTTGGAGGAAAAATCATCTTTTCTGACGAGTCGCATTTTCACCTGGGGCTCGGAAAAACCGCACGTTATTGTCGAGAAGTCGATGCATCCGCAGAGATACACAGTTTGGTGCGAATTGTGGAGTCTCATTTCTCATCATTGGTACATTTTTCTTCGAAAATGAGGCGTTTCGAAAATGAGACGTTTCGGTAAACGGTGGGCGTAACAGAGCCATGTTAACCGACTTTTTTTTTTTACTGAAATTGAAGACATGAACATGGACGACCTCGGGTTTATGCAGCGCCATACCACACAGTCCATGCCACAATCGATCCTTTGCGAACCAAATGCCCAATCGTGTAATCGGCCGTCTTGGTGATGTCAGTTGGCAGCCCGGAGCTGTGATTTGACCATCGTTTCTGGTTTTGAAAAATCAGAGTACCCAGTCCTATTCCGAATAACCATATTACACTACATACAAATGTTCATTTAAATCAACGATTACGTTCTTGAGAAAAAAAGGAATTTTCAAAACTGCCGTTATGTGCATTTTTGCCAAAAATCTGCTTATGCCATCTTATTGTAACATCGTTTATTGCGTCATAAAAATTGGTTTATGTGTGAGAGTTACCGTTAATTTTTGAGCTGGAACACACATTGACCGAGTAGTTTGGACTGCAGTGTCAGTAACAGACTCCAGACTGCAGAGCATACATTTATAAAAATGTAAATAATGTATGTATTTTGCAAACATAGCATCAAAACGAATATACTCATATGGAATAGGGTATAAATAATCGTCAAGTTTGCTTGCCTGCAAAGATTGGGCCCATGGAATTTCGACACTCTCATGACATTCGAACTTGGTCAACGAATGCTACTTACATTTAAAATCTGAGGATCTAATTATAGTTTAAGTCACATTTACTTTAAAAAATGGAAATTTATTATGGTTAGTAAAATTATAGCACCATTTACTACAACCAACTTCAGTGCATTTTTCAGTGCCTATGTTTAGGGTTTCTATTTTTATGTTTAGATTTTCTTCTACTGCATAAAGACATACGCTGCTTTAATATCCACAAATATGTACCATACTTTTAGTAAAATCCAAAAATCTATGAACCATTTTATTGTTCACTATATCTGCAGCGCCCCATAATTTAAAACCCAGGTGTGGCTACTGGCTGTTTATACCCTATCCCATAGGGGTATATCAGTTTTGACATTAAGCTTGTGACATAGAGAAATAATTTCGATACATATACCTTAAAGTATATGGATCGATTCAGAATCGCTAGCTGAGTCGATTAAGCCATGTCTGTCTGTCCGTCCGTCTGTGTGTCACCGATTTTTGGGCCTTACATTTTGAGCTAGAGTGTTGAAATTTTGTATATAGACTCTCTGGCCGACGAAGCAGAACAAGTGTAAACATTTTTGAAATCCGCCCACTGCACGGCCCCTTTTTTTTTTTTAAAAAAACGTAGTTTTAAGCCAAACCGTAAGGAATTTCAAAAAAGTGTCTGAGAAGCGTATTTAGACAATCCTAATATCTAAAATTCGTCTATACAAAGTTTTTGCCACGCCCACTTTTTGGGGGGTTTTTTAGTAAAAAACGTTTTTTGTCCAAATTTTAACACTTTCGAAAAAACTTTTGATGCAAATACTTCCGTATTGGTAATATAAACTTTTTGTCTTTAGATCATTTTCACCTACGCCCACATTTTGGGGGCATTTTCTTACAAAAAACCATTTGAATACCCCATCCCAAGGCATTAGCAATAGAAAAACGTTGTTTTTTGTCGAACCACAAAAGATTTTGATAAACTGTCTGAACAATAGCTATGTTGCGACAATATTTTCTACGCCTACATTTTGAGGATATTAATTTTAAGGATGGGATGGGATAGGGTATTCAACGATCCGCACAGCGGATTGTAGCCTTCTCATACGTTTTTATTACTTGAGACAACTGGTGTGACGGTGGGACTCTGAATCAATAAATGTTGAATTGAAGCAAATTCTCAGAGAAATGTTATAGCTAATCTCTGAGCCCCAGTTTTTCAGTGCGTGATCATCCTAGTATTAGAATTAAACTCTATAGTTAACTAGAGAAAATTATTTTTCAGTCAATTTCAGTTAAAGTTTGGTGAGTTAGTTAACCCCGGATTGTATAATCAGATGATAAATAGCAAGCGAACAATTATTTTCAATTCTATTTCTATGAACATTTTCCATTATTTCTTTTTTGTTTTTAAAAAAATGTATACATAACGGGTCCGCCATCTAAAATTTTATTTTTCAACTAGTGCTTATTTCGTGAATGGTAACACTTAGCTCATGTCTGATTTGACAGATAATTAGTTTTATTCTTCCGCTGAACGAATATGGTAAATATTGCGATATTACTTTGAAAATCATGGTAATGTTGCAGAATGTGTGCGACAATTGCGTACGGATTTTGGAAGAAGAGAAGCACCGTCAGCTCCGTATGTTCGTTATCTTGTGAAAAAAGTGAAAGAAACTGGCATCCTCATCGATAAACCAAAGCGTGAAAAGCCAAAAACAGTGCGTACACCCGAGAATATTTCTGCTGTGGCAGAAAGTGTGCGTGAAGCGCCATCAACATCAATTCACCGTCGTTCTCAACAATTGAACATTTCGGAGACATCATTGAGACGAATTTTGCATAAAGACCTTGGTATGACGCCATGCAAAGTCCAATTGGTTCAGGAGTTGAAGCCAACTGACCATCCAATGCGTTTTCGCTTCGCTAAGTGGGCCTGCGATCGACTTAGAGAAGATGCCGGTTTTGCCAAAAAAAATCATCTTTTCAGATGAAGCTCATTTTGATCTTGGCGGGTATGTAAACAAACAAAATTGTCGCATTTGGGGCACAGAAAACCCGCACGCATACATTGAAAAGCCGATACACCCAAAACGAGTCACTGTTTGGTGCGGATTTTGGTCCAGAGGCATAATTTCGTTTCTTCGAAAATGAGCAATGAGTGTCCGTTACAGTCAATGGCGATCGTTATCGGGCCATGTTGAACGAATTTTTGTTCACAAAAATCGAAGAGGAGGATATTGGCAACATTTGGTTTCAACAGGACGGCGCTAAGTGCCACACAGCCGAAGCTACACTCGATGTTTTGCGCCCTGTTTATGAAGATCGCAACATCAGCCGCAGAGCTGATGTCGTTTGGCCACCTCGGAGCTGCGATTTGACACCGTTGGACTATTATTTGTGGGGTGCCGTAAAAGATAAGTGTTACGCCGACAAGCCAGAGACAATTGACGCTTTAAAGGACAATATTCGAGCAGCCATTGGTGAAATACAGCTGCACACAATCGATAATGTGCTTAAAAATTGGACCGATCGTGTAGGCTACTGCATGGCCAGCCATTTGAATGAAATTATTTTCCATTATTAACCCGAAGGATTGTACTTTCAAATAAAAAAAGAAATTTGAGAAAATATTCAGTAGTTTTTTTATAGCATTTTCAAAAAAAAAAGTTATTTGGCGGACCCTTTACATGTACGATTCGATTTTTTTTTAAATATTTAATAAAAAGGAAATGTTTGGCTGTTGCAGATTCGATACATTTCGATAACTTTTTGAAGGAAAAACTGATAAATCATCAGTGTTACCATATCGAAGTAACACTTCTGCTTACTTTTACTTTAAATTAATTTTGTATTCTCTTAAAATATTAACGTAATACTAGACAAAACTGCTTAAATCTTAGTTATTAACTTGTTTGCTTAATCTAACTTATTGGTCCTTATCGGACGCTATAAGCTTATCTCTGACATTTTTTTTTATTTTTGCCTTTCGGCTTAAATTTATCATGTTTTATTTTCATAATTATTTTAATTTTTAAAGAAAAAATAAAAACTTTGAGTACCCCACTTCTGCACTCAGTACTGAAAAACCGGGTCTAAGACTCGTTATTTGGAATGTTTGTAGTATGAGCAGCAGCATCTACGGCAAAGAAGGTTAGAAGACACTGGATATTTTGTTATCTAGGGTGTCCATTAACCTCTGACGATATTTCAATGAAGACTCATCCCATTTAGAGTGGACCTTTATTAAAATGTTCACTTGGACCATACCAAATGCCGTTGTGATACCACTAGAGGTTTCAGAGTTAATTTTCTTTAGCTACTATTGATCGCTTGATCTTGACTGTTTAGAACGCTGTAGATGTATTCAGTTCACTTAGACCTATTGTTTTCAAGGGTTAGGCAAATAAGCCAGGACACTGTTGGTTGTCCACAATGCTAGATTCGGTTTTGTATTAAAGGACAGGCAGTTCAATAAAGGACAGGCAGTTCATCAGCTGTCCAGTTTAGGTTCAAGTACCCCGGTCATTGTGCGGCTGGGAAATCTCATTTAGATATTTGCGGCAGTCTTTTACTACATATGATTTTAGTGTGTTGGTTCAAGCGAATAAATAGCGATGACTTTGGCTTTGAAGACGTTGAAGTGGTTTGGTTCATTAAAGGAGCGGCTGTCTTCTAGGTTGCTTAAGTAAAACTTAGCGATAAATCATTAGTCTACTTTATATTCGTCTGTGTAGATTAATGCAAATCTGAGATGTTTGAAGTCTAGAGTATAAAATGTGTTTCTATTTCAGTAAGTATTCGATTGATTTTTTTTTTTGGTTGAACATGATAGATATTGACGTTTGAATTTTGGAATTTCTGAAATGTTTCACTGAACTGCGCCAAATACAGATGCATAAGTCTCCTTAACATCGCCTACAAGATCCTGCTGAATATGTGAACGTCTGAAATCACCGTTTACCAAAAACCTGTTAGGCCCTTATCAGCGTGGTTTCAGGTCAGCCGTATCCACAACTTATCGAATCCTCTCACTTCGGCAGATTCTGAAAAAAAAACCCAAAAGGTCCGAATCGATACCCACCACCTATTCATCGATTTCAATGCCGCATACGACAGCATTTATAAAGACGAACTATAAAGAGCCATGTTTAGTTTTGGAATACCGCCCAAACTCATTCTTCTGTGCAGGATGACGATGGAGAATTTTCTATACTACTTCAGGGTCAGAAACGACCTCACTGACACATAAAACGATTTAGGCAAGCCGATGCACTGCCATGTGGCTTCCTTAATTTGAATAGTGAGAGGATTGTGCAAAATTCCCGAGCCAACACCAGAGGCACAATCTTCCAAATATCGGTGCGACGATTGCCATACGCCGACGATATTGTCATGTCATAGCCACGTTTGCGAATATAGACAAGGATCTGCAAAATGGGTTAAGCAGTAAATGAGTGTAAGACTAAAGTGTATGCTCTCCACATATAAGGACACACAACATTGGCGAATCAGACAAAAAGTCACCATTGAATGATGTACGGGTCTTTGTCTACCCCTGCTTTGCTTTAACTCTAAAAAAACGTCTCGTCAGAAATGAAACAAAGAATTACTCTTGCTAACCGCTGTTTCTTCGGGCAAAGAAGACAATTTAGTAGTAAAGTCCTCACTCGAACTACAAAGGAGATCTTTTACAAGACACTGATCATCCCAGTCCTGCTACACGGCGCTGAAGCATGGACCATATCAAAAGTGGATGAAGACATCCATGGTCGTTTTAAGAGAACAATTCTTCAAAAAATCGTCGGTCCCGTTTGCGTTGACGGGCTATGGAGACGAAGATCAAACATTTATACAAACTGTACAGCGACATGACACAATTAAAAAAAACTCCACTTTGGACGTTTAAGATGGCTAGGACATGTAGAACGATTTCACACCAATACTCCGGCTTGCAGAGTCTTCGATTCCCAGCCAGACGTCGGACGAAGTATCAGGTTGAGACAGACAAACTTTCGGTTCTACAAGACCAACCCAACAGAGGAAAACCAAACTAAGTTCAAACAAACCAGAAATGACTGTAATGCCCATTTAAGGGTAGGTGTCCCATGCAAAAATAGGTTGGAGTTTTGCGCTAAATTGTGTAGCGCTCACAATTTTCCGAACGATCGATCGGAAATATGTTAAGCAAAGTACTTGTTTAGCATTTAAAAAACATTAAAATATCTTTGAGCCTCAAAACCGCCTGACATGTAGAAAAACCATACAAATAAGTTAGATGCTAATTGCGTTCCATTTTTATCTCTTTATATACATATTTTTTATTTTTTTTATATTTTTTTTCTACAGACAATAGATTTGCGCAGATAACACCGGTTGTTTTTTGTTGTGAATTTTAGTATTTATCCCGAAAAAAATGCACAAAACTATGAAAAATAAGGTAAATTTACAAAGTTTAACTAGATATAACTTCTAAAGTATAAAAGGTAACGAAGTCAAATTAGCTTTTTTACAAAGCTAATAGATATGTGCAGATACCGTTTTTTTTTTTTTTTTTTTGTATTTTGTACAGTAATTTTTTGGTGACAAAATGGAAAAAAGGTGTTTTTTTTTAAACGTTTTGGGTTTTTTGGCTGGGAAATCGATAGTTATATTTCCTAATTTTTGGAAATAATTTTTTAACCAAGCGACAATATATAGGGCACAACGTACCGGTCTTAAAAACATGTTTTTTTTCTTCTAACATATTTAAATATGCAATTCAATATGACATTATTTGCAATGCCGCTGTGAAAAAAGGACAACCAAAATGATTCCGACATATTTTTTTTATTTTTTTTTGGTATTTGTATTATTTAATTCAAAATACAAAATAGTTTTTTTCCACACGGTTTTTCAAATTTTGATGTTAGAAAAGTGGTCTATTTTACGTTTTTTACATAAAAAAAGATCGAATTCACGCACACAAAGAAGTTTGTTTCAAAATAATGTCACTAGGTGGTGAGTTGGTGACATTCTCTTTTCATTATTCTCTTCTGTAAATACAGGCACTAGGCAGGCGAGATTGTTATTATGTATGTATCTTTTGTTTACCTTTTCGGGTAGACTTGATGAAAGTTCGTGTGGACTTCACGTGGACATGGTACAGATCGTTACATTATTGAAATGTTTGCAATCGCTGCTGATGAATTGTTTTGTATGCGTATGTTTGCACGTGACAGAAAGGGTTGAGTGGGAAGTAAGTCAAAGTGTAGGTACTTGTGTGTATAATTTTGATAATTTTTGTGAATAGTAAAGTGTTGTTTACTGTGTTATTTTTTTTCATTTGTGACACAACTTAAAAAAAAAATTTAATTGTTTATGTTATTTTTTATATTGTATATACATATGTATATTATATGTATATTATATGTATATATATATAATGTCTGAACAACATTTTTACAGAATATCAATATCTATATTTCATACATATAAAGTTTTTTGACACGCCCACTTTTTGGGGGCGTTTTTAGTAAAAAAACGTTTTTCGGTAGGTACATTTTTTAAAATAACGGGTCTGCCATTGGTGAAATACAGCTGCACATAATCGATAATGTGCTTAAAAATTGGACCGATCGTGTAGGCTACTGCATGGCCAGCCGAGGCAGCCATTTGAATGAAATTATTTTCCATTATTAACCGGAAGGATTGTACTTTCAAATAAAAAAAGAAATTTGAGAAAATATTCAGTAGTTTTTTTATAGCATTTTCAAAAAAAAAAAAGTTATTTGGCGGACCCCTTATTTGAAAAAAACTTTTGATGCAGGATTATTGGTTATGATTATATAAACATTTCATACCCTACCCCATAGCATATGAAGGAGAAAAACGTTGTTTTTTGTCGAACAACAAAAGATTCTGATAAACTGTTTGAACTATGTCATTTTCTATATTATATTTATTAAATTTATTTGATTTTTTATTTACTAATTTAATTTTCCGAAACTTTACAATTTACATATTGATTGAAGGTATGTTGTAAAAAATCGTGTTTCGGAAGATCTTCCTTCAACGTCAACAACATTGACGAACGTTGAAGTTGAAAGTGATCACGTAAAACATCAGGGTCAGGAATTTGAAATTCCTATGGAGGTGGACATTACAGTGAAGGACAACTGTAGTTTTGTTCCGGAGGGCAGGCGTATAATTGATTTAAATACATTTCTCAATAGTTTAAAAAACATTTCGCTGCACGGAAAAACGTTTTCGTTTTTTTTTAAAATTCGACTCAAATAGTATTTGTTTGGTGAATTTGACACCTTGAACCTACAAAAATTAATTATAGCGGTTAAATTAACTTTCGTAAACTTCTTTTTTTATATAAGGTGCTTAGGTACCTTCATAACGAGCATTGATAGAAGATGGGGTGACAATTACCTAGATAAATATCTATCATTTTTTGTTATTTGATTTGAAAAATTTCATCCTACTATTGTTGCGACGAGAATCAGTAGCACTATTGTCTACCGTCCTATTATTTGAGTAATCGAATTTTCATCCAAACAAGTGTTTTCCTACATCTCATAAATTAAGAAAAAAGTTAACCTAGGTAAGGTTTACACATTTTTTTATAAGATATACAATGAAAACCTCAAAAACTGCTTTTACACCTCGCTGCGCGGCAGCCAGCAACAATTTTATCATTTTATCACCAAATCTTGAAGAAAATTACAACACAAAATATGTACACCAAACCAACCCTCAACTTGATTTTTTTCCTTCTCTTTCCATTTTTGTTTTCAAGTTATTTGCTTGGTGTCTGTATATTGCATATGTAGGTAGGTAGGTATATGTAATATTAGTCTGCGCTTGCTACTTTTTGTCTTTTCCTTCAGTTTTCGTTTGCGTTGAAGCAAAGAGCACATGAGTAAAATTAAAGAGAGCTTACCAACACATTCAAATGCATTTACATGAAATTTGAGTTGGTCGGTCTGGGACACCTACCCTTAAGTGCAATTGGTCGGTAGTTGAAGTTTCGCATCAAGCCCTATTGTCGAAAATGTGAGCATTTGGAATCGATGAAAAACTTCTTCTATGGATTAGAAATTACCTTTCGAATTGTTTTGGACAAGTCTTCAACTCACCAAATAAATGCTGATGTCCCTCAAGGCTCAGTTTTGTCTCCGACTCTTTTTCTCATTTTTATACCCTATCCCATAGGGGTATATTAGTTTTGATACATAGTTTGTAACATTGAGAAATAATTTTGCTACATATACCTCAAAGTATATGGATCGACTCAGAATCGCTAGCTGAGTCGAATTAGCCATGTCTGTCTGTCCGTCCGTCCGTCTGTCTGTTCGTCACCGATTTTTGGGCCTTAAATTTTGAGCTAGGATAGTGAAATTTGGTATATAGGATCCTTGTCCGTGCCACCAGAAAAAGTGTAAACAATTTTAAAATCTGCCCACTGCCACGCCCCCTTTTTAGGAAAACGTTTTTTTTTTGGCCAAACCGTAAAGAATTTAAAAAAGTGTCCGAGCAGCATATTTAGAGAATCGAATTATCTATATTTCACTTTTTGGGGGCTTTTTAAAAAAAAAAAAAACGTTTTTTAGTAAAATTTTTAAATTTTCGAAAAAAAATTTGATGCACAATAATTGGTAGTATTAATATGAACATATCCTCAATAGACCATTTTAACCCACGCCCACTGTTTAGGGGCGTTTTCTTACAAAAACCATTTGTATTCCCTACCCCAAGACATATGCAATAGAAAAACGTTGTTTTTTGTCGATCCATAAAAGAATTTGATAAACCTTCTGAACAATATGTTGTAACAACGTCATTTTCAATTCTTTATGACCATAAAGACCACATTTTGGGGATATTAATTTTAAGGGTGGGATGGGATAGGGTATTAAACGATCCGCACAGCGGATTGTAGCCTTCTCATATGTTTATAAATGATCTCCTTCCTTCGCTGATGACAATACTGACAGCTTCTCATATTCGTTTTCAGGTCCACGTCCCTCATCTTCAACCGTGGACACTAAACGAAAAAATATATTTTAGCTCATTGAATTCCGACCTTGACAGCATCATCATTTGGAGGAACTCAAACAGAGTAGAATTCAATGCTGTCTTCTGTCTGTATAGCGAAACCAAAATCTAGATCCATTATCCGTGAATGGCACTTACGTCGAAGGAACCGAAAAACTCTCCATGCTAGGTATGTGTGTTAGTAAAAACATACGTTGGAACGACCACATATTCCAAGTCGTTAAAAACGTAGCGAAATGTCTAGGTTTCCTTAATCGATATAAGAAATATTGCACACCTTTTCATCTGGCCACAATATATAAAGCGTTTATACGCCCTACACTTGAGTTCAACGCCCAGGTCTGACAGGGTGCACGAAAAAAAAACATTGCACCTCCCTGATAGGATTCAAACGCGTGCGAAAAAAAAAACTTATAGGAGACATTAGAATTGCGAACTCTTAAGTTTTGCTCGAACATCGTCGAAAAATCTCCTACCTAACATTATTTTATCGCTATTTTAACAACCAATGCTCAAATGAAATAACCAGCTGCATTCATCCCATTCAACAATTCATCCGCAATACTCGTTGCACTTATGCACTAGTAAAAGAGGAGGGCTTTACATGATCGCGGCTGCTCGACTCAGATCAGAAAATCAAATAAAAACTTCGATGACTAACTTATGCCACTACCATTGAAAAGGATCAGGAATATACCGCGGTTCTTAATTTACTAACCTAAAATAAACTTAAACTACTAAATGATATTTATGGAACGACTGGAAATCAGTATCTTGCCTTAAAGGTTTTATATTTGTATGTTTACTAGGTCGAAATAGTCTAATCCGTATGTCATTTCAAGTCACATTGTGCGGATGTAGCTGTATAAGTCTCACTTAAGATAGCGTTATGTCCGAATTGCTGCTTTAACTCTGCCTTGTGATCGAATTAGTTCAGCTGTTCGTCTTCGGCATTCCCAACCAAGTTTGTGCCGGTCCTGAAAGTTAGAAGTGGAACTGCGCGAATACTTGTTCGCAATAAGGATTATTCGTTAAACCAGTGATTTATTTTTGGTTGGAGTAAAATTCGTAAAATTAATTGGGGCTTTTTTAATGCCTTATTGGAGGGACTTATCATACATCTTTCGTTTTCCCCACATTCCTCCCTGTGATAATAAAAAAATAGGTGGTTGGCATCGATGGTGTCCTGTAATGTCCATTCCATTATCTAATACTTATTGGTACGTGCCGAGTTATTTGTTTGGTTAAATACCTTCCAATTTCATTGAAGAATCTTTGAAGACAAAAAAAAGGCCAACAACTTATCCAGTTACATTTTGTTTTTATTTGTAAGTAGATGTACGTATATGAATATATCTTACACTCACGCTCAGAAAAAGGAAAATAAAAACTTGTAGTACTTATGTCGTTAACTGTGTTTTGTTCGTCACTCCATACTTAAATCTACTACTTCCATTTTTAATAGCAATCAATAAATACTACGTTCTAAAGATACATATTATAATTTTTATACAGGCATTTGCTTATTTTTTGTTTCATCGAATATTTTCCATTGAATGATGTACAAAATATTCCAATATTTTTGTTCTTAAAATAATATTTCATTCTGATCATATTTTATTATTTTTAGTTAAAGCAAAAAGTTAATTCACGCAGAAGTTTATAGCGACTTTTATAATTGCACGTATATATATATTTTGTGTTGGTGTTTTATTTTTATTTATTCTGGTATTTAGCCACATTGGAGCTAGGGATAGGAGAGAAGTTACGCATTCCTATTTATTATTTATTTTTATATTTTATAACTAAAAGTAGAAAAAAATATACAATTATTGTTGTCAGGTACATCTATTTTATACAATTGATTACCATTACAATTTTATAGTAATTTAATTTGTTTTAGCTGTATCGTTTATTGATTTTTCGCATTTTGCTAAAAACAAAATTAAAACGTTTAAAAAAATAATTAAATGGAATATTTATTCGATTTTTTGTAATCCTGCACCGGCATTTTGGCACTCAAGGAATTTCGTTTTGTTTTTGTTATGTGTTTAAATATAATTATTATTTACGTATAAAAATATACTATGTACATTTTACAGCATATCGAATAGCCACAAGAGTATTATTAGATTTTCAGTTGTTTTTTTTTATAAATATCTACGATTATGACAAGACAACTAAAGTTATAAGAAAAATTAACATGGTTTTTGTTTTAAATTTATCTGTTTTTATAAATAAGAAATAATAATTACACGATATATAACTAGGGTGTTTTGTATGTATGTGTGTGTGTTTTTTTTTTTTACTACTCGCTACTATCGATTGAAGTTATATAAATATTTTGGTAACTCTAATAGCTTTAACGATACGCAAGCAATGTGGTTGGTTATCGTACGAACAAATTAATCATTTGCCATACAATAACCAGAGTAGGTTTGAATATTGTCCTCGATGAACGTTTCCCCGGGAATAACTCCTGAATTCGTATGATGACTCGGACAGCGGTGAGCCTTTGGGCATTGACATAATGCGTTAATGTTCACCTCATCCAGGAACTCTTGACGTTTCCTCACTGTGAATAGCTTGCAGGGTTCTTTTCTTTGACATCTTATTCGCTAAAAATATAAGAAAAGTAGTTGCTTAGTTATTATTGTGTTTTTTCTTTATTAATTGAGAAGCTACATAATAATTTACTCAGTTGCTTATTTGTTGGGCAGCACACCACTGGTTAGTTGAATAAATGCATTCGTTCAAGTACATAGTAGAGTGATGCCTTTATCGGTAAAACGTCTATTTTTTGACTGGCTAAGAGTACTATGTACTCTCTTTGTGATTTTATCTACAGATGGACAAGTCCAATGAACCCCATGCTTTCTTACAAAAGGTACAATGTGTACACATCCTGCAGTAGACCTTGAGACGACAATAAATGTTCAAATCAAATCAAATTAAAACACGACTCATGGATCTTGGCGATTTTTTTACTTATTTAGGACCATCATGAGGAGGCTCTTATCTTCCGTATTGGAAATATTTTGAATGCAGTAGGCTCCAAGAGGAAGTTTCCTTTTGTTTGAAAAGGCAGGTACAAGATGATGACGAGTTGCCCTTCTTCCTACTCAGCCATACAGCAGTATACTTTTTTTTTTTTAAGCCAAGTCTTATTGAATCTTTCTTATTATTTGCGATGACAACATTATTAGCCCATTTCCCGGCTAATAAAGTTGTCATCGCAAATGACATCGCAAATGAAGCCAAACAAAGTTTAAAAAAGTCGTAGTATACCAATAGGATGGACTTTATCCTAACATTTTGAGGATGCTCGATACTGCAGGTAACTAGTAGCAGATGTAATATCTTCTCAAATTTCCATAATTTATAGGTTGTCGGTATCTTTAATGCAGGAGAGAAAATCAATCTCTAACCTATGCCACTAGCATTGAAAAGGATCATGATTTGCCGCTATTCTAAAATTAGTTACCTAAGATGAACTTCAGCTACCATAGCAATTAAATAAAACCCTAAAATAAATCTTCGTTAAATTAAACCAAACTAAATTACCCTACACATTATAAAAAGTATTCCAGTTTTATTTCAGAAGTAATGGTTCGACAAGGACCCGAAATATACCAGATGTTGATGGCAAATGTTAGCCTGACCATCCTACATATCAAGTGATACTTCCAATAGCTATTCTCCTGGCCAAATCTATGGAGAATAGTCCCATTTATTGAAAAAAAAAGTTTTCTTCATCCCATATGTGTACAATTTGAGGCTACAGTTTTACAAGTCTAAATATGTTCAAGAAAGCAGTGTCAACATGATGTAACAACTGCCTAATTTGCCTGTCCGAAATTTCTCAGACGGAAATAAGGATACTGAATAATAATTATTATTATTATTATTTAAGATTAGGGTCGTGTTATTGTAGATTGTTCTCATGTCAAATTAATGAAAACGCTTGAAATTTTTATCCTTTCAAAATCTTAATAAATCGTAACAAAATATTGTTACATTCTAACAATGTTCACTATTACATATACTTTTTTTATGACGAGAAAATATTACTCTACAACAATTTTAGATATAAGCAACGTCATTAATTTTAAACCTACAAAATTATTCCCATGAAGATGACATTTTCCACAAAGCTATGATCCCAATAGATTGGTCATAACCATCCCTACTGATCAGCATATGAGGATTACCTACAATAAAACGTCCTTTGTTTTTAAAATAAACTTTCTACGTCATCTGTACAGTTCTCTTTCAATCACATCATCCCAATCGCATTCTATAGGTATCATCCAGACATAATGCAACCCCACAATCAAAACAATATTCCAATCAAGTACTTACAGTCAATGGCGAACAAGCAAACAGATATGTATATCCATTGATGCCATCTGTTTGAGGTTCTCGTTTCGTTAGATATGTGACTGAATTGCGAGGACACCTGCAGTGAACAATCTGTTCGGTTACATTTGTTTCCGCTGATGTTGTCAGTGTCCATGTGTAGTCCCGAAAGTGTCTAAAAAAATGAAACAAAAAAAATTGTTAATCTCAAGTGGATTTCAAACAAAAATTCAACTGAACATACCTGCAAACTGGCAACTTATGCACAGGATTGCATAATTTGTAGTGTCGAGTCTTGTCGACAATTGTATGGCCATCCTCAATTCCCAAACTGCTAGGACATCCACCTATATATGAGATTTCCTTTGCTCTATGACCATTATGACCTGAATGCCCGGAATGTCGCATATGCGCTCCTCGACTCGGTGCTGCTTGCTTGTAGCTATTTCGATGCATTGGGAATTCGTTATCATGAATTTCAAATGCGCCTCCTTCGTCGAGCAGTTCATCATCGGAGTCGAGTTCCAAATCGTCCTGATATACTGCACCGAGTTTCTGCATTAATTTCTTCAAGTGAATGCTTTCGAATTTTCGACTGCCCTCGTTGTAGTCGAGTAGACGCTGGTGTTGCAGCAGCTTTTCACTTTCATAGTAACTATGGAGTTTCTCATGACTGATGTAGGAGTCTCTATGATGAAGAATTACGTTGGGTATTCGATTAATATCCGCACATCGGCATTGCCGTTCAATCCAGGGGGTTTCATATAGATCGATTTTGGAACAGACTGCATTTGGGGCACATATTGGAAGATCTTCTTCGGATTCCTATAAAGAGAGAAATTCAAAATGAAGGAGGAATATTGTACAAGGTAAAGCATTCAGAATGTTTTTATTTTAAAGCAAAATAAATTTAAGAAAATGAATTCAATTAAAAATTAAATTAGCTTTCTAAGAAAATCTAGATAATTCTATAACTTCAGTGTCTTTGGATACATAAAGTTAGTCGATTTGAATATTTTATAACAGATTTGATAAAAAAGTTAATTTATGAGTTTAAAATCATAAAATCAATTAACGGACAGTTATGAAAATATTATTTATTTTTGGATAATCAATTTTTTTATATTTTATTGCCGGTGGATCATTGATTTGAATTTAAAAAAATGGTACTATTCAAAATATGTATTGTAGATGTTGAACTATTATTGAAAACATTTTTTAATGACTTTGGGTATAGTCTTCGTCATCAATGTTCCATGGCTGCTCTAATGATCTAGAACAGCGCAAAAATTCTTTGAGTGATCGTGAGTGTGGTTTTCGACATGTTCTATCGTAGCAAAACATTTTTCAAGTGTATAGTTTTTGACATCAATGTTTCTTATAGTGACAACATTTTTTTTTTAGTGATCATCCGTATGATGATGTTTTATGGGTAATCTAATGACCTGTCAAGGTTTATCAGTATGGATATGGACAGCAATGTACCATTGATGATCTTATGATCTACCAAAGCCAAAATTGGAACGATAAATCGCCTCTTGAAAACAAACTGTCATATGGCAAAATTCATAAATTTTAAGAAAAGCTATTTGGAGTTTATCTATACTAAGCTAAAAATATGACGGTTTAATTGCAAATATGTATTTTTTGTTTTGCGAATCCGTCTGTATACTTAACTGAAAATCGCCAAATTATGACTGTATATTTGTATATCTGCAACGCCTTCTACAAAGTATAGAATGGCCTATAATTGGATAGCCTTAGTAGGAAAGCACTACATCAACATGATTATGAGCAAATAGAAAAATGGAATGAAAGGATACTAAATCTGACTGGACGTTTAATCACTGCTTAGCTATGCTTAGTCAAAAAGCGCCAGATGGTTTTGCACAGTGAAAATCTAGTAAATATAGTTTCCATACTATGGGATTTGTTCGTATTGCGCTATCAGAATTTCTCTCATCATAAATTTGAGTAAAATGCAAATTCAAATCCTTCCCGAGGAACAAATCTGATTATCCACACTTTTTCAAATACCAGATTGAATTTCACCTCCAAAGCACCTTCCGTCAACTTGAACCAATTTAATGAAGTGGAACACTGAACGTCTGTACTCCCAATCACCTGTTCAATTCAATATTAAGGGGTCACAAAGTGTCATCACCTGCTGCTTGTAATATATTCTCCACTGTCTCGGTCTTAAAATATGAAGAACAAAAAAATCACTTCACCACTTGTGCCTTAAAAAAACATTAAACATGTTCTTCTCGATTGCATCCATCCCCTAAGCGAATATCTGCCGTTTCGTTACCCTGCATATGTCTCTCAAAAAAAATCCCTGGGAAAATCAGATCCTATTCCATATTCAATATCCTTCTACGAACTAAACAAGAAAACAAAATGTCACCACCTGCACTCTGAACATCGACCTAATCAAAAAAACATGAATTTTCTCAAAATCCCGACAGCATATGGTGTACGCAATGCATCACGCATTTAATCCCCCGTCACAGTATCCCACAGATACGAGCTATCCGAAAATGAATATTCTCTGTTCGGCTTCGCTTAATTGCTTTTGCACCGAGCTGTTTAGCTGGCTATTTAAGGCTGTTACTAAATTCCACTAAAGTCTAGTTGTGTGACTTTTACGGGATTTTTTACGACGCTCGATACTTATAAATAACACCATACATAAGAAAGTGAGGTGGTTTGGGGGGGCTCTTATAAACTTCCGATCTATTGTATGTCGTGTGTGCTGTGCTTACTTCCGATCATAAACTGGTTGCCGTGTTTTGAGATTTAAATGCGAAAAAATTGTAATTTTCTATCAACATCCGCTCAATCTGTCAAAGGTTTGACCTGTGTGCGTCGTCCATCCGAGGTGTGTATGTATGGATACACTTTTTCTGCTGTTGTTTGTGATCTCCTCTTGTCATGGCATCCTCTTTGATATGAAGTGGCTACTAATTATCAACAGTCCGTAATACTGGCAACATGCAGTCAGGCTGCCACGCACTTGCCATGCCACGATATACCTGTCTGTCGCGTCATCATCTCTTCCGTTGAGGTTTAGTGTTTGCCCTGCACACGCTTATCCCTTCGAAGTCGGCGTAGGTATGTCCATTGTTGTCCTGTTTTTGTGTGTGTTTTTTTCTCGTCTCTCTATATAGAAAGGAAGTTGAAAAATCCCAAAAGCGATACATAAAGAGCAAACCAAATCAGTTTACGTTAACGCCCACAGTCATCATGCGGTCCTTTGTCCCGAAGTACGTTTTCATTTTAGTTCCGGAACATTGTCAGGCTATTGTTGTAGCCTGACATTGCATAGATAGTTTTCAATGTCCGGTATGTATGCGGGATAAGGGATCACAAAGCGCAACAGTCAAAACAGGAAGAGAGTCGATATGTAGACCGGACGTAACCAACGGAATTTATTTCCGTATTTTGTTCCAATTTTCCCTATTTTGGGATTCTGATGTTTTTTTTTTCTGTAGTTATCCTTGGTCTTTAGAAAATCATTACACCTGCTGCAATAACATGGTGTAGGGAGACCAAGACGGGCAAAAATTTGTATATATATAGAGAGCCGTAGGTAGGGGACGAAATACCGGAAGTCCGGAAGTGATTTAGGTAAAGGTATACCTACACACATAACCTTTACCTTGGTCAAAAAGGATTACCACCACGCATCATGGTATTGTGTTTTTATATCACAGGGGTCCGGAAGTACACTTATGTGTGTTACTTCCGGATTCTATACGCTTTCATAACAAAAACAAAATCCAACATGCCTAAAGACCGGGGAAATACCACGACGGCGACGTCTATAATGACGCTGCAAAGGCAGAGGAAGTGGAACTCTTAATAGTTCTGACAAGATGAATGCGGTAATGGGTGTGTGTATGGACACATCTGGTGATGATAGGATTACTTTGGGCACTATTTCGAGTGTGAGTTTAAACATGTGATTACGATCGACAACCCTCGATGTGCGCGTATGATAATGCGGTTCTTCCGCCCGTCAAATGAAAAGTAAGTCTGACAGGCAAAAAAGCAGTATTATAAGACGACGTCGTCTTTTGTTGGCAGGTAGGTATATAAGTCTTCACATTATCTTCATTTTGTCAATATTCAGAGTCCAATTCAACGGTACACATAAATTACTTGAATCCCTGAATGTGTGCACATGAATAATAATAAAATTTAATCTTCGATGTAAACCATATAAATGCGTCATGTCATTATAGGTATGAATCAGTGCGAAAGGATGTGCGTAATAAAGTGTGCGTGTGTTTTTTTTAATATATTACATCATCTAAATCATCATGTAGGGATTGCGTTGAAAACGCTAACATCAGGACTTCACACAGGTATTATGAACACCTGCAGGTTATGGGGTTTTGTTTGACGTTCCCTGATATTCAGTACATATTACCGAACTGACATCCTTTTACTGCTCTCCTTTTGTTCGTACACACACATATCTCCTTTAGCACTTGTCTGAATTTGGTGACAATTAGCTGCGATGACTGGTGGAGGATGTGCGTATGAAAGATTTTTTTTTAAATCAGGGATGATAATGGATTTTCAGGAAAGGGGTTGTTAACCCCATTAATGGTAGGGTTAGGATTTCCTGAGAAGAATGAATATTCAGTATGCATAGAGTTAAGAAAATGTGTTTCTATATAAATATTTGCGATCTAGGGAAATGCGAGTACGGTATTATATAATGACGAACTTTTGCTTGTATCTTGTGAAAAGAAGTAGGTACCTATTCATAAAACAATAAAAATAACATAAATACACGTTGAATGATCTTCCTCTTTTTCTCTATTAAAATGGGACCATGAGGCTCCCATTTGATTGCATTACTTCAGGTTTGTACCTGAGTTTGGTTCAAACATAAGAAATATCGACAAGGCTACCGGTTTTTGATTTTTGCGTCACTCTGAGAGGTTATTAACTGTTCCCATTTGTGTGATAAGGAAGTTGAAAGCTTCTTCATATAAAACGTTGATTAATATAGATTAGGTGTCGTCGGTGCAATGACCTAATGGTTATTACGTGGGACTACTAAGTGCGTGGTTTTTGTTTATTTTTTTCATTTCATAGGCATTGGCCTTAACTGAGGTTGTTGAACCTCACTACATATGATCATACAAATTGTCCGATTATTTTAAAATGGCATGTAACAGCAGATCACAAATCATCCATTCAGATCCAGCTTAAAGCTTAAGGTTCCGCCCTTCGAGAAGATGTACAAATGCATGCCTTATTCGCAAATCACTGGGTAAAATCCACAACACCAACTGTCAAAGCTATAAGGAGGTGGAGGAGAGAGAACTTTCAACCTATCTTATATGCAAGTTTTTAGCCTTCATCCATGAGGGGTCGAATCGCATTTGAAATTCAGGCATTGTTGTGCACTATATATAGGACTTTGATGAAATACCTTTGGAATCCCAGCTCTCCAAGTGTGACAATTCTGTTTATTGGTAAACTTAATGACTACATCAAGCTCGAAATGTGACTACCGCCGACATGGCTAGTATGAAAGCCTGGTCTGGAAAAGCAGGCAGTTGTAGGACGAAAATACTCCGAAAGTTGCTGAATGAACATCTGTGCCAATAGCAGGTGTTAAAATGTTGGCACTTAATCTTCGAACCCAGATCTTGCTCCAGAATTATGATCCCTTACAATGGAAACACCTCTGCAGTGATCGCAAAGACTTTTGAAAAACGTGGTTTAAGCATAGCGGAAAGTTTAGCAGAGTTATACCTATAAGGGTAAATGTACATCTATGCCGTTGGAAAATATAATTACGTGGCATACATCTGCTTTTAGTATGAGTAAAAGCTCGTTTACTACTAAGTTCCAGAGAAGAGGGAATAGAAATCCACCCATAGTCCCTAACTAAAGCAATTAGAGTGTGGAAGGATATTATAAATGGTACCCATATGAAAACATAAAGATAATTACTATTCACCACATGGTCCGTCCTGTTGGATCCAAATGTGCCCTTAGTCCTATTCATTAAAACCTGGAAAATAAGTCTCCGACTTATTTACATACCAGTCTAAATTCACTGTCCCTGTATCGTCATGTTCTTTGACATTGAAAATTTGGCACACCGCACTGTGATTTAAAGCCAAAGAGCCTTGATATTATTCTTGGAGATTGGTATTAGTCCAGTTTTACATTTTGGGTTCGTTGACGTATGACGGTAAAAATGGCCTTCAAAAAAAATTACATCCTTCGGAACCTTTTTGAGAAGCTCTTCATATGCGATCCTCCGAAAATTGAAGTTGCGTTTTGAGAGTTCCTGCACAATCGACAACTTGTACGGATGATAACGAAATTTTGGTGAAGAATTGCCCTCATTTAGCCAACGGAAAGTCTAAGGTTAGATACATGTTTGCTTTAAGTCCAGAATTGCATGAATGAAGCTCTCACTGATCTCTGTCTTGTCACAATCGAGATTTGTGTGAACAACTGATTTCCAGTCCTGGACAGGATCAAACAGGGTTATTTTGAAGCGAGATCCAAGATCACACATGTCGCGATCTAGTTTTATATTAGGGATTAATTACAATAAAACAATTTATTTGTTGAAATGGATTAGGATCCTAATCAATCTCGTAATTGTACAAAAATTTCGATTAATCGCTCGACGTGAAGAACATTTTGGACATGATTAAATGGAGTAATCTGCTTCTTCTATCATTATAAACGGGGAATTCATGGTCTCTTCACCTGCTTTCCACATCCCTGCAATTTTCTATGACTATGACTAAACTACGGCAGCTGTCAAACAATAACGCTGTATGAGCGACATAAATAAAAAAATGGCGCTAAATTCAAAATAAGTTGACAAATAAAACGAATGTAATTTCCAGTGAAAGTTTCACTGAAGGATTCCCGAAAAACACATATTCATCCAAATTCCTGCCTAATTGTTGTTTTTCCCTGAAACCCATTAAAGACAACTCATCTTCAAAAACATTACAAAAAGCAACAAAATAATAAAAAAAAATCTCGCTGACGAATCTCTCATTCCTTAGAAAGAATTCCATCGCTCGCGTCAAACACGCGACGTTTCATCTCTAAATGAGATAAAAGCAGAAAAGACAACAATAAAAAAAAAAACCTAAAATACAATAAACCCATAATAAAACAAAATCTAAAGAACCTGGTAAAAAACCTCACTCGTAATTTATTCGGCTCCAGATTAATACATAACTCACAAGTGGAGTACGGCCGGCGCTGCATATCAGCGGCAGCAACAGCGCGCGCGCACACACTCGGTATGTGTACGTACATATTTGTATGATAATCGCTATTTACGTCGCCATAGTAAAAATTATTACTAAACAAAATCAACGATATACAAAACAACAACAACAAGGAAAAAACCGTCCATATAAACCTGAAGAGAGGATGTACGACGACGACGAAGAAATGATTCCAGCATTCAGTATGACCACTGGATGGAATCCAGTTTGTCCCGTCTATCGTCATCGTCGGATGTTCAGCAAGTTGCTGGCTGCCGCAAAATCGATGAATGAAATCCAAAAATACCACAAAGCGAAAAAAGTATCGTTGATACAAAAAAAAAAATAAAAAAAAATACTACAACTAACTTGTTGCTGCGGCGACGTTGTGTCGTCGTTACCGTATTGGCCGTATTCGTATTTTCTGACGTCCAGTTTCACGATAGCAACAGGCTCATAGCCAGAGATAGCCACTATAGATACGAGGAAGATGTTGTTGCTTGTTTCTGTTACCACCGTTGATGATGATGGTGAGAGGAGGAACGGCTCCAGAGTGCTCTCTCCAAAACAGAGAACTACCAACGGATGTAACCACACATACGTATACGTATCGCATACGTAAAACTAGTTTCACCGCTTATTTGGCAGCAGACTGATTTTTTTTTTTTTTGAATGAGATGAAGTCTTATAAAATCTGGACAAACGGACACCAAACACGCACACAGATACGGCGACGACCGACGACCAAAAACCCGCCAATAAGACCAAGATACGAGCCATCGCAATGGTGGAATGTACATCTACGTATCAAACGCATAAAAGAAGAAACCATCGACGATGGCAAATATTCCAAAACTTTCTGTGTGTCTCCGAAGATGTACGATCCATTGATGGATCGGCCGATCGGTCGTCGTGGAACGTCTCTCGTATTCATTCATAAAATCATCGTCATAAAATTATCGTTATTTCAACGATTGATCGCACAGCGCACACCCATTCATAGATCCGTTCCGCCGCATTTGTTCCTCATCCGCTCTATAAGTTCGACGTCGTCATCATCGGGGGGAGGCTATAATTCTATAACCGACCGATCGTCTTTAACCCCGACCGCACCGCGTCGTCATACATCTCGCAGTCATTCACAATCCATTGATGATCGAGGCGCGCGATGGCGCGTCGTCTTCTTCCATTCATTTTTGTATCTCGATACAATTCATTTTCATTCATTCATAAAACCTTGCAAAACCAGAAGGTGTACTCGGCGTATAGAATGCGTTTACTGCGCGGGGGGACTTGTCAGCATTTCTTGGGTGCGTATACGTATTTGGTGCGCACAGTGGTAACTCGATTGACCTTATGTTGTGTAGATTGTTTTTTTTTTATTTCTGTACGAGTCTTGTGGTTGGCTTTTGCCCGATAGAGGGTAAATTGACAGGACAAGGATTTTTGTCGACAGTTAACTGATCCAGGCGGGAAACTGGTTAAAACATACAAAACCAATCAAATAGGGGAAGGTGGACTACCTTTAACCGCATATGAGGTGAGGCTATATATATATATTCGTTCGCCATGTATGTACAAACATCGCAGTCAGCTATGTGTTGTTGTTTTTAAATGAGAGCCCGAGAAGACTTGAAACCATAGGCAGGAGGGGGTAAAAAGAGCGGCGAACAAAAAAAAAGTTGAAGTTCTTGTCTAGTTGCCCGGAAATCAACGTTTATACTGCATCCGCATCCATTTTTAGCTACAACAAGTTGTCTTCGGGAGTTGTTCCTTCTGTTCGGGGAGTTTGAATTATTGAACTGGATGATGATCGATGTGCGTGAGAGATGTGTGTCTATCATTTCGGATGTGTTTATATACGCATTGACATGGTGTTGTAGGCAACGTACACGGTGTTGAAGGAACATATTTGCCAGTTTTATACGCATGTACTTAAAAAAACTATTGCAGTCAATAATTTGATCAGTATTTGACAGTAAGCATAACTTCAATCGTGAAAACGATAACCCTCTGGATAATTAAGAATATGTGACATAAGTCAGTGTTGATAAAAGCAAAAGAATCTGAAAAAATAACATTGTCAGACAAACATAATCTTACGTAAGTGGACCACAGTACGTTCATGCGATTAAAATAAAATCTTGAAAAAATTTGTTTTATAATTATGTGAAACCATTATCGTGCAAATTACATCGATATTGCTTATATGTGAAAATTGCAAGAAAATCCAGATGCCGCCAAAAGCAATTACAACACTCCACTTTGGCGAAATATAGATTTCCAAGTCATTAACTTTTATTGAGCTATTTCGTTATTTTTGTCATATAACAACTCAACACAACTTTGTTTTTGATTTTTGTCTAAAACTTTGCTTATTGATTTAATAATAAGGTAACCATCATCTTGAGGGCATATCGACAAAAGAAAATAATCAAAATAATTTCAAAATCAGCTGTCAAAGCTGTTTAAATTCACAATATTCAATCTTTATTCCCAAACATCTACAAGGTGGCGCAAAAATAACCTTCCGATGTTTTTTGCTGTAATTTAAAAAAAAATAATTTAAAAAAATAGTCACCAATATTCCGCGTTCTGGAGCAGTGTAGTGTAACATTGTTTATTAACGTGTATTTCGCATGTGTTTACTACACAAATGTCAAAACAGAACTGACATTAGGGGCCAATTGCAAAATTTATAGCATTTTCTTATAGGAGGATTACTTTTGCGCCACCATGTATATATGTATCAGTCGTTTCTTTTAGATAATACCAAAACCAAAATCAATCGAAACGATCAACACACAGCGAGGTAATCAATTGACAATCGCAATATGGGGGAAGAGTTAAAAATAATTTTAAAAAATAATTTATTTATCCAATTTGAAGCAGATTAGTTTGATATTTTTCCAGTAGCTTTAGTAATTGTTCGAATTTAAAAATGTTAAATCTAATTCGGGGCTCTGACTGTTATGCTAATAACAAAGTTAAGTATCTAAACAAAATTAACTACCTTACTACCAAGGTAGGTTAAGCGATTTTTTTCCATAAATCCATTAAAGTGTTTCTGGACCACGAACAATTTTTTTTATAATAATTTATAGCTTTCTATTGCTATATTATAATTTTTTAAATGAAAAGTTAAATAAACTCAATTTTTGAAAAATAATAAAATATTAATCATTAAAGAACTTAACACGGCCTAAATTATAGGTTATACATTCACGTGTTTTTGAAAAGTTATATTTCCAAAATCCACTTTTATTAAATTTAAAAATATTGCTTCATAGGAACACATATTTCACGTTTTTTTTTTAACTGTTTCTTTAATTTTTAAAGAAAATTTGTTAAAATGTTAAAATTTGTGAACGTTTTTTTTTTTTCTAACTTCAATATTGAGCTAGTGAGATAAAAAAATGTCTTAAGAAAAAATTTATGCAATGTCGTCTTTTCATTTATAGCATGTTAAATTATACTATTTTTGAGTAATTTGAGCAACACAACTGCTGGAACTTAAGGGCAGACAATTTGGCAGTACAATCCTGTTATGACATAATTACCAATTAGACGGACAATACAACCATATGTTCAACATAGTTGTGAAAGATTATTTGCTTAACGATTCGGCAATACATATCCTTGTATTCCTTTAAAGCAAAATGGTGACCAAAGTATTTTGGTATGATATATATGTCTTTTCGCGCAAACATGATGAGTAATCGGAATATGTAAAATTATTACCACCAAATAAGCTTTTACAAAAGTTATGAATGAAATGTTTAAAATATATTTCTCACCTCCAAAGCAACGACAAAGATGACAAAAGGTTATTTAATTGTCATTCAACTTTTATTATAATCTCTTTGGTAGCTATAACGGTAAAAAAACACCAAATTAACATTTTTCACATCAGAAAATACACGAGCCTTATAATGGTTTTTAAATATTCAAAAATCAAACAATTCGTTATTGGTTTGGATATAGTAATACAAAATGCAATTCACGTTGAATAGATTTAATTTATCTCGTTCAATTACACGTTAAAAACTATGAAAAAATCACACTGTTGTGTACTCTATAGAAATAAAAGTCCAGCCCCTTTAATTAACCTTTTGCCGAACAAATTAAAAAATCAGTTCGACACATGCTGTTAATCAACTGAACATTATTTTTCAATTAATTGTCCCCACTTTCAATCAATTCGATACGACATTTAAATCTCACATTTAACCCGTCCGATAGAACACTCCACATAGAGATACCAACAAAAGATACATAACATGTACAAATGATTGCTCATTTCCTTTTATTGAATTAATTAACCAAACAAAAGTCAACTACATACAAAATTCATGTCGCACCACTCTCACGTTATACGGGCCAAGCCGGGCCGGGCCAGTCCAGTATATTGGACAAAGTCAGTTTCCAACTCCATCGTCGGACATCGAGTGCCTGGTGGGGCTCAATAGGTCAATTGTATCTTTTTGGGTTGTGCGCTATATTAACCATGTTATCGCAAAATGATTTAATCCCAAAGATCATGTTACATTGTTCGAGTCTATGAGTGTGTACTTTCCGTCGGACAATGACGACATACAAAATGTCAGCTGTTGTCCATATCAAGTCTCACACAAAACTTGCACCGAACCAAAAGTCAGAATATGACAAACAGAACAAAAACTCGCCATCCACCATGAGAATCCGTATCCTTGGCATGGAAAAAAATCCCATAGTAAGTTATTTTTTACAACCTCCCGCTCTACTCTCTGCTCTGTACTCTGTAGGTAGTTGTTCTTACCATGAAAAGTGATATGATATGAGCTGAGGTATTTCATTTTTTTTTAAGAAACAAAAACCATTCTTTTTAATTTGATATAAAGTCTTCAGGTGATCAAATTACAGGAATGCGGAGAACGTACTGAGAGGCACTCATAAAGTTGTAAACACATTCCCAGAATAATCGTGGAATGCTTCCTGTCTGTCACCATTAAAAGCAACCACCAACACCACACAATGTTAGTAGTATCCAAAGGAGTATGTGGGTACCTATTCCACTTTGGTTGGGTGGTGCTGTTGTTCTGCTGACATTCCATTCTTTCTCTTTTTATGGGTTTCGATCTGGTATAGATACAAAGATACTTTACAACTTATTTGTCCATTTCACTAATGAACATTGCTATGCGGTGTAAATGGAGCCTCGAACTCTACATTGGCTTGTTGCTCTGTGTATGTGGAAGTGTTGGTGTTTGCGTTCCACCCCATGGGGGCAGGAAGTAACCCTGAAATTCCTTATTGAGATAAATAAGTAACGTTTAATGTAACTACGAGGCACACAAAAAAAGGAGGCGGTGTACGTGCCTTGGTATTCTGTAGCCTTCTTCATTCAGTTCACAACGATCTCTTGACATTTTGCCTTTTTGCGGAACTCCTTGACTTGACACCGTATCCATCCTGGATGTTGTATGCTGTGACTAAGTTGTGTTGCCTTTTAAGGGGAAGTACGACCGCAAGTGCTCTACATTCTTTGTATGACATTAAAACCGGACATCCGGTGTGCAGCAGTAGCTTATAAACGCAGATACACTCAAAGCGAGTGCAGATAAAAAGACACAACTTTGTTACAAAAGACGTGCGGAGTTCGCTACAACCCCGGCATAATAAAGGATTAATCTGTGACACTCGTAGATACATGTACAGTATATATACCCAGTGGAAGAGTGAGAAGTCTGAAGGAAAAAAGAACGTACGCCGCCGACCCTATTAAGTGGAGATTGTTTTTCCATCCCAGCTACCGGTGTTGATGATCCGTGTGGCGTCTAATAATCACGTATTGCGTCTGCCAGCTATTTAATTCAGAGGAAACAAAAAAAAGAAGATGCCTACACATATTTTCTACTGTTTTACTGGATGAGGAGGTATTCGTTCTTTTTTTTTACTCTGCCTCGTTCGTGTCTTTCTTTTGTTGTTCCTGGAAGAAGGCAGGCGTTATGCTTTTTTACACGGAATTTGTATCTCGTTCAGGGATTCATGGGGTTTACTTGGAACTTCTGCAATCTCATATTGTTGATGTTAAAGTTGCGGTTACAGATTGTTTTTTTTCTGTGTCAATTGATTGGAAAGAATTTGCATTTTTTTAGCGTTTAATGCCAACAAGCTGTCAAAATATACCTTACGACATTTATACTCGAATCACATTCATAAAAACAGTACTACTCGTATATTTCATTGATAAGCCACAAAGTAATGACAACAAAATTCTTATCAAACTGACATTTGACACTATTTTGTCCCGCTGCAGCTAGTCCAGTGGAATAATTTGTTTTGCTGTATATTTGGCACGCCTATGGTGTTATCTTTTAAAAGTCCATCCTTAACCTATGTATGTGCTGAATCTAAATAAAGGAATGGCATTTCATTTATTTTATGGATTGTCATGTATTTTTATATTTGAATTTGTTGCCGATTTAGGACAAACGTTTGTTGTGGCCGGCAATATCTCTCTATCAGAAGCTGAGACGGGCTGAAGTAGCCATCTAGACTTGCCGGCAAATATTTTGCTGTCTGACGTTAGAAAGCTATTTTGGGCAGTGTTTGCCTTAGACTTTGTTTTAAGATCATTGATTTCCGGTAATTGGCCGGAAAATTAATTAGTTAGTTCCAGTTCCACAACGGACTTATTCTTGAAGATGTGTTAGCACGTGAGACTAGGCCAATTAAACTGCTAACTCTTCATCAGCATTAAAAGAAGGTATACTTTGGTCAAGTAGGGACACAATATTATTGTCAACACTAATAAATCAGGGCACTCTTTCCCGCTAGACCTGCACATTGGCAGTTTACCGTAATCAAATGTTTGCCTTTTCCCAATTGGAAAGTTTATCAGACTTAATTAACAACTGTCACGTGTTCTCTCACAGTATAAGCTTCCTTAAAATAACCATTGATATGGCCAGCTTCTGTTAACACTAAACGTGGAGTCAAATGACAGAAATGTGCAAAGCTACTGCTAAGTTGCATGTGCCGAATCCGGTATATTAGCTCTCGATGTAGTCTATTTCCAGATTAAGAAAGTCATTTAAAGAAAAAGATTTTCACAATATCCACCAATCAAATTTGGAAGAACTTCAAACAAAGATATGTGCATTTCGCATTGTGAATTGAAAGACAGTTTCTGGTTTAAATACCGAAAGTAACAACACCTCTTTCGAAGTAGGTGTTAGTATAGTAGAATATTAAACTGTCATGTTAATCTTCTCAAACTGCCGTTAATGCCATATGTTTACATTTTAAATTTGGGAGCAGTAAAAATAAAGATGTCTATGTTCGCATATCACTGGAATATATAAAACCACCGTGAATTTTCGCATTGTGAATGCATGTTTAAAAGTTTTAGTCAACCTATTGTATTTAATAGTTTTTTTTTTATTTGAAAGACTTTTATCCAGTTGCGCACTTCAAGATCGGTTTCTATTTGTGCGAGCCTCATAAGGTGAGGTCTTCCTCTACATTGTGTCCAACGTTTGGCTACCAATCAAATACGACTGGCAAGACACGCAGTTTCAGCTCACAGACACACTGTCTTCCTAACAACGACATGGTCAATGTAATACCAAAATAATTTTTGTTATAGAACCAGCAAACAATGGAACGAACTTACAGATGACGTATTTCTACCTATATCCAATCTACAACAATTCTAGAGCAGAGAAAATAAAAATTTTGCAAGCATCATTTAAAGGCGCTCCTGGAGGGTTTGAAAAAATATATATAAACTTGACATGGCTCTTTATAGTTCGTCTCTATAAATGCTGTCGAATGGGTTTGAAATCGATTAATAGGTGCTGAGTATCGATTTGGACTTGTTGGGATTTTTCCCGGACTTGCGAAGTGTAAAAATTCGATCAGTTGTGGACTTTCCTGATAAGCGATAAACAGTTGCAGGCGTTTACATATTGAGACAGATATCTTATTCCTCACACTAAAGCACTTATTCCTTTTCAAAAACGTAGGCAGATGGATACCCAAGATAGGGTCTACAGTGGCGATTACAGTTCCAGTTAGGATGAACAAAATGAACTACCTATATTTTTTAGAAATCTCAACGGCTAGTCAGGCGCCTTAAACAGTGATGGCCCGGGAGTTTCTAATCAATTGGAACTGTCTCTCCAATCCTTTAGACTAATTAGGTGCTCAATCACGAAAAAAACCCTATTGTTAAGAAGCAACCGAAGCCTCGAATAGAATATCATTAATATCATGATTTGTATAAGTTTGAAGAATATCATTAATATCATGGTATACCTATATGCTTAAACCAGCTCAATAAATTAACAAAAAAAATTTAATATCCAACCGAAGCCCTTCAACTTTTACCGGCATCTTTTTAATGACCTGTTCTACTTATAATTGAAATCAATTTTCTGCTACTATATATATTTCCCAAATGACAACAAAAAAAAAACCCCACCTCTAACTAAATTAATTCAAAAGCCCACACAATACCCGCGCATCTCATCTCTGTTTGCTTAACAGGCTGAGCAAATAAAACGAACAACCATCAATTTCCATAAAAACCCCCACAAAACCCACCTCTACTCATATCTGCCCTAAAAATACCGCAACAAAACTTCCAATTAATAAAACTATCCAAACAACTTAAACAAACGAAGAAAAATGCCTTCCTTCCGCACACACACCACCTCAACCCAGCAAAAATCCATCAATACTCAATATCTATTGAGTCATCTCTTATCTTAATTGAACTTCTGATCACACCGACTCCAGCTTAAAATATCTCAAATATGGTAAATACAAAATACTTCCAAAAAAAAAACAAATAACTTATGAGCAGAAAAAAATGCACGTCGTCGTCGATGAAAGGCAACGCGCTCTTTTCAAATAACACCAACGGCTCGAAAAAAAAAATCGAATTGGTAAAAAAAAATCTTAAAAAAACATCATCCAAATCCGGTGCGGATGAATGAAAATACGCGTGGCATGTCTAATTCGAAATTCCAATTGACTGAAAGTATGTGTACGCGAACTCACAGTATTATCATAATAATACGTAAAGAGCCTTCCCAAGCCGACATGGTGCGCAACCTAGCCCGCGAAGAGTTTCGAGGAAAATGCGCGGGAAGATATAGTTGTACTACTAACACACCACCACGCACACATCCAGATAGCCATAGAGTGCTTAATGTTTATATGCAATGTGAGGCCCACGATAGGACACATATGTGGGAGCGTACAATACTATGTGCTGGGGTACCCATACCTACTGGATGGCAAAGGGGGGCTTTCTCGCTGTCGAAACCACGGGTGTGAAGCAATTACACCCTAGCGTTTTTTTAACATTACCTCCCACAGCCCACCAATCTGAATCTCATTTCCATTCCCATTCATATCCATTCACTAGCAACATCATTGTGGACCGTAATTAAACAGAACACAAAAGTTCAACACCTTCACTTTATTGACCAACATTTTGTAGGTGTTCGACGACCGACTTGTGTCGTGTGGTTTTTAGTGTTTTTTTTGCCTCTCTCATAAACGGTCGGTTGGTAGTTACACTTACCTCTCTAGAGTCTCGAGATTGGAATTAAAAAAAAAGTCTATTATCACCTATCTGCCATAAAAAAACACAGCAACAACAACAAAAAACAATCTTCAACAGAGAGAAGAATTGTTAATGCCAACGTCTGGTTGTATCTGTGTTAATATATGTATCTACAAGCATCTGCTGGCATCTGTTGTGCATTTGATTTGGATTTGTCACACCTGTGACATTTGTTTTGGCCCAACGAAGAAGAACAAGGTGCATCTGTGTGACGGAGTTATTTGGCATCGAATCGGAAGTCTTCATCATTTAGCGACGACACGACGTCAGTTGCACTTGTCCTACAAAAAAAAAACATCACTTGACGTTTCGTGGTGTTGTGTGTTGGTTTGTTTCGATGATTTTTACACATGAATGAGTCAGTTCAATTAATTGATGGTTTCAAGGTATACATCATTAGATAGCGTCATAGATACAACGAAGCAAATCGAAAACATTTCGATTCTAAAATCAAAGTCCAATTAAAAAAAAACTATCCACCAATGTCTGACGTCAAACGCGCATCATTAAAATCTTATTCGGTGGCTGGCAAGTTGCCTGGACTATGAAGAGATTTTTTTTTTTCAAGTCACTTAACACGGGACGGACCCCTAAGATAGACATTAGTAGTTGGGCGGATGTTTTGCATCAATAGAGTAATCAACTTTACAAAAATAATTTTCTGTGTTCGATCTTTTGGCATCAGTCGACTTGAAGGACTTTGCAAATGATGATGTGGATGTCCTTGCTTTGGGCCAAGATGCAAAAATGATGTCGGTGTGTCGTCATTATAGATTAGTCATCCGAGATATTTGCTTGGTATTGTGGAATCATCGAATTGTTAATTGCCGGGACTTACAACGATGCTGCAAGTGTGGTTCTGCGATAAGAAAGTTCACTTAACTTCAAATCGTAAAAACATCAACATTCAAACTAATGATTGAAAGCAGCATAGAAGAATATTTACCGATACAAGCTACCTTATTAGCTAAAGGTACTAGCCTAAGGTAGATATTAGTTCGCATTGCAAAAGCAACAAACTTTTGCAAAACAAAGAGTTTTAGTAGGCATTTTCTCTACATTTTAGATCATCTATGTTGTTAGAGAAGATTTTTTAAATCTTATTTATTAGAGAGCGCTGGATATGAAAAGTGAAAGTAACGCTCTACACATCCTCTTCAACAGAACTTCTGCAGTGCTAATGGGATCTAGTCTTTTTGCATTTAGTTTATGAGCATGTATTCCGATATTTCGTACTGATATATGATCATTTTAGCTTATTGAAACTTAGATAGTGTTTTTTTGATTAAAATAATCTAAGTAAAAAATAAATGTAATGCCTAGCATTAACGGCTCCACAGGGTCTTCTTTTGTGTGTGTGAAGCTATAATTTTGCCACAAAGAAGAGGACCTCCTGTTAAACGTTGACACCGAAGGGCAAATTTGATAAGCATCTCATGGCAGTTTTATACTCTTTTTTGTCAGACTTCCGCAAGATGTGGGGCAAGGAAAAAAACATAGGTGTTTTTACTTTCGAGACTTGAACCAGGGATTAGTAGTCCAATGTAGTAACAACTAGGCTACTGCATCCACAGATAAGGCTAGCATTGATTGGATATCTAATTGTAACGTTATTTTATTTGTTATTCTATAATAGGATTTCTTGATCGCATCCAGTATTAGTAATAGTTTACATGTAAAGAGAGGCAATTTTGCAATCAAATTGAGGAATACATCCTGTTCTATTCTATTCATTTATTTCTACACAGAGGTTTTGTTTTTACTAAAATATTCAGTTTGAGTAGTGGCGTGGCATTCATATAAGTGATTTCCTATTAACTTAAAGTAAGTGGTTATTTAAATTATCACGCTTATATAAATAAAACATTTATACATTCAACGTGTTTATTGCGAAATCCTTCAATCACACTCTGGATTCTAACTCCTTGATTTCTTTTTATAATTTTACCTATTTTCAAATTTACAAAACAATACCACGTCCTTTTGACAATTATAGAATTCTATTGTAACCACAAAAATAGTGTTTATTAAATGTCATTAAAAGTGACATGAAAAAACATAAAATTGATTTTGGCATGTTCCATTAAAAGCCTTTTACATGGGCAAAACAAAGTACATTTGTGATTGAATCTAATTGAAACAAAAATTATTGAAACTGGAAATTTCATGAAAACAATTATTAATTTACTTCAACACAGCGGGAATGCTTGTAATGACAAATGAGAATAAAATTTTATATAAAATATAAATTTAATGTATCATGGGTTAGAATGTTTGTCTAACATGGCTATGTGTGCCTATCCCAACTAACAATTTCGCTTCGATAAAGCACTATTAAAGCTATTTCCCCTACAGCAATAGGTATTAATTGTATGAAGTTTTATGGAAAAACATTTGGCGCACTTTAAGGAAGCTATTTACTTCTATAAGACTTCTTTAAATACTTCTAATAAGCCTTGAAGAAATAACTTTGTTCTGTTTCATGTTCGAAAACTCTATTTTGAAAGACATAATACGATGAACTTTGACCTATGCACTCTTGCAATATCTACTACGACGAATGAAAGAAAATCTAGTATTCAATAACTACTGGTTGCATTTGCTTTGCGTTTGTTAACTTCAATAATGAAGAACATCTTTTGAGGTATACATCTCCACAAGATGAATAATTCTTGGTAGTACAAAAGTACCTTACTCGTTTTTAATTACAAAAAAAAAAATTCATTCCCTTATGCAGAAAAGGTGACACCACTCCACGGGAAGTTTATTATCCCATCCAATTCCCAATTGGAATCCCAGGGATTATTAAAAATCAAATCCAATTACTTGCAAATTATCTCTTAATAAATTACGCAATCTTTGTGTCATGGCATGAGGTCAAATGTATCGGATCTGCTGTCATAAGCTCAACTGATTTTTCAAAAGAAATACAATATTCAATTCCAAATTACATTTTATCGCCGTGGTATATCAGCAATTATGAAATTAATATTTTTATTAAAACGAGTGGTGGGTGCACGACTGGGTCGTACGCAACTTTCTCTTTCACAGCGAGTTGGGTGTTAGATCAAATAGAACGCATTTTGATTATTAATGCTTAAAATGATATGAATAATGTCGAAATATGATTATACGAACGTTAACTACGAAATTTGAAGGAATCGGTGTCTATGGGAATAATAATGATTTTTCGTTATTGGCCAAAACTGAAAATTCCGTTTAGTGATAGTTGGGCTAAAACTAATTATGTGAAATTGCTTCAAGTAGTAATAGTAGTATATATATTAAATTTCATTCAATTTGACATAATAGTTTGCGAGAAATTGTCAATTTTCCTTATATGGCCTAAATGACAAAATACGTTATATGGATTTTCTCGAAAAAACTGGGTATGCAGTATTGTTGGAGCTAATATGGTTATAGTATATATAAAGTTTAATCAAAATCGTTAGAGCCGTTTTCGAGAAAATTGAGGTTATGTGTAACTTTTATATAGCATTTACCGTTATTAACATGGCTAAAAGCAAACAAAAAAAATGGCCTAGAATTATGACTAAAAAAAGCTTGGATACGAAGTTTGAAGAAAATCGGTCTAGCCGTTTAGGTTGGGAGACCATTACGGACAGACGGACCGACGGACGGAATTCCAAAAACCATTTTTTTAGGCTCCGCTATTATCGAAATGTTAGAATCAATTAAAATCTCGAGGTCGAAAATTTTCACGAAAACAATATCTTTCTCTTTGTAAGAGAAAGTTAAAAAACACAATTAATTTTGAATGGGACAACCTTGATTTAATTACATGTCCTGTCCATAGTCTTTTTACAAGTGATTATAAATTTGTGATTATTAAAAAAATATATTTCCATTATATGGATTTTTGGGTTTCACATCGGTCAATATATGTAATTATAATTTAATAGGATACACAATACACATCTTCTTTTCATTGAGGGATTTATTTGCATAAATTCAAATTATACTATAAAAATCGCTATAAAACATGACAAAAAAAAAACACATGAATGGGGAAAGGTTTCAGATAAATAAACGAGTCAACATGAAATGTTATGCTAATTAAAATATACAAATTTTTGTTGTTGTTAGCTTTTATTGACACATTGTTATCCCGCCTAATATAGATATTGCCGAAAGCGATGTTATTTTCATATTTCTGTGTGCCAATAAATTTGATTATAAATTAAATCGAATATTATCATGATGAGTTCATTAGGTTAAATATGGCAAAACGAATTGGTTAATGTATCTGAAATAGGAAAGCGTGGAAGATAGGTGTTTGTGGTGGGCTGTAGTTCCGAATTGATAACTATGTCATGTCATTAAAAAATTCATCAATCAAAGAAAAGTGAGTTTGGCGTTTTTTTCGGTTTGGTGGAAATTGGAAATTTATCTAGATATACTGAATAGCTTGATAGACAAGGAACCAGAAAGCGTAATCAACTATTTGAGAACAAGTTACTTTGCTTGACAGTTGTAATAGCATGGTAATAATCCTTTCCTTTATCAATGTATGAAGTGTATCACGCGTGTGACCGGTCTTAGTATATAAGCTGAATATGCCCGCACGAATGTGGTTTTCCATTCCAGTACAATTACACATATGTATATGTAAAAGCAATGCACTTTAGTGTCTCCTCTAATCTCCGATTTCCCTGTACCTAATGATAAAAAAGCGTGCGATAAAATCGATTGGAGATTGAAATGTAGCGGACTCTATAGTTTCGCTTGAACTCCATAGGAATGTCAGCTGTCTCACATTATTTTATCGGTATAATAAGAGGAATTATTTAAGTGAAATATTATTCCCTTAATGAAAGGAAATAAACAATAACCACAAACGACTAGTGTGCACTTGAACCCAAATGGTACCTACTTGGGTTGATCCAGAATAGGGGTGTCTTAGTACGACTTGCACCGGTTAACTAAAGCTTAACTATTATCCCGTCATTTCTTTTTTTTTTGGGGATTTTATTTGAATTTTTGAATAAAATCGTTGGCCCTTAGTCTGCTGTTAAAAATCAATTCTAAGGTGATCCGCTCAGTACTTATAAGAAACTCGTTGGCTCTCAGTTCCCATGAACTTTCTTAAGTATGTTCCTTTTTAACAGTTCTCCTGAGCTCCACACCAATTGCTTCACCTACTAATAATGTTAATGTACATAACCTTTGAACCATGATATCTTCAAATATACAGCACAGAACATTATCCACTAGGGTCCCCTATCTAAAACTCTGGAAAACCACTGATTTTGCTTTTAAAGTTGTCTGTATGAAGGGATTTTTTTTACAATGCCCACAAAACCCCCTGTAAATACTACATGACTGGGAGCTTTTGTATTTTGAACATGTACTTTACCTGGATTTTTAGAAACAAAAGATATTATGCCCGAACGTCTTATACAGCGCACAAATCATTGGCACAAACAAATCATAATACAACAGTTTAAACGCTCTTTACTAAAAATTATTTACAAAAAAAATCACAATCTTAGGGCATGTATCAAAATTAATAATTTCTTCAATGAATCTACTTCTTAAGTACCAACATCCACCTTTAAAGATCCACTGCAAATGCCAAACTTTATCATATTAATTAACTTAAAACCTTTTTTCTAACTTTCACACACCTCATTAGACAACGTTTATGACCCACAGACAAGGTTTAATTTAGGTCCACCCATACGCAAGTTTTGCATACCTAAAAATAGAACCGACCTACATTTCCAGAAAATAATTATCGCTGACGTAGTTTCGTGATGATGTTTCTTTCCCAGAAACTTAACGAACAACCGTTCACGTAAAGACTAGCGATGCAAATACTCATGAGCATTCCAAAATCTTGACCTGAAATTTGTAGAACATTGAAATATCTTACACTGAGTCATCATCTCGTATTCATAATCATAATCATCATCATTCTCAATCCCATTCCATGAATTTACATTGAATTTGGTGCATATACGAAGACCAAACTTCCTTGAAGTGATCAGTGATCACATTATGTGCTCCTACACCCACTAACCAAAGCCCGACGTTTTACAGACGCTCCATATAAATGAAAACACTCGTACACCATGTAGCTATATACATTTATGGCAATTAAAAATTCTATGAAATTGATTAACTTAATTAAGTTCGGTTCAATTGATAGAACGCAGCACCCATAGATACATCTTTAATTGATATAAAACAAAAAAAAATAACAAGAAATGTATCTTCAGCTGAAACTGCTCACTTTAAAAAAAAAAAAAAGATGAATTCTTACCCCAATCTGATAGAGAATCTTCGTTGGCATATGCTGCATCGCCTTCGGGGCGTGATCCCGCAATTCATTCCGTTCGACCTGATGTTGCTTCTGCAGTATGTCCAACATTTGCCGCGATCGTCTGCGATCCAATTGATTACTCGCACTTCCACCGATCGATTTCTGCTTCAAATAATTACTATTCGCCTCGAACACTTGATGTTGATGTGATGTGATCGGTGGTGACTGCGGCATCTCGTACACTTCAAGTGGTAATCGTGTACCAATCACAAGATCGCTCATTTGACAGAAAACGATTAATGACAATGTTACTGTCAGCATTTTGTTGCGCTCAATTTGAATATTGATGAACACACAAAGCAGCGAACAGAAAAAAAATCTTAAAGTTCTCTAAGCACACTTGTAGTCCTTGAGAGTGGTATGCGGGAGGAGGGGTCCCGCTCGCGACGAAAATTTGCTCAACAACAAAAAAAAACACGATCAATCAATAATTTTACACGATCGTGATCGTGAGTTGACTGACGTACGCTCTTACAAAAGTCACTCAAAGATCATAGAAATCAGATCGTTTGGCTAACTGACTATGGCGATTCACGATACGATTCAATTGCTGTTGCATTTTCATTCATTAAACAAAAAAAAAAATCGAAAAATATCGCTGTCTTTCCCTTTTTTGTGTCGAGTCGGTTCGGTCGTATTTTGTTTCTCTCTAATGCGCGATTAAAGACCAATAATAAGCGAGAGTATGTGACTTATTCACGACTTTAATAGATTATATACCTTTGTTGTTGCTCAGAGCCACGGAATGTATAGTAATTTATAGATTAATGGTTAGACTTGTTTTTTTTTTATAAAACCACATAACGTCGTTTCACATTTCATTGAAAAATGCAGCAACACGATAGGAAAGCATAATTTTATTCACTCTATTGACAATTTTATTCACAGTATCATACACAAATTTATTGCATTCCCAACACTGTATCGCGGTACTGTTTAGTATCTCCTCAAACTTGAAGTTTGAACTGACAGTTTCACTGAAAACTAAAAACTACTGAATGAATACGCGATTGGTTTTTGTATGAATGAACGACAGACACGACCAAGAGCTCGAAAAAATAAAAATACGAAATGTCATGGAATGTATCTGATTGGTGTATCTTTGACGTTGGGAATTTGTACTAATACGATTTGCAAAGTATCTTGAATGAAATATCGACAAAAATTAAACGTTTTCGCTAGATAGATAGACAATTTCTTCGGAACAAAACAAAAAATATGTGTGCGCGCGTCAAACAACTTCACTTTCCGAACTGATCAAATAAACTAAAAACAACACGTAAAAAAACACAACATCGGAAAGAACTTGAATGAAAACCAATACATCGGTGGAAGGAATTCGATTTTGTCGATGTCTGCATTGTATCTGCGTGTATACGCGCGACTACGTTAAAATATCTTCACCCATACAGTTGTGGTGCGATTAAGCAGCCATCAGCCAGCAGCAGCAGCAGCAACAACAGTTGAGAGTAAAGTAGTACGGTGCGGTGTTTAAAGCAACCTGATGTTATGAATGAAGTTGAGTTGTTGTTGTTGTAGATGGTCGTGGTGGTGCTGGGCTGCTGCTGCTGATGCTGCTGGTTGTCTTCATAACCAGCACAGCAGGAGGAGGAGTATTGCCATTGGGCGAGCGGTGAAGCGCTGGCAAGGAGGGAGGTTTGTAAGTAATATATGGTCAGTCCTTGCGAATGAGGAGAATTCACTACACATGCCCTCTTGATGCTGTGGACTCTATTGATGCTGTGTTGCTATTGCTGGTGATGATGCTACCAGCCCGCCGTATTACTACAGAGAGTAGCTCGCGAGAGATACTTCATATATCTACCTGCGCACGCGATCGGGTATACCAGATACACTATACAACGTAATTATTGCACAAATACACAGACGAGAGCACAACACTGAGAGACCAAGTATCGTGCAGCTTATGGTTAAATAGTTTGAGATTCGAATGGGGTTTGCAGTGTTGGGGATTTAAGGCGAACTTAAGATTTAGAATTTAATTGATGCTGCTCTTATGCTAACTCTTAAGAAGTTGGTTTGGATACACTGAGGAAATAGTTTGGCAAACAAAAATAGTTAAATCACACGTCTCATTAAAAATTATTTTGCTGGTTTATTAAACTTTTATTTATAACTAAAGGTATATTAACATTTTTATTACAACACTGAAAAAAAAAACAAACATTTCTAGTTTTTTTTTAAGAATTTTTTGCCGCAATCGTGAGGGTTTTGAGTTTAATTAAACACCCGAAATTTCATAAAAAAGTGAAGTTTTTTTTTATAACATTTTCTGTTTTCGAAAGCTTGTAGGATACGACGAAACCCCTCCCTGAAGTAATTTTGTTGGAGCGATACAGATGTCTCACCGATCAGTCGCTTTCGAAACAAAATACACTTTTCCTCGGAAGCATAAAGGCTATGAAAAAAAATAAAAAAAAAAAACAAATGAGTGCATAATTTATGTTTATTTTTTAAACGTCACACGAAACGTGATCTATGTTTGGTGAGAAAGCGTCAAGTTATTTTCGTAAACTTTTTGTCGAAAACTCAGTTTTCGGCTCGATGTAAAAACCATATCGATTCCGTATATATCATAGGAGCAACTTTTATCTGAGTACACATATTATCGTAGAAGTAAGGTTATAGGACTTATAAATTTAACTTATTTTGTAACAGAATTATTATTAATCTTCTATGTGATTAAATAATTTTAAAGCACCAGTTTGCAGTACAACTCTTTTGATAGAAAAATATCTTCGATGTTAAATCCTTTTATATGTCATCCAATTTTATGTGTGTTCAAATGATAGTCTATGTGCGGATTGACCTTTATGTTAATGAATTTCAGGCTGAAAAACAAAAAAAAAGTGTTTGCATGGAAATGCAAATCTTTAGTCAAAATTCGAGGTAGCCAGATTCGTAAAAGTCGCAGTTGCTAAAAGCAATTGAGAATTGAGTTGAAAAGATTCTGATATACACTCTTACTAATTGCTGCAATTTTTACATAAAACTTAGCTTTACGATCAAGGGCATATTATATTCAAATAGAAAAAAAAATGTGGTCAGCAAGTCTCTAGTCTTGAAAAATAATATACACATGAATCTGCTTAACTTATTGGCATCACTTCACTAAGATGTTGCAAAAGAGAGGGGCATTATCAGCGGAAACTGCTGCGACTTATTACTTTCCTTCTATTTATTAGCGTTTTTGATTTTTTTTTTTCGATTTTTATTTCTTCATAAATTTTACAATTGACTAACAGATAATGCCAATCAATTTTCAGTGTCAATTAATACGTTTATTAAACACAATATATGTCAACCGAGTGGTGGGTGCACGACTTTAAATAATATTAATATAAGAACTTCTAAAAGTGAATTTGAAGAAAATCAGTGGAGGGATGCAAATGCCAGAATATAGCGGTTTTTCGTTATTGGTCAAAACCTAAAATTATTTTTAGACTTAAACGGATTGTTACAACGCGCAATAGTAACATTGATTAACAATTTCATCCAACTATGCAATATAATTCACGAAAATTGATGATTTTTTTTAATTTGGTATAAATTAAAAAATCCATTATTTAAGTTTTCCGGAAAAACTGGAAATCATTATTATTCACATAGACACCGATTAATTCAAAATAAACGTTTCACATTTTACCATTAGCAAAAGTAATCACATTTCAAAATTATTTATATCATTTTTAGCATCAATAATCAAAATGCTTATGATTGTATCTAACGCCCAACTTTCTGTGAAAGAGAAAGTTGCGTACGACCCACTCGTTGTTCTTCGTGTTCTGTTGCAATATTGATCTATAAGACGGGGCATTCCTTATCAGATTCTTTTAAATGTGACTTTAGTGCAGGACATATTTCAAGTATTCTCTCAACTGCTGCCCGGTAGTCCAAAGAGAGATACATCTCTTGCATGAAGTTGGCCTCTATTAAAATTCAAGCTACAGATTCACGAAGATACACATTGTGTAACCGCTTACGGGTTGCCTTGTTTTTAACTTTTTACTCAGCTACAAGCATCAGGTACAGCTACGTATTCTGGGCGGCCCTTAAAGAAAAGAGTATAGAAGTTACGTGTTTTATTAGTTCTTCCACTCCAGTTCTTAAGCTTCAAACTGTTCTTGCAAATCGGCTTTTCTTTAAGGCGATCGGCTGGAGTAACTGCATATTTTCAGTATGAGACTTCCTATGGCTTCGAGTATTCTAAGTTATCAGTGCGTTGTAAAATATGCTTGCTTTAGTTTTCTTTTTTTGTGACTGAGTCGCTACCGGGGTTAAAAGCTGGCCCGGCGGGACAACCCAAAATTATGTCTTCTGGCAACGCTAACCTGTATACAATAATGTCAGATCAGTAAGCAAAGTAAAGGGTGTTTTTAGAGGTTTGTTTTTTTTTTTTTTTTAAAGAAGAATCCAAATGTGGAAGTTTTTTTTCGGAAAAATCTTGGCTTATCAGCTTATAAAATCCAGCTTGTGCAAGAGTTGAACTCGTGACCATTATGTAGGGTGTCTTTTTAGACGCATAGAACTTTCTTGAAAAATAAAACACAACAAATACAATGGAATGACCAATGTTTTGGCTTTATTAGCTCACAAATTTCATGGCATTTAATGTTTAAAAAATAATCTCTGGCATATGGCCTCCACAACTGTTTTTGAACACCATCCTGTCGGTCCAATTTTGCACCACTTTTTCGAGCATACCCGTTCTTATTCTGTAAATAGTGCGTCGAATATTGGATTCTAATTGATCAATTGATTGAATTGGCAACAGAGCGTAAATTCTGCATTATCTTTGAATTGAAATGTACTAGATTTTCTTCCCCTATTGTATAATCTTTTTTCGTCCGAGCCTTTGTCACTTAAGGAACAGAACACAAATTCAAATTCATATTCTGACCAAAACTTCCACGATATTCGACAGGTTGTCAGTGACTTCCAACTGATATTGGCTATTATTCGGATCTTGTATATCGCTTATTCTTTGATGTTACAGAGCGGTGTATAGACATTTTAAACTGTTTGATCATGATCTGGTGCTTATTTAGTTATTTTCAGTTCATCGGAAGTTTTGTGGATGTATTCCTGTGATTAGCGACCCATCCGAGATTGACATTATGCTCTGAGTGATGGATTTTGAGCACTTCCTTGCTGCGGAGATGTATTCAGGAATGTTATAGAATAGTCACTTATTTCATTTATTGGATATGGTGATATCATCATGTTGTATTAACATCATTGAAACCATGAATGCCGCTTCTAAAATTACCAGCACCTGATCTGTGCCTATTACGAATTCCTTTGATAATATTCTAGCACATTTCCACAATCTGTCTTTGGTCAATTTATTTGATTTTTGTGCATTCAATCTTGTTTCATTTGTCGTTGAACGAGAACAGGAAGATAGTTTATCAAAATCCAGATATGTTATCAGAGTTTACGCTGTTCCCCACGTGTTTTCCTAGAATCTGAACATGTTCAGAGTAACTTGGGATACAGTCGTTTGTTTGGCAGATACTAACGGTGCGGGCTTTTGGCTGACAATTTTTTCAAGTATAGATCAGGGATTGCGGGTTTAGAATCATATCCAAATTGGATATGAGCCTTTATGTATTTTCGTCATTGTCCTCAAGTTGCTTACTTTGTTCTTGAGTTGCCACCAGATTCCGCTGCCATATGCTTTTACTTGTCGCACAATTAGCGAGCACAATCCCTGGATAATAAGGAAGAGGGTTGTGTCAAAAATATGTAATTTTGTTGCTTATTTGGCTATACCGTTTTACAGGCAGCTCCTAAGGATACATGACATCCGTTTAAAGTTGAATGCAGATTGAATGCAGTGCATGCACATGTATATAGATTGTTCATAGTAGCTAACATAATTGTAAATCGCCTAAAAAAGGTAAGAGATACACTAATATTTATTTAAACTAGTTGCAATCATTATTACAGGAAATGAGAACAATTGTGAAATTCACTTCCTATCGCAGAAGTCCAGCAAGATATCTAATATTTTATTAGCATGAAGTCAATTCAATCCATCAGTTCCGGCTAATTCAACGAATTTAACATTCAAAATAGATGAGCTGGTCTCTCATTTTCCTAATATTTCACGCACAACCCCCGTTTATATCGTTCGATTCGATTAATTTAACGCTTCGCTTCGCATTCGTATTGATTACATTGTATCTTGTATCTTCACACTTTAATTTATCATTCCGAGAAAAAAACACCTCTTTACAATGTAACAACGGTTTTTTTCTGGGTTTCCACATCTCTGGCGGATGGAGGATGCGTGGTACATTATCTTCTTCTGAGGTTAAGCACGTTAATGGTCAATCTGGGGACCACTGCTAACCACCAGCAAGCACTCAGTGTGTTTGTAATATGGAAGTTTATTACTTCCGGGTCAAGATAACATCCGGTGTATGTGAAGTGGAAGAGAATTAAGAACGAAAAAGAAGATGCTTCAATACGAGCGGGGTCAATGTAGCTTGTTATTCCACAAAAAAAGGAAATAACAAATTCTAGGTACGTTAGAAATTGGTTCTTATTCCCGAAGTGTGCGTTATGTCTTCATTAAGACATATTACATAATTATTTTTGTTTTACTTATCGTCATCAAATTTTTGGTGTTGTAAACGTTGGGCATAGAAACAGAATGGTGATTTCTTTATCGGACAATATCTAATGAGTCACGTTGTGTATGTAACATTCCTTAATAACTTTCTTTATTTATTTAAAAAAAAACAACAAACCCGACATTGCTTGGTTCGAAAGTTCCTTTTGTCGATGAATTTGTCTCATGAATCCAACTGGATTTGTTGGGCGGCGCTGGATATAATATAATATAATATAAATAATATTCGATATATTGACCTTGGAATGTATTTGCATAGAGACGTTAAATCACATTATTGCTGGGTCTGTTCACGCGCTACATTATCATGCCCTCACATTTTAGAGAATGTCTGTTCCTAAAGAGGAATAGTACGGTTATTGACGTGATGTCGTTGGAAGAGCTTAAAGCTGATCTGTGGTAGACAAAGCCCCTTACACATATAATTGGCCTTGCCCTCGTATACTGTTTAACTGAAAATGTCCAATTAATGATGCCAATATCAGTCAGTTTGGTTTAAAATGTTTTGTTGATGTTGTTATCAACATTGATAAAGCCGTAAGAATTCTCGTTTGTCCATTTCAAATCGCTTCACAGTTTTGGGCGATGTAACATTTTGACCGATCCATCAAAAAATAAGAATGTTAAATCGTTCAAGGCAGAACTATAAACACAATTCTTTGCACATCTAAAATGGCCGTCTGTGCAATTTGAGTGTTGAATTTGAAGCGACCAAGCGAAATTAGTTATTGCTGGACAGATTACTACACTACACATCTCGTAGTCACGCCCTGAACACCTGTATGTAAGGGCTAACGCAATCTCGTGCAACTCAAGCATTCAGATCAGGGGTTGAAATCCTCAATCGCAAGGAAGCGAGCTTCATTTCCCACTATTTACTTTCAGCAACAATAATCCACATGTAAAAACATAATTACACTATTAAGTACACAAGTGGGTGGGTACTGGGTAGCCGCGGTGTCCTCCCGAAGTTAGTCTGGACACCACCCATGGAGTAAGTCTTCTCTACATCCAACATCTTCTATCACTCTCTTTCTTGATGATGATTTGATCAGCTGTGCTTGTGGACTTACCTGGCCTGAAACCACACTGGTTTAGTCCAATTGTGAACGGTTTCAGGAGATCACATATTACCACAGATATGTTCTTTTAAGCGATATTGAGAAGACCTATACGTTTGTATTTGGGGCAGTTTACAGGTTCTCTATTTTAGTGGGCGGTTAATATGGAGTGCACATTAAAAATATAAATCGCTGTGAAATAGAATTTATCGTATGGGGCATTCGATGATGGCGCCAGCGCCTTTAAACCTCACCAAGCAGTGCATTTCTCGGAACGTAAAGTAAATGTAGTAACAAATTCCTTAATTGTGTTTAATTGCGAATAGACAACTTTTTTGGTGTATTTTTATTTATTTTTGGTGTAGGGCTCTATAAATATTTTCTTACTGAGTAATGCTTTATGAAATATATACACTTTCTACACGTTTCCTAGACGATATTAAAAAAACTAACGAGTTTTGTAGCAACACAAATTTTATGATTTTATTTTTCGAAACTACCTATAGGTGTTATATAGAAATCGACATCCTCCATACATATTGTCAAACACTTTTTCAATTGTACCTATAGTTTGAGCAACAGGTTTTTAAAGTGGTCGGATTTTACAATAATTTATATGAGGAAATTATAAAAATATTTTATATATACAAATATATTATAATTTAAAAAAAGTTTTTATTTAATCTTACGAATTATTAAATATATATAAATATATATATGTCATAACATATTTTTTAAGTCTTTTTTAAATGTATTATAAACAAAAATCCTAAAACTTCTTTAAACATTTAAAAAGCTAAGAAAATAAAGATATTTTTTAAATGGGTACATTCCTCTAAAAATATTGACATAAAGAGATAAGTTCTTTCATCACTTATTATTTTAAGAACGATTGTATGCTCTTTCATTCTGAGTGCCTGTCTTTTTATTTAAACTGTCGACTTTGTAAGATTTGTTCGGCATTTGTAAAAATAAAAACATTTTAAAGTTTTTTTTAAATGCTGCTTTTAAAATTAGAAAACGTTTAACAAAAATAAATATTTATTGACAATTGTCTGTTTTATTTATAATTTTTTTTCCGTGGGATGGTGGAAATCTTCATAGACACGATGAGCACGTGCCCAAAGTAGTGTGAGATTTTTACTCACTAAAACCACCACCCATTTTGTATTTCTATTGCAACTAAGTATTCGAATTATCTGGCAATTTTTTTATCACTAGTATATAATATGTTTGGCAGGTAACTTTCCTTTGAGAGTTCCTGCTTTTTCCGCAATTTATAGCGCGGTTTGTTATTATCGGGCCAAATCTAAGGGTTTAGTTCTTTGAAGACGCCGCAATATATTTGTTTCGTCAAGAATTTGGAGGACTGTTGTGTTAACGTGTCCTAATAAACGTTTTTTATGTTTTCGTGCAAAATTTTCTTAAGTTCTTCGCATTTCTTTTTTACATGCCACTTCCATTTCAAATTTTGCATCGAGTGTCATACCGAGATATATATCGCTTCATTTGCAAACGGGACTCGAACCGTATTTAGAAGCACAGGCAAATTGTTTGTCCGTTTGTACGAAAAATCTACATGGATCGATTTGCTCTCATTAAGTGCAATCCGCCAGGATTTAGTCCATTCATTAACCTCGTTAAGAGCATTTTGTAATTTGATATTTGTTTCCTCTATTGTTGTGCCAACTGCTAGTATAGCAGTATCGTCAGCAAACGTTGCAACTATTGTATCGTTTGTTTGTGGGGTATCACGAGTGAATAGGAGGTACAGGATTGGTTCAAGGACGCTTCCTTGCGGTACACCTGCCATTATTTCGTTGAACTCGGAATATTCGCTTCCAAGTTTCACACGGAAGAGTCTATGCTCAAGATACGACACGAGGATTTTATATAATTGTTCTGGCAGAACTTGACTTAGTTTATACGTAAGGTCTTTGTGCCACACCTTGTCAAATTTTCTCTTCTTCGAAAGCTTTCTCAATTACATCTGTAATTCGATGTATTTGGTCCACCGTTTAATGTTTACTACTAAACCCAAATTGATGGTCAGGTAAAAGACGTTTCTGTTCAATTATGGGGTGTAAGCGACCGAGTAATTTCCGTTCAAAAACTTTTGAAATTATTGGAAGAAGTGAAATAGGCCTGTAGGATTTTATTTCATTTGGTGATTTTCCTGGTTTTAGAACCATAATCACTTCCGCGACTTTCCACTGTCTTGGTATGTATTCTAATCTGATTGCTGCATTTATAATAAAAAGAAGTGAACGTAGTACAAAGTAAAATAAGCCTAAGAGAGGATGAAACTCTCACACACTTTCAAACAACGTTATGGAATTGGTAAATTGCATGAATGCATAAGTATAACTTGTGGGCTTAGAACTTACGACAGAATGTGTCAGTTACTTACTTACTTAAGTGGCGCTACAGTCCGGGATGAACCTGGGCCTCAACCAGCATGCCTCTCCAATTAGCCCGGTCCTTAGCTAACTGCCTCCAGTTGCGCACTCCAAGTTGTTTGAGGTCGGTTTCTACTTGTGCGCGCCACTTAAGGCGAGGTCTTCCTCTTATGCGTCCGACGTCTGGCTGGGAATCGAAGACTCTGCGAGCCGGAGTATTGGTGTCCATTCTTTCTACATGTCCTAGCCATCTTAAACGTCCAATGCGGAGGTTTTTGACTAGGGTTATGTCGCTGTACAGCTCGTATAGTTCGTGGTTGAATCTTCGTCTCCATAGCCTGTCAACGCAAACGGGACCAAAGATTTTTCGAAGAATTTTTCGCTCGAATCGACCAAGGATTTCTTCATCCGCTTTTGATACGGTCCATGCTTCAGCGCCGTAGAGCAGGACTGGGATGATCAGGGTCTTATATAGGATCTCCTTAGTAGTTTGAGTGAGGGCTTTACTACTAAATTGCCTTCTTAGCCCTAAGAAACAGCGATTGGCAAGAGTAATTCTTCGTTTAATTTCTGACGAGATGTTGTTGTCAGAGTTAATAGCGGAGCCGAGGTAGACAAAGTCCCGTACTACCTCACAGTTATATCTGTCAATGGTGACGTTCTGTCCAATTCGTCGATGTTGTACAGTCTGCAGAAGTGGTTCTTCCATATCCTCAGCATCGACTGTGTCTCAACTACGATATTTCCTTGTTCATCTCGACAGGATTCTGTTCGAGCCTTGTAGCCTTGGCTTTGACGTTTTACACTTTGGTAAAACTTGCGAACATCGTTCCTGGAGTGGCACCTCTCTATATCCTCGATCGCGCTCTTTTCTTGCTCTTTTTTCTTCTTCCTGAAAAGCCTATGTTCTTCCCTTCTTCTTTGCCTATAGAGCTCAATGGCAGCTCTCGTCTTCACCTGCAGCTTAGCCTTGTAGGCCTCGTTCTTGGCTGCGAGAATCTGTCGGCATTCCTCATCAAACCAGGCGTTTCTTGCTGGTGGCCGCGAGAAAATGTGTCAGTTGATATATGTAAATTTGTGTATATGTATTTTTTCAATAGCTAGAGGGTTGGTATCAAAAACTAATAAAGCACAAGAAATAAATAGGTTTTTTTGACCAAGAAACGCTGAGGCATAGTTGAGGTTCTATGCCGTTAATGAGCCGAATTATCTCATCCTTTAGCTCTTGTATTGTTGCTGGCTTATTGACGTACACCTTTTCGTTCAAATAACCCCAAAGAAAGAAGTCCAAAGGTGTCAAATAACATGCTCTTGGCGGCCAATTGATATCGCCACCACGTGAGATAACACGGCCATTGAATTTGTCGCGCAAAAGAGCCATTGTTTCGTTAGCTGTGTGGCAGGTGGCACCGTCCTGTAGAAAGCATATATCGTCCACATCCATATCTTCCAATTCGGGCCATAAAAAATTCGTTATCATCTCACGATAGCGAACACCATTCAAGTAACTGCCTGACCGGCCGCACTTTGGAAACAATACGGCCCGATGATGCCGCCAGTCCATTAACCGCACCAAACAGTCACTCTTTGTGGGTGCATTGGTTATTCGACAATCACTCTTGGATTCATTCGCCCAAATCCGGCAATTCTGCTTATTGACGAATCCACTGAGGTGAAAATCACTAAAGATGATTTTCTTCGAAAATTGATCATCCACTGTTGCCATTTCTTGCCACCATTCTGACCATTGACTAAGCGTCGTCCATGGTCAAGAGGCTTTAGTTCTTGAGTCGATTGCACCTTGTAAGCATGTAAATTCAGGTCTTCATGCATAATGTTCATCAATGACGAGCGTGAGAGGTGCAATTGTTGGGCACGACGACGAGTTGAGGTGGACCGTGGACGGCTCTTTAGCCACACTTTCGCGAACAGCAGCAATATTTTCAAATTTTTGTACGATTTTTCCGATTGTACGCACATTTGGACGATTAAATAGACCGAAAAAATCACGAAGTGCACGATATGCATTTTGATTTGAACGTCCATTTTCAAAATAAGCCTAAATAACTATAACGGGTTGCTCGATTGTGTATCTTTCCATGGTTCAAATTGAGTTAGTCTGAAATTGAGAAATGTCAAATGAATTGCAGAAAAAATCTTGACGTTTAGGTGTGGTTCGCATTCAACATCGGCCCCTTAAATTTAACCACCCGTTACATGGAGAGAAAATGGATAGTACAGACGTTGAGGTTATTCTTCCAAAAGCGATGGCTTTTATAAACGTTATGTCCTGTATATGTCTTCTCGTTTTCGAGGATTTTAAGTTTTTTATCCGACATATTTCTTCATAACTGGGCATTCCTACAGCCGGATATAAGCAGGTGACCAAACAATAGAATTGAAAAATAGATCGTGAAGGACATTTACAGTAGACCTCGCTTTAAATAGACCAATTTCAAAACATCAGGAGATCTCGGCGTCCATTTGAATTCACCGTTTTTTAATAATGCTATTTGGGAATTGTTCGCGCAACCAGTTCATTGTCTCACGAGCGGTGCGTGAGGAATACCACTGTCTTGATGAAATGAAATCAGCGGCACTTAAAATACGATCGCGGTATGCCAAACTCTGTTCAACGTCGCCATGTCGATGTTTCACGATCGGTTGCACTGCTTTCCCTAACGACCTGAAAGTTTTCGATCGATCGTCCAAAACGAGGCTTGACCGATAGCCTCAAATCTTCAATGTTCCCATATTTCTAAAAATTTGACCACCATAGCATGGTGGTTGGCACGTTGAGTACAAACTATTAACTGGCATAATTTATTTTTGTTCGCTGAGCGATCGTGTAGTGCTCCATTCTAAATCTACCAAGGAAAAAATATATATTTGTAAATAAAAGAGCTATTAATATTTTACATAAAATTATTTTTACTTTAATTTTTTTATTGGTAATCCTGAAATTTGGCTGTTTATAACAAGCATACACAAATTACAATTTTATATTTAAAATACCTTTTTTTTTCAGGGACTGTTCAACCATCCGACGCGTTTAACTCTATTCAGAGTTTTATTAGTTCTATGAATAAGACATTTGTGTTAAACCGCATATTAGGTTAGGTTAGGTGGCTGCACGCGGAACACGTGCACACTTAGACCAAGAAGGTCCGTTGTGGTACCACAAGAATCAAACGTCTTTTCCTATGAGTCGTCTGCCTAGTTGAACCAATCCGAGCTACAAATAAAACGGCGGAGGTTCCTGTTGTCAATGTTAATCAGATCACCTAGGTTGTCGAAGAAGTAGTATCCCAGGTGGAGTCTTCTTTTGTTGGAGAGCGCTGGACATGAACAAAGAAGATGAGTGATACTTTTCTCCTCCTTCTCGTCCACGCAGCTTCTGCAGAAGTCGTCTATTAGCATGTAGGCCTATGGGGCAGTGTCCTGTAAGGACACCTATGATGGTACTGATGGTGGATCTGTTCACCATTATTAAACTGAGGGCCAGATTTGCCGGAATATAAGACACGTTGAGCCGTTTGTCCATCTACAGGACCAGGTCGGTTTTTTTTAGGGTTCGCGCCAAGTCCACATTTGGCTGCCCATTTGGAGAGTACTGAAAGACCATTTTGTAATAGTTCTTTAAGGGTGTTAAGGTACTTCCCTGCTACAGCTATTGCCACGTCATCAGCGTAGGCAATCACCTTGCAGCCTTCCCTTTCTAGATTAACTAGTGCCTCATTGACCACCAGATTCCAGAGAAGAGGAGACAAAACACCCCCTTGTGGGGTGCCACAACTCACAGATCTTCGTGCGGAAGAGACCCCAAGCTTTATGTTAATGATTCGACCCGTAAGAAGCTGATTTATTAGCACTATTAGCGAATCATCGACATTGAGAAATGAAAGTGCATTAGTGATCGCGTCCGCTTTGACATTGTTAAAGGCTCCTTCTATATCAAGGATGCAACCATAGTGTACTCTTTTGCGCTAAGCGAGTTTTCGTTGATGCGTACGAGTGAGTGAAGCGCTGTCTCAACCGACTTCCCTTTGTAATATGCATGCTGAGAGTTGGAGATTGCAGCAGGTTCAATACTGTTACGTAGATGTAGATCAATTAATCTTTCCATAGTTTTTAGAAGAAACGAGGATAAACTGATCGGGCGGAGATCCAACCGCATATTAAGAATTTCTTTAATTCAACACTCCTTATAATGCGTTTATATTATTACAACTAACAGAAAGTTTATGTTTTCTATTGACATCGAAGGATAAGGTTTTTCTTGTTTTATCTTATTAAAAAAAAGAGTGAATAAAGTCTTGTGCTGAGCAACTAATAACAATTTGTTAATAACGCCGGAATTGTTCTTCGCTGGCTCTTTTGACAACTGTAAAAATATAAACATTATGAAATTAATTTCTTTAAATAATTCCTTTTTTTGTAATAGTTTTTGATAAGTTGTTGACAGTTTTATTTATAAACTTAAAAAAATACAACGATTTTGTCTCTGACCGCTCTGAACTCATCTGTCATTTCACTGAAGAAATATCTAAAACTTAAAAAGAAATACCGAATAATAACGAGCGCTTCGATAAAATCGCAATATTTCTCCCATGAAACATTTCTAATATTCAAATTACTGACTTTGTTTCCTCTTTGTTGTTGTTGTGAAAGAGCACCGCAAAACCCAACAAAAAAAAACAAATCAAATCAAATATTAACAAAAAAAAATATTTCAACCGGATATCGCATTTATTATTGAATTACTCTTCGACCGGCCCTTGTGATGGATGAACCTAGATTTGTATCACATAATAACGTGTATGTGTGCAAAAATATTCCACAAAAAGTCACTGTGATTAATTTTAAAAAATTTCGGTTTTCGTTGACATGCAGATATTTATGGGAATTTTGTAGTTTTGTTTTTTCCTTCCTATTTCGTTAATAGCGATTTTTATTTTTATTCGTTTTTTTTTTCTTTTTATTAATTTTTGTATTTTTACTTAATCTACGCATTTTTTTTTCTAGGCAAAATGTATGCCGTCATCGGTCGACGACATGGTAAAATTGTTTCTGGCGACCTGACACAAGGAAGTGGGAATTTCTCGGTTATGGCGTATCTTCCTGTGATCGAATCGTTTAATTTTGCTCAGGAAATTCGGAAGCAGACATCGGGGCTGGCAGTGCCGCAATTGGTGTTTAGCCATTGGGAGGTGAGTGTTGAGATCAGTTCCTATTATTATTGAATGTAAACAAACATCTGTTCAGTATGGGGATGTTGAAAAATACAAGTTTGAGGAGAATATTTGAATAGATTGTTATCTTATGGGACGTGGATATGTACAGATGTAGATTTTTAGATCATTTAAATTTTTATGAAACTAGTTGTGTTATTTGGAAACAATTTTAATTCAAATTTTTTTTTCGCTTTGAATAATATGAGAATGTTTATTAAATAACCAAATGGGCGGTTTCTTCAAATAAATAAAGTTAGATCGACGGTATTTATACTTGGAATGTTAGGCCTATTTTATTTGTTATATATTTTAATAGATTTGTTCAGGTTAACTGGGTTGATGGCATTTGAATAGCTATATTACAAGCACGTTTTGTCTTTGCGTTATCATTCTACCTACCTGTTGCGTCGTTATAAGCAGAGGAAATAATCATTGCAAAGGCAATCATAATCATACCACTTCAGAGTATTTCTTGCCTGAAAAAAGTATCGAAAGTATTCCCGGTATCACTATGTCACTTAGGATAGTCTGATGATAGTATTATTGCCTTTGTTTGATCCCGGAGATTTAAGTCTGTGTATTCTTAGTTTGCAGCTTTTAGAAAAAAATTGTTTTCAACTTTTCCCAGGTGACGCGAACCTATAGCTCTCAAAGAGCTCCCTGAGATTTTGCTTGACGATGCTTATTGACACTTCTCTTGAATGATTGTACATTGGACACTAGTGGAAAGACGTTAAAAATTGACGCTTTTTAAAACCCAAAATAAAGTGAGCCGGCGGAAATGTGCCCTTTCACCCTTTCCTTTCCCAGATGGAGTCAACGGTGGTCTTGACATCTTATTACGATTTGCAAAGTGAACACCCTACATGAGCTGATTTAAACATTTTCATTGGGACAGCAGGTTTAGTAGAGTTTTGGTTTTGAGAATTTGGGCTTGAGTTTTTGCACCCAACAAAATTGTACTTTTTGAGAAGTGAACGGTTGTTGGTTTTTAAATTGTAATTTCTACTCGCTTCTAAAACCAGATTTTAATCAAACTATGATGGTGGAGAAGTACTAAAAAAGCAGACTGAACGGCAATACACATTTACTACAAATTAGAATGCCAAGTTGGGTTAATAACCAGAGGGATTTTTGGAATTGACATAAGCCCAAAAATAACCGTGCAACCCATTTAACAGTTTAGGAAATATAGAAATTCCTCAAAAACGGATGCAACGAATTTAATTAAGCTTAACACAACCATTAGGATTGTGATTTGAAATAAACATTCAAAACAAAATGATTTTTTATTTAGATAAAATTTAGAAATTCTGTAGAATAGGTATATAAGTTACCATTTACGTTTTTAAAAATTCCTAATACCAGGTTTATCCCTAAATGTCTCCTGACGGAATTTTTAATTAAGACCTTAACTGATTTCCATCAAATTTAGTATTAATAGTTCATACAGAAGCTACAAATTATTTGTCTTCCTAGTTGTAATATCAGCACTAACATCACATACAACGGTTATAAAACATCGAGTTTTCTAAAATTCGCTATAGCAATTTAAGTCAAGCTCGCAAGGACCAACTACACATGACATATTTTGTCTCATTTGTTGTGGCAAAAAAATAACATCGCACACGCCATGTCCTGTGTGAGTCGTTAAACTTACTTATTTAAGTATGTAACTTATATCTGTGCCACAACTAACGTGTCTCTCTAAGTAGCCCAGTTCTTAGCTAACTTTCTCTAGTTGCGCACTTTAAGTTGGTTGAGGTTGGTTAAGGCGACTTCATCCTCTACTGCTTCCGACCTATAGCTGGGAATCCGAGCCAAAGTGTCAGTGCCCATTCGCTCTACCTGTCCTAGTCTTCTTACTCGTCCAATGTTGAGTTTTTTTTACCAGGTCTGTGTCGATGAAGCTCGTAAAGTTCTTGGTGGAATTTTGTCTCCATAGCCGTCGAAAGGGGCCGACCCTTTCGACGACCCATAGCTGGGAATCCGAGCCAAAGTGTCAGTGCCCATTCGCTCTACCTGTCCTAGTCTTCTTACTCGTCCAATGTTGAGTTTTTTGAACAGGTCTGTGTCGATGAAGCTCGTAAAGTTCTTGGTGGAATTTTCGTCTCCATAGCCGTCGAAAGGGGCCGAATATTTTCAAAAAAAATTCTTCATCCATCCAAAGATTTCTTATGATGCTACAGCGTCATACAAAAGGTCTGGGATGATAAGTGTTTTATATATGATCTCTAACTACTAGAGTAAGAGCTTTTCTACTTTGCCTCTTTAACCCAAAGAAAACTTCCAGTTTTATTTCTGACGGGATGTCGTTGTCAGAGTTAATAGCGGAGCCAAGAAAAACAAAGTTCCCTAATACCTCAAAGTTATATCTGCGTCTGTGGTGACGTTCTGTCCAACTCGTCGATCTTGATTTCCCTTTCATGTTGACTTGGTCTTGCCCTCGTTTACTGTTTTTGCCACTTATTCTCTATACCACCACAATCAGACTATTGGTGAACGGTTCCAGGTATTCACACATTACGGTAGAATAATCCTATTGGACTTCTTGAGGATACTTATGATTCTATAGTTGGCGCAGTTCAGAGGGTATCATTGTTTGTTAATCAGGCGATCCTGGAATACTTTCATCCGACCAAATTTTGTTTCGTTTGTGTTTGTGTACCGGCTTTATATAGATCGGCTATCGGCTGCGAGGATTTGTTGGAATTTTACCAGCGATGTCAATTAGATGCCATTTCTTCCCTCCCTTGTTAAATCTCCCAGAAATATTTCGACATCAGTAGTTGCTCATCATAAGCTTTGTTCAATATCTTGAAGAAACACTTCTGTGGCACAAGGCTTAGGATTTCCGCTAGTTATTCGGATGCATCGTCTGTTTAATGCTTTCACATTCCAAGTGGTTCTCCATTTTTTTGTTTAGCATGTTCGTCAACAGTGTAATCAGTACTTTCCGTGGCTTTTTATTGTCTCAACCAGTACATCCAGCGTCAATTTATAAGATACCCCTTGGACACATGGCCATCAGTATCTACTACGGAATTGAGCGCTGCCGTTGGTCTCTTGCGTCATTCGCCGCCATGTCTATATAAGGGGCTTGAATAGCACTTGAAATTCCAATATGTCCTGTCGTTCGATTCAATTTGGGAATTCTTCAGCTGCCACCTGGTTAGGTTTTGTGATTAAAGACCTAACCTTATATTTCCCACCGACCCTGACATCTCTGCAGACAGTTCTCTTTCCGCCACCCTAGGACGCGACTAGCAACTCCACACGGAAAATTACCATCCACCCCATCGACGTAATATTAAATCCCCATTTGAATATATACATGGTTATATGAAGATTCATCCTGTTTTAGCTTTCCTGTTTTCCTACACGGACATAGATACTGATGGTCGCTCGTTATTGTACATTAAAGTTTGTAACGAGGTTACAAAAAATGGACGTATACAAGGTGACACCTACGTCCAAAAACTAATTTGACATGATTGACAAAGATCCGCGAGATGTCACCGCATACAACAAGAGGTCAATTCAACGACATCCGTCAAAAATGAATAATAAATTAAAACGGATTTCCTTGTGCCCAAGTAGGATGTGTAACTGGAGACAGTTTGCAGGATATATGGTTTGGTAATTTGATTGTGGGGTCACCTGTTTAAGTAAGAAAATGCAAATTTATTTTAAGCGCAATGTCTTACCGGAATGAACATCGAAAATCCTTAACAAAAAAGGACAAACTCAGCACAAAGGCTATGGTTGCGGAATGTAATTTGTGCTCGTAATTCATTTCCTTAAGTTTAGCGATATTATTTGGGTTAATGCTCACAGCGTGGGTGTTACCAACCTGTGTCGTCATAATATATCTTTCATCATATCCACATTTAGTTTACTCTAAACCACCTGCAATCTTGGAAAAAAACAACAAATTTTGTAATTATCCATGCTTCTACACCATATAGCAGAAGATGAATGTTTTGTACAGCGTCTCCTTGGATCTTCTCGATAGGGCTTTATTCCTCAATTGCTTACTTAGTCCACGTTTTGACCAAATCTGCTACGTTTCATGGTGAAAATATATAAAGGGTCCGCCAAATAACTTTTTTTTTTGAAAATGCTATAAAAAAAAACTACTGAATATTTTCTCAAATTTCTTTTTTATTTGAAAGTACAATCCTTCCGGTTAATAATGGATAATAATTTCATTCAAATGGCTGCCTCGGCTGGCCATGCAGTAGCCTACACGATCGGTCCAATTTTTAAGCACATTATCGATTGTGTGCAGCTGTATTTCACCAATGGCTTCACGCATATTGTTCTTTAAAGCGTCAATTGTATCTGGCTTGTCGGCGTAACACTTATCTCCAACGGTCCAACGGTGTCAAATCGCAGCTCCGAGGTGGCCAAACGACATCAGCTCTGCGGCTGATAATGCGATCTTCAAAAACAGGGCGCAAAACATCGAGTGAAGCTTCGGCTGTGTGGCACGTAGCGCCGTCCTGTTGAAACCAAATATTGCCAATATCCTCCTCTTCAATTTTTGTAAACAAAAATTCGTTCGACATGGCCCGATAACGATCGCCATTGACTGTAACGGCCACTCCTTGCTGATTTTCGAAGAGAAATGGCCAATTATGCCTCTGGACCCCAAATGCGACAATTTTGCTTGCTTACATACCCGCCAAGATCAAAATGAGCTTCATCTGAAAAGATGGCAAAATCGGCATTTTCTCTAAGTCGATCGCAGGCCGACTTAGCGAAGCGAAAACGCATTGGATGGTCCAATTGGAGTTTGTATGGCGTCATACCAAGGTCTTTATGCAAAATTCGTCTCAATGATGTCTCCGAAATGGTCAATTGTTGAGAACGACGGTGAATTGATGTTGATGGCGTTTCACGCACACTTTCTGCCACAGCAGCAATATTCTCGGGTGTACGCACTGTTTTTGGCTTTTCACGCTTTGTTTTATCGATGAGGATGTCAGTTTCTTTCACTTTTTTTTTCAAGATAACGAACATACGGAGCTGACGGTGCTTCTCTTCTTCCAAAATCCGTACGCAATTTTCGCACACATTCTGCAACATTATCATGATTTTCAAAGTAATGTCGCAATATTTCCCAGCGTTGTTCAAGCGTATACACAACCATATTCGTTCAGCGGAAGGATAAAACTAATTATCTGTCAGATCAGACATGATCTAAGTGTTGCCATTCACGAAATAAGCACTAATTGAAAAAAAGGACTATGTCGGTGGTGGACTTTCTAGGTCTGAAGGCGTATTGGTAGGGTAGGGACCGATTGGTGGTCAGAAAATGGCTTGAGACGTTCACAAAATACGGTAGACAGGATCTTATAAGTCATGTTTAAAAAGCTAATGTATCTATAGTTGGTGCAGAGTTCTTGTGGATCGGCAGATCCTACTGAGATTACAATCGTTGAGAACACTTTTCTCCGACCATATATTACAGAGGAGTGGGTATATGCTCCTTGCCGGTCATCTCCAGCGTTTTAAAAAAGCTACGCTTGTAGTCCATGGGCCATAGCTGCTTTTGGTAGTTTTAACCCTGGAGATGGCTAGTTTGATCTCAATAAGGACGGGCGGTCGAAGCAGATCGTTCATTGGCGGGATCTTGGCTGTCACCACCATTTAACAACTGGTTGAAGTAATCTCTGCAGAAAAGGATCGACTACCTTGTTCCATCACAATCTTTCCAGGGCTCTCTGCGGCTTGTGAATCATAACGTTGATTGTTTCATTCTTCTAAATAAGTTATCTGCTCGCCTTCACGTTGTACCTACTAGGTATGTATCTACTTGTTCCTTTTAAATAAAAAGAAGCTTAACCTTAACTTACTACTTTTCATCTCCTTCGCATCTAGTCGGTTCTCTCAAATAAAATTTAGCTTACCCTTAAAGCTTATTTTTGAAATATTTGCGATTTTGTCAATACCGAAATCAGTAAAGGCGTTATTTTATTTCAAAAGGTAGGTTCATGTTATCATCTTCGTATCTTCATAGCTTCACCTGGAGCCTACTCCTTTCTAAAGCTTTAAAATTAGAAAGGGTAATAAGATTTCCCTTAATTTTCCCTGTTATAACAATGGACTTAATGTGGTGACGAACCTTTGGCAGCCACATTAACCTTACCGTACTTAGCTACAGCCATTAACGCTATTTACTGAAGTTACTCAATAATGGTTGCCCGAAACAAAAGAGTTTAGTTGCGAACTGGTGTAAAAAAATATTATCGCTAGTATCTTGATTTTTCAACGCTAATAATGATTCTCGCTTCTTACAAATAAAACTCACATCTTAATTCCATTGACCTTCACAGGGTCCTCTGCCAATTCTAATTTTAAAATGAGTTTTTTTTTTCAAGTCAAGCCCATATTCTCTTTGAACACATTCATCATCCGGTTATTGGTAAACGACAACAAAATTCAAGCCAAGCCACACGGCCACCCCCATTTAGCGCGCTTATCACCACAGGCTTACCAACTAAGCCCACTTGATGAAAAAAAAACACTTCACTCTAAACACCCAACTGGCTACTTATCTCTTGGACAGGGAACAAAACGAATAAAAACAAAAGCGATACGCATCTAATAAATTAACGGTATAACGTGCACAATACGAGTACAACATTAGTGTGAACTGGACGGACAGGGCCAGCTCGAAACTAGGTGGGGAAGTCACGTGTAGAGGCGTGGTATTATTCGCCTGATTTAAAATCCTGCATTCAATGTGTATTTAGGCATTTATTACAATATATCTCGGGTATGTTTCTTTTTATCCATCGTCGTGTGTTTGTTTGCCTTTAGATACATTTTTGTTGTTGTTAGTTAGTTTGGTGTGCGGTGTGGATTGTGGCACACCACATTTTCGTGTTGCCTTGCTACTGGTATTTAAATTGTGAAGTGTGTATGGAGGGGTGGAAGAACAAAAACAAATAACAAATAATCTGACAAACCCGTTTAATTTTTTTTTGTAATGTGGAATATATCAGAACGTGGACACCCTGTACCAGGGCACACACTGAATGCCATGCGCGCCTGGCTGGGCCGGTGCTGCTCTGCTACTGTACTGGTGCGCTGTCAAAATGACGAGGCTCTTAAAAGATAATCATCTTTACGTATTTCGGTAGCTGGTTCGTAAATTACTCTCGAATCACGACGTTCTTAATCTGTTTATGTCACGTAGTATTTTTTTTTGTCTCCTTTTTCTTTGCTCTCCTCTTGGCACTCTGTTCGTTGCCTCCTTTACCGCCTCCTCTTTAGAAGTATTTATTGTTAGTGTGAGCATTTTTTTGTATATTCGTCGATTCCACCTTAGCCTTCAAGGCGTTTGTTTGGATTGTGTTCGCTGCGATCGCGCTGGACGTAGGCCGCGTGTATCTATACAGCTATAGATACATAGATACTTTGTTGTTGTCAGTTTTTATTGTTATTCAGGTCTCTTGTGACCGGGTGATAAAGGTGTAAAAGTGTTCCCCGGTGTAATTTCCTTCTTTTGTTGGCCTCAAGAGGTGAAAGACAACGTCCAGGTAGTGTTAGTGTAGCGCATCAGCGTCTTGGGGTCTTCGCAAAGAGATGTATCTTCCAGCATACAATTGATCAGTATTTTTAGAGGTCGTCTCGTTGACTACCTGTGCGCGCTCATAACGATGATCAGCGTGCAGTAAAAATCGACTTGCTACAGCAGCCTTTGGGAGCAACGAAACGCGAAGTGATTTTTATATCTCGACACTCTTTAAGGGCTTTTGTTGGTCGAAAGACATTTTTACGGCTTTTCCCTTTTGAAAGTCGAACAAATGGATCAACAGGGCGTAAATTAACGATGCTGGATGTTAAGCCGGTTTAGCTTAATTCCTCTCTCACCAGAGTCGAAGAGGAGTTTTATGGTTATTATCACTAAATGGCGTTATAGGCTTGAAGCCGACTTTACCAACATTTATGATCGATCTTTAAAAGGAAGGAGGAGACAAAAACATTTCTCAGGTGGAAAAAGGTGTGAGTTATGAAATAGTTTGGTCACTTGAGCCAGGAATTTCGTAGAATGACCTGAATGTGATCCTTTTATTATGTGTCAAGTACTTGGCATTGTTTCAGATTGGTACAACAAAGAACCCAGGTACCTCTGCACATGTGCAAACAATGGAGATGCGAATAAATTCTGGAAATTGTAAAAATTAAATGCAGACACTCTGGGGCGGAAGGTGGTTTTGTTCTCCGAAGCAGGAAACCACATCGAGAGGATGATTTTCTTTCGATAAAACAATTCTAGGAATTGCGTTTAGTGGCGTTAGGTGTTAAATGCGTGCAATCCTGTTAGGAACAAAGATTGAGGCATGTTATATCCGAATGGGATGAGACGATATGAATCAAGAAGGATGATGGCAATTGATGAATGGCCGCGTGGTGAACCTTTTGTTAATGCCTGACTGACTTGTATCTACATCAAAAACAAGATGGAATCATTGACACCCCTGACAACTGCGAGGGGTAAAAATTCATTAATCTCGTTTTTTGTTTTGTGAATCGTTTCCGGGGATTTTTAAATATTTGACTTGTTGAATTCAGATTAATCAGCGCTTATTGGGAAACATTGCCGTTCTCGACATGTAAAGATTTGTATGTTCTTCTAAATGTTTTTTTTTTTTGTGCGAGGCTGTTACCTACTTTATTTACCCAACAACCCTTGCATGGAGATCCAATTAATCTGTAACCTCCCGCAAAACGTAAGCACAGACCTTGCTTCCCGTATATTTTGATGGTGACCGTAACTGGCGTATACACGTATGAATCGAACTTAGCCAACTCGGAGTGTATAATTGAAGGATGATAGATAGATAGACCAGGCTAAATCAAAAGTCATGCCCAGGCTCATACTGGTCTTAATTATTAGAACAATGTCTCAAATGAATTGCTAATGAATTCTCCATAGACCACACACTGCTGGTAGGTCGCTTTACCTAATAGAAAGACTGGCTTGCAAATTTTTGACGGTTGTAATGATTGTAATGCGGTCGACCTACGTGCACTTGGACTTTTGAGCTAAGAGTTTTAATCCCATCAATTTCGCCAAACCAAATAAACCACGGCCTATTTAATCGATCTATGATGTAATTCGTGTTATACAGACTTGTTCTCGTAAGCCTCAGAACCAACGCGTTGTGCCTGTTTATAAATTCGCGCACAACAGACCGCTGAAAGAGTCCAATGATGTCGATATCACCTGCCTCGTCTGCCTCTTCATATTGAAATCATGAAAGATGGTATGATTGATGCCTATAGGCTCATCACAGATTCTTATTCTAAGCTACTTCGTTCTTGCATATTACAAGGAATTTAGAACAACCATAGAAACCGAAAACCAACTTCAAAGACTTATTTTGCGGCTGATCAGAGTGGAACCAAAACTCAGTCAATTCTCAGTTTAGATACTGATGGGCCCAAGAAAAATGAAGGAGTTAGTATACGATTCTTGAAAAAATCTTTCCATACCTTAGAATATAGAAATCCTTTTACGTTTCGGTTCCGTTAACCAAATGGACACTAATACTCTGCCGCGCTGAGTCTTATATGCCCAGTAAGTAATTATACGCAGTGGAAAAAGAGGGGCTCAGTGGCGCGATGGTTAGTGCGATGAACTGCCGCGCAGGAGGTCTGGGTCCGATTCCCAGCCGTTACAACACCTAAATGATTTTTCACTGTCCCTCCTCTCGTGATGATCTGACAAATCATCCGAGTAGTAGCAATTGTCAAGAATAGCTTATCTCAACTTAGCCGTTCGGAGTCGGCATAAAACAGGAGGTCCCGTTGTCGTGCACGAAGTACACACGCACACATGAATGATTGTGAGAAAGCTAGGCCCTGGGTACTAACGAGCCTGTTGCGCCAAAAATTTGTATTTGTATTTTGAAAAAGACCACGGCTTAAGTGGCGCGCACAAGAAGACACAAATCTGACTATCAGACGATATTATCAGGCACACACTCAGGCACTCAATTTTCATTAGATAATTTAAGTATCTGTACTCAATGCTAAGTATCTTTCAATTAAATATATTTTTTTAATTTCTCTATTTTAGATAATCGACATGGATCCGTTTTGGGTCCCATCAACTGAGGAAGAATACACGCATTTTGGTGAGAAGGCCGATTCAGCAAATCGTGCAAAGGTCTACATGGACAGTGTACGCAGGCGTAAAGGACTTTACGTGGATGATAAACTTATTGAACATGCTGAGAAGCAGAGGACCTTATCAAAAAATAAATAGATTTGTTGATTCCTTATTTCAAACTAATATCTATGTTTTTAGAAAAAAAATTGTTTGTAAAAAAAAAAATAAAATTATATATGTACAGCAAATGTTTATACACATATATATTTTGAAATAAAATTAAAGACTCGATTTTTATATATTTTTAAGTTATTTTACTCCAGATATTTGATATTCGAATGTTCTCAATTTGACAATCGTTAAGAGTGATCTATAGCACGTAACTTAGATGCCAATGCTGCGCGAGATTTTGTTTGTATTAATCATGTGTCAGGCAGATATACCAAATACCATAATGACACAAAATATATATACTGGGTGATTTACTTCTTTCTTACGTAATGTATTTGTATTACGTGCAGAATAAAATGCATACAGCTTCATATGGACGACTAACCTAATTATTATGACCAGGGCAAATTTCATAAAAAGGCAAAACTTAACTGTAAAATGCCATCTATTAAGAAAAAAAAAAGCTTTGAAACATTATCTATAATGACACTGTACAGACATAAACATTTTAAAATTTTCTGGCAATAATCCCGTGCGATTGTCCTTTAAAAATGCTTTGAACGAGCAGAAGGACCTGGGCAGAGACGAGTGGAGACCAGTTAAAAGACGTCACGACGTCGATAATTGGGGGCAATTTGAAGTTATCAACTCTGTTTACAAACATTATTTATTTCTCCGATGGTATTGAGTCCTTCATTTGCAGAAAAGACGGCGTTGACCCTTTTGCACCACAGCTTCAGCAACTGTTCCTTTTACAATTGCTCATCGCTCCCCTTCAAAATATTTAAAATATCTCCAATCGGGCTTCCTAGTTCCTAATATTACGATATGGATTGGAAAAATAATTCAAACTAAAACACAACACTTAAAATCACCTGTTTTTGCAAACATTTGAATTAAATATATAGACCCGAAATAGCGTCCACTAAAAATCCAAAATTGGTTTGGATGTACGCTAGCTGGGTCTGAACGGATATATATGACTAAAAAGGCAGCAAAAGCCAATGTTGGTAAATAAAAAGCAAAAATGCGTTCCCCGACCATGACCAACATAATTCAACTGATTAAACAAATATGGTTTTGGACCCTTCTTCTGCACTGCTAGATTGACAGAAAATGCAGATATAAACATATGAGAAGGCTACAATCCGCTGTGCGGATCGTTGAATACCCTATCCCATCCCATCCTTAAAATTAATATCTCCAAAAAATGGGCTTTATGGGCCTAAAATATAGAATATGACATTGTCCCAACATATTGTTCAAACAGTTTATCAGAATCTTTTGTTGTTTGACAAAAAACATCATTTTTCTCCTGCATATGCTATGGGGTAGGGTATACAAACGTTTTTTGTAAGAAAACGCCCCCAAAAAGTTGACGTGGGTTAAAATGGTTTATAGACGAAATGTTCATATTATTATTTCTATTGATTCTGCATCAACATTTTTTCTCGAAATATTTAAAATTTGACCGAAAAACGTTTTTTATTAAAAACGCCCACAAAAAGTGGGCGTGGCAAAAAAATTTATGAACGAAATATAGATATTACGATTCTCTAAATATTCTGCTCAGACACTTTTTTCAAATTCTTTACGGTTTGACAAAAAAATACGTTTTTCTAAAAAGGGGCGTGGCAGTGTGCGGATTTCAAAAATGTTTACACTTGTTCTCCGGGAGCAACAAAGAGCATGTGTACCAAATTTCATCCTTCTAGCTCAAAATTTAAGGCCCAAAAACTGGTGACGTACGGACGGACAGACATGGCTAAATCGACTCATCTAGCGATTCTGAGTCGATCCATTTACTTTGAGGTATATGTAGCTAAATTATTTCTCTATGTTACGAACTATATTTACATATATCAATTTTTATGAATAAAACATTCAGTTTTTTGTGATAATGATAACAAAAAACCATATAAATATTTGTTTCATCAAATAATGAAAACAATCAATGATTGTACCTGCTTTAACCAAAAATGAGTATCGTCAATAAAAAAAATTATTCGATAAAAAAATGGATCCATTCCACAACGTTTCATAAGTGATTGCCAAACCTTGAGAAAAGCGACGAGTTGATTGATCACCGTCTTCATGAATACTCTCTGCTACTGCAGCAATATTCTCATTATTACGGGCTATACGCACTCTGGCTGTTGGATGATGAATGTCCAATAGTGTAAAATTGGTTCGGAATTTGTTGATGGTTTTATGAATAGTGCGTTTAGTTGGACGACCAAAATGTGGTCGAAGTACTCCAAAGCAATTTTTAACTGAGCACTGATTTTGGAAATAAGTTTTCACAATTAGTAAACACTGTTCCGGCGTAAGTCTATTCATCATGTAATGGCAATGAATACTGAATGCATACGTCATAGAGACATGGTAGTTGACAAATAATAACTGTAAAACAACGCTATTGAAAATAGGTTCTCCCATGGATCATATTATTAAGTTTTTACATTGTTTATTATAAGTATGATTCTCTCCATATTGGGATATAAACGGGTTCGAAATAGAACCTCTAAATGTTAACTCCTATAGTCACTCATGAATAATTATGATTTATAAAATTAATGTGATTTCTGGTCGATGGCTATTCTTGTTAACACATCAATTGGCATTGTTGTTAAGGATCTGAATTAAAAATCCTAATTTAAACCTAGTATGTTCTCCCGGCTTTTTATACCCTATCCCATAGGGGTATATTAGTTTTGATACTTATGTTTAAGTTTGCAATAGTGAATTTGATGCCATTGTGGAGATGTTAATAGCTTGGTGTATCTTATTATCTTGTAGCAAAACTGATTGATTGTTGGTTGAATTTAACATAGTTGTTCAAAACGTAACAATGGTTTTTTATTGTTGGCAAGATGTCGTAATAATCGAAAATCCTTCTAATATGCAATATATATATTATACCCAAACTAATTTATTATCAATCCTAAGACTATGCACCACTATTTATATCAGAAAAAATTCCTAACGGCTACTGCGACAGAACGACTACAAAGCGGGTTGTATATGTAGGTACACAAAAAAAGAAATAAGAAAGTGCGTGTTTATCTGTCATTAATAGCGTTTTCGATTGGGATTTTCAGAGTAGCTCTCAGATTTTAGATTTTACCCGTCCCAACCCAATCGAACACAAAAGAGGTTGATCTGGTTTTGTGTATTTTAGTGTGCCATTTGACAGCTTATTGTTTATCTTTGAGTCGCAGGTATAGCTATCATCGAGCTATCACCGTCCTTTAAAATATTCTTTTACTCGTTGCGGCTTTTTTATAAATTCAATCATTGGCGAGTTGGTCTCAAAACAATGCTTATGAATTTTAGAACATGATTATCCAAAAATATTTTAATTTCTAATTATAGTTTTCGCAGAAAATCACTTTTTAGTTTTCAAAAAACAAAAATCAAACTGCGAAATGCAAACTTCAAACTGACATAAGTCTGATGCTAAATGTTTTTGTGTTGGTGCCGGATTCCAAGTGAGATTTACACCTACATTTAAATCACACTTGGAATCCGGATTCTTCGAAAGTGCTCTTCTAGAGTAAAAACAAGAGTGATTTTTGTATCCCAATCGAAAACGAAAAAATTGATCTACGGCAAAAAAAGTGTTCTAGAGCATAAAAAGAGTGATTTTTGTATCCCAATCGAAAAGGCTATAAGTCACGGAAAAATTTCTAATTTCGACTGAGAACCCATCTCAGTCTGTCCGTCAGTCCGTAAGTCACCAGTTTTTGGGAACTTTGTTGCTCCTAGCAGAACAAGTGTAAACATTTTTGAAATCCGTCCACTGTCACGCGATGGTTGGGTGCTGTAGAACGAGGGTAGACTCTGATTGGCGTTAACTTGGCAATGCCCAGTGTTGCAACTCTGACTACACATCAAATGTGCTTATCTCTACCTCCAAGTGGTAACCATCGGGTACTGGTCTCATCCAACCGGATTTGACTTGCTAAACGATAAGTGCGAGTGTTGATAACACGACGAAAAACAGCAACACTATAAACACCCTGGTGAGAATGGCACGGATGAATACCCGGCCTGCTGTCCCAGGCGAACCTAGATGAGCTGCTCTGACATATTCGGACAACAGGTTGTCTAGGAATTTCAAGGGTTAGTCAGGCCCCTTGAACAGAGATGGTGGCGGATGAACCGAAAGGCCAACGGCAGCGCTCAATCCCGTAGTGGATACTGATGGCCCCGTGTCCTAGGGGTATCTAATAAATTGGAACTGGCCCTCCAGGTTGGGGGTTGTGCTTTGGGCTAACTACCCACCCACAGAAAAAAAACATGGTTACGAAGCAACCAATAGCCTCGGAAAGGACGGATTTTATTGTTGACGACCCTGCTAAACGAAAAAAGGACAACGACGTTCGTATCTGCACCTGGAATGTGAGAACATTAAACAGGAGAGGTGCAGGCGAACAACTAGCGGAAGCCCTAAACTGCTACAAAGCAGACATTACTGCCATCCAGGAAATACGATGGGATGGGCCGGGCAAAAAGAGAATGAAAAACTGTGACATATACTACGGACCGTGTTATAGTGAGCAGAAACAGCGACTATTCGGATGCGGATTTGTTATAAGTGCCAGACTTAGGCAAGAAGTCTTATGTTTCCAAGACATTAGCGAACGCATAGTAACAATCCGCATCAAGGCCAAATTCGCCAACATAAGCCTTATATGCGCTCACGCTCCGACGGAAGAAAAAGATGATATAGCTAAGGATTGCTTCTACGAGCTCCTCGACAAAACCTATGAGCGACTACCGAAGTACGATGTTAAAATCGTGCTGGGAGATTTTAACGCAAAGGTAGGAAGAGAAGACATCTTTAGAAGTATTGTCGGAAAACATAGCCTACACGACAACACGTCTGGTAACGGACTTAGGCTAATTGATTTCGCTACGGAACGAAATGCCACTATAGCCAGCACACGGTTTCCTCACCTCGATATCCATAAGGGGACATGGCGTTCTCCAGATCAACGAACGCTCAACCAAATTGATCACATTGCGATAGATAAGAGGCACGCATCCAGTATTTTGGATGTCCGAACATTCCGAGGAGCTAACATCGACTCGGATCACTACCTTGTAACAGCCAAGGTAAGAATGCGGATATCCACCACGCCACAACAATCCAGAAATACTGTGAAAAAATTTAATGTCGGAAGACTGCAATCGCAAGAGACCGCCAAGACCTTCGCACAACGCGTATCCCTTAACCTCTCGATTAACACCATACCACCAGCATCGAATGTCGAAGAGCAATGGCAACGATGCCAACAGGCCATTAGATCAGCCGCAACTGATGTGCTAGGTTTCTCGCGCCCACCAGCAAGAAACCCCTGGTTTGATGAGGAATGCCGACAGATGCTCGCAGCCAAGAACGAGGCCTACAAGGCTAAGCTGCAGGTGAAGACGAGAGCTGCCATTGAGCTCTATAGGCAAAGAAGAAGGGAAGAACATCGGCTTTTCAGCAAGAAGAAAAAAGAGCAAGAAAAGCGCGCGATCGAGGATATAGAGAGGTGCCACTCCAGGAACGATGTTCGCAAGTTTTACCAAAGTGTAAAACGTCAAAGCCAAGGATACAAGGCTCGAACAGAATCCTGTCGAGATGAACAAGGAAATATTGTAGTTGAGACACAGTCGATGCTGAGGATATGGAAGAACCACTTCTGCAGACTGTTAAACGGCGATGACGAACAACATTCCGCTGTCAGGCAGAACGAACCATTCAATATTGGCAACGACAGCGAAAACTGCCAACCACCCGACCTGAGTGAAGTGAGGATAGCAATATCTAAACTCAAGCTTAATAAGGCTGCCGGAAATGACGGCCTTCCCGCTGAGCTCTATAAGGCCGGCGGAGATGACTTGGTAAGTAACATCCACCAACTCATAAGCCAAATCTGGTCGGATGAAAATATGCCTGAAGAATGGAACCTCAGCATCGTTTGCCCGATCCACAAAAAAGGAGACCGTCTGAACTGCGCCAACTACAGAGGCATAAGTCTCCTCAACATCGCCTACAAGATCCTATCTGCCGTAATATGTGAACGCCTGAAACCGTTTACTAACAACCTGATTGGCCCTTATCAGTGTGGTTTTAGGCCAGGAAAGTCCACAACCGATCAAATTTTCACACTTCGGCAGATCCTGGAAAAAACTCAAGAAGTCCAAATCGATACCCACCACCTATTCATCGATTTCAAAGCCGCATATGACAGCATTTATAGAGACGAACTGTACAGAGCCATGTCTAGTTTTGGTATACCGCCCAAACTCGTCCGTTTGTGTAGGATGACGATGGAGAATTCTCGCTGCTCCATCAGGGTCGGAAACGACCTCACCGACACATTCGATACCAAAAAAGGATTTAGGCAAGGCGATGCGCTGTCAAGTGACTTCTTTAATCTGATTCTTGAGAGAATTGTGCAAAACTCCAAAGCCAACACCAGAGGCACAATTTTCCAAAAGTCGGTGCAACTACTAGCATACGCTGACGATATTGACATCATTGGTAGGACTCAACGTGATGTCATAGCCACGTTTGCTAGTATAGAGAAGGAAGCGGCGAAAATGGGTTTAGCAGTAAATGAGGGTAAGACTAAGTATATGCTGTCAACACGAAAGGACACACAACATCGACGAATTGGACAGAACGTCACCATTGACAGATATAACTTTGAGGTAGTACGGGACTTTGTCTACCTCGGCTCCGCTATTAACTCTGACAACAACATCTCGTCAGAAATTAAACGAAGAATTACTCTTGCCAACCGCTGTTTCTTTGGGCTAAGAAGGCAATTTAGTAGTAAAGCCCTCACTCGAACTACTAAGGAGATCCTATATAAGACCCTGATCATCCCAGTCCTGCTCTACGGCGCTGAAGCATGGACCGTATCAAAAGCGGATGAAGAAATCCTTGGTAGATTCGAGAGGAAAATTCTTCGAAAAATCTTCGGTCCCGTTTGCGTTGACGGGCTATGGAGACGAAGATTCAACCAAGAACTATACGAGCTGTACAGCGACATGCCCCTGGTCAAAAAACTCCGCATTGGACGTTTAAGATGGCTAGGACATGTAGAACGAATGGACACCAATACTCCGGCTCGCAGAGTCTTCGATTCCCAGCCAGACGTCGGACGCAGTAGAGGAAGACCTCGCCTTAAGTGGCGCGCACAAGTGGAAACCGACCTCAACCAACTTGGAGTGCGCAACTGGAGGCAGTTAGCTAAGGACCGGGCTAATTGGAGAGGCATGTTGGTTGAGGCCCAGGTTCATTCCGGACTGTAGCGCCACTTAAGTAAGTAAGTAAGTCCACTGTCACGCCCCCTTTTAAGAAAATCATAGTTTTTGTCAAACCGTAAGGAAAAAGTTTTTGAACAACATGTTTAGACAAATCAATAGTTATATTTCGTCTATATCAAGTTTTTACCACGCAAACTTTTTGGGGGCGTTTTCAGCAAAAAAAAACTTTTTCGGTCAAATTTTAAAATTGTCGGGAAAAATTTCGATGCAGAATCATTGGTAATATTAATATAAACATTTCCAGCCTTATTCATAAACTTATTATAAGGAGTGCATAAAGTTATGTACTCCTTAAAATGCCTCTAAACGCAAAAACCTTATTCATAAAAATTATACAACGTTGAATAGAGGCTGCATATCCTAAACGCGTCTGATGGTTGAATAGTGCCTGTATAAGGGTATTTATTTTTAATTATTTCTGTATACACATACGGCTGAGCATTAGGGTTACCAAAGGTTCAATTGTAAGTTAAAAAAATCATCCAGGGTATTTTTGCATTTTAGCAGTTGTGTTTCACTGTTTAATTTATTCAAAAGGTTCTTCTTTACCTACAGACTCAACATTGTAAACGATGTTATTGAGTCAACATAAGTAAACAAAAAGTTAAAAAATAACTTAACTTAACTGTAAAGCGTATACAAACAACAAAAATGCAATGAGTACAACGAAAAGATTTAATACCCCAGGTGGCAATTCAGTTTCACTGGAAAATCCACCCTCTACGGAGGTCGGCTCTAAGGATTCTGGGGAGAGCCAATTATTGCAAATGTGTAACCCTTTCGGGAAAAGTTCAAGGGTAACGAGGTCACCTACATCTGGATCTCAAAAAAATATATGTGTCTCAAGGAGCTCGACAACACCAGAAGTGTCAGCCCACGAAAAACGAGACTCAATGAAAAATAAGAGCCTAAAGAAAGAAAACGACGTTCTTCGAACAAGGCTTTACAATGTCGAACTGCTCTTCGAAGAGCTTCGTAAAGAAATTCTCCACCTAAAGGAAGAAAATATGACTCTGAAGAGTTCATTTAAAATACCTTATGAGCCAAAACCAAGTTCAAACGGCCCCGTGAATTCGGAATACCACACGGATGAAGAAGAACTCAGTCGCGAAACTGACTGGATCTTAAAGAAAAGACCAGTAAAAAAGAGGAAAGCTGTATCCTCTTCTGAAATAATAAACCGCGACATAATCACCGCCAATTAATGTTGTCGGTATTGACGACTTTAACAAGTTGCATACCTTGATAAAATCGTTGCCATTATCGGGCTACCAAGTAACTTCGCTAATAAAAAATACATGGAAAGTCTGCGTTAAAGACCCTGAAAGTTACCGCCTATTATCTCGCAAGCTTAATACCGATAAAATAGAATGGTATTCTTTTGAAAATAAATCTGAAAGGCCTTTACGCGTTGTAGCTAGAGGGTTACATGCGTCGTGCTTAAAGGATGACATTGTAAACGATCTGGAAAACATGCTATATAAAGTCATAGATGTCGTTAACATTGTCAAGCGAGACCAAAAGCAAAAAGATGGCGAAGGAAATGTAATAAAACGCGGTCTTCCTTTATTTATACTCACTTTCGATAGAACAGAAAGTCTGGACAAAATTTATAAAATAAAAACAATAACTAATATTGTTGTAAAAATAGAGCCTATGCGTAAGGATTCCAAACTAGTTCCCCAGTGCAAGCGCTGCCAAGGATATAATCATACGCAAAGCTATTGTCAAAAAGAACCGCGGTGTGTAAAATGTGCCGGAAATCATCTGACGGTAGATTGTATGTCAGATAAGAAAACTCTTGCTATCTGCATTAACTGTAAAGGCAATCATCCGGCAAATTATCGCGGCTGCGAAGTAGCTAAAGAGTTGCAAAAAAGACGGACGAAATTTAATAGTATTAATTCACAGAAATTAAATTTAAACAAGCAAAAGCCTAAAATTCCGATTAAAAATATGTCGAAGACAAAGCAGGCCATAATCGAAAAACCTAAATTTTCACAAACTACGCGGCCATAAGATATCCGTTCGGATCTTGTGCATCCAAAACCAAATGTACAAACGTATGCTCAAGCTACAGTATCCAATAACGCCCAAAAAAATAATCTCACCTGACCCAGTTTCAAATGTATTTTCGATTATTCTTTCAAAACTTGAGGAACAAAGCAAAACGAATAAACTTATTTTTGACAGGCTCGTTAAGATTGCTTAAAATTTTTACGTGGAATGCCAATGGCCTTTGGCAAAAACTTGGAGAACTTAAATTATTTGTGCAGGAAAAAGATATAGACATCTGTTTAATATCCGAAACTCACGCAAAGAGTAATTCGAACTTAAAAATTAAAGGTTACCTCGACTATCATGCTCTACATCCATTGAATAAGGCTAGAGGTGGAGCCTCACTATATATAAAAGAGTGTATCGAACATTCGATTGTTCTTAAACTAGAAATCGAAACAATGCAAGTTAGCTCTATACAAGTCAAAAGCAGACAATCGTTTCTGAAGATATCGTCTATTTACTGCCCACCACGATGCAAGGTTGAGAAGATTGACTTTGAAAACTTGCTTAATTCCCTTGGACAACGTTTTGTTATCGGAGGGGACTTTAATGCAAAACATACATTCTGGGGATCTAGATGCATATCACAGAAAGGTAGGATGCTTTATGATGTAGGTAGAAAGTACAATACCGAATTTCATTCTACGGGAAAACCAACTTACTGGCCAACTGATGTTAGAAAAATACCGGATTTCATCGATTTTTTCATTGTAAAAGCTCTGCCGTCCAATCGAATCAAAGTTGAAGAATGCTTTGATCTTTCCTCTGACCATTCTCCAGTCATTTTAACAACGAGTGATTCACTGATTATAAATGAAAAACCACCCGGATTAACAAACGGGAAAACCAACTGGGAAGGTTTCAAAAACGATATTGAAAATAATATCCGACTGGGTGTATCGCTTAGAACCCCATTGGAACTCGAAGTCGCGGTTGACTCCTTTATCGATACCATCCAAAAAACAGCATGGAATAATACTCCTCAACAGAACAAAATAGTGAGCTATAGTAAAAATAAGTACCCCCGAGAAATACAAGATTTAGTAAGACAAAAAAGAAAAGCTCGTAAAAGATGCCACAAACTCGTGCCCCGCAAGATAAAACACATCTCAATCTGTTGAGTAATTTGCTATCAAATTCGGTTAAAAATTTTAAAAACCATGCAGTAGAAACTTATCTGCAAAGCCTAACCGCTGGAAAGGAATCGAATTATTCGCTCTGGAAAGCAATTAGAGTCATTAAACGGCCAAAAATCGCTGTGCCGCCAATTAGGGTAACTCAAGACGTTTGGGCAAAAAGCGATAAGGAAAAAGCTGACGGTTTTGCCTCACATCTTGAGGAAACATTTAAGCCATTTGATGGTCCAGCGCAAAATGAAAACATTAATATATTCGAGAGTACAACCGATATTAACATAGTAAGATATGCAAGTATTGCCGAGCTTAAACGGGAAATACAGAAACTAAAGCCTAAAAAAGCTCCGGGTTATGACCTGATTACAGGAGAACTTCTTAAAATGTTGCCTCGGAAAGCATTAACTAAGCTTCTTTTTATTATAAATGCAGCAATCAGATCAGAATACATACAAAGACAGTGGAAAGTCGCGGAAGTGATTATGGTTCTAAAACCAGGAAAATCACCAAATGAAATAAAATCCTACAGGCCTATTTCACTTCTTCCAATCATTTCAAAAGTTTTTGAACGGATATTACTCGGTCGCTTACACCCCATAATTGAACAGAAACGTCTTTTACCTGACCATCAATTTGGGTTTAGAAGTAAACATTCAACGGTGGACCAAGTACATCGAATTACAGATGTAATTGAGAGAGCTTTCAAAGAAAAGAAAATTTGTTCAGCCGTATTTCTTGACGTGTCGCAAGCTTTTGACAAGGTGTGGCACAAAGCCCTTACTTATAAACTATGTCTGCCAGAACAATTATATAAAATCCTCGTATCGTATCTTGAGCATAGACTCTTCCGTGTGAAACTTGGAAGCGAATATTCCGAGTTCAAAGAAATAATGGCAGGTGTACCGCAAGGAAGCGTCCTTGGACCAATCCTGTACCTCCTATTCACTCGTGATATCCCACAAACAAACGATACAATAGTTGCAACGTTTGCTGACGATACTGCTATACTAGCAGTTGGCACAACAATAGAGGAAACAAATATCAAATTACAAAACGCTCTTAACGAGGTTAATGAATGGACTAAATCCTGGCGGATTGCACTTAATGAGAGCAAATCGATCCACATTTGCCTGTATTTCTAAATACGGTTCGAGTCCCGTTTGCAAATGAAGCGAAGTATCTCGGTATGAGGCTCGATGCAAAATTAAAATGGAAGTCGCATGTAAAAAAGAAATGCGAAGAACTAAAAAATAAATACAGAGAACTGTACTGGTTGCTCGGAAAATATTCGAAGCTTAACCTTGATAACAAGCTGCTATTATACAAGCAAGTGCTAAAACCGGTTTGGACATATGGTATACAACTATGGGGTTGTACCAGTGAAACGAATCTAAACATTCTACAAACTTTTAAAACAAAATGTTTAGATCATTCGTCAATGCGCCGTGGTACGTAAGGAACGAAGATCTACGGAGAGATCTGGGTATTCCCGCGGTTAAAGATGAAACAAAAAATTTTGCAGGAAAACATAGAAAAACGTTTATTAGGACACTTTAACACAACAGTCCTCCAAATTCTTGACGAAACAAATATATTGCGGCGTCTTCAAAGAACTAAACCCTTAGATTTGGCCCGATGATAACAAACCGCGCTATAAATTGTGGAAAAAGCAGGAACTCTCAAAGGAAAGTTACCTGCCAAACATATTATATACTCGTGATAAAAAAATTAGTGTTAGTAAATCTAACACTACTTTGGGCACGTGCTCATCGTGTCTATGAAGATTTCCACCAGCCCACGGAAAAAAAAACCATGAGTTTCGCAACCATGTAAATGATCCCTTGGTAACTCTGCCGAGCTTTTTGGTAATTTATTTGACACAAACACTGTATAACTATTATGGGTAGGGAAATATGTAATGAATAAGAAATTGTGCGACCCTGAATAAAGGCTGTATAAATACTTATGCACTGCATAACTAAACAACCGTTGAGATGTGTTTTAGTGAAATCTAATGAATACGGGGGTTCGTCTATAGACAATTTTAACGAAAGCCCACTTTTTGGGGGCGTTTTTATATAAAAAAAAAAACATTTTTATACACTACCCCCACACATATGCAGCAGAAAATCCTTGTCTTTTGTAGAACAATAAAAGTGTTCTTTAAACTGTCTGATCAATTTGTTGTAACAATGTGATTTTCTATATTTAATCCCCAACTTGATTTAAGCCATGTCCACTTTTTGGGGATAGGATAGGGTATTCAACGATCCCCAGAGCGGATTGTAGCCTTCTCATATGTTTATTATTAGGATTCTCGGAACTCACCCGCTTTATTGCACAAGTACTGAAGCACCAAAAAGGACGTTTTGGAAAGAAAACACAAGGTAATTTGTGATAAAGGGTGATTTTTTAAGAGGTTTAGAACTTTAAAAAAAAAAACACAAAAAATTCGAAGAAATGAATGAAATATTTATTTGAATCGATAGTTTGAACCTTGCAATTTAATGTTTAAAGATAATTTCATGCAAATGTTGACCGCGGCTGCGTCTCAGGTAGCCCATCCGCTGAGTCCAATTTTGGCATACTCTTTCACACATATCGGCCGGTATCTCACGAATGAATGCATGGATGTTGGCTTCCAGTGCGTCAATCGAAGCGGGCTTGTCCCTATAGACATTAGCCTTGACATACCCCCACAAAAAATAATCTAATGGTGTCAAATCGCACGATCTAGGCGGCCAATTGACCGGCGCGAAACGTGAAATTAACTGTTCACCAAACTCGCCTCGCAATTGCGCCATTGTTTCGCGTGCTGTGTGGCATGTGGCACCGTCTTGTTGAAACCACATATCATGCAAGTCAAGAACTTCCATTTCGGGCAAAAAAAAGTTTGTTATCATCGCTCGGTAGCGTTCACCATTGACAGTAACGCTGCGATTCGCATCATCTTTGAAGAAATATGGCCCAATAATGCCGCCGGCCAATAAACCGCACCAAACAGTGGCTTTTTCGGGATGCATTGGTAGCTGTTGCAACGCTTCTGGCTGATCTTCACTCCAAATGCGGCAATTTTGCTTATTTACGTACCCATTCAACCAAAAATGAGCCTCATCGCTGAACACAATTTTTCGATAAAAAAGCGGATCCTCGGCCAGCTTTCCAAGAGCCCATTCACCAAAAATTCGGCGTTGTGGTAGGTCGGCTGGCTTTAGTTCTTGCACCAGCTGTATCTTAAAAGGCTTTACGCCCAAATCCTTCCGCAAAATTTTCCACGTAGTGCTGTAACAAAGGCCTAACTGCTGGGAACGGCGCCGAATCGACATTTCGCGGTCTTCTGTCACACTAGCTGATACGGCCGCAATATTTTCTTCACTACGCACAGTACGTAAACGTGTTGGTGGTTTAATGTCCAACAAAGTAAATTTGGTCACAATCTTCCGAATAGACTGCTCAGAAGGTCGAGAATGCCGATCATAAAATGGAAGCAGCGCGCGTTGAACATTTCGAACCGAGCACGAATCTTGATAGTAAAATTCAATAATTTGCAAGCGTTGTTCATTTGTAAGACGATCCATGGTTAAATTGCAAACCAAACTGAAGCTGTTTGACAGTGACACAAGGTACTAAACACACGTCAGCTGTCAAAACCAGTGTTGCCAAAACCAAACCAGCTAAAAAATCACCCGTTATAAACAAAATACAGCTGTCATAGAGGGAATGAAGTAATTTATTGACCTATAGTCCTCAGCTATTATGGAGCTTGTAAAAAAATATACATATATATAAAAAATATGTTCAATCAATTAATTTTAGCTATTAAGGATTTTTATGGAATATTTAGTTAATAACCAAAAAAACATGTTAAATTTTTCAACATTTATTTTTTAGAAATCGAGGCTATTATTTTGTATTGTTTCAACAAGATATTGTTGATTTTTAATGGCTTCGGCACTGACTTCCCCTTTTCAATATAACGAAATCTTCTTTTTAATAACCCAATGCATCTCTCCACCACATTCCTAATTTACTGTGATAAAACTTATATTTTCTCTCATCACGGTTTGAAGGATTCTTTTTTGGAACCATCATACTATAAGGTCGTAAGGCATATCCGGAATCACCTAAAAAATATTGAAGAAGAGTTAATCAAACTAATTATTCGCAACACCTACACGTATTACCAAGTAACCACGTCATTGGTTCACTATTATATAATATGTCTTCCACAATATTGATTTTCTCTTGGTATTGCAGACAATTCAATAATCCTAATCCTATAATGCCAAGAACCACATACGTTTGAAAAAACTTAGCCTTTTAAGCTTTTATTTCTTCGTGAGTTCCCGGAAATCTTACATATTTATGTCCCAATTTATTTGTGATTATCTCACATGTTCTACTTCCATCCCATCTCTCTGAGTGTCTGATAACTTTCACTCGGAGGTGCAATCTTCATAAAAAAGTTTTAATCCCTTTTGTGGTAATCAATAAATTTCTTTAAACCTAAATACATTTGTTACAGAATATTTTTCTTCTTATTGAATAATTGTTGTGGTTGTATTGTATATAGGTACATCTGTTCCAGTATTTCCAATGGATTTATATAATATCTTAAAGATCTCCTCAAGATTCGCATCGAATTTTTTTCGTTTGTAATGTTCTTCAACGATTAATATAATAACGGGTAATTTTTTAAGAGGTTTAGAACTTTTTTTAAAAAAAAAAACACAAAAAATTCGAAGAAATGAATGAAATATTTATTTGAATCGATAGTTTGCACCTTGCAATTTAATGTTTAAAGATAATTTCATGCAAATGTTGAGCGCGGCTGCGTCTCAGGTAGCCCATCCGCTGAGTCCAATTTTGGCATACTCTTTCACACATATCGGCCGGTATCTCACGAATGAATGCATGGATGTTGGCTTCCAGTGCGTCAATCGAAGCGGGCTTGTCCCTATAGACATTAGCCTTGACATACCCCCACAAAAAATAATCTAATGGTGTCAAATCGCACGATCTAGGCGGCCAATTGACCGGCCCGAAACGTGAAATTAACTGTTCACCAAACTCGCCTCGCAATTGCGCCATTGTTTCGCGTGCTGTGTGGCATGTGGCACCGTCTTGTTGAAACCACATATCATGCAAGTCAAGAACTTCCATTTCGGGCAAAAAAAAAGTTTGTTATCATCGCTCGGTAGCGTTCACCATTGACAGTAACGCTGCGATTCGCATCATCTTTGAAGAAATATGGCCCAATAATGCCGCCGGCCCATAAACCGCACCAAACAGTGGCTTTTTCGGGATGCATTGGTAGCTGTTGCAATGCTTCTGGCTGATCTTCACTCCAAATGCGGCAATTTTGCTTATTTACGTACCCATTCAACCAAAAATGAGCCTCATCGCTGAACACAATTTTTCGATAAAAAAGCGGATCCTCGGCCAGCTTTCCAAGAGCCCATTCACCAAAAATTCGGCGTTGTGGTAGGTCGGCTGGCTTTAGTTCTTGCACCAGCTGTATCTTAAAAGGCTTTACGCCCAATTCCTTCCGCAAAATTTTCCACGTAGTGCTGTAACAAAGGCCTAACTGCTGGGAACGGCGCCGAATCGACATTTCGCGGTCTTCTGTCACACTAGCTGATACGGCCGCAATATTTTCTTCACTACGCACAGTACGTAAACGTGTTGGTGGTTTAATGTCCAACAAAGTAAATTTGGTGCGAAATTTGGTCACAATCTTCCGAATAGACTGCTCAGAAGGTCGAGAATGCCGATCATAAAATGGAAGCAGCGCGCGATGAACATTTCGAACCGAGCACGAATTTTGATAGTAAAATTCAATAATTTGCAAGCGTTGTTCATTTGTAAGACGATCCATGGTTAAATTGCAAACCAAACTAAAGCTGTTTGACAGTGACACAAGGTACTAAACACACGTCAGCTGTCAAAACCAGTGTTGCCAAAACCAAACCAGCTAAAAAATCACCCGTTACAAATTACGAATTTTAAATATGTCAGAACAAAAGGGAAGTAAGCATTGTCCATAACACTTAGTCTTACCTTTATTTACTGCTAAACCAATTTTTCCACTTCCTTCTCGATATTAGCAACCGTGGCTATGACATCACGTTGAGAGATGTCAATATCGTCGGCGTAGGTATGCTAATAGTTGTACCGATTTTTTTTTTAATTGTGCCTCTGGTGTTGGCTCTGAAATTTTGCACTTGATCAGATGCCGATCAGGTTCTTGGTAAACGGTTTGAGGCTACGGCAGATAGGAGGGTCTCATTTTTTGTGAATCGGGCAAACGATGCTAAGGTTCCATTCTTCAGGCATGCTTTCAACGACCAGATTTGGCTTATGAATTAGTGGATGATACTTACCAAGTCATCTCCGCTGGCTTTAAAAATCTCGGCGGGAAGGCCGTCATTCCCGGCAGCCTGAAGCTTGAGTTTAGATATTGCTATCTTCAAACAGAGTAAATCTTAATGATTGCAAAACACAAATAACACTTCCATAGCAGAAACCGTAATGAAACATTCCATGTTCGGAATGTGTATAATAGTAACGTCTTTCTTTGGAAGGAATGTCTACGTTTCCTAAATCGATTTAATAAAAATGCTAGCCCTTCTAATACGGCCCAACTCGAGTTCACACGCACATCGGTTCGAGTGCACCAATATCAATCTTGCGCCGATTCGAACGCATGCGATATAGGAGACGTATCCATAGCAAACTCCTTAGTTTCGCTTGAATATCGTTAAAATGTCTCCTCCTGCCTTGCTTTATTTTATCGCTACTTTACCAACCAATGGTCAAAAGAATAAGAGTTTGCCTATATTTTATCCATAGATTGTTTATTATTAATAATAAATAATTATTCGAAACTAATTGTTGAATGTCGAATTTAATTAGTACTCAGATGGCTTTGGGTTATAAATTTCGCGCTGTTTTATCATCATCAAACAACTTGTATACATTTTCCCAACAGTCAACAACAAAACGCAAAATGCTATCACACTGCTACATCGTTTAGATCAGAATACTATGGAACAACCCAGGTGTGTTTAGTTTAACCCAATTTATTTGAGAATTTACTTTTACACATTTTTATATATTTTTTCAACAATAAAGTGTTTTAAAATTTATTTATTCTATTAATTTAAAATAATTTTCTTAAAATTTGTAAATTTAACATTTTTAACATATAACTTTTAATTTGCTTATTTAAAAGAGTCTATCAATATAAAAATATATAAATTTTATAACTAATTGATACATTTTTACTTAATATTAAAATTTAACATCTAAATATCTTTTTAGTCTTTTTCTAGTGTTTATTTAAATCTTATTTGGAACTATTCGAGGATTTATTGTCTTGAACATCCGTGATTTGAGCATTTTCGATTGTTTCTGATAATTCATCTGGAATAAGTCCATTTTCGTTGTCAATTTCCTGGACAGCTAGTTCATTCTTTCCAACCGTGATATGAATACCTCTGTAGCATGAACGAAATACAAAGAAACGTTAAATAAACGTTTGCATTTTCTATTTAAGTAATTTTTTTTATTAAGGATAAAGATATTTTAACTACCACAAACAAATTAATATACGAATGAATGAATATTACCAGTACCGGGTAGACCCTAATATCGACCCTATTGAAAATAGTCACATTATTATAAATGGCGTCGAATAGAAATTCGTTTTGTTGAAGTATTTATTTTATCTCGTTTTTTCATAGGGGTACATCTTATAGTTTTTGAACAAATTGGTAAGATAGCTGTCTTAAATTTTGAATTATGAGGGAACGGCTAGTCAGTACATCTTATAGTTTTTGAAAAAAATTGGTAAGAGTGCTGTCTTGAATCTTGAATTATGAGAGAACGGCTAGTCAGTTTCAAACTAATGATCCGAAAGATCAGACATTGAAGCTAACGTGTCAGAATGAATGAATTTGTTGATGCTTGAGTCTTTATTAAATGTCGAAGCAAGTAGTGGGATTGGTCTATTTCACATTGTGACTCAGATAACGAGGGAATGCCTAACCCAATTGTAACCGTTTACCGCTCATTTGATTGGCTATTGAACCTAGGTAATGAATTCATGACATTATAAATGTTTTAAAAAAAAAACTATAAACTATTAAAAACTATAAATTTTTTTGATAATGGGTGTCCCTTATAGTTTTTGAAAAATTATAACAACTGATCCTTATTTCGTAAGATTGCTGCATTCCACCTTTTGACTCATATAACGAGAGAATGCCTACTCCATTTTCAAACTTCGTATTCAAGTTTGTCTTTTTCATAATTCTAGGCCATTTTTTGCTTTTAGCCATGTTATTAACGGTACCTTCCATATAAAAATTACACAAGACGTTAATAATAATGATAGATAAGATTTAAATGTGTCTTGTTTGATAATCTAAAAATGAAAAATAATGAAAATGCATTTTACTTTTAACAACTTACAAGATTAGGAAGAACACCGCCATCTGTGTCGCGATTGTTAGTATAAATACAGCTGATCTCTGTCCGATCGTCGCCCGATAGATCTGTGAGTAACAGACTCCACTCACAAAGGGAACCGCGTTATCACACACAGACAGCAAAGCGAATACCTTCCCTCTTTCCGATTGAGGGACGATTTTTGACGTAATCGATCTTATCATTGGACCAACAATCGGTCCCAAACTGCATATAACAGCACCAGCATAAAATTCTGTCGGGGTCTCTGCAAAGTAGAAAAACATGCGAGCTATTGCGTGTGCCCAGGCTCCAATAAAAATGATCGTCTAAAATAAAATAAAAAAAATTGTAAAACCTGTAATTTACAAGGAACTCTAATGATACATACAGTATCCCTCCAATTGAAGATCTTATTCAAAAGTGGCACCGCAGTGAACATTGCGATAACATATGCCGTCGATTGGAATGTCTTGAAGTTACTATAGATTTGCACGTCCCATTGGAATTTGAACTGCGTATACAGGTAAAGATAAGGCTTTTCATCTCGCTGAAAGGTATACAAAGCCATACTGATCAGTAGGATGATTAAAAATGTTCTTCGGTGTCCGGGACGCTTTTTTGCTAAGATTCCAAAAGATTCTTGCAGATGCTTTTTGTCGAAAAAGTCGGGGAAGAATCCACAGCAACCTAGTTCTCGCAGAGATCTTTGTCTGGATGTTGTTTGCCACTAAAAGGAATTATGTAAATAAATTAGCTTAGTCAAAAGGTATCTGACTCACCTTCAGAGCGATAAGTGTATAGACGATTGACAAGAACAAAAGCGATGCATTTATAGCAAACATTGATGCATGTGACCTATTCAAGACTTTATTGAACAGGTAGGAACCTTGAAATTAAATTTTTATTTTATTTATAGTCGATCGCGTCATGTATCCTTATTTTACCTAAAGCCACTCCCGTTGGCATAGCGCTTAGATAGCAGACATCTAAAATGGTAACACGCATTGTTCGATTCTTCAGCGATGATATATCGGATATATACGCAAAGCACGAAGCGAATATCGCGACATCAGCCCCCGTGATTGCGCAGGGTAAGGTCGCTGTATAGATGACATATTCCACTGGCCAAGATGCTACAAAAAATATAAAAAAAATATATAAATTCCGGGCTTAATACCATTTAAAATGGACTACTAACTTTGCTTTGCATTCACAACCATCATTGTAGAGTACATGAATTTTCCTATTAGCCCCATTAAGAGGGGGAACTTTCGACCCCTCTTATCCGAAAAGGAACCTAAAAATAGTGCTAATATTATCGGGAAAATGTGCGCTGAGATATTCTCCCATTGGTGGAACTTGGATGTCGTAATCTATATAAGAAGATACGTCGTTACTAGCTATTCTTATAAAGCACGAAATCGAATGCATGATCATACTTGTACTCTTTTCTTTATGTCTGGATAATCATCCAAGTGCTCACAAATTTCCACACTAAATCTATTATTCACTAGGCAGGACTTTCGAACGAAAAAGTCCTGTTCCACAACGGAGGTGAGCATAAAAGCGAACATATAAAGGAACATGGTCGGTTCCACTGATATGTCCCGGTACCATGGTGACATAAGGTTTCGTTTCCATCGTGTAAAGCGACTCTCTTCTAGCTGTTGTTGAAGTCCTTCATCCTAACAATGAAAAGAAAATATCGAGACATTATTTTCAGTGCAGATAAAAGGAAATAACAGTACATATTGTACTGAAACTTAAGCTTAAGAATTGCTAATTTCATTTAACACGCAAAGGAATACTTCCAAAAATGTAGATATCTATATTGCATCCAGGTTTTGAATTGATAGACTACACGGCTGCTTATAAAAAAGGTCCATGACGAAATTTTTTTTTATGGATACGACAGATAAAGTGCAAGTTTTGGCTGATATTTCGTTGACAGTCTTATTCATTCAAATACTGGAGCTTCTTATTATGTCCACATCGATACCCACCAATATATAGATTTCAAAGCCGCATACGACGGTATTTATAGAGAAGAACAATAAAGTTCAATGCGTGTTTTATTAGACCAGAAATTTTCCACAACTGACCCAATATTCACCCTTTGGTAGGTCCTGGAAAAATTCAAAATGTCCACATCAATACCCGCCAATATATAGATTTCAAAAACGCATACGACAGTTGTTGTAGTTTTGATGGATGTATACCTTGAATGTATACCTTGCATTCATATCATATTTACTTCGAACACTTTTTTAATTTCTTTATATTTTGACCAAAAGTTGTTATTTTGAAGTTACGCGTGAAGTTACCTAATCGGATATTTACATTTTTTTAAGATTTTAGTGGAAACTAACAACTGGTAATAAAAAAACTGACAGACGGACGAACAGACATGATTACACTCGACTCTGCTTACTTAAAAGTTTTCTGTTACAAAATATATGTATTAAATCTAAAATATTAAGCCCTATGGGTTAAGCTAGGGCCCAGTTACAGAAATCAGAAAAACGTAAAACGTTTCAGGGTTTTCCTATTCATTTTATATGTTAAAACTTCCCCTTTTCCAATTTGCTTTCACTTTAATTATTGAGAATAATATAAATATATAATAATAAGAATAATATTATTTAATATTGTATTTACTTATTTGACTTAGACTTAGTTCATTAGAACGTCTTCCTGTAGAATCATTTAGTTTATGTTTGACATAAAACATTATTTTTTAAAACGATTGCGATATTTTTAGTTGATGTTTCATTTAAATTGAAAGCGGTCAGGTACAGCTAATTTTTGCGGACATTACCCATCTAAATTCTGCAATTATTTTCAAATAATGTGGAATGTGTTTGAATTGCATATTGCAACACGAAAATTCGATGGCTACATACAGGAATAAACAGAATTATTAGGCTCTAGTTTAGTCTATACAGTTTATAGCTATCAATGAAAAGCACCCGGCAAACGTTGTTTTGGCATCACATTTTAAAACGTATTTTTGAATGATCGTTTGTATTTATATAGGTTTGGGGTATATTTTAATTACATTTGCAATGATTTGAATATTTAAAATCGCAAACACGCAATGACTGCCATTGAGATTTTTTAATTGTCATTGCGAATGCAAGCGAACTGCAAGCGTTTAAAATGGAATTGTAAGTCAGTCGTAACCTTTGGTATTCGTGGTATCAAAATGTCTTCTCCTTTGTATATCCCTTAAGGTATCGTTGCTTCGATAACGTTGTTTATAGTAATAAATAATAAGGTAATTAACATTTTTACAAATTCAGTTCGTAGCTCATAGCTAACATTATTTTAAAGTACATGTTTGACAAATTAAAAAGAAAATTCAATTAACAAGAGAAGTTTATTCACTTTTATAAAAAAAAAATTAATTCATTAAAAAGCTAATATTCCTGGTTTTCAAAATCCATTTAAAAAAAAAACTTTATTTATTAAAGAAACAGTAATAATTAAATAAATATTTAAAAGTAAACAAAAAACAAAAATTAAATTAATATTTATACTTCACTTAAAAACTAATAGGAATTCTTCATTAAATAGTTATGCTAAATATTGTATTGTTGGATTACCAATCGTACATATTATTACTGTGCAAAGCGAGGCATTCTTTATCGACTCTAAGACCAACGCAACTTTTCGAACAATTTTGGAGCATACATTTTGTGTGCAGAATTCCACAAAGTTTTGCAGTTTCCAGCTTATTTCGAGTCTTGGTCTTATTCAAATTCATTGAGGAAAAAACACGTTCAGAACAGGCACCACTATGTGGAAGTCAAAATATATAGGGAGTCGGCGTATTTCATAGAAACAATATTTAGCCAAAAGTTTTCTACGCTATTGAATTCTATATTAGACAGATTTATGTTTCTTAAAGATCTGTATTCAATTTCCAATTCAATAATACTTAAATTCTCTTGAATTCGTGGAATATTAGCATATACGCAAAAATAATAGATTTTTGACCATTCCGTTTTTTTCCCCATTTTTCGAGCTTTTTTCCTTATCGAGTCCCCATCAAAATGGGGAAAATCGTCACATCTGGCATCGCTAGTGATGAAGCTCATTTTCATCTTGAAGGCTTGGTTAATCGTCAACATTTTCGCATTTGGGGTTCAGTAAACCCACGAGTAATTGTTGAGAAACAAATGCATCCACAACGCGTGACTTTTGGTGCGTATTTTGGGTTGGAGGCGTTATCGGACTTTTCTCCTTCGCAAATGCGGCTGGTCATGTTAACATGATAAGAAACAATTGAATTACTGCAGGAGTCATTTTCTAATCGTGTAATCGGGCGCTTTTGTGATCAGAATTGGCCATGCAGATCTTGCGATTTAACGCCATTGGACATTTTTCTTTGCTGTTTTTTTGAAGTCAAAGGGTTATGCAAACAAGGACATGACCACCAACACCTTGAAAGAGGAAATTGGGTGGTGTATTAATAAAATTTCGCCACGTTTATACAAAACGGTCACAGAAAATTTCAATAAAAGAATAGGTACCTACGTACTGACCAGCAAAGCCGTGGCGTCCATTTATCCGATGTTCTATTCCATATATAACCCTACAGATTAGGGTTATTTACTCTATACAGATACAAAATTCAAGGTTTATAATTAAAAATCTGTATTTTCTATCAAAATTACATTTTGCGTGAATTATGGGACACCCTTTAGTATAGTAATACATTCCCTCCGAAGGGAAACCGAGATGACGGATTAGATATATGTATTTATTTTTTGTCGCACCCCTATAAATTGCAAAGCAGTCGTTATTAAGCAAGGGAAATATTATGTCCGCCAACTGTGACGTGTTTCAACGCGTGCAATATTCGTTGTTTTCGCCAGTTAAACGATACGCCAAGCATAAATCTCAGTAGAAAATGTTACAAAAAAGTTTAGAGAGACTGGTAGGTATAACAATGGAAAAACCGAATTCTGGCGACCATGATCAGCGATCCATTTAACCTAAACTTTATTTTGAGATACCTAGTATTAGGTATTTCAATTCAAAATTAAAAAAAATCGAAACATTTTTGGTAGGTATGTCGCTAAACTGATTTGGTTGAGGACAAATAAATTAAAGACTAAAATGACACATCTGCAAAGCCCGATAACTGTATCTGTACACGAGAGCTCTTTCTTGCAGGCTGAATGTTTGAAACATTTTGCTTGCATGTTGAATGTTTGAAACATTTTGCTTGCAAGTAGGTCGACAACTCCATGAATGTAAATTTTACATTTGGGTATTGCTTTCTCCTTTACACTTGTGCATTTAGCGATTATATTATGTCTATCGTCAAATTTCTTCTATGACGTACCCTTTTTTCGACGGTGGCTTTGATACCAATAGGTATCAATTTTTATTTTATAATTACCAATATCCATTTTCAGTGGAATTATCATACCCTTTTTGGTTTGATTTGTCTATTCAGTAGAATATTCGCCGCAGTATGACATGCCAGGTCATTTCATGACTGTAATTTCATGAGTGCAGTTAGAACCCATCACCACTTGAAAGTTACACATACACCCACAAAACTAACACCATTAAATAAGTAATGAATTTAAATCTAAATCCCGGGTTAGGGTATACAAAATAAGTTTCATTCCGGTGAACATTTTCTAAAATATTAACTCTCATTTTTTATTAAAAACGCAACATTTTGAATAAAAGAGAAAACTCGGAGTAACACATTTCATTGCGGCAACTCTATTTCTGAATGGCAGATCGCAGATGTCAATATTGTCGTTAACAATCAGTATCTGACTTATTTATTAACTCACATTCGGTCAACAATCATCGTCGCGCACTAATTTTATAATTCGAATCATGAAATTCGTGATAACCACATCATTTTTTATTAAAACACCATGGCTCGACATTGACATTGACATTATGCCATAGTCAAATCGTTTTTTTTTAATAAACATACAGATGGACATGGGATTTTACATTAAAAAGAGAAATTCACTTGCAAGAGCATCGCCACTCGCCAGTAGAAACAGAAATTCGAATAAGAGAACGTAAAAACCACGTGTGCTATTTTTGTTATACACCGAAGAAATCTGTTATACAATCACTTGTTTTGTGAAATCGATAAAGAGAGCACAACACATTTTTGATACACACAACAAGAGCGCACTGGAAACACTTTTCTTTTCGATATTTCCTAATTAAATGGTGGGAGTTCCTTCAGATCTTACCTCATTTTCCATTGTGGATATGGAGCAGCACACTTCCGATGTATCTACTGCTGGTTACAGTGGCAGCCACAAGCAATGTACGCACAACGCAACTGCAAACAACAAATCCGCGGCACAAACTGTCACTACTGACAATACCACGAAGCTTTGGATTGGTTCAATATTGCCATTCATTCATGAAAGGGTTATGCTCTGAAAAATAATGAAAAAAAAATTATATTATCACAGGTAGGTGTAGGTATGTTTGTTAGGTTGTATTTCAAAGAAATTAATTATTCACGTACAGAGTGAGTTGATGGATAACAAGAACAACACGTACAAAGTGAACCAAAGTAATGGATCGATTATATTATTAGAACTATTTGGCATATTAGCTGTGGTGTGTCCTTTTATTGCTTTCAGAAAACGCGCTTGAATGGCAGTACTGTGTATGAATGTCACTCTAAGAGAAACCAGCGGATGTAAGTATTCAATTGGTTTGTTTTGCATTGTGCCTTGTGTCATTGTTTAACAAAAACCGGTCTGGTCTCTACATTATTTAAATTTCTACTCACTGCTGTCGATTTTCTTTCATTTTTTTGGATGTTAGGTATTTTTATTTTACTTGCTCCCAATACAACATGTATTGGTTCCGTGAAATAATAAAAATCGTACTAGTGATTTTTATTAATCCTAAAATTATGATGGTGGAGAAGCTCGCGTTACATGATACTATTGACCATGGTAGCATGTAGAACCCGCTTCAAGGGCTACGTTTACACCGTGGACCATAACTGGGACTAAGCCTACATTTGGTGTAAGTTGTTGGATATGTTAGATTGTGCTTAGCAGTGGCGTAGCTAGGTAACCAAAGGCCCTGGGGCAAAAATTAAACAAGGGACCCCACAAAAATCGTTTGTCCCGTATTCGTCATGTTCCGAATTCGAAGTACTCCAGATTTGTTCGAGTTCGGAACACGGTGAATACGGAACGAATCTTTAAAATTTTATCAATAGGTACCTAGAAGGCAAAATATAAAATATGTTTTATTCGTTCTGATAAAAGTTTCCAGTCCGAAATGCCCTTACAACATACATTATTCCTTTGCGAAGTAAATAACCAGCAGGGTTGGCAATTATAGTCAGCATCTAGTAAAGCGTGTTTTTTTAGGGGTATAGAACATCGATTTGAAATAAAACACAAGAAAATCGTTTTAATGTCCATCGATTTGGCTTTATTGGAAGGATAATTTTATGCCATTAATGTTTAAACATGATTTCGGGCATGTGGTTCAAATAAAGCCAAGTCTAGTGGTCGAATTTTCAACCACTTTTTTCGAGCATTTGGGGCCGTATGTCGGCAATAACGCCACGAATGTTGGCTTCCAAGTCCCCTAACGTTTATGGTTTGTTTGCGTAGACGAGCGACTTCACATATCCCCAAAGAAAATAATCCAATGGTGTCAAATCACACGATCTTGGTGGCCAACTGACAGATGGAGATATCCCCGCTAAATGTAAAGAAAAAATAGCTAAATCAACTGAAGCACCACTATGAGCAATATTAGCTGAAAGGGGAGGGCATACTGTTCATCCTGTACCAGTCCCATTTTCTCGTTACTTACTTATAACTGTTTCTTTTATTATACGTTATTTTGACATTGACAGTTGTTTCCGGCTCGAAATCTTGACAGAAAGTCATTATCATACCTCCGAAGCACAAAATGAATCGCTTTACGCTAGAACAACGTTGGGAATTATTGAAAAGTGACTGCTGTATAGCCCAGTGCGTTATTTGAAAAGAAGTTTTGTCTGAAATGAAGCACCCACCGTGCCTGCTGTATGCAAGTTTGTGCTAAAACTTCGTGACACTGGTATGCTAGTGGACAAATCTCATGGTCCCGTCGTGCGTCGTACGGTGGGCACAGATGATAACGTGGATGCTGTAACCGAGAGTGTTAGACTCAATTCACGAACATCAACTCGCCATTGATCTCAACAGCTCAACATTTCACGCACTATGGCCTGAGGAGAATTCTGCACAAAAATCTCGGATTATTTGCTTACATAGTCCAATTGACTCAGCAACTGAAGAGGCGCATTTACATCTTTAACAAACAAATTTGCAGCATCTGGAGCGATTTGAAACTTTTGGACTATGTTTTGTGGATAATCCTAAAGGCGAACACTCCAGAAACGATTCAAGTACTTAAGACCAACATCATCAAAGCAATCCGTGAGCTACAGCCCGAAACCATCAACAAGGTTTCCGAAGTTCGGACAGAATCGGTGAAGCCAGCCGATGCAGCCACTTAAATGACTATTTGTTCCATAATTAATGGGAATGTTTGCTCTACTAATAAAGCCATTATACATGAAAAAAATGTAATTCTGTTCATTTTATTGAATGCTTAAATAATAAACTTGTATTTGGCCCACCCGTTACTTCCATCAAAGGAGTTAGTAAAAAGGTGGATTTTTGATAAAAAAATTATATGAATGAAGAAATGAAAATGAATAAAATGAAGAGGATTAAACTGTCCAAATTGAAATATATTCTTTCGTTTTATATAACAAATCCATAAATCTATAATAACATGTCAATCACAAATAATAAAAGTCCCCAATTGCGTATTGTTGATTGTAGTACAGATAAGTGTCATAATACACATATTATAAATTAATTATATAAGCAGTAATAATCACTGCATGAAAGTTGATCACGTTTTTCGTAGCTTTCTGAATTAAGGTATGAATTTAACAATTTTGTTTGAGCAGAACGCGCGATAATCGATTAGATTAGTCCCTTGCCTATTATTAACTATTACTTTTTTCTAGGGGTCAAACTTACATTGATAATGATGAGTGTCCTTCTTTTTCTTAATCACTGATTACACAAAATGATTCCTATATGTGTGAGTATACCAGCATCAACACAAATCACTGATCACATAATGCTGTTAGAATAAACTCCACTTAACAATCAACTTCCGAAAGAACAAACAAAAGTGCTGAACAATTAAAAAGAAATTTAACACATTCTTATCGAGTAGGCACTTATGTTCATTGCACCAATCTAAACTTCAACTAAAGTTGTTCATTGATAAACGAATCCACAAAAAGCTACTATGAAATACCGACCGGCCGGCTTTCAGTTTCGACAATCACTGAGCTAAAAGTTCAGCTAGCGTTCAAGTGTTTTCAAAATTAATCAGTATCAGAGTATCAGACTGAATAAAATAATATTTCTTATTATAGTAGTAGTATGCGCATACAAGTATACATTTACAAGTACCTAAGTAATACAAGATACAACTCGGTTATGTTACAAAAAGTTAAATAGAACAAAAAAAATGTATCATTGACAACAAAATGAATCGCCTTGCAATTTTAGAAGCAAGGCTTATGATTTTTTTGTATGCTTATGCAGTCCAACATGTCTATTGAAAGCAAATGGTGAGACTTGTGTTTGGACAAGTCGAAGATACACTATATGAAATTGTTGATATTAATTCAATGGAATATTATTTTTGTTTTATAAATAGTGTCAGAGTGTCAAAATTCTTTTTTTACGAAGTTCTGCTTTTTAAATTTGATTTTATAAAATTCAGAAAATTCGTTATTTTCTTTTTTTATAACTTTTATATTCTTTAAATATGAATTACATTATAATTCATTGCGTAGGTAAGTTGTAAAAAATATGTTTGGTTATATTTATATTCGTTACTTTAAAACAAATCTGAATTAGCCTACTTTACTTAAAATATTAAGTTTCACAATTTTGAGATGCGGTATTATTGTCTGAGAAGAGCATCATTTTACCCTATCGAAAGCTGATTCGATTTTTCACGTGTCTCCGTCCTCCGACCGTCCTTTGGTCACCAATACTTTTTGAGTAACGATGAAGCAACGTTATTTTTGGTCAAACGGTTAAGAATTTTGAAAAAGATATTTAGACAATATAAAAATCTATATTTCGCGCATATAACATATTTTTACCACACCCACGTTTGAGTGCGTTTTCTATAAAAAAAAATCGGCTTTCGACATATGTCGAAACGGAAAGCCGAATGGTCGGTATTTCATAGTACCGTTTTGTGGATTCGTTTGTCAATGAACAACTTTAGTTGAAGTGTAGATTGGTGCATTAAACATAAGTGCCCACTCGATAAGATTTTTTTAAATTTCTTTTTAATTGTTCAGCACTTTTTGTCGAACCATAGATACAAGATTTTTATACACTGTCTGAATTATATGTTGTTATATGTTAAATTATCGTTTTCTATATTATATCGTTTTTAGCTACGTTCACTTTTTGGGGATCTTTAATTTAAGGTTGGAATAGGATAGGGTATTCAACGATTTTCACAGCAGATTTTATTTTTTTCTATAGATTTTTGATTCTCCGATCCATTAATAGTAGTAAATTAACCACAAGATGTTCACATACTTCTTAAATGACTGTGAAACTAGAAAAAAATGTAATGCCAAACTTAAGCTCTGCGCTTTACTTAACTAAGCTGTGACTTAAGCTACCATTGCGAAACCTGTGAAGCTGACAATTGATGTTGATGTTAAGCAGACACTTAGTCTGTTGAAACAAAGTATCCATTCATTCTCTCTGAACATATGCTTCCAGTTATTTAGTCAAGACGCTTACTTACTTACTTACTTAAGTGGCGCTCATCCAACATTAGCCCGGTCCTTAGCTAACTGCCTCCAGTTGCGCACACCAAGTTGGTTGAGGTCGGTTTCTACTTGTGCGCGCCACTTAAGGCGAGGTCTTCCTCTACTGCGTCCGACGTCTGTTTGGGAATCGAAGACTTCTTCGTCTCCATAGCCCGTCAACGCAAAGGCACCGAAGATTTTCCGAAGAATTTTTCTCTCGAATCGACCAAGGATTTCTTCTTCCGCTTTTGATACGGTCCATGCTTCAGCGCCGTAGAGCAGGACTGGGATGATCAGGGTCTTATATAGGATCTCCTTAGTAGTTCGAGTGAGGGCCTTACTACTTAATTGCCTTCTTAGCCCGAAGAAACAGCGATTGGCAAGAGTAATTCTTCGTTTGATTTCTGACGAGTTGTTGTTGTCAGAGTTAATAGCGGAGCCGAGGTAAACAAAGTCCCGTACTACCTCTGTCAATGGTGACGTTCTGCCCAATTCGTCGATATTGTGTGTCCTTTCGTGTTGACAGCATATACTTAGTCTTACCCTCATTTACTGCTTAACCCATTTTTGCCGTTTCCTTCTCTATACTAGCAAAGGTGGCTATGACATCACGTTGAGCCCTACCAATGATGTCAATATCATCGGCGTTGCACCGATTTTTGGAAAATTGTGCCTCTGGTGTTGGCTCAGGAGTTTTGCACAATCCTCTCAAGAATCAAATTGAAAAAGTCACATGACAGCGCATCGCCTTGCCTAAATCCTATTTTGGTATCGAAGGTGTCGGTGAGGTCGTTTCCGACCCTGATGGTGCAGCGAGAACTCTCCATCGTCATCCTACACAAACGGAAGAGTTTGGACGGTATACCAAAACTAGTCATGGCTCTGTATAGTTCGTCTCTATAAATGCTGTCGTATGCGGCTTTGAAATCGATAAATGGGTGGTGGCTATCGATTTGGACTTCTTGGGTTTTTTTTCAGGATCTGCTGAAGTGTGAAAATTTGATCGATTGTGGATTTTCCTGGCCTAAAACCTGGAGTGGTTGCGATATGTTAAGGAAGAGCAGGCAGTTGGACTTTTGAGTTAAGCGTTTTAATCCAACTTGTTTCGACAAACCAAAGTAACACCGGTCAATAGTCAATCTCAATCGAGTTGATGTGTTTTAGCTATATGAACTCCTCAATTACTTCAAAATTATTATTATCGGCAGTGGCGTTTTATCAATGGTTTTGGATATTATTTCCTCTTTTTTGAAAACTGCGCCATTCAATATGTAGGTCTCGTGGTCGTAGTGGTTGCTTTTGATGGACTTGATTTATAGTTGTTTTCCATAACCAGATTGCGCTAGAATTTTAAGCAACGTACGTTTGTCATCGAGGCATATTTTTTGAATGGATTTTCTGTGATCGCAACCCAGTGTGGCTTTCGCAATTGGATCGATACAAACCGCAAGTGTACAAGATGATCATCAGATCAAATCACCTGAGAACATTGAGGTAGTGTGAACTTCAAACATGCTTTTAAATGCTAAATATTTTAATAATAATAAAATACTATAAAAAAAAACAATTACTGCAACTTAACTTTTACATTTAAAACGGAAAAGTAGTTCTAGATTGACAAGCTCGAGTTCATCAGACAGAAAGCAGAACAGAAAGGCTGTATACTTTTCTGCTATTTTCTAATCTTTTCAAATGAAGCTTTCGAAATACCTGATTTGGCAAAGAGTGGATTTCTTAAAGCAAAACTAATGGTGAAAGCTGGAAAAAGGGATGCATTAAAAAAATCTGATCTGATCTAAATAATAAATTAATTTGATTACAATAATACCAGTGGATAGCTACTTTTGACAGATGTTTGACATCGACTACTACTAACACCAGGCTGGTCGAACAAACATTTTCATTTGTCAACATAAAACGCAAATAAAAACATATGAGAAGGCTACAATCCGCTGTGCGAATCGTTAAATACGGGTGGTTAAATTTTAAGGGCCGATGTTGAATGTGAACCACACCTAAACGTCAAGATTTTTTCTGCATTTCATTTGACCTTTCTCAATTTCAGACTTACTCAATTTGAACCATGCAAAGATACACAATCGAGCAACGCGTTAAAGTTATTCAGGCTTATTATAAAAATGGGCGTTCAAATCAAGATGCATATCGTGCACTTCGTGATTTTTTCGATCAATTTAATCTTCCAAATGTGCGTACAATCGGAAAAGTCGTGCAAAAATTTGAGCAAACCGGGTCGTAGGAGATGTGAAAACACCAGTGCATGCTCGTACATTTAGTGTGGCTAAAGAGCCGTCCACCTCAACTCGTCGTCGTGCCAACAATTGCACCTCTTACGCTCGTCGTTGATTAAGATGCTTACAAGGTTCAATTGACTCAAGAGCTAAAGCATCAGCGAAAATTTGGCCCATCGGATGGAGGTATTGGAACCATACCAATATTATCATAATAAAAAAAGATGACAATAATATCCTAAATAATTTGTGTTATATACAAAATCAACATCGGCCCTTAAAATGTTACCACGCTTTACTTTAAGGTATATCTAGCTAAATTATTTCTCTATGTTACAAACTATGTATCAATAGTACCCTATGGGATAGGGTATAAACATATGAAAAGGCTACAATCCGCTGTGCGAATCGTTAAATACCCTATCCCATGTTATTTTTTAAATTTAAGATCCCCAAAAACTGGGACTGCCTAAAAACGTTATATATAAAACGGATGAAATATAGAAAATGACATTGTCACAACACATTATTTAGAGAGTTTATCAAAATATTTTATGGCTCGACAAAAAACAAAATTTTTCTTTGCATATGCCTTGGGTTAGGGATACAAATGTATTTTATAGGAAAAAGCCTACAAAAAGTAGGCGTGGGTTAAAATGACCTATGGATGAAATGTTTATATTAACTTTATTTTTGAATCGACATTTTTTTTTCAAATTTTCTTCAAATACCGAACACCGTTTTTTTAAAAATAAGTGGGCGTGTCAAAAAAAGGTTGTATGAACAAAATATATATATTAATATTGTCTAAATAATAGTTTAAGCACTTTTTTTCAAAATTCTTAACCGTTTGACAAAAAATAATATTTAAAAAAAAAGAAAGCGTGGCGGCGCGGTGGGCAAATTTTGGAAATGTTTACACTTGTTCGAACAGCACGTACAAAAATCGCATATACCAAATTTCCTTATTTTAGCTCCAAATTCAAGGCCTCAAAACCGACGGACGGACTTGGCTAAATCGACTCAACTAGTGATTCTGAGTTGATCATTATACTATAAGGTATATTTAGTAAAATTAATTCTCTATGTTACAACCTATGTATCAAAACTAATATACCACTATGGGATAGAGTATAAATAGTGGCAAACATTTTTTACCAATGATTTACACGTATGCAGAAAAGAAATTTTCTTTAGTGTCGGTTATTTACATAAAAAAACTTTATCAATTTTAAGACATGTTGAAACCGAATGTTAGTCAACGAAATTGAAAGTGTGTGAAGCGGTTTGGTGCGTTAGAATTTTAGCAGAAAAGACGTTTATTTTTCCAGTGGCCCACTACTTGCAAAAGAAGGAAGTATTGAAAATTGTAATTAAAATAGTAATTTAAATTCAAAGCGACCGTTTAATTTATAAAATCAAAATAACATTTGGACAAAAAATCACGAAAAACATTATTATTTGCTATATATCTCTACGGCAACAACATCTTAGCTTAACGTACCCTACAATTTTTCTTTTCGCATTTACGACAAAGTGACAATATCAAAGCAATTGTCGTTCAATTCTGCGGTTAATTATCTTGTGTTGAGTTCAGCAACCCAAATATGATATCTTTGGCGGTACGCACACTTCGAATCACTTTTATAAATAAATTCAAACTTTTAGAATTTGATGTGCAGACATAATTTATTAGCTGCGTCAAACGCGAGTGAGAAACCATTCTTTAATCATTATATGAAGCTATTAATTGGGGTCATTCAGTTGAGATACATTGTTGAAATGTTCGTGTGATTTTGCCGGCAAATATACCGCAAACAAAAATAGCATATGCCAGTTTGTCATATGTGTTTGAAGTTAGGAGATATAACTAGATGACTGGCAAATATTTATATGTGCAAGGAACGTTCGATATACCCTCTTTATAATAAAATGTAATCGGTTACGTTACTATTAAATGGCATCGATTGATTAGATTACTATCGTCAGGGGTAATTCCATAATGTCAATTCTAAAGCATTTAGCTCGTATCCATATTTGTTCACTAATGTCAATTGAGTTAGTGATAATCTATTTTTAAATACTTTTGGTTTTTATATTGAAATAGAGGGTGTGATAAATGACCAATATTGTTGTACACTTAATTAGTTTTGCAAAGAGCCATCTTGATTTATTGATGATTGCGGACTGATAAAGTTTGATTGATTGACTACTTGTACGTATAGTTTATTAGTTAGTAATTCTGTTTTAACGATTAAAAAAGTTTCAATATCTCGAAAAATAATTTCACTTGTATTTTTCAAAATTTGTCTTTTATATTTCTTAGATATTTTATATTTCTTTAACAAGGTGTCTTTCGATAGTAACTGATTCTTCAAAAAGAATTATTGAAACTGCAGTGCTCAGTTTTGGTATAAATTAGGATGTCAGGCCATCGTGCAAGAAGTAAATATAAATGGCTGTGAGAAAATGTTTATTTTTTTGTTATTAAAGTCATGTCTGGAGGATGACATTTATGTTCCAGATCGATGCTGTTTGCTCGATATATTTATGTTAAGTTTAAGTAGCTTAAGATTCGATATTCATATTCATATTCATAATTCTAGGCCATTTTTTTTGTTTGCTTTTAGCCATGTTAATAACCGTACCTGCCATATAAAAATTACACATAACCTCAATTTTCTCGAAAACGGCTCTAACGATTTTGATTAAACTTTATATATACTATAACCATATTAGCTCCAACAAAACTGCATACCCAGTTTTTTTTCGAGAAAATCCATATTACGGATTTTGTCATATAGGCCATATAAGGAAAATTGATAATTTCTCGCAAACTATTAAGTCAAATTAAATGAAATTTAATATATATACTACTATTACAGCTTGAAGCAATTCCACATAATTGGTTTTACCCCAACTATCACTAAACGGAATTTTCAGTTTTGGCCAATAACAAAAAATCATTATTATTCCCATAGACACCGATTCCTTCAAATTTCGTAGTAAACGTTCGTATAATCACATTTCGACATTATTCATATCATTTTAAGCATTAATAATCAAAATGCGTACTATTTGATCTAACACCCAACTCGCTGTGAAAGAGAAAGTTGCGTACGACCCAGTCGTGCACCCACCACTCGTTTTATATTTTATTCGAAAATAAAATTAATAAGAAATTGTTGATTACCTAGAAAGGAATGAATAAGTAAGCAACCTGGGATTAGGGTTCCGAAATGCTCGAATTGAGACCTGCTAAGTTATGTTACCCATCTTCCCATCTGCAATGGGAAATCGAGAGCAGTTGTCCAGAACAGAGCTTTACTGGCCAAAGTGACTGCATGTGGATTTCCTCAAATACTGTGTGGTTGGATGGAAAACTTTCTTTAAGACATATCTTTTCAAGTAGGGATGGATTGCTTTTGGTCAGATATATTCTCTACTGTTTTACATGAAAGAAGAAGTCCACAGTTCCGCAAATCGAATCATTGCATCAGCTGGACATCAGAATTGAGTCAGATTTATCATGGCAACCACATGTTACATTTATTGCTAAATCAGCAGGGTCTAAATTAAGCTACCTTTTCAGCGCTAAGAGATATTTTATGCCAGCTTCTTTTTCTGTATAATTCCAAGTACGAGCAGATCTTGAATACTGTTCTCATGTTTGGAGTTCGGCCCCGAAACATACACTGAACTTACTAGACTCTATGCTTATAGACGGTTCATCCCTTACTTCAAAGCTGCAACATTTGGCACAGCAAAGGCTTGTAAGAGATCTATCTCTTTATTAATGATTTTATAACAGCAGTTCGGAGGAGCTTAAAGAAACCATCCCTGGTTTCAGCTCACACTGTCCATCTAACAATGACATAGACAACACAGTACTAAAATTCCTTTTGCACATATAAAGCAACAAGCAAATAATGAAACGAACTTTCAGAAGACGTATTTCAAATAGTATAACAATCTACAACAATTCAGAACAATGCAGAGTCAACAAGCATCAGTTAGTATAATATCAGGGATTTCCTTGAGCGTTAGAGGTTCGCGTCACCTGAAAAGTATATATATCAATAAAACATGTTACAAATAAGATTATATTGCCCGCAAATGGCCGGTAATTATAATAAATTAGATTCAAGCATTTTTTTATTCAATTAATATTTTATGAAATTAAAAAAATAATAAATAAAAAATAAATTTAAAAGTAAACATATGAGAGGCTACAATCCGCTATGCGGATCGTTGAATACCCTATCCCATCCCATCCTTTAAATTAATATCCTCAAAATATAGGCTTTATGGCGATGAAATACAGAAAATGACATTGTCACAATATATTGCTCAGACAGTTTCTCAAAATCTTTTGTGGTTCGACAAAAAACAACGTATTTCTATTGCTAATGCCTTGGGATGGGGTACACAAATGGTTTTTGTAAGAAAACGCCCCCAAAATGTGGGCGTAGGTTAAAATGATCTATGGACAAAATGTTTATATTACCATTGCGGAAGTATTTGCATCAAAAATTTTTTCGAAAGTTTTAAAATTTGGACAAAAAGCGTTTTTTACTAAAAACGCCCCCAAAAAGTGGGCGTGGCAAAAAACTTTGTATTAACGAAATATAGATATTAGGATTGTCTAAATATTCTGCTCAGACACTTTTTTGAAATTCCTTACGGTTTGGCCAAAAAATAAGTTTTTCTAAAAAAGGGGCGTGGCAGTGGGCGGATTTCAAAAATTTTTACACTTGTTCTGGTGACTCGCACAAGGATCCTATATACCAAATTTCATTATCCTAGCTCAAAATTTAAGGCCCAAAAATCGGTGACGAACAGACAGACGGACGGACGGACGGACGGACAGACAGACATGGCTAATTCGACTCAGCTAGCGATTCTGAGTCGATCCATATACTTTGAGGTATATGTAGCAAAATTATTTCTCTATGTTACAAACTAAGTATCAAAACTAATATACCCCCCTATGGGATAGGGTATAAAAATAACCAAAAAAGTAAAGAGCTGTCTGAATAAAATTTTGATAAATGAAATGAAATGAAAATTTTGTTAAAAAAGTCCATATATGCTTGAAACAAAAAATGCTAATCGGTAATCTTTCCTTTGCTTTGCTGTTTGCATTTTGACAAACCAATATCATGTTTCTTTTTTATGAAGTGAAACTACTTTCGGAACTGGATTTTATGAAACGAAAAAGAGATATAACGGCTCTTCTCTGATCACCGAAATCAAGCAGCGTCCCGTCGGTCGCGGTTAGACTTAGATCATGGACAGCATGAGAAAACCGCGTGTTCTTGGCATCAGCCTTTTTAAATATTTATATTACACCAAGTAATACTGCATCCAAAACTATATCGATAAAAACGTTTAAAAAGAAATCGATTTTTCGGGAAAAAAATGTATTGTTGAAAATTAGTTTGGACGTCTTCCTTAACTTGCGAATAAAATTCCGAGCTAATGCTTCGCCCGATTTTTATGATCGACCATTTATTATAAAGCTTAGGAGGGATAGTTAACGTATGCGTCGAAATACGTCATTTCAGCAAAATTCATGATTTCAGCCGAAATGCGAAAGATTTAACCATACAATTTCACATTTTGAAATTCGGCATTCCGCTGGAATGCTATTTAAAACCAGGTCCAACCTAAATCTGTCAAATCAAACATTCATTTTTTCTTCTTATAAAGTACAAATTTAAATTTATAAAAAATTCAAAATACTTTTAATTAATGAACATTCGAAGCATGTTCTCCTGCTTTTCTTGTCCATATAAACCATATAAACTAACCCTATTAAAAAGTGTCGCGTAAGGATACTTATATTAGTGCTGATATGGTATATGTGGGACACCCGTTGTGCCTGGTATTTGATTTCTTGATCCCATACAGAAAAAAATATACAATTTGTTTAGGGTAACACGATCTTAAGGGCCCAGAGACCAACTCGCCAATGATTGAATTTATAAAAAAACCACAAGAAGTAAAAGAAAATTTCCAATGATGGTTTTCAATGACAGCTATGACTGGGCCCTTAGTACCCAGGGCCCAGCTTTTCTTAAAATCATTCATCCTATTTTATGTCGAATCCGAACGGTTGAGTTGAGAAAAGCTTTTCTTGGCAGTGGTACTCAGATGATTTGTCAGAGAAGGTCCAGTGAAAAAAAAATGTTTGACAGTGGGTGGGAACACTATTTTCAAAGGTTGAATTTCGTTTATGAAATGACGGGTTTCGGTTCGATGGAAACGTACTATAAGTCTGTCTGAAATTTCCAAAACGAAATGTTTGAAAGTGAAACTTCTTTTGGAACGATGTGAATTGGATTTCATGAAACAACAAAGTATGTATACAGTTTCACTTCTACCGCCTGTGAACTCACATTCGATTTTTTAAATCAAAATCAACATTTTTTTCATTTAGAATGAAAGCAAATATAAAAATATTTTCACTCAAATTATTTTCACATAAATTGATTTCCACCCTATTTTGCAGCGATTGTTTTCCGGGTGTGATACCTTCAGCCATTTTTAGCATTTTCGGTGACAATTTTCCAAAAAAATTGTAATAAATAGGTTTGGTAGGACATATTCAATCTAGGTTAGGTGGTAAGACTGGATGATTATCCAGGCTTAACGAAATCTATATAGACTAAAGTGTTGTTGTATTTGCACGTTAATTGTTTTCTGAGCCTTTAAAAACCAAAAAAAAAAAAACGCGCGTAATTTCAGGCTATTAACCTTTATCCTGGAGCTTGCGATCTGTGATCGTTTTGTCGGTATGGCATATGAGACAATCCTGTTATATCCTACAGAATACGTTCATGCAACATAGACCGTTGATCTACTGATTTAAAAAAAAGTACGAAATGACAATGCCGCCAGCCCAAAAACCGTACCAAACAGTACTACTGATTGAAAATCTTTGGATTTACCTTGACCAAATTCAACATTTTTTCCTATTGACAAAGTCACTGAGATATTAGTGAATAATAATACTTAGTGAAATAGTGAACCAAATTCCAACTGCTAAAGCGTCTAATCGGTGAAATAACGGAACATACAATGATCGTCCAGCTTCGATCCTTGCAAAAATTATATATTTTAAGCATTTTATAGCAAAATCTTCAGAAAAATGGCCCAAGCCAAGCTTTTAATTGATACCCAAAAACAGTTCTTGTTATTAAAAATTCGTAAGTGGATGCATTGATTTTTATGTAGTTTAAGAAGGTCGAACAAAAACAACCAGATCTGAAGAGTTCGCAATCAGCAACATGGCTAACGAGCGTTAGTTTTTATGTCAATATATGATGTGTGAACTGCGATTTATATCTAAGAGGAATACTTGTTATTATTTGTCATTGCATTGCATTGAATGGGCCTTATTACATTTATGTTGATAAAGCAATTAATAGAAACACCAATCACGAATTACGAAGAAATGTCAACTAATACTTTGCTGTAAGTGTCAAAAAATTAAATTATAAGTTATTAATCCATTACAACTAATAACTACATTTTTTAGATATTTAGCACACGGTGTTTATTACTAAATATTGGTCTGGTCCTTTCGGGTTGAATTTTCGACAATTCGCAAAATAGTCCCAGGAATTTGTGAAATGATTTGCGATGAATTGAATAAAAATTACTTGAGCACACCTACTGAAGCTGAATAGAAACAAAATGGAGAAGACTTTTATGGAAAATCGGTAATGCTACATGTTGTAGGAGGAATCGATGGACAACATCTGTAAATTAAGTGCCTATCAAAATCAGGGTCACTCTACTAAAATTATAGGGCAAGTTAATTTGGAAGCAGAATTTTAGCAGAAACAATTATTACTCTCAGAGCAAATCCGTTGTGGAATTTAAACGCAGATGTTCACATTTACTTTCAACTAAAAAGGAACATAATGAGGCCATGTCCTGGAAGAAATCTTTCACCGGTCAATGACACCTGTAACATTAGTTAAAGGGATATTATATCACTTGTCTTCGAGATCGAATTAAATACTATTTTTACACCCCCTGACAATACCCACCAGAGATTTATATGCGGTCATGTTTTTCTATCTTGCGATAGACTCATAAAAAAGCCGTGCAGGTGTTTAACGTCAACGCAAGCTATAAGATAGTTGTGTTTCAACAACGGAGTTAATTAGCGTATAGCCTCTAGCATACTCGAGTGTAAAATTTGTGAGTCGATGTATTGAGCACCATCGCGTGTTAATGGCGGTTAATGGCGGTTTTGCGCAATTCCAAAAATAATCTACCAAACATGAAACATAAAACATTGTAGATGAACCAAATTCCTTATTATACGTTACAAAGAACAATCGTTGTAGTTGCGGTGGGGGGTAACACTTGTATCGCTTATTTCTGCGTCACATAAATACTCAATCTTATTTAACGAACACACCGGTAAGAGATAGAGTGTAACACCGCAATAGTGTTCATGTTTTGATTCAATGCAGTGGCGATCATTTTTGTTTAGGATATTTTTGAGAGTTAGTCATTTAAAAACATATGAGAAGGCTACAATCCACTGTGCGGATCGTTGAATACACTATCCCATCCTATCTGTAAAACTAAAATCCCCAAAAAGTGGACATGGCTAAAAACACGATGTGGATAAAATAAAGAATATGACATGGTGACAACAAATTCTTCAGACTGCTTATAAAAAACTTTTACGGTTCTACAAAAGACAAGGTTTTATCCTGCATATGTTATGGGGTAGGGTATAAAAATGGTTTTTATATAAAAACGCCCCCAAAAAGTGGGCGTGAGTTAAAATTGTCTATTGACGAAATGTTCATATTTATATTACTAATGATTCTGCATCAAAAGTTTTTTAGAAAATTTTAAAATTTGACCGAAAAACGTTTTTTATTAAAAACGCCCCCAAAAAGTGGGCGTGGCAAAAAACTTTATATGAACGAAATACAGATATTCAGATTGTCTAAATATGTTGTTCAGAAAGTTTTTCAAAATTCCTTATGGTTTGGCCAAAAAATACGTTTTTCTAAAAAGGGGGCGTGGCAGTGGGCGGATTTCAAAAATTTTTACACTTGTTCTGCTGGGAGCAACAAAGAGCACGTGTACCAAATTTCATCCTTCTAGCTCAAAATTTAAGGCCCAAAAACTGGTGACGTACGGACGGACGGACGGACGGACAGACATGGCTAAATCGACTCAGCTATCGATTCTGAGTCGATCCATATACTTTGAGGTATATGTAGCTAAATTATTTCTCTATGTTACAAACTATGTATCAAAACTAATATACCCCTATGGGATATGGTATAAATAGGGGATACATGCGGTGTATGGGAGAGTGCGGTTGATGCTCATGTTTTTTGCTGTGATACCAATGTGAACACTGCAGTATCAATATCAGTACTCCACATAGTAGATTTTCGTTGTATGATATGCGCACTCTATGTAGTTCTATACTCTTTGCTGATACCCACTAACCAAGTACAGAAACGAACCTATGCAAATCATTAAGAGGTAATGGAATTTGATGAACGAGCAATTACTCAAAGGTTGTTGTCAATGATAACGCACCACTATTAGTGTGACCATAGTACGAAATTAATTGAATTTCAGAATTAGTTTATTTTTTGACGAATGAAATTGATTTTTGCCACATTGTTTTTTGCCACATTTGTGGGCGTTTTCAGTAAAACAACAGTTTTTGCTACAATTTAAAGGAAATACAAAAATATGTTCGATGCAAATATTTTGGCTATTATAAAATGAACATTTCGTCTAAAGATCATATTAACCCACTCCCAATTATTGTGGGATTTTTTATCACGTGCCATATTCTATGACATCGGTTATATGAGAGTTATAGTCCATCCAAACATTTTGAACTAGGATGCTTATTTTAACGAATGGATGGGATGGGATATTGAACGACTCTTAAATGTATTTTTTTTTTTGTAATAAAATTAAATTGGTGCAATAAACTGCATCAATGGCTTAATACCCTATCTCCAAAAATGTTTTTTTTTTTCAAAGCTCTAAAAAGTACGCGTGACCAAACACTTTTTATGGATAGAATATTGATAATAGCATTATCTTAATATCGTATTCAAACAGTTTTTAGAATTCTTAAAAGTTTCAACATTTTTTTTTAATTGGGCAGTAGACGGATTTTTTTATGTAACAAATTTCTTTGCTTAAACTAATAAACCCCTAAGTAGAAAAAGTTTCTCGCTATGATCTGAAAAATAATAATATTCATAACTTAGCCATTCGGATTCGCAATAAAATAGGAGATCCCGCCATTGTGAAAGAAGTACAGACTTACATAGGAATGTGGAAAAGATTAGCCCTGGGTACTATAAATATGCTAAAAATTTAAATTTTGTTGTTTTTTTTTTTTGTCTAAACTATTGGTATGCGTTTATTTTGTTTAATCTGTTTGATTAACTATGCTTACATTGTTCAAATCTCTTAAACCAATGTAAGTGGTCTTTTCTGGTTGGGGCGATTGCGAGACACATAAAGTCTCTTACTCCCACTTGTCTCAGTAATTTCTACAGATATCGTTTTTGGCAAAATCCATTCCAAGACCATGCCTGCTTGGGATGAATTGTATAGTTATGAAGTTGGTTAATTCTAAAGGGGTTTCCCACCTCATTTCGATTAGTGACTTAGATCTGTCAAGTGCTTGATATATAAGCCGGAATGTATTGCAATAGTCGAGCTGTGACTTCTTTTGGTTTAATGTCACAACGCTAAGTGGGGGTTTTGTAGTTTCGGAAAAAATCAGACACATTCACGTAGGCAAGATTTCGCCTATTTAGGTTTTAAGAGTCTTGTCTTGACAGTTTATTATCTGCGCAGTTCTCCGGAATGTCCGAGTGTAACAAACGCAGTATTCTATTGCTGGCCAATCCCGTTTAGAGATTTGGGACAGTCTTTCAATTTTTAAAATGATTATAAAGTGAAGTTAGAAATCTGATCGGAGCTTGACTGTCGATGTAATCCATTAAATCCCTAAGTGAAATCGAATTATTCTTAATTCAGATCAACAGCGACTACACCTGAGCTTAAAGACGCTTCAATGATTACTCAGTTTGAAGGAAAGGCTTATTTATAGGGCGATAAGATCTAGCAATCAGCCCCAGGATTTAATTCTTCAGAATGAGTTGATCCATATGTGAAGATGGATAGACATTCGCTTAAAGTACTTCTATCTCTTTCTCCAAGTTGAGGTTTCAGTAGATAAGACAATTATCGGTTTTAGTGGGCATGTTCCACATTATTCTTTTTCTTTTCAACCTCAAGGCAGAGTTGGTCCCTATTTTCCTACCGCAGATGTCAATCAGTACCAGTAAAGTATAGTTCGGACCGTAGCCGTTTTTGACGTTCTCAAAACAAAGGTTATGCAAAGGCATAAAACTCGTTGAGTTTTATCAAGTGCTGTGCATGGCAGTCCACCAAACATTTATGGCATGCCGTATAGATTTAATAGATAAATTTGTGGTTAAAGCTGTCAGGACCACAGATGTTCTAAATGTGTTTAATGCGATTTACATTAAATTATCGCAACTTATCTTCTCATTCATCTTGCGTATATGATCAGTACTAGATATTGATGTTTCTCAAAGAATTTTTGAAGAGAGCTTTGACGGGACGATGTTCGGAATCTCGGTTTTTAGCAAAAAGGACCAACTCCGTTCGAGCTGGATTCAAATATGTAATTTTTTTATATTGTAGGCAAGTAAACCCCTTGCCTACAATATAAATAAAATTAAATAATTATGACACTAGTAATTAGGTCACACCTCTATGTTTAGAAGTAAGTCATTTGTTACTAAGTTCAAGGACAGAGAAGGCTCAATCGCTTCCTTATGATAGGGATAGGGCTGTGGCTGAAACTGGTAGTGATAACTCTGTTCAGAATGTGCTGTATAATGTCGCATATTGAGTCGGCAGTTCACAGTTCCATAAAAGAACGCTTGTAGCGGAAAGGGTTATTACATTGTTGAAGATTGCATCAACGTCAAGGATAGGGCTAGGGAATTTCTAAATACGGGTATTTTTAGCTCCCCTTTAGTAGCTGAAGTAAGGATTTTGTTACTAAATTATTATGCATTTTATATATCTTATAACCAATATAGTCTCTGTTACTGCACAATACTGTAATAATTTCGCAAATGTAAACTTCAATAAATGAAATATGAACTCTTAAAACGACTATTGGTGTCGGGCAACGTTTTTAAATTCATTAACTTTACCATTCCATGTTTACCCTGAAAGATTTCAAAGGTCTTCAATCTGTCATGACAGTCCTAAACGTAGTACCTCGTGTATTTACACATTTTCAGGTTTACGGTGTTTGGATTCTTATCCGAGATAAAATTTTATTCTCAACACATACATTTTTAAGAAAAGTGTGTATATTAACCTTTTTTATTTGACATCTTAAAAGTTAACTGATAACAGCTTCGAACATTTTTAAAAAACAGGTGTAAATTCATCTCATTAGGTTACGCACCAATTTACGTTCTTTATTTAAAATTTGTTTTGTTTTTCTTTAATTTGATTTAGATATGAAGTATCTTTTAGTATGCGCAAAACTGTTTATCTTAACTTTGTATATGTGGGGTACATGAGTGAGCCATATCATCCCACTTGTAGTACCGCCAAAAGTAATGTAAAATAAAAGTCGAATCTAAAACCACAATCATGTACAAATTCTATTAGACCCACTCAATGTAACGCTAAAAGATACACAGATACGTGTATAGACACCACCTATTGCCGGGGTACCCTTTAAGGGCTTCCCTGTACACACAGCTGGAGTGTGTGTAATTCGATACACTTCACAGTTTGTCAGTTCACAAATAGGGATACCGAGTGCAAATATGTGCATTTGGGGTTTCTACGAGTCATCTGCACAAGCTAGTGCAACTACAAAATACTTCTCTTACTCGAACTGACTTACAGTGAGGTAATAGCTGAGAAGGTAATTCCACACGTTTCTCTACGTTTCACACGAACCACACAAGTTAGATCCAGGTACCCTGTTTAATGTGTGTGTTTCTGAGATAAAAACTCATATAATATGGATGGAGGAGGGTGGAGCGGAACAATGACAAGAAGCACGACCATCGCCGGCACTAGATGAGACTCTAGCTGCTCAGTTATAATTCAATCGCTATTACATTCAGATGGTAAGTGGAATATACTAAATTACCGACAGCAGTGAACAAAAAAAAAGATACGAAATCTGAATAAAATGTCTACCGAAAAGTTAACGGGCGAGAGTGACATATGTGAAATGGAAATGCAGGGTCTCGAGAACGATATGGGCACGAAAACGTCCAGTGAGTCAAAAATTTCCACGCGTAACAGTTCAGAACGTAGTTTACCCCTTAGAAGTTATAGCAAATGGTCTCCTGCCGAGCAGGGTGCGACATTGGTCTGGCGTGACCTGTGCGTGTATACAACCGCGGCCGGTTCGGGCTTAAGTAAGATGAAACGGATTATTAATAATTCCACAGGAGCTGTCCAACCGGGAAATCTAATGGCGCTAATGGGTTCAAGGTAAGGTTCATCAAGCTTAGACAGTATTCTCTCAATCTACAGGTCCTATTTCTGTATGTGTGTTCGTTTTAACCAAGTGCATTTGTTTCGCTAATTATTGTATCTAGTTACATTGGTTTCAATTACACTGTTACTGTAGTGAGTAGATGGTGTAAGTTATTGTCTAATATCTAATGATGATGAAGATACATTAGCGACTGATATTAATTTATCACTGTTATGTCATAGACTCTCACAGATAAGGCATTCTTTTATCGGCCCATTATCTATCACAGACAAGAGTAATCTGAGTGTTTTTTGATTCTTCAGTTTCATTTAGATGGTAATGAACTGTTGCATGGACTGAAGGTCTAGACAGTCAGTATGTTAGCTCTGCCCTTTTGTAGGTGATGTAGTAAAGTGATGCTCTGTTAACATTGGCATCAACATTTTATACTTTTATGGTAGTATTTAACAGAGAGTTTGAATCGCAGGTAATGAGTTATTTGGAAAGGCATTCGAAGATTAAGTCATATGGTAATGCGGTAGGTAACCAATTTAAATAAATATGAAAACTTATATGTACCTTCTTAAAATTGTTTTTTTTTGTTTATATATTATAATTTTTATTATATAATTATGTTTCCTAGATAAGTTGAATATTTGCGTATTTCTACCCAATAAGGACTATAAATACCCAATTGGGACTAATATGTGCCACGATTTAATCACACGATTTACTACTTGAACATCTTCGTTCTTCTTGTTTAGGGCCTATCCTTAACCTCAAGTCTAATTTAGAGTAAAACTTAATATCGCTGTAAATTCCTGATATTTATCCATGGTACTGTCATAAGTTAGTAATCGATTTTTGCTATATTTTCCATCTATCGTAAAAAGCCCTCAAATTCAGCGATCAAATCAAATAATAGCGATGTCATAGGCAAACGTATCAAGAGTTGTGATTCTTCCTGTATATCACGAGTATAGAACAGGTAAAGAAGCGGCCCAAGAACACTTCTTTGCACTTCCTTGCGGTACGTCGGCCGAACTTTCCTTAAGCTCCGAGTATTCGTTTCCATCTTTAACATGGAATAGTCTATTCCCGAGATATGATCCTAGGATATCGTATAGGCGTTCTGGGAGAACTTGTCACAATTTGATTATTAAGCCATCATGCCACACCTTATCAAAGTCTTGCGAGACTTTTAGGAATATAATTGAGGCGTATATTAGTTTTGGTGCACAGTTTTTAAAATAATATATAAAAATAATTTTGATAGATATACCTTAAAGTAAATCTATCAGAATAGCTAACTGCGTCGATCTTGCCATGTCTGTCTGCCACCGATTATTAGGCATTATATATTGATCTATAATAATGCGGTAAGTATGGTCGTTAATCTTGCTCATTGAATAAGTGTAAATACTTTAAAAATCCACGCACTGCCACTCCCACTCTTCATGTGTTTGAAAATTTAGACAATATTATTTTCTATCTTTCACTCATACAAAGTTTTTAGACATGCCCACTTTTTGGTCGCGTTTGAAAAAAACGATTTTTGACGACAGTTTTAAAGATTCGATGAAAACACCTCGAAAATATTGGTATGGATTGACTCAGAATCGCTAGCTGAGTCGATTAAGCCATGGGTATCCGTTCGTCCGTACGTCCCCCGTATTTTGGGCCTTCAACAGTGGCTACAGTCCGGGATGAAACTGGGCCTCAACCAACATGCCTCTCCAATTAGCCCGGTCCTTAGATAACTGCCTCCAGTTGCGCACTCCAAGTAGGTTGAGCTCGGTTTCTACTTGTGCGCGCCACTTAAGGCGAGGTCTTCCTCTAGTGCGTCCGACGTCTGGCTGGAACTCGAAGACTTTGCGAGCCGGAGTATTGGTGTCCATTCGTTCTGCAGTTTTTTTTGACTAGGGGTATTTCGCTGTACAGCTCGTATAGTTCGTGGTTGAATCTTCGTCTCCATAGCCTGTCAACGCAAACGGGACCGAAGATTTTTCGAAGAATTTTTCTCTCGAATCGACCAAGGATTTCTTAGTAGTTCGAGTGAGGGCTTTACTACTAAATTGCCTTTTTAGCCCGAAGAAACAGCGATTGGCAAGAGTAATTATTCGTTTGATTTCTGACGAGATGTTGTTGTCAGAGTTAATAGCGGAGCCGAGGTAGACAAAGTCCCGTACTACCTCAAAGTTATGTCTGTCAATGGTGACGTTCTGTCCAATTCGTCGATTTTGTGTGTCCTTTCGTGTTGACAGCATATACACTTAGTTTAAAACCCATTTTTGCAACTTCCTTCTCTATACTAATCACGTTAGTAGTAGTTACACTTTTGGAAATTTTTGGAAAATTGTGCCTCTGGTGTTGGCTTGGGAGTTTTGCATAATCCTCTCAAGAATCAAATTGAAGAAGTCACATGACAGCGCATCGTTTTGCCTAAATCTTTTTTTTGGTATCGTATGTGTCGGTGAGGTCGTTTCCGACGCTGATGGAGCAGTGTTAAATTGATCGTTCTGCCTGACAGCGGAATGTTGTTCGTCATCGCCTTTTAACAGTCTGCAGAAGTGGTTCTTCCATATCCTCAGCATCGACTGTGTCTAAACTACGATATTTCCTTGTTCATCTCGACAGGATTCTGTTCGAGCCTTGTATCCTTGGCTTTGACGTTTTACACTTTTTTGTCCCCGCTCTTTTTTCTTCTTTCTGAAAAGCCGATGTTCTTCCCTTCTTCTTTGCCTATAGAGCTCAATGGCAGCTCTCGTCTTCACCAGCGTGGAGGTGAGAGTATGAGAGTAGGAGTTGATAGTGAGAGGCTAGAGTGAGAACGCTTGTGTTCTCATGTAATCGCATTACTGTCCTTAAACACCTGCAAGCTAGACTGATAAAATTCGGTACACGTGCTCTTTGTTGCTCCCAGCAGAACAAGTGTAAATTTTTGAAATCCGCCCACTGCTACTTTTTGGGGGCGTTTTTAATAATAAACATTTTTCGGTACCTTTTTCAAAATATTCGAAAAAATGTTTGATGCAGGATCATTGGTTATGATAATATAAACATTTCGTTTTTTGATAATTTTAATCCACGTCCACTTTTTAGGGGCGTTTTCTAACAAAAACCATTTGTATACCCTACCACAAGGCATATACAATAGAAAAACGTGTTTTTTGTCGAACCATTAAATATTTTTATAAGCTGTCTGAACAATATGTGGTGGCATAAAGCCATAAAGCCCACATTTCGAGGATATTAATTTTAAGGATTGGATGGGATAGGGTTATAAGATTGTGGCCTCCTCATATATTTTTTTCTTTGAATGCTTTCTCGATTACGTCAGTAATTCTGTGCACCTCGTCAATTTCCGCATGCTTATTTCCGGACCTAAACTGTTTGTTTGTTATTGAATCCTAGGTATTTTTTACAATTTTGGTCTTCATGAACCAATAACAAAATGCATAAAACTTTTTAATTCTGTTTGTACTGAAAAAGATTTGTGTGATGATAGAATAAAATTTAAACTGTCAATTTTAAATATAAATATATCCTAAAAGATAAATGTTGAAATTTAATAAATCCGTTGATTTTTAATAATGTAATTTTTATGAATTAATTTAATTATTTATGTAAATATGTTAAAAAGAAATATTATTTAAATCCAAATCTGTTAGAGTTAAGCTCGGTAGATTAATAAATAAATAAAATAAATAAATAAAAAAAAAAATAAAAAAAAATAAACTGGTAACGGCTGTAAACGCATTAGTAAAATCCTGTCGAAAATGCGGATTAAAGATTTCATTGCCGATTTCACGTTTTAGTTTTTATCCAGGTCGGCAGCAAAAACGTCCGATTTTTCATCTTCATTTGCCCATTCATTTTGTTTTGTTCTAATTGGCGGCGTGATGACTTTGGACCTTTTGGTGCATTTGACAGCTTTGCAAAGTTAATAATTAAAGTCTTTCTTCGCTTTTAGAATTGTACGGTAAGAGTTTATCTCGTGTTTCTTCAAATTCTTAATAGCATTCTTTAACAATTTGCGCAGCAAATGCAAATAAGAAATAAGGATAGATAAATGTAAATTTTTGCAACAGAAAGTAAGATATTTGGGTTTTACAATTACGGGACAAGGGATACAAGCTGATGATAGGGGCATTGAGGCAATCAAAAATTTTCCGGTCCCACAGAAAGCTCATGCAGTTCAAAGTTTTTTGGGATTGTGCTCATATTTTCGGAGATTTGTTAAGCATATATCAACGATCGCTAAACCGTTACACGACTTAACTAAAAAAGATAAAGAATTTAAGTTTGGACAAGCACAATTGGAATCTTTTGAGCTGCTTAAAAATAAGTTAGTAGAGGTTCCGGTATTAGCACTTTACAGCCCAAAAGATGAGACAGAGCTACATTGTGATGCAAGCGCTATAGGGTTTGGTGCGATATGACTACAAAGAAAACAAGATGGAAAAATGCATCCAGTTTTTTATTACTCCAAAAGAACGACCGATTCAGAAGCAAAATTTCATAGCTTTGAGTTAGAGACGTTAGCGATAGTATACGCTTTGAATAGTTTTAGAGTTTATCTGCAAGGTAAACAATTTAAAATGGTAAGCGATTGTAATTCGTTGACCATGACATTAAATAAAAAAGAACTTAACCCAAGAATTGCCAGGTGGGCATTAGAGTTACAGAACTACGACTTTGCGTTAGAACATCAGGTGTGCGAATGCAACATGTAGACGCGTTAAGTAGGTCAACGAATGTTTTAGCGATAGAAACAAATACTTTTAAAGAAAATTTAATTATATGTCAGAATAAAGATAGCAAAATTGTTAAAATTAAAGAGATGTTAGAAAAGTCATAACACATATCATATGAGATGAGAAACGGAGTGGTATATAAAAAGAAAAATGATGGTACGGTCGTGGAAGACCATGTGTTGTATAAATATCACGATGAGGTAGGTCATGTAAGTACAGATAAAGTCGTTGAACTAGTGTCAAAAAATTACTGGTTTCCAAAACTGAGAGAAAAAATAGAATTGCACATAAAAAATTGTTTAAAGTGCATTGAATATTCAGCAAAACAGGGTAAAGAAGAAGGTTTTTTGCACAATGTTTCTAAAGGTAAAATACCGTTCGAAGTGGTACACGCAGACCATTATGGACCCGTAGACAATTCTAGGTCGGTCAAAAAATACGTTTTAGTGGTTATAGATGCCTTCACAAAGTTTGTGAGATTATACCCAACCAAAACGACAAACACCAAAGAGGTTATAAAAGCGTTAGAAGATTATTTTAGGGCGTATAGTACCTAAACCGAGGTGTATAGTTTCAGATAGGGGAAGTTGTTTTACTTCAGGTGATTTCAAAGAGTTTCTTTCAGACAGAGGGGTTCAACACATAAAGATTGCAACGGGATCGCCTCAGGCAAATGGACAGGTAGAAAGAGTGAATAGAAGTTTAGGACCAATGCTAGCAAAGCTAGTCAAACCGGAGGAAGGGATTTTTTGGGATCATGTATTGGAAACGGTAGAGCATACATTGAACAATACAGTGAATCGGTCAATAAAACAACACCCAAGTATAATGCTGTTTGGTGTAGATCAGAAAGGAAAGTTGTCAGACGATCTTAAAGACAAATTGATAGAGGAGCGTTAGAAGTAAAACGGGATCTTGAGAAAATAAGACGGAAAGCAATAGTAGAACTAGAAAATTCTCAGGCATATAACAAACGATATGTGGACAAAAAACGATGTAAACCGATTAATTATAAAACGGGGGACTATGTTATGATTAAGATAATCTCAAACACTGCTCTTAAAAGAGTTTTTAATCAAACAGATTTAGGAGTAATTTTAGATTCAAAATTAGATTTTAAAATGCATTTTGATTACATTATTTCCAAAGGAAATTCTATGCTTGGGTTCCTTTTTCGAAATTCAAATGATTTTCGCTGCCCATACACATTGAAATCGCTTTTAATTAGCTTTGTTAGACCTATACTCGAATATTGCTGCGTAGTTTGGTGTCTATGCTATAATAATAGCATGATTCGTATTGAAAAAATTCAAAAAAGATTTACTCGGTTTGTTCTTCGTAAGTTAAATTGGTCTCTGCCTTTGCCACCTTATGTAAATAGATGCGCTCTTATAAAATTACAACCTCTTTATACAAGAAGGAAATTCTTCTTTATTTCACTTGCAAGGGATGTTGTTACGGGTCATATTGATTGCATCCCCTTACTATCTTTGTTTAATGTTTATTTTCCAGCACGTCCACTTAGACCTAGGCTGCAGTGTTATTTTGCCATGCCAAGACATGAAACAAATTATGGTCGTAATGAACCTGTCACAAACGCATGTCTTTATTTTAACCAATATGCAAATGCAATCGACCTTAATTTGAGCAGAAATGCTTTTAAGATTAAGATTTTCGAAGCAATTAAATAATAAAGATTATGTATTACTTAATTCTATATATAATATTACTATATCATTCTAGTCTAAGAAAGTAAAATGTACTTATAGATGAAATAAATAAATAAATAAATAAATAAATAAAGAATTTTGATTCGCACCCGGGTGCATCCAAAAAATTGATACCAAAGCTTCGGATCTTATCAGGTTACAAAAGTATTAAGAAATGATCGATTTTTACTCAAAGACGTAGAAGGTTTTCAACAGACGCCATTACCTTATCAAGGCGTGTGGGCGGTCGGAAACATTAAACCTTGGTTTAAAAAAAAAATAAAATAAATAAATAAATAAAAAATTGTGAAGCTATATAAAGATCAGGTGATCTATAATGTCAGAATGGCCGAAATTGTAGTAGTTATATATTTATGAAGGTAATGCATGTTGCCAACTATTACTCTCTTTGTTATTTATTCCTAAGTATATTATTTATGTTCATACTGTATTTGTCAAAGTAACGCATGTTGCTAACCGTTACTATTTTGTTACTTAGTCTTAAGCATATTGTCATTAAAGAGGACATGTTCTTCCCTTCTTCTTTGCCTATAGAGCTCAATGTCAGCTCTCGTCTTCACCTGCAGCTTAGCCTTGTAGGCCTCGTTCTTGGCTGCGAGCATCTGTCGGCATTCCTCATCAAACCAGGGGTTTCTTGCTGGTGGCCGCGAGAAACCTAGCACATCAGTTGCGGCTGATCTAATGGCTTGTTGGCATCGTTGCCATTGTTCTTCGACATTAGATGCTGGTGGTATGTTTTGAGTCGAGAGGTTAAGGGATACGCGTTGCGCGAAGGTCTTGGCGGTCTCTGGCGATTGCAGTCTTTCGACATTAATTTTTTTCACAGTATTTCTGTTTTTTTGTGGCGTGCTGGATATCCGCATCCTTACTTTGGCTACAACAAGGCAGTGGTCCGAGTCGATGTTGGCCCCTCGGAATGTTCGGACATCCAAAATACTGTATGCATGCCTCTTGTCTATCGCAATGTGATCAATTTGGTTGACTTTTCGTTGATCTGGAGACCGCCATGTCCCCTTGTGGATATCGAGGTGAGGAAACCGTGTGCTGGCTATAGTGGCATTTCGTTCCGTAGCGAAGTCAATTAGCCTAAGTCCGTTACCAGACGTGTTGTCGTGTAGGCTATATTTTCCGACAGTACTGCTAAAGATGTCTTCTCTTCCTACCTTTGCGTTAAAATCTCCCAGTACGATTTTAACATCGTACTTTGGTAGTCGCTGATAGGTTTTGTCGAGGAGCTCGTAGAAGCAATCCTTAGTTATATCATCTTTTTCCTCCGTCGGAGCATGAGGGCATATAAGGCTGATGTTGGCGAATTTCGCCTTGATGCGGATTGTTACAATGCGTTCGCTAATGTCTTGAAAACATAAGACTTCTTGCCTAAGTCTGGCACCTATAATAAATCCGCATCCAAATAGTCGCTGTTTCTGCTCACTATAACACGGTCCATAGTAGATGACACAGTTTTTCATATTCTTTTTGCCCGGCCCATCCCATCGTATTTCCTGGATGGCAGTAATGTCTGCTTTGTAGCAGTTTAGGGCTTCCGCTAGTTGTTCGCCGGCACCTCTCCTGTTTAATGTTCTCACATTCCAGGTGCAGATACGAACGTCGTTGTCCTTTTTTCGTTTAGCATGGTCGTCAACAATAATATCAGTCCTTTCCGAGGCTATTGGTTGCTTCGTAACAATATTTTTTTCCGTGGATGGGTAGTTAACCCAAAGCACAACCCACAACCTGGAGGGCCAGGCCCTTGTTTTGACCCTAGGACAGAGGGCCGGTAAAAATACCGATGTCAGTAGCCCATTTTTGGGGTATGAGCGCTGCCGTTGACCCATTGGGGGCTCCTCCGCCACCAAATATTTTCCAATACCCTGGTTCAGTAATGGAAATCCCTATAGACCTGGTGTTAAAATATGTCGAAGCAGCTCATATAGGGATTTCGCTACCAGTTCGATCAAACTGGAGCTATAGGCGCCACCGTTGACTCCATCTAGTGAATTCCTCCGCTTCCGCCTGAGAGTGAGTGCCTTAGTGAGAGGACACTCCTCCCCCCTCTCTCGTTTCCTGCCACCAACGACCTTCCACAGGGGTTCAATACCCCATCTCCAGTCGAGGTACTAGGCACCCACCAGTCACCAGCGTGGAGGTGAGTGTAGGAGTTGATAATGAGAGGCTAGAGTGAGAACGCTTGTGTCCTCATATAATCGCATCACTATCCTTAAGCACGTATGAAGGTTAAAAAATATATCCGTAGAACAATGGCTCAGTGGTTAGTTCCATAGATAACTAATTGTGGGTTTCTTGGGGCAAATCCCAAACTGCTTTACCACTTGCGAATATTAGATTAATCTCAAAGAGTATAAAACGGTCTTAAATGTACCATTCAGAATCGGAAATATTCGCTGGGCGAAAAATATTGCCCTGCAGACTCAACTTTGCTGGGTGCCTCGAGATGCTTGCAGATGTTTATTAACTCTGCACTTTAATTGCTGAAAATTGTACATTCTTGCAAATATGTCTCTTCGTAGTATGTTCCACTCTTGCTTGTTTATAGTAGAAGGATTTATTTTGTTTTTGTTCGAGTCGTTGTTATTTGCTTGTCTTAATGCCCAAATTGCGCGTTCTGAAATGCCACACTAAAACTGAGGATAGAATAACACCTGCTCTTACTTGTGCTTTCTAGAAAATTAGAAATTAAGGAATTGTTAGAGGATAGCCTTCCCTCAAAGCAGACATCGATGCCCTTGAAGACAAAGCATTTCTAGGTCTTGTGGGAGCAAATGTGCAATAAGTCCAATTCATGAAGTTGCGAAAAAAATTGTACCTAATATATTCATCAATTGGAATTCACTGACATTGTAACCTAATTTTCCAAAAAAAAAAAGATTACTAACGCATCTACTTAAGTGAGAAAGGGTTTCATCATTGTGAAAAGTTCCGCACACTAAACGATTGGAAAGTCAAAAGCAGACCCATGCTTGAGCTCAGAACCGTTCGTCTTGAGTATTGCAGAAGCTACCACTGCCTCAATGTTTTCTGGTGAACTGGTGTTTTTTTTGGAAGGCGCCCAGGGTTGCGATCTCAGAACATCCGTTAAAAAAGTAGAGCTCTACGGCAAACGCACGCTTGCAATGGAAACGGTGACTAATTGGACAACAAAACTATAGAATACCGGTGATATAAACCCATTTCCGCCCAGAACCCATTTCCATAAGCTATGGGAATTCACTCTTTTAATCGATCTATTTTGTACCATAAAGCGGATGAAGATTTGAAAATATCCATTCCTATTTCCATTCAACTAGTGAATGGAAATAGTGGCATAGATCCGAAATGAAGTTTAAGAAGGCTAGAATATTCATAGTGTATGTATACCAATACTTCGATTCCCATCCAGACGGGTGACGCAGTACATGAAAACTTCGCCCTAAGTGGGGCGCACGAATATAAACTGACCTCTAACAACGCAAAGTGTGGTAGTTAGCTAAGGATCGGACTTACTGGAGAGCCATGTTGTTTGAGGCCCAGGTTCACCCAGGACTGTAGCGCCACTTAAGTAAATAACCGTGCTTTCTTGTTTTTGAGGAACGTGATTTATAGTCGCGTTCCAAATTGTGGAATTCTAGCGAACAAGCAATCTAGCGATCCATAATTTTTTACTAAGAGATATTTTTAATTATTTTGCCATTACTTTATCCATAGACCAATATGTTAGTTATCCTCATATGAATGCGTTCTTTGTATCAATTATCAAACATTCATGATCTATCTTTGGCGATATCAAGTATTTTCTATCCCACTCATGCGTCATGATGAGAAATATGACAAAAGTTTGAGAAAATGGTCTGATAGTTCAATGCTGATGGCAGATCCTTTTCTTGACAGTTCATCTGCAGTTTTGTTACCATACATGCCATTATGGTCATAGACCTAGTAAAGTATTACATTGTGTTAAACGCCAAGAACCTTTAGCTCTATGCGGCAGATTTTCACAATCCTAGATTTGCATTCCTTAACAGTAAATGCTTTACGTGCAGCTTTTCTGTCATTAGAAATAAAGATATTATATCGAATCGGCTTAAGCAGCATCTGCAATAGTAGATATCTTAGACGTATTGAGCTTTAAATTTGTTCTTCTCTAATTTCTGGATAGCTTGGATAGATACGAGAATAGTCTTTGAAAGTCGTAGTAGTCAGAAAATTTGTTAAGTGAATCTGATCAGTCTTTTTAAAAAGCCTGTAAAACCTTTAGAAGCATGAAGCATGTTACATATCTTGAAATACATAGTTCTTCCATTTTTATTAGATTTGTGATGTTAATATAAAATTGCATGCATACCAGGTGTATCATATCATAAGGTTTATATATTAAAAATTGGTATTAATAATGATGATTTTTCTATTTCTTTATCATTTAGTGGTTCTGGAAAAACAACACTTATGTCAGCATTGGCATTCCGACAGCCTGGTTTGTTCTCACGCAAAGTAAATTTAAACAATCATTCAAATAATATTTACTTCCAGCGGGAACAATCGTTCAGGGTGATATCCTTATCAATGGCCGCCGAATTGGACCGTTTATGCATCGACTCAGTGGATATGTGTATCAGGATGACCTCTTTATCGGCGAGCTTACAGTCTTAGAGCATATTAATTTCATGGTTGGTATCAGACATGGTCACTTATAGAATTTTTTTAAATTCCTTATCTACCTAGGCTCATCTTCGCTTGGATCGTCGTGTAAGTAAAGGCGAAAGAACGTTAATAATTACGGACTTACTGGAGCGTACAGGCCTCCTTAGCAGTGCAAACACTCGCATTGGAAGTGGGGATGATAAAAAGGTGCTTTCGGGTGGTGAACGAAAGCGTCTGGCATTCGCTGTTGAGCTGCTCAACAATCCGCTTATCCTGTTCTGTGATGAACCAACAACAGGGTTGGACTCATATAGCGCACAACAACTCGTTCAGACTTTGTACGACCTCGCCAAGAAGGGCACAACAATAATCTGCACCATCCATCAACCATCGAGTCAACTTTTCAACATGTTCAATAACGTTCTACTGCTGGCCGATGGACGTGTCGCGTTTACTGGGTCACCCGAAAACGCCTTAGCATTCTTCGCCGAGAATGGATACCACTGCCCGGAGGCATACAATCCAGCCGATTACCTAGTTGGCCTTCTTGCCACAGATCCTGGATACGAGCAAGCTTCCCAACGGTCGGCACAGTATCTCAGCGATATGTTTGCCGTCAGTTCAGCGGCCAAGCAGCGGGACATGTTGGTCAATTTAGAGTTCCACATGGCACAGTCTGGAGACTTTCCATTTGACTCTGAAGTGGAAACATTTCAGCCACCCCTGTGGCTTAATACATTCTTTTGGATATGGCGACGGGCTACAATGTCTGTCTTTCGAGACCCAAAGATTCAACTCATGCGATTTCTACAAAAGATGGCGATAGCCATTATAGTTGGTGCTTGTTATGCCGGCACCACTGACATGACGCAGCTGGGAGTTCAGGCCGTCCAGGGAGCGCTGTTTGTGATGATATCCGAGAACACCTATCACCCGATGTATTCCATTTTGAATGTCTTCCCACAAGGATTTCCAATGTTTCTGCGAGAGACCCGCTCGGGGATGTATTCAACCGCACAATACTACATTGCAAACATTCTCGCTATGGTAAGACGTACTTTAATCTATAATGCATCTGAAACCTTTTATTGAAATTTGTTCTCCTCCAGCTGCCTGGAATGATAATCGAGCCTTTGCTCTTCGTAATCATATGCTACTGGTTTACAGGACTACGATCTACGTTCTTTGCCTTTGGTATAACTGCAGTGTGTGTAGTGTTGGTAATGAACGTGGCGACGGCATGTGGCACCTTCTTCTCCACAGCATTCAATTCAGTTCCACTGGCGATGGCGTATCTTGTCCCCTTGGACTACATCTTTATGATAACCTCGGGTATTTTTATTAAAATAAGGTAAGGTACAACATAAGTTGCAGGAATGTCCTCTTTGAATGCAATTTTCTCGCTTAGCACCCTACCGGTGGCATTCTTTTGGACGCAGTACTTTTCCTGGATGCTGTACGCTAACGAGGCAATGACTATCGTACAATGGAGTGGTGTGCAGAATATAAGTATGTTTTTTAAGCTGTCCTTCTTCTTTCTTCTTAATTATATTTTTCTTCTACAGCTTGCTTTAAGGAAAGTGAAGACTTGCCATGCTTTCATACAGGACAGGATGTCCTGGATAACTACAGCTTTAACGAGGCCAATCTTTATAGAAATCTCTGGGCTATTTTAGCAATATATATGGGCTTTCATGTGTTAGCTTATTACTGTTTATGGCGAAGAGCTAAAAAAATGTAGGTACCACAGTTTGTTCACAAGTTCGGCAATATACCTAGGGCTCGATTAGTATTAAACGTTTTTTTATCTTAAATAAAATTAAGTTCCAACGAATATACGTGCTACTTTTTATTTGTTTATAAATGGCTGAATTTAATTAACTGTTCTTATTTTATCATTGCAACAATGTGATACTTGTTTTGCTGGTATCTACAGTTTATTTAGAATACACTTTTTGGGGTTAAAGCTTAAAAAATCTCAAAAAGTTGTCCTCTAATTGCTCTTCTTAAAAATGTGTTCCACCATTATGGCCATTTCCATTGCTTTTTTAAATGACAGCGAATGAAATCAACGATAGCGTCTACCGTTATGTTAACTTCAAAAGTGAGCACTTAACCTGAGATGGTCAGACAGATTAGAACAACTATAGGGTCTTCCGACATTTGACATTTAAAAGCAGCCATATTGTTGAACATCTGCCAAATTGGCTATCGTTTATTTATTTTTTTTTTTTGCAAAATTTTCGTGGACGGACATAGCGTTCAACAGAACATGCAAAAGATAAAATTGTTTTATGAAAATGGGTGCTCTGTTCAGGTAACGTTCCGGGCGCTTCGCCTATTTTACAAGGGCCATAATCTTCCTACTGAGAGGTCTATTCGCAGTGTGGTGGATAAATTTGAGTACACTGATTCAGGTAACGATAAACTAGCCTTTGGCTGACTATAACTTGGTTAATTTTGCATCATGACTTGAGCCTGAACCCGCACAGAATTCAACTCAAAGAGGAGTTGAAAGAACCCTTTCGCTGAATGAGCTCTAAAGCAGTTGGAAACTGCTAATTTTCTAATTTTCACCAAAAAATCATCTTCAGCGATTAAGCCCATTTCTGGATTAATGGGTACGTCAACAAACAAAAGCGTCGAATTTGAGACAATACCAATACGCATGAGATCCAAAAGCTCATACGGTGTGATGTGGATTTTGGGGTTTTTTTTTGGGAACTACCACTTAGGTGGTGGCCTGACCTAAGTGGAAGAGCGCTATAGGACGATGAATTGTAATAATCCGCATCAAGTCCAAATTCAACAAAATAAGCTTTGTATGCGCTTACTCTCCGATGGAGGAAAAAAAGAAAAGCATGCTATCGAGGATACAGAGAGGTGGCACTTCGGGAATGATATTCGCCAGTTTTACAAATGTGTAAAACGTGCCAGCCTGGGATATAGGGGGCAAACAGATTCCTGTCGAGATGAACAACCAACAAGGAAATATCGTAGTTGAGATACGGTCGATGCTGAGGATATGGAAGAACCACTTCTGCAGACTGTTAAACGGCGATGACGAACAATATTCCGCTGTCAGACAGAACGAACCAATTAATATTGGCAACGACAGCGAAAACTGCCAACAACCCGACCTAAGTGAAGTAAGGATAGCAATATCTAAACTCAAGCTTAATAAGGCCGCCGAAAATGACGGCCTTCCCGCTGAGCTTTATAATGTTGGCGGAGAAGACGTAGTAAGTAACATGTAGCAACTCATAAGCCAAATCTGGTCGGATGAAAATATGCCTGAAGAATGGAACCTCAGCATCGTTTGCCCGATCCACAAAAAAGGAGACCATCTGACTGCGCTACATGATCCTATCCGCCGTAATATGTGAACGCCTGAAACCGTTTACCAACAACCTGATCCGCCCTTATCAGTGTGGTTTAAGGCCAGGAAAGTCTACAACCGATCAAATCTTAATACTTTGGAAATCCTGATCCTGGAAAAAATCCAAGAAGCCCAAATCGATACCCACCACCTATTTATCGATAGCCGCATACGAGAGCATTTATAGAGACGAACTATACAACGCCATGTCTAGTTTTGGTATACCTCCCAAATCGTCCATCTGTGTAGGATGGCAATATAGAATTCTCACTGCTCCATCAGGGTCGGAAACGACCTCACCGACACATACGATACCAAAAAAAAAAGATTTAGGCAAGGCGATGCGCTGTCATGTGACTTCTTCAATTTGATTCTTGAGAGGATTGTGAAAAACTCCTGAGCCAACACCAGAGGCACAATTTTCAAAAATCGGTGGAACTACTAGCATACGCCGACGATATTAACATCATTGGTAAAACTCAATGTGATGTTTGCTGGTATAGAGAAGGAAGCGGCTGAAATGGGTTTAGAAGAAAATGAGGGGAAGACTAAGTATTTGCTGTCAAGACGAAAGAAAACACAACATCGATGAATTGGACAGAACGCCACCATTGGCAGATATAACTTTGAGGTAGTACGGGACTTTGTCCACCTCGGCTCAGCTATTAACTCTGACAATAACATCTCGTCAGAAATTAAACGAAGAAGACTCAACCAAGAACTATACGAGCTGTACAGCGACAGACCTCTAGTCAAAAAACTCCGCAATGGACTACTACTATGCCTACAAGCTGAATTTTAAGCATCAGCTAAATGGACCAGCAATGATAAAATGAATAACTTTTTTGTAAACAAAAGTTATTTTGCTTAGTCTATATTTTTAGTATTAAGCTAGTATTGAGTTCTGATTTTAAAATAATCAGCAGTGTTTCTTTTTTTTGTGACAGATATCATTTTGACTCCAATAGTACTTTTGCAAATTCGGATTCTTCGTCATTTCTTCGCAAAATCAAGTTTATTCCGAAAGGTCTATTTTGTTTACATATTTCATTCAATATGATTTAAATTATTCATACTCTTTAATCCAGATTATATATATTAAGGTAGATATATATTATTTTTAACTTTCTCTTACAAGGAGAATGAGATTGTTTCCATAAAAATGTTCGACCTCGAGATTTTGATTGAATTTAACATTACGAGGATGTGTTTTTTTTTTTTGGGATTCCGTCCGTCTGCTGCTTGAGGAAACCGCACACCGCACTGTGACTCGAATTGGATGAAGTTTAGTCTCATGAAGAATTTGTGGGTTCGACTGAATCCAAATTAGACAATTTTGATAGATTAGATTTTCATTTAATTTGAATTGGGCTTCATCCGACATAAAAATACATTTCGTTCTCGTCTATCATTTGAAGCAGTTTCTGGCAAAATTCCAAGCGGATCGGAAGGTCCGTAATGTTCAATTTGTTAGTTATCAGAACCTTGTAGGGAAACAAATTCAAATCTTTATGAAATACATATTATTTGTAATGTCCGTCTGCTGATTGGGTATCAATATTTGAGCAGACAAATTTCTTTGGAAAACGCGTGGTTGCAGATATTGTTTCCGGTGGCAGAACTCAAAGATTTCGATAACCAGTCTCATTATGGCCCATCTGCTAGGAGGCATGCCGCAAATCTTGCCCCGAAATTCTCTTTGCACACTTAGTACGAACTCCAGAGTAAAATTAATTACCGTTATACAAATGAATACATCATCAAATTTGACTACGTCATCCCACTCAAAACAATCAGAACGCATACCAATATTCATCTTCATGTTGCAGTCTCTCTCTTCCAACGTCAGAGGCGTTTCCGATAGCACATTTTTTTTAAAATGTCGTCATATGTAAAACACCGTCATTCCTGTAGGCAGCACTCCAATTCCAAAAATACATCTTAAGTTTTACTTATCATATACATATCGAAAACTCAATAAAATCTACCAGTTTTGGGCTCAATTACAGACTCCAGACGTCAGCCACACACCTTATCAAGAAACCACCAAATGCCAAAACACATTTATAACAGACCAAAAGAAAGACAGTACCATTGATCAGCTGTTTCAACATTTCAAAATTCTGAGAAAAATAACCATTTTAGCCACCTACTTTCAAACCTCCCCATGTTACCAAATGTCGCATCTAAAAACTTTCGTATAATTCCTGAAATGAAGAATATTGAGTTCCTCAACTCACCGGTGAGTTTCATGAACTGATCTTGCTCACACACAATGCCATGTACCCAAATTTACTTATTGACAGAAATTGTACCTCCTTCACAACACCACACTTTCTTGGGTTGCAGGTGAACAAACGCCCTTTATGCTATGTAACAAACACTACGTCTACCGTCGTCCTCGTTCACCAACCAACATTGCGATCACGCAGTAAGCTATACAAACACGCTTTTGAGACACATGTATAAAGAATTTAATTGGTTATTTATCGGTCATTATCCGCACAGAAACCATATGTAATTGATGGTCTGGATTAAATTAAATTAATTTTTACCTGCCCAATTTTAGCAATATTAGAATATCTTTGACTGCCACTTATCTCATTATCTGACCAATCATCTGAGGAGTTTTTGTTGTTTCTCAACTCAGCTTTTTATATTTGGCATATGACTGTAGGATCCACCATCTTCTTGCATCAATTACACAAGCAACCATTAATGGCTAACAACGAGCATCTGGCGCCAAATAAATTCAATTCATGATTTCCCATTAAAACATCGTCACTTTTAAGTTTAAATTTATATTTATAATTATTTTTTATATTTTTTCTTTTATACAAATTTACAATAAACAGCTTAGTATATATAACATTTACAAATAAAATATTTCATTTTCTTTAACTTTAATACTATGCATTTAATTCGTTTCACTTATTACAATTTAGTTAAATTATTGTTTAACAATATGTTTTTTCTTTACTAATGTTAAACTGTATTTGTAAATATATTTCAGTTTTTTTTTCAAGGTTTTCTTTAAGAAATAAAAAAGATTCCATAACAAGTGTGATTTGTACAAAATGATAATAATTCTCAATTAGGAGGTACATTAAGCTTATAGTTTTATTTTTGTATAGTAATTTGCTTAAGATAAAAGTACTAAATAGATTTGTTTTTCACATTAATAAATATACAAACAAGTTTGTTTGAACTTCCTTGCATTAAATCTACAACAAAAACTACATTGCTAAAAAGGTGTTACTTTCCTTTTTGAAGGTCTAGAAGATGTGAAATTGAATTGATCGCAGCAATCACAGATAAATAACAGACATTTTTGTGAATTTTGTACACGATGACGAAAAAGCCATATTAACAAGGAATAGATCTTTAATTATGCTTTTAAAAGTTTTTTTGTTCATTAATTGTTAATGAATTTACAAGAATTAACAATATAATTTTTCAAATGCAATAATACATTTTTATTATATTTATTGAGCTATATTTTAAATTATATAAAAAGCAAAAAATAATTTAACTAATTTTTTTTTGAATACCCTGTAATTGTAATACATATGAATAATTTGTTTGTTTGGTAAATATTTTATTTAATATTTTATTACTTTATTGTTATTAAACAACATTACTCATTTGGTCTTTTTTTACGAGTGAAACCTCATTTACTTAATGAATTGTTGCAGTATTTTGGTTTGCAAAGAAGGTATAAACGTGGGCCCTAAAATAAAAGCTGGTCTTAGAAAATTTGTAAAATGTTGTTGCCTTGCTTTAAAAATTAATAAAAATACAATTTTTGAAATATTTGTTAAAAAATTGCAAAGAATTAGACCGAATCAAGAAAATAATAAGAAAGAAACACCTTAACAAAAATCATAACAGAGTGGTGTATTATTAAAACTCATGAAACTGTCAGCAACTGTCGGTTTTATTTTGATGTTTGTGAAGTAAACAAATGCAAAAAAACACGTCGCAAACGTTATAGTACGTTTTCACTGAGTTAGAACGCGTCATTTCAACGAAATTCGTGATTTCAACCGCAATGCGATCAATTGCGTCATACAATTTAAGATTCCGAAATTCGGCATTTTGCTGAATTATTATTCTAAGCTTGGTCCAACGGAATTATGTCAAATCAAACATTACCTTTTGTTCCTATAAAACCCATTTTTCTCCTCTATAAATGTTTATTTAAAAAAAATCTTTCAGAAAACAAATTCAAAATACATTTAATTAATAACAATCGAAGGATGTTCTCTTGCTTTTTATTTTCCAAATAGCTTCTGCAAATATCATTGGTAGCATGGCCTAATCTGGGAGTAGGCCTACCTACTGAAAAGTATCGTGTGAGGATACTTATAGTGGTGCTGATATGTTATAATCTCGGAATAACTTAACATGGAATTGTTGAACATGGGCCAGATTTGCGCGATACCCGTTGAGTCTGGTATTTGCTTTCTTGATCCCATACAAAAAAAAAAACAAATAAAATATTTTAGGGGTAACACGATCTTTAGAACCCAGGGCCTAGCTTTTTTTATACAACCATTCATAGCTCTCAACGGTTGAGTTGAGATAAGCTTTTATGGCAGTTGGAAGTACTCGCATGATTTCTCAGATCGTCGCAAGAGAAGGTTCAGTGAATTTTTTTTATGACAGTTGGAATTGGTTCTTTTTTGATGGGAACACTATTTTCAAATGTTGAATTTCATTAATGGAATGAAGAGTTTCGGTTTGATGGAATCGTACTATTAAGATTGCGAAATACTCGTGTCTATTTTATTACGGATTATTCGCGTATCACCATATTAAAATATGCTATAAATTTGCGACAACTGTGACTTTTGTTCTAATATTTGTGAATTAAAAAGATATAGAATAGAACGTTTATGCTATTAGCGCCTTAGGCTAAAATTTTGAAAACGCATTGGGTAAATGTTTATGGATGGCGATACAGAATTATGATCAACGAGTGCTTACTGTCGCAATTTGATGAATCAAAACTGAAGAACCTGTGGTTTTAATAGAACAGTTCAACCGCACACACATCTCACATGATAATGATATTGAAGAATGAGTTTCCGTATCATGACTTGTTTTGGCAATTTTCTTTTTTTTAACAAAGCTTTGGATACATTCAAAGAGAATTTGTTCGACAAGATTGCGAGAACTAGTTTCTCGAATTTTTCGCTTAAAGCGATTAAAATTGAGGTACAAATATTCTTAATGATAGTCAAAAATGGCGCTACTTTACTGATAACATCTTTAAAATGTTATTTTAAAACTATTCAAACAAACATTTAGCAACATATTTATGATTCTCTTGAGCACCGTATTTGTTTTACAGCTGCCAACATTAATATAAAGGTTGAGTCATTGTATGATAACAAAAACTATCATCTCCGAAAAGACGTATTTCTAATTTAAGAAAAGGGGTATCTATACATATGATTTCAACTAGATGATGCAACTTGCCATATAGCGAATGAAACAATCAATTTTTCGAACACATGTGATTCTTTTTTTTTGTAATTTTATTGTGCTCATATTAAGCTTAACTTTAGAATAATTTGTTTGTTTTTTCTTTTATTTGCCTCATTTTTGATGAAACTACACATTTTTTGCTGTTTGAATGTTCGGGTGTTCCACATAACATACCAATTTACGTGATTTTAATCAATGTTTCGAAGGAAATCGTCTTCTTCAAAAATACGTATTTGGTTGCTCATATTGACAAAACGTATCTCGAATACATTTTCAACAATCAATTTTTCGAAGAAATTCATATTTTCCAAAAAAAAAAAGTATTTCGAACATAATGACTTTTCCAAATTGCTTAAATGGCTCTCGATTACATGTGATTTCAATCAATCAATTTTCCGGAGAAAACCATCGTCTTCAAAAAGGATTTTTTCAAACTGAATTGCTATGCCCAATTTAGAAAATTGGGTCTATATAGAATGTAATTTCAACCAATCAATTATTCAAATAAAATCATCTTCTCCAAAAAGAAGTATTTCGAGATTGATGGCTCTGCTTAATTCTTTCTCAATGAAGAACAATTTCTGTGATTCATTACTCCATTATTGATATTGGACTTCGTAATGTAAGCCAAAATGTTACCAAACATTCCGTCAAAAGGACTAGCGAGAGCCATTAATCACTAGTCGGGCATTTATCGGATATTGGTTTCATCATTACCTTTATGTCTATTAATATAAAAACATTAAAAATCTAAATAATCGGTCATAATTTAATATACACTATGTTTTTTTTTTATAATTTGAGTGAACTTAAGGCGTTATGAATACCCTTTAATGGTCGGTTTCACAGTGAGAGCTTCACTTAGAGCTTAATCTACGCTTAATTCAACTTGGTGTTTCACAGTACCCCGGTACCGGTTAACCCCGTTTAAGTGTTGATATAGCCTGCATTCCAAAACGTCTAAAAAAAATGCACATTGTGAATGCACACTACTATTCTGATGCCAGGTAATGAATGTTTTGCACTCATTCGCATATCATTCACGATACTCTTTTAGCTTCTGTTGGCGCAGTAGATACTTTTTTTAAGTTTTAGAAAAGTAAGTAACATAGTAATTCATTTGCGTTTTTGAAGGCTTGATTAAGCAGTAACGCATAAGTAAGCATTTTAGAATTGAGCCATGACTTAGGCGTCCGATTTCGGTGGCTTAAATGTTGGCTTAGCTCCGGTCAGAGCCACATTTATCATTCGAAGTTACCAGCATTAGCACATTACCTTTGTTTAGTATACTTATTTTATTTATGGACATGAAATAACCCTGCAAAATTGTTTTTTTTTTTGTGGGAATATTGATTTCCTCAGTAAACATTTACTCTCTTTCAACGGAGCCAAACTCACAAGGCCATTTCGTAAAAAACCTGGGCCCGTTTTGATGTTATAAGTATGTATATAGACAAGGAAAAATGTTTTCTAGCAATACCTATTACTCGACAGCAGCTAAAGTGGCAGAAGACATTTTTCCAATTGACATCTTTGATCCATTCACAGTAGTTAAATAGCCATAAACTGTTCACAATAACTTGTTATGCTTTATTTTGCAAAACTACACTTTTCAAATTACTTTGAAACTCGATGAACTTAAGCCCAAACTTAAACTCTGCATTTTACATATCTAAGCTGCGACTTAAGCTCCCACTGTAAAACCAGGCATAAATGTTTTACCACAGTGCGGTCGTTAGAGAAGGTGAAGATAGGAAATGTTTTGGATGTAGTGTAGACTTACTCTATGCGTGGTGTCTGAACTAACTACTGGAAGTCACTGTTTTTTTGGTATTTGTTATATTCGCAGAACAATCCAATATTTAGGCGAATAACTACCGACATTTTTATTTTTATTTCTTTGAATTATAGTTTCATGCATTTTAAGGGGAGTGAGGGCGCTACCTTCAACTCAACAGGCGAACACATTATCACTACCCCGCGGCCACCCACTATCATTAAATGAAATTTGACCATCTTTAACTAATAATATGAAAGAAGAAGAGGCAATTTTGAAAATGGCATAAAAACCGCTTAAAGATATTTTTTTTAAATAACACCCTTATCGATTAAAGGAAGGCATTAGGGTCTCTGTTTATGTGAACTCGCTTTTATTTTTATCTGAAACGCAAAACCCTAAAATCTAATGCTTTAACCGCGTTATTTGTTATTTCAAAGGATCAAACACATCGAATGACTAACGTTTTCAATTTGTTCGAGAGACTATACGAATCGGCTTAGTGACGGCTCAGTGGTTAGTGCGAAGAAATATGTCAATGAACATGATCTCCATTTCATCCATGATCATTAAGTAGAGGCAATAGTAATGAAAATCGTATCTCAACTTATGCAATCGGATTCGGGTTTAAATTGTTGGTCATACCAATCGTAAGTACGGGCACGCTAATATTTTTAATAAAAAAGGTAAGATTAAGTATCTGTCCACACTTCTGATTGCAATGGTAACAACCGTAACTTGGAAAACAGATTAAGGAATTGGCATTTAAGGCAGTGAGCTTGACAAGATTAATGAGCATCTTAAAGCACAAGAATACAAGCTTAAAATCTATAGAGCTGGAAGAGCATTGTGAAAGGTTCTAGATTAATATGATAAGAGAGTAGTCTATCGGATATATCAAAAGTTCTAAATCTGCTCCACATAAAAAAAATTGCGAATTATGGAACAGATGATTCTTAAAACTGTTCAGCTTAAAGAGGGATACAATTGAACTACGGGGTAAATTAAAATTGAATTTAATCCCTGACACAATACCTTACCGTCATCAACCTAAATTCAAGGGTAAGTTCTAAATCATACTAAAACCTCCTACTTACGGAAGAACACAATCCTATCAAAGAAAATAAATTGAAAAATTAATCCCAACAGAAGACTCCTTCTACTCCATTGCATTTGTCACATCGAGCAGGACATAATTGCCACCACCATTCTTGCTGTTAATCAGCGTCAAACTTCGACTATTCGGTATGACATATGCTTGCGTTGACAATCCAATCGGGCACATTGACTGTGAGTTCTTAATTGGGCTCCTTTGGGTATCCAATTGCAACAGCTTCGTCCATTCATGATGATCATGGGAGTCGTCCTTATCTTTGCTCTCGTCTTTGTCAACACTTCGGCTGGCTCGTCTCTCAGTAGTGGTTGTTGTTGTTGTTATTGTTGATGTAATCGATTTGGTTGTATAGCTTGTGAATTGTATTGTCCGTTCTGATTTGAAGTTCACCACCGTCTCCTTTTTGACGAGATTCTTTGTCGATTCTGTTTGACGTAAGCTTATCTGCTGTTTGTTACTTAAATCCGATAGACTTATATTGTTCTTGAGGAGAATTTGCAGATTCTCTATGGAATCCTTGAGTGTTGCCTTCTCGCTCATTAAGTCGTGTTTCAGTTCAGTGATTTGCGTCTTCGGAGCAAATGATTGTTTCATTGCCGACTCCGGAGTGCTGTCTCCCTGTGGAAAGGCTTTTACACTCGGCACATGTTGACTACTGAAGGCGGTCATGCTCGAGCTATTTGAATGACTGGGCGTGATACCGGCACTGTAGGTCGTCGTGCCAAATGACGATGATATATTATGCTGTCGGCAAAGGGACTTGCGTCTTTGTGCTGTTAAATTGCTCATGTTTGAGTTCATGTCAATGTCTTCGGTGGATATATCTTCGGAATTGCCACTATTCTGGTTCGGTAAAGTGGTTGGATTCGGTTCGTCGACTATATTCGGCTGGGGTGGAGTGTCCACCAGTGGTTTTTTACCCTTAAGGAAGTAAGTTACCATTGTGCCTTTGCCTTTGACATTAACGTTGCCACGACATGTAAGAAGATAGCCACGGCTCTCGAGGATTTGATATGTTTCTTGAGTTATCTGATTAAAAAAAAAGAAATTCAAACGAAAAACAATTTCAATTAGGATTAAGTTAAATTTTAAAATTTAATAAAAAAGAAAAACTATACAAAATAATATTTTTAAAAGAATGTTAAGATTTTAAGAAAAACATATGAGAGGGCTACAAACCGCTGTACGGATCGTTGTATACCCTATCCCATCCCATTTGTAAAACTATAGATATTTTGACACTTTTTTAAAATTCCTTACGGTTTGGCCAAAATCTACGTTTTTTCTAAAAAGGGGGCGTGGAAGTGGGCGGATTTCAAAATTTTTTACACTTGTTCTGCTGAGAGCAACAAAGACCACGTGTACCAAATTTCATCATTCTAGCTCAAAATTTAAGGCCCAAAAACTGGTGACGTACGGACGGACGGACGGACAGACATGGTTAAATCGACTCAGCTATCGATTCTGAGTCGATCCATATACTTTGAGGTATATGTAGCTAAATTACATCTCTATGTTACAAACTATGTATCAAAAGAAATATACCCCTATGGGATAGGTTATAATGAGAGACTGTTAATTGTCCTATGCATACCTTACCATTTTCTGATTTGGCTTACTATCTGCCTATACTGGGACTTAAACCCATTTTCATACTAAGTACAGAAATCACATAGCGAAGGATATCACCCTGTCCTTATTGATAGAAAAAGGCCGGAAAGATAACGTGACATTTAAGTTCCCAGTAACCTTAATACAAGCTACCTATCTTAACCAGCATGCCTACATTAAAGATAAATCGGTACAAAAGACACTACACGAGGTAGTTTAATTAAGTACAATCCTATATAAGGCATATAAGCACAAATCCCCTGAATCAGCAACTTCAACTATGCCAAATCTACTTCGCTTTATAGTAGCAAAATGTCTAAGAAGTGTAATCCATGGTGCGAGTATCTTATTCATTGAATGCAGCACAAAATATTTTGAGAAAATTTATTATATAATTTTGTTGTGATAGGGGTGGGTAGTTACGAAAGTTTGTTTTGAAGAAATTCAGAAGTACAGAAGTAAAAAAGCCTGTATCTCGAGCGAGGGAATTCCCAGAAAGCTATTTTTAATGCAATCACTTCAAGGCAATCGTACAAATTTGAAATTTGTGCAGAAGTGGAACAAATTTAAACCTCGTTTCAAGGATGAAATTTGAACATTTTTCAGAAATTCACAGACACCTAATTTGAGTAATGAAAGAACGTGCAACGCTGACAAAATAAATTACATGTCAGTTGTCAGTTTTCATGATTTCAATTGGTGATCCGTGTAGCCTGTTGCTGTAGGTGGTTTTTTTTTATAGCACGTCCAATTTTATGAGATTTGCCATTTCATGTGAATTTTTTTCCCTTTGGCATTGGTGCAGAAAACTGTCTGTTAAAATGGATCAATTATAATCACACTTGAATTTCGAAGTGGGTGAGATTGGTTATGGAATGTTGCGGATGATATTATATTTTCACGTAGGCCCCAAATTGGAGGGAATTCTGGCTTCTCTTCATTTTATTGTAGGAGGAAGTGATATGTTTTATTTTTATGTATGGTCCGAAATAAATGCTATATTGAAGTGTTTTGAAAATGTTAAATCTGATGGATTAAGGTGCAATTTTAATTTTAAGGTCACCTTTATTTTTTTGCTGTTAAAAGAAGTGTAAAATATTCGTGTTTGATATAAGAATGGTGGCTCACTAGTTATAGACAAATAAAACATAAACAATCAACATGCTTAGTTATTGGCGGTACAGCTGCTTTTCATCCTAGCTCTCAACCAACAGGGCTCTCCGATTAGGACAACCTTTAGCTGGCTGCCTCCAGATACGCATTTTAATTTTATAATGTATGTGTACTGTTTTAGCACAGTGAAGGCTTTAAGGAAGCTGGGGATAAGAATAAATAAATATAATAGGAAGGAAAAACAGATGTTGGTAGAGTTCACATTCATTTTGTTCGGTTTGTGTACGAATCTTTATATTTCAGAAAACGTCCGATGATAGGCTTGAGGGTAAACAAATTTGCATTCATAACTTAGCGAGTATTGATGCTGTATTGTTGAGTGGAAGGTGTAGCTAGCTATTTTATTTGAGCATTGGTTGTTAAAGTAGCGATAAAACTAGGTAAGGCAGAAGATGTTCAAGCGAAACTCATAAGTTCGCAGTTCCTATGCCTTCTATACGTTTTTTTCGCATGCATGTGAATCCTATGTAGGAAGTGCAATGTTGTTTTTAGTGTATACCCTTCCAGATGTATGCGTTGAACTCAAGTGTTAAAGGCGTATGAATGGTTTATATATTGATAAAGGAAGCCTAGACATTTCGCATCATTTTTAGCGACTTCGAATATGTGCAATTATGCACGTTCCAACGTAGTACACACGTTCATAAGGGCGAACGTAGACTCTGACCATTTCCACGTCGCAGTCAAATTCAGAGCCCGAGTATCCAGCTACGTATGGTGCAAAAAAAAGAGACCACACATTGTTCGCTTTAGTGAGCCGGAGATTACCATAGTCTACAAACAACAATTGAGTGAGAGACTCCTCGCTGTGCACTCATCATCCTAAAATATCAACATCCAGTGGACACAACATCGCAATACCTTAAAAAAAAAGTACGGCTACTTCTTTGATGACATTGCGATGCTACTGTAGCTAATGTAGGCTAGTAAACCAACTACAATTTTTACAGATTGTGGTTCCTGATACGGATTTATCAGTGATTATTTTTCAAACAAATATATTTCCGCCTGCATTTACCTACCTGCACCCGCAGATACATTTAGCAACAATGAATTAAATATGAGTGTCTAATAAATATTTCATTGAATTACCTGTATGTGATCAATTAGACCGGTTGAGTCCATACGCGAGGCGACATTAACAGCATTGCCCCAAATATCGTACTGCGGTTTTCTGGCTCCGATTACTCCGGCAACCACTGGACCAATATTAATACCTGAAACCATTAAACCCACCATTTATATGCAGAATGTTAATTAAGCTAATTATCTCGGTGGTTTGTGGGTGATGGTTGTGTTTGCATGTGCGAGCGTTTGTGTATCTTTTATCTTACCTATTCTCATGCGGAAATTATTAAACGAATGCTTATTAAGATCGTCTATTTTGTCGAAGAGCAGCAGCGCATAGTCTGCCATGGCAGTGACATGACGAAAGTTTTCCATATCGCATGTGTTCGCTGTTAGTCCGGATGCAGCCATGTACGTGGCTCCAGTACTTTTTATCTTTTCTATGTATCTGCAAGCAGAAGGGAAGTGTATATTCGAATTAGTGTTTGTGTTCTAGGGTTTAGTCAATCAACTTTGAGTGTCACGTGCTCATAGTGTCGTAATTAATTTCCTGAAAGAAATACTAATTAGGATTTGATTTTGCATTTTTTTTCAAATTACATATGTTTCTGATTTGAACGTATTGGTGGAGCTTAATTTGAAGTGATTTTAGATTTTTTGTTCCAACACCTTCATTACCTATTTACGTCCCCAGTGTACTAGTTAAAGGGAAGTATTTTATTATTGGCTGACAACACAAATTATGTCCGGGAATGGGATAGGAACAATTTACATTATCACTTATTTACATACTTATGTGGCGCTACAGTCCGGAACGAAACGGGGCTCAACCAACATGCCTCTTTACTTGGCCCGGTCCTTAGCTTACTGCCTGCAGTTGCGCACCAACTAGGTTGAGGTCAGTTTCTACTTGTGCGCCCCACTTAGGCCGAGGCCTTTCTATACTGGTGGTAGTGTGTGGACGGTGGGCGGGATTTTAGTGCAGTGACAGAGACATGGAATGACCATGACGAATGACGACAGTACATGACGTGACTTTTGTTTAAATTTTCAGGACATTGATTGTGACTATGGAGTAATTAAGTTGCTATTCCCCTTTTCGGTATTTTCGTTAGTGTTAGTTAGTTATTAGTTTCGCGGTTATTTTTTTAGTCCTTTTCAAGTGTATTGCCAAAGGAAATTTGATATTTCCTGAGTCCTTATTTGCTTCCTGAGTCCTTATTTTGCGTCCGATGTCAAAGTAAAGTAATTTCCTTCATTCTTTTGAACTTTCTCTTACAAAGAGAAAGATATTGTTTTCGTGAAAATTTTCGACCTCGAGATTTTGATTGATTCTAACATTACGATGATAGCGGAGCCTAAAAAAGTGGTTTTTGGAATTCCGTCCGTCGGTCCGTCGGTCCGTCTGTCCGTGATGGTCTCCCCAGCCTAAACGGCTACACCGATTTTCTTCAAACTTCGTATACAAGCTAGTTTTAGTCATAATTCTAGGCCATTTTTTTTGTTTGATTTTAGCCATGTTAATAATGGTACCTGCCATATAAAAATTACACATAACCTCAATTTTCTTGAAAACGGCTCTAAAGATTTTGATTAAACTTTATACATACTATAACCATATTAGCTTCAACAAAACTGCATACCCAGTTTTTTCGAGAAAATCCATATAACGGATTTTGTCATTTAGGCCATATAAGGAAAATTGATAATTTGTCGCAAACTATTATGCCAAATTGAATGAAATTCAATATATATACTACTATTACAGCTTGAAGCAATTCCACATAATTAGTTTTAGCCCAACTATCATTAAACGGAATTTTCAGTTTTGGCCAATAACGGAAAATCATTATTATTCACATTGACATCTATTTCTTCAAATATCGGAGTAAACGTTCGTATAAACTCATTTCGACATTATTTATATCATTAATCAAAATGCGTACTATTTGATCTAACGCCTAACTCGCTGTGAAAGAGAAAGTTGCGTACGACCCAGTCGTGCACCCACCACTCGTTATTTTTTACTTTCCTTACAAAGAGAAAGATATTGTTTTCGTGAAAATTTTCGACCTCGAGATTTTGATTGCTTCTAACATGACGATGATAGCGGAGCCTAAAAAAAGTAGTTTTGGAATTCCGTCCGTCGGTCTGTCGGTCCGTCTGTCCGTAATGGTCTCCCCAGCCTAAACGGCTTGGTCGATTTTCTTCAAACTTCGTATCCAAGCTTGTTTTGGTCATAATTCTAGGCCATTTTTTTTTGTTTGCTTTTAGCCATGTTGATAACGGTACCTGCCATATAAAAATTACACATAACCTCAATTTTCTCGAAAACGGCTCTAACGATTTTGATTAAACTTTATATATTCTATAACCATATTAGTTCCAACAAAACTGCATACCCAGTTTTTTCGAGAAAATCCATATAACGGATTTTGTCATTTAGGCCATATAAAGAAAATTGTTAATTTCTCGCAAACTATTATGTCAAATTGAAATTTAATATATGTACTACAGTTACAGTTTGAAGCAATTCCACATAATTAGTTTTAGCCCAACTATCACTAAACGGAATTTTCAGTTTTGGCCACTAACGGAAAATAATTATTATTCACATTGACATCGATTCTATCAAAATTCGCAGTAAACATTCGTATAAATACATTTCGACATTATTTACATCATTTTAGCATAAATAATCAAAATGCTTATGATATGATCTAACGCCCAACTCGCTGTGAAAGAGAAAGTTGCGTACGACCCAGTCGTGCACCCACCAATCGTTTTTTTTTTGTTATCTGGCGTAAAACAAAATGTTTATTGAGCTGGGATGTTTGGGGAAAGAGCAAGAACTACCCCCGTCCGACGAGTTTAGCCGAGCAATCTCAAGTGTGCCGCGACCTTTTCTCCAGCATCGAAGTTGCCCCCATGGCTTACCTAGACTCACAAAAATGGTGACTTTCTGTTCAATTCATCGATGTTATCCTTTCGAGTTGACACCTCTGGTGTTGGCTGGGGAGTTTTGCACAATCCTCTCAAGAATCAAATTGAAAAAGCCACATGACAGCGCATCGCCTTTGCCTAAATCCTTTTTTGGTATCGAATGTGTCGGTGAGGTCGTTTCCGACCCTGATAGTGCAGCGAGAATTCTTCATCGTCATCCTAAACAAACGGACGAGTTTGGGCGGTATGCCAAAACTAGACATGGCTCTGTATAGTTCGTCTCTATAAATGCTGTCGTATGCGGCTTTGGAATCGATAAATAGGTAATGGGTATCGATTTGGACTTCTTGGATTTTTCCCAGGATCTGCCGAAGTGTGAAAATTTGATCGATTGTGGACTTTCCTGGCCTAAAACCACACTGATAAGGGCCGATCAGGTTGTTGGTAAACGGTTTCAGGCGTTCACATATGACGGCAGATATTGCTATCCTCACTTCACTTAGGTCGGGTGGTTGGCAGTTTTCACTGTCGTTGCCAATATTAAATGATTCGTTCTGCCTGACAGCGAAATGTTGTTCGTCATCGCCGTTTAACAGTCTGCAGAAGTTAGTTACGATATTTCCTTGTTCATCTCGACAGGATGAACAACTATAATTAGTATTAAACTATAATTAGTATTATAGTTTAAAACGTATGAGAAGGCTACAATCCGCTGTGCGGATCGTTGAATACCCTATTATCCAATCCTATTGGACATGGCTTAAAACACGATGTGGATTAAATATAAGAAATGACGCTGTGACAACAAATTGTTCAGACTGTTTATAAAACACTTTTACTGTTCTACAAAGAACAAGGCTTTTCTCCTGCATATGTTATGGGATAGTGTATAAAAATGGTTTTAATATAAAAACGCCCCCAAAAAGTGGGCGTGGGTTGAAATATGCTATAGACGAAATGTTCATTTACCAATGAGTCTGCTCTGCATCAAATTTTTTTTTTAAATTTAAAATTTGACGGAAAAAGTTTTTTTTACTGAAAACGCACCCAAAAAGTGGGCGTTGCAAACAACTCTTTAAAGACGAAATATATATATTAATATTGTATATGTATCTTGTTCAGAAACTTTTTCAAAATTTCTTAAGGTTTGACCAAAAACTAAGTTTTCTTAAAAGGGGGCATGGCAGTTAGCGGATTTTGAAAATGTTTACACTTGTTCTGTAGGCACGGACGAGGATCCTATATACCAAATTTCGTTATCGTAGCTCAAAATTTAAGGCCTAAAAATTGTTGACGTACAGACGGACAGACAGACAGACATGGTGTAATCGACTCAGCTAGCGATTCTGAGTCGATCCATATACTTTGAGGTATATGTAGCTAAATTATTTCTCTATGTTACAAACTACATATGTATCAAAACTAATATACCCCTATGGGATAGGGTATAAAAAGGATCCTTCGCGACACCTTAGTTACCACAATAGAGAAAGACAATCAACAGGTTAACAGAGACCTGTGTATGTATCTTTGTATTTTTTAAACTTTGATTTAAAAAAAGCCCCACTACTCCATTCCATTTACATTATGTACAGAAAAAACGCTTTGTGTACAACGTCTGCCACTTTTAGCTTAATAAACTTCAAAAATAATCTCAAATTAACTGAAATCTCAAACTTGTCTAGACTGAAAAAACACTTAGCATCTGTAAAACCATCTTACCTAAATCTCTCATCGCTCAGGAGCTCATCAAAATCTGCAATAATCTCATTCAACAGTCTCAAGCACTCAACACCTTCATTGTTCGACTCCAGCTCCACGTAGAATTCCGAAAAGTTTGGTATTGAAGCGAATAAAATACAAACACTGTCACATTGTTCATGGTACAGGTCCTATAAATAAGTAAAAAAGTTAGAAATGCCGGATTCTTATTATTTTCCCCGAAAAGAAGTTCTCTTAGCATGTGCAGCTGTAATGATCCTTCAAACCCATTACACAATTTCCAAATTGTTTTGTTATGCTATAACAACATAGATACCATATCCCTTCAGGATTCAACTATCCCACTCCGTTACATTCTCATGTGCAATTTGAATAAATGCATTACACGTAATGGGATTGCAAAGGTATCATTTAAAGTGCATCTCCTCTACACCCACTCCACCATACTCACGTCTATATTCTTATCTCGGCTTAGGAAATGTTCCGCCACATGCACGGGAAGGATATTCTCCAAAAGTTTCCTATTGTACGCTTGCAAGTGCTCCATGTCCTCCTTCTCCTCTAAAAAAATACGAACACACAGGACGAGAACAAAAAAATACAAATACACGTTAGAAAAACACGTTCCACAAAAAATATTCTCTTCGATTGTACAACACAGTAAACCCTTTCAACCGCACAAAACTTACCAGTGGCTTGAAGTTTCCAAATGAAATCCAATCTGTACGTTGCTTCCGTTTGATGGCTATGGAATATCAGCGCCAGGATGAAGGTGAGCAAAAAAATTAAATCAATTACGTATCGATATAAAGTTTCCTCGTTCCTTTTTCGGGGGCGGACAACGAAAGCAGCAAAAATCCGAAAGTAAAACAAATCCAAGGCTATTAGGATTCTATGGTTGAATTTCGTTTGAACCTCATACTTACTCCAATGAAAAGTGGATCTCTCTCCTTGAATAGTAGTACATCGAGTAGCCAGTGTAGAAGAACCCAGCTGCCAGGAGAAGAATTATTTTGAGTAGAAACCGGAGCACTTGGTAAATGGCACATGTCATCGTGGATAACAGGGTTAGAAGTAAAAAGGTCTGAAAGCCGGGCAATTAGTACAAAATGTAATCAGAAGAGTGAACTGCACTTACATTAATGACTAGGTAGTGATCACAGAGCATTACATTATCCACATCCACAGCATCGGCTGCCTGCTGATTACTACTACTACTACTAATAATACTGGCACCCATCGAGGAGTTGTTCGCTTCTGAGGGATGTAGCGTGTCACTTACATCCTCGAACATCTGAAATAAGGAAAAAAACATATGAGAATGCTACAATCCAGTGTGCGAATCGTTGAATACCCTATGCTATTCCATCTTTTAAATTCAATATCCCCCAAAAATGGGCGTGGCTTAACACTTTAAACATATTGTTCCAAAAACTACTTTTATCTGAAAAGGGGGTGCGGCAGTGAAAAAATTTTAAAAATACATTAAAATTTAATTTAAAATTTTATAAATTTAATGGCCCAAAAACTGGTGATAGACGGACGATCAGTAATAGCTTTATCGATTCAGCTTGTGATTCTGAATCGATCCATATATAACAATTAAGATATATCTGTCGAAATTATTTCTCTGTGTTACAAACTATGTAGCAAAACTAATGTGATAGGGTATACAAGGGAAAATGAGTTAAATCTTGATTTTGTTTTATGGGCGGCATGTCCTCCATAGATAAGTGACTGTACCACAGAACACCGTTGGCATGGGTAATCACATATTTGGTTGTTTGTTGTTGGTTATTTGTGTCGTCTCTTATCCCCGAGAAGATACTGATGTATCTTATTCTATAATAATGTCTTTCCTGAATGACTGTTTTGTGTACTTAATCAGAAATTCCATTGGAAGCCTCTATAATAAATATATTTTCTCCTATTTCTCCTGTTTCCTATTGGCAATGTGGGTAAACAATTTTTATGACTTGGAGCAAAGTGGCTCAGTACATAAGTAAAAGTAAAATGTCTTATCTAAAATTTTCCAATCCGATATTCGAAAAAACTGTTGTAAGCTGAAAAGGCATGAAGGCTAATATTAATTTTGTACGGTACTAACATTTGAAAGGCCTACATTGGTGGTTTACTTTTCCTTAATAAAGGATTCAGAAGAAGGCTGATCTTCAACAAGCTTGGCTACTTATAATGTACATTAACTAACTACATTTAAAATTGCCCGACGTAGGTTTGCATATCTTTTTTAAGGTTCTTCATTTAATGTTTGACTTTCCACTTTTCCGTTCGCTCTTCATGTCCTAGACATCTTAAACGTCAAAAAAAAACGTAGTTAATATCGCTTCTAAGCCTGTTCTCCTTGAAATTTTGAAAGTAAAATGCTCGCAATGATCTTCTTTATCCGTTTTTGATCAGTGGCGTTAAGTAGGACTGGGTTCTTATTTTTATAATGGACCCCTTTGCACGTTAAGTATGGGATTAGTTACCAAATTGTATGAGCCCTAAGAAACATTTAAGAGCAACATACTAAAGCCATGACAGACTCGTTGTTAAGCAGGGCCTAGTTTTTTTTTTAACGCCATTAATATGTCTTAAGGTTGGACCTACTCTTTTATACCGCATCCTTCATGCTATGTTAAGATGAGCTTTTCATAACCAATACTTGCATAATTTTCCAGATCATTGTGAGAGGAAGGTTAGTGGAAAAAAGAAGAAACCGCGATTGAAAGTATCTTGATGGTTGGGTATTGTTGAATGAGGGTAGACACTAAGCGGTGATAATTTGGACAACGCAAAGTCATTGCAACTTTGACTACACATAAAAGGTAAGAAAATCAAATATGCAACACTCCACAACAGATGCGAAAAATTATAAAATAAATTTAATGCCGAAAGTATGCAATTGGATGAGACTGCTTAGACTTTTACACAATAGGTATCCATCGATTAATATTATACAACTATACCACAACGGAGACTATGTCCACAAAGTATAAGATCGGCCTCAACTTTTGTCCAACGTTAAAGACTGTGAAACTGCAACGACGAACAATCTTGCGGTGTCAGACAGAAAGAACCAGTCAATATTGGTGACTACAGCGAAATCTGCCAGCCACGCGATCTAAGTGAAGATAGCAATATCTAAGCTTAAGCTTTATAAGGCTGCCGGAAATAAAGAATGAAATTTCTACGTCATTTGAAAGCTTTTATCAACCACCTTATTGGCTCTTATCAGTATGGTTTTAGGCCATAAAAGTCTACAGATGATCGGATCATTACACTTTGGCAGATCCTAAAAAAAAAAAAAAACAGAAGTCCAAATCGATACCCACCACCAGTTCATCGATTTCAAAGCCATATACGACAGCATTTATAAAGCCGAATTATAGTTTTGATATACCGCTCAAATTCGTCCGTCTGTGCAGGTTTACGAAACAGAATTTTCGCTGCTCCATCAGAGTCGGAAACGACCTCACCGACTTTTTCGATTTAGGATTTAGACAAGGCGAAGCAATATCATGTGACTTCTTTAACATAGGATTGTGCAAAACTCCAGAGCCAACAACATCAGAGCCATGTTTCATAAACCAGTGCAACTACTAGCATACGTCGACGAAATTGACATCATTGGTCTAACTCAACGTGATGTCATAGCCACGGTTGCTATTAAAAAGCAAAAAAGCGGTAAAAATAGGTTTAGCAATACATCTCAGAAATTAGAGAAAGAATTACTCCTGCCAACCGCTGTTTCTTCGTGCTATGAAGGCAATGTAGTAGTAAAGCCCTCACTCGAACTATTAAGGAGATCCTATACAAGAACCTAATCATTCCAGTCTTTCTCTACGGCACTGAAAAATGGGCCGTATCAAAAGCGGATAAAAAATCCTTGGCCGTTTTGATCGACAAAATCTTCGAAAAATTTCGGTCCCGTTTGCGTTGATGAACTATGGAGACGATTATATATTGATTGATAAGCCTGAATACCCAGTATCTTAATACAAATAATGTGTTGGCTTATAGCAAAACCCTTCTTAATACCTGAAAATTTCTTCTAGTCGTAACGACCCCCTTGTTTTTAGCAGCACTTACACGGTCATCGTGTATGTGTGGATTGATTGATTGTTGTGTACGGATGTGCAATTGGTGCACGTTATTCAATTTTCCGCTAGCGCAAGTCATGTCACAAAGCACAATGAAGTAATTACGTCAATCCGACCCTTACACACATCAATCAGCATGATGTTCATCATGAAAAATGAATCTTGCTTTGATTTTCGTGCATCATACTTCACCGATCACAGCCTATTTCCATATATGAGACATTTTTATTCAATTTAGCCACCTCTATTGACCAAAGCAAAATGTGCCCTTTTTGATGCGATAATTTTTTCGAGCATATCTGGCGGTATAGCGATTGCCTTGATCTCTTCAATGGTCTAAGGATTGTTGGCATACACTTTGCTTTTCAAATAACCGAACAAAAATAACTCCGGTGTGTTCAAATCTGGAGATATGGGTGGCCACTGGCCACTGGCCAGTAAATGTCGCAATTTGTTGACAGCACAGGCCAGGGGTATTTTGGTTACAGAAACTACATTGTTTGATTTGTAGTGTGGCATGGCGCACCGTCTTGTTAAAACCTTTAAGACCTTTTTCACACATTTGTGGGAAGACATAACAAGCCAATATCCACTGTATATTCAGAGTATTTAGACCATCCATATTGGGTCATAATTTTTATTTAAATGAATTCATTTATGGAAGGCACCTTAGCTAAAAACCATCATTTAGTATTATCTTCAAAAACAATTCATTTAATTTGTTTTTTTTTATTTACTACGAGGGACATTAGCTAATGTCTTTGTTCCAGATATATCGACTTAAGAAATGCATCGGGCATTAGCTGACGTCTCTATTCCACAAACAAAGATCATTCGTAGAAAAATTCGATAAACATAGTTAAATGATCATATCCGACCTAATTAATGCACCGGAAATTATTTGCATAAAGTCATTTGTATCTTTATTAAAACTAAAGCGTTTTAAATAATTTTAGGATTGCTTTTTTAAAACCATAGATATGTTTATTACTTAAAAAGATATGTGAACACCAAAATACAAAGAACTACATAAGATATTTGCCCCGCTATCCATATATCAACCCTGAGGTTTCATTTATTCAAGACCAAACACAACTCAGATATTATTAATGTGCAGTCATCTACTTCACGAATGGCTACGCATTATGTTGTCTTGCCCATTTGATCCTCAAGGTTATTAAATTAATAAGCAGGATCCAATATACAAAACTGCCATTTATTGAATCCATTCACTTGTTTTTATTTAACCTTCCACTTACAGCCGAAGGCGCATCCTTCTCTCGCATAAAACTGTAGACACGCAATGAACTTTATTGCATCCTTTCGTGAATAGAAATAAGAATAATATTCACCCATTATTGAAGAGTTGAATAAAGTCCTATCTCTCTCGGTGTTTCACTTTAAATCGGTATTTTGTATATCCTTGTGTTGGCATGTATCCTGTGGGCATTAAATTGCTTTAAAAGGAATTAAGTATTCTGCTTAGAACAATTGTTCATCTAGTTTTCAAAAGAGAAAACAAATATTTTTCTTTTTAATTTGGGGAAGATCCTTTGAAAGGCTACCACGAAATACTGAACAAAGTCACACTACAAGTGTATGGGATGTAAAAGCATTCCGGAAAGCTAAAAGGCGGGGTTTATATGAACAACCGAATTAATGTGAATAAATCCAAGTGTGCCACTAAGGGCGGATGTTATAATGCAGAAGCATCCTTAATTACTTTTGTTTGCCATAACAATGGCGAACAATAGAGTTTAGGTGAACTTTCTATTTGCACTGTACTTGGTATGTCTTAGTTAGCTGGCTTCTTTTATTTTTGAAACATGGAAAGTATTTCCTTTTTTTGTTTTACTCATCCTGAAAGCAGAGGTATGCCACGTGATTGCCTTCGCGGATAACGTTGCTGTCGCAGTCTCAGGGAAGCACCTTAATATACTCAAGGAACTTGTCCAGAACGCTACTGGTCCTGTTCACTAGGAAATATAAATTCCTCATTTTGACCCCCCGTCACTAGACATTTTTTGCACATTTTACCCCTAGATATTTTCGGCAAGCAAACCATACGTCTTAAAGTCACCCAACAATGGTCAAATATACAAACTATCCACTCAAAAATTCTAAACGAACATAAAAATATTCCTGAAAACACCGATTACACCCTTACCAGGTTAAACATTAATAAAAGTTTCCAGATCACAATCCGATTTATCGATTTGGACTTCTTGGGTTTTTTCCAGGATCAAGATTTCCAAAGTGTGAAAATCGGTTGTGGACTTTCCTGGCCTAAAACCACACTGGCGTTCACATACTACGGCAGATATGATCTTGTAGGCGATGTTGAGGAGACCTATGGCTCTGTAGTTGGCGCAGTTCAGAGGGTCTCCTTTTTTGTGGATCGGGCAAACAATGCTGAGGTTCCATTCTTTAGGCATACTTTCATCCGACCAGATTTGGCTTATGAGCTGCTGGATGTTACTTAGCAAGTCATCTCCACCAGCTTTATAAAGCTCAACGGGAAGGCCCTCATTTCCGGCGGCCTTATTAAGCTTGAGTTTAGATATTGCTATCCTCATTTCACTTAGGTCGGGTGGTTGGCAGTTTTCGCTGCCGTTGCTTATTAATATTAAATGGTTCGTTCTGCCTGACAGCAAAGTGTTTGTTCATCATCGCTGTTAAATAGTCTGCAGAAGTGGTTCTTCCATATCCTTAGCATCGACTGTGTCTCAACTACGATATTTCCTTGCTCATTTCGACAGGATTCTGTTCGAGCCTTGTATACTTGGTAAAATTTGCGAGCGTCCTTCCTGGAGTGGCAACTCTCTATATCCTCGATCGCGCGCTTTTCTTGCTCTTTTTTCTTCTTTCTGAAAAGCCGGTGTTCTTCCCTTCTTCTCTGCCTATAAAGCTCAAAAGCAACTCTCGTCTTCACCTTAGCTTTGCAGGCCTCGTTCTTGGCTGCAAGCATCTGTCGGCATTTCTCATCAAACCAGGGGTTTCTTGCTGGTGGGCGCGAGAAACCTAGCACATCAGTTGCGGCTGATCTAATGGCTTGTTGGCATCGTTGCCATTGTTCTTCGACACTAGATGCTTGTGGTATGGTGTGAATCGAGAGGTTAAATTAAGGCCAAATTAAATTGACGCCATTGGTACCGACCGTCACCAGAGCTACTACAATCATTGCTTTGTAGAAATGGGCCAGATTCTAAACACTTTTTGACACATATCCAGCAATACAATAATACTTTTAAATTTATTCGATATAATTTTATGCCTACTTTCACGGAAAGTATAATGGGGAATAATAAACTTTTACCACCACATGTACGGTGGAAAATACGTTGGCAACTTTCAATTGGCATAGTGTAAAGTAACTTGGTAGCTCTGAATTGCCAAAACAAACCAGAAGTGAGTGTGTTTACAGAAATTGATTGGGAAATTACAGTGCATGGATTACCACCTCATCATCTGAAATTAAAAGTAGGATCGGTAATCATTATGTTTCGGAATATAAACCAGCCACGACTTTGTAATGGCACCCGCCTTGCGGCGAAGAAATTAATGAAAACCGTCATCAAAGCCACAATTTTCCACGTATCCTTATGATTCCGGAAGACATGCCATTCGAATTGAAATGGTTACAATTCCAGTGCAGCTTGCATTGCAATGTCGATAAATACATCTCAGTGGCAGGCGTTAACTGTTTGCGGCATCAATCTTGAAAATCTATGTTCTTCACATCGCCAATTACATGCCGGCTGTTTACGTGTTGGAAATCCATTAACAATATTTATTTACGAGACAAAAAAACTAACAATGTTATTAATTAAGAAGCAATATGTTTCGAAAATTTTTATTTTTTCACCCAGTTCGAATTGAATATTCGTAGCTAAGGCAGGATAACATCTGTCGGGCCCCCTTTTTTAGGAGTTTTTGACTATACAGTTATTACTCTATAAAAAAAATAAAATCGCATGATCTCGATGGCCAATTATGTTTTCTGGGTTTTAAATTGTAATCCCAATAGCAATGGTCACATTGCACACGTAATTGTCACACTAACAAATTTATTAGTTATATTTTACTTAAAAAAGTCTAGAAAAAGAACATATGAAAAGAACAAAGAACTGAAATGCATGTGGAGTTGTAATTTAAAGCTTCAATAGCCGTGAATATAACCTGCTACTTTTTAGTTCTGCACATTGTCGCTATTTCTTAACATATTGAGAAAAGTCACCACCATTAAATAGAAATAAAACGGAACCGCTGGAAGCATGTCAAACATAAAACAACATGTTCACATTTTCTATTGAATTTTGGATAAAAGACAACAAAAACCTTGTCGAAGAAAACTAGCTTACCCGGCAAACGTTGTTTTGCCCTCAAATTTTCAAACGTATTTTTTAATTGTCATTGCGAATGCATGCTGAACCGGAAACTCCAAGCGTGGAATGGCAAGAACCATTCGTCGCCCTTTTTGACCGCAAGCATAGTGCCATTTCAAAGATTTGGTTGGTTTATATTTCGTAAAATTATGATTACCGATCTGACTTTCAGTTGGAGATTCAATTCGTCGATATCAATAATTTTCGCAGCCAATAAATCACGTTCGCTCAACCAATCATGATTTTTGTGTGTTCGTAATTTCTTTGTTGAAGTATTTGCACAAAACGGACGACGTCAAACATGCATTAATTTCATCGGCTGGCGTTGACCTTGGAATCACTGGTAATGTTTGCCGAAAATCACCTGCCAACAGAATCCTCGCACCATCAAACCGTTTTTTTATTGTTTTGTAAATCTTGCATCGTTTTATGCGTACACTCATCCTAAACGATCATCATTTAAAAAAAATTCCTCTTTTTGAGGCGTTTTCCGAAGAAAACCATTTTTATGTCTTAATCTATTATTGGGGTATATTAGTAAATCTGTAAATTTTTAGCTAAAATGTAATGAAATATCTGGCATTGACGTTAATACAGCTTTTAACTCCGATTCCGAATCGCAAATTCGAGAAGCGTCAGACGTTCGCATAGTCAAAACAATAAAAAATGTAAGTATTGGTAATTTATGGGAAGTAAAAAAAAAAAATCGAAAAAGATTCAAACAAAATAGTTAGACAATATTATTACGTACCTATTTATTTTAGGAAGGGAATGGGATAGGTTTTTGAACGATTCATATAGCCAATTGTAGCCTTTTCATATGTTTTTATAAATAACCTAACATCACATCGGCTATCTTTATGATCCCAAACCATTTTTTCAATGACAAATGGAAGGCAAGCTTCAACATTGGTCCCATAATTCACGCAATATTTAATTTTGATAGAAAATACTGGTTTTAAATTTGTAAGTATAAAGTTTCAAGTCTTTCGTGTCTAAGATTTCTAATTGATCCAGTCTCCCCGAATTTTTCAATCATTCTCTCCATAGTTGATGGTTTTAAATCACTAATGCGGCCATATTTTGTACGAAAATTTTGTAATGCGGACGCTGACCAACCGCCATTATTTTTAAAACATTACTCAACAATGCAAATGCGTTTTTCATTCGTATAGCGCTACATTTTTACTAACTGTCAGCTGTCACATTGTTATCTTTATTTTTTGTTTTCAACACAGTACTATTAAATGGCGCCAAATTCAAATTATGCGTGAATAATGCGACACCCTTTATTTGTATAGAATTCAGAATAGTTTCTATTTCAGCAGATTTAATATTGAAATGAAATTCTCAATGAATTAACGCACAACTTGCCTTGTTTTTGCAAACAAACCCCTAAAAGAAATTGAGATAAATTAATTTATTTTAATGTTATCTTCACACCATTCCTTCAGTATTACACTTTTGCCTGTTATTTAATTTAAATAATCATTTAAATAAGTATTCCCCATGCGGGAGCGCAAATAATACATTTTCTCGCCCTTAAAAATGGCAATTTTACACCATGTCATTAAAATCCTTCGGTCCGTTTGCAATATTGAAATGTTCAAATAAGCTTACAGTGCTTCCTTTATAGGACGAAGAAAGTATATTCGCAGCATAATTAAAAGACCCATAGAAGGACAAATCTTCAACATGTATAAATATAAATATACATTCTGACAAATTGCCAAACAACTTTTTCTCGGATTAGTTATTTTCCTTTTTTTAATTTTAATTAATTTTCCTAAAAATCCTAAAATCTTGAACGTTATTCCCACGGTCCACATAACTTCGTCAGGGCTGAGTATAAATTCGGTTTGCAGAATATGTATATATAAAAATATACTAAATTTTAAGTCCATTAGATTATTTGAATTAGGTACTTTAGAGGATGGATACACGCTAAAAAAAATTACCAACAATTTTTAAATTTTTCGGAAAAAATAATAACGTCCATTCGTTTGACTACCAACAAATTGTGCTTATTAGTGATAATAATGTGCTTAGTGGTAATAATCAGATACTGGTCTAATCCAACCGGATTTGACTTGCTTATCATTTAAGTGCGAGTGTTGATAAATGAAAATATTTTTTGCCGAATACGAATGGCAAAGTTGAGATAAGGTTTTCTTGACAATTGGTACCACTCTGATGATTTGTCAGTTCATCACGAGAGGAGGGCCAGTAAAAAATCATTTCGGTGCTGCTACGGCTGGGAATCGAACCCAGACCTTCAGCGAGGCAGTTCAATGCACTAACCATCCACTGGCCTCGTCTACGGCCAACAACGTAAAAAAAACATCAAAATAGTGCAATGGTAAGATACAGCAAGATCAGCCGCAACTGATTTTCTGGGCTGATTACGCCACCGCCATTTAACCACGGTTGATGAAAAAAACCAGGAATTCAGTTGTCGATACATGGAGGCTGAGAATCGGAGTAAGTAGGCATCAGCTAGATGAAAACTGCTGTTATATACAATTTGAATACCCAGGTATTACTCTATAAAAAAAATAAAATCGAATGATCTCGGTTGCCAATTATGTTTTTTTAGTTGTAAATTGTAATCCCAATCAGAATGGTCATATTGTACAAGTAATTGTCATACCAACAATTTATTAATTATATTTTTTTTACTTAAAAACAACATATAGATGTCATTTGATGCCTTCAATTTTATTTTGACCTATACGTACTATATTACTGAAATGCATAGAGTTGTAATTTAATGGTTCAATAGCCGTGAACATAATCTGATTATTTTTAGTTCTGCACATTGTCGCTATTTTAAACTCACTGCAAAAGTCACCACCATTAAAGAGAAATAAAATCGGAACCGCTAGAAGTATCTATTGCAAACAAAAGGCTTTTCTTCCTGCATTCTGCTCTAAGAATTTCTGTGCATGTACTTCGGCCATAAAACAACATGTTCAAATGTGAACTATTGAATTTTGGATATAAGACAACAAAAATCTTGTCTAAATTAAACAATTAAAGAGACTTTTTATTTTAAAATGTCTTAATATAATTTGTTGCCACCAGTACAAACAAAAATTCATGTCGATGTCGTCTTGAGACATCTCATCCTTAGGTACAACTCAACATCAGCAAAGGAATTTAAAAAGGATTTTTGTTTTTATTTATTTAAATTTGCATGATTAAAAGTACTTACAATTGACAGTCCAGTCATCAAGCCTATGAGACTCACAGTGAAAAATCCAAAGCACTGCGACAGCACTCGATTGCTATGGATTTTCTCCGAAAAACCCTTTGTACAACTAAGAGTCTAAAATTACAACAAAAAAGATACAATATCATTATTAAATATCTATACCATTCCCTTGAAAAATATTTTCATTTTAAAAAGCATACTTTTACATTGAGATCATAAGAAGCGACTAATAGAACTACATATAGCAATAGGATAATAGCAGCACCGGTTGATAGATAAGTAAAATAATTTCTGAAAATATACGAAAACAATAGTTAAACATTTCTATCCCTCCATTTTTTTATGCATTTCCAACTCACTGCTTAAGAACTAAAAGACGCATAAGCGTTGTCCCTATTAACACTATAAGACTGCAATAGAAATACAAACTTAACATTCGATCCGGTTCGGATGAGTACTGTAGAAGATGTTCTCCAATTAGTATTGAAAAAATCACAAAAACTCATTGTCACCCCTTACCTTTCTTTCTAGAGATGACTTCTTAAAGGACAACAGCACCGACTTACAGTGCTCTGATCTCAAATGATCTATACTCCTCGCGTCAATGGCACGCATTAGATACTCGTTCACCTCATCCTCGGGATCCTTCATCATTTCCGAGCCGTCTGTGAAACCAAGTCTACACAAGAACATTGTTGTTATTTTTGAAACAGTTTTTGAAGAGGACACTCACTTTGAGGCGTTCTTCTGTGTTCCGTGGCCCATCATTCGCAGCTCTTTTGATATGTTTCCATTAACTTGTAGCTTGTTGCGAGATTTCTTATTCTATAAATACAGATTGGTTCAGAAAGTATCACAGAAGTAAATGAGTGCCAATTACCGGTCTATAAGTATCTCCAGGTACGATTAAAAATGTTTCTATTTCATGGTCCTTAATGTAGGAGTTGCGCTCGTATCCCTTGCCTTCCTCGACTTCGTAGTCACCGTCTAAGCACTTGAGAGTTTCTTTGGTAATATGAACACGACTGTAGGGATGAGGGATTAAATTTAATCGGAATTAATTTTTATTAACAAAAAATTATATTTTTGTGGTTTTATGGGGGTGATGGTGAGTAACAACGATGACTCAGCCAAAGACAATAAGGATTACACCCATTGGAGTCCTTTATTCATTTGTAGACATTTTACGAGTTAAGTTTGCCTTTTACGTTCAGACGGATGGGCATCCTAATTGTAAGGGATATTCTATTGGATTTTAATTATTCTTCAAGGGGCGAGTTCTCGAGAGGAAATAAGGTTCATTTACGTAATTGCTTTGCAATCAAATTGTTTATGTGCGCAAAACAATCGAGTCATTGGTGAGAGGAACTCGAATTTATGCGGATTGTAATTTAATAGAATATTTGCTGATCAAGATGAGTGACCAAGATTCCTCTGCAAGCGATGATGATTTTATTTCAGAGGTAGAGAATTTAGGAAATTTCAGGATTTATTTTAATTTATGGACCAATTACAATCATTGTCTCAGTCATTCTGATACAATAGTATGGACTTTGTTTATCGTCCCAGATTAATTATTTCTTGAAGGTATAATTTAAGATGGTAAGATAACGGAATGTTAAGTTTTTAAATTAAGGAAACCAAAGTATTGTCATTAAAACCATCTGCCAAAAAATTATCATGTCATAATAATTTTTAGATATCAAACTTCATTGATTCTAAGGGGAATATAAACGATATGAAAAATGATGAAACTTTTAATCTAGTATAAAGTTACAATATTCTGTGAGCATTTTCATAAACTTTTAAAGTACAACATAAATGAGACGAAGTTTTGGAGATTGTTTTCTTATTTTGAATTCGTTCCAAAGCTACAGAACGACTCTAAGGCCTTAATAATGGTATCCACCACCTGGATTTTTTTGAGCCATGAGAGATTTTGGAATTTTATAAAAATGTACAGAATTTCACGGTATAATGTATGACACGCGTTGGACACCTTAGAAGAACTACACAAATATCGGGTGTTCAATGATTTACTGGCAGCTGACAGTTCGAGGTTAGTAAAAATGTTGCGCTATACAAAAGAACAACGCATTTTCATTACGGAGCAATATTTTAAAAATAATGGACCATTCTTCTTCGAAAATGCCACAGTTTACCATCATTATTATCATTTTATTGCCAGACTGAATGCATGAAATTTAGGGACTTTAAAGAGCAGTGCGTAAGCTTATTCCACTGCTAGTTCATTTCTGTTGGGCGTTAAATCTAGTATAATTTATTGCACTTACATTAATTAATTGATGGTTAGATTGTAGAACGAGAGCGAAATCTGATCGGCGTTAACATCCAGTACCCACAAATTGTGCTTATTTTACCTGTAAGTGCGAGTGTTGATAAATGAAAATATCTGCAATAAACAACCCATAGATCCTCAAATTTTTTTCAAACCTAGGTTCACCCTTCATTTATATGTGTGAAGTTATTATTATTGTCACAAAGAAAAGGATTCCTGTTTAACACCGAATCCGAACGGCTTGAGAAGATTACCATGACAGGGTTACTATTGGATGTTTTTCAGAACGGCAACACTATAAAAATTTCAATCAGAATGACATGGAAAAACTTATTATGCTCTACTACCTAACGATGCTAAAATTGTGCTAGCGTATTTTAACGCAAAGAAAGGAAGAGAGGACATCTTGAGCAGTATTATCGAAAAAAAAATACTCACTACGTCTTGCAAAGGGGTTAGGCTAATTGATTTCACTGCAAATGCAAAGATTACCGACAAATGCTGGCAGGCAAAAATGAGGCCTATACGGAGCAAAGCAGCAGGTGAAGACGAGAGCTTCCATTTAGGTTTATAGGAAAAGAAGGAGGACAAAGCCGATTTTTTTAGAAATAAGAATAAGAGCAATTGCCATTCCAGGATATGGTCGTTATTTTTACTGAAGTGCAATACGTTAAAGACAGTTGAGACACAGTCGATGCTGAGAATATGGAAGAATGGAAGAACCACTTAATCTGCATTTGACAAGACCTTAATTGGAAAAGGATGTTTGCTTTTGACAAATAAAACTATAAAATCCACGCATCACATAATATTTTTTGTCATGTAAGCGCAATGATCGTCCGACAGTAAGTGTAAGAATCTAATCCTTCGTCGAAGCATAAACAAATCCTTTACAAGGCTGCTTGAAATGACGGCTTTCTTGCCGAGCTTTATGAAGCCGGTGTTGATGCCTTGGTAAGTAACATTTACCAACTCATTAGCAGAACTTAGTCAGGCAAGTAGACCTGAAAGGAACTTAAGCATCGTTGCCATGATCCACAACAAAAGAAGATCATCTAAACTATTCACGTGGGTGGCCGCGGTGTAGTGCTTATGTGTTTTGCTGTTAAGTAGTAAAATCCATGGAATTATATTCCAAATAAATAAAAAAAAATAAAATGATTTTGTCATTTTTTTTGATTTTAACGAACACAAGAAAAATATCGACTTGCCGAAAAGTTAGTTCGAACACCACCGATGACGTAAGTCTCCACTATTGTCCACATCTTTCCAATTGGGGAATGAATGTGTGCGAATGAAATAAATGGTTCTTTGGGAGGGGAGCACGAGAGAGAGAAGGATAGAGCATTCACGCACATCTAGACTCTAGAGTTCTAGACCCGTTCTCGTACGTTCTCGGTAGAGAAGAGCGAGAAGCGAGAGAATTATGCAAGTGTATGTGTGCGATTTCTTGAAAAATATCCTAACCTCAGCAGTAGTACGAAGTTTCACTTCTGTCGCGTAGATCTCTACGCACACTTTTTTTTTTTTAAATAAAGCACAAATTAATCAATATATTGAGGAAAATCTTTATTCGAGGTGTTAGATTGGTTCATGCCATTTATTGTTTAAAAATAATTCCCTTCAAATGTTGCCCACTACTTACTCTTAAATGGTCCATTCTGGTCCACATTTTCAAGCATATTGGCCGGTATTCCATGAATACCACGAGATATGTTGGATTACAGAGCTTCAATTGTTTCGGGGTTATCGACGTAGACATGAGATTTCACATATCCCCATATAAAGTAATCCAAAGGAGTTAAATCTTGATGGCAAATTGATAGGACCATTTCTTGAGATGACAATAACATCTCCATTGACAGTAACATGCGATCCTTCCGCTTTTTTAAAGAAACACAGTCCGATGATGCCGTCTGCCCATAAACTGCACCAAACAGTACATGTTTTGGGTTGCATTGGTAGCTGTTTGGCTGCCTCTGGCTGTTCAACGTACCAAATACGGCAATTTAGCTGATTAAGGTAGCCGTTTAACTAAAAATGTCGACCCAAATATGATCCAAGAACTTTATAACAATTTTAAACTGAGCAATGATTTTGGAAATAAGTTTCCACAATTATTAGTAATCGTTGTGCCGGCGCAAGCCTATTCATGATGAAATGGCAATGCATATTGAACACAAATGTAAAAACAACAACGCTATTAAAAAAATTAAATCTTATTAGATCACCCGTTGTTTATTTAATTTTTCTGGGGTGGGGTGAATGTCAAACCTCGATGTTTCTAGTATTTATATTTACCTCGTCATTCCATGGTAAACACACAAATAAATTTCAAGAAGTAATGCACCAAAATACTTTCATGCAGCCATTATGATTGCATTCCATTGAAAACGTTTTCATCCCGAAATATCATACGGTAGAGGTAGCCTAACGCATTTCTCATACCGATGGTATGTTTTTCGTTGCTCATTCCCCGACAACGTACACGAAATTGCTTGCTCTATTGCGTTAAATTCTAAAATTGAATGATGACTGCAATACCAACCACTCCATCATGGTTCCGCACTTCTTAATAAAAACAACACTTCAACTCAACGCAGATATAGGTTTTTTCACTATACGTGTCAACCCCTTTTCTCACTCCATTAACTTGGCTCTTTGTTAGTGCATTTCTCATCAAAAACATAGAGGCATAGAGCTGTTATAGCGTGAGGACATTTTTAATTTATTCACACACAAACAAATTCTTTTCACTCACCCTGGTATGCCTCCACTCTCCATATAGTTGGCTAGTGTAACGTCATTTGACCATACATCAAATTGCCATTTCACTAGACCCAACACTCCACAGTGCACACGTCCTGTATGGATGCCAACCCTCATGTTCACATTGACGGCCATAACCTCGCGTACCAACCTACAAAAAAATTTTTTTTTGTGAAATGATTCCACACACACTTGTCCCTTATAACACATACGCAATGGCATCAATCATGTCCAGGCCCATCTCGACAGCACAATGGGCATGATCCGGCCTGGGTTCGGGTAGACCGGAAACACAATAATAACAGTCGCCCAGCAGCTTTATACGCAGGCAATGATGCTCGGCTGCTAATCGATCAAATCTGTAAGGAACTGATGGTCATGTGTCGGCTCTTGGTTTTGATTAATGCGATGCAATTTACCTGGCGAACAATTCATTAAGAAGACGAACAAGCTCCTCAGCCGTGCACTGATCCGAGAGACTTGTAAAACCACAGATGTCAGCAAAGAGAATGCTGTCAAATGGTCAAACAAAAAAAAGAAACAAAATTTAATTTTTATTGGATTTTAAAAGTAAAACCGTCCATTAGCGTCAAGGATATGATTTATTCCTCTATTATGCACGACACTGCATGTTATCAGTGTCATAATATCATTCGACAATTATTACACCCGTATAGCTCAACCGAAGGCGGTATCTGAACGCGCTCGTTATCGAAGCATTAAAGGAAATTACAGGCAACATATGGATGGAGACGAGTCAGCTTACCTTACGTTCTCGTGTCGTTGTATATAGATTTTGTGAAATTGTGTATCTCGAGGCTGTCCCGCTATATCGTCCTTCATTTCCATAGCGACATGTCGCGGAAGCACCGATAGCAGTAGACGTTCCTAGATAAAAAAAAATATCAAAAGGAAATTCCGTTAGAAATATTATTTCCGAAAGGATGGTTCAAGAGAAAAAGATTTTGTTAAAAAGAACACGCTTATAGGATTTGTTTTAGGTTAGGTGGTATGTGATTTTTGCTGAACGAAAAAGTTTACTTATGTATGCATGTGGGTCTTTTGAATGATAACATCATTTGGAATATCTTTACACAGTCTAGTCGAGAATTCGCAGTTTCAGGGATCTTTAAGAATTCAATTTAAAAAAGGTAAGGGGGTTGCTTTTTCTGTAAGCTATACTGGAACAACGACGCATTGTAATAACCTATTATTGCATTGTAAACGCGGCCCTTAGAATAATTGTCAACGCCTTAAGGAAGCTACATTACCAAGCCGCATGTAATATGTGTTGGAAAAACCTACAGCATCTGTCATTGGTTTCAGAGAAGAATATTAAGTTAGTTTAGGTTAGAGTGGCTGCCAGCGATTCGCCAGCACACTTAGACTAGTTTTTGGTCCATTGTGATACCACATGGATTTCGTTCACTCTTCTTGTTGACTTTTGAGAAAACCAATCTGAGGTAATAATGAAACGGAGGAGACTTCTCACTTCCGTTTTTTATTTTTTCAAATCGCTGAGATTTTGAAAGAAGTAAGCTCCAAGATGAAGTTTTCTTTTGTTTGATAGGGCCGGGCAGTTACAAAGAAGATGAAATATTGTTTATTCTTCCTCTTCGTCCATATACAGCTCCTGCGAAATCGTTTGTGTGAAGGCCTAGCCTTTCTGCGTGACTACCAATTAGACAGTGTCCAGTGATGACCCCTTTGGCGGCGCTAATATGTGGTCTAGTGATTAAAATCAGTCCCTTGGATCTTCTTAGATCCAGCTTTGGCCAAATTTGTTTTGTTATTTGACATCTGAGTTTGATTTGCATGTGCTGTTAGCATGTGTACCTAGTGTACCCTTGTCAGCGACTGGTAGTTTAGTCCCATCTCTGGCAAGTTCATTATGCCCAGGCACCCAGCATAGGTGAACGTTAAACTGCTCTGATATCTTTTGCAAATATGTATGAGCGGCAATCTAGGGTTGTCTTTTAGTTTGTTGAGACTGATTTCAGGGATTTGATGGCCGCTTGGCTGTCCGCTTGATAACTGTTAAAGTTATTCAATGTTTACATACCGATATAAAAGATGACATATATATGTTTGTCGAACTTCATTGTTGATTCTAATTTTGCGCTCGATAATTTTCTCACAGGCTTCCGATGGCTGCCACGGTGGCGGGTACAATGGAACCCGTTTGATAAGCTAAGCCATTTGTACTATGCTGACGATATGGTGCCCTTAACCAAATGAGTCATTCATTGCAACAGAAAGGGGGAGGTGGTTGGCTTAAGGATAAATGCCAACAAGACAAAAATATTGCACACTAGCCTAGTCCAACAACAGCAGGTTATCTTGACACGGAAGACCATAGAAAAACCTAGATATGAACAATTTCTATACTGTAAGTCGGCAGTTTTACAGTTTTATTGAGAAATTATATTGCTTTCAATCTATTTCAGTAAACCAAGAAATGTTGGGGCTATCTATAATACCATCCAATAGGATGTTTAAGTTTTAATGCAAAGTGATATACATAATGAAAATATACATAATGTTCATCGGTTCAGAAAAGAAAAGGCGATTAATATGTATTCCAGTTTGTGCATCCATTTGTATACATCCGTTTTTGTCAATGTCATATCCAATATCCAATATCCAATATCAATATCCAGCAAGTGTGCACGTAAATTCGTAGGTTGACACAAAATTACCGGCGTCGTAAATCCATGCAAATATTAGAATGTGGCATATCGAAAGGATTCTATTGCGGACTTATATACTTATTTCACTTTTCTACAGGTTGGTTTATTTCTTGAATTCAACCGATTTACAAAATGAAAGAAACATGCCTACAAACTACAGACCCATTGTTTTACTTCCAATACTCTCACATATATTCGAAAAATAATTGTAGGTATACAAGATTGTTAAATAATTAGAAAGGAATTTATTAATAGGCACACACTCTCTTAAAACAGCTGAACATAGGTGGCGAAACCTCAGTGGGTGCGCCATTTCAAGAGATATGTGGCCTCGCTACAATAAGACAAAAACACGCGACCTCTTAAGCAGATCCCGTAAGGAAGTCTCCAGGGTGATAGCAATTACCACTGGACACTGGCCCATCGGTGACCATGCTGTTAGAATGGGTATACCCCACAACACCAACTGTCGCAGTTGCAAGGAGGTGGGGGAAAAGGAAACTTTAACTCACTTTCTGTGCAAATGCCGGCTTTGTCAAGAGCAAGACAACGAACTCTAGGCAAACCTTTCTTTGACAATATCCGCGACCTCTCTGATAAACACATCAAAGAACTGATCGCCTACCTTAATGTCACTGGTTGGATTTAGTACACGCCAACTAACAACAAGATATAACATTTAACCGCACGAGTATTTGGCATCAAAACGGCGCACTCCAGCGCTAATTGTGTTTCGTCTTGTACGAACAGCCAATCTAACTAACTAACTAACTATTAATAGGCGATTGTTTTTAATGAAACACCAACTGAATACTTGCTAAGCTATGCATCCCATTAATGAATATCTGCGATATGGAGAATCGAGAGCTGTTTCATTGGATATTTCATAGGCTGTCGATCGAGTTTACAACAAATTACAAATTCACAGCATGTAGTCCATATTTTGTGAATTTGTCTTTACAAGTTGTGGAGATTATTAAGACGCTGGAGTGCCACAAGGACGCATTCACTGGCTCACTCTATTTCTGCTAGACATTAATAATTCTGATGGAACCACAAACAACCGTATTTTTGTTAAGGATAGTACATTAATCGCTACCAACACTAATGACAGACCTATTATGTGAGTGAAGACCTACACAAAATTAAACGTACAATGCGGAAAAATAGATTTATGAAGCTCGATGTAATCAGAGATTCGCAGCCTTTACAAGACAGAACCAGTCCATAGTTCCCCAAAGCAAAAATGTTCTAGTCACCACAATTGTTTTATATAATATATCGTGTCAGCAACATGTAACCTCTATTCTGCATTAGTGACGATTAAACTTAGCTATTTTTTCACAGATTAGAAATATTTATCACCGATAAAACTTCTTTGGCTCCATGAATCACAAGTAAGAACAGTTCTTGAATACTGTTTTCATGTTTGGAACTTTAAGAACTATATTAACAGATGAGAAATTCGCTTTATATGACCTTCAGCGAAGAGTTGTATAGATTTTTCTATTAATTACACGTATTAACTATAACGGCAAATGTTCAGAAAAGCATAGTAAAATCGAATAAATTGTCAGTTACAGCTCATAAACATAAAGTGAAAAATGTTATTTAAAATATACTGCAGTCCGAGATAGGAGATTAATCAACATCTGTAAGCATAATTTCCGAGCAATCTTTAAGCGTTATAGGTTCGACATATCTTAGAAAATTCGACTAAAAAAATAAATGGTGGGTACACGACTGGGTCGTACTTAACTTTCTCGTTCACTGAGAGGGAGGAGCAACATCAATTAAAAAGCAATATTTAGGCAAATTATAGAAAACGATTTCATTCATTTAAAAGAAAAACATTATGATGAACTTTAATTATATTGGTGGCCATATGAAATATAATGATTTTCTGTGGCACAAGCAGGATTGTAACTTTTACGCCGAAAATTGATAAAGGCTTAAAAATCAAGTATTTAAAAAAAATATGACTTCAAGTGAAAAAAAAATTATTAAAAAATTACGGCCCCACTTACAATAGGCCCAAGTTCATCCCGGACTGTAGCGCCACTTAAGTAAGCCACACTCACAATAAGCTACAACACCTTTTCGGAATCCTAGAACTTCCTCCTTTTATAGTATTTTTAAACCAATATATTTTTATCAATACTTTCTAAAAAAATTGGCCTTCAAACTCAAAATAACATATACGTAGCTAGTAGTAAATAACGGGTGATTTTTTTAGAGTTAAGTTCTTCAGGTTGGCAGCACTGGTTAGTAATGGTGTCATCATGTCATCTGTCAAAGTGAAAAGTGTTTAGTATACTCTGCCATTTAATCATGGAATGACTTACAAACGAGCAACGATTGCAAATTATTGAAATTTGTTATAAAAATTCATGTTCTGTGAAAAATGTGCTCCGTTTGTTACGACCATATTATGGTCGTCATTATTGACCTGGTGAATCAACAATTCGTGCTGTTATCACCAAATTTCGCACCCAATTTATTTTGTTGGGCATTATCCATCGACTTGCATGCATGAAGTCGTAGCGTCCAATGTTAATGAAGATCGTGAAAGAAACATTACCGTCAATGGCGAACGATATCGAGCCATGATACGCGACTTTTTTTGCCCCAGTTGGCTGAGTTGAACTCGGTTGACATGTGGTTTCATCAAGACGGTGCGACATGACACACAGCTAGTGAAACAATAAAAATTTTGAAGGATGCATTTGGTGATCAGCTTATCTCTCGAAACGGGCCTGTGAGTTGGCCGCCAAGATCATGCGATTTATAACATCTTAATGATTTCTTCTGGGTCGTTAGTCGTTGTAAAGTCGTTAGTCTATGTGAATGAGCCGAATACGATTGAAGCCTTACAGGATAACATAACATGCGTAATTCGTGGAATACAGGCCGAAATGCTCGAAAAAGTGACGCAAAATTGGACCTTCCGAATGGACCATTTGAAACGAAGCCGCGGACAACATTTACATAAAGTTTTCTTTAAATCGTAAATGGCAAAGGCCTATTTATCGATTACAATAACAATTTTGAATATTTGATGCAAATTTGAGTGTTTTATTCAAATTTAAAAAAAAAACTACGCTTAAAAAATCAGCAGTTAAATATTAATATTAAATTTCATTCAATTTGGCAAGAAATTGACAATTTTTCTTAAATGACCTAAAACAAAAAAATCCGAAAAGAATGGATATGAAGTTTGGTTGAAACTGCTGTATTTATAGTATTTGATACATTTAATGAAATTGTTAATGATTTCTAGAACATAAATGCAAACGACCCGACGATATACGCTATGAAATGTTTTATTGTACCGATATTTCTGAAGTGCTCCGCACAGATACACTGCTCCGACATTTTTTTTCTCAACACTTTCGTTCAAATCTATTGATCGTTCTATTTTATTGATACACGATCGTTCTATTGTATCGATCACATTCGATCAATTTCATCGATCGTTAAAACATTAAAACACACTAAATTTGTTATTTTTTTTGACGACCATTCGTTATTTTTTATTTAACAACCAAATATTCACTAGAAATTATTTTTATGGCAGAACAACGTTTGCCGGGTCAGCTAGTAAAAATATAAAAATATCATCCTCCATATTAAGTGGAAAAAATCCCTTACAAGGAGCAACAATAAAATAAACGTACTGTTTAAATATTTACCAAACTAAAAACTTGCATTACAGCTTATAAGTTTCGAAAAATGAATAATTTAATACCTACCCAAGACTTAGCCCCCACCAAAAAGCAAACTCATGTAAAGTCTTCAACACCAAACAAAGAAAAAAAAAATAATATAGACAAATACAAACTCAACTAAAAACTGAGGAAAAAATATCCCCTAACCTGTTGTTGATTCTCCCTTTGTGTCCTTAGACGTGCTTCTATGCATTGTCGGGTCTCAATGAAGGCCTTTCTTTGGGCCTTCTCCTTAGGCCAGTGGGTGAAAACTCCAGCCACGTTAGTGCACAACAACGCTAATATCGAACACATAAGCTGCAAAATTTTCCATTGAAGAGAAATTTATTACTACACCCGTCGTGTCGTCGTTCTTCAATAAATTTAATCTGTTATCCTGCCACTGTGTTTACACACACAACTTACCTCCTGCCATATAAAGTGTTCCGTATTGTGAAAGGATGAATAGATATGCACCAGGGAGAGTATACCGCCACCAATAATCGCTTCCCTCAGTCGTACCGGCAGCATTGTATACGTCATGTAAACGAATATCAAACAACAAGCGCTACCGTTAAAGGATCTCCTGAAAAACATTTATACACACCGGACCAGTGGTGTATTGTTATTAAAATGTGTGCGGATAGGGTGGTGAAGGTATACTCGTTAGAATATATCGATGTAAGCTTTGTGAATATTTACCTTGGTACTGTTGCATAACCCACTGCTACCTCAATGGCTAGGAAGGTTGCCACGATAACATATGAAACCAGGACAAGAAAAATCTCATTCATTGCCGGTTTGGAAAGGATACACAGCAAACCTGTTGCAGTGAGTATAATATGGTTTGTAGATGGAAGAAAAAGATTTTCATTTATAGATTTTTTTTTTACAAAGGACATGTACTTACAAATATACACTACACCACATATTGCCAAAACCACTAACAGAACAATAACTTGATCCGTTATTGGAATCGTAGACATAATGGATGAGAGCTCCTCAATTGAGTTGTCGGGCAGAGGGGAGGAGCTATTCTCGACAGTCCCTTCGTCAACGTCCAGCGTTGATTCAATTTCCTTGTTCAGGTACATAAGGCGAAGGTCGTTGTCATAGCTTTGGCCATTGGTCACTTCGATCCATGTGCTTATCTGCCGCTTGAATCTACACATTACACAGAAAATACAATGAAAGTCTCTTGAATTATACAATACCTATTTCAGGATAAGTAGAACGGACAAAAAAAAGGAACATATCATCTCTCCACTCAAGTGTCATTACCAATAACTCCCGAACGTGTGTTCTGATTTTTTTTGCGAAATAAATTGATTCCCTTTTCTAGGAAAAAAGGAAACAGGATAGCAATGGATGATTGTGAGGTTGTTGTTTTATTTTTGATTCGAAGTGTTACCTCAAGAGGTGCCGGAATTTGCTTTGTAAAAATAATGGGAAACGTGATATTTTTTTTACAGAAAGTGTCACGGAGACACTCTTATCAGATATTAGAGATCCTTGAACAATTTGTTGGCAACATGGTCAAATTAAATTGCTTGGCTTTTATTATGGATAATATTACTACTCTAAGTGAGAGAGGAAAAGTAGTCCTCGAATTGGAAGGTTGACATGGCAAAATTACAAAGTTATTGCCACATACGGGCCATAAGGGATGAGAAAATGTGAGATTATGACATCGTCAAATCGTCAGCAAGACCAAATTTGTCAACAATAAGCTCTGACGGAGGAAAAAATGATATTGCAAAAGACTACATCGACGAGCTCCAGGACAAGAGAGATTTTAACGCAAAGGTAGGAAGAGAAGACATCTTTAGCAGGATTATTGGAAAACACAGCCAATACGACACGACGGCTAGCAACGGAATTAAGCTTATGCTAAGTTTCTCGAGACCTAAAATGCCAAAGCCAGAGATACTTGCCGCGAACAGAATCTTGTCGAGATGAACAAGGAGAGATGTTAGTTGAGAAACATTCGATGTGAAGGATATGGAAGAGTCACTTCTTTAGAACTGATCGAAAATTCACACTTTGGCAGATCCTGGAAAAAAGCCGACAGCATTTATTGAGATGAACTACACAGAGCCTTGTCTTGTTTTGGTACACCGCCCAAATCGGTCCATCTGTGCAGGATGACGATGAAGAATGCTAGCTGCTTCATCAGGATTTGTATCTATCAATCTCTACTGACGGATCTACAAATCTCCGACATTTAGCATGAGTGGCACTTAAACAACCTACAAAAAGGCTGCTAGAGCCCCACGTTAAGTTCAGTTCTGTGTTTATAGGTAAGATTTACCCATTGATTTTTACCCGATATTGAAGAAATTCACCGAAAACACGGTGAAGTAGATTTCAACCTTAACCATTTAAAGACTGGCTGCTTTCGATTATATTAAATAATACCTAAGGAATCGCATGACTGTTAAAACTGCGGAGATGTACAGCATTCATTTTTCCTGTGCACTCGTTGTCAAATGGAGTAAAAATAACTCGAGTCAAAAATTGGAGAAACTACAATTCCCGAGAACATTGTGCACCACATGTCATCAAGCTTCATATGGGACAGAGTAAAACAAGTTGCAGCGATAATCCTGATTGAATTAAAACCTTTGGAAAGAGTCAGAGATACTAACCAAAAAACCTCGGCTTCTGCTTTGGAATAAAGTGTTGAAAGAAGAACCTAAATGGCCAACCAGCAACACAAAATAAAAACTGAAGGCAGTCCCGGAGGGAGAGTGGTTGAAGTGTGCATTCTGTGGTTTAGAACGCAGGCGCATTCCTGAAATCGAATACTCAAGTCGGGTAGCTAGTATCTTTGGAAGATTACACACTAATTGGCGCAACTGTAAACACAAAACACCCAACAGTGGTCTATTTCACCAAATTAGAAGTACAATTACAAATGTGTATTTGTTGATTACATTTACAAATTTGTTTACTGATTTTCTGTTTCACAAACTACAAACTTAAATCCAACATATTTGTTAAAAACAGAAAAAATCAGGGGAAATTGTATTTGTTATTTACAAATACAAAATAAAAAGCCGTTTCACCATTTACTTAGCAAAGTTGTAAACAACAACTGTTTCTAACAAAATTGTATGCTCTCTTACTGATAACATCGAGGACAAAAATGAATAAACAGAACATAATTTTTATCTCCGGTTTAATTCGTGTTAGGAAAAATGTTTTATTTGGCAAATTTTCTGATACCATTACATATAATGTTAAAGTTAGCGAGTGGCAAATGATTTTCAACAGCTTAAAATCTAATGGAATCTTAATAGATAAGGATTGGAAATACCTTAGAGATTTCGTGTGGCAAAATTTTAGACGATAAACTGTGGTAAGTCAAAAACATTTGTATAAAGGGTGAATTTCTTAAGATGCAATAAAGGCTGAGGAGAAAAAAAATGTTTACTATTATTTTTAAGGCCAAAGTGGATAAGAGTAAAAAAACAGGGGCAGCTGGTGGCCGGCAATGACTAAGCAAACACGATGGACAGTTCTGCATACCGTTGATTTAGATATACCGTGCATATCTGCGATTTCCAAGCCAATGTAAAACTGTTAGAAATTGCTGTTTCGGTGTCAGTGTAAAGTTTTTTTCAGACTCTTTTGCAATCCTAGGTCCAATTTGTCTTATTATTTCCTTGTCTTAGCACGTTTGAACCGAAACTTTTCGTTGAAAACAAAAGAATCTTAAATTTCATAGTTAATTCGCGGACGATATATTTTTCTTGGGCGATATATTTTTCTATTAAGCAAAAAAATCTTCACTTATATCACTATCGGTGCTACTTTGCCTTCGACGTAAGGACATTTTTTGGTTTGAAATGCGATTTCTTTCCAAAAATACAAATTGTTATTAAATCGACACACGATCTCTCTATTGTAAGAAATTTTCAGCAACTGAAAAAATTTGTAAAATTTCTTGATTTCGTGAAACACAAACTAACAACAAAATATGAATTTTAACAAACTTGTACTTGTTAGCAACAAAGAAAATTAACTTTTGGTGAAACTGAAAAAATTTGTAAAATTTCTTGATTTCGTGAAACACAAACTAACAACAAAATATGAATTTTAACAAACTTGTACTTGTTAGCAACAAAGAAAATTAACTTTTGGTGAAACGGAATTAATGAAATTCTACAAATTTGTTGAAAAAGTGCTTGTAAATTACAATTTGTAAGTTGGTGAAATAGGCCACAGGTCTGAGTCGCCGATCCAAATGAGGAGTCAAACTTTCTACAAACCAAACAGCATAATCATGGGGAACCGAATCCTATAGGAAGGCATGCTCTTATAGAGTGGGTATTGCCTACAACGATTTCTACATAAGCTAGTGAGACGAGATAGCTGATGAAACATGGGCATTAATGTTTAATATGTATGTCACGCACAAATCCAACATAAAACAAAATCTGATCCAAACTTAACAAGCTCCCGACACGTCGGGATTTTCCGCCTCAGACAAGGTAGCCTTCCATCTTCTTCGATTCTGGGCACTATGCAGTCATTTAGTCCAAATGCTCTGACGGATCTGAGCTAATGTCAGTACGAAATCAAAATGGATTCAAGAAATTATGCCCTATAACAATGACAAAAAGGATAACTCAAGGTAAAGTAATGTCTATGAGTTTTTAAAAAAAACATGTCCCTCTGAATGAATGATGACTCTCTGAATTGACTGAGATGAAATAGCTTTCACCAAAGTATTTGCTGGAATAGTAATAAAATTTTCTAAAATGGGCAACACAGATTTCAAATTCACTACCTGTAACGAGCATTTCTATTGACTGAAGCATAACTGGGTCTTTTTAGGGTTGTGCCATTAAAATTTTAATATTTCAGCATTCAAAGGTATGACAGTGAATAATAGCTGGGTAGTAATCAGTACATGCCAAATGTTATGCCCAAATTGACAGGATGAACCATATAATTTATAAAGGGAATATTTTAAAAAAGCTTTCCAGATCCTTTATAAATAAGAGATCGACAGAAAGACAATTTCAGAATTTCAATTATTTCCTTAAGCGAATAAATTATCCCACCGACTACTTGCTATTGTTTCCTTCCTCAAATGTTTGTTTAGGTTCCTTTTAATAGAACATAGATTATTGCCAAATATTGTGGGTCCTTTTTACCTCCTATACCACGCGACAACCGAACCGATATTATTTGTACCTGTCGTGGAGGAACACCAAAAGCACAAACAAAAAAAAAACATTTATTTGTTCCAAGAAAAGAGAAGGATATTTCTCAATATACCTTGAGGTTTTATATCGATGCTTGTGGAACTTTCTTTTCTCTCGGAAATGTGAAACTCCTTCATTGTGTCCCAGCTCTCGAAGTGCTCTGCTCAACGATCCATACGATAACGACGTGGATGATGTCAAACTGGTCTCCTCCCGACGTCTGCCAACATCTATGCTAATTGGGAAATTGGTTGAAGTCCTTTCAGTGCCGGCATTATTCCCACCCGTGTATCGTGCATAGGAGCCGTTGAATGTAAAATTAGATTCGTCCTTTAGGCCACCCTCCATCGAATTTAGTACGGAAAAAGTTTGCGAAAAGTTTTTATAATGGATATGTAAAGTTGCCAGAACTATATGCACAGCCGACAGTGTAAGGATCAACATGAGAAGAAGTCCCAGAATGTGTGTTGTATTGCTTTGATTCATTCGCAGGAAGTAGCGTTGGTAGAGCATTTCCACCTGTTAAACGATAAAAAAAAACATAATGTATATAGAAGAAGCTAATGAGGATAAGTTTGCCGGAGGGTTTTCAAAAGACCCAGACGTAAACATGTCATAATTTTATTACAATTTACCTGTAGGTTTTTAAATTGGTGAGTACTGCACATCCTTATGACGACTTTGTTGAAACGGAACCAGAAGGATATGGTTGGACTGCCTGCGCTTGTGTTGGCTTCCAGATTTTTGTTTTCCATATCGGAGCCTGTATGGAGTGTAAAAGCAGAGGGGATGAGGAATTAAAATTACTCAATTATACATGGGAGGACCAACAGAAAAAGGATTCTTTTCGGTTAGTTGATATTTAATTACGCTGATTTGTTTTTCAAATTAATATGTTTTTTTCCTCGTCAGGATATCTCATATAGGTATCCTTCTAATGTGTTCATTGAATATGCACACAATGAGGCATGGGCTTGGGTTGGGATTAATTCAATATGCGTGTTCCTTTTTTGTGTACATCCTGTCAGCTGTCGGGGTAATCAAAAATGTTTATTCTAAGATAAATGTGTTTGCAAATGGGTTTGAAGATTTCTGGGTCGTGGGTGGAGAGGTCATTTTGTGGGAACCCCAAGGGAAAATGAAATGAATTTGGGTTTGTTTATACAGTGACGTTCGTTAAGCTTTCACCAAAAATATTCTCACACTTGTTTGTATAGTTATCCGCACCTGGTAGTGAAACGTTTTGGTAGGAGTTCTTTGAAATGTTGTGCAAGTATCAAGGAAATTAAAGTCAATTTGAAATTGTGAAAAATCAGAGTTCAAATCTAATATTTTGTGTTGGCACCGAGTTAAACAACTGCAAAGTCAAACTACACTAAAACTGCAACTAACACTTCCAAAAACATGAATCAACTCAACTTTACAATACTCTCGACGTTAACTGATTTATCAACATCCAAATGAAAAGACCACAAATACAGATAAAAAAATCAATTGATCCTTGCAGCATGTATCGCTCCATCTTACGGGTGATAAAGCTGCTAGCAAAGGATCTGCATTATTTGCTATAGAGAAGAGTCAATGGAATCTCAAAACCTCATGTTATATTTCCTAAACTAGTGTTTCAAGAAGCTTCAAATTCATATGATGTTTTAACCGATTTTCCAAAGAAGAGGAACCGTAAAGATTTTTTTAATTTAAAGCTTGATTAGAGAAGAACTCATCATCAAACACCCGATGCCACTGGCCTTAGCAATTACAACTGGATTTACTTACTTACTTAAGTGGCGCTACAATCCTGAATGAACCTGGGCCTCAACCAACATGGCCCTTAGCTTACTGCACCCAGTTGCGCACTTCAATTTGGTTGAGGTCGGTTTCAAACTGTGCGCGCCACTTAATGAGGTGTTTATACCCTTTCCCATAGGGGTATATTACTTTTGATAAATAGAGAAATAATTTAGCTACATTTACCTCAAAGTATATGGATCGACTCAAAATCGCTAGCTGAGTCGATTACGTCATGTCTGTCTGTCCGTCCGTCCGTATGTACTTCACCGATTTGTAGGCCTTACATTTTGAGCTAGGATAATGAAATTTGGTATATAGGATCCTCGTCCGTGCCTACAGAAAAAATTTTAAAAATTTCAAAATCCGCCCACTGACACCCCTCCTTTAAAGAAAAACTTATTTTTCGGCCAAACCGTAAGGAATTTTGAAAAAGTTTCTGAATAACATATTTAGACAATCTTAATATCTATAATTTATAAAGTTTTTTGCCACACCTTTTGTAGAACCGTAAATGTGCGGATACAGCCGAGATGCAGATATCTGCAAAGTCCTTAACCAACCTCTTCTCTACTTTCTTTATACTAAATTTCTCTTCATGTCCGTTTTGCTACCTACTATCTTCCTTCCCTTACGTTAATTTATTTTCTTTATTCTGGTATTCTAGTGACATAATTTTTTTTTGGGTAAGACACATGTGAATGTTTAATTTTAGTTTATTCGTATTCATGTGGGTAACTGGCACAATATATATTTGCAATCAAGATAGTAGTAGACCTCAACGACGAGAATCAGCACAGCCTTTCGCAAGCGTACCACCATCTACTACAAACAAGGACTCGATCACACCTCGTATACCTCTGCCTTTATTACTGCATCCAAAAATAAAATCCTTCACCCCTTAAATGCTATCCTAATCCAATCTAATAACTGCATATTAAGTCAAGCTTTACCTATTATGTTATATTATATACGTGTACGCACACATACACTATACACAAGAGTCTCTTGTCGATTTCACTTGTTCAGTTCAGAGACACCGTCAAAGGCATTTTAGCCTTGCAAACATATCCTCTGCATCCCATGCGAAAGATGCAAAAAGAAACACTGCATTCAACCTCTGCAGCACCATGCATCACTGCATATCCTTGTATAATTTAAATTCTTCATTTTTTTTATCCTTTTTCATTTAAAAGAAACAAGACACTCTCGCATTTACCATACCTTGCTGCTGATGCAGTAGTTGTGTTTCATCTCTTTGACAAATCATTGGACTGGTACACGTTGAACCGGAGTTGGTTGAATCCAAGGACTCATCAATATTGCATCGCGTCACACCTACCTATTGGAAGGAGAAGAAGACGTAGATGAATGTTATGATTAAAAAACAAACTATCTGCTCGTATCGACAAGGAAACTGTGTCAATAAAATGACACTCCTCCAACTCGGACTGAGTTCGGAACAACCTTTCCACCCTCAGGCTAGGTAATGTCGATGAGTTGTCAAAAAATTTACTTACCGCTATGAGACTGCTGCTAACAGACATCTTGCCTCCTTTGGAGGGGTTAAAGTGTTCGATAACTTCCCAATTCGATTTTTTTGGAGTCGTCGGTTGGTTTGTTGTTGGCAATTGAATTTGCGGTTGAGTGATTGTGGGCACTTGAAGCTCAAGTGTCGGTTGAATAGTTCTCGGTTGCTTAAGCGACGCAGATCGACCGGAAAATTTTCCAGATGCCTTCTTCTCCTTGTGGGTGTATTCATTGAAAGTGAAAAGGAAAAAGAGGAAAAAATGTTAGAGTACACGAATCACTGCTTGTAGGAAGTTTTTTTTTTCATATTTTGTCCTTGAGAGATATTTTGTTCATTTTGTTGGTTAAATGTGTGTACCTATACCTATTAATGCATTTTCAAGGCATGCTGTTTTGAATGAGGGTGAAAGGCAGATTGGTACTTACATCTTTCTGTGAATGACGAGTGCCACGTAGTGACAGTCGTTTGCTCCATTCCTTTTTTTGGCTTTCGGAGGAGAATGATCGGAACATGGCTGGGTTTGTGCTGGAGGCCATCTCTCAAATTAAGATGAAATTGGAAATGTTGTATCTGAGAGTTGTCAGTGTGATTATTTTATTGAGCAATCTTTTTTTTTTGTACACTGATGTTATCCCTATCCTGTTGAAGATAACATCATTTATTAAGAAACTCATATTGAAAATAAATATTAAATGCTGGAAATGTCTTTATTTAAGAAGTTTCATACATAGCCCAGCGCGCCTTGACGATAAATAAATTGAAAGTAAGAATCTATTTATTTGAACTAAATGGGATTTCCTCAGAATCGAATCTAGTCAAATGTGGACTTTTCATGATGCACTCTTGGTTATGCCTAGCTATGAACAGTGTATGACCAGTGTAGTGGTAATGTGTTCGCCTGTTGAGTGAAAATTTGCGCGTTCAATCCGAGCCAAAATCCATGAAAATTTTATTCAAAGAACACCATCTTGAAAGCTCTGCGAATTTAACGAACACGAAAACAGTGAATCCCCGAAGTTCGGATATCGCTATCCCAAAAACCATTTCTGTCGGGAGTAGTGTTCTTGTTTTTTTTTTAATTTGAGCGCACTTAAGGGGTTATGAATACTGCGTTTAAATATGTTATCACAGTGCGGGCGTTAAGAAAATTAGAAAATTGGGGATAAGAAGAAAGGAGGTACCGATGCACATTGATTTTAAGTTACTTTAAGCTATAATAGAAAGCTATAATTGCTAGAACATTAATTCCACATTCTTGTTGTTCGGTTTATGACCGAATCTCAATATTTAGAGACAGACTTGGAGGTAAACTGATTTGGATTCATAGCATTGTGAGTATTGCAGCTGAATTCATGAATGGGAGGAATGCAGCTGGCTATTTTGACCATTGGTTGTTAAAGTAGCGATAAAACAAGGAAGGAGATATTTCGACGAAGTTCAAGCGAAACTAAAGAGTTCGCTATTTTATGTCTCCTATAAGTTTTTTTTGCATGCCTTTAACCCTATCTATGAGCTGCAATGTTGTGTTTGTTGTACCCGACCAGACTCCTTGGGGGAGTATAAACGCTTTCTATATATCGTGGCCAGATCAAAAGGGGTAAAATATTTCTTACATCTGTCGAATTTGGTTTCCCTTAAATGAAGAAGACATCATTCTATTTTGGAATCATTGAATTTGACGTTGTTGGATTTACCCCGTTTATTAATGCTGTCGAGGTCGGAATTCAATATGCATAACACATTTTGTCGTTTATTTACTACGTCCGAATATGAGGGACGAGAACCTGAAAATGAATTTGAGAAACTGAGAGACAATTTCTTATCCATAGAAGAAATTTTTCATCGAATCCAAATGCAAGCATTTTTGGACAAAACTCTGTCAAATGCCTTTGAAATATCAAGTGTAACAATATTGCTTTCTCCACCATGATGGATTGATTGTTTAAACTTTTTTGGAAGATATGTAATCAAATCAACAAGTGGACCTGTTTCTGCGAAAGGCATACTGCTGGTCATTGAGAAGTTTTCTTGTTTGGAAGTATTTCATTAGCTGACGTTTTTATAAAGGGACGTAGGTGAAATTGGTCGGTAACTGGAAAGAGAAGAAGATTCGCTTTTTTTGGTACAGGTTGAACAAAGCAGTTTTCCATTTACTCGGAAATAGTCCTGACGAGTAGGACATAGGTATAGATAAGCTAACGCAGTGGTTTTGCTTACGTAGAAGAGCAGCTCTTCAGAACAATGAAGGATATACCATTTAGACCAGCGGATTTGTGAATGTCGAAATCAAGTAAAACTCTTACAACTGTATGAGTAGGAAAGTAAATTCGATACTTAATTTGTAACATAGAGAAATAATTTAGCTAGATATACCTCAAATTACTTAGGCGAGGGGGATGTAATCAATATTTTTGCGTGGTCCTAGACTACAGAATACACAGAAATACACGGAATACTGTATTCAATGTGATTATACAAAGAAATACTTGTGAATACATGGGAATACACGGGAATACATGTGAATACGCGTAACTTAATTAGAATACACGTGAATACACGTGACTATACTTGAATACATTTGAATACAAATGCACTTGTATTGAAATCTTCATTTTCTAGCAATGCATGTCTGTTATCCAGTTATCAAGCCATTTATTTCATGCACAAGATCGTTTATTAATCGTCAGCAAAATTTGATGATTCAGTGGCGCGATGGTTAGTGCGATGAACTGCCGCGCAGAAGGTCTGGGTTCGATTCCCAGCCGTAGCAACACCTGAATGATTTTTCACTGGCCCTCCTCTCGTGATGAACTGACAAATTATCCAAGTAGTATCAATTGTCAAGAACAGCTCATCTCAACATAGCCGTTCGGAGTCGGCATAAAACAGGAGGTCCCGCCATCGTGCAAGAATTACACACGCACACATGAATGGTTGTGACAAAGCTAGGCCCTGGGTACTAACGAGCCTGTTGCGCCAAAAATTTGTATTTTTTTGGCATACAGACACCTTAAACTGTACAAATGATAACAACTTTATTATAATCTTAAGGCCCATCGCTATTATTATGCATTAGATGGGACCATTCTCACAATAGATCCAAACAACAAATCAAATTCAATCAAAATTCACTTAGCATTTTTTATCGAAGCACATCCTTTTTAAATTAAATCGAAGACCATTGAGAAAGCTTAAGCCGAAGAATATATCTTAACACATAATCAATTTTTTTATTTCTCTCAGAAAAATTTGGGGTCAAGATCGAATATACGTGAACCAGCTATGAGCAATTTGATTGCTCATAGTGAAAAAATAATCTTTCACTATGGTTCCTAATGCATCGATTATACAAAAAACAATATGTTTTAAAATAGAAATCGTATTAAAAAAATCACATTTATTAAGTCTTTAGGTTTTTAACATTTATCATTAGCGTAAATGTTTTTGTCACAGATGGAGCAGGTACATGTTGAACGTAATTAGATATGTCAACATACTCATGATTCATAATATCTAGCATCTCTTATTGTCAACCTCATCCCATATATACCAATGTGCCAGCACTACCAAACCTTGTACTAATCAGTCCTACGGCTACGCGCAATAAGCGGGAATATACTCGACATTTGGTTATTTTGATTAAGAAAATGACATATAAGTCAAAAACAAGCATTATGCAAGAAGTACGGTGCGATAATAATACGAACGCACAGTTCCGACGCATTGTAACAATCCGCATCAAGTCCAAATACGCCAACAAATATGCGCTCATGCTCCGACGGAGGAAAACTAAACTGATATATCTAAGGATTGCTTTTACGAGCTCCTCGACAAAACCTATGAGCGACTACCAAAGCACGATGTTAAAATCGTGCTGGGAGATTTTAACGCAAAGGTAGGAAAAGAAGACATCTTTAGCAGTACTGTCGGAAAATATAGCCTACACGACAACACGTCTGGTAAGGGACTAAGGCTAATTGACTTCGCTACGGAACGAAATGCAACTATAGCCAGCACACGGTGTCCTCACCTCGATATCCATAAGGGGACATGGCGGTCAACGAACAGTCAACCAAATTGATCACATTGCGATAGACAAGAGGCACACCTCCAGTATTTTGGATGTCCGAACATTCCGAGGGGCTAACATCGACTCGGACCACTACCTTGTTGTAGCCAAGGTAAGGATGCGGATATCCACCACCCCACAAAAAAACAGAAATACTGTGAAAACATTTAATGTCGAAAGACTGCAATCGCCAGAGACCGCCAAGACCTTCGCGCAACGTGTATCCCTTAACCTCTCGACTCAAAACACACCACCAGCATCTAATGCCGAAAAACAATGGCAACGATGCCAACTAGCCATTAGATCAGCCGCAACTGATGTGCTAGGTTTCTCGCGCCCACCAGCAAGAAACCCCTGGTTTGATGAGGAATGTCGACAGATGCTCGCAGCCAAGAACGAGGCCTACAAGGTTGCAATTGAGCTCTATAGGCAAAGAAGAAGGGAAGAACATCGGCTTTTCAGAAAGAAGAATAAAGAGCAGGACAAAAAAGTGTAAAACGTCAAAGCCAAGGATACAAGCCTCGAACAGAATCCTGTCGAGATGAACAAGGAAATATCGTAGTTGAGACACAGTCGATTTTGAGGATATTAAAGAACCACTTCTGCAGACTGTTAAACGGCGATGACGAACAACCTTCCGCTGGCAAGCAGAACGAACCATTTAATATTGGCAACGACAGCGAAAACTGCCAACCACCCGACCTAAGTGAAGTGAGGATAGCAATATCTAAACTCAAGCTTAATAAGGACGCCGGAAATGACGGCCTTCCCGTTAAGCTTTATAAAGCTGGCGGAGATGACTTGGTAAGTAACATCCACCAACTCATAAGCCAAATCTGGTCGGATGAAAGCATGCCTGAATAACTGCGCCAACTACAGAGGCATTAGTCTGCTCAACATCGCCTTCAAGATCCTAGCTGCCGTAATATGTGAACGCCTGAAACCGTTTACCAACAACCTGATCGGCCCTTATCAGTGTGGTTTTAGGCCAGGAAAGTCCACAATCGATCAAATTTTCACACTTCGGCAGATCCTGGAAAAAAACCCAAGAATCGCATGAATACTCGTGAATACACTTGAATACATTGTGAATACACGTGAATACACTTAAATACATGCGAATACGTGTGAATATACGTAAATACATATGAATACGTGAGAATACATACGGATACTTTTGAATACACTGTGATTCACCATGAATACGTACAGAAAAGTTCCTTGAATACACTGTATAACTACTTCCCCCTCGCACTTAGGTTATCACATTTTAACCACAATCTTATCGGTCCTTATAATTGAGGTTTAAGGCCAGGAAATCCAAGAAGTTCAAATCGATAACCACCACCAATTCATCGATTGCAAAGCCGAACATGACAGGATTCATATAGAAGAACTATTACTATCTTCTACTAGAAATATCTTCTGTTGGAATACACTGGCCAAGGGGGATGATGAAGATTCCTTGCTGCTCCATTGGGGTTGTCTACATCAAGGCTTTCAATACCAAAACATAACACAAGGTCTATATGACTACTTTAATAAAATTCTTGCGAGAAATGTACATATAAAACTCTTGAACCAGTAACAAGCGCAAACCTTACATGAATTTGTACAAGTAATAGCATGGAAAACCTATGAAAAATCATCGGTCATGTTAGTTAGACGACCATTCAACCAAGAATCTTACCAGCTGTACAGCGATATAGACCTGGTAAAACAAACTTCGCATTCGACGTTTACTATGACTAGGACATGCAGAGCAAAGGGAATCTAATGCTAGGGCTCGCACAGTCTTCGATTCTTAGCCACAATTCGGATACAGTTGAGGAAGACCTCTTCCTATATGTCGCTCAAGTGCGCAAGCGCAACTAGATGCAGTTAGCTAGGAATAAATTCACTTCAAGTTCAATGTTAATTATTTTTCTGTTTCTCTTTTGTTTTGGAATAAAAAAAACCTGTGGAGAAAATAGCAAATGGCAGCTAACAGTCTTACAGATGATTTGACAGTTGAAACTTAGTCTACTATAATATATAATAATCTACATAGTGATCTATATATTGTAATGGTTGAAGATGAAGCTAAAAAAGTAGCTCTAAGACACAGATATAGGCTTCTCAGACATGTTAATTTAGAAATAGCACAGCTTTTAAGAACCGACAATATAGTCAGGAGATTAAGACGGGTTAAACCCCTGGATCTATGTACCTAAAGATATATATAAAAAAAAAACCATAAAAAAAATACTAAAACTAAAGTTTATTTTCAAACAAAACACATAGAAATCGGACCAACGCAACGTCGGAATTTCATTTAAATTTTATATTTTTATAAAATAATACATATCAAAAATAAATTGCTGATTAGTCTAACGACTAGGTGCGATTCCTTGAAGACATACAAAAGTCAGTCTTCGGGAAGTTTTTTAGATCGGGTTAAAGTCCCTCACTATTGCAGAAGGTTCCCTCGCGATTAAACCTCTGAAATGTCTTGCGATGATTTTTTTCCAGCGAAAAAAAAAAATAATAATTTGCGTTAATCACATTAACAAAGTTTTTTTTTGCCACATTTAAAGTAGCAGATGCAACAAATGAAGTTTTTCTTAAAAAAAAACAATTCTACCTGCCTGATTGATGTGCTCGAAAACATCGAGATATTATTTACACTGAACTAGGGAGCTAAATAAAATAAATAAAAAAAATCGTTCAGTAAACAGATTTAAGATCCATTCTAAATAAATCTGATTTGATCTGATTCGAATCTGAATTAAATACAGTCATAATAGGTAAACAAAATTCTAAACAAGATGCGGATCTTATGCAAATGCTGTACCATAATGAGATGGATGACCTTCTAAATGTAAAAACAAATCAGATCTTTTTATAAAATAACTACACTAGTCGGCATAAGTATTTTGACGAAATAAAAATCGTGCATTTTTGAGTTTAACTTCTAAATGGCTTGACAAGAATTCATGTTTATTTTTTCATTTTTATATATAACTAATACAAACTTAAAAATAGGCAAACAAATATTTTTTCATAGAAGTCAAAAAAGATATAAATTAATTTGTAATTTCGTGTGTTGGCATAGTATTTTGACAAGTATATAACTCTAAGAAAAAACATTTTAAACTTAACAAAAGTAAATAAATAAAGAAGAATTTAGTAAAATATATAACCTCCTTTGGCTTCAATAACTTTTTGAAGGCGTCTCGGTACTGAATCTACTAAATTTTGAAGAATCTCTGGAGATATCTCTTCCCAAAGGGAAGTGACCTCAGAAATCGTCTCCTCTCTGGTTTTATTTAAAGAAACTGTTCTTTTGCGTTTCAAAAGAGACCAGACGTTTTCTATTATATTTAAATCTGGACTTTGAGGTGGCCAGTCCAAAGTGGCAACACCAACATCCTTCAAAAATTTAGTTATCATCCGGGCTTTGTGGCATGGGGCATTGTCCTGTTGCAGGATAAATGATTCACCAATAAGCCTACCTCCGGAAGGAAAGGCATTATCATTTAGGGTTCTTAAATATTGACCTTGGTTCATCGAGCCGGTGATAGGAACCAATTCACCAAGGCTATTATACGCAACACATCCCCAGAACATGACAGAGCCTCCACCATGGCTCACTTTTTGACAACCGGGGCGTCTTTTTTGCCTTTCTACCTTTGGCAATCTAACGTAAAATTTGTTTTTTGATGAGTTATACTCAAAGGAGCTTTCATCTGTCCATAGAACGCTTCTCCAGTACTCCTTTGGCTTGTGCAGATGATCCTTTGCTAAAGACAGTCTTTTAAGCTTGTTTACCTTTGATATGTACGGCACGTCCTTAGCTTTAAATGTTTTAAAATCTCCTTCCATTAAACGTCGTCGGACAGTGTGCTCACTGATTGGATTCGTTGCCGTCAAATTCCATTGATTTGCAGCAGTTTGAGGCTTCAGGAATATATTTCTTTTAAATTCCCGTAGAAGGGTTCGGTCTTCAGTGGGCGTTGTTTTGCGCTTAGCACCTGATCTCATTAGGTTTGTGATGTCATTATGCTTTTTAAACTTATTGATTTGATAGTGCACAGTTTGACGCGACACATTAAACTCACTTGCTATGTCTTTTACTGCCGTTCCAGCGTTAAACTTCGCTACCATTGAAGATCTGACAACCAAACTCAACTCAGCCGTTTTACCCATGGTTTTTAATAAATTTTTATTTTGTTATCAACGTTTAATGGAAATTAAAGTTAACTACACAAGTTTTTTGATTATCACGTGCTCAAAACTGTTAAAATATTTACACAAAGTTTCCGTCAAAATACTTATGCCACGTAAAAATTCTTTGTCTGCATGCGTTCTTATCAGCAGAAAGAGAATGCAAAAGGTAAACAATACAAAACTTGGCATGCATAGAGCTAAAAATAGATTCTTTGTTTCGCGCATAATTTTTGCACCGTTGTTTTAACGATACCAAGCAAAGTTAGTCTCAATAGTCACAAAAAGGTTTCGTCAAAATACTTATGCCGACTAGTGTACTTAGCATTTCACTAAAATACGAAACAAATAACATTGATGCATTTAGGTCTATCACAAAGTTAAGAACCATGTACCTTACATATACAAGTTGAATAGCAAAACCGTTTTATCACAACTCCAGTAAGTTGACCTGATTTGCATTGTTTGCATTGCTTAAAAGTCCATCCTGATTCTCCCTCACTGCCTACCTAATAACTTGTTATTAAAATTCCTGAATATAAATAAGCTACCGTTTCTCACTTACCTTCCTGGTAAAGTGCAAAAAATAAAAGTTAGAGATGCAACAACTCATCTACCAAAGTTCAGAGAATTTATGAACATATCTGCATAATTTAAAACAAAAATGTTAACCAACTACGTGGAATTTTCAGAGAAGTAAAAAATGTGATTTCATGAAAATTGCATGTCCGTTTTATTTTAAACTCGAAACAAATATCACGGACATTGCATAAGAGTGAGTTTGGAAATATTTTGTTATCTTTTAGCTTGTTTGTTTATAATTGTTTTTAGTTAATGGGAATTCATTTAAAATAAACTTACAGAGCAGACAGAGGAAATAAAAAATAAAAATAAATTTATTAACATTTAAATAGCCTGAGAATATTTATTTTTTTAAATACTCAAAAATGTTAAATAATTTTTTTATAGATTTTCTAAAGAACTCCTTAAATATTCAGAAAATAAGAGGTAACATGGCATTATAAATATCCCTATTCACTTCTCACTACATGCCTATATACAAGGTGGCGCAAAAATAACCTTCCGATGTATTTTCTGATATGAGGATTACTTTTGCGCCACCTTGTACCTAACATTCTTTATTAAGCATTTGAAAAAAAAAAAATTATGAATAAGGTTAAGATACATTTTAAGCATTGCATGATTGTTTACACCTCTCAGAAAGGGCCATTAATATATTTGAGTCAGCTTTCAGTTGGTAAAAATCACTATTGTTTCAACATCATATTATACAGGTGGCGCAAAAATAACCTTCCGATGTATTTTCTGATAGGAGGATTACTTTTGCGCCACCTTGTATAATAAAAATCTCCAAAAAGTTGGCATGGTTCAAAATGGGCTTCAGTGTTGAAGAATTTTCTTTGAATCTTTCTTCAAATTTCATTTGTATACCTTATCCCATACGGGTATATTGTTCTTGACATTAGTTTTAACATAGAGAAATAATTTCGATAGGCTTACCTTAAACATTAAAGCTATGTCTGTCCGTCCGTATGTGTTTCACCGACTTTTGGGCATTAAATTTTGAGCTATTTAAGGCCCAATACGCCCAACGCCACGCCCATTTTTCAGTAAAACGTGTTTTTTGGTCAAACGGTTAAGAATTCTGAAAAAGTGTCTGAATAACACACTTAGAAAATTTTAATATATACATTTCGTAAGAACAGTTTTCGACACCATTTAAAAAAAAAAATTCGATGAAAATATTTCGAGAATTATATTAGGAATATTTCGCCTATCGATCATTTTAACCAACACCTACTTTTTGGGGCGTTTTCCAAAAAACAAACCATTTTAAAAGCGTATCCCATAGCATTTGGAATAGAAAAACGTAATTTTTTGTCGAATCATAGAAGATTTAGGTAAACTGTCCGAAAAAGATGTGGTGACAATAAGGGTGCAACGTCATAATTTTACTACGTGCGAAGGATTGTAATTTTACGAAGACGTTCTATGAACGACCCTAAAACTGCACCACTAAATAATGCGGTAACCCACTGAATTCAATCTCATTTTAGTAAGATATTTTTTGATAGAATTTTGTTCTCCTTCCGTTCTCGATAATTTTTTTTCGTTTAGGTGTCGCTACGTCTTGGAATCGAGTACAGACCTAACAACGAAAAATTCGATAAGTTGAGGTTTCAGAAAGGTCAAGTTCTTATAAACGATGACGAAACAGGCTGCCTCGATTTTTCCCATACACTCTTAGCACCAGAGCTATGTTTTCAACAGACATTGCGTGCTAGACATTATGAAGGAAAGCTGAGCAATAAAGGGTGTTTTTTTAGAGTTTGGTTTTTCGAATAGATATAAAACTGACATTTTTGATCAAATCGGGCAATTCTAATGTCATTTATGTTCAGTTTGGTTTGCCATTTTATCATGAACAGGTTGACAAATGAACAACGCTTGCAAATCGTGCAAATTTCAAAAATAATTGTTCAGTTCGCGAAGTTTAACGAAGCTCCGTTCATTTTATGGTCGACATAATCGTCCATCAGAGCAATTAATTCGGTTAACCGTGTTTTCGCACTACGTTTACTCTTTGTGATAATACGCATCCTCAGAGACGTCGAACAGTGCACACTGAAGAAACAATTGCCGCTGTAGAGCAAAGTGTTGAAGAGGACCCGTATGAATCGATTCGCCACCGTGCAGAGAAATTGGAGCTTTGTCCATCAACTTTAAGGAGGATTTTGCGCAAAGATCTTGGCTTACGACCTTGCAAGATCCAGCTTGTGCAAGAATGCGTCATGATTTTGGTCTATGCGCCGAAAATGAGATTGATCTCTATGCTGATTTTCATCGCATCGCATTTTGTGCAGTGATGAGGTCCATTTTTGGTTGAATGGCTACGTCAACAAGCAAAATTGCCACATTTGGAGTGAAGAGGATCCACATGAGACCCTTGAGACGCCATTACATCCACAAAAACTGACTGCTTGGTGTGCTCTATGGGCTGGTGGAGTCATTGGGCCATACTTCTTCCAAAATGATGCTGGAGAGTCAGTTACCGATAATGGAGACCGGTATAGAGCCATGATAACCGACTATTTTGTTCCCGAATTGGATGGCACGAATGTGGATGAGCGCACGTCACAATAGATTTATTGAAGTAAACATTCGATGAGCTTTTAATTTCGCAGAATGGACTTGTCAATTGGCCAACAAGATCGTGTGATTTGACACCATTGGATTATTTTTTTTAGGGTATGTGAAGTCGCTCATCTACGCCAACAAACCAGAAATATTAGGGGACTTGAAAGCCAACATTCGTGGCGGTATTGCCGACATACGGCCCCAAATGCTCGAAAAAGTGGTTAAAAATTGGACCTTTAGACTTGGCTTTATTCGAACCAGCCGCGGCGGCCACATGCCCAAAATCATATTTAAACATTAATGGCATAAAATTATCCTTCCAATAATGCCAAATTGATGGACATTAAAACGATTTTCTTGTGTTTTATTTTAATTCGAAGTTCTATACCTTTAAAAAAATACTCTTTATTTGACATTATCAAACTAAAAGGAAAATGGGGGATATGATGCTACTGCGACTTTTATGAACTGTACGGATCTGGATGTAGTTCAAAAGATAAAAAACATGTCAATAACATTGGCAAATGCATTCAAATTTTTTTCACTTGGTTCCAGGGTAACATTGTTTTCTTAGGTAGCGATTGTCTTTCTACTAGACAGCTGATCCGGAGCCCGTTTAGTAAGTAAGTTCGATCGCTTGCCATACTATTCTCTAAATATTAAGTATTATAGTGTTCAGGCGGACTGTATGTAATAGTGTCTTCTGGGTCATTCATCTCTATCGTAGGGATGATTTTACTAAGATAATCATAACATTTCAAACTCTCTTATTTCTCTATCGAAAATGTCTTTAACATTGCTAGGTCCTCAGTATAAATATTTGTTTAACTCAACAATACAACCTAAGAAAACAGTTACAAAAATCAAGTGCCAGTTTACTTTTAAACAAAAAAAAATCTATGTTGGTCTACTAGGCTTTCTACAATCGTTTAGGAAGTGTCTTTATGCCCAATCTCGATTTCACACATTTCACATCCGTGAAGTGCCTGTTGTATTGTAGGAGACATTCTTCATTCTGGGAATAATATGGAATTGTTTGAAAGAATTTTACCGATTAAATCGGTCTTTTACATTTATAGCTACAAGCTATTCTGACTTATTAACAAAAGTTCTCAGCAATATTTGAAACTTTTACCTTAACTTGTGTGTGCAAAGTTATATTTTTGCCACTTACAAAAGTTTAACGCCGATTCCGAACGGCAAATTTCAGAAGCATCTCCTGGCGGTTTTATACCCCTGGATGTTTGTAAGACTGTTTTTCAAAACGTGGGTCAATTAACAAATTAAGTGTCTAATGTGTACCTTAACAGTCCAACTACTAGACCACTGCCTTGCCATAGGTTGCTGATGAGTAATAATCATTTACTAAAACCGCAAATATTGTCCTAAAGTTTTACGCCAAAGGCTGGATTGAGATCAGCTATTGAAAAAGATTTAGGTGTTATTATGCAAATTGAACCCAGATCTTCTGCGTGGGAGTTTATCTCACTTACCACTACACTTCTGAGCACGTTGATATGAATGAGTTTGACCCATGATGACCATTGCATAATTCAGCAATTTTCGATGTCCCTTTTGAAAAAAATGTATCCCATTTCTTTAACAGGACTTTCAATAAATCAACACACTGCCAGTTGCTGTCAAAATTCAAACCTAATTCTACAAACGGATATTAGCTTTACAACGTATCCCCTCTTAACTTTTTCAACACGGGTATGAATTCTACAACTCCGCATAAATCTCAATTCAAATTGATATCACAACAAGCGCTCCAGATAGATCATCTATTTTATTCAATTTAATATCAAAAATTATATCCTGATATCTTTGTGCAAACTGAGCTGAATTTAAATCATTTTTGGGTTTTTTCCTTAAAGGATGCTAATGCTTTCCCACTCCTTTTTTGTGTAGTGTTCCAACAAGAAAAAAAATCGAGAAACATATTTTTAACCTTTTTCGATTTGCAAATTCTATCGATGTGCTGTATCATCCTTAGAGGGGGGAAATACTCCCCAGAAGGATATGAATTGAGAATACTAATACCAATGGTCTCATCTGCCATGGTGACATGTTATTGTTGTTGATATTGCTACTGAGTCTACTAAAGAAGAGCCAACGATGTAAGTAACCATACGCACGACAACACATAACAATAGAGCCCTGCAATTACATTAATTTGATATTAGAAGCCTTAATGTAAATGTTACAGACATGAACTCAAATTGTTTCTGTTTAAGGGAAACAGGTGATGAGGTAACATTGATGATATAGGTTTGCCATTGGCACGTTTAAAAGTCACAGAAAAATTCTTGTATGGAGGTGCATGGCCTATGTTAAGGGTGTCATTTGAAAAGTCTCCGCTTGATAAATTTCTATGAAATATAAGGCCGTTCTCTCTTGATCCAAATCATATTCTCTTTGAAATGATAATACTGTCAGTTAAGATTTATCATTTGGCAATATATATCTATCTTCTATCTTCTATCTCTTACTTGTAATTTTTGTAATTTTTTTTAATCCTAGTTTCACTTTAGCTTGAAGCCGATAGTTGGCGTTAAGATGTTTTTATTTCGAAGACTTACTCTAATTGTATCAGCTAACGAAACAAAAATGTTTAGTTTTTTGGACCCGGTAAATAGCGACGTAGTCTAGTTATTAACATATTCTATATTTATGGATCGAAATGACTCATGTTTAACATATATGCAATCGTCATTGGAAGCTCACGTGATGTCTACCACGACAGCGGCAGAACATATCAATACAGAAAGGTCACATCTAAATGAACACCAAGACACACAATCCACGTGTCACTTATGCCAACATCAATCGCGAACATACAAAGTTGCGTCAATCAGCAGGTGATATCATCTGTACAAGTGGTAGGAGTCACTCAGGCTTAATCTACTGATTTCATCCTACCTCCGACAGAAAATAATTGGGCAACACGTGAAGCGCATTTACCCCATGTGCCAACGCCTTTCATCATCAAGCCTACACCACATCTTGTGCAACAAACATCGTATCTATCATCGAATTTGGTGCCAAACGAGTAAACGACCCTCGGCCAGCGAACATTATCTTCAAATCTGCACCATCAATGGCACGTGCAACAAACGCCAATCAGGTTATGTCCTTGTCGTCTAATCATGTACAACCTTATGGTGACCTACCAGTGGCCACGGATTAATTCCCACGTGTGCGTGCTGCCTTGAGACCGTCGTTTCCAAAGGATCCGCGAAGTAATTGCAAATCGAAATGCAAAGGTTGGATGACGAACGCGCTCTTTAGCAGGATTACAAAAACAAGAAGTACCATTTGTTAAACCTGATGAACTAGAAGGGGCATACCAGCGAGGTACAGTACTGGTTGAAGGAGACACAAAGTTTAACGCAAAGGTGTGAAAAATAAAAAATAATAAATAAAAATAATTAGAATGTCTGCTGAAACCCCATAGTTATGAAACGAAAGTGAACTTGACATCGATGGGTGCTAATGTTAGCTCACAACAGCAGCAACAACAACACGTCTTGTCATCCGCGTTTTCGGCAATCAACATTATTCCCATACCCATTGGCAATATGCCACCGGAAGACAACAACAAACAGCAAGTTCCAGTCTTCATCCGCCTATCATGTGACAGCGGCGACAAGATGAAGCAGCCTGCAGCCATCCCATGACAACCTTTCATCTCTGTCAAAGAAATGAGATCGCAAAGCCTTAGCAGTAACCATCAACGATTTAACAGCCACATTTCGGGGAAAATTCTGATAGTTAGCACATACTAGAGGTCAATTATCTGCAAAGCAGTCAGTACTAAATGGGCTTCAGGAAATTATCCTAAGGAATGGCCATAATTCCTTTCTAATTTCTACTAGACTACAGAACTCTGTTGTTTCTCTGTCAAGAGAATCTGGTTCGACTGAAACGTGCAAGTGCACGTCGAAGCCTATACTGCTATCAATATCCTTCTATATCAGCCGTTCCCCGTGTAATAGCTACAGCTACACATAAAATGATGTTTGGATTGCCGGAGCTAATTCTCCAGAAAATAAACAACACGCCGCTACAATAATATTCCTGAATTATAGGTATCTACTTATTTGCTTATTTAAGTGGCACTACAATCCGGAATAAACCTGGGTCTCAAACTCTCAACCAACATGTCTCTCCAATTAGCCTACTGCGTCTAAAGTTTGTCTGTGAATAAAATACTCTGCGAGTCTGAGTATTGGTGTCCAATTCAGAATTCTGATTAGTGATAGTTGCTGTACAGTTCGTATAGTTCTTGTTGAATCTTCGTCTCCAAGGCCCGCCAGAAGATTTTTCAAATATTTCTTTAGCGCCGTAGAGTAGGACTGGGTTAACCAGGGTCTTATTTAGGATCTCCTTAGTAGTTCAAGTGAGTGCTTTATTACTGAATTGCATTCTAAACCCGAAGAAACAGCGGTTGGCAAGAGTAATTCTTCGTTGAATTTCCAACGAGATGTTGTTGCTAGAGTTAATAAAGGAGCCGAGGAAGACAATTCTTCTTCTTCTGTCTAATTCTTCGATGTTGTGTGTTTTTTAGTATTGACAGAATATTCTTAGTGTTAAACTCATTCACAGCTAAACCCTTTTTTGCGGCTTCCTTCTCTATACTAGAAAATGTGGGTATGACACCACATTGAGTCCGGCCAATAATGTCAATATTGTCGGCGTAAGTTTTAGTTGCACCGACTTAATAAATATTGTGCTCTGGTGTTGGCTCAGGAGTTTTACAAAATCCTCTTGAGAACGGAGGTAAAGAAGAAGCATGGCAGTGCGTCGCCTTGCCTAAATCCTTTTTTGGTATCGAATATATGTTCCGACACTGATGGAGCAACGAGAATTTTTCATCGTCATTCTTTACAGACGGATGAGTTTGGGCAGTATGCTGACACTAGACATGGCTCTATATTGCTCTTCTGTACAGATGCTTTCGTTTGCGAGTTTGAAATCAATGAATACGTGGTGTGTATCGATTTGGACTTCTTGGTTTTTTTTTTTCCAGGATCTGCCCAAGTATGAAGTTATGATCAGTTGTGGACTTTCCTGGCATAAAAACAAACTGATAACGACAGATAAGGTTGTTGGTAAACTGTTTCAGGCGTTCACATATTACGGCAGATCGGCTCTTGTAGGCGATGTTGAAGAGACTTATGACTCTCTAGTTGTCGCGGTTCGTAGGGTCACCTATTTTTAGGATCGGACAACCGATACTGAGGTTCCATTCTTCATTCTTAAGACCAACTTTTGGTCAATGTTACTTAACAAATCATCTCTGCCGGCTTTATACAGCTCGGCAAGAAGGCCCTCATTTCCGGCACCCTTGTTAAGCTTGAATTAAGATATTGCTATCGGCACTTTACTTAGGTCGGGTGGTTGATAGTTTTCGCTGTCGTCGTCAATACTGAATTGTCTGTTCTACCTGACAACGGAATATTATTCGTAATCGCCGTTTAACAGTCTGCAGAAATGGGTCTGCCATATCCTAAGCATAGACTGTGTCTCAGCTACGATATTAATTCCTTGTTCATCTCGACAGGATTCTGTTCGAGCCTTGTACCGAAAATCCGAATAACGCATTTTTGAAAATAAGCCGAATAAAGAAAATCGTGCTATTCCGGCATGATTAATATTTTACCTTTACCCTTACTCGATGGCAATGATAAAGTTACGTATGACCCAGTACTCATTTTAAAGTGAACTCTTTAATTTGTTCGAATTCCTCTAAAGGATACCCTTAGCTCTTCTTTAAAAAAAAACAATCTAATTTATTATGTACAGCTTTGTTTTATTTTGGTTTTGTATGATGATTTTTTTTCCACGTTACCTGTCATTTTGAAAAGGCAATGTTCGGCTAAATTGATGCATAAAATAATAAAAACTCAGGAAAAAAAAAACGAAATTGAAAACACAAAGCAAACAAAGAGTGAGGTAAAATTCTCTTTGGGGAGTACACAGTTCTTCTTTTATTTTCGTTCCCTTAAGAACTCGCACGTTGTTTGGATGTGGATGTGACTAAGGAAAATAAAATTCGGCCCATTTTCAGTACAACAATCCAATTGTTTATTTATTATTCTTAAGTGCATACACCTTTAAAGGTGTTGGAAAACACAAACAGAAAAACACATCTCATTCGGGACCCATTCGAATAATTTAGGAAAATAAAGGTGTTGTTACTCACCAGCAATGTATGCGAACTTCAAGTGGAGGTGTAGAAGTTTTTCTTTCAAACTGATTTGTTTGATTTTGTTATTCAGTCTCAAGTTTTTATTTCTTGCTCTGATATTAAATTCGGAATATATATTCATGAAATCAACATCACATCATTGGCCTATACATTATTAAACTAAACTTTGTTGGCAGTATACTCCCTTCTGTATGAAAATCTGAGCAAAAAGTCCCCAGCATATTGAAGTCAGGGAAAAAATGGAACAAAGGACAGAAAAAACAACGACAAAATGTGTGTACAACACGAAAAACTTTAGTTGTCAGCTTTTCAGTTTATTCAATTGAACAATTTGACTCTCCCCAAACCAAGACTTCAGTGGCTCAAGTGGCAGGCACGGGATTACAAGTTCAATCCCCGGTTAGGGAATAAGTTGTTTCAATAATTATACAGAGAACTGAACGTTCAAATAGCATCAGCATCAGCTATAATTCCAACCAAATAGTGTTGTTGTACACAAGTTGTTGTTGTAATTTCAATCATTCAATTGATAATAAGTCATTTGTCAGGGGTCGGCCCCCTTAGAGTTAGAATCGTTGTTACTCCTACATTAGCGAACACCCAAAACTAATTTAACTACTATCCGAACTTCAAGAACTTGACATGATCTGTGCGGTTACAAGCCGCTTACCAAAGACACTATGTGTCAACAAAAGATTCTCAACGGAGATCACAAACAGAGAAGCATAGTGTAACAATAACCCACCAAACTGCCAAAACGGCCTAAAGTGGTATACGGATGGTTCTAAAATGAACTCCGGGGTAGGAGCTGGCATACATGGACCAAATAGGAACATCTAAATCCATAACATCCATAAAAGAATGCGCAAACCTAATACACAACTCAGGTATTAAATACGCGAACATCCATATATTCAAGGACAGTCAAGCAGCTATAAAAGCCTTTAGCTCACACATTACTGACTCCAAATCAGTACTACACTGCTTCAATTCCCCCCAAACACTCAGTTCCAGGAACAAAACCAGACTATGGTGGGTCCCCGGACATAGGGGATTGAAGGTAACGAAAAAGCTGATGAACTAGCCAGAAAAGGTTCAGAAACCCCCTTCATCGGGCACGAACCCTTCTGTGCAATCCCCAACTGTTATTCATACTTGGAGAACATCCCAGGCCTAAGACAGGCCAAAAGAGCTATTCAGCCCTTCGAAGCAGATGCCAATAAAACACTAAATCCTCGCAAGCACGATATCAAAAACTTAATAGGCTACCTAACTGGTCATCACGGTCTGCGATATCACCTAAATAAAATGCATCTAGTCGACTCACCGGAGTGCACACTATGTCTAGAAGAAGACGAAACAGCCGAACATATCATATGTGAATGCCCGGCCCTTTACGGTATGAGAAGGGAATCTTTGCTCAGGGAATTATTGAGTTCCGAAGAAAATCTTCTGCTGAACGTATTATCAGCTACATTAGGAAAGTAGAAGCGCTACTAACCGTAAAAACATCTGACGGGAAGCACAATCGATCTTTTAGGTCGAAGTGCATCTTACTGCTTAGGCAAGTCAGAAGTTTCTTTAAAAAAAAAAACTCCTACCTCACTACTACCACAAAAAAATCAAAATGTCACTGTTGATAGCAACAATGAGGTAGTTAAAGAGTTCATCTACCTCAGACTCAAAATCAACCCCACAAATGACACCTTATTTTAGATACGACGAAGACTTTCCCTAGTAAACCGATGCTTTTTTAATTTAGAAAAACGGGATCAAAACTTTGGAGGAGAAGATACAACCGCTAACTTTATGAGCTGCACCAAGATGTGGATATAGTATAAAAGGTAAAAACACGTAGACTACATTCATATCGAGCAAATATACCGAATCTCCGGTTTAAAGATCAAGCGATCGCGGATGCCAGATCGCTTGGACTGAATAACTGGCAGCAACATACCCATGGTCGAAGAGGATGGTAGGCTGCATTGTCTCAGGCAGAGACCCTCAAGAGGTTGTGAGCCTGTTTAAAAAAAAAACGGTACTTAGATTTTTTTCTTTTGTGGATAACAATTTCATATGATGAAGTCATTTACTTTCTAAGTACATTGTTAGGCGAGGTGTCGTGTGGGGTATTTTTTTCGACTCTATTCCTTAATATAAATGTCCTCATGTTTTGTTGGCGTAAAGTTTATCGAAGTTTATCGAAGAATTTTATTTTTTTCTTATCTCATTAGACCCAATTCGGAAAAACTTCTCCAGAATTTTAGACGAGTTTTGAATTTGACATAAAGTACCGACGCAAAAGTGGTTTCGAAAAAATAGTGCTTCAAGTTTCACTTGATATAGGTACCTGAATTTAAATTTTATAATTTTAAAGCGAATTTTTGTATTGTATTGCAGGGCATATTTTCATTCCGAAAAGAAAATTTCCCTGCGGGGCTATTGAACTGTAAACCGTAAACGGTTTTATAGGTTATTTTTTAGGTATTGAGACAGCATTTTAATATAAATAGTAAAGCAAAAACAAATAAATTAGTCTTAATAAGGCGATTTGTTTTGTCATAAAAATGATTATTCTATGAAGTTATTGTTTTATTTTTTACTGCGAAAATTTATTTTTTAAGAATTCTTATTTTTTTTGAATTAAAATCAATTTTTGTTTGTAATAAGAATTTATTTTTACGATATATTTTACAGTATATCAATGTTCTATAAACATGAAAAAAATTCCTTACGGTTTGGCTAAAAGCTAGGTTTTTGTAAATGGGACCGTGACAGTGGGCGGATTTCAAAATTATATACACTTGTTCTAAGGTGTTCGTGTACCAAATGTCATCATTATAGCTCATAATTTAAGGCTGACCGTGGCTTAATCGACTTAGCTAGCGATTATGAGTTGATCCATTTACTTGAAGGTATGTATATAATATACTGTATAAAAACTAATATACCCTGGGATAGAGTAAAAATAGGTTGGAGGACAGAAGGTGAGTCCAAAATGTACCTACTGTTGATCAATTTTTGAAAATGAGATTATACGATGGTAGTTTGAATACCCATATTAAGCGATCAGTTAACTTTCATTTAATTCAACTCATTCATACTGCCGTTAAGTGCAATTTTTTGAAAAACTTCTTATGCTATTTTCTTCGAGTTACTTGTTAGATCTTAGTAATTCATTTATATCAACATCGATAGAACCGATTTCGAGATAATAGAGGTTTATAAATTCCATTATTTGGGTAAAAGCAATAGCTTTTCTGACTATGACTCTAATTCCAGAAACCCCTATGTAATCATCAATAACATATTTGCCAAAAAAAATTTATTCCTATAGTAAACACCTGAGAGATTCCAGACTCCAGTCTGCAGATGGAAGACATACAATTTTGAAAAACTACCTTTATGGATTTAGCGTGCCTAAAAATATAAAAAAAATTTTAACAAACTCAAAATCATAACAAATGTTCGCTGGAAAGTTAAACTGATATTTATCTGGTTTGTGTAACCCTACCCTACCGCAATGTCGACGCATTTGTGAAGAACATCGACTTTTATTTTACATTTTATATAGAAATGTTTTTATATTTTAGGTAGAGAGAGGACACCTGAACTTCTTTAAAAGGTTTACTTGTTGAGGAACTTGATTGCCTGTAGCTTCCTTGCAGTATTCTGGTAAAAGTCGAAAAATGCAGCTGGCATTTATCAAAACTAATTTAGAATTGTTTGTCGAAATATGAAAACACATTTTCCAAACTAGTCAGCAAACAAATAACTTAAAGTCCCATTGTGAAAACCATAATTAAAGAAATAAAAATGCTTTACACAGTTTTCAGCATTTAGAAAACCAAGAAAATCTTAAAAAAATTATGGTGGTGGTTTTATTTGTTTCCTTTATCTTGTGTATTATTCTATCTGTATTGCTTAATAAACCCTTTTTTGCTTATTTTAGTGTATCGATTTACGCTTTCAGATTTTGCTGATAAACGAAAGGCTCAACGATGAGGATTATGAGTCTCAATATACGATAACTCTTAACCAATAAGATGACATCTACGCCAGAAACTGAAAAAATAAGTAAAAGACTGCTCGATTGAATATGTAATAATAAAATTCTCAAAAAAATGGGATTATATTAAACGATAAAAATTCGATGTCTGTATAGCACCAAAAGTAGAAAAATATAAAAAAGATGTTAAAAATCGACCTCAAATCATGGCTATAAAAAATGGATAGCATTATATCGGTGCTATTCACAAAAAGGTAATAAATAAATACATTTGCACCGGCTGAAAATATTTTAATGCTGCTTTCTCCAAAACCATTTGTACATATATGCCACTTGCCACATGCCACTTTGGAATTGCAAAACCAAACCGAATGAGGGAAAATACCAGAAAAACATTTTCCAAAAACAAAAAAAAAAAACAATCCACACGCCACACTATTTAATTTATTAGTGTGCAAATATTTACAACTGTGGTGCCGTGAATTTATTTGCTCAAATTCATTGTTGGAATGAAATTGTCTGGCATTAGTTAATTATACGGAATGAAATTAAATTGTATATTCAAACCGAATTCAATCTAACATGTACTTGCACGCAAATTGGATGTATAGTCAATAAATAGAAAATTAATTAGAGACGAAGAAAATGCAATTGCTTCTTGATATTTGCGCTGGTGGAAGGAAGCTGTAATATTATCATTGTAGGCGTGCAAATGAGGATGTTTATTTTATCCCGAATTTAATTACATTGCTGGTGAGCTTTAAGATGTTGCTATTGTATATATTTAGCTGACAGATTAATGGTAATTATATTTAAGCCAAGTCGGTCTGATTTCAAAATGGAAAAAACAAATCCAACTGACCTTACACGAAAATACTAACATTTTTGTCTTATTAGGCTGCGTAAGACAACGCCTTATCTCTCTCCTCTTCGAACAAGCCTCCAGGCATCTGCGACCTGAATGTATTTTCGCCTTTGCGTCTAAATCCACATCTTGGTACATCTCATAAATCCCGGGATTGTACTTCACTCGCCTTCCGCGCATATAAGACCAACAATTCAACGATAAATTGTTCGTTAGAAAAAACTGAATATTTGGTCCGATTTCTTGCTTATTTTCCAACACTTAGTCTCGTAAAGTAGTACTGGCAGGATTAGTATCCGATAGATAAAGCATTTAGACTTAGAGTTGGGAGTGTTGATATATTTTGTTTCGCATCGATTTCCAAGGTTCAGTTTTCGTTTTATACCCACGAAGGTATCATCCATGGGGTTAATGGTGACATTTTGTCCAAGTAAGCTTGTTGATAAAATATCCTTTATCTTGTACTCGTTAACAAGATGACCAACGCGTGTTGGCAGCGATCAATGTTGTCGATATCGTCTCCATATTTCGTTAACTTTACAGATTTGTTTGCTTTGAAACCTGATGATAGAACATCTACTACACGGACTCTGGTAAATATTTTGAAAGTTCCGATGACCATCTCGTGTCCTTCCTTATCAATTTCGATAGAATCTCAAATTTCATCATCGGCCTATAGAGCTCTAGACAATGGATGCTATCATAGGAAACCATAAAATGAAATATATTTCATTATCGTCCAATACAGGGCCTCAGACCTAGACTCTCCATTTATTTGTATGTGCAAATCGCTTTTCTTTTAGATGTGACATAATATGGATTTGAGATTCGATTCATCGGTCATGCTTTCGTCAATCTAGTCTTGGATGTGGTATAGGTAATGCACACTACAGTTATTCAGTAGGACCTGCTGCCTTATTGTTCTTCAGCTTTTGATGGCTGTGATAACATCTTCAATTTTGGAAGAAGGTATTACCTTCGTTGACAGGAGATTAGTGGTTTGTTGTCCTATTAATTGCTCGATATAATATCCCATTAAGCTGCTTGGAATGCTGCCTGAATACATTTATAATAACCTGCACGTCTGTGACTAGATCGCTTTTGCTGTTTCGTAGAGCGTAGAGAATTCCTACTTTGAAGCCTGATGCCAGTTGCTTGATTTTTTTTTGTAGAATTGACGGATGTTCTCTGGTCGCCACAAAATCCGATTTCCCTGAGCTTGGATGCTGCGTGCTTTCCGGCATATTTTCGGGGTTGGCTGGTAGATTATGGTGGATTCTGATTCATCTTAAATTTTGCTGCGTTACTGCATTCAGAGGTTTTATTAGATATTTGTGGGGGGTGATCAGGATGGACAGCAAGGATACACTCAGTCAGTTGTTCCTTGAAGACTTGAGCTATTTCCGGTTCTCTCAGGTGATTAACCTGAAGTTTTTTTTTTACCATTCGTAACTTATTCTCGTTGAAGAGCCGATTTCTGAAAATGTCTCCTTAATAGGATTCTCATCAGAAGTGGCTGGTGGAAATATAAGTGTGACATAATAAAAAATTGCTCTGATCACTAAACATCTTTATTCTATTACTCTCAACAAAAGTTGCTGGCCGCAATGAATCCACATTCTATTGGGTGTACATCATTTGCTGGTTGAGATAAGTGGCGCTACAGTCCGGAATGAACCCGTGTCTCAAACAACATGGCTCTCCAATTAGCTAACTGGCTGAAGTTGCGCACTTTAAGTTGGCTGAGTTCGGCTTCAACTTGTGCACACCACTTGGGGCGAGGTCTTCCTTCACTGATTCCGACGTCTGGCTGGGAATTGAAGACTCTGCGAGCCGGAGTATTGGTGTCCATTCCCTCTAGATGTTCTAGCCATCTTAAAAGTCCAATGCGTAGTTTTTTTTTTACTAGAGGTATGTCGCTGTGCAGTTTTTGGTGCTAGTTTTTTGTATTCCTGATCGTATTTCCTGCATCGCAATAATATCTGTCCAGTACGTTCCAAGTGCATATGTGTAGGCATTTGTCCGTTGTCGTTTCGGTTCTGGTTAGTATTTGCTATGAACTGCCGCGCAGAAGGTCTGGGATCGAATCCCAGCCATAGGGACACCTTAATGATTTTTAAATGGCCTTCCTCTGGTGATGATCTGACAAATCATCTGAGTAGTATCAAATGTCAAGAAAAGCTAATTTCAACTTAGCCGTTCGGATTCGGCATAAAATAGGAAGTCCCGCCATCGTGCAAGAAGTACACACGCACACATGAATGGTTGTGAGAAAGCTCGGCCCTGGGTACTAACGAAACTGTTGCGCCAAAAATTTGTATTTTTTGGATATGAAGTTACCCTGACCGTTCATCCTCTTCAATGGGCTTGATTAACCATTCAGAATCCTAGACGATTCATTGAACGTATATTTTGGAGGAGTTTGTTCAGTTTGTCCATCCTATCTGAGACTATAAACACTGATGTACCTTAAGAATCAATTATATTACCTACTCTATTTCCGCTAAATATTATTTATATTTTGAGGACAACCAATAATCGCATTTTTAGTTTGCAGACGATTATACTCTAAAAACGACTAACTCAAACGACACGATATGAGAACAAATCGGATCAATAAACGAAAATTGGGAAAGAAATGATGGATAAATTAAAACCTTGTTCAATTCAATTCGCTGAAAACGCAGTATATAACATTTACAAGAAAGACCAAGTCCACAGTTCTACAAATGAAAAGCATCCATGCATCTGATTGGCATCACAATTGGGCCAGATTTATCATGGCAACAACAACGGTGCAATCGCAATTATTATAACTCAATAACTTTATAAAGCCGAAGTTCGATCAGGTCTTTAATGCTGTTCTCATGATTTGTGTTCGGCCCCGAAACATACACTGAATTTAATCAACTTTATTCAAAGAGGTGCAATCCGACTTATAGACGATTCTTCTGTTATTTCAAAATTGCAACCTTTGGCACAACGAAGAATTCTATAGTAGATCTCTCTCTCTCTTTATTACAGATATTATAATGACATATGCTTGGAGGAGGTTAGAGAAATCAATCTTATACTCGTTGCATTTTAACGACCAAAAAGGCACGCAGTTTCAGCTCACAGACACACTGCACATTTAACAAGGACACGAACAACGCAATACCAAAACAACCAAACAATGTACCGAACTTCCAGGAGACGTATTTCCACCAATATACAATCAATAACAATTCAAGAGCAGAGTCAATAAACACCTGCATACATCCTCTCTGGGCACTTATGGTACTTTATAGCAGCTATAGACCATCGCCATATTTCTTTGTGATTTTTTCTATACATTTAAAATTTCTGTTAAGCACGTGTATCAAGATTAGGAAAACACGTGTTTCTATAACACAAGACACATCATAAAATACCCACCTTTCACCGCCAGCTTCTTATCCTTTTTGCACAACTTCTCCCCTAACCCGGACATCATTCTAGCACAATGAATAGAAAAACTTGATTTTAATATTCCTTCAAAGATGAAAGCAAAAGGTAATAAGGCAAAGAGGACTCAAAATGGCGAGCATGGAAAAGAAAATACAACCACAACGACATCATCCTTACCTCAAGGACATTGATTTTCTTTTGTTGACTTAAATCGCATTTTGCACAGTGATTCCCCGGATTCGATGGCGACCCTCTCGACCTTGTTGTTGCGCACCAAATGTTTCTCTGAATTTCAAGGACCCTTGCAGGATATTTTTAGAAGTAAAATCCACAATACGTAAGGCAAAATATTAATAAAAAATAATAATAATAAAAGTGGATGTATTGTATGTAATTACTTATCCGTCAGGACATGGGAAATAAGTAAATGTATATTCGTTTAGGCTAAGATACTTCTTCTGAAAGCATCTGGTTTAATATTAGTGACATGCTTGTACAATGAAAAACGTGTTTTTTTTATTGAAAATATTTGACATGTAATTTTTTTGATATTGAAGAGGGTTAGACACATTTGTTCTGTCTATAAGGTAATAGGCCCATTCAGCGTAGTAGATGTGAAATGTTTTGAAAGAGTTTGATTGCTGACATATTTTTGTGCAATTTTGAATGCCTATGAAGTTTTCAGTTTTAAAGCGGTTGCTACCTCAACTGAGACAAATAACGTTGGCCCGATCTTCAAATGAATCCACGTGGAGAAATTTACAAGCAAAGGCAACAAAGTCATGGTAAGCATTGCTCAGTAGGCAATAACTGCGTTGGAGGAAGATCACCAAGCAGAGAAATCGAGACATTTGACAATGTATAACTTACTTACTTACTAAAGTGGCGCTACAGTCCGGGAAGAACCTGGCCCTCAACCAACATGCCTCTCCAATTAGTCCGGCACTTAGCTAACTGCCTCCAGCTGCGCACTCCACTTACGGCGAGGTCTTCCTCTACTGCGTCCGACGAACGTCTGGCTGTGAATCGAAGACTCTGCAAGCCGGAGTATTGGTGTTCATTCGTTTTACATGTCCTAGCCACCTTAAACGTATAATGCGGAGTTTTTTGACCAGGAGTATGTGGCCGTACAACTCGTATAGTTAGTGTTGAATCTTCGTCTCCATTACCCGTCAACGGAAACGGGACCGAAGATTTTTCGAAGAATTTTTCTCTCGAATTGACCAAGGATTTCTTCATCCGCTTTTGATGCAGTCCATGCTTCAGCGTTATGGAGTATTACTGGGATATCAGCGTCTCATATATGAACTCCTTAGTACTTCGAGTGAGGGCTTTACTACTAAATTGCCTTCTTGGCCCGAAGAAACAGCGATTGGCAAGAGTAATTCTTCGTTTAATTTCTGACGAGATGATGTGGTCAGAGTTAATAGCGGAGCCGAGGTAGACAAAGTCCCGTACTACCTCAAAGTTATATCTTGGCAGTTTTCGCTTTCGTTGCCGAAATTAAATGATTCGTTCTGCCTGACAGCGGAATGTTGTTCGTCATCGCCGTTTAACAGTCTGCAGAAGTGGTTCTTTCATATCCTCAGCATCGACTGTGTCTCAACTACAGTATTTCCTTGTTCATCTCGCCAGGATTTTGTTCGAGATTTGTATCGCCTTGGCTTTGACGTTTGACACCTTGGTAAAACTTGGGAACATCGTTCCTGGTGTGGCACCTCTCTATATTTCTTCTTTCTGAAAAGCTGATGTTCTCCCCTTCTTCTTTGCCTATAGAGCTCAATGGCAGCTCTCGTCTTCACCTGCAGCCATCTGTCGGCATTCCTCATCAAACCAGGGGTTTCTTGCTGGTGGCCGCGAGAAACCAATGCTGGTATGGTGTGAATCGAGTGGTTAATGGATACGCGTAGCGCGAAGGCCTTGGCGGTCTCTGGCGATTGAAGTCTTTCGACATTAAATTTCTTCACAGTATTTATGGTTTGTTGTGGCGTGGTGGATATCCGCATCCTTACCTTGGCTGCAACAATGTGGTGGTCCGAGTCGATGATAGTACCTCGGAATGTTCGGACACCTAAAATACTGGATGCGTGCCTCTTATCTATCGCAATGTGATCAATTTGGTTGACTGACTGTTCGTTGATCTGGAGACCGCCATGTCCCCTTATGGATATCGAGGTGAGGAAACCGTGTGCTGGCTATAGTGGCATTTCGTTCCGTAGCGAAGTCAATTAGCCTATGTCCGTTACCAGACGTGTTGTCGTGTAGGCTATATTTCCGACAATACTACCGAAGATGTCTTCTCTTCCTACCTTTGCGTTAAAATCTGCCATCGCGATTTTAACATCGTACTTCGGTAGTAGCTTATAGTTTTTTTCAAGGAGCTCGTAGAAGCAATCCTTAGTTATATCATATTTTTACCCCGTCGGAGCATGAGCGCATATAAGGCTTATGATGGCGAATTTGGCCTTGATGCAGATTGTTACAATGCGTTCGCTAAAGTCTTGGAAACATAAGACTTCTTGCCTAAGTCTTGCACTTATAGCAAATCTGCATCTGCATAGTCGATGTTTCTGCACACACGGTTCATAGAAGATTTCAAGTTTTTTTTGCCGGCCCATCCCATCTTATTTCCTGGTTGGCAGTAATGTCTGTTTTGTAGCAGTTTAAGGCTTCCACTAGTTGTTCGCCTGTATCTCTCCCGTTTAATGTTCTCACATTCCAGTTGCAGATACGAACGTTGTCCTTTTTTCGTTTAGCAGGGTCGTCAACAATAATATGAGTACTTTCCGAGGCTTTTGGTTGCTCGTAACATATGTTTTTTCCCATGGTTGGATAGTTAACCAGAAGCACAACCCCCAACCTGGGGGGCCAGTTCCAATTTATTAGATACCCCATAGGACACGGGGCCATCAGTATCCACTTCAAGATTGAGCGCTGCCGTTGATCTTTCGGTTCATCCGCCACCATTTCTGTTCAAGGGGCCTGAATTAGCCGTGAGATTCCTAGATAACCTGTTGTCCGAATATGTCGAAGCAGCTCATTTAGATTCGCCTGGGACGGCAGACCGGGTATTCATTCCGTGTCATACTGACCAGGGTGATTATAGTGTTGCTGTTTTATGTTATCAACACTCGCAATTATCGTTTAGCAAGTCAAATCCGGTTGGATGAGACCAGTACCAGATGGGTACCACTTGGAGGTAAAAAATAAGCACATTTGATTTGTAGTCAGAGTTGCAACCACTAAACAATTTTTTTCTCGAGCCTAAAATTGTTGACAGTCCGAGTCCGAGCTTTAAAAATCACAGTATTAATCCCGTCGGATATCATTTTCGTTTTTATTTTTTTAAATTCTATATTTGCCTTATATCAGGAAATAAAAAGAAAGCAAAATTAGAAATAAATAATTTAAACAACCTTCAGATGGATTAATGGACTAGAAAAAGAAAAGACACAGGAATGGCAAACTCACGAGAAAACGGTTCATCTACACAGGATAAAGCTCGGGAAATTTACACGAAATTTAATACCATAAGCTAAACATACGTTATACATTAAACCTTTCTATCTAAAAATAAACTCTAGGCTAAAATAATCTAAGACACAAGAGGCTTTTTAAAATGTATCCAGATTCGCAGTACTATAGATCCAAATTACCCCATTCGGAATGATGGCAAAAGCTGCCCTGCCTACCTCTCTTAAGAATTCTTTTCATTGGGGGGTATCCCTTAACCTTAGGCGGACTTGAATAATAACGAGCAGAGTTAAAGCCGTGGAAAACCATCTTGTTATGCATAAGCATGTAACTGCCGATTTTTTTTGATATTCAAAATGCTGGTCAACTTTTCTATGGCAAGCCACCATGGTATCAAGCACATAGCTAGAGTTTGCATAATCTGAATCTTCTTTCTACTTCTGAAAGATGTGTTTAATTTAATTGGTTTTAATAGAAAGAATGCTAGGCTTATTGATATGAAATACAGTCACTGGACACAGAACGGTAAGCTAGAAAGCCTCCACGTAAACAGACCACTATGCGTTTAACATGCGTTTTTAAAGTTTTCCACATTCCGTACAAATGGCTTGCATATTTTAAAACTGCAATCTGTCAAATCTAGCTTTTATTCAGGTGCCATATTAGTCTGATTTTTGAGCTGCAGCATTCGTTATCAGCGATTGAAGAGCAGCCTGGTTAATAAAATTCCATCACCAAATCCAGAAATTCCCCTTTAGAATTTACTTATCTGTATTTTTTAGTACAAAAACACTTTCTACTAGTGGGGATTTGGACTTGTTTTTACGCAGCCTAGTAGAGTCGATGGTACATTTGATAATTTCCTAGAAGTTGAGCTTCGTCCTGTATAGTGTTAAGGTAGAGTTGCTAATAATTATTAACACCAATAAATTAAAGCTAAAGACTGAGTATGCTAGGTATACTCCGATAGATTGAAAGCGAACCTGAAGACACCTTATCTTATAACATCTCATCCGAAATTTTTTTTATCATAGCATAGCTAGTAACTCGTTTTAAACATAGTTTAGCTAATCGCAGACATTATAAAAACACAAACTTTATTTTTAATACATCGACACAAAGAGTGGAATAATAAACTGAGTAATTTAGACAAAGCGTCCAAACCCTTTTGGAACATAGTAAAAATTATTAAAAATAAAACTAAACAAATTCCTTGTCTCAAAAGTGGTCCCACTACCTTTTATACGGATACCGAAAAGGCAAAAGCACTGGCACTATCCTTTGCACAAAATCATATTGTTTCTCAACATTTAGGAGATACAAATACAAATGACCTAGTGCATAATGCTGTGTCTACCTTTAATACGGTTAGCTATCAAACTCCTCCAAGTGAGTTGATTACAGAAATGGACACAAAATATTTCGTAAATAATTTATTGATTAAAAAAACACCTGGTAGCGATAAAATTAAAAACATATATCTTAAGAAATTACCAAAAGAAGGCATACAATTTCTTACCCTCATTATGAATTCATGTCTAAAAACGCAATATTTTCCAGATGCGTGGAAACTTGCCAAAGTAATACCAATACCAAAGGCAGGTAAGCCTTTAGATAAAATTGAAAGCTACAGACCAATAAGTTTACTTAGCACTGTTAGTAAAATTTATGAACAAATTTTGAAGGAAAAAATGTTAAAAATTATTGAAGAAAGGAAAATATATCCTGACGAACAATTTGGCTTTAGGCGCAATCACGGTACCTCTCACCAAGTTCTAAGGATATGCAATATAGTTAAAAAAAAACGTGCAACAGGCAGATCTACTGGTATGATTTTACTCGATATTGAGAAAGCTTTTGATTCCGTGTGGCATAAAGGACTCACATATAAAATGATACATTTAAATTTTCCGCCATTTCTTTCTAAAATTGTCCAAAGTTTCGTTAAAAATCGATGTTTTAAAGTGCATGTCAATAGTGGTATGTCTGATTATGTAAAGTTTTCTGCTGGAGTGCCCCAAGGCTCGGTTCTTGGGCCTGTCCTCTACAATTTATACACCTCCGATTTCCCAATTCTTCCAGATTGTGAATTTGCAATATATGCGGACGATACAGCAATATTATCGTCGCATGAATTTAGTCTCAATATTGAGACTAATTTAAAAAATGCGGCCAAAATATTGCAAGAATACTACAATAAGTGGAAAATAAAGCTCAATGCCGAAAAGATACAAGCTATCTTTTTTACTAGAAAAAGAAAACCTTGTTTCCTTCCGGCTAATCAGCTTGATATCAATGGGCACCCTATAAGGTGGGAGTCTTCTGTAAAATATCTGGGCATATATCTTGACAAAAAATTACTTTTTAAAGAACATAATACACAAACACTTAAAAAAATTAACCTTGCCATCAAAATGTTGTATCCATTTATTAATAGAAAAGCATTACTTTCAAAAGAAAATAAAATAATAATATATAAAACTATCTTCCAAGCAATTATGTTATATGGATGCCAGGTTTGGGGTAAATGTGCAGCATGTCACTTAGCAAAATTGCAAATATCCCAAAATAAAATATTAAAAATGATGTTGAACTTGCCCTGGCACCATTCCACGTCAGGCCTTCATCTTAAAGCTAATGTTGAGTTGATCTCGAATAAAATACAATTACGGAATAATTCTTTTGCAATCAGATGCGACAATTCTGACAACCCTTTGATCACACAACTAAACATAGACTTTCAGACATGACATTCAGTTATATAAGCAAGCTCCTTTTATAATAAATATGTGTTAATTGTTATACCTATGTTAATTTATATTATGTGTTAATTTATGTGATATTGTATTTATATGTTAATTTATTTATTTCTGTTAATTTATTATTTCTATGTTGATTTATTAATTTTTGTTAATTGATTTAATTCAATTATTTATTTATTAATTTATTTATTCATCTATTTATTTATTTATTTATTTATTTATTTATTTATTTATTTATTTATTAATTTATTAATTTATTTATTTATTTATTTATTTATTTATTTATTTATTTATTTATTTATTTATTTATTTATTTATTAATTAATTTATTTATTTATTATTTTAGTAATTTGTTTATTAATGCATTAATTTACAAATATATATATATATATATATATCATCATTATTAAATCTTTTTATTTATTTTATTTATTTTTTTTTTCCGGATTTGAGGTTTTTGTCGTTGTTTCCTCAAAATATTAATATAATAATTTGTGTTATAAATAAGTTATTTAAAATAGTTATTAAAATTATTCAGTTGAAAGATATACTATTGTAAATCACATCTCTGTAATTTGTAAATTGTGCGATAGCCTATTATATGAAATTTTTATAACGAACAATAAAATTTATTATTTATTACATGAGGATAAATGTCCCTGCTGGTGCATTTCCTTCACCTAACTATTGTGTAAAAACTCTTTCATTTTTTGAGATAAAGAGTGATAGAATGTATCACAGTCCAGTTTCATAAAAATCGTTTGACTACCTTTTGTGTGTTATGCTTATACAGATGCGATATTTACACGATAAATAAACTCATATAATTAAGTTTAGTAACTTGTTTACTATACATATCTTAAATTGCCACCTTTATCTTAGTGTAAGAATGAACTAACCCCCCTAAGTCCTTTTAGACCCATATACGCACTCTGCCTTGAACATTTTCTACAAACTACAAATATATTTCCAAATGAAAATTCAAATTCTACGTATATGCTCCTACCTCTAGCACGTAAATAAAATCGAAATAGTCCACCATAGTCCACAGAAAACAAAAGGGTTAGGGAGACGTGCTCTAATAGCTTGAGGTTATTATGGTTGGTAAATTGATTACTATAGGAGGTACCTTAGAACTACACATGCTGTTCTTTCAATTATTTATGTCAAAATCCCTTTTCAGTGAAGTAGTTGTAAAGAATATTTATCTTGCTGAAATCGATAATATCGTTTAGAATAGCGCACTGCCGTAAGGATAATGAGTTCTTATATAAACTATTTTTTAACAAAGTAGTTCCATTATGGTTTTAAAAAAATAATTCAATTGTAATTTTAATTTGATTATTCAAAAAAAACGAATGTTTGAAACTACTGACTTCCTACAATATTGAATGCACGCCAAAAGCTTTGGATGAAGGATAGTTTAATAAACAATATTGCAAAGCCCTATTAATAAACGGTATTGCGTTATATTGCGAATAAACGTCAAGCTCCAATAGAGTAAAAAAGGTAAAAGATGTGAGCTATCGATAGCGCAAAGCGAACGATGCTAAATAAAAACGAATATCTTAAGCATTGAACTTTTTAATTTTCTGCCATAACACCATGTATGTAAAAATCAATAATTTTCAAAACAGCGTTATGCAGTATGCTCGAAAAAGTGATGAAAGACGTAACAAAAAGGGGACATTTTGGTTTGGTCAAATGGGATGGTCACTTGCTCGATGTTGTATTCTAAAACTAGTTCATTAAAATGATCAAGAATCAGATTTAATAAAAATAGAACGTATTTTCAAATCAGTTACTTATTTTTAAAGTGATTCAATATTCATATACCGACATAAAATATGGCACACCCTATATTACGTTCTTACACAGGATTTTGACAGTAAAATTTTGTGTGCATTTCAGCAGGTTGTCAAACAACCCAACTTTTGCTTGCGCATTTTGGACATTTTGTAGGATATGCACTGAGCCTTTTTAATAGATAAAACTCTTGAGAGCAACGACTGACTAAAGACGTCTATGCAAGTGATCAATATCTTCCACTTGTTCAAGTATTTTTGGCTATCTCAAGAAAGCGATGTGATGCGATTCATGGTTAAAATTGTACTGACTTTGTGTTTCAAAAACACTTCAACTCGAGTTAATCGGTTGATGAATGTCAAAGATTTTAATGTTAACATAATATATGTTGGTATTTATTTTGCAAGTGCAGCAGTTTGTCAGCTACAGTCCGCAATTTTCGTACAAAATATGGCCGTCATAGTGATTTAAAATCATCAACTGTGAAGAGAATAATTGAACAATATCTATGGTCAATACACTATTAGTGACCTTAGACACACTGTCATAAGTCGTACGTACGTCGTTCACAAGAAAACATCGAAACAGTTCGCTGGTGGCTGGTCAAGCAGTTCTTTTTACGTGTTCGTTATCGTGATCTCATAACCCAGTTTTTAATGTGACCAAGATGTGATTTCAAAAAGACAGTGTTACATCCCATACAGCCAGAGAAACCCGGGCAAAAAGAGGATGAAAAACTGTGACATCTACTATGGACCGTGATATAGTGAGCAGAAACAGCGACTATTTGGATGCGGATTTGTTATAGGTGCCAGACTTAGGAAGGAAGTCTTATGTTTTCAAGACATTAGTGAACGCATTGTAACAATCCGCATCAAGGCCAAATTCGCCAACATAAACCTTATATGCGCTCATGCTCCGACGGAGGAAGAAGATGATATAACTAAGGATTGCTTTTACGAGCTCCTCGACAAAACCTATGAGCGACTACCAAAGTACGATGTTAAAATCGTGCTGGGAGATTTTAACGCAAAGGTAGGAAGAGAAGACATCTTTAGCAGTACTGTCGGAAAATATAGCCTACACGACAACACGTCTGGTAACGGACTTAACCTAATTGACTTCGCTACGGAACGAAATGCCACTATAGCCAGCACACAGTTTCCTCACCTCGATATCCACAAGGGGACATGGCGGTCTCCAGATCAACGAACAGTCAACCAAATTAATCACATTGCGATAGACAAGAGGCACGCATCCAGTATTTTGGATGTCCGAACATTCCGAGCGGCCAACATCGACTCGGACCACTACCTTGCTGTAGCCAAAGTAAGGATGCGGATATCCACCACGCCACAAAAAAACAGAAATACTGTGAAAAAATTCAATGTCGAAAGACTGCAATCGCCAGAGACTGCCAAAACCTTCGCGCAACGCGTATCCCTTAACCTCTCGACTCACAACATACCACCAGCATCTAATGTCGAAGAACAATGGCAACGATGCCAACAAGCCATTAGATCAGCCGCAACTGATGTGCTAGGTTTCTCGCGGCCCCCAGCAAGAAACCCCTGGCTTGATGAGGAATGCCGACAGATGCTCACAGCCAAGAACGAGGCCTACAAGGCTAAGCTGTAGGCGAAGACGAGAGCTGCCATTGAGCTCTATAGGCAAAGAAGAAGGGAAGAACATCGAGAAAGAAAAGCGCGGGATCGAGGATATAGAGAGGTGCCACTCCATGAACGATGTTCGCAGGTTTTACCAAAGTGTAAAACGTCAAAGCCAAGGATACAAGGCTCGAACAGAATCCTGTCGAGATGAACAAGGAAATATCGTAGTTGAGACACAGTTGATGCTGAGGATATGGAAGAACCACTTCTGCAGACTGTTAAACGGCGATGACGAACAACATTCCGCTGTCAGGCAGAGAGATCCATCCAATATTGGTAACGACAGCAAAAACTGCCAACCACCCGACCTTAGTGAAGTGAGGATAGCTATATCTAAACTCAAGCTTAATAAGGCCGCCGGAAATGACGGCCTTCCCGCTGAGCTTTATAAAGCTGGCGGAGATGACTTGATAAGCAACATCCACCAACTCATAAGCCAAATCTGGTCGGTTGAAAGCATGCCTGAAGAATGGAACCTCAGCATCGTTTGCCCGATCCACAAAAAAGGAGACCCTCTGAACTGCGCCAACTACAGAGGCATAAGTCTACTCAACATCGCTTACAAGATCCTATCTGGCGTAATATGTGAACGCTTGAAACCGTTTACCAACAACCTGATCGGCCCTTATCAGTGTGGTTTTAGGCCAGGAAAGTCCACAACCGATGAAATTTTCACACTTCGGCAGATCCTGGAAAAAACCCAAGAAGTCCAAATCGATACCCACCATCTATTTATCGATTTCAAAGCCGCATATGACAGCATTTATAGAGACGAACTATACAGAGCCATGTCTAGTTTTGGTATACCGCCCAAACTCGTCCGTTTGTGTAGGATGACGATGGAGAATTCTCGCTACACCATCAGGGTCGGAAACGACCTCACCGACACATTCGATACCAAAAAAGGATCTAGGCAAGGCGATGCGCTGTCATGTGACTTCTTCAATTTGATTCTTGAGAGGATTGTGCAAAACTCCCGAGCCAACACCAGAGGCATAATTTTCCAAAAATCGGTGCAACTACTAGCATACGCCGACGATATTGACATCATTGGTAGGATTCAACGTGATGTCATAGCCACGTTTGCTAGTATAGAGAAGGAAGCGGCAAAAATCAGTTTAGCCGTAAATGAGGGTAAGACTAGGTATATGCTGTCAACACGAAAGGACACACAACATCGACGAATTGGACAGAACGTCACCATTGAGAGATATAACTTTGAGGTAGTACGGGACTTTGTCTACCTCGGCTCCGCTATTAACTCTGACAACAACATCTCGCCAGAAATCAAACGAAGAATTACTCTTGCCAATCGCTGTTTCTTCGGGCTAAGAGGCAATTTAGTAGTAAAGCCATCACTCGAACTACTAAGGAGATCCTATATAAAACCCTGATCTTCCCAGTCCTGCTCTATGGCGCTGAAGCATGGACCGTATCAAAAGCGGATGAAGAAATTCTTGGCGAGAGAAAAATTCTTCGGAAAATCTTCGGTCCCGTTTGCGTTGACGGGCTATGGAGACGAAGATTCAACCACGACCTATACGAGCTGTACAGCCACATACCCCTAGTCAAAAAACATTGGACGTCTAAGATGGCTAGGACATGTAGAAAGAATGGACACCAATACTGCGGCTCGCAGAGTCTTCGATTCCCAGTCAGACGTCGGACGCAGTAGAGGAAGACCTCGCCTGAAGTGGCGCGCACAAGTAGAAACCGACCTCAACCAACTTGGAGTGCGCAACTGGAGGCAGTTAGCTAAGGACCGGGCTAATTGGAGAGGCATGTTGGTTGAGGCCCAGGTTCATCCCGGACTGTAGCGCCACTTAAGAAGAAGAGAATAACGACCGCGTTGATTGGAATTAACGGTATGTAGTTATTATGGACATTTTGGCATTAGCTGCAAATTTGTTTAATCTAGATTTTCTCAAAAACGGCTCCAACGATTTTGATTATAGTTTGAAGCTTAGATTTTCCCTAAAAATGATTATAACGGTATTTCATTATTTTAATGATTTTAAAACTTTAATGAAAATAGAATTATAACCAAATCAATTTTGAAATGTTAAGTGGGGTCCTACAAACATATCTACATACCAAGTTTGTTGTTAAATGGTCGGATAACGGGACTTCAAAAATTACCTTTAACTTTACCTTTTAACATTATTTTTGCATACATTTCTTATATATTTAAAACAATGATGTAAAAGTTGTTTTTGCTTCAAAATTAAATAACGGTTCTTTTTTAATATAAGAGAATAAAGGATGTCTCATGAAGGCTTAGGCGGATTTGTGCAGAAAAATGTACTCATACCTATATTTATTAAGATTACGTTATTTTCTCAAAAGTGTACAATTAATAAATTTACGTACTTAAATTCGTCCATTAAAATTATAGCTATGAAATGGTTTATTTGATGTAAAAGAAATAAAATTCTTTAGTATTTCGATACAGCCCAAATTAGTCGCTAACTTCATACATATTGCGTCAATCCAAAGTTCTTGAAAAAAATACATTAACCAATTATCTTATATAATTGCTTGTTTCTGATCGGATTTTCTTAAGATATTGTACTTAAGTGTTTTTTGGTTTCAATATGTGAGGTTTATCGATTTGTGTTTCTTGCCAAAACTAATGGTAGGTACTTGCAATAAAATGATATTTGAAATTTACAGGAATTTAATGACCTAGGATTAATTCAAGTATCTAGAGTAAAATTGCATACTCAGTTCATGGTTAACAATCCGTATAATGCTAATTTACAAAATGATGATTTTCTCAGGAAAGGCATTAACTATTCGCATGGAAGTAAGTATTCATGGTTAAGTATTCTCAAGAATATTTCGTACTGATTTTAACAAAAATAAATTTTAATAACACTACTGTCTAAGTCATTTCTTAAGTGATTACATTTGTAATGAAATACAAATGCTGATTTTTACTTAATTTATTATTATTGATTAAATGTTTTTTGAAGACTTATCGTCAAACACAAACCCCTTATGGGGAGTCGTGGCAGACTTACTTTATTCTCAGTTAAGGGTGATTTGGCATTTTTATATTTTTTTTTGGTGATCTGTCATAATGCTAAACACCTAAAAAAGGTCAGGTGATAGGTGATAGGTGATTCGGCACAAGCTTAATTTAAAATTGAAGAAACACAAAACCCCCCATATTCATTTTAATGTTATTTTTACACAAATAAAAAAAAATTGTCAAATTACCCATTTTGGATGATTTGACATACTTCCGATTCGTATGTTTTACAATGAGCCTTTTTATTAACGCAAAAGTTGAATCCTGAAGTCAAAAATAAGAATTCAAATCAAGCCTACGTAAAATCCTTTCCTACAAAAAACCGTTCGCGTGCAGCCACTGCAATCTAACCTAACCTATAAAAGAAACAAATATTTATAAATTATGTAGCCATGAATTTGTATATGCATGTGAACTGCACAACAGTATAATATTAGCACTCCCTGGTGGGAATTTTCCAAATAAACCTCGCACATAAAAATCAAGTCTAATTTCTACCCACTTCTTTTGTTTTAAAAAAAAAATAAAGAAAATTCCATTCCAGGGTAAATATTACAATCTCACTTAATATCTCTTCACTAAATTCTCCTAAAATTAAAATTCATCTATTTGTTAGCTATCAAGAATAGCTATGTAGGTAATCTTCTCCATTTGGCCGGAAAAAGCTATCCTTCATCAGTATAAATGCCAACAATTATTTCTCGAAAAATAGTACAGCCTACTCGAATATAATTTTTGTCAGTTAAGTGACAGCTGTCTGAAATTCTATTCAAACAATAGAACAAGGGGAATAATTCACATTTTGGCAAACACTGAGTAGCTATCCGATAATTAACTTCTGACATTTGTGCGTATATTTCCTATGAGAAAAGTATTTATTTTTGTCTCAGATGGTATAGCTATATGAAATTAAAATAAATACTTTTCCCATCGGAGATACACGTATAAATAAGTGGATAAATGTTTTGCGAAGAAATTGTTTTTATGTTTTTTAAAGTCGCAACGGAATACTTTTTGAAAGTTGAAACTGACAGTTAAGCTGGTAGAAAGAAACCACACTTTGCATGATTGGTGAGTGTACGATTAGGTTGTACTTACTTGGTCGTTGTGCGTCCAATTTAATACCATTTTTTTATAGAAATGGTTGAAGCGGATTGAGGATACAACGAAAAACACACGTTACTATGTAAGTAATGTAAAAATTAATAACTCTTTTATTTATAGATATATATATATATATATATATATATAAATTTATAAATAATATTTTTGAAAATAACCAGTCTATAATTGTACTAAATGTGTCTACCGGCAATTTTATGTGGCGTTAGAAATGTTCCAACAGCCCTCACTATTCGTGCTGTGTTGGTCAAATTTGAGCAATAGGTGAACGTGGGGGATGTGAGGCGTTCGGGCAGGCCTCACTTTGGACGATCGATTGAAAACATACAGGTCGTAAGGTAAAGTGTTGCAAACGATCCTGAAACATCTACACGACGACGTTCAACACAGTTATGCATACCACGTAGCACAATACATCGGATTTCGAGGAACGTTCTGAACCTATGCCCTTACAAGATCTAGTTGGTCCAACAGTTTAATCCTGGTGACCCAGAAAAAACTTCTGGAGTACTGCAGAATTGATATACTCTGGACAACTTTAGAGCTCTTTATAATGGTGGCGCCTACAGTCTTAGTTTCAATGGACAAAGTAAACAACCTACATGGGGCGGTGTGAATAAAAACGAGTACGACGAGTATTTACTTACAAGTAAAGTGTAACGAGTATTTAAACTCCAAGTAAACCGATGTGAATAAAGCGTCGAGTTTACTTGTGACCGTGTACTCGTCAACCCGAGGTATACTAGCAAGTATTTACTCGCGAGACAACTGAATTCACAAAAAAGGCAAGTAAATACTTGTAGCGCCAATTCCGAAGGTTTCATAATATGCACGTGAGTGCAATCTATAGCACCAATGACAGTCGGAATGCGAAATTTTGAAGCCCAATCTGCCTTGGCCTGATCCATATCTTCAATAGTGCGTGGAAATTTAATCCAATCTTCAGACTTCGACACTATTTTATCCAATACACTTGAAAATGTTCTGCTGACGGTACTTCTTTCAACCCCCATGTCGTTGGCAACACCACTTTGGAATCCTGGATCACTAACGTATCTCAGAAAAATTTCCATCTTTTTCCGTGCAGTTAATCCTCCAACACTTGCATCAGTGTTTTCATCAAGAAAGTGCGAAGTGAGAAAATCTACGTTTTCGCTCTCAAACCGTAATAGTCCCTTAGATAGATCGGGACTTATATCACGCCGGTCTCTATAACGTTTCACACCACGCAGGTTCATAAATGCAGCCATCATTCGTGTACAAGTACGACTGCAAGTCTGGGGTCGGGTTGACTTGCGAATAGACGAATATTTACTTGCTACAGAAGCATTTACTTGCATTTATTCACACAAAAATTGGCATTTTTCGGGTTTTACTAGCCTCTCAAGTATTTACTCGCGAGTAAGAGTAAATACTTGTTTTATTCACTTCAATTTTGGCGTTTACTTGTTATTTTGATATGTTCAAGTATTTACTTGTCCTACTCGTTTTTATTCACACCGCCCATGGGATTTGGGTAAACTACTCAAACTCAAACTTCTCGGAATAGAAGTAAGATGGGATGAACGGGCTTAAAGGAAGATGAAAAACTGTGACGAATTCTTTGATCGGTGTTATAGAGTGCAGAAACTGTGGCTATTCGAATGCGGATTTATGCTTCGAAGACATTAGCGAAAACATTGTAACAATCCGCAAAAATTCGTCAACAAAGAGATTATATTACTAAGGCAAAACTTTTGAGTGACTATGACGTGTGATGCTATAATCATGCTGGGAGATTTTAACGCAAAAGTAGGAAGATACCACATCTTTCTCAGTATTGTCGGAAAACATAGTTTATGTGACACCGGAATGGAATTCACATGATTTTCTTACATGGATATCTTTCAGGGGAAAGGGGTTCTTCAATTTAACAAATGGGTAATAAACTTGATCGCGTTGCGATAGACAATTGGCTGGCATCCAGTATTTTTCTGATCATGTTACCTTGGGTGTTAATAATATGAAACTCTGGTTCCGAAATGATCACTTTAAGCGGTTTGCAAGCGGTATTTTTTATTTGTCAGAAGTCGAATGAAGGATATTTATTTACCAAGACGATAGCTTAACTAACTGGGGTTGGAAAAAGGCGATGTACTGTGACCTTTGAGGAGAAAGCCCATATGTGCTTAACTTATATATGGAATCTGACATCGTCTTAAGTATACAATCAAATCTTTTATGCAGAACATTCTCTGTGGCGTTTGCTGTGTGGCACGTAGCCCCACCATACTGGAACCACACAGTAACTATTTGTGGATGAATTGTCTACTGGTGGGTTGGCATAGCCCCATATACCACAATTTAGCTTGCTAACATAGCCATTGCGCCTTGTTACTGAATATGATTTTTTGGCCAAACTGGGAGTGCTCTCCAAAGCTTAGTATGCGGACAATCCACGTTTTCTATGGTTATTAACTTTGCGCTCCTGGTTCAGTTGAATTTTGTACTTCGGTTTTACTGGACACTTTTACTGACAGCGGTGATATGGCGATCTCTTGACGTGTGGTGGGTGCACGACTGGGTCGTACGCAACTTTCTCTTTCACAGCGAGTTGGGCGTTAGATCAAATCATAAGCATTTTGATTATTGATGCTTAAAATGATATAAATAATGTCGAAATGTGATTTACGAAATACGAACGCTTACTGCGAAATGAAAGAATCGGTGCCTATGTGAGTAATGATTTTCCGTTATTGGCCAAAACTGAAAATTCCGTTTAGTGATAGATAGTTTCAAACTGTAATACTAGTATACATATTAAATTTCATTCAATTTGACATAATAGTTTGCGAGAAATTAAACATTGTTTTATGGCCTATATGACAAAATCCGTTATATGGATTTTCTCGAAAAAACTGGGTATGCAGTTTTATTGGAACTAATATGCTTATAATAGATATAAAGTTTAATAAAAATTGTTAGAGCCATTTTCGAGGAAATTGAGGTTATGTGTAATTTTTATATGACGGGTACCGTTAATAACATGGCTAAAAGCAAACAAAAAAATGGCCTTAAATTATGATCAAAACAAACTTGGATACGAAATTTGAAGGAAATCGGTCAAGCCGTTTAGGCTGAGGTTACCATTACGGACCGACGCCGACGGACGGAATTCCAAAAACCACTTTTTTTGGTTCCGCTATCATCGTAATGTTAGAATTAATAAAAATCTCGAGGTCGAAAATTTTTTGTATGTGTTGGTTATTGTTTTAATGGAATAAAATAGATCTTGAAATCATAAGACCAGGACGTTGATCTTTTTGACAAATACTCATATAAGAAAATATTTAAAAATAAGTATCCTTATGTTGGTCATACAAAATCGAAAATAAGGTTCTAGTAAGAAGCAATGACACCATAATAAACGCAACGACGGCTAACGAGGTTGAGAAGGGTCGAAAATATTTGCATTTTATTGATAACAGCCGTATGCTACCAACAGAAAACCCAAACCATAAACAAAATCAGGTCCTTACTAGCTGATTTTGCTGCTAATTTAAGAAGTGCATCAATAAGACATTTTTTAAAGTAAATTTACTTGTGTGAAAGTTAAAATCTATGTAATCAGATTCTAAATTAGTTTCTCTAATACAGCGAGTTGTAGGTTCATTAGGTGCCTAGTAAACCCTATGATCATTTTCGTGACAAGATAAATGATAAAATATCACTTTTAAACAATATTATAAAAAAAACTTTCCGTCTTTTTTCAAGCGACTGAATATTGAGTAGTGTGCAATAGTAAAGTAGGAGGAAATTTCAATGTTCCAACCTAATTTCCATATTGCAAATCAGGTATTTTTTGTATATACTCAATTCTATTTAAATTAATTTGTGGATTCCATATCACAGAGCAGCATTTTAAAATTGACCTTTAAATTGGAATTTTAGGATATATGGATCCTTAAAGTCTTAAGAATTACGTTTAATAAAACCTTACAGACTTTGATTTGCCTACATGATTGAATGAGTTAAATTTGGAGTCAAAAACTACTCTGAGGTATTTTTTCTATGATATTCTTTCAAGAAGATTATTCTCAATTTTGTATTCAAAGAAAGCAAGTGATAAGTTATGGAAAAATAAAAAGCGCCGACACTTCTTAGAGACATTGAAGAAAAATTGGTTAACTAAACACCATTATGTTAGCCTTTGAAGGTCATCTTGTAGGAGAAGACAATCGTCAAAAGATTTTCTGCATCTAAGAATTTTTAAATCATCTGCAAACAGAAATCGACTAGAAATTAAAAAAAATTTGGGCATGTCATTGATAAAAATAAGAAATAGAAATGGACCAGGATGGCATCTTTGAAGAACACCTAATGATATCCTAATGGGATTTGAAAGTATTTGGTCAATAGATACAAATTGAACAGACCTTTCTGGTGGGTTATAAACCATTTCAACATACTTCAATGCGATCCCAATTTTGTTTAATTAAAATTAAGTGACTGACTCTATCGAATGCCTTTAAAAAGGCTGTGTAAACTACATCGACTTGTTACTTGCTCTCGAGTTTATTTATAATACAATTTAAACATATTACAAGATTTTTCCTGCAAGAAATCCATTATGAAATGGTGTTATATATATTATAAAGCCATGTTACGATACATCATTTTTTCAAAAAGTTTTGGTAAAGACTATATTTTGCAAATTAGACGATTATTAGTTAATTCCTGCTTATGACCGGTTTTTTTTTAATTAGAATAATAAAAGATTTTTTCCATTCTGAAAGAACTCCACTGCTCGCAGGAGAGCTATTAAAACATACGAAATAGAGACTTAGAGAGAGCAGTTGCACATTTTTTTGAAGAAAAATTGAAAGAACTCCATCCGGCACAGGATTGTTATCACTGTTCAAATTCATAAGACCAACCTCGAGCTTACAGTTGTTAATGTCTATTTTACCAATGTCAACCAAGTAAGTAAAAAGTAAAAAATCTCCTATCTTTTAAATTGGACCAAACAATACGTGTTTACTGAATTTTATCGAAATCGGTTCAGAGGCTTCGGACATTAGCCAACACGAACATCGTGACACGAAATTTTTATATGTAAAAAGGGCTAAGTATCTACACACCCATCTATCTAACATTTTACTTCCCCAGTTTTGATTTTTACAAATTCTTATGGTTTGAGATCCAGAGAAGTAGCTTTTAAAAAATATAGTCTCTTAATGATACTGGAGTCTGAACTACTCGGCCGATTTGACTGAAATGTTGGGTATGTGTATTGTTGATGTGTTTTGGAATTGGATTTCTAGCTCTAAAATGAACGGCAACTGACATTAAGCAATTGAACACAAATTATCTCAATAACGGCTCAAATGAAGTTGATAAAAATTTATAAATTAAGTTTATAAAAGTATCAATAATAAGATTGCATAAGCAGTTTTTGGCCAAAGGCCTCGTTGATTGTAATGTAAATTGGTATATAGTGCGATTTTTCAAAAACAGTTAATTATAGGTATTAAATTTGATTTTTTTAAATGTTGATTTTCTCCAAATCCGCTTTAACGATTTTGATTTAATTTTGAAGTTTAGATGGTGTAGACAGGTGTTAGAAGGCTGCATACTCAGTTTTCCCCAAAAATCGATTATAACGGTAATTCATAATTTTAATGATTTCCTGAAAATTTAGCATAGCATTTAACCAAATTTTTGCTGAGTGGGGTCCTAAGAAACATATCTGCATACCAAGATGTTTGTCAAATGATCGAATAACGTTACTCCGAAAAATTGTCTTTTTCTCGAAAACTAATGAACTAATTAAGTTAAAATTTTGTTTCGGGATATATTTCGTCTTTGTTAAAACTATGATTTACTAAAAAAAAAACGAAATTACGGTTCTTCTTAAAAATACATAAAACACGAATTGAGATCAAATTAAGATTACGTTAACAATTTTACACAAAATAATACTAAAATAACGGCCAAGCTTTTTAAAAGAGTTTAGTTTTTCGAAAACGCATCAAACGATTAATATTTATAGCTAACCTAATGTGAATGAATTAAATACTCACATAAATTCGCACCTAAAAAAATATCACTATAGAATGGTAGGTGCCCATTATTTTATATTTAATAAATATAACTTTATACAATAAAAAAAAATTATGATTGCGCTTAGTAAAATCAAATTAGTTTTAGTCGTTTTTGAAAAACTGCGATAAAACCAAAATTGATATATGACAGGTTGTTAGTTTTAGACGTAAAATGCCAAATTCAAAAAAAAAACATCAGCCTATTACCCCAAGAACCTCGTATATTAAATTACAAGTTAATCCGTCTATCCGTTTATCATCCATCGTCTATATATAAGGTTTCATTAGAATCTCGAACTTTCAAGTAAGAAATAAACCCGATATTGGGAATGAAAATATGATTCATTTACTCTGCCTCTATGAATGAAAGCTTACTTAATTCGACAAATGATCAATTTTCCTCTTTCAAGGTTACAATGACTGTATCTATAGAAACTTCACAAAATACCTCCAATCTAAACATAAACTCAGACTATATAGTTCCAAAATAAATTGCTCCTCTCCATTATAGACATTTCAACTCATTTAATGATGCCATGGTATCCCTCCCGTTAAAAACACTCTAATTATCTACTTCGCAGTGTTCATTTACGAGCTCAATTAACGAGGTAAGTCATGTTGATTTCCATTCCCAATTTCAAAACACAATTATTTCGAATAAGCTCGCCCTCGAATCGTTTCCATCGTTGCAAGAATGTACAAAACAATTTTAAACAATTATACCTCAAATTGAAGTGATTTTTCGTAGCAACAAAATCGAGCCAAAAAAAAATATTTCCCCGCATTAATTACATTTTCACCAAGTAAAAGCACTTAATTGCTTTGTAAACTAATCCCCCTGGCTTCGCCATCACCAAATCTACCCTCTTTTCTGAGATCGAGAGGAAAAACAACATTTTCGCGGAGGAAAAACTTTTTCTCAGTTTAATTGGCACCCATCGTCTACGTCGTCTTCCATCTCCTAGCCCATAGTCGTCCACCACCTGTGTGTCGTTTAGTTAATCACCGCAAAATCCATAAAATCCAATTTAAATTTCATCAATGAAGAACATGAAATCTCATTGCTTGAATTTGTATCTAAAAAAAGCAACTCGCACTCCAGCGAACGAAAAACAATTTATTTTGCGGTGAAAACAAATTAGAAATCCAAATCGATCGAAAATCGAGCTATAATCTTGGGGTATCTGTGTTGAAGAGAGCGGATTCATTTATGGAATTAGCATATTTTACAGACCCCTTCCCCCATACAGAGCCAATGGTAAGGCATAAACAAAATTGAAAAGCCAAGGAAATGAACATCGGCATGACGACAGAGTACCAATGTATCTGCATATTCTAAAAGATTATCTACATGTGTATTTTTTTACCTTTGAAAGAGTTTTTTTTCAATTTATTTTTTCTTAGTTTGTATCTTCGCTTTTTTTCAATAAAACTCAATATCTAAACATTGGCCCAAAAATAAACCGAAGAAAAACCACCCACCTTCATGTGAACTTATCCCCTGCCGCTGTTCTTCGAAAAGAGGCAACTCAATGCTGGGGTGCTGCTGTTTCTGTTTCTGATTATCGCGATGGATAAAGGTAATCCGCGTGAGACAGTGTTTAGCTGGTATCCAAAATCAATTACTCGAGGATAAAACAAAGTTCGACTGACGAGATGAGCTCCGAATTCAATTTTCGTTAAAATATCCTGGTATGGCCGTTTATTTTTTTGTCTTCCACCGTATTATAGAAAAAAATGTTGATAGCTAATTCACTTTTACGGAAAGAGGGAACACACACATTTCACATGCTGAGGTGTATCGTTGAGATACATATTTTTTTCTCCACTGACCTCACTTCCACCTCGACTTGGCGTCGATGGTGAGCCACACTCTAACCGAATCCAATGAACTTTTAAATTTCCGAATGCAATAAATCGCGAATGCAATACACGCTGCAGATAAAAGAAGGATATACAAATGATACACTGTGTTAACCTCGTACATACACCCAATAACAGTGCACACAGTACAATACAAGCTCATGCACAATTCGAATAAAGGATTTCAATTAAAGGCATACGCCGAACATCTATTCAACGGCCAACAGCGAGTGGCCACTGTTGTGGGGACAATTCTCATAGATACCGCCACCTCACATACACTTTTAATATTTATGCATCCTTTTTGGAAATAATTTCACTTTTGTATCCGACTCAACGCAAGGCTGTGACCGAAATCGACGAGGAATAACACGAAACTAACTCGACCATTTGAGAACAGGAAAACCTGTCGGAGTAGCTTTTCGCAAAAGATACAAAATACAACACACTTTGGGGGGAGCTTTTATTTTGTAAAAAGTTGCATTTGTTTGGCTTTGGCAGTGGGTGGGTGGGTGTTTGATAGGTAGGACTGTGCAAGGAGATATTTGTTGGGGCAATAATCTACCACCTGTTTGATGCTTGTCGGTCGACGAGAGAGAGCGAGCGAGAGAGTACTTGTGGATTTCGTTAAGTTTTATGTTCTGATAAGGTTCCATTGGCTGTCAAACTGTGACAGTAGTTTGGGATGTCATCGCATTGTCTTGCTGGCGGGGGGGATAGCTAATAAAATGTAACTTTTCCTTCTTATCGCATTCGTAATTAGTGATATATTTGACGACAGTAAGGCAATCAATATGGTGAATTTGGGCTGACAGCTTGATTAAAATGTTCTTAGTGGCATTTGTGAGGGTAGATCCGACCTAAACAACTATTTGACGCAAATCATAACCAGCAGCTAAGGGTTTCTTCTTCTTCGAAGATGGTGCAACATTTAAAAATAGAACTCGGTTATTTCTGATGACTTGAAGTAACCTTTATGCCACCATTTACACACTAGTTTCAGTTAAGCTCATGGACTTAATGACTAAATGCAATTAACTGTCGTTCGGCTTCGATTTCCAACAGTAGCAACACCAACTATTGTTTTCACTGGCCCTTCTTTATGATCATTTAAGTATTAGCAATCGCACGAATCTTGTCGCAATTTACCCGTTTGGATTAGGTTAAAATATGTGATTCGTCATTACGCAAGAAGTAAAATGAAATATCTGGCATTAACGATCCGCACTAGACCTTAAACCTAATAGTGTTAGTCGTGGATGATTGTTAGACTTTGAGAATTGATGTGATTTAGAATTTGTCACTTTCGGGATTTGGAGGGATACTGGAGGTGGAGAAGTGATGTGATTTAGATAATGTCGCTTTCGGGATTTGAAGGGAAACTGCGCTTATTAGTCCAACGCGCTAATATTAGGCCAATGCAGCAGCGCAAGAAGTACATAAGCGTATATAACTGCTTTTAAGAAAAAGGCTCCATCCTGTATTAAAAATTCCACCTTCAAGGAGATATCATTGGACTCATAGGATCAGTACTAAGTATAGATACTAGTCATACTAGTGTATGTTTTTTGATTTGTTTTTCAATTACATGACATATTTCATTTTCTACATACAAAAGTACCCAAACGGGCCTATGTTCTTGCATTATTACATTTACTACCACGTCAAAAAAAAAAATAGGTTCGTGATGCTGCCAGATATTTTCTATATTTGCAAATCGTGTTATCGTAGGCAAAGTTGTATCGAAAAACCGATAAGTTAATCCACTTACTTATCACTCTGCTCTCATAGGTATTTACAAAATGTATAATTGCAGATAGCTGTAATCAAAAATATGTTTTAAGTAATAACATATCAAGTAGATAGAAATTTGTTAATTAATTGCTTCAAACATTTTAGATATTGACTACATGGGCAACAATTTCATCAATATTGATTAGTTTGGTCATCTATTTAATAACAACATGTTCAACAGTACCTGCTGTGCTGACTTATTTAGTTAATGATTTGTTTAAATAAATTTTGTTTTCTTCATCTAATAAAACATTTCACAAAATCGAACTTAATAAATCACCCAACTACAAATCAATCAGTTGATGGAAATAACAGGCCAATTAGGTGAATATCTGCGCTATAAACACTATGTTTTGTTTATAAAATATTTTATAGATTTCTTCATTCACGAATGCAAACAAAAATTATGTTTAATGTTTTCATCATTTTTAATATGGGCTATGGATTTGCAATATGAAAAGTTTACACAATGCCAAACAAACAACATGTGGTGCAACACCAGTTGTATACACATCTCATATCATTATTATAACGAGCAACACATATTAGCAAACAACTATTGCCACAATTTTAAAAAAAATGGTGAAACACCGCTAAGATGAACTTCCATTTCCAATCTCAAATCGATTCGGTTCAATTAACATCTTCCCCTTCTTATATAAGGCTATCTTTCAAATTACCCCGGTCCATAACAAACTATCCCCAGTTGTTAACTGTATAATAGTTCACTCGAAACGGGGAATACTCCCTGAAAGACCCTTTATCAATAAGTTGTTATTGTTTAATTAGGGCGCCCGCTAAGGACCAGTAAGTTAGTTAAGTTTTATCTACTAACTTATGCTAGTTTTTCATTAATTTTTGTCTAGCATGTAAGTTAGTTCTAAGTTGAATTAAAAATAAAAATGAATTAAAATTAAATAAGAAAAAACCTTTATCAATAGATACACACAGTGAATGCAGTATAGCAACATTGTTAAATAGGTATCCGAATCCATAATAGACTACCAGCCACTCCCGTGACATAATGATTGCAATCACCTCGTGAGAAGAGTATCAGGCCAGAAGAAGGGAATAGAAGAAATTCCTAAGCGCGATAGAGCAATCAAAGAGTCTTGCGTCAGAAAGAAGGAAACATAACAACTGGCGGCTGCTCGTTTCAAAATAGGAGCTCAGAGTTTTTAAATGGTGGCCTTGTCACAGACGTGCAGAGAACTTTATATATATTTAGGCAGCAAAACAATAAACTGTTTCATGGGCATAATATCGAGACAGTGACAGGGCTGGAAACTGGACCACCTCTAGTCAACGAAGAGTAAATAGAAGTGTGGATGCACTAGGCCATTAACAAAGTCTGTATGGGTGAAAGCAATCCCATCTACATGAGATTTAATGTCGTGCTGCATATTCCTGCTATATTTCGCATGTCCAATATACTGTGTTAACATCTTAAGCCTTTCAGCAATACACTAATCGACACGTACCACTGTGACATCAGCCTCGAAAGATCGTCCATATATCAAATTTGCACACTTTATGTCGAATTCTAACAGTTTGAATTTATTCGATAGACATCAAACTTATGATTGACACCTTAGTGCGGATTCGACGAAAAATGACTCTTGGAAACAGATGTTACTTTGCTTTGGTTAAACAAATCGAATCAAAACTCTAGACCAAAAGTCCCGGTTTGCTAAAATTTTTGCACGATTTTTCCGATTGTACCCAAATTTGGAAGATTAAATTGACCGAACAAATCACGAAGTGCACGATATGCATTTTGATTTGAACGCCCATTTTCATAATAAGCCTGAATAACTTTAACGCGTTGCTAGATTTTGTATCTTTCCATGGTTCAAATTGAGTTAGTCTGAAATTGAGAAATTTCAAATGAAATGCAGAAAAAAACTTGACGTTTAGGTATATACAATTAACCTCGGTATCTTTTATTTGTAATGGTTCATTCGAAATCAAGAAATATTTTTTGTTGTTATTTGGCCTTGCCACCCATTTGTATTTTAATGGATCTACCCCTGGAAATGTCCGTTTCTAAACTTGGGGTCCAGTTGGCTCCGTTTCTGAAAAATACAGTAAAAGTTCTGCTTTCCAACACAAGAATAGATAACAAATCAATATAGCTCCTTCTCAAATAGCCAATGTCGTAAAAGTTGTTTAAGAACAGAAATCACATTGGGTGATTTTTAGAATCCAGGTTATTAAAATCGAATGAAGACAACAGACACACATTTTTCCAACATATTTTTGATAGAACCTACACTAAAGATGCCAAATGGCTATTTCGACAACACTGCCAAAGATTATATTAAAATAATTTCGCATAAATACAATGCATCCCAATATATTGGCAATAGTGGAGAAGTAAAAACAAAACAAGAGTAATACCGGCCTTTGGGAAATCATACAATACATTGATGAGCTCTTTTGTTTACCATAGTCGATCCCGTGGGTGCATACCCGTTTTATAAATACAAAAAAAAAAGACGGAAACAATCAAATTCCCACATCAAACGGTCCGCTAATGTGTTGCTGTGGATTGTTTTATGGTTAGGTCAACCATGTGTTAATGTATCTCCAATGTTTAATCTATCAATTTGTATGTGGTATTCATTGCTCATCCTACTCTTCGTTTGCGTAGGCATATAATGTTTGGGGATGAAATTCGGAGCGTGTAATAATATTAATTTTGTATGAGACATCCCTTTTGTTGAGAGGATGACAAAATGTAACCAAATTCGAATAGGAGGATATCTGATTACAAATGAGATGTTAAGACACGTGTTGTCAAAAATCCCACAATGCAACTACTAGGGAAAGCGCGAGATTCTTATGTGCCTTCGCCGCTTCGGGCGAACTAATAAGAAGGGAGGTAACCTTTGTATGGAAACTCCTTATTGTCACATTATATCATTTGAAATCACTGTGCAAGAAGTTAAGATAGGGCTTTGATTTCCAGTGATATGCGCAAATGCCACAATTATTTCTGTGCTCTCGATTGCTAGGGCAGACTGGAGAAATTCTTAGAAATGGGCAATCAAACATGAAATAGTATAGTAAGCTCTGAAAGGAAATTTAGAAAGTTCAGTTGCAGACATGGTACTTACTAACTTAATTGGCCTACAGCCAATTGGGAATCGAAGGCTCTGCGAACTGGAGTATTGGTGTCCATTCGTTCTACTTGTCCTGGCCATCTTAAACGTCCAATGCGGAGTTTCTTGACTAGGGGTATGTCGTTGTACAGCACGTATAGTTCTTGGTTGAACCTTCTTCTTCATAGCTACAGACGTTGAGTAGGACTGTGATGGTCAGGGTCTTATATAGGATCTCCTCAGTAGTTTGACTAAGGGCTTTACTACTAAATTACCTTCTTAGCCCGAAGAAACAGCGGTTGGCAAGAGTAATTCTTCGTTTAATTTCTGATGAGATGTTGTTGTCAGAGTTAATAACGGAGCCGAAGTAGACAAAGTATTCTTGTAACTCAAAGTTATATCTGTAAATGATGACGTTCTGTAAAATTCATCGATGTTGTGTCATGTGTGTCCTTTCGTGTTGACAGCATATACTTAGTCTTACCCTCATTTAATGCTAAACCCATTTTGCCGCTTCTTTCTCTATATTAGCATAGGTGGCTATGACATCACATTAAATCCTACCGATGATGTCAATATCGTCGGTGTGTGATAGTAGTTGCACCGATTTTTGGAAGATTTTTTTTTGTATCGAATATGTCGATGGGGTCGTTTCCGAACCTCTTGGAGCAAAGAGAATTCTCCATCATCATCCTGCACAGAAGGACGAGTTTGGTCGGTAAACCAAAAGATTAGGGCCGATCAGATTGTTGGTAAATAGATTCAGGCATTCTTATATTACTGCAGATAAGATCTTTTAGGATGTCTCCTGAACACACTTTAGTTGCCAAATCTTTAACCTTCTTGATTGTCCGCTGTTAAAACCCACTTATTTTGGTTCTCTTTATATTTTAATCCTAAGTTAATAATGTGAGAAAAAGGTTTACCTCCAAATTAAAATTTTTTGATTAAGAAGTAATTTCGTGATAAATATCTAATCTAACCAATTGACGACTGGGTAGGTACCTTAGATCGAATAAATTAAGTCTCATTTATATTATTTTAAGTTAAAGTTGAAAAAACCATTGGTTTAAGTTAACCTTGAGTGAACCAATCGGCACAAAAACATCGATCGAAAGATAGTCAATTTATCTAATTAGAAATCACGTGGCCACGCAGTAGTTAGTACCTATAATGAACTGCCTTGCAGAAGTTCTATGTTTGATTCCCATCAGTAGAAACACCTAAAATGTTTTTGAATAGCACTCCTCACGCGCCGATCTGACAAATCATTCGAGTAGTATCAATTGTCAACATTTCGGATTCGGCATAAAACAGGAGGTCCCGCCATCATGAATGATTGTAAGATAAAACTATTGTCTGGGTATTAACGAGGATTTTGACAAACATTTGTATTTCCCGCGTTGTATTTATGTATATAGATACGGATAAATGTTCTCTGGCAGAACTTATTGCTCGACAGCAGCTAAATGTATGTCGTATTTTTTTTTGTATTCATGGTTTGAATGACATTTTTCTATATGACATCTCCGATCCATTCACAGTACTTAATTACCCACAAACTATTCACAATCCACAGCAAACCACACTTTTAAATGACTGTGACATCCGAAAAACTTAAGCCGAAACTTAAGCTCTGCGTTTTACTTAACTAAGATGTGACTTAAGCTGCCACTGTGAAACCGGGCATATGCTAACATAGGGATTAATTAATTATGCACCAATTTTTTGATCGATTTTAGACAGCTAAAAACATCCTCTCGTTCATGTTGTCTTTTGTCCTCAATTAAGATTTGTCTTACTAACCTAATGCCCTATATTTCCACATTTGAAGACATTTATCCTTGAAGGCTTAAGCACTCGTAAGTGACAAAAAAGTAAAGTCCTTCAAATCGTTTTATTCCTTTAACCCCAATAATGATTAATTGACACAGTTATACTAATCGATGTATCATGGTGATGGTAATCGATAATTTAATTTCATGTAGATATACCGTAATAATGTGGAAGTATAAGGACATTTAGCATTATAGTGTGCTTATCGAGTAGGGTATTGTCAATGGACTCATCACGACAATCACGTTAAATTAACTCGTTTATCGGTTGATTGTAACATCTAACCCCTTGTGACACTCGAATGTCATGCAATACATGTTGGCAGCAATGACATAGATATAGATATTAACGTGTGTTCATATATGTCTGCTCCTCATTGCACGTGAATATTTTTTGCTCAAACAGAAATGGCAATATTTGAATGTTATATAAGAGAATTTTGTTCGTTAGATAGACTATTTCAGTTGAGATTATCAAAGAGAGAGGAGGTTGTCTGCTAGAAACGACTGATTTACTGAACATTGCCTGAGTACATTGTGTATGGATATGCACGGAATGTCTGGGGTTGTGCATTTCATTTGGTACTTCATGTTTGGTAATAGACATTGCACATGTCATGTATAAAGGATTGTATGTGTGTTTGCAAATGCTTTTCTTTTATTGACGAAGAAAGTCGGAAACGAATGAAAGTATACAATTGGAAAGACATTCCTCAAATGATTAGCAAATTCTTTGTAAGATAGTTCAGTGAATGATACCAAATAAACTCTCAAGAAGATTACTGAAACAAGTTTTTATTTTGATTTCAGCTGCATGGGTTAAAATTCTGTTTAAATGCTAGTCAAGAGAAAAACTAGTTTCGAAAAAGGAAAGTTTACAGTAGAAGTTTCTGCTTCAAATCCTGAAAGTGACCACACTCCTTTTATAATCGGAGTCGGCTTTAAACTGGTGATCCCATTATTTGTGGCAAAAATAAAAGCTCAATTAGAGAAGCTAGGTTTAGCGCCTAAAGAAAACGAGTGCAAGACTGGGTCACATGTACTTGCTCTATGGTCTGGACCTTAAGTTGTTTATATAAAAGGTGCAATGCTATTGCTTTTATCATTGATGGTGTTCTGATCCACTTGGGATCGAGATCCAGCCGACTCAATGAAAATGGTTGTGGGAGTAAGGTAATAACTGGGTGCCAAGCTCAGATTCTCAAACCTTAAGGTTGGAATCGCGACCGTTCAAAAGGACTCGCTTACCATACTATAAAAACGCTTATTTCATTTGGGAATTCATTGCATTGACAAAATTATTGCAAAATAAAACTAACTAACTAAACTAATGTATCTACAAATAAATTGAATAAATTTAAAAAATAAGCTAAATAAATCGACTTAATTCTATTCCAAAATAAAAAAAATCTTACAATATCAAAATAAACGATAAATAATAAATAATAAGACATTGTCACAATATATTGCTCAGACAGTTTATCAAAATCTTTTGTGGTTCGACAAAAAAAACAACGTATTTCTATTTCTAATGCCTTGGGATGGGGTATACAAATGGTTTTTGTAAGAAAACGCCCCCAAAATGTGGGCATAGGTGAAAATTATCTATGGAATAATGTTTATATTACCATTGCGGAAGTATTTGCATCAAAAGTTTTTCCAAAGTGTTAAAATTTGGACAAAAAGCGTTTTTTACTAAAAACGCCCCCCAAAAAGTGGGCGTGGCAAAAAGCTTTGTATGGAAGATATATAGATATTAGGATTGTCTAAAAATGCTGCTCAGACACTTTTTTGAAATTCCTTACGGTTTGGCTAAAAAACGTTTTTCTAAAAGTGGGCGTGGCAGTGGGCGGATTTCAAAAATTTTTACACTTATTCTGCTTCGTCGGATAGAGAAACTATATACCAAATTTTAACACTCTAGCACAAAATTTAAGGCCCAAAAATCGGTGACACACAGACGGACGGACGGACGGACAGACAGACATGGCTTAATCGACTCAGCTAGCGATTCTGAATCGATCCATATACTTTGAGGTATATGTATCGAAATTATTTCTCTATGTTACAAACTTAATGTCAAAACTAATATACCCCTATGGGATAGGGTATAAAAAGAGGTCGTAGAATGCTACGTGGTTAAAGTGAAATTTCACGCAGTCCTTCCCCATAAAAAAAGAAAAAATAACTAAATTTGAGCATATTTGAGTACCTCACACATGAGGCAACACAACACCAACTCCCACCACACAATTATATTTTGCCAGGGATAAACTTCGATCTGTCCATAAAAGCCGTATGTCTGCGTCAAGGTCACGCTCGCTTTGATGTCGACTTTTTTTTCTCGAATGAATAATATGCACTGTCTCAGGTGTTATCTGCGCATCACAAACAACTAAATAAATCTACAATTTCAAGAGAGAAATTGCCCAATAACTATGCAAACGAACTTCACGGACTAAACATTCCTGTCCATGTGTAATCCACTTTTCACAAGGATTCATCGCCTGACCTATCACGTGTTCTTTATCCATTCCTGTTTGGAATATAACTTATTAATAAAAAAATAAAAAAGGTTTACTCTGCCCTTGTTACCCAAACCTTCACCCTCTGAATTCCGTGTACCCAACCCTGCCCCCAGCACAAGCACTTTTCACAAGAGTGAAAACTTCCATACAATCACGAACCCTAACAATGGCGCTGTATACTTCGTTGCTACAAATGCTGTAGTATGCGTATTTGAAATCGATGGTCAACAAATTAGAGTAAAAAACTACATCCTTCGCTAAATATTACAGTGAATTAACTTAAAACCAGGATAGATAGCTGCAAAGTCATTGTAGGCTAATCATTGCTATTAGTATAACTTAAGGTCAAAACCAAACTTTTTTTACGAGGATACAAGATACTGTCATTCAAATAACCTTTTTACTAACATCGATTGGATTTCCATTTATTTGCATTTTCTACCCAGAATTCTCCTTTAGCGGATGATTAAATGTCAACTAATTATTCGCATCCGTTCCCCCGTCGCGCACAGTTCATTTCATCTGAGTATACGACTCAACCTCAAAACGAACTAATCACAGAGTAAAGGAATGTAAAAAGAAGCATCCCCAGTCCCCACACTTCATTAATTTTGTTGACTTTGTGATATCCGTAAACCACAAAACCCCATTTATTCCCCCTCTCTAGCGCACCATCACGGATACTTTTTTCCTATCGTGTTATTTTCTACCGCAATTGACGAGTGAAAAAGTTTAAAAGTGGCACCTAGTGACAAAAAAATGAACATGGATAATTTTAGATCTACTGCTATTTGTGCAGAATTTCCATAAGGATTAATGTTTTTTTCAGGCAAATATATTTTTAAGTGTTTTGTGTATTTTTTGATCTGATTATTCGAAATACGTGTTGTTTGATACGTAAAACAAACAAAAAACAACTGTACTATATGATGATGGTATTAATTGTAAACAAACACAACTGAGAAATACATTTTTTTTTTTATTTTTTTTAACCCTTAGTAGAACGATCGCCCAATTAGTCGTTTTGCAATTTCTACACACATATGTATAGGTATGAAAATAGTAATTTCATTTTAACATTAGGAGCAAAATCTTTGGAACCCACTTTTACAGCTTTTCAAAGGGTTGGTTACGTTTTTTCTAAGACTAAATCTCCGAACCTAAAATCCCCAAACTGAAATCTCTAGTCGCAATTTCCCAAAGAAAGAATCCCCAGGGCTAAAATCCGCAATCCAAAATATCCAAAAGATATTTGTTTCATGTAGTGAATCATGCGATCAAATCGCCGCGATTTATTCGCATGATTCACTACTTGAATATCTATATTTTGGAGATACCTATTTCGTTTAGATTAAGATTAATAAAATGTTATACACAAAGTAGATATATTTGCAGTATTTATTAAAAATAAATTTATTTTCAATTTCAATTCAAATTAAAAAGTAATAGGTAATAATATTTTAAATAAGATAAGCATTTTATTAATGATTAAGAACCAAAAAAAAATCGAACAGCGATTTCTTTGTTGTATACGAATACTAAAATAGTAATACAGTAAAAGCCCTATAATTCGGAAAACTCGTTTATTCGGAAAAAAATCCGTATAGAAGAGATTTTTCCTAATAAATGAGAGTCGCTTTTAAATTTCTGTATGCAAAATTAAAATAAATTTTAAATTAAGTTAAAAAAATGCATTATAATGAATTTTACGTATTATTTACAATATTTTGTGTTAATAAAATACTTTTTAGTTTAAAGTTCGCATTTTTTCATCACTAGGAACGCCTTTTAGTATTAAAAAAATCTCTCATTAATTCGGAAAATTCGTTTAATCGGACTGACCTTCCCCCCAACCATTCCGAATTAACGAGCTTTTACTGAAGTGCATGCATTTCTATTTTTGTTTGTGTACATACAACTTTTAATCGAAATCACAATTCACAGTACTTACGAGAGAATCGTAAGATTTGGAGATTTTGGCAAAAAAAAAGATTTTTTCTTTGCGGATTTTGTTCATGTATATTTTTTCTATGTAGATAATGTCCAGTTGCATTCTCTTTTTTTTGGGGGGATTTTACCAATGTGAATTTTTTTTGTATTTGGGATTTCGTACCGCCCCTCTTTTCATACACTAAAAAGTATATTAATACATAAAGTTGTTATTGAAATTTTATTTATTTATTTATATTGTTTGTATAATTGTTAATTGAATACAGCTAGAATCCCATGAATTATTATTATTACATTAAATTTAAATTTAAATACGGAAAAGATATTATTTCCTTATATAAATTTAAATTTAAATAGAAATATGCGTTATCTTTCAAAATGTATAGCACTAGACCGATGTGAAAATTTGACACCCAGGTGTTTTCCTTCAGTCGTCAATTCCACATTCATTTTAATAAACCGAACCGTCCATATCTCGCCAATAAAAAATCGTAAGTTTCCGTTTCCACTTCCGTTGGAACTTGTTGAACGTACCCCATAACATGGGTTCATAAATTAATAATTAATTTGTAACAAGGCAAAGGCAACAATAAATTCAACCAAACACCCAGTCGTCTGTCATGTAGGAAAGTACATAGTTAGCCGCATATACTTTTTTCCGGCAAGTGACTCGAATCAGAACATGAAAATCAACAGCGGTGATATGTGAGTCTAGTTATTTTTATCTCACTCGCATAAATGTGGCATGTAGATACATGGAGTTTGTAATTCAATAAAATATTGACATGGAAAGTCTTCATGTCCATGGATACACAATCTAAAATATTTAATATTGCTATGACAGATTATTACCAGCAATTCAATCTGTCACTTAGGACATAGAATATTTATAACAAATTTAACCCACTCATGCTACAGGACAAATCCGTCAGCCCTTATATGAGTAAGCGTGTGGGTTTTTGTGATGAATTATCAATTAGGCCAGACCGTATGACGTTAAATCAATTAAACTTACGATAATGAAGTACGAAATCAACGTTTATGGGCATCCGCCTACATTAGGAAGCAATTAGTTGCGAAATGTTAATGTTATTTCCCATAGGACCTACAGTTGGATAGAACTCAGAGTATGACGTAGTCATATAATCAAGCATTATCGGTTGAATTATTTCCACAAAATTACATCAAGTAAATTAAGGCATACATACGACCCGGACAGATAAGACAGCAACATAACAAATGTATGCTTAAATATGTTACAGGAATTTGTGAGAAATACCCTGTTAGCTTTAGGAACTTCAGGAACCTATTTATTTTTTTGTGAAAAGGAATTTTCTCAAAGTAAGTCCTGGGTATATAAAGCACCTCGTTATCGTAATGGGATTTTGTGAAGTGGAATGGTCAAGTAAACTCCAAACCAAAAAGGCGTATACAAACAGAACATAAAAAGAAGAGATGAAGATTACATATATCTGCAGATTGGTTCTATAGGTATTCGTTAAGGTAGATGAACATAAATGGGTTTAGAATTGTTGTTAGTATTTTCTACCTTTTTAGAAGAGGTATATCATCGCTTATAAGAGTCCTTCAAAGTGTAAAATTTATTTCTTTTGTTTTTGTTCATTAGGATATTTGGCCCTACAAAATAATATTTTTGAATTTGAGGGTGACCTTCATAAAAAAAATGTTTGGATAAGCAGCCTTCACATATAGTGGCTAAATGACTGCAATAATACCCCGATCTATACGATTACAGAAATTCTTTGTGCCAAAGAGATGTCTTTGATCGACGGTAAGTTGGGTATTGTATTAGGCAGATGAAGAATAATTACATAATCAGATACATGTCAGCTGAAAGAATAGTAATGACGATGAAAAAGAAAACGCCATAAACTGCTACAAAAGAAAATATACCTACTGCCATATTTAGGTAGCATATCAGGAAATCCGATGTACATTTGTCATATGCAACCATCTTAGAAAAGAGGTTGTATGCTTAATATGACATTATCGGAAAAATGATAATACGGATCAATCATTTTGCTAGAAGTTCAACAAAACGTATCAGCAATGGCCGATATCTTAATGATAAAGTCAACCTGTGCTAACGGGTGATCCAAGTTCTTTTTTCAATAGCCTTTTTTGACAGATCACATGTGAGTCGTGTCATGCTGTCATGTTATTTTTGTTTAGTATTGTTTGGCATTTCATAATGGAAAGACTTACGCGTGAACAACGTTTACAAATTGTTCAACTTTTTTATGAAAATTCACGTTCTGTGAGGAATGTGTTTCGTGCACTTCGCTCAACTTATGGTCCATCACCCATTTTGAGACCCAGCATTCGACCGAATAGACCACGTCCAGCACGCTGTGAAGAAAATATAGCGGCCGTAGCTGAGAGTGAGATTCGGCGCCGTTCGCAGCGACTCGGACCATGATAACCGACTATTAGATGCCTGAAATTGAAGCTCGTGATCTCGGCGACATTTGGTTTCAGCAAGACGGTGCCACTTCCCACACATCGCATCCCTCAATGGACTTATTGAGAGAACATTTCGGTGAGCACATAATTTCACGTTTTGGGCCGGTCGATTGGCCACCAAGATCGTGTGATATCACACCGTTAGACTTTTTCCTGTGGGGATATGTAAAGTCAAAAGCTTTTGCCGACAAACCCGCTTCGATTCAGGCCTTGGAGGAAAACATCACGCGTGTCATTCGCCAGTTACCAGTCGAAATGCTCGAACGAGTGATCGAAAATTGGACTCAACGGATGGACCATCTGCGACGTAGTAACGGCCAACATTTGATAGACTAGACATAATCTTCAAAAAATAAATGCCAAAGAATGTTCTTTCAAATGATAATAAACATTCTCCATTAAATTTGAATTTTCTGTGTTTTGTTCTTTAAAAAAGTAGAGAACGTCGAAATGGATCACCCTTTATATGATATGTTTTCGATTTCAAGCTAGACGTCGGTCGCAATGGTAAAAGGTGAAAAAAGTTTCATCCCCTAGATATGTACATCTCGACAAATCCTATATAGATAAAGATCGTTTTCTATGACATGTTTTCTACTTAGGTTAAGATAAGCTAGGTTTTATGGAATAGGCTCATGCGATAACGACAACTACGAAGAATTACATATGTTATTCAACATACATAACATTATTCTCTCTCTCTTTTCTAACTTTGTATATTTGAGATTAAGGAAAACAATGATAAGATAAACATGAGATTTAAATTATGTATGCATAAATATAATGCTTTCTTAAAGTAAGTTATTTATGTATAACGTTAAAGCTCCGCTTAAGGGAATGATGTACAATTAATTCGAGAAATAAAGTTATATCATATAACTATATATATATAATCATATCCTTTAAATTATTTATTTAGCTTACAGTTAAAATAATGTTTCAGAAAGTCTATATATATTCTTCTGCTCTACCCCTTTCAGAGGAAGTCAAATATCTTATAATAGTACTTTATATAAAGCGTTTTAAGAAGGTTGAGTATGTGCTACACATATGTAGGAAATTTGTGGGTTATCAGAGCAGTATACGATCTCAACGATGGGTTCTTGCCTACGGCATTCCTTTATGATTTACTCCCCTGAAGAGGTTAACTAGCATTAAGTGACTCGAAAGATATTTAATACGGCTGTGGGACACCATATTTCACTAGCAATTCACCAATCATCAAAGAGATATTCGCTCCACCCCTTTCAGAGAAAGTCAAATGTCTTAGGCTAGTCCTTTATAGAAAGCGTTTTGAGAAGGTTAATTATGTGCTACACATATGCACTCAAGGGGTTTAAATGTTTTACCACAGTATGAGTACGAGCGTTTTGAGAAGGCGAAGAAAAAGAGTGATAGGAAAGATTTTAGATGTAGTGGAGACTTACTCCATGGGTGGTTTCCGAACTAACTTCAAGGAGTCACTGTTTTTTGTGTTCGTTCAATTCGCAGAGCAAGATGGTGTATACTTCTAGGGGTAACTAATACGGCTTTGAATAAAATTTTCATGGATTTTGGCTGGGATTGAACGCGAAACCTTCCACTCAATAGGAGAACACATTAACACTACACCACGGCCACCCACAAATAAGCCTCTAACTCAAATTAGGCGGGATTTTAACATCATCACGAGACACTGCTTTCTAGGCAGGCATCCTCTTCGACTAATTATTATAGGCACTTCCCTCAAGGATGATAAATACGAGAAAACAATGGAACACTTCCTGCGAATATATCTTTGCAGTAAATCCGTCCTAGGTGAATACTTGATTGCTATGAGATTGGTTATGGAAGCTGCTACTCCTTAGAACAAATGTTTCGTTATTTGTAATCGGCACAATAAATTGCTATCATCCAAAATGTGAAGGAATGTATTGTTGATATGTCCAATCAATCTGTTTCTATGTTTTCGCGCGAAACTTCTAGTTTTAGCTTCGATTGTAGAAATTCCGATATCGCTATGGACTTTGAAAATTTTGTAAAATATTGGCATTTGTTTTTATTGTACAACCCCAAAATTTTATACCGTAGGTCCAAAACGCCTTTAGCACTTGCTTGTAAGACGGAAGAATCGATATTAAGAAGAAAATGATTCCATCATATCCTTTAGGCGTACTGGGTGAACTTGTCGTAATTTGCATTTTAAGCTATCCATACTTAATCAAATGTTTCCAAGACAATGTAATTTTTTTTAATGCTTTCTTGATTACGTCAGTAATTCTGTGCTCCTGGTCGATAGTCACATGCTTATTTCTGAACCCAAACTGCTGAACAAACGATATTAGGAAAACGAAAGCAGGAATTCCAATAAAAATTCACGTGGCATTTATTTGTCTTCTTCGTAAGTTTCAAATTCCTGTTAAGAGATTTAATTAGTGTTTTTAAATTGTATATACAATAATTATACATTCTTTTAGTTCAATTTTAATGTTAGCTATAGATTAATAATTTTAGTTTTAGATATTGATAAATAATTTGACTGTCACCTAGTAACCTCAATGCAAAAATGGACAAGCAAATTCATGAGGTTTAATGTTGACATTTAATACAATTTAATTTGACAAATGTGTCAATTCATTGGCTGTCGGGGAAGGGTTGTTAACAAGTAATATCTTCTATAGCCGGCTGTAGATGTCTAAGTAATATCCTCTCGAAAATCTTGGATATGACGGCATTAAGTGAAATTGGTCTATATGATTTAACTTCAGTTGACGGTTTTCGAACCATTATGACTGCCGCAACTTTCCATTCGCTAGGCACGTGTTTTAATCTGAGTCCAGCATTTATTATATAGATAAGCTTAATGAATTTTTTCTAGGTAGAATTTTGAGTAGGGTCCAGTTATAGCTATCATTGAAAAATTCCTTGAAAAAATTAATTTACTTTTTGCTACTTCTTTTTTTTAAATTCAATCTTATGAATTTTAAAAAAAACATTATCCAAAAACATTTAAATTTCTAATTAAAGTTTTCACATTTTGCAAATCACTTTTTAATTTTTTTAATGATCGAGATTTATTTTTCTGAAGTAATGGTTCATATTCCACCCCAAATATGCTTTCTGTTGCAATGAAGTTGTTCAATGATAGCTAAAACTGGGCCTTTAAATTACTCTATTGAGTGCTAAATCGCCAAATAGCGGTTCTGTGCTATTGATGGTGACGTCAATCGCTTGAATTTCGATTGGTTTAAAGATTTCTTCCAGATTGGCATCAGAAAGTTACCTTTTTTGACCAATTAAGGCGGCAGGATTTTTAGCATTTTGGTGACTTTTGATTTTATTTATATACCCTTTTCCGATCAGGTGTAATAACGCGAATGTAAGCTGTCGAAATGTATAAATTACGTATTGCTTATGTAACTCGCTAAGTAAAACCCATGAGTAGCTTAATTTGAAGCAGCAATGTATTCACACGGAACTTTTTAATGCTTTGTTAATATGACATATGCTTACGAATCTGGATAAGGATTCTAATAACTTATAGCGCCAAAATGGAGGTGGATTGAAGACCAAACTTAAAGGAGTATATCACCACGACTCTCATAGTTATTGGAAGAGATATTAAACATAATGATGAAATTAATTGACCCATCAGCTGCCACACAATGTCTGTCATGATATCAAGGAGACACCGTCTAAAGCAAATACATTATTGCCAGTAGGTACCACACATTTTGTCTGTTACCTTTCCCGCATAACTCAAAATCAAAACACACATAACCTCTTAAAGTTTCTTCTACAAATCTTCCATTACATTTCGAAAATTGTAAAAAAAATGTTTTTCCATACTACCAACCTACATCCTGAAGCATACCAAAACCTACTGTTGACTAACTTTCAATTTGCTTGGAGATTAAAATTAAATTTGTGGTGATGAATATTCATTTGAAAGCTTTAAGGAAACATAAATAAATTTTCAACAAGTTTACGCGCGCAATCTATTTAATATTCTCCACCTTTGCCATGGTCTGTTTTAATTCCTGTAGCACAGGATGCCAAGGATTGCTCCATGTTTCGTATCTAACTGCGTATAATGAAAATATATTACCTATCCAGTTTTATGTCATCCTTTACTCCGTGCGCAAGTAGCGAAATAACTTAAATTGTCAAGATTTCATTAAATTAGGTGCCTTGATGAATATTTATCTCAAAAACAGAATTCGGCCCAGGGCGGATATTTTAAACACGACTAAAAGAAATACTTGTTGAACCTTTCTATTTCAGTAAATACTTTATATTTGTATCCTCCTCAGCTTTCCACTACCGCCAACATAATCTAATCGAGTGCAAGAGCAAATCATTTCAAAACTTTAATAGCACAAATAGGAAACACCGATAGCTCAAGATTTCGTATAAACTAAGTTAGTTGGGTTTTCAGTAAAAGTAAAAGTCTTCGGTAGCAACTATACAATTTTCCACTCAGTAAATTGAACAAGAAGCAGAAGAAGCGAAGGAAAATGATAATCGGTTTAGCCTGTAAAGATACACAGAAACAAATAGTTAACCAAGTGGCCTGGAATCGATTGGAATATTAAAAGGCAGCTGCAACAAAGCGGGACATTTAATCCGATTTCGATGAGCAAATTTAATGATCCGTCAATTATGCTTTCAAGGATAATGGATTGTAGATGTAATGGAATTTTTATTAGTTGTCTCTTATTGATTATACCTTCATTATAGAGACTAGATGTCGCAGTAAAAAATGATTTATATTATGGAAGGTAATGATTAACTATTTGATCTTTGTGTGATCCATGGAGATCTACCCATACTAAACTAAAAAGATTGAGTCTAAGAGGGAATGAGAGTAAGCACGAACAAAATCAAAATCGATGGTAGTGTCTAAAGAAGCCTACTCAATGCGCTATATAATGATAGTATAGATCCACTAAAATAGAAGGAAATGTTTAAGGAAGCTTACAGCCTCAAGGTAAGACCAAACCGTCGTTTAATGCATCCAAAGGCTGGCTAATAATCGGAAACTCAGCGGTGCCGAGTATTGGGGTTCATGGTATCTATAGCCCGTCTACATAAACGGTACCGACACTTCCCCAAAAAAGTTTTTGCACAAAACGATCAAGGATTTCTTCTTCCACTCTTGATATGGTCCATAATTTGGCTGATCAGGATCTTGTATGAGATATCCTTAGTAGTAGCTACTGAACTGCCTTCTTAGTCCGAAGAAAAAGCGGGTGTAGAGAATCATTTATCGTTTGATTTCTGACGAAATGTCGTTGCCTGTTTTCGGCGTTGCCTGTTTTCCAGGAGCGCCCTGAGAAGATGCTTGTAGCAGCTTATTGACTCTGCTCTTGAAATAGATTGTATATTGGTGTTCGTTCCACTGGTTATTTCTTCTGTAACAAAAAATGTTATATTGCGTTGTTCGTGTCGTTGTTGACAGTGTTGAAATTATGTAACTTATCGGTAGTCAAAATGCAACGAGTGGAATCGTGGCTCTACGCGTAGCAACCTCCTATCAAATGGTGTCAGAATCAGCCTGCCTTGCTGTCGCAGGAGTGACCTGGAAGCTAAAGAGCACACAAAAATGAAGTGATGGAACTCGGAAAGCAGAGGACGATGGACAGTGAGGTTGATCAGGAACGTGGCTGGATAGAATGACCAAATATAGTGAGGTTAACTGCAACGTCACCCAGTTAATGCTGATTTTCTCAGATAGTGACGGTTATTGGAATTAAATCAACCGATTTGGTTTCGAGAAGCATTTATAAACTGTAATGTTTATGAAACTATTCATGGAAAACAAACCCATACTAGAAACGAATGTTACTATCACTTAAAAGATCCATAACACAAGAAAAAGCTAAAATCAAACAATATTTTGAGATGTATGCATATTGCTTTTAAGCCAGAGATGACAAAAAAATGAAAGTTTGAAATAGATATGCCCAATAGATTTGTGTTTAACGCTTTTGTCAAATTAAGTCTTACTATAAATTTTAAAAGTTATCCAATACAATGGTTCAAAACTCTATTTTTCCTACCCCTTCTGGCACATTAAAGGTGCCTTATAAGCCCTGTGATGTCTGGTAGAATTATTTTTACAAACATACAAACCCACAAGCACGTGTCTACATAACTCAAATGTAGCATCAACATTTCGAAATGCATGATTCAAACTTTAGACGAAAACGGACAAAATTATCGTAATAGGCAAATCATGTTATGACCAGATGCCTACTGCCGTGTATCGATTCTATTTATGGCATTTGAATTCGCATAACACAAACATGGGTCTTCTTCCTAAGTCAAAGGATCTGACATGTTTATTTGTAATTTCCTTTCTAAACACATCCAATAAAATAATATCAAACGCTTTTATGATATGTTGACATTTTGTAGATATGTTGGGCATCTTCAGATTCCCAGAAATGATAGGTTAATGCTTGTGGCAATTAAAATTGCAAAATACATCATTTGGATAACATAAAGCTGTATTTTAACTGCTATCATAGTACTTTATATAGGTTTCGTGCAAACATGAATACTATAATCAACTACCATGTGGCATGTGCATAAAATTCATTTGTTTAATGTAAATACAAAAATCCTTACCCACCCAAACATCCTTACTTAAGTGAAGATACAGTCCGAAAAGAACCTCGACCTCATCCAATATGTCTCTTCATCTAATCATAGTTTGAATTTTAAATACCTTGCAACAGGAAGCAATGCTATTCAGTGTATTCACTGCAATCTATGGCAAAAGTAGTCGGAAATCCTTCCCGACGATTTCGTATCTGTGAAACGATTTCATAAATAGTAAATTAAATGGCCACCCATTCAGAAAGGTCGTTGCTAAAAAATTCAAGAGATAGACGAAGGGATATCCTACATGAGTCATATCTATTGGAGTTATGAACCCTACATACTTCTTCAATGGCTGTGTTTGTTTAAGTAAATTGTACATACAAAATCCATTAAAGTCTCCTTTCCCTTGTTATACCCTATCCAATAGGGGTGTATTAGTTTTGATACTTAGTTTGTAACATAGAGAAATAATTTCGATACATATACCTCAAAGTATAGTTAGACAATCGTTATATCTATATTTCGTTCATATAAAGCTTTTTGCCACGCCCACTTTTTGGGGGCGTTTAAAATAAAAAACCATTTTTCGGTCAAATTTTAAAATTTTCGAAAAAAAATGTTGATGCAGAATCATTAGCAATATTAATATGAACATTTCGTCTTTAGACTATTTTAGCCCACGCTAACTTTTTGGGGGCGTTTTCTTATAAAAACGGTTTGTATACCCTTACCCATAGCATATGCAGGAGAAAAATGATGTTTTTTGTCAAACTACAAAAGCTTCTGATAAACTGTTTGAACAATATGTTGTGACAATGTGATTTTCTATATTATAGGCTAATAAAGCCCACTTTTTGGAGATATTAATTTTAAGGATGAGATGGGATGGGATAGGGTATTCTACGATCCGCACAACGGATTGTAGCGCTCTCATATGTTTATACACTATCCCATAGGGGGTTTATTAGTTTTGACATTAAGTTTGTAACATAGAGAAATAATTTCGATACATTTACCTCAAAGTATATGGATCGATTCAGAATCGCCAGCTGAGTCGATTTAGCCATGTCTGTCTGTCCGTCGGTCCGTCCGTCCGTCTGTGTGTCACCGATTTTTGGGCCTTAAATTTTGAGCTAGAGTGTTGAAATTTGGTATATAGACTCTCTGGCCGACGAAGCAGAAGTGTAAAAATTTTTGAAATCCTCCACTGCCACGCCCCTTTTTAGAAAAACGTAGTTTTAAGCCAAACCGTAAGGAATTTCAGAAAAGTATCTGAGAAGCATATTTAGACAGTCCTAATATCTATATCTTGTTCATACAAAGTTTTTTGCCACGCCCACTTTTTGGGGGCGTTTTTAGTAAAAAACGCTTTTTGTCCAAATTATAAAACTTTCGAAAAAAATGTTGATGCAAATACTTCCGCAATGGTAATATAACCTTTTGTACATAAATCATTTTTACCTACGCCCACATTTTGTGGGCGTTTTCTTACAAAACCCATTTGTATACCCATCCCAAGGCATTAGCAATAGAAATACGTTGTTTTTTGTCGAACCACAAAAGATTTTGATAAACTGTCTGAGCAATATATTGTGACAATGTCATTTTCTGTATTTCATCGCCATAACGCCTATATTTTGAGGATATTAATTTTAAGGATGGGATGGGATAGGGTATTCAACGATCCGCACAGCAGATTGTAGCCTCTCATATGTTTTTCTTTTCGTTTTCCTCGGTCCCGTATTTGCTGGGATATCCCCCGTAATATCTCAATGAAATTAGTAATTGCTGGATTGTGGAAAAAAGCCTCCAACAAGTGTGTTTGGAAGAATGGATAACCACATCCCAGCGAAAAGGTTTCCCGAAGAGAAAAGAAGATGCGCTTCATGCCGTCAAGGAATTTCTTAAAGAAGACAAAAGGGAACATCCTTTTGGGCCAAAAAACATTCCATTGAATGGCTGGTTTAAGGCGTTTTTGAGTCGACACCCTTCAATAAGCCTTAGGACACCAGATCCGGTAACATCGACCAGCGCAACAGTTGGATCATCAGACATCAAATCGTGGTTTATTTTAATAGAAAAATATCTTGAGGAGCAGAAAATGTTGGCCATTTTAAGCGATGCTACCAGAGTTTATAATGGGGATGAAACAAATTTCTTATTGTGCCCAAAAACAAAAACCGTGTTGGCAGCAAAGGGTGCAAGTAACATACACGAAGTGAACCGAGGATTTGCAAAATCCAACTTAACGGTTCTGTTTAATTATTATTTTTACTCTATTTAACTATACAAATGAATATAAGTGTAATTTTTATTTTATTTTTTTTTTCCAGTTTTCAAAATAAAGCTTCGTACAGGTTTAAAAAAAAATTAATTAAGCCAATCTCAACGAAAATACCGTTTTTATTTTTTTTATTTTTTTACTTTCTATTCGAAGATGTGTCAATATCTGTACAAATATGTGGTGTCAATAGTTGTACATAAGTGTCCATTACAATTATGTGGTGTCAATGTGTATACTTGAGTGTTAATTATTATATATTTTATTACAAATTTAATAATATCACGAATCTCTTAATCGCTTTTAATACATATATCATGAAAACCAATTGAGTGAGGTATTTAGAAAAGACTTAGTGTTTCATATATCTATGCCAAATATATTTGCCAGCTATGTCAACTAAAAAATTCCTTACGGGTGTCAATAACTGTAGATAATTCGTGAATAATTATTTATATGAATGCATGGGAATGATTGACTAATTATATAGATAAGTTATAAATTGTATGGTTAGCCTTTCTTAATGCAAAATGCAAAGGTATTTTAAATTTATTTATATATAATTATAGGAATGCTCCTTAAAGCACTTAGCACATTTGATGGCACCAGTCTATTTACAGGTTAAATATTGCACTGCGTGGCCTCGTGATTTCGCCAAATATAATCACAAGCCCATTATGATAATGATGAAATGGACCCACTTTTTGCATATGGTAGGTTTATGGTTTGTGAATATAAACTATGGTGGTATGTCCATTGTTCTTCATGAGAAATTATAGGAATTATTTAAAAATTATATAACGATATTATTTGAAAAAAAAAAATTAAGGTATCCGCTAGAAATTCTTTAGTCAGTCGGGATTTGAACCCGCCGAGTTTACTTAGTTAGTTATGCGTTTTGTTATTGATAGAGTGTCTATAAAGCTGTATATTATAAGCTAACCGTGTAACTAACTAATGTCAACATTTGCGTTAAAAAAAATAAAGCAATTCATATTTATTTTTGAGAAATTCAAAAATGGTATAACATTTCTTTTCATTTTTATAAAATGGCACAGTATCTGGATTAACTCAGAATCGTATTAATCGATTTAGCCATGTCTGTTGTCCGTCCATCCGTTTGTGTGTCACCGATTCTTTGGCCTTTAATTTTTAAGATAGAAGAATAAAATTTGGTATATAGACTCCTAGTCCATGCCTACATTTTCACAATCCGTCCTATAGCAAATGCCATAGGCATAGAGTGATATTTAAGTCCGCCCTAAAACGTTGAGCTAAAATAATTAAATTTGGTATATATATGTACTTTGCGCATGCCTCCAAAAAAAATTTAAAGAATTTTAGAATCCGCCTACTGCCACTCCCACTTTTTAAATAAACGTATTTTTATAAACAAACCTTCAAAAATGTTGATTGTCTACATTTCATTTATAGAAAGTTTTAAGGCGGTATTGTGGTGTTGTTAAAAAAAAATTGTGATGAAATACCTTGCAAAAAAGGGTAAATGTATTTTGTCTATATATCATTTTTAACCGCGCCTACATATTAGGGGTGAATTCTCTTTAACTCTTTAAATACTCTTTTTGTGATAAACTATCAGAACAAGATGTGGCGACAATGGCAATTTTTATATTTCATACCCATTCAGTTTCTAGCCACTCCCACTTTTTGTCGGAATATTCATTTTAAGGATGGGATGGGATAGGGTATTCAATGATTCGCAAAGCGGATTATAGCATTCTCATATCCAATAACCGCCTTAATTGTGGCAAATTCAAATCCTGTATGCATTTTGGGACACCCTTTATAAATCATTCCAAAGTCCAACTATATAGATTACTTTTAGAAAAATCTTTGGCCTTTTAGTCGTCCAATTATTTATGGAATGAATTGTTTATTTTTATCCAATAACCCTAATGTTAAGCTTAGTAACATTTTCTAATAAAATTATAACTCATAGGATTGAGTCTAAGCATAATAAATTCAATTAAACACCACGAACCCTAAAGGCTGAACGATTTTTAATTATTTTTAATAACAAGCTAATATTTATCCTCTTTCGTTTGACCTACCCGCTGAGCACCGCCTGCGGACTTCCGGTACTTTTACAAGGAGGAACCAACAATTAGAAATACTTTCAAATTTTCAAGTTAACTAATTTAATTTTAATATGATTAGTGTTCAAATTAAATGGTTTTTAGAGAGCTCTATCACGAATTTATATGGTTTTGTAGTAAAAATTCCATGAGGATAAAAATTGCCTAAGGAATATCTTTCTAACGGTTGAGCAACCTTTTTTGCTTTTCAGAATTTAATTTTCTAAAGAAACCATTTAAACGGAACAGTTTTTGAATGTCCTCCATAGGAAAATTCAACTTGTACAACCTGAGGCTGAATGAATGATTTATACAACTCAACTGATTGGGTATTTATTCATTGATCAATAAATTGTTTGTCGTCATCTGGGGGTTATCATAAATCAATTTATTGTGAACGATAAATGTGGGGTAGTTTAATAAATAACATTTTATCAATGCGCACCGCCAATTAGGGATACAAATCAGCAGTTTGACAGAAAACAAAGAAAAAGTTAAAACCACACCCGTTTTTGGCTAGAGACAGTATCCAGACCATTGTTGATGGGGAAGTAATTACAATTTAAACTTAAATGCTGAAAATGCTACTGACACTCATAGATACACAAACGGTGCTTCAATTTTGATGTGAACATTTAGATATATCCAAGTGGGAAACTGCTGCTGTTGCAATTGGTTATTGTTCTTGATGGGTACAACTGGAAATGGACGGTTTGACAGTGTAGTGGTTGTTGTGCGACAATTAATATTTTAATTGACGTAAATTGAAATTTCGCTGATAAAACAAACCTGATGGTGATGAGCATGCATGGTGAAACTTTCATGCAATTATAGAAAGGGTCATCTTATTCAACTTTCTGTTCGTGTAATACGTAACGTATTATTCTCGCAACGGAAATACGTGCAAACTAATTGAACTACGAAGAGAAGTAACGTAGATTTTATTTCACATAGTGGATCCAGTAATTTTGCCTGGCTCTACCTTTTACCAAGTTTAAGTTCCGCACTGTGCGATTCTATAAAATAATGGGCAAATGGTGGGGTATTCGTAACCATTTTTTTAAAAAAAATATTATGTTACACTATTTTGGTAGGATTTTTCCTTTACTATTACAGTTGCTTTAAAATACTATGCATATTCGTTACCTTCGTGAGTGTAGGATTTTTCTACCAACTGCGTCCTTGCAATTAAAATTAGTTAAAGAGATATACCCACCGTCAATATTAGACGTGTTTTTTTTATAAAATCTATTCTATCGATAGTAACTGTCCATATATCGGCAGCGAAGGACTGCAGTTCATAGATGTTGCAAGTATAGAGATTCCAAAACATGGTAGTTTATATAACATTTTAATAATTAATTGATTTTTTTGTTTGTCAGTTGCTTGTCATATTACTACCAACATTTGAAATCAAATACGCTCCTGGTTATGTTACTTGGATCAATTCATTTGTGCAACAGCGGATACATTTCACGATGGTTGGATCTTGGATGTTGTAGAATGAGGGCAAGCTTTAACTCGGCGAAGGCCAGTCGTTGTAACTTTGACTACACATCAAACCGAGTTTGAATTATTGTTAAACTTAGGAGTGCGAGTGTTGATAACAAGACGAAAAACAGCAACACTATAAACAGTCTGGTCAGAATTCCTGGCATGGAGTATCCGATCTGCCTGACAACGACCTTCGACTATTCATCTCGAATGTGAGAACATTAAACAGAAGAGGTACATGCGAACAACTAGTGGAAGCCCTAAGCTGCTACAAAGTGGATATTACTGCCATCCAGGAAATAGGATGGAATAGGCCGGGCAAAAAAGGGTGAAAAACTGGGACACATACTACGGACCGTGTTATAGAGAGCAGAAATAGCGACTATTCGGATGCTGAATTTTTATGAGAGCCAGACTTAGGCAAGAAGTCTTATGTTTTCAAGACGCCCCGACTCAGTGAATTAGATGATATAGTTGCTTCTACGAGCTTCATGACAAAACATACCGAAGTTCGATGTTTAAATCGTGCTGGGAGATTTTAATGTAAAATTAGGAAGAGAAGACATCTCTAGCAGTATTGTCGGAAAATACATCCTAGACGACAACACGTCTCGCAACGGACTTAGGCTAATTGACTTCGAAACTTCGAAACGAAATACCACTATAGACAGTTTCCTTTCGGTCTCCAGATCAACTAACGGTAAATAAAGTTGTTCGCGTTATGATTGACAAGAGATCTGCATCCAATATTATGGATGTCGGAATATTCTGAGGGGTTAACATCGACTCGACTACTTTCTTGCATCCAAGGTAAGAATGCGGATATACACCACTTCACAAGAAATGAGAAATAATGTGACTGCAAACGCAAGAGACCGCCAAGGCCATCGAGGAACGCGTATTACTCAACAATGCCAACAAGCCATCAGATCAGTAACAACTGATGTACTAGGTTTCCACCCACCAGCAAGATACCCTTGGTGTGATGAGGAATACCGACAGATGCTCACAGCGTAGAACCAGGCCTACAAAGCTGAGGCAGGTGCAGGTGAAGATGAGAGCTGCTCCATAGGCAAAGAAAGAAGAAAGACAGCGATAACTACCACCGCATGACATAAATGAATAAAGGATAGCAATATTTCAACTTAACCCCATGCTCCGCAATGTCGTCAACAAAACCATATCTGCCTCAATATGTTAACACCTGAAATCCTTCATCACAGCCAGATCAGCTTTTATCAGTCACTACCAATTCATCGATTTCAAAGCCATGTAAGAAAACATTTTTTGAGACGAACTATACAGAGCCATGACTAGTTTTGGTATACCGACCAAATTCGTCCGTCTGTGCAGGATGACGTTGGAGAATTCTCGCAACTTCGGCAAGAACCTCACCAAAACAATCGATACCAAAAAAGAATTTAAGCAAGCTGACGCATTTTCAGATAATTTTTAATACAATTGTGATATACACCCGAGCCCCCATCATGGTTACAACCATCCATAAATTGGTGGAAGAACTAGCATACACTAAAATACACTGTCAATAAGAAATGACGTACAACATCGAAAAATTGGATAAACCATTAGCATCGAGAGTTATAAAATTTGAGGAAGTAAGGACTCAGTCTACATCATCTTCGGTATTAACTCTGAAAATAACATTTTGCCAAGAAAAACTATTTTTGCCAACCGCTGTTTGAATTCATCGTAAACCATTCTGTCGGGTTCATATTATACCCCATTGTATGTTTGTAGTGGCTAGGAGATGTAGAGCGAATGGGAAACAATACCCCGTCTTCTAAAATCTTTGACTCCCAGCCAGAAGTCAAAGTCAGAAGATATCTTAAGTGCTTGCGTGTAGAAACAAACTTCAACCAACTGGATATACTTGGTTGCGTATCTAAGAAGAATCAGCGTCATTTAAGTGAAGAAGTGATGGCTCTGTTAAAAGAATAAACATTTGAAAAATTTGTGCATCGATATTTAAAATTGAATAAAATAATGAATAAATAAAATAATAAAATTGAATAAGGAGGGGTTTTTTTATTTAATATTTCGGGTTTTTCATTTTATAATTATAGTGAATCGATTTTCTTAAATACAATATTTTCACTTTTTGTCGAAACAACTCTTTTGTTGGCGTGTACCTCGACAAAAATATAATGAGTAAACCTTTTTCATTTTTAAAATTATTTAAATCGTAAGGGTGGTTTCGATATTATCAAAATAATATTGCTTCCATACAAAATGAAAAAAAAAATTATAAAAAAAAGCTTGGAAGTCAATGTATATATCAGTTTCTAGAATTTCTAAGGACAAAATTTGAGTTCTTAATCATTGTGACAATATTTTTTAAGTGTTTTGGTAGTGGATGGAAGTGAATTTTAATAATTTCATCCAAATCGATTGAGTGGTTCAGTTTTTATTGAGTTTTTTCAATTCAAATTTCACCAGTATGCTACATATCAAACGACAAACAGCATGCAGTAGGCCTTGTAGGCTTACAAAATAATATCAAAGTAGCAACAGTGATGATCACCTAAGACCAGACATTGAGGAGGCCACGAATATTAAAATAATTTGGTGACGAAAGTATTTTTTTATTAATTTTTAACCCTGGAATGCTACACTTTTTTGCAAAACTTATTACGCTACATTGGGGTCCAACCTTACGTCGAAGAAAAAAAAACATTTTTATTAATTAAACAAAATTATTCGGCAAAATCCAAAAACTGTCTACAACTTTGGCAAAGGTTGCTTGTGTCTGTTGTGAAAATTGAACAATAATAGTTTCTTGCACAAAAATAAAATAAAAGAAATTATTTTGCAGAATGTGTACACATTTTGTTTTGGTGCAGTAAAAAATGAATTTTTTGCACAGAGCGCAGTTGATCCTCGATTTTCTATCGGCTTCTTGGACAAAATGCCCATCTATCCGTGGTAGTACCTGGCCTTGTTGATTCTTCTCTTACTGGGGTTACTGGGGTTAAGTCTGTTGCATATTGTATGGAAAAGTTCACGCCTCAAAGTTGGAGTTTTTAAACGAGATACGTTTCATATGTGGTCTTACAATCTAGAGCTAATCTCTTTAGGCATGTTCTTCTGTTTTCTAACTGTTCTTTGTTTGATGCGTAAGATGTATGGTAATGGTAATAGCATTCGTGTGTTAAATTGAACCATCTAGGTGTATGTCATCTATTTAATAGTTCAGCTGCAATATGTATCTCTTAAAGACTGCAAATCAGTGCGCAAATTATACAAATGAAAAACAATAACCACATCCGAACTGTGCAATAACCATTTATTAAGTTTACCGCGTTGAAGTTATGATTGTTCTGCATCTTCTGAAATTTTACACGTAAATATTCTCTGGCGTATACGCAACTTTTTTTGTTTACTTCAAAATTGCATAAAGTTCATTTGAATTTCAAATATAGTGTGTAACCATTATTACCCAACGTACAAGCTTATTCTCTTTTGCACAACATTTTCCTTATTACCTTAGAAGTTATAACTACTTATGTGTACCTCCTGCAGTTTAATTTATGAGTAAAACTTTGCGAACACAATTCTGGTGTCATCACATATTTCAAATTCAAAAGTTGGAAGTGAATTGAATTCGAAAATAATTCGAACTATTTAATTGAAAACGAACTATGCATATGAAAAGGTTAATGTAAGATTTTAAGAAGTGTAGTTCTCAAAGGATGGAAAATTTAAACTTCAACTACACGCCTCTACAGTCTACATCAATGTGAATTCCTAATGTGAATACCGCCAACGTAAATCTACCTACGCCTAATGTACAACCAACATTACGCCACTTACATTCTGAGAGCATAATTGGGTGCGAAAACTTTTCCAGATAGATAACCCGCTTTCATAAAAATATAATTAGGTTTAAAAATTTAACACTTCTTGGAAACTTTTTTAGTTAACTTTTAAAAATAAGTTTTCGAAAATTATTTTAAACTCCAATTACACCACATTGAGTTACCCATTTCCGTGGCAGCATCAATTGAAAAGAACTCCTCTTCTCCCACTTAAAACCTTCCACTTTCATTTCGTCCTTTCGAAATTAGTTTCACGAAGATGTTTACTTTTTAATGCAGACGAAAAGATGTAGAAAACAACATGATGGAAAGTAAACTTTTTCTCAAAATGGTTACTCTTCGTATCGTCGACCGTCGGCCCATGGGGAAATAAGTTTCGAGAGATTTCTTTCTTCTTTCTAGACAGGAATAGATTGTCAAATAGGACTGCCATCGATGCGATGATGTTGTGTATTTGGGATGTTGTTTCATCGGCAGGTTCCCTTCATCAGTTGAACAAACTTTTGTGGATTCTGGTGCACCACTCGTGGTGAAAAAAAAAAAGACTCAAACAAGTCATCTATAACCCTCTGCAAATAATTGGAACCAATCGAATCGAGATGGAAAGGTGATGTTTGATTTCGTAACAATAAATTTGTAATTGAGTTGAGCTTACACTTGACGCTGATGAGTTCGTAGGTTGTCCATCTGATTGACTCATAAATTATCCAACATGGCATTTAAAATGTAGGGAGTATGTTGTCTTGACTTTTGTTTTTATAGATAGTCTAGATGGTTTTCAAAACAGAAGATGGGGAAAACTGCCAGGCCCATGTTGTAAAACAATAGATCTTATCTGGCCGTGGTGTGCTTGGGAGTCGTAAATCTACAATAAAGGGATTTTGTAATGTTTTGTGAAGTCGTCAACACTTTTCCAAATTGAGCCTATTTTTAATTAGACTTGATGTCGAAAAACGTATATGCTCAACCTAAGATGGTTTTAAATATGCTGCTTTATTGCAAATAGGAAGTTAGTAGTTCTACATTTCCCTTAATTACAGTTTGCAAATAGGAATAGGACGTTACTAGTTCTGCATTTCCCTTAATTACAGGTTTGTTGAAGTTGCAAAGAGAATACAGGAGGTTCCTAAGTAACTACCTTAGGAACCTCCTGTATTCTCTTTGCAACTTCAAAGAAAGAATATGGAGCTCAACGAACACGTCTCTTCGATTAGCGAGGGGTTTAGCTAACAGCCTACAGTAGCCGCTCCAAGTTGATTGAATCAGGTTTCTAATTGTGCGGGCGAAGTCTTCACCTACTCCATTTACAACCTATCTGCGGATCTATGACTATTTGGGGTGAAACATAAATGTCAATTTACTTGGCCATCTTAATCTAATGCTAATGAATAATATCTTGACTAGGTCAAGACTGTAGATAAAAATCATCCACAACCCAGGGATCCACTCACTTATCATAAAGGCTAAAGAAAGAACTTGGATACGAAGTTTGAAGAAATCGGACCGACGGAAGGAATTCAGAAAAAAAACACTTTCTTAGGTTATTCTATAATCGTTATGTTAGAATTAATCAAAATCTCAAGGTCAAAATTGTTCACGAGCACAATATCTTTCTTTTTGTAAGAGAGACTTGAAGACAAAAAAGCGCTCAATCAAAAATAAAAAAAGATACCACTCAAGAAAAAATATTCGTAAAATTATAAAAAGTGTAAAACATCAAGGTAGGGATACAAACATCGAAAAGAACCCTGGCGAGATGATCAGTGAATAATCATAAGTAAGGCACAGTTATTTATGACATTAGCTTAAAGCTTCTACTAGCCAGAGGATTATATATGCTTAATCTTAAAAAGGCTGCAGGAAATGGTGGTATTTGTTATGTAAAAGACAAAGAAAGGAATTGTTGTCCCTTGATTAGCAGCACGTGTTGTCTTTAACACATACCACGCGATACGTGTAAAAGGCGTAAATCTATTGGGGCTACTTGAGGCAAATTATTTATAAATTATCATAGGCAGTAAACATTTATTAAACAATTAAAAAAGTTTAAAAAATTTAACTCGAGAATTTAGTCAAAGATTACGATGACGGCGAAGCACAAAAAAGTCGGTTTGCCAATTTTTTTTGTCTGTCTGTGATTGCAGCTGGAGTCTTAACAGCTGGACAATTTTACATCAAAATTCGATAAACATGGTTTTTGAATCTTTAACCAGAGGGTTTTTGAAATTGACATTACAATTCCAAAATTAATGCCACCTATCATTAAACGTATTTGGTGAAATCAAAATTTCGCAGATATGGCTCAAATGATATTGATTACAACTATCGAATTCCAAGCTAATGCTTCGACCTATTGCTATGATTAAGCATATGACAGCATTTATAGTTCTTATTAACTCATAACAATAGATCCGGGTTTGTGTTGTAAAGAAAATTAATTTAAAACGAGTGGTGGGTGCACGACTGGGTCGTACGCAACTTTCGAAATTTGATTATACGAACGTTTACTCCGAAATATGAAGGAATCGGTGTCTATTTGAAAAATAAATAATTTTCGTTATTGGCCAAAACTGAAAATTCCGTTAAGTGATAGTTGGGCTAAAACTAATTATGTGGAATTGTTTAAAACTATTATAGTAGTATATATATTAAATTTCATTCAATTTGACATAGTAGTTTGCGAGAAATTAACAATTTTCTTTATATGGCCCGAATGACAAAATCCGTTATATGGATTTTCTCGAAAAAACTGGGTATCCAGTTTTGTTGGAACTAATATGCTTATATTATGTATAAAATTTAATCAAAATCGTTAGAGCCGTTTTCGAGAAAATTGAGATTATGTGTATTTTTCATATGGCAGGTACCGTTAATAACATGGTTAAAAGCAAACAAAAAAAAATGGCCTAGAATTATGACCAAAATAAGCTTGGATACGAAGTTTGAAGAAAATCGGCCAAGCCGTTTAGGCTGGGGAGACTATTACGGACAGACGGACCGACGGACCGACGGACCGACGGACGGAATTCCAAAAAACACTTTTTTAGGCTCCGCTATCATCGTAATGTTAGAATCAATCAAAATCTCGAGGTCGAAAATTTTCCCGAAAACAATATCTTTCTCTTTGTAAGAGAAAGTTAAAAATAATATCGTATCAATTATTCAGTGGTAAGCGGTGTTTGTGTTTTTTGTGCTTGTAGCATCTAAAAACCACAGTTACATATTAGTGTTCGTTTTTCTTTGTGTAATTTTGACTCCTCCCACTATTAACTGACTAATCATAGTTTTGAATATCATTTTTAATCATCTTGTTAGCGTAGCTAGTAAGACATTTGTCACAGACCCTAAGTTCGCCGGCTCAAATCCCACAACAGGATTTTTTTATTCGGTACGTAATAAATTTATTATATTTATAAAATTATGGATTGCGGGGCTTATAAATGCACTGAAACAAAGAACCCCACTACCGCTCTCTTCGCCTGTTATGGCTCTTGTGGTAAAATGTTTCATGCGAAGTGCGTTGGATCTTCCAAAGCATTTATGGACAAGGTAAACTCAACAGAGGGTACTTTTTGGTATTGCATTGCTTGCCGAAAATTATCTTTGTCCAGTCTCGCCTTTAAAATGTCGACATTTAGATCTGACATTGCAAAGCTCTCAAAAGGCTTTAAAGACTTGTTTGAGAGTTTTAATCACACATTATCCACTGTGCCTTCCTTCTCAGACCCATGTGAGTCGTGTGATGCCTCCACATCTACAGAGTCATCTACAGATAAAACAGAAAAGATTAGTGATTCTGTAACCACGTCCATTCTATCCAGCCCTTCCCATTCCTAACTCAATGGAAAAATGCATTTATTACACCTGTTTTTAAAAAAGGTGAGCGTGGAGATATTTCTAATTATAGACCTATCTCAAAACTATTTTGCATTCCCAAGTTATTCGAACATATTATTTGTAATAAATTGGTCTTCCTTTGTGGAAACATCATTTGTGATGAACAACATGGCTTTGTTAAACATCGATCCACTGTAACAAATCTATTAACTTTCATCCATCATTGCTCCAATAGTTTGAAAAAAAAAGAAGTCTATTGTATATACACTGCCTTCTCCAAAGCCTTTGACCAGTTATCACATAACATCATAATTTTTAAACTTAAGGCGTATGGATTCCCTCCAGGATTCATAAATTGGGTTATATCATACCTCTCATTGAGAACATACCAAGTAAAATTTTGAGGTTCCAAGTAAAACCGTTTTGTTGCTCAATCTGGAGTACCTCAAGGAAGTCATTTAGGACCAATTTTATTTATACTTGCAATTAACGATGTAAAAGCTTATATTCGAGATAGCAAAATATTGATATATGCTGATGATATGAAAATTTTCAAATGTGTAGGAATTCTAAACGATTCGCTTTCACAACAAACCGATTTAAATAGTTTTACCATATGGTGCCTTAAAAACGGTTTGAATCTGAACCCTACAAAGTGCCAGCATATGTCATTTTCACTAAAACGCGCTCCATGTAATTTTAAATATACTCTGTCCGGGCACACTCCCTGTCGTGTAGACAGTTTTAAAGATCTTGGTGTATATTTTGATCCCAAAATGGAGTTTAATAAACACATTAACGTTATCGTCAATAAATCAAACTCTATGTTAGGATTTATTAAAAGATGGTTAAAAGAGTTTAATGACCCTTATATCACTCTTTCGCTCTATAACTGTCTAGTTCGGCCTCACTTGGAGTATGCTTCACAAGTTTGGACACCCTTCTATGTAGTTCATTCAAATAGAATTGAATCAATCCAACGTAAATTCATAAGATTTTCTTTGAAAGGACTTCCATGGGATGATCGTCACGATTTACCTCCTTATAGGTGCAGAATTAAACTGCTTCAACTATTGCCCTTGTCTCAACGTAGGCTTAACAATGAAATGGTTTTCTTACACCAATTATTATCAGGACAAATTGATGCTACTGATCTTTTAAGTGCTATTGGTTTAAATACTCGGGGAGGTTCCTACAACCTGCGTAGATTCAATATATTACATATACCTAGCCATAAACACAACTATGGTATGCATGAGGCTATTAGTCGCATGAGTAGAGTTTACAATAAAAATAACGATGTAGTTGAACAGCATGTTAGTAAAAGTAGTTTGAAAAACACTGCGAAATTGTATTCTAGAGCCGTAATAAGTATATTTAAACTTGTCTTTTGTTTAATAATATATATAGCTTCATTGTAATTTAATCGTTTATTGATTTTGCAAGTGATTTGAAATTAAGTTACATCGATGTTCTGTTTTGTCCCACTAACAAATGCACTAAATGCATATTATATGCTGTGGCAAATCTCTGCTCGTAGATGCTGCTTGTATTAAGCTCGCTACGACACAGATCTGATAGTGTAAAAAAAATTGTCTAGTTGTATCACCGAACTACATAGAGTGCGCGTCACAGCTAAACAAAAATTGTAGCCGTTTAAGACGCGGGCGGTAAGTGCGAAGAGAAATTTTCGTCGTTCGTATGAATCGGCTATGCTGTTGTTTGATGCCGGGGTAGCAATGTGAACACTGGGCTATCAATATCAGTACCCCACATAGTGAATGTTCGTTTGTATGAGATGCGCACTCTATGTAGTTCTATACTCTCTGCTAGTATAGAGAAGGAAGCGGAACAAAATGCTTCAAATTCTGAAAGTAATAACAACTTAGTCGTTTTTTTTTTACTGCCACGCATCTTGCGAAAGCCTGACGAACATCCAAGAGTGTAAAACAGTCGTGAAAACTTTTTCAAATGTGTGAATTGCTGTTCTCGTAAAACAGGAAACCATCTTCTTTGAGGCAAAAATATAAATTCGCACACACAAATGAGAGCATGTTGTCAGATATATCCCTTCATCTGTATGATATTATTTAAATATTAATTAAAAATAACAAAAACGAAAGGCGAATATCCATAACAAAGCCATCAACTTACAATCATTATTTTTAATAATGATAATAAAACCAAGCCTTACAGTTCCATGAACTCTCTGTCCTTCAAATGATTATTGTGTAAATGCGTTTAAAAAGGGAAATACGTGTTAAATAAACAATTCTCTCGTAAAAAGGTAAGACGCCAGAGCTTAAAACTCCCTGAATTAAAAAAATGTGTGTATCTGTGTACTTGCTATACTTTGCTACTGCATCTGTTCATTTATTTTAAAAGTGGCTCTTACGAGCTCTGTATGCTTCAGGTTGCTGCGAATATTTTTGTCTGGGCAATAAAAAATTTAAATTTCCAGAAGGTTATCCGTTTTTTTATGTGAGCATGGGACCTATGAATTCGTAATTATAATATTTACATGCTTATTTGCTTAAAAGAGGGTATTAAAACTCGATTCAGGGATGTGTTGACTTGATTTTAAAATTTAGGCTTTCATTGCAGGCAAATGCCTTTATAATGATACTGATACGACCTACTTGGGTAGTTTACCCTTTGATTTATAATATTTCTTCAATATAACAATAGCTAGAAATTCATATTTTTTAATGAATTGTCTAATTTTTTTTCGATTCTCCAAGTCAAGTTTCAGATTCTTTATAAGACAGTTTAACTGTTAGATTTGTATCTGAACACAAAATTGTAGATAGTTCTTTGGTACGCAATAAAGCGCACTAAGGACTAAGCTAAAGCACCCACTAATGTATGTTTGTGCATATGTGGCAAGTGACACAATGACGCTTTTGAAAGTGACATTGGGCCGAAGATTATTACAGTGAAGTCTCACTTATATGATGATTGTTGGGCCAGTTCATATAACCGAAAAGTCCATATATCGGAACTACGTACAGTGTGAAATAATTCTTTTTGAAGAATTGAAATTATATTACATATTTATTTACTCTTACTTAGAATAATTATTAGAATAATTTAAATAAAGTTTTTGAGCTAAACTTGGTTAAAAAAAAAAGTTGGATATGTTTATTTTGTCAGTTTTCTTAAAACCAAATTAAATAGCTCTTTCACGCATCAGTAGTTCTTCATAAGTAAGTTCATTTTCTAAAGCCTAATCCAACAGCAGTGTATTTCAGCCAGCCAGCTTCTCATCGCTAAGCTTATATGAGCAGCATCAGCTAGTGATGTTTGGTGGAAGGTGGAAGACTGGGGGCATTGTTTAAAAGATGTAATGCTTTTGGAGGATAACCACTCTACACAAGATGTTTTTGGACCCACGTATAATTGGAGAATGATTAACTTTTTAAGATTTCGATTTATAAAAGTTAAAATTTATGAACCTTTTATAAAAGAAATTGTGAAACCAATTTCTAAAAACCGAAGCATTCATCCAAGCTAATTTTGAATGATCATAATCAACTGGAATTTCAAAATTCTTTAATACTCTTGGCTTTAGCGTTCGTAAATACTTAGAATGTTAGAGAGACCAGAATCATCTAATTTATAGATTTGATTTTTTTCTAGTCCAAGTTCTTTAATTTTTCAGTCAAGTTCAAGCTTAAATGGAGTTATAAGTTCGGCTGAGACGATAGCTTTTCTCCGCTTATAGCCAACTTGAAATTATGGCACATTGGCTTCTCCCTCCCTATAGAAACCGCTTGTACAAATGCGTTACCATCTCTGGGAAGTCTCCTTGGTGAAACTTCTTTTGTTTTGCGATTCAAAAATTTAATGTTTGCGCTGTTTCCTTTCATTCATTCATTAATTATAAAAAAACTGTGGGGGTACGTATCCTCTATAGAAAAATTTATCAAAAATATATTTATTTTTAGCCATTTTTTGGGTGTTGTATCTTTAGTGGTATATACAATCTACATAAGTAGGTATGTACAAATTAACGATTCCCTAGTCTCATGCAGTTATGTAAATAACGCCCCTGTTATCCATGTTTCTTGTAGTCTACGCGCAGCCAAGCATTTCACTTAGGTCAGCCAAAGTTAGTTCATAACCTGCAGGCATCAAGTTTAAACCCATACCTCACTTTACCTATTTCAAACTTAAATTGCAATTGTATAATTAATTAAATGAATAAATAATTAAGAATAAAACTAAGAGAACATTAGAGTATAAATTTATTAGAAGTGACGTCGTAATGACTTCAATAGGCTTTCAAAAAAGCTGTAAATGGTAGAAATTGTAAAGTAATGTAGAAGCTGTTCATGTAGACGATTTGCCGAATTAATAAGACAATTTTCAATTCTATCCACCTGAGCCCCATCGTATAGGACCTTGTTGCGATAATTTATGTACTCGGATTCTGGCGTTCGGTAAAATCCTCAACATGATTGGAGACACCGAATCTCAAGCATGCGTATTTTTTTTACTTTCTCTTACAAAGAGAAAGACATTGTTTTCGTGAAAATTTTCGACCTCAAGATTTTGATTGATTCTACGGACGGAATTCCACAAACCACTTTTTTGGGTTCCGCTATCATCGTAATGTTAGAATCAATCAAAATCTCGAGGTCGAAAACTTTCACGAAAATAATATCTTTCTCTTTGTAAGAGAAAGTTAAAAATAAAAACATGACAAACCAGATTCTTACCACTGACGGTTATCAATGCTGTCTAATGATTAACATTTTTTTCTGGTATCGTTGGAGACCCTCAGCACTGAGGTACTAAATAGAATTATTTTGGTTTTTTTTTTGGAATGTCTCTAAGTGCGATCAAAGTTATGCTGCAAAGGTTAGTGTACAAACCCTAAAGGCAGCAACTGCACGAGTGGGATTGACAACTAAAAAAGGTTATTAATATTCATACAACCTTATCTCACACTTCATAAATTTAAATTGGAATCTTGATCAAAATACGTCTTACACAAAAATATATTTTCAAAAGTTAATCAACTTTTACAGCGAACTCGTGAATATATCACCTTTTCAGCGAAAGCACTTGACACGTTCTACTAATAATTTTTCTTAAAGCATATAACAGCCTGCTCAGATATCCACCCGACCAACCCCTATTTGGCAACCAATTTGTTCTTAAATATTGAATTTATTTTAACACCAATTGGGTTAAAGGATGCTCCACGTGTGATATTTACACACCATCACCAGGAGATGACAGCCAGTGCTACGTGTGTTTAACGGTACTGCAACCATTCCTCCTCCAGCATTCATTTGCCGTAAAAGTTATTTTATGTCCCGTGATGTTTCGAATGAATTTTCGTAAGGGATCTGTAATAAATCCGACATCATTACATTCAATTTGCATAAATGTCTAGAGAAGAAAAACCCATTATCCGACATCCTACGCATTTGTCTTGGGCCTTTCGACAAAACTTGTTGGTAAACCGTAAATGTACAACAGAGCAATGAAATGTGTTCCATTGGTATGATTTCGACTTTAACGACAGGAATTCGAACGTGTAAGTACTGTTTTCAAACCATAAAGGATGAGAATGTTTACGCATTTAAAAGTTTCCCTAGGAAATGTGTTGAGGAACGTGCGGTTTTGTCATTAAATTATCTTACTTGATGGAGTTTCTATTAAAGGAAGGTCATAAAATATGGTTAATCCAAGTACACCCACAGCGCACTTACCCCAAATAAATCCAACTTCAATTGAACAGCGAGCAAACTATGTTACAAGTCCTTTTTACAAAGCCTTTTAACATCATAAAATATGGTTAATCCAAGTACACCCACAGCGCACTTACCCCCAATAAATCCAACTTCAATTGAACAGCGAACAAACTATGTTACAAGTCCTTTTTACAAAGCCTTTTAACATTGCAAACAAAGTGATTATTTTGATTGCAACAAATCCCAGCTAACAAAGCGTAATCCATCAGTGAATAAACTTTGTTTGCCTACCATTTAGTTAGATATCTCTGGGCTCTACATTTGTTACTGATCCCCGACCTTCGTTGAAAGTTGAAGAGTGCTGGATAATCTATTTTGCTTTTGTTCTTCAATTACTGACAAACCGACGACCAAATCCTTTTAAGCCCATATGACGCACATCATCAAAAAAAAAAAACTTCGCTACTCTCTAGCTACCACTCGAAAATAATCCCGCAACTCAAGGACTACCCACATCGCCCAGTGGCACTTAAAATATAAAAAACGAAATACAAAAGTACCTACATGAAAATATTGCAAGGTTTACGGAAAATAATCCCTGTTGTTGTTGGTACAGCTTATTCAACCAGAAAAGAACAAACCGTTAGATAAGATACACTCACAACGAAATACACTGATGCTTTGTATCTACACACGATATGAAGGTTCGATTGTGGTTTCCATTACTGAATTAGTGGTAAGTAGTTATCACGTTGTCATGTGCATGCTTTTAATCCGATTAGGGGTTAGGTGTACAAATGAATATACAAACGACTTCTTGTGACCCCACCATCATCCGCTAATGTGGCGTTTCTTTATTTTTTTCTCTAAAGCTAATCATCTAAGTATGATTGATATGGTTTCATATACTCGCAATGAGGTAACAGTAGCATATATGCTACATGTCTGTAAATAAAACAATGGCCTCATATACGGATACAAACCAACATTTGTTTTCTTTTACACAAAGATCAGGAGCTACATATTAACGCCGATTCCGAACGCCATTTGTATACTCTGTGATGTTTGTCAAATTTTCGCAAGAGGTTAGCCATTAAAAACACTTTAGGTGTTGTTTGAACCTGGGACTACATGCCTAGAAGTCGATTACACTAAACCCTAGGGCACTGAACCAGTATTTAATTGAACATATTTAGAGGAAAACCAAAATCAAAAAAATATTGCAAAAATCGCAACGAGTCATATTGTTAAATTATTGTTTAGCATCAAATGTTTCCATCTAGATGGTCACCTAGCTCGACAAAACAACGGCCATTTCCAATTCTCATTCTATACAGACAGACGAGTTTAGCCAGTATATGAAAACGCAGCTTAAAAACGGGTGAATGTAACCACTATTCCATTTTCAGACTTCATAATTTTTCTCCAGGGCCTAAGGAAGTCTTGACTTTTTCAAAAGTTCCTTACGATAATATTGACATCTTAGGTTTTTGAAAAAGGATTATACAAAATATAATGACAGATATGCTATTGAAGTTGCTTATGAGAACGGTGTCTATCATGTATTCTGACGCTTTTTAAAACACGTAAGCCGCAGCCAATATGGCTGCCAGATTCGCCCGGTCTTTAGACAACTTCCTCCCACTGTGCTAGGCTTCTCCTCTGCAGAACCTTCAAAGTGAGGTTATTCTTAACTGCTTTTACCATCTGACTAGGATTGGAAGACTCTACAAGCCAAGGTATTAGTATCCGCTGGTATAACTGATCCAACTTTAACGTCTGGAGCAGAGCTTTTTGACGAGGTCTTACATATATACGTCCGTTGTAAGCCAGGGCCTTAACTATCATAACGCTCCTATAAGCCTAGATAAATACCACCAATTTCGCTCTTAAAATTGGTTAAGTTAAGTTTTTACATTAACTCGCCACTTAAGAGAATTCTTTCTCAGCTGCGTCTACTATCCCCCAGGGAAACGATGTCTTTTCGGGCTGGGGCATTTTTGTTCATTCGCTCTTCAGAATCAGTCATCTTAAATGCATAATGGCGAATTTTTTTAACAAGGCGCTGAATGAAAAAGAATTAAAGACAAGAACGGTTTATAATGGGCCTCAAATCCAGCATTTCTATTCATACGAAAGAATAACGTATTTTCTTCCCTTTTCCATAGCGTATAATGTTCAGTGTCAGCTTTTCAGCTTTTCAGGAGCTCTCGTCTTCTTCTCCTGCTTTACCTTGAATGCCCTGTTTTTGTGTCGCATATTCTTTTTCAAGCCACGAGATGACGACTGAAAGGATATACTCTTTAAATATGAGTCAACATTCAACTGCTCCAGATCCAAATTAATGAGTAAAAGGCATTGTATATGACCACTTTTCTAAAGTTCAGTTGAGAGTTATTTTTAATATGGAAACCAAGTGCCTAAGCCAAACATTTTTAAGAAAAGTCAAGTCAAGTCAGCTCTCAAGCTGTGCAGCGATATTTTCAGAAAACCTTTCGAGTCTGAATATTAACCTTAAAGTATGTAGATCGACTCATAATCGCTAGCTGAGTCAATTAAGCCATGTATTTTCATCCGTCACCAGGTTTTGGGCCTTAAAATTTGAGCGAGAATTATAAAATTTGGTACATACTCTCTTTGTTACTCCCAGCAGAACAAGTAAATATTTTCAAAATCCACCTACTGCTACACCAACTTTTCAAAAAAGCGTTGTTTTTTGTGAAACCATAAAGATTGACGCTACCCCTTACACAGTTCGATCGATTGAAGTGAAATTTTTAGTTTTTGTGACATTTTGTGGTGTACGGATGTGCGATGTGTGCTTGGTCTTCATCGTCCTTCAGTTTCCCGCTAGCGCCAGTGATGATTTCTTCTCCGCGACACAAAACACAATAAAGTAATTGCGTTAATACTATCCTTACACACATCAATCAGCATGACGTTCATCACCAAATTATACTTCACCAAATGTTTATGACTCATACATATACATGTTCACAAACACAAGTTAGTGATTGATGTCAATCGATTGGCTGTGTAAGGACAGCTTAAGGAATATTGTTTCGCAAATAGAACATATATGTTATGGAACAATTCTCGAATGAATCACTGATTTTTAAAATTAAATTAAAATTTTTCATTAATGCGTTTGAAACGACGTTGAACCTAAATAGTAAAATCTAACAAATATTTAATGGCAGAAGATTAAATATTTTAATCCTCATTCAAAAATATTTACAAGGTCATCAAATCCAATCGAAGATAAACGTTGGATATCACTTGGCAACACTTACTATAACCTTCCGTGCTGATATCCTAAACTCTAATAAACAAGTAAGATATTCAAGCGAAGGATATGCCTACCAAAAGATCCTTTAGTTTTAAACAGAAAATACCAGATTTTAAACTGCGTCTAATTTGTTTGAAATATTTATTTAATATCTTTTATGTCATCGATATCATATTCGTATCGTCATAATCCAGCCAGAATTAAAATGGTTTGACGCACCTATAATGACTACATGACAACATACACTCAACATGTCATGGCAAGAGATAAACCCCGAACATTTATTCTTCGGCCTAACTCAATGAATCACCATCTGTCCTCTTAACTTGGATACACCATAAATAATATATCACAAGCTTTTTAACTTTCTCTTACAAAGAGAAAGATATTGTTTTCGTGAAAATTTTCGACCTCGAGATTTTGATTGATTCTAACATTACGATGATAGCGGAGCCTAAAAAAGTGGTTTTTGGAATTCCGTCCGTCGGTCCGTCGGTCCGTCTGTCCGTGACGGTCTCCCCAGCCTAAACGGCTTGACCGATTTTCTTCAAACTTCGTATCCAAGCTTGTTTTGGTCATAATTCTAGGCCATTTTTTTTGTTTGCTTTTAGCCATGTTAAAACTGGTACCTGCCATATAAAAATTACACATAACCTCAATTTTCTCGAAAACGGCTCTAACGATTTTGATTAAACTTTATGTATACTATAACCATATTAGTTCCAACAAAACTGCATACCCAGTTTTTTCGAGAAAATCCATATAACGGATTTTGTCATTTAGGCCATATAAAGAAAATTGTTAATATCTCGCAAACTATTGTGTCAAATTGAATGAAATTTAATACATATACTACTATTACAGCTTGAAGCAATTCCACATAATTAGTTTAGCCCAACTATTACTAAACGGAATTTTCAGTTTTGGCCAAAAACGGAAAATCATTATTTTTCACATTGACATCGATTCCTTCAAATTTTGGAGTAAAAATTCGTATAAATACATTTCGTCATTATTTATATCATTTAAGCATCAATAATCAAAATGCTTATGATTAGATCTAACGCCCAACTTGCTGTGAAAGAGAAAGTTACGTACGACCCAGTCGTGCACCCACCACTCGTTTTATTATGTGATAAAAGTGTTGTACACCGTTCCAAGCGATATCACTTAAGCCTTTGACATGTGGAATATTTTTACTACCCCCTAACGTTTACACAAATAAATCTCCCTAAAAACATAGTGCACCCCTTATATTAAAAAAAGTGTTTTCTCCTTTCTAACCTCAATTTGATGTAATAGTGTAATAGTGATGTAAGTGTTAGTACTCAATGAGACAGAGTCAACGTTAATTACAAGATTACTATCGTATCTAGTAAATTATCCACTGTCACTCATGTAACGGGTGGTCCAAAAATGGGTTTCTATTAAAAAATATGATAAAATTATAAAAATTAATTATTTCAGGTATTTTATGGATTTATGAAAAATACTAAATACGATTTCATTCATGTGACTGCATGTACCGGCATCGGATTAGTGCTTCCATTCAATCTAATTTTTCAAGACTTTGTGAACTATATTTCTGCCTCTTTCTCAGGAATGGCCAGGATATTTAGTGAAACTCCTAAAAACAACTATTGGCGTCAAATCGTAGTTTCGATGTGTCCAATTAATATCACCAATATGCGATTAATGAAGTTATTACCGAGTTTATTGGGTACAGGCACAACCCGTCATCATAACCTAATAGTGCATTCACACCGAACCGAAAACTGAGTTTCCGCAAAAAACATCTGAAACCTTCATCGAAAAGCGAGTTTTACCATACATTTTCAGTTCTCAAAACCTAGTAGGTTACGACGTAACCTTCTCATAATCACTTCGCAGACGTCATCTATTTGAAGGTTGTTGGAAAGAACACACCTTTTCATACATTCTACATGTGTTCCACATGTCCCACAAAACTGCTGATGAACTCGCTGTCAAAACAAATGTTTTTTTTTCAGGTCTCAGAAAAATTTTCTTCATATCCATTATCCATTTTAATTTTGTATAATTAAAAAAGAAAAAGCATTTGTTTGCGTTTATTTTTCGTAGCGGCGGGCTTGAGAGTCAAAAACTGTTGTCAAAATCTTTAGATTTTTTTCATTTTGAACTTCAAATGCTAATATTAGTTTGATTATATTAGAATTCATTTTATTATTCATTTACAATATTTTCATACACAAATGTTGCAGCTAGTATCACATATCACAATTCACAGCTGATTGAAATGTCAAACGAAACCTGGTCAGAGTTCGGTGTGAAAGCATGCAGTGGTTTACGTAAACTTTTTGCCAAAAACTCAGTTTATGATTCGGTGTGTAAGCACTATAAGATCGTCTAAGTCAAGAACCTGCATTTGATCCATAAAGTAATGTTTTACAATATAAGCCTTGTATGTGCACACGAGCCTACGAGCAATAAAACTTAAAGAAGGAATTTTGAACCATACTTACTTGTTTGAACAGAACCCGTTCAAAATATATTGTTAAAATCGGGAAAGAAAACATCTTCGTCGGGTTAGTTGGAAAGCACAACCTTCTTAACTAAACGACAACAGAAAAGTTCTTCCTTATGACCAACAGAGTGAAAGCCACCTCAAAAGACCCTTTTTCAATATCAACACCCCGAGGATGCAGTATCGCAGCATCATTAAAGAGGTAGCCGAATCCATCATTGGCTACAATCAACCTACAAAAAGATGCGAAAGGTTTGTACAATGGCCTAGTGTCATCGGACTACTAAGCGCGGAGTCCCTGGTTAAAATCTCGAAGGTGGTAACACCTTCATTGCTCTACCTCTTGAGAAGTAGAACAAACGATCAAGAGTAACACTGCCATGAAAGCGTCTCAATATTTTCGTTTGGATTCGGCGTTTAACAGGAGGTCCTCTTCTTTTCGGCAGAAATAATAACTTCGCAAATACAAATTAAGGGAGAAGCTGGGTTTGGGGCCCCCTATTTTTATACCCTATCCCATAGAGTATTATTATTTATACATAGTTTGTAACATAGAGAAATAATTTAGGTAGATATACCTCAAAGTATACGGATCTACTCAGAATCGCTGGCTGTACGCCTGTCTGTCTGTTCGTCACCGATTTTCGGGCCTTAAATTTTGAGCAAGGATAATGGAAATTGGTACATAGGATTCTTGCCCGTTCCTACAGAACAAGTTTAAAAATTTTTAAAATCCGCCCACTTTTTACAAAAACGTTCTTTTTGGTCAAGCCGTTATGAATTTTGAAAATGTCTCAGAATAACATATTTAGACAATCCTATTATCTACATATTTTGTCCATATAACGTTTTTTTCCACGTCAACTTTTTGGGTGCTAAAATTTTAAGGATATTTGAAAAATCTTTCGATGCTAAAACATTGATAATGTTAATGTGAACATTTTGTCTATAGAAACATTTTACCCACGTCCACTTTTTGGGGCCTTTTTTTGATAAAAACCTTTTGTATATCCTATCCCATATCGTATTCAGAAGACAAACGTAGTTTTTTGTCGAACCATTAAAGATTTTGATTAACTGTCTGAGCAATATATTGTGTCAATGCCACGCCCACTTTTTGGGGAATTTTAATTGGAGAATGGAATGGGATAGGGTATTCAACTATTCCCATAGCGGATTGTAGCCTTCTCATATGTTTTTAGCTATTATCAAAGCGCTTCAACGCATAACCCGAACCGCGCAGGAAAAAAGTCGCAAGAGAAATAGGGAAGAGAAGAAAATCTTAATTTTAATCGCAGAGTTTTTCAACAAGAAGAAAATCCTAAAATTCTACAAAGAAGCATAAAAACTACATCTGGCTTTAAGGTAAGAAACGTAGGCTCTACGAAATATCAACAACGACCTGGTTGCAGTCGCACAGAGAATTGCAGATGCATTCAGGCATTATTTAAAGCAGCTGCTTTATGGACATAATATCGAAAGAGTGAAAGGGTAATAAACCAATTCACCTCCAGCCGACGAGAAGTAACGCTCCCTGCCAGTATTATATTAGAAAAGTTAGAGCAGCAGGAATATCAGCTCTAAATTTTCCAGTAAAAAGGCTATAATTCCATGTTAAATATCGGATATAAGAATCCATCCAATGTATGGAGGTTTCTATGCAACACTATTATAAGCAAGTATCAGCTTCCGGCCAGCAGATCGACGGGTTCCTTGAAATAAAGCCCAGCGAAATAAGGTATAATAGCCGTATATTAAATCCAAATTTCAGAGAGAGGACAAACAAAATTAGCAAAGCCAATTTTTCGAAACCAATGCTTGTTTATTGTTGATCAATAGTAACCTTTAAGTAGTTGCAGGGCATGTTCATTCGTTTTTTGATTCGCCCATATCAACAGATCTACATTTGGCCTGCTTCACGGGTTTAAAGGACTTCAATTCTTTCTCCGTAATCAGTATCGCGCAGTCAAGTTTGTTACTCTGGTTATCTTCTGGCTTTCTATTATTCAAATATAGGTACACTGTCTTAGACCTACTCTGCTTTATTTAAGCCCAGGTAAAGGCACTCAAGAGGAGATTCATTCGACAAAGCTTGACTCATAGAAACCGCGCTTTCTACCAAGATGCAGGTGTAGAAGATGCAGAAGGTAAAACACGTTACATATTGCCGCACCCATAAGCTTCGAGACGACATTGAAGAAAGAAATTCGATTTAAGAGCCAAGCGATCGGGGCTTGGACTGAACCAACGTGTACAGAATTGAAGAAGAAGACCGTCAGAAATCGTCGACGGGTCGGGAGCACTTTTAGTAATAAAGTAGTAACTTCACAATCCATACCCAATTAAAACTGCCTGCAGATTCATTGGCTTCTCGATTATCACAGGTGTGCTTTTCGACCCAATGCTGCAATTGCATTTTCCAACAAATTGAGAATGTGCTCATCCGAAAAAAAACGTTGAGACAAATTCGATGTTTAGAGTTGTTGTAAGGCACAACCTGTCAAACGGTACAGAAAAAATGATCATGTGACATGATATGCTAAATCAAATTTACTTTGTTATTGGTAAGAAAGTCTGCCTTACGAAAATTTTGCATAAATTCAAGTGCTCAAGATTATAACCGAAAAGCAGCTTCAGTGTCAATATAACACCTCATTCAAAAATAAACTCTCTTTTGGATCATCTTACATGTATGTGTCAATCTCTCATTGTCCTTTTCTACCAAATGGGACCACAAAGGTTGTTCTAGTGGTAAATGCACAAAATAATTGGATTTCAGAATCAAAGTAATTGGATGGCTCCAAAATGATAGCTGGCTTCTTCCTGATGCTCTATAAATTGCACGCATATTTATTTCATTGCCCACATTAAAATAGCAAATATCAGCTTTTACAATTAGAAGCATACCATCTTAATGAGGCATGCTACATAAATCGACTGCGGGTCATGTGATTTTGCGGCACGTCCCGCCACTGTGATGGCGTGTGAGTATGTGTATGTGGATATGCGAATGTCTACGCAAATAGTGTCTGGTTTGATGGACCAAATGAATGGCGGCCAATATTGGTTCATGAGTAAATAACAAATTTATTTGAATTTGACTGGCATGATTGTTGCTGGGAACGTTGAATGCCAGCATGAATGTCGGATTGGTGTATGGTTTATTTTTAGTTTGCCTTTGTATCTAGTTATTGGATATATATTTAAGTGCGTATTTATTAAGACGTACTTGGATAGTAAGGTCATTTTTTTGTACTTTTGGAGTCACTCTTTGCAAATAGTTTTGCATGCTGTGCTCTAGAGGTGAAGATCTTACGATTACGACCTGTGAAGCGAAATAAGAAAGACAAATTATTGTGTCAGCAGGTTCATTAGAACTCAGGCCTTATTGCGACTGTTTATGTGTACGCTAGTTCTTTTTACACGGGAAGAATATGAAATCCGAAGCTGATAACTTGTCAAATCATTTCAAGAGGAGGGCTAGTGAGAAACTTCAACTACTACTTTTTGGAATCGAACCAAGGACTTCTGCATGGCATGCAGTTTATACCACTATCCACCACGCCACACTAAGTCTGCGGTTACTACCAACGCTAGTTGCTACTAGTACTAGAACTATTGCGCTATTTCGAGCTAGTCGTCGCTAGTGCATTAGTAAATCGAACAATGGAATATTGTTCACGCGTAACTTACAAAGTTTCTCTGCAAAATTACAAACATCGACTACAGCGGACTCTATAACTAGCTTGAAAGAAAGCAAAAAGCTGCATCTGTGACCACGTTACTGGAATCCACTAGCCTTGTCGATTTGAGCCAAACTAGTAAACAAAATATTACCAATTAGACTTTTAGGTAAAGTTATGTTTGATATATATCTAACACAACTAACAATTATTCTTCTGTAAGGCACAAAAATTAAATTTCCATAAGCAATTATTTCTTTAGGCCTTATATAGTACTTGTGCGCGGAGGTTGACCATTTTGACAGTCGATTGTTTGGGTAGAAATAAATTCACTAGCATAACCGAAATTATGATGGCGTAACTTCTGTAAGGTTGTTTATAAGCTTCTGGAGATTTGTGTACATGTACCATACGTTCATAGTTTCGGTAGAACTTCGCACGAAGTTAATCCTAAGAATAGCATGTATAGAGCTTACGAATGAAGGCTTAAAAAAGCTAAGGTTGAAAGATCGTGAAAAAGGTAAAAAGATCGGGGCAAGGTGAAAAAATCTGAGAAAAAGGTGAAAAGATCAAGAACCTACCGGAGAATGAGTCAACATAATTCAAGTACTTCGTTGTACTTACTCGTCATTCATATGCCAGAGTACAGCCTAGTGGATAGCGTATTGGAGTTGGACTACCGCGCGTGAGAACGCGAGTGTGATTCCAGTTAGATAAGAGTTTATATGAATTTCATACTTTCATAATAGCGAATTGGGTTTTAATAATTATTAGAGATTGAATTTTAAATTAGTAAAAGTAAATAATATAAGAAAATATAAAAGCAAAAAGAAAACAATAAAAAAAATGTTATTTTTCAACTTCGAGAAGGCTTGCAAATATTTTCGGAAAGACTTTTTGCGAAGACTATAATATTTCTCTAAGGTGTTTTATAAGCGAACAATTTTTTTCTGTAAGGCTTATTAAAAGTATTTAAAGAAGTCTTCTAGAAACTAAATAGCATTCTACAAGTGTGCCAAATGTTTTTTCATAAGACTTGCTACAACTAATATTGCTGGAGGGGAAATAACTTCGATAGTGCTTTATCGAAGCGAAATTATAAGTTGGGGGATTTTCAAAAACATAAAAAACTAATTGGAGTTAAGAGGAAATGTTTATGTGGATTTACTGTTTTGAGCTCAGCGCAGGCATTAGGAAAATTAAGGCCGAAAAAAGAGAAGATAGAAAATGCATTGGTACAACATTTCTCATTCTGTTTAAAAATAAATCTATTTATTTTATATTATACGCCCGATGAACGTTTTGAGGTAAATTAAATCACATGCATTGCATATCGAGTACATATTACTGTTGAATTGTGGACGGAACTGGTAACATTTTTTTTGTTTGGTTATTTATTTCTCTTTCTCTTTCTCTTACCGAGAGAAAAATATTGTTTTCGCAAAATTTTCGAGATTGATGTTTTTGTTGATTCAAACCTTACAATGATATGGGAACGAAAAAAGTGGATCTCCGTCGGTCCATCTGTCCGTAATGGTCACTCCAGCTTAACGACTACCGATTTTCTTCTAACTTCGTATGGACAATTTTGTTGGCCATTAGTTTATACTCTTAGCCATTTTATTAACTACCATATATAATTTACACATAACCAAAATTTTATAAAAAATTAACATATACTATTTCTGTCAAAAGGGCATACACAGTTTTTTTTCGAAAAAATCCATATTATAACGGATTTTTGGATTAAGATGGTATACGGAAAATTGTCGATTTCTCGCAAACTAATATTTCGTCAAATTGAATAAAATTTAATACCTTAGTGTTTGTAACAATTCAACATAATTAGTTTAAGCCCAAATAGTTTTTAACGTTTTTTTACAGCTTTGGCAAATAACGGAAAATCATTACAATTCAAATGGACCCCGATTCCTTCATTCTGGAATAAAAGATATTAGATATAATCACAGTTCCTCATTATTAATATTTTTTTAACATCAATAACCAAAATTAATGCTCTTGTGTTATTTTGCCGAACTATGCAAATCGTCAAATTCTCGCATGCTCGATATTTGATATAACGCTTACCTAACAGTGGAAGAGAAAATTGCGTATGTCGTCTTGCACCCACCACTCGGTTGTTATAACAGCGATAAGAGATTATAACGCAGAAGAGATTTCTTCGATGTTCAAGAGAGACTATGAAGTTAGCTACGCTTGAGTCTCACATCAATTTTATCAGACGCTTTTGTTTTTTGAACCTAATCATATGTAAAGAACTTCGATATGGGTAGGCTCGAGAGCTCCGATTTCGATTTTTGATGCATCGCTGCAGATTGCAGATGCCAAGTTGGATACAGGAATATTTTATGATCATTCATTTCTGGCTCCTGTTGTCAGTATCTTATTTTGTGATGTTATATGTTTTGCCTTTCTAATAATATGGCATTCCGCCAAACCAAGCCAGATAGAGTGAGGATTAGGCTTACTTACCAATAATCATCCGTTTCGATTCTTCGTCAAACTAAGAGTTGTTCTATAATGGGCGCATGAAATCCAGCATATGTAACGCTGGTTATTAAGCACAATACATTCTATTTAAAGACAAAAAATGAATACCATAAAACTGTCAATTTAAACTGAAATCCTAAACTTCAAATTAGACGAATAGATATGGGAAAAAGACGCAAATTAGAGATGTTTTAGTTCCTCTATTATACAAACCTCTGATTAGAAAACGTACAGAAAAGGAGTACTCCATACCGAGAAGCATTTTAAATAATGCTCAACATTAACAAGGCATCGAGTTCAATGCCATTATATTGATTTAACATAACCCTACCCATCCCCGGACTAAATTAGCCACATATGTACCTTTTACAAGGTTGTCTGCTTTCATTATAACCATAACCAAGTTGGCCACAAAAACCACTTTAATTTTCTTTTGTAATCACATCATAATATCCATTACAGGAAAGGTGGTTGTGTGTCCTAGTTTTTGCTCTGCATGTAGAGTGTTGACATAACCAGCAGTTTTATCGCATCGTCTGTTAGAAGAAAGCACACTTTACTAAGTAGTTTGCATCACAATGGTTATTAAATATTAACACAAAAAAAAACATATAAGAAGGCTACAATCAGTGCTGTATATTGTCAAATACCCTATCTCACCCCATATTTAATATAACTGCCGACACACAAGTGAACATGGCTTCAATCTTTCTTTAGACAAAGTGTTAGAGGACAAATGTTCAAATAAGCATTTACAATAATAAAGTATTTTAAGAAAAATCTCTAAAATCTTGGCACGGCTTACGAAATGCATGGGGGATTGGGATTGAATACATATAACGCAGATAGAATCAAAGACCCGGACAGGACATATTTCCATAGTACAAACTGAACTAAATGATCCATATAGAGATATCCATAGAGATATATAATTGCCGTTGGAATTTTGGCTAGTCCGCCAACATCCCTTTTTTTCCTTCGTAGGCTTCACCGTTGATTGGAAATTATTTCGCTGCTGTGCGTATACCTCTAGATAATTTTGGTCCTCCAGTGATATTTTATTTACCAACTAACATGCATATCTTCGAGAGTTCTTTCATCCTCTATCCGAGGATTCGTCCAATAGAAGACTAGAAACTCCACATAGCACACGGGTTTTCTGATGAGCTATTAAAAGTCGGTGAAGATGATTTGGTAAGTAACATACACCAACTCATTAGCTAACTTTGGTCGAAAATAAGTATGCCTGAAGAATGGAACCTCAGTATTGTTTGCCCTATCCACAAATAAAGAGACCATCTGATCTGCGCCAACTAAAGACGCATAAGTCATGTCAATATCGCGTACACGATCCTATCATACGTGAACGGTTCTTATTATAAAGGTTTTAGGCCAGGAAAGTCCACAACAGTTCAAATCTTCACACTTTGGCATTTAGCAAGCGCTAAATCCAAATCGATATACACCAGCCGCATATAACAGCATTTATAGAAACTAACTATACATGTCTAGTTTTAGTACACCGAGACCTCAACATTGCACCATACAACGTTTGGAACCATTTCAATAAGGATGGATACACAATTTTTCATTTGCGAATCACTGCTCAATCTCAACAAAATGTGGATGGTGCATGTTAATGAAAAGTGTTTCACTTACGGCAATCTCTGAGAAAATGGTCGTGGCCAAATTGCTGTGGTGGTCAAGCCAGGAAGGTTTTGCTATTTGTTTGATGGGATTTCCTTACAGTAGAACTCTTAATTTGGACAACAATTGTAGCTTCCCGGCCAAGCTACAAATATCGATAGTATCGATAGAACTGCCAGGAACTTATTTATCGAAGATATAGACTGGACCTATCACCAAGTGTTTACCACCTGCTCCTGCCCATGGCAAACGATTTTGCTGGTGATAAATTCGGCTCAAGAGAGCCGATCCACTCAGCTTTTAATTGTAATTCGATCTTAAAACCGAATATCCATAATAATTATTCCTCTATGTTATAAACTAAGGACCAGCAGTTATTTACCCTTATGGGATAGGGTAAAGAAATTGCAAAAAAAAACTTTAACTACGTTTTTAACTGAAGCAGACGTCAAGGCAAAACTATAGTAAGTACAGCTAAACGCAAAATATGATACATTAGCAAGTACGCGTTTTTATTAAGGAACTTATTGATGCTATTACTAACCACTATGAGCGAGACGCACCTAGCGATGCAATTTGCTTTGTAATCAATCGATAGTATCCTTCCTCAGTAGGAGGATGATATAAAACGATGCTGGGAAATTCAATGATTTATTATCCTCTTCTATAAGTAAAGAAAAATTGAAAATTTGAGGGCATTGGTTTATTTGGATATTAAGTTAAAATTAAATTTATTCCTTTTTTACGAACGTAATTTCTAAAGACATAATGCACACTATAGCAAGCCCAATAATTTTTTTTAATAAGTTTTGCATTTATTTAAGGATTCCACGATGTATTTAATTTTTTTGTGTTATTTCGCATTTAAAATAAAAACCCCACCATTGATCACACTTTTGAAGTTACAACTCACCTCGACCCTATTAAAACGTGCAACTAGAGGCAGTTAAATCAAATGCTGAATTGAAATAAAATGTAAAAACCTCAATATCTCAATATCCCAATTAGGGATATATTCAAGATATCCCTAATCATAGAGTGCTCACCTATATCCCTATAAGTAAAGGTTTCTGTTAAAAATTTGCAAATTTATAGAAATTGTCGGAATCTTCGCTGTCTGTGGTTTCACCGTATCGTATTTAACAATACAGCTTTTTAAAAGCATCTCCAAAAAGTGGGTGTGGTTTAAAATGTTTTACAGAAAAAATCTAAATAACGGGTGATTTTTTAAGCAAATTTGCATCAAATATTCAAAATTTTTATTGTAATCGTTTAATAGGCCTTTGCCGTTTACGTTTTATAGATAACTTCATGTAAATGTTTTCCGCGGTTCCGTTTCAAATGGTCCTTTTGGAAGGTCCAATTTTGCGTCACTGTTTCAAGCATTTCGGCCTGTATTCCACGAATTACGCGTGTTATGTTATCCTGTAAGGCTTCAGTCGTGTTTGGCTTGTCCCCATAGACTTACGACTTTACGTAACTCCACAAGACATAATCAAGAGGCGTTAAAGCGCATGATCTTGGCGGTCAACTCACATGGCCATTTCGAGTGATAAGCTGCACTGTCTTGATGAAACCACATGTCAACCAAGTTCAACTCAGCCAACTGGGACAAAAAAAAGTCGCGTAACATACACGGTCGTCTTTGAAGAAAAATGGACCGATGATGATACCAGCCCATAAACCACACCAAACTGTCGTTTTTTTTTAGATGCATCGGTAATTCTTATATGGCATGTGGCTGTTCATCACTCCAGATGCGACAGTTTTGATTATTTACGTATCGGAATTACGCACATATTGTTGATTCACCAGGTCGATTATGACGACCATAATATGGTCATAACTAGGGCAACCGGAAATATGCTATTAAAAAAACAGTTTATAGCGCTTTAAATATGCTCTAAAAAAGACGTTATATGCTCTTAAAATATGCTCTAAAAAAAAACTGATAACTGGAAAATTCACAAAAAATTAAACAAAAACTATTATTTTTAAATATTTCATATTCTTGATTGATAATTTGATTCTTTTTGTTTTTACGTACCCGAAAAGCTTACACTCATATTAAGGAACCACCTTCTTAGATCTACTGTCCGCGATTATGATGAAAACTATTGTGCCTCCGCATGCCTGTTGAAAATTCGGAAAGGATTGCCATTATAAATGCGCAACTATTGGTTATTTTATCGCGTCCTATACATAAACATAAATTCTGGCGCCATCGCTAATGACCGGAGTGTATAGCGCACTTCTAGGACAAATAAGCAAATATATTGAAACTATTCACAAGAAATGCTAAAATATGTCTTAAAAATGCAAAACTATTCGGAAGTATGCTCTTAAAAGTGAAATATTAAAATATATACATTAATACCCAAAATATGCACAAATATGCCCTAACGAATAGGGCTCAAAATGTTTAGTTTTGTGTAAAACGTATTTCTGTGTAATCCAATTTCCAATACGACCTCCCGCAAAAAAAAAGCTTTTGCATATTTCCGGTTGCCCTAGTCATAACTAACGGTACACATTTTTCACAGAGCACGAATTTTGATAATAAATTTCAATAATTTACAATCGTTGCTCGTTTGTAAGTCTTTCCATGATTAAATGGCAGAGTATGTATACTGAAAACTTTTCACTTAGACAGATCACGTTTGGACGCCATTACTAACCACTGCCAACCTGAAAAACTTAACTCTTAAAAAATCACCCGCTATATAATAATGCGCAGACAAAACGTTCCAATTATTCAGTTTTGATATTTTTGTGTCATTGAGCTGATGCCAATATATGTAGTAAAGTGAAAGACGATTTTTTTAAACCCATCAGTTATAAGAAACTAGAGCTCTATTTTGCAAGCGAATCCAAATATGGATTAGCATTTCATTGCGGTTGATTTCCCTAGAAGTTCCTGAAGTTATTTTTTATAATATATTCCTTCTACACAAAAAAAAACGCACTTTTTTGTCTGCCAGACAATGGGTTTTATCGGAAAAGCCCCCAAAGAGTGGGAGTGTGTCACAATAATAAATAGACATATTGTTTTAGGTCATCGCGAGCATGAATTAAGTATGTTGTGTAAGTAAGTTAGTAATTTGTACAAACCCGAGATTGAAAGTACTTAAAATAGTAAGTAAGTATAGTTAACAGAAAAAATATTTTTAGATAATTTACATTGTTTTAATTATTGTAGCAAAAATTTAAGTAAACGAGTGTAGGGTGCACTACTGGGTCATATGCCACTTTCTCTTTGCAAGATCAAATACCAAGAATTTGAATTTGGTTTTGATAGTTTGGCCAAATTATAGAAAAATTTCCTAGCCGTCCAACGCCTACTGGTGAAACACTGCGACGTTTAGCCGCTCGCCTTGAAGAGACTGGCATAACACGAGATGCTGCCAGGCGTGGCAGACCCCGGAGTAGCCGTTCTGCAGAGAATATTGCTGCTGTAGCCGAAGATGTCATGGAAGCGCCGTCGACATCGACCAGACGACGTGCCACGCAAATGGGTATCAGTCGACGGTCTTTACAGCGAATTTTGGTACTAGATTTGAAGATGTTTCCGTACAAAGTCCAGACGCCAATCGCGTCTAACATACGCTCAAGCCATCCTTAATCACCACCAAGAGGAAGATGATTTTTTCTTCAAAAATAATCATGAGTGATGAGGCCCATTTCCATCTTAGCGGGTACGTAAATAAGCAAAATTTACGCTTCTGGGGCACTAAAAATCCGCGTGTAACCCACAAAGAGCCATTACACCCGCTCAAAGTCACTCTATGGTGTGCTGTTTTCGCTGGAGGAGTCATCGGACCTTTTTTCTTCGAAGACGTCGCGGGCCAAACGGTTACTGTGAATGGTGAGCGTTACAGAGCAATGATCAACGAGTTATTTTTGCCGCAACTTGATGAATTGGGATTGGAAAACATGTGGTTCCAACAGGACGGTGCAACGGCACACACTGCTTTTGGGGCTTTTTGAAGTCGCGGGTTTATGTCAACAAGCCTCAGACTCTTGCAGCTCTTAAAGACAATATCCGTCAAGAATGTGAAGACCTATCGCCGGAAGTTTTGGCCAAAGTGATGGAAAATGCCATAAAAAGGGCTCAAATGACAATCAACTGTGGCGGCGGCCATTTGCATGACATCATATTCTCGACTTGATGTAAAAAATAATCCACAAGAAGAATCAAAGTTTTTCATTTTTTTTTTAAATTACAGCCAAAAAACATCGGAAAGTTATTTTTGCGCCACCTTGTATTTGTAACAAAGAGAAATAATTTACCTTAAAGTATATGGATCGATTCAGAATTGCTAGCTGAGTCAGTTTGTCCGTCCGTTTGTCTGTCCATCTGATTGTCAGCGATTTTTTGGGCTTTAAATGTTAAGCAAGAGCAATGAAATTTGGTATATAGACTACCTGTCCGACAAAGCAGAATAAGTGTAAACATTTTTTTAAATCCGCCCATTTTTCAGTAAAACGTTGTTTTTGGCCAAACGATTAGGAATTTTGACAAAGTATATAGACAGCAAATTTAGGCAATCTCAATGTATATATTTCAATCAAGTGATATTTACGTTTTTCTTTACAAACTGTTTTCGGTACATTTGATGAAAATATTTCGAGAATAATACTATGAACAAATATGGGATGGGTTGCGATAGGGTATTAAAAGATTCATTGAAAGTGTGAAGGACATTGGTGCCTTCAGCCTTAGGACCACTCACTGCAACCTTAGAAAAGTAATAAATACAGGAACGATTGGAGGAAACATAGAAACGTCGAGGTTTTAAATGCAAACCATGCTATCGAAAAACAAAGGATCGGGCTACCTTATGACAGACAACGCTGTAGAAGCCTTCGAACTGTCGGAGACACGCGTGGGCCAGAATCAGCTTAGAGGGAGGACAAAAAATGCTCACTAGACAACACCAACCAAATACGTTGGAGAGATATATATGTGCATATATGGTGATGTTTTATGGAAGAACTGGACCTGTTTAAAACAGCTGTCATAGTGTCAAAAAGTAGCTGTCATGTGTTTTAAAGTTGAATATATGTTAGTGAAAAATATCAGAGATTCAAAGATACAAAAATTCCGAGCATAACCTAACTATGAAATGTAAAGCATGCGAATAGCACATCCCCTATCAATCAATATCTGCAAGAGATATGCAAGAATTATGATACACAGTTTTAAAATAAAGAAATAATTTGGATATACATTTTGTAAAATAAATGTATCTACACAGAATCCATCTAAAAATGTATGTCCGCCAACGCTGTATGAACGCTTTGTTCGACGCAGCAGAACATTTATTTACATTATCTCCTCCCTGCAATTAAAAATGTTCATAGTCATTCAGTCAAGTGATAGACAATATATTCCAACAACTCAAAGCTATTTGATCAATAAAATTGTAAAATCAGAAGTGCGGTACAAAAGGTATTTTCTACGGAATCAGGTAGCCTTAAAATAGATTGATCTTTGCATCACAACTTAAAAGCATGAATATTGCTATTTTCCTTCTAAAATTGGGCACATCCTTTGGCCTGGATTCAAGAGCTCTTCATGCCGTCAGAAATGGGGTTATTTTTGATTGATGGTAGTTCCAGGGAATACATAGGATGGTGGAAGTTGTACCGATAAAACCAATTAAATCGTTTTTGGTGTATACCATCAGGTACAGGCATCAAAATACAATGAATCCTTCTCTTTGTCTGGCCATAACAATAGCCACCTGTGTCTGGACCAAATATGTGTACTGTTGTTAAAAGGGTACAAGACTTTGGGTACTTTATAGAGACTCTGGAAATATTGAAGCCTTATAGTGTTCTTTATTGGTCTACAGGGTAGGTGGTGTTCATATTCAATGTGTTACCAGAGTTATGACAGAATCCTGCATAATGCGGGAGTACCTACTATGTCTACGTCTAAAGTTATTGGAATGTATACACAATTTATCACCAATGGGCTGTCATTTATATGCAAATGCAAAGTTTATTTAGTGTGCGAATAAACAGCAATATGAATATCCAAATCTTCACGTTTCCTTTTTTCTACAATTCGCAAATGTCAATGGTCCGTGTTATGTTAAATATTATTATTGTTCAGTATAATATATCCTATAATCAACATGGATTTTGGCTCTTAATATTTGATTTCCTAAGAAGGAAGATGAGTTCCGGCATTTCGCAAACTAATTGGCAAATTTATTAGGGATTGAGATACGGCTCTCCACACCGTTTCACATGGAGATGTGTGCAAAGTTGAGTATCAACAATGCAAATACACAAGTATCAAAAGTGATGAGAACGTTAAATTTATTCAATCTTTTGACACCTCCCTTACCCCTTAGACAGAAACCCTGTACTCTGGTATTTGTGAAATATGCACACCATGGGATGAGTGTCCGATAGAAAGCAAAGTAAGTTATTGTTCTATGCACGAGATAAAGCGATTTGCATTCCTGGAATAACTGATATACTGATTCCTGGAATGACTTATATCTTATAACTTCGCATATTTGACATTAGCAATTGGCGTTAAATTGTAGATATCACTCTCACATCAATATTATGAGAAATAAAATGTACAAATTGGTGTAGTATTTAACCACTATATAAATCACAATTTAAAAAAATGCCTGAAGCATAAAACAAAGTCGTTCTTTCAGATTCCTTAGCTTGAATCCTTAATCTTTTATATTCCAAATGCAAGATGGTATGCATCACTTTTACAGATTTTTTTTTAAAAACTTTAAGGGATACCACTTACAAATACAAATGGGAAAAGGTGCTTTTGTTTAAAATATTTTCTCTGTCATGTATCCATAAACAAGGCCCAATAACTTGCAAACCGACCGATTGATTGATTCTTGAAAACTGATGTTACCTTTGTTTGGCGAAACATAACTAATATCAAAACTCCTTAATCATTATCTATGATTTCAGTTCCACCTTTTCCCATAGACATAACCATTGAACTTTAATATGACAAATCCACACAATGTAGCAATATTTGACAACCTACAAGATACCTTAACATTATCAGCCGTATTTATAAAGAAATTTTAGAGGTTGTTTAACTTTAAAACACCTATCACTTAAATGCAAAATCGGTATCTATAATCGATTTTCACATTTAAGCAACGTTACTTAGAGGGCGCTATATTTAAACACGATCGACCGCGTTGAACCATGTGTTGAAAATGAAAGTAAATTAATAAAAATGGACTCTAGATACATTTCTTTTGTAAGTGATTTAAATGTAGTGAATACGATAAATACAAACAGACCAACAGCTACGAGACCAAAAACCGATAGTTAACCCAACCGAACTACAAGAAAAATAAATTCGGCCAAAGTGTCGATTTTCCAAGTCCAATATAGAAAAGCTCATCAACCTTGTACGATCCGATCTTGAAGGATAGGGATGGTCACATTTCTGCTGATCCCCAACTGATGGCTGCTATAAAATATAGGGGTCGAAATGATGTAGCTATATTATATAACATTCCATTATATACTTTTTAGATGACGGATCTAATATTCACGGATTTAGTCAATCTACGCTATGTTATTTATCAGAGGGTTGCAAAGGCATTTGCCTCAAAGAGATCGCTACACTACTTTAGAACATAAAGTACACAGTGTAGAAAAAAGCTACCATAGGACATAAACTTGTATAGAATTTCACTTTTTTGATGCTTAGAGACAATTTAAATATTTCAGCATGCTTAACTTAACAACCTCTGCGATACATTTTAAGAAAATTTAATAAGTACGGCTGTAAGTTTTCTTATATCAACAAAATGTAATTTGTTACACTGAAATGTTGTCACACGGTTTTTTTTCGTATGAAATCCACAGTTCCGGTAAATTGATAGATGAAATAGTTTCACAAACTTCGGTCTTCGTCGTAAGCCAAATTAAAAGTTGGAGAAACTATTTAGTCATTCTTTAATAGTTTTTCGATATTCACTAACGTATAGAAAGCTGAATCTAAAGTATATGAACAAATTCTGGTTATTTAATTATGCAACAGATTTTTTATTATTTTAATTTTAATTTAACTAACATTTTAATTTTGCGACTTTTAATAGTAGTGTGTTGCCAACGGGGTTAGTAAAAATTGAGCGCTATACGAAAGAATAACGCATTTTCATTGTTGAGTAATATTTTAAAAATTATGAAGGTTTGTCAGCTGCAGTCTCCAATTTTCGTACAAAATATGGCCGCCATAGTGATTCAAAACCATCAACTGTGAAGAGAATAATTTAAAAATTCTAGGAGACTGGATCGATTAGTGATCTTAGAAACTCTGGGTGTCCTGTCACAAGTCGTTCAACAGAAAACATCGTTAAGCATTTCGCGAGAGTATTGCTGACAGTCACAATGAAGAGAATAATTGAAAAATTCTGGGTGACTGGATCGATTAGTGATCTTAGACACTCTGGGTATCATGTCACAAGTCGTTCAACAGAAAACATAATTAAGCAGTTCGCGAGAGTATTGCTGACAGTCCAGTAACATCAATTAGGCACCGCAGTCAATAATTGGGCATTTCGAGAAGTTCTCAACAGCGAATTCTCATTAAAGACTTGAAACTTCATGCTTACAAAGTTCAATTGACTCAAGTACTGAAGCCTACTGACCATGTATCGTGAAGGGAGTTCGTTGAATGGATTTTGGAACAACAAGTAGGTACTGATTTTGCGAACTAAATCATAACTACCAACACCTTGAATCAATAAAACTCTATGAATCAATAAAACATTTAAGCTATCTTATTATAAATATGTATTTTCTATCAAAATTATATTTTGCGTTAATGATGGGACACCCTTTAGATTTAATTAAAATATCACATTTTGGAGTTGGCAATTTCCGTCCGAGGGGGTTTTGAAGCACGTATGATGACATACATGCAAGCAGATTTGCCACTTAATATTAAAAACGAGTGTTGGTTGTACATATACTTGATCCTTGAGCACCCTACTTAAAATTAAGATTATGAAAACTGTTAATACTTACTGCATTTTATGAAAATCAGGGAAGGCGTTCATACGGCAGAAATAAGAAATTTTCCGGTATTGACTAAAAGCCTTAGTTTTGGTATTAAATGTTCAGGTTATAAATTGTGTTCAGTTAAATTGAAATTGTTCTAGTATTATAATTTTGAGAAGTTGCGATGCTACCCAAATCGTCGTAAGTGAAGTAGCTTTAGTTTTGAACATATAAGCGAAAATTACACAAGCGCCTCTCGGTATAAACTCAAGAACAACGTATACACAATTATAAGATTAATCATCCAACCGTTTGGCCTTCAGCTGAGTGCACAGACCGACCAACGGACATAATTGTAGTTCCCCATATGTTCGCTCTTCTCCATAATCATAATGTTGGGGTTGATAATAATCTCGATTTCGATTTTTTTTGCACGAAACAAATACGTACTATATTACATAGAAACAAGTAAAAATAAATGGCATGAATCTGCAACAAAATGCTTAAGTTTTTGAAGGTTGCTAAATTCATCAGCAACCCTTAATCGTTTATTGAAACTACAAAGTCTTGAATCGCTGGCAATCTATCAATACATTCAATTCTTTTGCATCAAGACCAATTACATACTTCCTAACATATAATTTTCAAAAACCTAAAAACATTCGAAACAACATTCAACCCATTCCGCCCTACCCCTAGATACCACGCCAAACTTTAGGCAAATTACACTCGACTGAATGTGCAAAACAAGTATCATCCCGCGTTAAGTGAATCGTATTACAAAATGCTCCTAAGTACACTTTCCTCCACGAGCGCCAATCGCCTTTTAGCAAATCCATTGTGGGCAAGGACTTTCAAATTATCCTTTAAACTCAACAAAAACATTCAACCAGGGAAGTTTCTGGCAAAACTTTTTCCATGTTATCTGGAATCAAAGGAATCCACTGATTTGGTGTTAATATTACTTTCCCTGGTGATGGCGAATTCTTGAAACCCAAGAGAAAATTCCCTCTACAATGATAAAGTTTCCTTTTTTTACTGTTGTTTTGTTGGAGCGTTGAAATACGACACCTACTCTAGGGGTACACACGTTTTAATGTTTCATGACATATATGTGAGATACCTTACCGTATGTCAAGAGGAAGATCTGTAATGGCATGAGAGCGTGTGAACTTTGTAACGGGTGATTTTTTAAGAGGTTTAGAACTTCTTAAAAAAAAAAAAAAAAAAAATTCGAAAAAATGAATGAAATATTTATTTGAATCGATAGTTTGAACCTTGCAATTTAATGTTTAAAGATAATTTCATGCATATGTTGACCGCGGCTGCGTCTCAGGTAGCCCATCCGCTGAGTCCAATTTTGGCATACTCTTTCACACATATCGGCCGGTATCTCACGAATGAATGCATGGATGTTGGCTTCCAGTGCGTCAATCGAAGCGGGCTTGTCCCTACAGACATTAGCCTTGACATACCCCCACAAAAAATAATCTAATGGTGTCAAATCGCACGATCTAGGCGGCCAATTGACCGGCCCGAAACGTGAAATTAACTGTTCACCAAACTCACTTCGCAATTGCGTCATTGTTTCGCGTGCAGTGTGGCATGTGGCACCGTCTTGTTGAAACCACATATCATGCGAGTCAAGAACTTCCATTTCGGGCAAAAAAAAGTTTGTTATCATCGCTCGGTAGCGTTCACCATTGACAGTAACGCTGCGATTCGCATCATCTTTGAAGATATATGGCCCAATAATGCCGCCGGCCCATAAACCGCACCAAACAGTGGCTTTTTCGGGATGCATTGGTAGCTGTTGCAATGCTTCTGGCTGATCTTCACTCCAAATGCGGCAATTTTGCTTATTTACGTACCCATTCAACCAAAAATGAGCCTCATCGCTGAACACAATTTTTCGATAAAAAAGCGGATCCTCGGCCATCTTTCCAAGAGCCCATTCACCAAAAATTCGGCGTTGTGGTAGGTCGGCTGGCTTTAGTTCTTGCACCAGCTGTATCTTAAAAGGCTTTACGCCCAAATCCTTCCGCAAAATTTTCCACGTAGTGCTGTAACAAAGGCCTAACTGCTGGGAACGGCGCCGAATCGACATTTCGCGGTCTTGTGTCACACTAGCTGATACGGCCGCAATATTTTCTTCACTACGCACAGTACGTAAACGTGTTGGTGGTTTAATGTCCAACAAAGTAAATTTGGTGCGAAATTTGGTCACAATCTTCCGAATAGACTGCTCAGAAGGTCGAGAATGCCGATCATAAAATGGAAGCAGCGCGCGATGAACATTTCGAACCGAGCACGAATTTTGATAGTAAAATTCAATAATTTGCAAGCGTTGTTCATTTGTAAGACGATCCATGGTTAAATTGCAAACCAAACCGAAGCTGTTTGACAGTGACACAAGGTACTAAACACACGTCAGCTGTCAAAACCAGTGTTGCCAAAACCAAACCAGCTAAAAAATCACCCGTTATAATATTTGCAAGCACTATCTAGGACTAGTTGAAACTTTTTTTTTTATATTTAGTTTGGTTTCGTTAAAAATTATACAGGAAATTTAGATGAAACAGGCACCAAATAGTTTAGGGGGTGGCTAGTTCCACAAAAAAAATTCTTATGCTGGAAAATACTTTTATGCGACTTTAGCTTACCTTTCTAAATTATTGGGGACATTTTGTAAGAAACATAGAACAACTTTCGCACAGGTCAGATGCACAAAAGAAGGAGGGGTTTCACTTCAAGGATTGACAAATCGCATACATTCATACATACATCATCGGATCTCCACTAAGATGTCATAAGTGGGGTTAATTTTGACTCCAAGGTACTTGAACTCATCATCTACCACAATACTTTGATTTTTGATAGGAAATAGATTGCCTTGTCCTCGTCGTCCTGCAAGGCCAATGCACTTTGTCTGTTTCTTCACCAGCACGATGGGAGCGACCAAGGATTTCGGTGTCGTCTGCGTATACGTATGGGTGTAGTTCCTTCCGTTTTTACACCTGTCCTATTCGCTCTTCAAATGCGAGATTGAAGAAATTGTTTTTAACATTGTAACATAGAGAAATCAAAATCCGGTACATGTTTGGAAGGGTAGAGCATTACTTACTTGCTTACTTTAATTTCTTGGCTTTTTTCCAGGATTTGCCAATGTGTGAAGAATTTTCTGACCTGAAACCACACTGATAAGGGCCGATCAGGTTGTTGGTAAACGGCCAGAGAGTCTATTTACCAAATTTGAACACTCTAGCTCAAAATTAAAGGCCCAACAATTTCATGGCTCATTTTCATTTCCATTTACTTTGAGAAATATTTATCGAAATTATGTCTCTATGTTAAAAACTTAATGTCAAAACTAATATATCCCTGTGGGATAGGAAACAAAACTGAAAAATTAAGTGAAACTTCTCAAACTAAAGAATTCACTTATGCAGCTCAAATTAAATTGACAGAATCGTAAAAAGATGCTGCATCAAAAGTTTTGGCGAAACTCATGAAAACCACTCAAAGACCAATAAATTATAAAAATGCTTATAGTGATTTCCTAAAACAAAACACGAAAAACTATACAGCACGCATTCTTGAAGCCCTTTGTAGGTTTGTTGAAGTAAAACTATCTAGAAACCAATATGAAATTATTGCAGCAACAGGTAACAATGTTGTCCATGTTTACAGTTTGATTCAAAAAGCAAAGAATGATTGCTACCCAGTTGAAGATTCCTACACTGTTACTGAAACCTTAGCCGAGGTCAATCTTCAGGATTTGCAGAAGGTTACCCAAAGTTAAAATGAAACCGAGCTCAAATCACTCGATCTAATTACTAAGTGCTGGTATGTAGTGGGTCCCAACAAGCCCAATACCAACAAAAATTCGAAGATAGTTCTGATTGAGATGCTTTCATTTTTCAGAGTTCACTTGGCCTTTGCGGTTGGTTTGTGGCAACAGATGCTAGAAATAAACATTTCGGGTTTGTTTACCAAATAATAAAAATTATAATACCAATATAACAAAATATATAAAATATAAGATCAATATAATAGAAACTTCTAAATATAGACCCTACCGACTAAATTAAGGAAGGAAATTCTCTATGAGAGACTCTAACTTCGATATACTTAAAAGGTTGCTTTTGAGTTCTGATCCACTCCTAATTTGCTTCAGAAAAGCATTTTCAAAGAATAAAAAAGTGTATTTTGAAGGAAACTTTAGAAATGCTTGTTCTAGAAGACACAAATGATGAACTTGAAGATTCTTTTAATGAAGAGTCATCAGGATCATTAATTTCTTATTTTTTCAATTAATTAACTTAAAACCAAATGAAGTGAAATGAAACAAAATTTTTTTTAAATAATTTTTTCCAGGTTTTCGAATACTCCTATGTGGCGACGGTCGTTCGGAATGGAAGGAACCACTTTGTTTGGTTACTCTACCGTCGTAATGTTAGAATCAATCAAAATCTCCAGGTTAAAAAATTTTGCGAATACAATATCGTAAACATTTAAAAGTTAAAAGCAAAGCTTCAGTTCAATGATTACCACTTGGTAAAGATCAGCATTGAAGCATTTTCTACTTGAATAATGCTGATTTCAAGTTCAGCAGCAGACTCTTTTACATTTAATCTCAACTTTCCAATTTTTATACACAAAACCCCTTCGAGCTAAAAGAATTATCTAACAAAAAAAAAAAACATTTCTTATGTCATAAAAACCCACCCTTCAGCCTAATTGAATATTAAAAATAAAATTTATTTTGAAATGTTCTAAAAGGAGTAAACTAAGTAAAACCCTTTCGAACAACAAGTCATCGATTCCATCATATCAATAGCCTTCCGGGACATTGCTCATTCAATATTTGTACGCTCCATCAGATTGTTGATATGCGATATCAGAAAGTACGTCCCCGGGACTGACTGTCAATAGGAGAAATCAATTTGAATGACAATTCATAGTTTCAATTTGATTGAATGCCTTCATGCGGGCTGTAGCCCTCTATGCGTTGGTTTAAAAACATTTTTTTTTGTAACTGTAATTGGAATGTCAAAACAAATGGATGAACATTGTGAGGTATAATAATGGAAATGGGAATACAGTTGAATGTCCCCTAAGGCGATGCCTTCGTAAAAATCAATAAATGGATAGATGAATAGGTCTTGGCAATAATAAGTTATAAATTTGGCAAGAGCTTTAGCCCAAAGGGAAATGTTGATCTTTTTGGGAAGTCTACTTCAAAGGAAAAGCGGGATTCATGGTACTTAATCTTCGTATAATTCAGTCTCCTTTTGGGAAGTATATTGTAGAAATATCTCTGATACGGATTATTAAGTAGATAAGAGCACTTTTGGATAATTGATAATAGGGCTCATATTACTCCCAATTGACTAAATGTTGGTTGTGACTTAATGAATTTTATTTTTAGAATCGATTGTGCAAAATATCGATTGTGCATTAGTCTTTTATAACCTTCATCCACTTGTAGTGTTAAGACTTGAGGCAGTTACCCTTGAACCGATATCACGTAATTAAGGGTAGGTGTCCCAGACCGACCAACTCAAATTTCATGTAAATGCATTTGAATGTGTTGGTAAGCTCTCTTTAATTTTACTCATGTGCTCTTTGCTTCAACGCAAACGAAAACTGAAGGAAAAGACAAAAAGTAGCAAGCGCAGACTAATATTACATATACCTACCTACCTACATATGCAATATACAGACACCAAGCAAATAACTTGAAAACAAATATGGAAAGAGAAGGAAAAAAATCAAGTTGAGGGTTGGTTTGGTGTACATATTTTGTTTTGTAATTTTCTTTCAGATTTGGTGTGAATGTGAATATGTATTGTGAAAAAATAATAAAATGATAAAATTGTTGCTGGCTGCCGCGCAGCGAGGTGTAAAAGCAGTTTTTGAGGTTTTCATTGTATATCTTATAAAAAAATGTGTAAACCTTACCTAGGTTAACTTTTTTCTTAATTTATGAGATGTAGGAAAACACTTGTTTGGATGAAAATTCGATTATTCAAATAATAGGACGGTAGACAATAGTGTTACTGATTCTCGTCGCAACAATAGTAGGATGAAATTATTCAAATCAAATAACAAAAAATGATAGATATTTATCTAGGTAATTGTCACCCCATCTTCTATCAATGCTCGTTATGAAGGTACCTAAGCACCTTATATAAAAAAAAGAAGTTTACGAAAGTTAATTTAACCGCTATAATTAATTTTTGTAGGTTCAAGGTGTCAAATTCACCAAACAAATACTATTTGAGTCCAATTTTAAAGTAAAGTTTGAATACTTGGCATCTTAAACTTTATACATACATATAAACAAACGAAACACAGTCTTAACATTTTTCTCCTATGTTTACCTACTACTACTTTTTCGCTTCTGTTCTTTGGATTTAAAAAAACATACTGAGCATCTTCACCACGTCAAGGTAAGTAGTAAACGAAGATGAAAAAAAGGAAACAAATATTATTGATTATTAATAAAACAAAAAACTTGAACAGAAAATGTTTTTACCTTTTGTACTAAAAAACCTGAAATATTCCCAATGTTGTTCCAAGAAACTTCAGTCATTCGTCGTGGTCGTTGTTTGCTATTAATTCATTAAAAATAATAAATATGTCAGTTAAAGATACAGTAAAAATAGCCACATTATGTACCATTATATTATGTTTATGTGTTGATTTATGTGTTCCATACGCGCATTTTTCTTGGAATTCTGGGGTCACACAGCTCCAAAAGCAGATGATTTTGGTAATACAAAATTAATTTTTCCTTTATTTTTGTGTCCCAAAATTCTTCGTCTTTTTCAATTGTAAACCATACAAAATCACAGGAAGTCCATACACCAAAATAGCACGTTTGTCGGCCAGTAATATGTAGTTGGCCCTGAACTTGATAATAGTAGTCGTGGGTTTTTTTAAGTTGCCATATATCCACTTGTTTTTGTAGGTAAGTAATTTTTTTCAGACTTACAGCTTCGTCTATATTCATATTTTTTGAAGACGAGGGACATTTCACTTCACATATTGCGGTTTCTCCAACAATACCATCTGGCGTTGCGCCTAGAAAATGTACCTCACTATCGATTACAAAGCCGCATTTTTGAACTTCTATATGTGCTTCTTCTTGAAGTTTTTCTATAGCCTTTTTCTCATTCTCTTTGCCCCATACGACACTAGAAGAAGTAAATGTTCCATAAAGAGAAGCTTTCACAATATTATGGTAACTGGCAACGGTTCTGACTTTGCAGATTTTTCCGAAATTTGAAGCTGTCACCATTTCCTTTCTTATTTCATGCCAATTTCCGCAGCTTGCCTGGTCTCTTGTTTTTTCTTCTATTTCGCATCTAGAATTGAAGTTCTTTTCTAAGCGCTCTTCAATTTCTTTTTTCTTCTTTTCAATGTCTTCGGGTTGTAAGTCGCACGTTTCTGCAATGTCATCAACATTACCATAATTTTTGTCGGCTGGAGCTTTTCGTTTTCTTTTTCTTGGAGCAGGTTTATTATTATTGCGAAATAGTTTTCTCTTTCTTAGTTCATTGAGTTTTTTGGTTTCCGTTCGAACTAAAAGTTGTTTACTTGGTGTGCTCACGCTGTGATTGCTGGTCTTAGTAAATTCGGTAAACGCTCTTTTCGAATTAAATTGTACAACGGCTAACGCACACCTGTTGCTGTAAGACTGGCCTAAAGAGAAATTGATTCTTTTTCCACCTACGTATTGGCAAACAACACTGTTAAACTGCTCGCAAACATTTGAATTATACCCGCAAAGCAAACTTTGGGCATTTTGAATCATTCTCGATATGTACAATTTGATGTGTTCTAGAAGTCCATCGGTTTCGAGTTTTTCTATGTAATTCTTTTCTTCAATGTTCACACCGGCACAAAAATACTGAGCACATTTTGAATGACTTCCAAAAACATGGTAAGGGACATTTAAAATATCAGCTTTCAATAAATTTAGCTTTTCATCCTCCTGTGCCTGCCAGCACTGTTTTTCCGGTATTGAGTTGCGGACTTAATTCCTTTTATAAAATTGTCTATTGAGGATGAAAGAATTTGTCGGCATTTTATATTATGCTTTGTATTTTTTGATAAGTTTATAAGTTTTTTGCGAAGGTTTCTGAATAAATGGTTCACACACTCAATTTTTTGGATGGTATAGTTGGGAAAAGGCTTGGCTTCTAAAAGTTTTTTATAAACGTTACTGTCGCCATCAGCAATAAATTTATCAAAAACAACTCCGTAGTTTGAATAGCAAAACTTAAAACCATCTACCAAAATGTCAGACTCCATTTTAGTTGATGGGCCGATGTGGCTCTTATTGCATGAATGCTCGGGTATGTCATTTCCTGCTTTATTTTCATTAATTTTGCAAATATGGCAGTACTTATTCTTCACACCATAATACAGAACTTTTTTGGTGTTGTGACCAATAATTGTTGCAATTCCCGATAACGCCTTATAATTGCAACCATACGATCTATGTGACCAGGCACCATCAGTGACTACAGTGATAAGATGGTTGCCGTTTGAATCGATATTCCCATTTTCTCGGGCAATTTCCTTCTCTTCTTCAATGGCTAGTCTCATTTGACTCTGAACAGACTCGACCCAAACTTCTTTCGTCATGTTTTCAAATTGTCTGTATGCTTTCGAGCTCATGAATGGAACGTTTATGGATTCTAGAACTCTTTTACATTGGGTATATCCGTTTCCAACTAGCATTGTTCCCACTACAAGTTCTTTGTTAATTTCTTCACTATCTTCATTTTGACCGCATGTAGGCACATTGAAATTCATGTTACACATATTGCACTTGAATATTAATTTTGACCTAAGTCCTAAAATAAAATAATAAAATTTGAAGAACTTGTGTTTACATTATGTTTTTTTTTATATAATAACCTTGGTGAATTTCTTTAATAAGTACTACATTATTTAATGTGCACCCAAACGTTTTTCCGTGCAGCGAAATGTTTTTTAAACTATTGAGAAATGTATTTAAATCAATAATACGCCTGCCCTCCGGAACAAAACTACAGTTGTCCTTCACTGTAATGTCCACCTCCATAGGAATTTCAAATTCCTGACCCTGATGTTTTACGTGATCACTTTCAATTTCAACGTTCGTCAATGTTGTTGACGTTGAAGAAAGATCTTCCGAAACACGATTTTTTACAACATACCTTCAATCAATATGTAAATTGTAAAGTTTCGGAAAATTAAATTAGTAAATAAAAAATCAAATAAATTTAATAAATATAATATAGAAAATGACATAGTTCAAACAGTTTATCAGAATCTTTTGTTGGTCGACAAAAAACAACGTTTTCTCCTTCATATGCTATGGGGTAGGGTAAACAAACGGCCCCCAAAAAGTGGGCGTGTCAAAAAACTTTATATGTATGAAATATAGATATTGATATTCTGTAAAAATGTTGTTCAGACATAATATATATATACATATAATACACATATGTATATACAATATAAAAAATAACATAAACAATTAAATTAACAAAATAATATAACAACTTGCCCTAAAGTTCCTAGGTATATCGGAAGTTAAAAACAATTTAGCGGGTGAAATCGTGGAAATTTCAAAATTCTGAGTGACAAAAAACCAAAAAACATCGATGTAAAACATCGCCCCAAATAACATCGATGCATTGTTTGCATCCCTATACTTCCCATATAACGGTTTGCGAATATATCGATAGACGTTGAAACTTGTTAAAAACAACCTGCTTACCTTTTGTTTTTTTTTTTTGATGGGTTTGGCTGTTTTTTTTTGCCATAATGAAACGATTTCCCCTTATTTGAAGGCATTTTATTTATATATGTAATTAGTTTTTTTTTTAAGTTGTGTCACAGATGAATTTTGATTTCAACTGAGGGTACAAAATCTCAAACTGAAACAAACAATTATAAATTGTCTCCTCCTGCGAACGGGAATTTAACGGTCATTTTATCCCACACATAAGTACACCATACACACAAGTACACTTTGACTTACTTCCCACTCAACCCTTTCTGTCACGTGCAAACATACGCATACAAAACAATTCATCAGCAGCGATAGCAAACATTTAAATAATGTAACGATCTGTATTATACCATGTCCACGTGAAGTCCACACGAACTTTCATCAAGTCTACCCGAAAAGGTAAACAAAAGATACATACATAATAACAATCTCGCCTGCCTAGTGCCTGTATTTACAGAAGAGAATAATGAAAAGAGAATGTCACCAACTCACCACCTAGTGACATTATTTTGAAACAAACTTCTTTGTGTGCGTGAATTCGATCTTTTTTTATGTAAAAAACGTAAAATAGACCACTTTTCTAACATCAAAATTTGAAAAACCGTGTGGAAAAAAACTATTTTGTATTTTGAATTAAATAATACAAATACCAAAAAAAAATAAAAAAAATACGTGGGAATCATTTTGGTTGTCCTTTTTTCACAGCGGCATTGCAAATAATGTCATATTGAATTGCATATTTAAATATGTTAGAAGAAAAAAAACATGTTTTTAAGACCGGTACGTTGTGCCCTATATATTGTCGCTTGGTTAAAAAATTATTTCCAAAAAACCACCTTTTTTCCATTTTGTCACCAAAAAATTACTGTACAAAATACAAAAAAAAAAAAAAAAAACGGTATCTGCACATATCTATTAGCTTTGTAAAAAAGCTAATTTGACTTCGTTACCTTTTATACTTTAGAAGTTATATCTAGTTAAACTTTGTAAATTTACCTTATTTTTCATAGTTTTGTGCATTTTTTTCGGGATAAATACTAAAATTCACAACAAAAAACAACCGGTGTTATCTGCGCAAATCTATTGTCTGTAGAAAAAAAATATAAAAAAAATAAAAAATATGTATATAAAGAGATAAAAATGGAACGCAATTAGCATCTAACTTATTTGTATGGTTTTTCTACATGTCAGGCGGTTTTGAGGCTCAAAGATATTTTAATGTTTTTTAAATGCTAAACAAGTACTTTGCTTAACATATTTCCAATCGATCACCGTTTATTTCATTTAAATATTCGGAAAATTGTGAGCGCTACACAATTTAGCGCAAAACTCCAACCTATTTTTGCATGGGACACCTACCCTTAAGAAAAAGACGATTGCATAATGTCAAAGGATTTATAAAACTCAGAACAAAAGTGGGTCATTGAAGGATCACGCTGGTTGTACACCGCAGTACTAAAAGTAATTGTGAACTACGGCGCAGTTGTTTGGCAGAATTCATGCCACTTACTGATTTCAAGAAACCAAGGTACGCCATTAACAGGGAAGACTGAGATTTATCCATCATTTTCATTAAATATAGACCTATCTTCATAAAGAATAGAACATGAGCATGAGTCTTCTCTGAGGCAATGGACAGCTGAGATTTACACGATTAAAAAAGCAACACGAACTGTCCACTTAATGGAAATGATCATCTGTATGAATAGTGTTATGAACTGAGAAGTTTTCAACGTATTGGTGTTCAACAATTTGTCAAGCTATGGTCTGGTCTGGGGGAGTTAACACCCCAACCTGATCCTTAGAGTTGGAGTTCAAATCCCAGCGGTGGCTCTCCTTTCCTTCTTTTTATATAATTTTTAAGGAGTTTCTAGCTAGACTCCAAGGTAAAAATGAGTAAACGGGAAATGAGCCAGTTAGAGTGGCGTGAGAGCAAGAAAAGCGTTTCATACAAGGTAGTTGGTCGCAAGAGTTTGTAACGATCGTTTGTGTTGTAGCTCACGTCAATTAGAGTGGTGTTCTAGATAAATAAATAGAAAAATAGATACATATTTATACTTTTTCCTTTTGTGCGGCAGTAAGATTTCTAACCGAATTGGATTGTGCGATTGTTACCGTATCTATTTATCCAGAATAAGTGCGTCGCCATATATGAATGAGTAGTTTAACATTTTCATTGTAGGCATAGAGTATAAGAATTTATATATATATACATATAGAGTCGACTCTTGTTAATTCAAACCTGATATAATTCGAACCTCTCTATAATTCAAAGTTATCACGAGTTCCTTACAAAATCTCTTTATATGTCGAACTAAATCAATACATTTTTATGCACTTGGTAATTCGAACGCAAAAATCATTGCTATATATTAAAACGACGCGTTAATCCGAACTCATCTGCGTCCAACACTCGACAATTCAAACTTGTATCAACGTACACGAGCCTTTGTTTTTGTTATGATTAGTTTGACTATTTGACACACACTTCAGAAACTTTGACAGATGTTTTAATTCATGAAGCAAGATCCCCATTCGATACCTTACAATAAGTTTCTGTCTACAAAACGACAGTGATGTAAAAGCATTTCAGGCATTTTTCTTTAAACAAAAGTTATTGAAAACTCTGAGCAGCAGCAATGTGCTTTGAAGCAAACCAGTATAACAGAGTTCTTTCGAAAGATTAATTAATTCACATTATGAATATATGAATGTACCTCTAAACTTTTGTCATTATTATAGAATAGCAGTTAATAAAAAATAATTGATCAACACTTAATAATTCGAAGTTTTATTTATTTTCTCTCACAAATTTCGAACCATTTGATATTTCAAATACTCGATAATTCGTAATATTTTAAGAGTCCCTCGAGTTTCGAGTTACCGATAGTCGACCTTATATATATATACTCTACAATCCAAACACGATTTTTTTATTGGAGCGAAAATTACGCTTAGAAGTAAAGGACTATTTAATAATCTTTTATTGTGACTAAGTCATTTAGTTTCGTTATTATTCCTACGTAGGCTATCCTTACGTGAAGATTACCTGAGGTTTTCCTTTTGCCTACAATAAAATTAAAGATAGGAGTGTGGCGTGGTCGGATACAAGGCCACAACGGGATCAACTACGAATTGGACGAGGTGTCGTGGAGGCCAACGGTGGCCTGAAGGATAAGCCATCAACTACAAGGTGGCGCAAAAATAACCTTCCGATGTATTTTCTGATAGGAGGATTACTTTTGCGCCACCTTGTACATGAAGGAATCACGGGCTCAAGCCCCAGGCTCAGTGTTCTATTGTTTTATAAATATATATATTTTTAACTTTCTCTTACAAAGAGAAAGATATTGTTTTCGTGAAAATTTTCGACCTCGAGATTTTGATTGATTCTAACATTACGATGATAGCGGAGCCTAAAAAAGTGGTTTTTGGAATTCCGTCCGTCGGTCCGTCGGTCTGTCGGTCCGTCGGTCCGTCGGTCCGTCGGTCCGTCGGTCCGTCGGTCCGTCGGTCCGTCGGTCCGTCGGTCCGTCTGTCCGTGACGGTCTCCCCAGCCTAAACGGCTTGACCGATTTTCTTCAAACTTCGTATCCAAGCTTGTTTTGGTCAGAATTCTAGGCCATTTTTTTTGTTTGCTTTTAGCCATGTTAAAACTGGTACCTGCCATATAAAAATTACACATAACCTCAATTTTCTCGAAAACGGCTCTAACGATTTTGATTAAACTTTATATATACTATAACCATATTAGTTCCAACAAAACTGCATACCCAGTTTTTTCGAGAAAATCCATATAACGGATTTTGTCATTTAGGCCATATAAAGAAAATTGTTAATATCTCGCAAACTATTGTGTCAAATTGAATGAAATTTAATACATATACTACTATTACAGCTTGAAGCAATTCCACATAATTAGTTTTAGCCCAACTATTACTAAACGGAATTTTCAGTTTTGGCCAAAAACGGAAAATCATTATTTTTCACATTGACATCGATTCCTTCAAATTTTGGAGTAAAAATTCGTATAAATACATTTCGACATTATTTATATCATTTTAGCATCAATAATCAAAATGCTTATGATTAGATCTAACGCCCAACTTGCTGTGAAAGAGAAAGTTGCGTACGACCCAGTCGTGCACCCACCACTCGTTTTTATTGAAGTCTGCATTTATTGATGAAGATAACTTGCATTATTAACTATTGTTAAATTTATTTCGTTTGTCGATTACCATTTTTTTTATTTTTGTTACTAGATATATTTTTAACTTTCTCTTACAAAGAGAAAGATATTGTTTTCGTGAAAATTTTCGACCTCGAGATTTTGATTGATTCTAACATTACGATGATAGCGGAACCCAAAAAAGTGGTTTTTCCGTCCGTCGGTCCGTCGGTTCGTCGGTTCGTCGGTACGTCTGTCCGTAATGGTCTCCCCAGCCTAAACGGCTTGACCGATTTTCTTCAAACTTCGTATCCAAGTTTGCTTTGGTCATAATTCTAGGCCATTTTTTTTGTTTGCTTTTAGCCATGTTATTTACGGTACCTGCCATATAAAAATTACACATAACCTCAATTTTCTCGAAAACGGTTCTATCAATTTTGATTAAACTTTATATTCACTATAAGCATATTAGTTCCAACAAAACTGCATACCCAGTTTTTTTTTCGAGAAAATCCATATAACGGATATTGTCATACAGGCCATATAAAGAAAATTGTTAATTTCTCGCAAACTACTATGTCAAATTCAATGAAATTTAATATATATACTACTATTATAGTTTTTAAAAATTCCACATAATTAGTTGTAGCCCAACTATCACAAAACGGAATTTTCAGTTTTGGCCAGTAACGAAAAATAATTTTTATTCACATAGACCCGATTCCTTCAAATTTCGGAGTAAACGTTCGTATAACCACATTTCGACATTATTTATATCATTTTTAAGCATTAATAATCAAAATGCGTACTATTTGATCTAACGCCTTACTCGCTGTGAAAGAGAAAGTTGCGTACGACCCAGTCGTGCACCCACCACTCGTTTGAGTCTGCTTTCATTACCCTTTTTTACACGTGGCTTCATATTATATTTTTTTTAACCAAGGTGCATTCATAGATTAGAGTTACCCTTCTGCCATATTGGCTAAAGTATGAACAAAAGGGAGGCAACGTTGCAGCTCTTTTGGGGTGGATTTCCAATCCAAGGGTAGAAGTTTTTTTATATAATTTTAGTGTATTTTTTTTTGTATTCCATTTATCCCCTTCTGGGAACTGAATAGTAACAAAAATAGTAATTATAAATCAACGATTTGCTTTTATTAATTGAGGTTTAGCGCATCTTTTCTGGTGGTCGCGATTCCTCCAAAATGAAATTCCGAGAAATTTAGGTTAATCGCGTGGCGCCCATTTTTACCATCAATTCCCCACGACCTATTTCCATTGGGTCGGCCGGTCCTTATTGTCCTGAGTCGCAGAATTGGAACGTAACAATAGTTGAGTAATGAAATCAATATCTTCTTTGAAATGCATTGCAGATAGCCTCTTGGAACTGAAAGTTATAAATCATCATTCAGTATTACCATTCTCTTGCCTCTTGGAACTTAAAATCCAGAAATGTAGTACCGAGTGGTGGGTACGACTTTTCTCGGACACCTCGGAATATAATGTAATTATTGTAACAGTTATATTTGAAGCGCAGAAGGTTGATTCCTATTAGTAGCAACACCAAACATTTATTTTTACGCCCTCTCACGATAATCTGACAAATCATCCGAGTAGTATCAATTGTCAATAAAAGCTTATCTCAACTCAGTCATTTGGATTCGACATAAAACAGCAGGTCCCGCCAACATGAATGAATGGTTATGAGAAAGTAGCTATCTCCTGATGGGTACTAATGAGGATGATGCGCTTATAATTTTTATTTGCTTAGTGTATTCGTCGGACTTCTTCATATACGGCATTTAAAATTCCGCCTTTACCACAACAAACCTTGCAATTCTAAAAACCCAACACTGAAAAAGAAAAGAAAATAATCACCGATTTGAAACCCTGATCTGATTTAACTCAGAGTTTACCCAACAGAAAAAAAAACAGCGTCTCAAAAAAATGTCTTTTTAAACAAAGTTAACAAAAAGAATCTAACAATGCGAAAAACTAGATGCCTATTAGATAACGTGAGAACAATAAGGCAGTGAGAGCTTTATTCTTTCAATCCCCATACGGCGTCGGCATCATTTATAACGATGACATTCATTCATAAAAATCCGTTGATTTGTAGGAATTCTACAAAGCCGGTTTTTTACTTACTTCAGTGGATCTTCAGTTCAGAATGAACCTGGGCCTCTACAAACATGCCTCTCCAATTAGGCCGGTCCTTAACTAACTACCCCAGTTGCGGACTTCAAGTTGGTAGGGGTCGCTGGGAACATTACTGATTATTTGAGGATAATTAATAATCGCATTTTTAGTTTTGCAGATGATAGTCCATTAATATAGACTAGCTCAAACGACACGCCTATTAACGCTGTTGCTGCACACCAGCAGAGATTCGAACAATTACCTTCTAAATAATAGAAGACCTTCAAAATAATATTCAATGGGAGCTAGGGTCAGATGTATCATGGCAATAACATGTAACAAATCACCAACGTCTAAAACTAAGTTTCCTTTTCAGAGCTAAGAGATATTTCACACCAGCCTAGTTTCTTCTTCTGAATAAAACCCAAGTATGACCAAATCTTAAATGCTATTCTTATGTTAGGAGTTCGGCTCCGAAACATACTGCACTATAAAGACCTGCAATCCGCTTATCGACAATACTTCCATTACTTCAAATCTGAAACCCTTTACACAACGAAGGTTTTTAGGAGATCTGTCTCTTGATTACAGACATTATAACGGAAGATGTTCAAGAAATCATTTCTAGAAAATATACAAACAATAAATATACAATTAAAGAGCAAGCCTCAGCTCAGGGCGCTCCTGAAGTATTTTAGGTTCGTCTCGCCAAAGTTGTGTCTTTTAAAAGTATACAATGTTCCCTTAAATATGCGCTATGATCGCACATAATCTATTCAACCTTGCGGTGTTTCTCAACGAAACAAAAATGTATGGCCTTCAAAAATCAAACCAGAAAACAAGGCACAAACATTGATGAATCCCTATATTTTTAATGATGAAAATCTTTCCAATATAAAATTTACCAATACCCAGTCCTATAAAAATTATACCTCAGCGATGTAACAGGCACGTTTAAAAGGTGATGATGGTACAAGCTCAAGCACAACACTACGAGAATGCTCTGTGGTTATAAATAAGTCCTTAAATGTATGTCCCTTCCAGATGAATTGTTTTTAATTATTTTGTAATTAAATTAATCTGAAAAGGCTCTGGCACAGTAAATTGACTGCGCTACGAGGACTCCTCGCGATTAATTTAAAAATGAAGCGTTAAAGCAATTACTGTCAGTGACAGTAAGTGAATTTTAATTTATTTATTCCGACACCTGTCACGGTGAGGTGCCTCATAAAAGAGCTTCTTGATTTTATTTAAAAAAAAAACATTATGTTGAGGAAAATCTTTATTTGATGTGCTAATTTGGTTTCCATTTAAAGATAATTTCCTTCATACTATACTCTAACTGTTAAATGGTACATTCTTTGCATTCAATCTTCGATCACTCTTTCAAGCATAATAGGATATATTCCATGAATAACACGAGTTGGAAATTTCGCGTATCCCCATAAAAAGTATTCCAGAGCTGTCAAATTGCAAGATCTTGGTGAGCAATTGACAGAACAATTTCTTTAGATCATGATTTAATCGAACGTTTCCCTAAAAAAAGCGATTGATTCATTAGCTGTAAGTCATGTAGCGCTATCCTGTTGAAACCATAAGTCAGCTACAACAATATCTTGAATTTTTTTGGAAAATGTTCGCTCTGTAGCGATCTCCATTGACAGTAGCACTCGCTCCTTCCGCAGTTTTAAAAAAATACGGTCTGATGTGGCCGCCTGCCCATTAACCGCAGTGTTTTTGGGGTTGCATTGGAAGCTGTTTTTGGCTATTTATCGGTCCAAATACGGCAGTTTTGATTATTAAAGTAGCCGTTCGGAATTGGATGATTTTATGAATAATGCATTCAGTTGGACAATTATGACGACCAAAATGTGGTCGAAGAACTCTATAACAATTTTTAACTGATCACAGATTTTGGAAATAATTTTAACAATTAGTAAGCGTTTTCCAATGTAAGTCTATTCATGACGAAATGGCAATGAACACAAGCGTCATATAGACAAGACAGTTGAGAAATATTAACTAAAAAAAAAGCCTTTGAAAAAGTATCTCCTATTGGATCACCCGATATTTAAATAGATTTTTCTAAGAGAAATTTTAACATAAAAGTAATAAAAGACGTGGTCCATGACAATTTAAGCAAAATAACATAGCATAGTGATCGGAGAGGATTAATGGGATCCAGGAATGTTATTGTCATCTTTTCGTTCCATACGGTCTAGTGTACCATCTGTGCAAACCTACTGTTTTTTTGTTATTCTAAGATTTCTTAGGTTTTTTCAATACCAAAAACAATTAGCAACTAGACCGTAGAAGTGCTACGAGATTGAAGTGAAACTGTATCGAAGTTCCTCAAATAACACTAGTCCTTCCTTATCAAACTATTGACTTCTTATACCCTATCTCATAAAGGTATATTAGTTTTTAAACATAGTTTGTAACATAGAGAAATAATTTAGCTACATACATCGCTAGCTGAGTCGATTAAGCCATGTCTGTCTGTCCGTCCGTACGTCACCGATTTTTAGGACTTAAATTTTGAGCTAGGATAATGAAATTTGGTAGACTCATCTATTGTGATATCATACAGTTTATATTGTGGTGTCGTTATTAAATACTGCAGCCAATTCTTAATGGTTCTATTATTGACCAGACCGCTCAAATATCTGGACTTGTGAATTTTCTTCTTTTTAATGTAAACATTGATGCAATGATCGTCATCTAGATGTCTTGGAAGTTTTTTCACCATTGTATTTAATTCAACTGGAACGTTGATGATGTGGCCATATATTCCATATTGTCCATGTCCATGCCGTAATCGTCGTATTTGCATGAATAGAATTCTTGGTGATATAAGTCTTTCTGATACCAAGTCTAGGTGGGGCAGATGATGGGGTATTTGTGGATAAAAGAACCCATTATACATTGACAATGTTGGGACAGAGGTGGTGTTGAGTGATCGGAAGCATGTATTGCAAACTTTCATTTGTTCTCTATTCATAGTCGGTGCAATTGTGTTCAAAATTTCATCATGCTGAATCGCCGGAAATCTTAAATCCTCTTTAAACCACAATCGATCACAAATAGAGCAAGGAAAGCCAAAAGAGTTATTTTAAAATTTTTTATCGAATTCTTTATGAATATTCTCAAATCGAATGAAGTGTTTGTAAGGTAGGCTAGTGCTAACTGTAAATTCTGGGATGTCATTTCCCTTATTGACGGTCCTGGGATGTCTTTAGCGACACATGGAATATTCAGGGTCGCCGATACATTAAAATCATTGAAGGATTTATCGGCTTGTTCGACTTCAATTGCCAGTGAAGCGTTCGGAAGTTCTTGGACGATGACAGCCCTCTTCCTTGCCCTATGTTTCCGGACACGTTCTTTACTAGTTTTTGTTTTGTTTTTAGAACGAAGTCGAGCTCGATATTCTTTGCACCTCTGTGCATTTGATTTTGGCATTTTGATGAAGCGTAAAATAAAGTTTTTGTTTTCCGCTATACTTCATTCACCTCAAGTGACTGTTCATAAATGTCTAAATGAAATGAACTATCGCATGCACCACTATGAAATGTCCAAAGTAACACACACAATGACACATAACACATATTTCGTTTTTCGTATCCACAACCACAATCCACACTATGACTAAACCAACAAAATTCACAACAGAGCGCTCTATTGTGCTTTGGGTTCACACTTCACTAGAGAGTGCTCTCTCATCCTTACGCTCTTGCTTGTAGTTTGCCTGCCGTTGTCCCACCAAGTTAGCTTTCCCCTACCCATGACTTTTTGAGTCGTTACATGTGTGTTTGGATTTACCCCGACGAGCCCAAAGAAGTTTCACTTCAAAAAGTACCTATTTAAGCTGCGTCAACTGCAGATGCACAAGTCTCCTCAACATCGCGTACTGCAAAACTGTGTGAACGCCTGGAACTATACATAAATAATCTGATTTGGCCTAATCAGTGTGGTTCAGGGCCAGGAGTTAATCAAATCTTCACGCTTCGGCAGATCCCGGAAAAACTACAAGAAGTCCAAATCGAAGCGGCATACAAAAGAATTTACAGAAATGAATCAGATCAATGTCTATTTTTGGTATTCCGTCATTTTTCGAATGTGAAGCATGACGTTGGAGAATTATCGTTCTCCATCAAGTTTGGCAACAACCTGACCAAACTTTTCCAGACCTAAAAAGGCGACACTCTGTCATCATGATGGGATTGTACACACTTCACGACCCACACTAAAAAGATGTATGCTGGACGACGGACGTTGGGATATTGACATCATTGGACTCAACGAGATATCACCACCATGTTTGTGAGTATAGAGAAGCAAGAGGTTAAAATGATTTCAGCAAAAGAGGGCGAGACCAATGTTAACATCGATAAATTTGGCAGAACGTTAACATTCCCATAGATACAATTTTGACAATAGATACTTTGTCCGCTATTATATAATTCTAGAAACGACTTATAGTCGTTATAAAAAGAAAGCTTACTCTAACATATCTTAAGACTAAGACGAAATTTGAGTAACAAATTCCTAACTCGAGCAAAGCTGTTAAAGAATGGACCGTACACACAAAGATTCTACATCATTTGAGCATCACAGAAAATACCGGCGACACCACTAACCAACTTAATTTTGGGTGTATCTTCCGGACTACTATTCCCAGTCATCTCGAATGGGAATCGGACATAGACATCTAAACGAATGGGTCCACAACTGGTAAAAATTAGGAATATTATTTTCCTCACTAATCTAAAATTAAAGAAGCCTTGTCGTTGCTGAAATGTAACGTGATATCCACGAATATAGCTGCGTAATCAGCGACAGCCATGCGGCAACCAAATCCCTGATAAAACCTCTATTGGATCAATAAAACAGACCAAAAATGCCGACTTTTTCTTTAAAAGATTACATATCTAACGGAACTGTAGGGTTGATGACCTTGGCAAAAAGATCACATCCTTAGACATTCTCGGTACATCTCGGTACTATTACTCAAACTGAACATGAATTGTAAAAGGACAAATGGCACAGTCAAGCAATTCTTTTATTATCAAAAGTTTAATTATATTGATATATTGGGCATTTTTTTAATCCATATTGAAAAATAATTTCGCGTGTACCTAAAATCCAAAATTAATTTATTTACTGAACAAGAATTCGGCTGATACAGGTAGTCAAAGTTATTATTTTTAAAGTCAAAAAAATTATTTTATTAGGAAAAAATTCAGAGCGTAATAATCTAAAAAACCTAATTTATACATATGAGACGGCTACAGTCCCATCCTTAAAAATTTTCTATGGGATATGCTATGGGTTAGGGTATACAAATAGTTTTTGTAGGAAAACGCCACAAAAAGTGGGCGGACTCGGAGTGTTCCCGACTACACATAAAAATAATGTGCTTTGTCAGCAAGGACGAGGAGGGCGATGAGAGCTAGGGTATGCTCTCATCGTCCTCCACCTTATTTGTTCTTTTCCTGCACTCTCCAATAAAAACAAAACTTTATCTCCTTTACCTCCTCTATGACAACCTAGGCAACGTAGTAAATATAAATATAGGTAATGTACTCCGCTTATACGAAGCTCGGGATGGTTCAAATAGGTAAACGAACTGTTGAAAGCAGATGGATCCATGTGGAATCATAATGGATGTACCTGTTCTAAGTGTGCGAGGGCTACGCATGCAGCTATCTTAACCAACCCTAACCTAACCTAACCCCACATGATGTGTGCAATTGGAGGCAGTTATCAGAGATTCCATCTAACCTCCTTTAACTGAACACTACAAGTTGAGTTCGGTTTATAATTGGGAGCATTGAGGTATTTCTCTTATCGAGGTATTCCTCAACTGTGTAAACAATCCGCTGGTAGCACTCCACCTATGACACATACAGCATCATTTAACACCGACCGATAAGCACAGCACACTCTCAACGCACGTCTGTTGACAGATTATATTCTTCTTGCGTTTGACTTAATCCTTATTGAATTAGCCCATATGGGTGCCGCATCCATTAGGATGGACTGCAGCACCCTTGACAGGATAAGTCTTATTTATTGTCATTATCCTTGACAATGCATACTGGTGATCAATACACCTAGGTATGGCTGGTTTTGACTTTATGATATATGGTCGCCTACATTTATGGTCATTTTTTCTTGCTACTGCTGTTTTGTGTTTTGCGAACTGCAACCCGACTGCAGTAATCTTCTTAAGTTTCGGATACATTCGTTTCCTATATCCTCTTATTCATCCAGGGTACTTTTACGTAACTTTTCAAACCATATCTTTGACGATAGTGTAGAAGACTTGCTAGGTACGCAGCATGTAATTTGCGTGTGTGTTTGTAGATGTGCAAATTACACAGTCGTTCCCAAGTATAGTTCTCTATTGTCAACGATAATCGTATTGAGATTAACGGCATGATTACCCTGGTGATTTGCAACCACAACGATAGTAATATCATTTGCAATCCCTATAATTTTTCCTTCTTTGGCATTCCTAACCTAAAAACCATAGCATACTAATATTCCATAATATTCCATAAGATTGGACCCAATACCGATCCTTGTGGAACACCGCCAGATATTTTGTACTACTCATCTCCATCTTTTGCAGTTAATGGCATCTTCCCGGATTGTAACGGGTCCGCCATCTAACGTTTTTCTTTTCAACTAGTGCTTATTTCGAGAATGGTAACACTTAGCTCATGTCTGATTTGACAGATAATTAGTTTTATCCTTCCGCTGAACGAATATGGTTGTGTATACGCTTGAACAACGCTGGGAAATATTGCGACATTACTTTGAAAATCATGGTAATGTTGCAGAATGTGTGCGAAAATTGCGTACGGATTTTGGAAGAAGTAAAGCACCGTCAGCTCCGTATGTTTGTTATCTTGTGAAAAAAGTGAAATAAACTGTCATCCTCATCGATAAACCAAAGCGTGAAAAGCCAAAAACAGTGCGTACACCCGAGAAAATTGCTGCTTTGGCAAAAAGTGTGCTTGAAGCGCCATCAACATCAATTGAACATTTCGGAGACATCATTGAGACGAATTTTGCATAAAGACCTTGGTATGACGCCATAAAAAGTCCAATTGGTTCAGGAGTTGAAGCCAACTGACCATCCAATGCGTTTTCGCTTCGCTAAGTGGGCCTGCTATCGACTTAGAGAAGATGCCGACTTTGCCAAAAAAATCATCTTTTCAGATGAAGCTCATTTTGATCTTGGCGGGTATGTAAACAAGCAAAATTGTCGCATTTGGGGCACAGAAAACCCGCACGCATACATTGAAAAGCCGATACATCCAAAACGAGTCACTGTTTGGTGCGGATTTTGGTCCAGAGGCATAATTGGGCCATTTTCCTTCGAAAATGAGCAAGGAGTGGCCGTTACAGTCAATGGCGATCGTTATCGGGCCATTTTGAACGAATTTTTGATCACAAAAATTGAAGAGGAGGATATTGGCAACATTTGGTTTCAACAGGACGGCGCTACGTGCCACACAGCCGAAGCTACACTCGATGTTTTGCGCCCTGTTTTTGAAGATCGCATTATCAGCCGCAGAGCTGATGTCGTTTGGCCACCTCGGAGCTGCGATTTGAGACCGTGTGACTATTATTTGTGAGGTGCCGTAAAAGATAAGTGTTACGCCGATAAGCCAGAGACAATTGACGATTTAAAGGACAATATTCGTGAAGCCATTGGTGAAATACAGCTGCACACAATCGATAATGTGCTTAAAAATTGGACCGATCGTGTAGGCTACTGCATGGCCAGCCGAGGCAGCCATTTGAATGAAATTATTTTTCATTATTAACCGGAGGGATTTTACTTTCAAATAAAAAAAGAAATTTGAGAAAATATTCAGTAGTTTTTTTTTGTATAGTAAAAAAAAAGTTATTTGGCGGACCATTTATTATCATCCGTATTGTGTCTACCGTGGAACGAGCTTTTCTAAACCCTTACTGTTGGTTGGAGAGTCTTCCGGCTTCAACAATAACCGCTTCTAATCGGTTACATATGGTCTGTTCGAGTATTGTACCCATTGTGTCTAAAATGCATACGGGACAGTATGAAGGACGTTCATCTAGTCTGGGAAACCACCTTCTGTTAGAAAAGTACCAAAAATAGTTGTGTATTTGTTTTGATGGTTAGCTTTGGGCCATGGTTTGGTTTTCCATCCAGGCTAGGCGACTTGGTATTGTCGAATCGCTTGCTTATATCCAGATGTTCGATTTTCGTGACAGTTTCTGTCTCATGACAGAATAGTAGATATGCAGCAAAGTATTAACTATTCTTTTGAGATCACAGACTTCTTACTTATCGCAATAGTATGTTTAAATGAATGACTCATTTTGCCTGACAACAGAAAGTTTTGTTATAAGGGCTCTACTTCAGTTAACTCCCATAGTTCAAGGACAGAAAAATTGTATCCGGATTCGAAATCCTCCAGTTGAAAAGTGTTATGTCAAAATCATAAGAGCACTTTCCAAAACATCACTCACGTTAATATAATCGGAAATGCAATTTGAACATTTCGAATTCCCTTAACGTTTTAAACCTGCACGACAACAACGTTTAGATTTTCAATCTTTAATGAACCTCCTCCCACTCATGTCAAAATGTCTACGAGCGGCGCAGCGCGCAAGGTCCTTGAATCGATTTCCAGAACACAAAGCACGCTACTATTACACGAGCCATTTAATTGAGCACAAATGTTTTTGTGTTTGGTGCAATTGTATGCGTGTATGTTTGTATCTCAATTTACATTCCCTAATGACTATTTACTGTTACAGTTTTTTTATGAAGTCAGCACCTGTAACCGTAAACGTGCATTACATTCCCACGCGTAGAAGGTCACAATGCCAAGAAAGGTGTGAACACCAGAGCCTCATATACACACGAGATGAGATCTCTCATTGTGGCACGGCACAAGACCCTGTTATCCTTTGTTGTCGCCTTTGCTTGTCATGCAATAAGAGAGGAAATTAATTCCATTGTAGATTTCAATCTTCATTGTGCGTGGCGTATAGAACGATGATATTACACCCTGAAGATACGCTGTGCTCCTTTTCACCAACTGAGCACAGTGTAATTGAATCCTTTGAACCACCATTTTCGCAGAAATTTTCTTCTTGTTGTCTATCCGAGGTATTGAAAGGATACTTTTGTGTTTGGGTTGTATCTGATGGAGTGGTTTGCCAAGAATGACAGTGGTAGTTTGAGGGCTTATTTTTCCTGCAGCCAATAGCTCTATGGATAGATAGTGAGCAGGTTTATCTTAATCGTAAAATCTGTGTAATGGAATAGGCTGAAGCTTATATAGCCAAACTTTGCGGGAAGGTAATTGCTGAAATTATTATTTTGCTTCGAAATTTGGGGTTTTATTAGTTTTCTTAATAGCGGTAGCATTTTCTAGCTTTTATCACCATCAGAGAAGGGTGTCGAATGACTCTGGCAATACAGCTTATCTGACTAATGTTCCGCACTTAACAGTTCTTCTACACTTCCGAAAAGTTTATACTGGCAAAGTGCGCACGTATTCAAGATCTTATATATAGCTTTTGTAGAAAATGCTAATGGGTAATTGTTTGCATAGTTTGAGATAAGATTTTTAAACTGGTGCCTTTCAATGAGAAATCATAAATCAAGACGCAATGTGTATAAATGCAATTTGTATGGATTTTCCACTGATTGTCTTAATATTACACTGTAAACAACATAAACGCAAAGCAGCAGGGTCATATGAAACAACTATGTAGATTTCTATACATGCCTTTCACGTGTGCTTATGTACTTCTTGACAGCATGGCAGAACCAACTTTTTTATGTCAAATCCGAGTTAAGATAAGCGTTGTATAAAAAATCAATGATATGTGCGATTTGTCTCTATAGTCTAGATGGAGAGAGGGGTTAAGGAAAATCGTTATCTCTGAAAACGAGTGACCAGACGTGTGCCTGCAATTAAATACTTTAGTCAGCAAAAGTTATTGATTATCAAGTAAACGTAACGGGTCCGCCATCTAACGTTTTTTTTTCAACTACTGCTTATTTCGTGAATGGTAACACTTAGCTCATGTTTGATTCTACAGATAATTAGTTTTATTCTTCCGCTGAACAAATATGGTTGTGTATACGCTTGAACAACGCTGGGAAATATTGCGACATTACTTTGAAAATCATGATAATGTTGCAGAATGTGTGCGAAAATTGCGTACGAATTTTGGAAGGAGAGAAGCTCCGTGAGCTCCGTATGTTCGTTATCTTGTGATAAACCAAAGCGTGAAAATCCAAAAACAGTGTGTACAAAAAAACAAAATACAAATTTTTGGCGCAACAGGCTCGTTAGTACCCAGGGCCTAGCTTTCTCACAACCTTTCATGTGTGCGTGTGTACTTCTTGCACGATGGCGGGACCTCCTGTTTTATGCCGACTCCGAACGGCTAAGTTGAGATAAGCTATTCTTGACAATTGATACTACTAGGATGATTTGTCAGATCATCACGAGAGGAGGGCCAGTGAAAAATCATTTAGATGTTGCTACGGCTGGCAGTGCGTACACCCGAGAATATTGCTGCTGTGGCAGAAAGTGTGCGTGAAGCGCCATCAACATCAATTCACCGACGTTTTAAATAATTGAACATTTCGGAGACATCATTGAGATGAATTTTGCATAAAGACCTTGGTATGACGCCATACAAAGTCCAATTGGTTCAGGAGTTGAAACCAACTGACCATCCAATGCGTTTTCGCTTCGCTAAGTGGGCCTGCGATCGACTTAGAGAACATGCCGATTTTGCCAAAAAAAATTATCTCTTCAGATGAAGCTCATTTTGATCATGGCGGGTATGTAAACAAGCAAAATTGTCGCATTTGGGGCACAGAAAACCCGCACGCATACATTGAAAAGCCGATACATCCAAAACGAGTCACTGTTTGGTGCGGATTTTGGTCCAGAGGCATAATTGGTCCATTTTTCTTCGAAAATGAGCAAGGAGTGGCCGTTACAGTCAATGGCGATCGTTATCGGTCCATGTTGAACGAATTTTTGTTCACAAAAATTGAAGAGGAGGATATTGGCAACATTTGGTTTCAACAGGACGGCGCTACGTGCCACACAGCCGAAGCTACACTCGTGTTTTTCGCCCTGTTTTTGAAGATCGCATTATCAGCCGCAGAGCTGATGTCGTTTGGCCACCTCGTTTGGCCGACAAGCCAGAGACAATTGACGCTTTAAAGGACAATATTCGTGAAGCCATTGGTGAAATACAGCTGCACACAATCGATAATGTGCTTAAAATTGGACCGATCGTGTAGGCTACTGCATGGGCAACCGAGGCAGCCATTTGAATGAAATTATTTTCCATTATTAGGATTGTTTTTTCAAATAAAAAAAAGAAATTTGAGAAAATATTCAGTAGTTTTTATAGCATTTTCAAAAAAAAAAAAGTAATTCGGCGGACCCTTTATAAACTATTGTTCTTTATTGAAAATTTCATCGCTCCTAAAAATTGTAGAAATATCTTGGCCTTCTAAGAAACGAAATTTGCTTACTTACTTATGTGTATCTCCAATTAGCTTTTATAACTGCCTCCAGTGCGCAACTTAAGGTGAGATCTCATCTACTGCGTCATAGGTCTTTTCATTTGACGTTTACAATGCACACCTTTGTGAAGATATGATCAGTTGTTAACATTCTTGGCCTAAAACCACACCGATCAAATTGTTGGCGAAATTTTTTTAGACATCACATGTTTCGGCAGATCGCAATATACCAAGACCCAAAGGACAGACATATATTACTTTACCGAAACAGCTTTCGTTTCCGATCCTATACAATATACATATATGTACTCAACAACATGTCTAGTTTTATTTTTCTACTTTTATACACCTTTGGGATAGGGTATAAGCACTTTATTGAAACATGCCTAGAAATTGATGTTTATCTTGAATTCAAAACATTTCCTTTTTACGCATAGGTACTTACTCATTTGAATTATTTACCTTACCTTACAAACAGAAAACCTCAGCTTTTCTGAAGAGAAAATCTACCCTCGACCTAACGTCTTCACGTTGAATGAATAGTATGTCCCCATTGTCATCAACAATGACTTAGTTTGTGACAGCTGAAGGATTGAATAGCTATGAGACAACAATACAAACACCAGCACCACCTGTTAGGACTTTCATTTTAACCAAAAGGGATATGACTCCGTTTTCTCATTACATTACTTCAGGAAATTGATTTAGTTAACCGAAAAGAAAGACCGATAACAACACTTTCAATGCCATCCAAGTGGAAAGAATGAATGGCATGGCCAACCGCAAAGCCCGCGCAGTTATTTCGGTTACGGTTGAGTTGAAGTTCAGTAATTGGATTAAGGACCTATAATCTGGTACCTTCTTATCACATGGATTGTTTGTTAAATTTCGTTTTTTACGGTTTTGACTCAATGGAATTCAACTCGTTTTTTTTTCTTGAGCAATAATGTGATAAGGAATTGTCATAAGAATTGGAGGATTTTTGGAAATTCTTGTTCAATTTATGAGGCATACGGATTTCAATGACATCCATTTAATATTCTGCCCTAGCGAGGTATCCGTCGGAGCGGAAAATTTTCCGCAGTGCATACTTCGTCGGAGATTCAAATTCCATTCGAGGTATGTGTCAATGGAAAAATTACACAAATGCGACGACGAAGCTCGTACTGTTGAGGGGTGGTTTTTTCCTTTCCTTTTTTCCTTTGAAACACAGATTCAAACGATTAGTACGAAAATTACTTAAATATATAGTTGTATATAATTACTTACATTTTTCTATTACTCCATTTCGCTTCGTAAACAAATTCCGCGAGGAATTTGTGTTGGAGGAAATCGGAAAGAGAATTGCACTTAGCTATCAAAAATTCAACGCAATTCGCTGAGATGCGTTAAAAAATGTCGGAGAAATATTCCGAACAGCTTTTCGGAAGAATACCTCGAAGCAAAAATCATCGGAATCGTATAAAATCGGAGAATTTTCCGCTCCGACGGATACCTCGCTAGGGCTGATTGTCTTCTGCACTAAATGGATCATTAAAATTAATAGCATTTCCGAGTTTTTTTCATATGGACACCTCGGCTGTGCTGGATGAACTCCATATAGTCGGTTTAATTTTTGAACACTTTTTCTCACAATTCTGGTCTTATTTCAATCGTAGGCGTTGGTATAGTTTGCATGGACCAAAGACTTTGTTATGGTCTGTGGTTTTCTGGATGTCTTCCCTTACCTGTACCTACAAAGTTTTGGAAAGTACATTCTCAAAAGGCTCATGTCAGATTGCGGTGTGTCTGGTACCTTGAATTGGTTAAGTTTTCCTTTGCTGTCCTTTGTTCACGCGAACTAAAAAAGGTAACGTCTCTTCATTTCTGCCAGGGCTCAATTTCTGGAGCTTCAAGTCGCTAATTACAGGTATTGTTTGCGTAAACTTTATGTGAGACAAACATACATAATATAACGATTGTTTGCTTGTTATGTAACAAACATATTTCAGGTGTTGCGTTGTTGTATACCTATGAACTGAAACTCTATGTCTTGTAGGTCTTTATAATGTATCTGTTGTTATAATATCTGAAGTAAATAGGAAGATATCCTACGAGTCTTACTTTCCTTACTGCAATGAATCGTCTGTAGGCGGACTACATGTCTTTGTATAGAGTTCAGTAAATTTAGGTTTCGTCAGGTAAAATGTTTCGGGCCGAACTGCAAATATTCATGACCTGGTTGTACTTGGGCTTTAAACAGAATAAGAAGCTGTGCTAGTGTAAATATCTTTTAGTTCTGGAAAATTAAATTATTTGATTTGGCAATAAAGGTTACATGTTGATACATCCGACGAAATTGTGATCACTACGCAGGGATGTTGCGGATGCAGAATTTTCGACATCCGCGGATGCGAATACTTGAAAGTATTTTAAACTCACCACGATTAACGCTAAACCAGTTAAGAGGACTTTCAGATACATTTATCCTATTTAATTGTGATAATATTGTCCTATGTTTCCTCTTGGCTTTCATCTTCACTTGAAGAATTCACCATGATGTACGTCCAGACGTCCTTGGTTGTTCCGTATCGGTAGTTTTTTCAAAGGAATCTCTAATACGTGGTTGTAGCTTTTTCGAAATTCGGAAAATTTGTAACTTCATAATCAATGTCTTTTGCTTTCAATATTTTATCTTTTCTTCGGTCATTGGTTTGAAGAATGTTTGCTTAAAGCGATGGTCTAAGTAGGTAGATATGGCAAATTAATTGTTTTCCTCCAAAGCCGAACATTTGGCAAAAACTTCAATCTTCAAAGTCGTGAATGCCAGCCAAATCGGATCAGAATCCTGTGATATTTAAATGGTCATTCAGTTTTTTGAAAGCATTTAAATTATCACGTGATGATATGAGGGTCTGAGAGCTGCTTAATTCCCGAGTTACGTATTGCACCAAATCTGCATCTGGAAAAGGCTTCGCATTGATTATTACAGATGTGGATGGTAATGCGGATGCTAATATTAATGCGAAGGTTCCGCTGTTGCGGATGCGGATGCAAATATTCGCAACATCTCTGATCCCTAGCAAAAGCATGAATTTTTCTGAATTGACAACTGAATTCTCCATTTCGATTTGTGGAACTGTGACTTGTTCTTTCATTTAAATGGTTTTGTTTGAGTTGAATTGAGCCAAGTTTTCCATTCCCCATTGTATAATCCTTTGTAGGTCTTCGTTTATAGAGCAGATTTGTTCGAATATCTGCTGGTGAGCAACAATAGCGGTAATAGGCGTGTTGGTTGAGTAAGACGCTATTACAGAACTATCATCTGCAAAACAAAAAATGCATTTATTGGTTGTCGTCGAAAGATTATTAATGTCCATCAGAAATAGAGTAGATGACAGAATTGATCCTTATGGTACCCCAGTGTTAGAAAAGAATTTATCTGAGGAAGTCTTCCATCCAGCAGTATTTTAAGAAGTCCGTAAGCTGTCAATGTGAAAAATCCTAAATCGAAAGATTTTGAAACATGCAGACAATTAGTTCTCGATTCTCCATGATTTATGATCGCAGATGTACATAAATAGGTTACATAACTTTGCAGGTCTCCATAGTTGAGCATTGCATTCGGAACCTGTTTCTGGCTAAGTAATTAACAATATTATGTTAATTGTTTTTCCATTAACTTTAAAAGTATGTATAGTAAAGCAATGGGTCTGTATTTTTCGGCCCTTGTTGGGAATCGGTTGGATTCAAGCAATTTTCCAGCAAAGGGGGAAAACTTGTTGATCATATGACATAGAAAATAATCTGCAAAGAACGGATACTGCTTCAGTGGTTTTTTTACTGTTCAACTTGATCAGGATGCGTCTTTTTTTAGAGGTCGAGATTTTACTTTAACAATCCTTGAGGGTACGTGCTCTATCATTGGTGGCACTGCTTGTTCCGAATTTATTGAGGATCGAATATTTCCATACCCAGGAAAATTCATATTTCGACTAATCCGATTAATCTATGTTAATACAGTATTATGCAGTCGTTAGACTATTTACGTCATTTGAAGCAAACCAACAGCGATTCTAGTCTTGGAATCAATTATCGAAAGTATCATTCGTTAGAATAGTCTTGGAATCAATTATCAAAAGTATCATTCGTTAGATACTTAAATGTTAAAAAGATTGGTTGAAATTCGGAGTTACAGAATGGAGTTCTCCCGTGCAGCTATATCCCCGAACTATTTTTGCCCACCTTATGTGAGTATTTTATTTCAAATTGAAATCCTATACATCTCTTTAACAAAAACACGCTTTATATATATGCCTCAAAAGAAAATGTGTAATCCCGTTTCCCCTCTTTGAACAAACCAGAATACTCATGTTATTTGTACCCCATAGTCATTTTGTAGTTCATTTATCTTCTTTCACTTAAGTCCACCTTTAACCAAGAACTATAGCAGTTACCACTGTTTTCTATTTATTCTATTCAAAGGAACACTCCTTTTGTTCTCTTCCACAACCGACCATTCTAATGAGAATAAAATTAATTTCCAACCCAATATCGCAACCATTAGTGCACTGTAAAATAAATTGTAATACCACCCGCCCTACCAGACTTTATTCCATAAAAGTCTTTTAATTTAGACAACCTCAATCCTCTATGAAAGCACGTCGCATTTACCTATTCAGTTGTGGTAGAGTGTTTGTATAGAAGAATAATTTAATTTTACTTGCACACGATGAAATCTAATTAAAGTTCCATAGTCCTTGCTTTAAATCGATGTTTCAGTCCCTATAAGCGAATCAAGTCCTTTGACGACCTCAGAAATGTTTAAATGGTATTTATAGTAAAGGTATATAGCATTGAATGTTTGCATTTCTGTAATTTTTGAAGGAGGCAATTTAAGGGTTATGTAAAGGGGACGCGCTTACAAGTATCTATAAATATTTTGTTTTTACTTTTAGTTCAAGGACATGATTAAAAATTACAAACTTTATCTGCCTATGGTGAAGTTTCTATCGATATTGGTAAATATTGAAATGATCCCGGATTTCTTGGATGACATTGGCCATAAGTTCTTGAATCGTTTCCGGATTGTTCGCATAACATTGGTCCTTCACGGTTCCCGACAAAAAAAGTCCAAAGGGGTCAAATCGTAGATCCGAGGTGGCAGATTGACATTGCCAAGACGGCTGATGACACGATTTGCGAATTTGGTGCGCAAAAGATCGATTGTGGCATGCGTTGTGTAGCATGGCGCACCATTCTGTATGAACCATAGGTCGTCCAAATGGATGTCTTCAATTTTTGTAAAAAAAAAGTTGGCTTATAAGGCTCTGTAATGTCCACCGTTGACCGAACTGTTGTTCCCAGCCTTCTTTTGGAACAAAAATGGTCCAATGATGCCACCACTCAACAATCCGCACCAAACTGCCATTACCTGTGGATGTCAGCTTCTCGACAATAAAGTGCGGGTTTTCCGGCCTTTCGGCCGAAATTTCTTTTCAAATAACGCATTGTTTGGGCTACACAGCACACATGATACAGCACATGTTTTCAGTATTTACCAACGTTGTTCAAGGCTCAAGCCGAAAGCGACTCATTTCGTTCCGCTGAGGTATGATACTGACTTTCTGTCAAGATTTCGAGCGGGAAACAGCTGTCAGTTTCAAAATCACCTGTGATTTAAAAAGAAACCACTAGATGGCCCATACATACAATTTTATCTAATTTGACTTAATAGTTGGTAATTTGTTAAAATTTATATGTTATATGTATTTTCTCAAAAAAAAAATTAAAACAGTTTGTTTGCAACTATAAATTTTATCAGGCAACTTAATTTTAATGAAAATCGTTAGAACCGTTATCGAGGATACTGACTTTATCTATGTGCGATTTTCATATGGAAGGCACTGTTAATAAAATGGCTAAGAGTAAAAAATAAATGGTCTGTCACGAATTATAGAAACTTCCCCAAGATTGTTGCACTTAATATTTTAAATCCATCTGAGAGGATTTGGCATCAAGCGCGTTTGTTGAAAATGCTTGCATTTGCAATCGATAAAAAACTTCTTCTATTAATTAGAAATTATATTTTGAAACGTTAATTCAAGTTAATTTGGTGCTTTTAAGTATGCAATTCACCAAATAAATGCTTGTGTAAATAAATAAATAAATATAAATGTTCCTGTCTGTAACTTCTTATCCAATTCACTTCTTCGTTGTTTTGAATCGTCGAAGAAACCAAAAAGCTTTCCATGCTCGGTATGTGTTTAAGCAATGACTTACGTTGGGATAACCACATATACCATTCGCTAAAATTGCAGTGAAATGTCTAGGTTTCCTCAATTGATGTTATTTTATTGATGGGAAAAAAACCCTAGTGTATTCCAAGCTGAGCTCCATGCCATAAAAGAATGCGCAAACCTAATACACAACTCAGGCATTGAAGGCGCAAACATCCATATATTCACGGACAGTCAAGCAGCTATAAAAGCCCTTTGCTCACACATTATTGACTCCAAATCAGTACTAAACTGCTTCAACTCAAGTTCCAGGAACAGAAACCAGACTATGGTGGGTCCCCGGGCATAAGGGGATTGAAGGTAACGAAAAAGCTGATGAACTAGCCAGAAAAGGTTCGGAAACCCCCTTCATTGGACCTGAACCCTTCTGTGCAAACCCCAAATCAGCCATAAATCTGGTTATAAAAAACTGGGAACAAAACAAATGTTTTTCATACTGGGAAAACAACCCAGGCCTAAGACAGGCCAAAAGAGCTATTCAGCCCTTCAAATCAGATGCTAATAAGATACTAAATCTTCGCAGGCACGATATCAAAAGTAGGCTACCTAACTGGTCATCACGGTCTGCGATATCACCTAAATAAAATACATCTAGTCGACTCACCGGAGTGCAGACTATGTCTAGAAGAAGACGAAACAGCCGAGCATATCATATGTGAATGCCCGGCCCTTTATGGTATAAGATGGGAATCTTTCTTCAGGGAATTTTTAAGTCCCGAAGAACTGAGGAAATCTTCGGCTGAAAGTATTATCAGCTACATTAGGAATGTAGAAGCGCTACTAACCTAAAAAACATCTGACGGCAAGCACAATAGATCTTTTAGGTCGATGTGTATATTACTGTTTAGGCAAGTCAAAATTCAATAAAAAAAAAAATTTCATACATCAATTTCACCCATTTTGATCAGGCCACAATTTATAAAGCGATTATACGCCCTTAACTTGGCACAGTCGTGCGCACCAAAACGAATATTGCATCTCAAAATAAGATCAAAAGCTTGCGAAAATCTTATAGGAGATATATGAATAGCGAACTCTTTACTTTCGTTTGAATATCGGCGAAAGATCTCCTGCCTTACCTTTTTTTATCGCTATTTAAACAACCAATGCTCAAATGAAATAACGCTGCAATCCTTCCATTCAACAATTCAGCCGCAATATTCCCTACGATATAAATGCAGTTTACCCTCAAGCTTATCTTTGGACGAACGCTGAAATAAAGAGATTTGTACATAAACCGAACAACACAAATGTGGAATGGTAGAACTCTGTTTTTCCTTTCCATTATAACAGTCATTTAATTTTTTAAAACTAGAACCCACATTTTAAAAACCCCTCTGTAAGACCACCAACAACAACCATAGCTGATAGAGTAGTTTGAGTATATATAATACGTATAAAGTAGAAGAGTACCTATATAACCATTTGGGCTTCCTGCATCATCGTTATGTAGAATCGATCAAAATCTCGAGACTGAAAATTTTTATGAAAACTATACCTTTCTTTGTGTAAGAGCGCATATTTTGTATGTTGCTTAATCAGTTAAGCTTTATAGCAAATCTTTTGGAGACAAATAATTCAAAACAAAAAACTTAAGGTCTGCCTATATTTATAGAGCTCAAATATGTAAGCCCAAATGATTAGGCAAACACTATAAAATATATTTAGGCTGCGCTTAGCACCAAACTATTGTAATAGTCGTCCTGAATTATTGAATGTTACAATTTTCGAAAGAAGTCCTAAACAACGCGTTAAATAAATAATTTGAGCACAAACTCTGGTCAGGAAAGTGTACTAGCGTTAATATTAAAAAAATTGTTTATCGTCCTTTATTAGTCCATTAACCGAAGCACTATATTAAAATCATGCTAAGAGTTATAACACGAAGGTATGACGAGAGGACATCAATAGCAGTATTTTGAGAAAACACAGCTAAGACAACACTACTTCTGGCAACGGACTTAAAATAATCTATTCCTTTGCAAAACGAAATGCCGCTATACCCAGCACCTTAACCTTAATTACCATAAGGGGGCATGACACGCATCTAGTATTTTAGATGTCCGATCTTTACGAAAGCGCAACCTCGACCCGGACCACTACTCTGTTGCAGCGAAGGTATGAATGTGAAAATCCAAAACGCCAAAATTCGAAATACTATATACAAAATTTAATATCGAAAGACTGCAATCGCAAGAGACTGCAAATTCCTTTTGCAGAAAACGAATCGCTTATTTTTCGATCAACACAATACACAAATCGTGCTGGGAGATTTTAACGCAAAGGTAGGAAGAGAAGACATCTTTAGAAGTATTGTCGGAAAACAAAGCCTACACGACAACACGTCTGGTAACGGACTTAGGCTAATTGATTTCGCTACGGAACGAAATGCCACTATAGCCAGCACACGGTTTCCTCACCTCGATATCCATAAGGGGACATGGCGGTCTCCAGATCAACGAACGGTCAACCAAATTGATCACATTGCGATAGATAAAAGGCACGCATCCAGTATTTTGGATGTCCGAACATTCCGAGGAGCTAACATCGACTCGGATCACTACCTTGTAGCAGCCAAGGTAAGAATGCGGATATCCACCACGCCACAACAATCCAGAAATACTGTGAAAAAATTTAATGTCGGAAGACTGCAATCGCAAGAGACCGCCAAGACCTTCGCACAACGCGTATCCCTTAACCTCTCGATTAACACCATACCACCAGCATCGAATGTCGAAGAGCAATGGGAACGATGCCAACAGGCCATTAGATCAGCCGCAACTGATGTGCTAGGTTTCTCGCGCCCACCAGCAAGAAACCCCTGGTTTGATGAGGAATGCCGACAGATGCTCGCAGCCAAGAACGAGGCCTACAAGGCTAAGCTGCAGGTGAAGACGAGAGCTGCCATTGAGCTCTATAGGCAAAGAAGGAGGGAAGAACATCGGCTTTTCAGCAAGAAGAAAAAAGAGCAAGAAAAGCGCGCGATCGAGGATATAGAGAGGTGCCACTCCAGGAACGATGTTCGCAAGTTTTACCAAAGTGTAAAGCGTCAAAGCCAAGGATACAAGGCTCGAACAGAATCCTGTCGAGATGAACAAGGAAATATTGTAGTTGAGACACAGTCGATGCTGAGGATATGGAAGAACCACTTCTGCAGACTGTTAAACGGCGATGACGAACAACATTCCGCTGTCAGGCAGAACGAACCATTCAATATTGGCAACGACAGCGAAAACTGCCAACCACCCGACCTGAGTGAAGTGAGGATAGCAATATCTAAACTCAAGCTTAATAAGGCTGCCGGAAATGACGGCCTTCCCGCTGAGCTCTATAAGGCCGGCGGAGATGACTTGGTAAGTAACATCCACCAACTCATAAGCCAAATCTGGTCGGATGAAAATATGCCTGAAGAATGGAACCTCAGCATCGTTTGCCCGATCCACAAAAAAGGAGACCCTCTGAACTGCGCCAACTACAGAGGCATAAGTCTCCTCAACATCGCCTACAAGATCCTATCTGCCGTAATATGTGAACGCCTGAAACCGTTTACCAACAACCTGATTGGCCCTTATCAGTGTGGTTTTAGGCCAGGAAAGTCCACAACCGATCAAATTTTCACACTTCGGCAGATCCTGGAAAAAACATATTTTGTATGTTGCTTAATCAGTTAAGCTTTATAGCAAATCTTTTGGAAACAAATAATTAAAAAAAAAACCTAAGGTCTGCCTATGTTTATAGAGCTCAAATATGTAAGCCCAAATGATTAAGCAAACACTATAAAATTAATTTAGGTTCTGCTTAGCACCAAACTATTGTAATAGTCGTCCTGAATTATTGAATGTTACAATTTTCGAAAGAAGTCCTAAACAACTCGTTAAATAAATAATTTGAGCACAAACCCTGGTCAGGAAAGTGTACTAGCGTTAATATTAAAAAAATTGTTTATCGTCCTTTATTAGTCCATTAACCGAAGCACTATATTAAAATCATGCTAAGAGTTATAACACGAAGGTATGACGAGAGGACATCAATAGCAGTATTTTGAGAAAACACAGCTAAGACAACACTACTTCTGGCAACGGACTTAAAATAATCTATTCCTTTGCAAAACGAAATGCCGCTATACCCAGCACCTTAACCTTAATTACCATAAGGGGGCATGACACGCATCTAGTATTTTAGATGTCCGATCTTTACGAAAGCGCAACCTCGACCCGGACCACTACTCTGTTGCAGCGAAGGTATGAATGTGAAAATCCAAAACGCCAAAATTCGAAATACTATATACAAAATTTAATATCGAAAGACTGCAATCGCAAGAGACTGCAAATTCCTTTTGCAGAAAACGAATCGCTTATTTTTCGATCAACACAATACACAAATCGTGCTGGGAGATTTTAACGCAAAGGTAGGAAGAGAAGACATCTTTAGAAGTATTGTCGGAAAACAAAGCCTACACGACAACACGTCTGGTAACGGACTTAGGCTAATTGATTTCGCTACGGAACGAAATGCCACTATAGCCAGCACACGGTTTCCTCACCTCGATATCCATAAGGGGACATGGCGGTCTCCAGATCAACGAACGGTCAACCAAATTGATCACATTGCGATAGATAAAAGGCACGCATCCAGTATTTTGGATGTCCGAACATTCCGAGGAGCTAACATCGACTCGGATCACTACCTTGTAGCAGCCAAGGTAAGAATGCGGATATCCACCACGCCACAACAATCCAGAAATACTGTGAAAAAATTTAATGTCGGAAGACTGCAATCGCAAGAGACCGCCAAGACCTTCGCACAACGCGTATCCCTTAACCTCTCGATTAACACCATACCACCAGCATCGAATGTCGAAGAACAATGGGAACGATGCCAATGGCCATTAGATCAGCCGCAACTGATGTGCTAGGTTTCTCGCGCCCACCAGCAAGAAACCCCTGGTTTGATGAGGAATGCCGACAGATGCTCGCAGCCAAGAACGAGGCCTACAAGGCTAAGCTGCAGGTGAAGACGAGAGCTGCCATTGAGCTCTATAGGCAAAGAAGGAGGGAAGAACATCGGCTTTTCAGCAAGAAGAAAAAAGAGCAAGAAAAGCGCGCGATCGAGGATATAGAGAGGTGCCACTCCAGGAACGATGTTCGCAAGTTTTACCAAAGTGTAAAGCGTCAAAGCCAAGGATACAAGGCTCGAACAGAATCCTGTCGAGATGAACAAGGAAATATTGTAGTTGAGACACAGTCGATGCTGAGGATATGGAAGAACCACTTCTGCAGACTGTTAAACGGCGATGACGAACAACATTCCGCTGTCAGGCAGAACGAACCATTCAATATTGGCAACGACAGCGAAAACTGCCAACCACCCGACCTGAGTGAAGTGAGGATAGCAATATCTAAACTCAAGCTTAATAAGGCTGCCGGAAATGACGGCCTTCCCGCTGAGCTCTATAAGGCCGGCGGAGATGACTTGGTAAGTAACATCCACCAACTCATAAGCCAAATCTGGTCGGATGAAAATATGCCTGAAGAATGGAACCTCAGCATCGTTTGCCCGATCCACAAAAAAGGAGACCCTCTGAACTGCGCCAACTACAGAGGCATAAGTCTCCTCAACATCGCCTACAAGATCCTATCTGCCGTAATATGTGAACGCCTGAAACCGTTTACCAACAACCTGATTGGCCCTTATCAGTGTGGTTTTAGGCCAGGAAAGTCCACAACCGATCAAATTTTCACACTTCGGCAGATCCTGGAAAAAACTCAAGAAGTCCAAATCGATACCCACCACCTATTCATCGATTTCAAAGCCGCATATGACAGCATTTATAGAGACGAACTGTACAGAGCCATGTCTAGTTTTGGTATACCGCCCAAACTCGTCCGTTTGTGTAGGATGACGATGGAGAATTCTCGGTGCTCCATCAGGGTCGGAAACGACCTCACCGACACATTCGATACCAAAAAAGGATTTAGGCAAGGCGATGCGCTCTCATGTGACTTCTTTAATCTGATTCTTGAGAGAATTGTGCAAAACTCCAAAGCCAACACCAGAGGCACAATTTTCCAAAAGTCGGTGCAACTACTAGCATACGCTGACGATATTGACATCATTGGTAGGACTCAACGTGATGTCATAGCCACGTTTGCTAGTATAGAGAAGGAAGCGGCGAAAATGGGTTTAGCAGTAAATGAGGGTAAGACTAAGTATATGCTGTCAACACGAAAGGACACACAACATCGACGAATTGGACAGAACGTCACCATTGACAGATATAACTTTGAGGTAGTACGGGACTTTGTCTACCTCGGCTCCGCTATTAACTCTGACAACAACATCTCGTCAGAAATTAAACGAAGAATTACTCTTGCCAACCGCTGTTTCTTCGGGCTAAGAAGGCAATTTAGTAGTAAAGCCCTCACTCGAACTACTAAGGAGATCCTATATAAGACCCTGATCATCCCAGTCCTGCTCTACGGCGCTGAAGCATGGACCGTATCAAAAGCGGATGAAGAAATCCTTGGTAGATTCGAGAGGAAAATTCTTCGGAAAATCTTCGGTCCCGTTTGCGTTGACGGGCTATGGAGACGAAGATTCAACCAAGAACTATACGAGCTGTACAGCGACATGCCCCTGGTCAAAAAACTCCGCATTGGACGTTTAAGATGGCTAGGACATGTAGAACGAATGGACACCAATACTCCGGCTCGCAGAGTCTTCGATTCCCAGCCAGACGTCGGACGCAGTAGAGGAAGACCTCGCCTTAAGTGGCGCGCACAAGTGGAAACCGACCTCAACCAACTTGGAGTGCGCAACTGGAGGCAGTTAGCTAAGGACCGGGCTAATTGGAGAGGCATGTTGGTTGAGGCCCAGGTTCATTCCGGACTGTAGCGCCACTTAAGAAGTAAGTAATACACGAGCCTCTAATTTTGCAGATCAATGGCAACGATGTTATCAGACCATAAGATCAGGTGCAACTGATGTGCTTTTTTCTTTTTTCTCAACACCAAGGAATCCTTGGTTTGTTGTTACTCAAAATTTGGTCGGATGAACATAACCCCAAACAATGTAAGCTCAGCATCGGTTGCCGAGCCACACTACGTCAAATACAGAGCTATAAGTTATCCTAACATTTCTTACAAATTCAGATCTGGCGAAATATGTGAACTCCTGAAAACAATAATTAACACCCGGTTTTAGGCTTCTTTGTTTTGTAGGCCATCAAAGTCCTCAAGTGATCAAATCTTTACTCCGGCAGATGTTTAAAAAAAACAAGAAGTCCAAGCCGATACCCTCCTCGATTTCAAAGCCGCATACCACAGCATTTGTAGAGACGAGCTACACAAAGTGCGTGCAGTAGCCTAGTGGATAGTGAGTTGGACTACTCACCGCGATGTCCCTGGTTCAAATCGCGTTACTGCACTTAAGTTTTTTTTTACTGCCCTACCTGTTGCTTAAGTCTGACAAACATCCAAAGAATATAATACTGTCATGAGAAGCTTGTCAAATTTGCCGCTCGGGGACGGGGTAAAACAGTAGCTCCATTTCTTTGTTGCAAAGCTAGGCTTGAGACCCTGTATGGGACTTTAATTTAAAATATGTTTTTTTTTTTCATTTCACATTTGAAACCAAAAAAAGATATAACCAAGGTAATGTATTGTTATGTGACTTCTTTACCATCATTCTGGAGAGGATTCCGCAAATCTAGCCAACGCCAGGGACTCAGTATCCAAAGAAATGTTTAACTACAAGGGTACGTAACGATATTTGTTTGCTGATCAAGAAGGAAGCGCCAGATGCTTTAAACGAGGACAGGACAGAAAGGACATACAAGGTTGTTGAATTGGACAGAACGTCATCATCGACAGCAACCACTTTGAGGTAGTAAGGGACTTTACATCGGTTCCGTTATTAACTTTGACAACGACACCTCGTCAGAAGTCAAACGAAGACAACTAGTCGCTTTGGGCTAAGAAGGGAATGCGGCAACAATGGTCTTGCTCTTACTTTTGCTCAAACTACTAGGAAGATCCGAAATAAAATCCAAATCATCTCAATTCTCTACGCTCTCTATGCTCTACGTCGAAAAATCTTTGGTCCGATTTTTTTGAACAGACTATAAAGGCGATGATTAAACCGAGATCTTTACCAGCTGTACTGCCTCATATACCTGTAAAAAAAAGGTTCAACACTGGGCCATTGAGATAACTAAGACATGTAGTGTACAGTTTTCGATTCCGATCTAAATGATAAAAGAATATCCAGCCTTAGAATGATAAAAGAATACCCCGACTTGAAATGAGCTCAAAAATAGAAACTGACTTTACCAACTTAAAATGCGCAATTGGAAGAAGCTGGCTTTAGAGGGAGCAAATTATAGTGGCATGTTGATTGAGGGTCTGTTGCATCCCAGAAGTAAGTAATGCAAGTATTTCTGGTCTATACTGCGTGCAAGCAAATAGTATAGACCTACATAGAATACGCAACACAGCTAAACATTTTGTAGCCATTTCGGACGCGGGCGGTAAGTGCCAAGGGGAATTTTCGTCGTTCGTATACATTGCCTTTGCTGTTGTTTGATGCTGAAGCAATGTGAACACTGGGGTATCAATATCAGTACCCCACATAGTAAATTTTCGTTGTATGAGATGCGCACGTAGTTCTGAACTCTCTGGTGCATGTATCAAACGTTTAAAATCCATATTCATTTGGTAATAGTAAAGCAAAAACAAACTTCATATAGTATCTCTTAATTATAGAAAAGCACAATTTTCAATTACATATAAGAATTACCGTTATGTATACTCATACGCATACTAACTGTGCATGAGCTAAACCAGCAGACCTACTCCAGCATTCTGAAATTCAATTTATTCCATCATATGCAAGCATCTTAGGATATTAGAGAAGTATAGAGCTAATTGAAATCTATTCCTTAAGTCAAATTATATAGAACTACGGCTTTGGTTAAGGTCAAAATTAATTGTCGATTTATTTTGCTGATTTAAATTTCAGTCAGTGTCCCCTGTACAGTCGTTATGACGACGACGAAAGTAAGAAACCACTCTCAATGCAATATTAATAAATTAAAAAAATATTATTCTTCTTATACATGTTGGTTTTCTGTCGATTGGTAAGCCTCAATTAATTCAGCTTAAGTCCTCTTCAACATAAATATGTATCTACAATTCTCAGTTAAGACAACAATGAAATATCACCTTAGAATGAAAAATAATTTTTTGAATAGAATTTATAAGCCGATTATATTGCGAACCCATAACATCCTTGACTAACGGGGAATAGGAAGTCAGTTCTTAATACCGTCTGTGGTGTAGTAAGTTTTCATATTACAAAAGTAATTGAAAAATATTTTCCAGTATATGAACAGGATTCATGTATCCTTTTTCATACATCTGAGAGAGGATAATTTCCATAAAGCGATATGATGGTGGAATAAGGCGATGCTGTTATAAGCACTGAATAAACAAAGCCACGATGCATGCAGCCCCATCATTTGCAGGGGTAAATATTTTCGGACTTGACCTCAAAATATATCACGAAAGCTGCAACCGCATAGGGTTCTTAACTCTGTGATATTTCGTTTATTTCGCCTGCTTTGTGGGTGCATAATCCTTTTTGGTGCAGTGAAATTCTCTCAAACGCTTGGGAAATATTGCGAAGATCCCTATCAAAGGTAATACCGTGCTTTCGCTACTTTCTTCCTGTGGTGAATAAATCGCTGCCGGTGCATCAAGGGTTAAATTGACTTCATGAATCACTAGATACGGATTAAAAAAATCCCACACAGCTGAACTCCGCAAATTGCTCCCGGGGTAAACAAATATGTAATCAGGATATGCAGCAACGCAGAAGCAATAATGCGTGGAGGAAGAGTTATGGAACGTGATCCCTGAAGGTTTAAGTGGAATAAATGGAATATATAAACCCACAATGTCCACCAACACTCGGTCATTATTGTTAAATGCAATTAATTGTTACCGTTTGGCCCTAAAAGAGAGTTGGACACGCAATAGCGCAACAACATGTTCTTTGTGGGTATGTGTGTATGTGTGGTTGCTTAAAAGAAAAACAACTGCTTTGCCTTTTAACTAGGCCTATTGATTTCTGAAGTGTAACGAAACCTGAGGTAGTTCAGTCGTCATATATAGATACAATGACTGTCTTATCAGTTAAAAGTTTTTGATGAACATAGTTTGACATCACCTTTAAAGTTTTACCGGTGAAAGCGACTTATGCTACTTTAATCCTACTAAGAGACATCCGATCTCAGATTAGGGTTTTGAGGAGGATCTTTGATGGAAATATATCAAACCTAAGCAGAGGGATGCAAAAAATTACCCATTTACATTAAAAGGAAATAGTTTCTGTTAAAGAGGACCAATTTCAGGAATAAACCAAAGTTTTTTTGTGGGTCAACTACTTCGTGTACACTTTATCAGCGCCAATTAAAACGTAATCTGATCATTAGAAACTCCTTAGAAGTTCAATTCAAGGCCTTATTACTCTAAATTGCCTTCTTAGCCCAAAAAAAAATAACAACGGTTGGCATCGTTTGATTTCTGATGAAATTTGTCAAAATTTATAGCGGAGCAGAGGTGACGTTGTGACGTTCTGTTTAATTCGTCGACATTTTGTGTTCTTTCTTGTAGATACTATTCCATTTGTCTTGCCCTCGTTTCCTTGACCACTTGATTCACTATACATGGCTGGGAATATCGCGTTGGTTCCGATCAATGATGTCAAAGTCGTCAGTGTATATGCGGAAGTTTTGCATAACTCTCTCATCTTGCATAAATCATTTTTTGTTATCGAATACCTAGGATAGATCGTTGGCGATCCTAATGGTGCACCAAGATTTCTTCAGTACAGACGGATGATTTGGGCACTTTTTATACAGACATGGCTATGCATAGTTTATATCTCAGCTTTAAAAATGATGAATATATGGTGATTGTTGATTTGGACTTTTTGTTTTTTTTTTAAGGTTGTTCTGAAGTAAAAATATTTTATCGGATTTGGAGATTCTTGGTCTAAAAACGCATACATAAAGGCCGATGAAGCTAATGGCGAACGGGTTTAGGAGAGCATATATTACGGTAGATAGGATCATGCAAGCGATGTTGAATGAACTTATGTCTCTTTATTTAGTGCAGTTAAAAGATCCTCTTTTTGTATCCCGAGGTTCAATTAACTAGGCATACTTTTATCACTGTGACTCAAATTTATCTCGACAAAATTCTATTAGCCCTTGTGTTTTTGGCTTTGACGTTTTGCACTTTGGTAGAAATTACGAACATCATTCCTGGATCGACACCTCTCTATACCTTCGATGCAACGTTTTTTTGTTTGCTATTTTTTCTTCTTTCTGAAAAGAAAATGTTCTTCACAATTCAATGGCAACTTTCGTCCTCACTCTCAACTTTGCCAAGCTGGGGTTTATTGCTAATAGGTGGTCTAATATATCAGTTGTGGCCGATTTTAAGACTTGTTAACATCTTAGTCATTGTTCTTCGGCATTAGGTGCTGGTGTTTGGGTATTAATCGATGGATTAATGGATAAGCATCCTAAAAAAATTTAGGTACAGTGGCCAAGTGGTTAGTGCGTCAGTCTACTTTTCGACCCCGCGTTAGGTTAACGCAATGGTTCAAATCCCGAAAATAACAGATTTTTCTGACAAACATTAAAGAGGATACAACTATCATGAAAATATTTTTTTTAAATTTACAGTATGGGTTCGGCGATAAACAGGAGGTCCCTTTTTTTGCAAAAATAAAACTCTGCCCACTCAAAGGTAGAAAAAGGTGGAGAAGGTAGGTTTGAGGCCCTGAATGGGCCGTTAATGACAAATTTTTTAGCATTTTTCTACATATGCTAAATCTTTTCGCATATTTAGCTTATCTGCTACATGGAAACCGTCGGAGTCGATTTTATCTCCACTGAATGTTTGGACATCCAGAATACTTGAAGGGTGCATTTTGTCTATCAAAATGTGGTCAATTTTAGTTTATTGATCTGGAGACTGCCATCTCCCCATATGGATGTGAGGTAAGATAAACGTGTGCTGGCTTTAGTGGTATTTTATTCCGAAGAAATAAGGAGCCAGTTCGTTGTCCATTTGTTCATTTAGACCATATATCTCTTCAAGGGACTGGGCTCTCCAATAAGTGGGCTCAGTTCTGCAGTGGTTAATGCTATAAACTGCTGTGCGAAGGTATATGTTCAATTTCCTAACATGGTAACATTATTATTATTTTCACTGGTCCTCCTTACGCAATGATCTGACACATCTGTAGAGTGAAATCAATGGTTTGCTCAGACATTCGGATCCTGCATAAGAGTATAGTTACCGCCATGAAATAAAATGTATGTCCATCATCAGGGTTGACTCCATTTTGGGATTATTTCCGCAGCTGTCTTTGGGGAAAAAGAAATAGGTATATTAGAGATATAAGACATACCTGCCGCTTTAATCTGCTGCTACTAGGACTTAAAAAAGTTCTTCGTACTCAATATACGATTAATATAATATTTAAGTTCTCCAAGTACAATATTGTAAATGTCAATTAGTTATGTGCCTTTTTTCGATTTCCATATTATTCTGGATCTTTCACTTTATTACTAAGTGTTTTCTTGAGGTTCAAGGTATGAATTGTAAAGACGTATCAAATGGACCACTTTCGTAATAAAAATTGGATTTATTTTGTACATCTTCAAGAATCTAACAAATTGACGACCACATCTTACACAGTAGCCTCAACGGCGGTTATTTAACCCTTTAGCCACCATAAGACTTTGGGGGCTTATGCAACCACTTTAGCTATTTCAAATGATTCATTGGGCGTCTAGAAAATAGGTTTCAATGAGAGAATAGGAATGAATGTGTTATTTGTTCTGTTTTCCTTCTTGCTCTTGGCACAGTTTACGCACAACAGAGCAAGTGTTCCAAGTTTTAAAATCCGCCCACTGCCACGCCCAATTTTCATTACAACGTTATTTTTGGCCAAACGGTTAAGAATTTTGAAAAAAAAACGCGAGTTGAGAGTTAGATCAAATCCCAAGCATGAGAGAAACATAAATAATGTCGAAATTATATTATTCGAACGTTTATTCCGGAATTGGAAGGAATCGGTGTCTATGTGATTTTCTGTTATTGGCCGAAACAGAAAATTCTGTTTAGGAATAATTGGGCCAAAAATAATAACGTGGAATTGTTGCAAAAAGTAATAGTAATAACGGGTGATCCAAGTAGAGATACTTTTTTCAATACCCTTTTTTGACAGATCACGTGTGAGTCGTGTCATGCTGTCATGTTATTTTTGTTTAGTATTGTTTGGCATTTCATAATGGAAAGACTTACGCGTGAACAACGTTTACAAATTGTTCAACTTTATTATGAAAATTCACGTTCTGTGAGGAATGTGTTTCGTGCACTTCGCTCAACTTATGGTCAACATAATCGGCCTACTGAGCGTACTCTTCGCAACACCATCACCCATTTTGAGACCCAGCATTCATTATTGGATAATATTCGACCGAATAGACTACGTCCAGCACGCTGTGAAGAAAATATAGCGGCCGTAGCTGAGAGTGTACACGAAGACCGTGGAGAGTCGATTCGGCGCCGTTCGCAGCAACTCGGACCATGATAACCGACTATTTTATGCCTGAAATTGAAGATCGTGATCTTGGCGACATTTGGTTTCAGCAAGACGGCGCCACTTCTCACACATCGCATCAATCAATGGACTTATTGAGAGAACATTTCGGTGAGCACATAATTTCACGTTTTGGGCCGGTCGATTGGCCACCAAGATCGTGTGATATCACACCGTTAGACTTTTTCCTGTGGGGATATGTAAAGTCAAAAGCTTATGCCGACAAACCCGCTTCGATTCAGGCCTTGGAGGAAAACATCACGCGTGTCATTCGCCAGTTACCAGTCGAAATGCTCGAACGAGTGATCGAAAATTGGACTCAAAGGATGGACCATCTGCGACGTAGCAACGGCCAACATTTGATAGACATAATCTTCAAAAAATAAATGCCAAAGAATGTTCTTTCAAATGATAATAAACATTCTCCATTAAATTTGAATTTTCTTTTTTTTTTTTTAAAAAGTAGGGAACCTCGAAATGGATCACCCTTTATATAAATTAAATTTCCTTCAATTTGACAAAACAGTTTATTAGATATTGAAATGTAAAAATCCGTTATATGGATTTTCTCGAAAAAACTGGGTATGCACTTTTGTTTCAATTTATAATGCTTATAGCATACCTATAAAAAGACGGACAGACGGACGAAATTTCAAAAACCACTTTTTTTTTGTTCTGCTATTATCGTAATGTTTGAATCAATCAAAATCTCGATGTCAAAAATTTTCACGAAAACAATACCTTTCTGTTTGTAAGAGAAAGTTAAAAATTGAAAGAAAAAAACGTTTTATGAAAATATTTCTAAAATAATACTATGAACATTTTGACTATAGATGATTTTAAGCCACGCCAATTTTTTGACCTAATTTATAAAACCTATCCTACAGAAAAACGTCTTTTTTGAGGAACCATAAGAGATTAAGATAAACTTTCCAAACGGGATGGTGGTGACAATGCCACTTTTTGTGCGCAAATATTTTAAGGATATATTGTTGAATGTTGACCTCCTCGATTTACACTTCCATTGGAAGCACTGCCTTCAGCCTTGCTCTATTGTCATCCGTTTTCCTTAGTGTATGGCCAATCCAGCACCATTTTCTCGCCTGATGTCAACATCGACTATTGGTTGTCCACACCTAAGCCACAATTTATTGTTGGAAAGAAGTTAATAAGTTGAAGATAACCAGCTATTGTTATACACGGCTAGTGTGCATAATTTTTGTCTTGTTGGTATTTATCCTTAAAACAGCCACCTGTTGCAATGAAGGACTCATTTGGTTAAGGGAACCAATGTCGTGTTCCATGAAACGGATATCAACAGCGTATTTCAAATGGCTTATCTTATCAAACGGGTTCGATGAAATACCTACCAAGGCTCTCGTTTGTACCCAAAGTTGCAGTCATTACTACATCAATTGCAAGTAAGACAGCACGTCTACTTGTCTCACTCTTCACCCCTTTCTTCAAATGCATCGGAGAGCTGTCCACTGTGCAAAACGAAACTCCTTGCTTTATTGTACGACTTTTTAACTATAGCAACAATTTTCAGGAATGCCTCTCATAGCAATAGACCTCCAGGTGCAATCACGATTAACGCGATCGAAGTCCTATTTAAAGTCGACCAACATGAGATGATTGGCACTCTGACGATTGTCCAAGGACGATTCGTAAGGTTTTAATATAATTGACGCATGATCCCGCTTGGTGCCATCCTGAACTTTAGCCTTTCGAAAAAAATAGTTGCCATCAGCTTTATGAAAACGTTGATACCAAGGCAATTGTTCCAGTCTTAGTAAAATAACTAATACAATTAAAATTGACTTCCCAGGCAACGACTTTATCACACTCTGAAAAGTTTTAAATAGTTTCTCAAAATTCGGTCTGTTTCTGAACCTTGAAACTGTCACCTTGAAATAATCATAGAGAACAAACAGTATTCTTATATGGTCTTACCAGCTCAAAAAAAAAGCCGGTTTAGAAAATAATAAATAACAAAATGACATATATCGGATTTATACTTATTTAGTTTTTAGAAATTTAATCTTGGGACATATGTCATCAAAGGGTTTTAAAGAACTCAGTGATCGAATCACTCATATTCCTAAGAACAGGAAAGCAAGAAGAACGTACATCCATTTTAACCACTTACTCAATTACACTACTAAAATGTTGAAAAAGTTTAAGTACTTCTACTATAGGGGCTAATCCCTTTATCACCCCTCTACAATTGACAAAAAGGACTTTCAATCAATTAAAATGAACAACAATAGCTTTGCCTATTTCTTTTGAAGGATCCAACAGAATGCTCAAAACTTAATTCCCAAAACTCTTCACCTCATTTTAAAGCGACTTTCTTTGATTCAATTCATTTGACTCCCCTAACAATGAAAAGACTTAAATTGATTCACCCGCAACCACTAAACCTGCAGACCCATAAAAATCGTCAACTTGTTAACCATCAGTTACGAGAAGCCATTGACATGTTTACAGCTTTGTTGTGGCGGGTTTTAATTAAACCATATCCCACCCGAAAATTATACCTTTGAACCTGTTGAACATACAACCGGCAACCATTACCCTAGATAAAGAGCACCTGGCCTAGCCCCTGGCGTGGTAATCAAACAGACTGAAAAACGCTATCATAACGGGAATCGTTTTTTTGTTGTGGAATGTAACTTTGTCTGCGTTTTTTTAGGATTCCGTTTAGTCACAGTTCGGCGACATTATTGACGCTACACGTGACTCGAATTATGATCACAAATCAACAGGACATTGTAATTGTTTTTTGAAGCGACGTTTTATTGTTGGCGGGGGGTTTCGCAGAGCGGTCAATTTAATCCCAATTTCGTCTTTTAGACTGAAAGTGTCGTTGGGGATGGGTACAAGAAATGATCGTCATAAACTTTCCTCTACATGTCCTTTGATATAAATCACTGACTAAGCAAATTTACTTTATTTTAACAGTTAACATCCATCTAGGTATATGAAAATTCTTCAAACGTACGTGCGTATCGATTTTTTTTCCTTGTTTGTCCTTTGTCAATTTATTTCCGTCAACAAATCTTGAATGCCTTTGGGCACTCCTCTTGCGCAGTGAATCGTAACTAAGTGTTTGTTAATATAGTTTGGGAGAAATTCTCACATAGTCCTTTGGCCAATTTTTTTGCAGCTCCATCTTGAGTCGACTATAAAAGGCAACGAAATATTTTGAGCGATAAAATAAATTGAATCATTCATCTGCACTCAAGCAATGGGACATCAAATCACACTTAAGCCTCAATTATGGAACCAACGATGTGCGAGTGGATTTCCATTCAATTTTATGTCGGCAGTTTTTCAACAGGTCGATCCTCAAATCAGGACATTCAATTATGAGGCGTGGTGACTGCGGGGATGGTGATAATCTATTGGTCGGCAAGATGTACACGAAAGAAATTCAATTTCAGATAACGGAATTACATTATTTACGTGAATCCCTGGAAACAGGTAAAAGGGAGCTTTGCATTTTCTTCCTTTAGTCTTTCAAATTGCTATTATGGTGGTTGGTGTGAATAAAAGGGACGGTTGGGGGGGGGGTCTTGATGTGGTGACAACTGTCAACTGGCCATGATAATGATTAAGGTGCTAGGTAAAGTTTAAAAGTTGTTCGTCGTGGGTTTTCACTTCCCTCAATAGTCAACAGTTTGGAACATTCAACGAAAATGAATCAGCAACAAAGTTTTCAGAAAAACTTCAAGTTGGTTTAACTAATTTTAAGTCAACGAAATTAAGAGCGGAAATTCCTTGCACTCTGTCAGGACGGGATTCCAACTTTGCACTTCAAAAGTGTTCTTTAAAGTTGAGGAGTATAAGAGTCAAGTGGAAGATAACTTTTTCTTTTAAACTACGTAATGGAGTATGCATAGAACAAATTAATCGTACATCTACTTATGTGTCGGATAATCAAGGACTTCAATTTAACAAACACTTATAAATTACTACGACTATGTTGACACCATCATGGAAATTCGTTATGTGCCATCTGTAAAAGAGAAAAAGGGGCAAACCTGCTGCCGTCAAGACTTTACAAATGGAATAGTTACCCAATCTATTGATCAAGGCGAAACGATTCGGTCGTGAAGTGATCAAGGACACAACCTTATCGGTTTTGACAATCAACTTAAAGTTACTTTTTATATCAAGCTTTTGTTTTTTTTAACTTTTCCAGGTGAGGTGAACGCTAAGAAGCGTCCGAGATATTTCGCACATATCGTGTACAACAATTGGTGCTATGCACATCCACTTTGTGGAAGATTTTATGGAAAAATCGAGAACAAAATTTTGTTCTCCGATGAAGCCGAATTTGGGGTGAAGAACACCCAAAAGCCTTTGTCGAGACGCCCTTACAACCATGAAATCTTAATGTTTGGTGTGCTTGATGGGCAAGCTAAGCTAGACCCATATATTTTTAAGGACGATGCCGGCCAGAATGTTACCGTCAATATAGAGCGCTGTAGATATGATACATGATTCCTGATTTCTTTTTTCCTCAGTTGAAAGGCATTGACGTGTAAGACCGCTGATTTAAACAATATCGGGCAACCTTTTACACTGCGCGCAACACTATCAAGTTATTTTGGAAAACATTTGCTGAGCGCATAATTTCGCATAATGGACCTTGATCTCCGCGATCCTGTGTTCTCACACCTTTAGATGGTGGGTATGTGAATTCACTAGTCTATGCCGATGAATCAGAGAAGTTCAGAAAAGTCAAAATTCGCCTTGTCATTGCTGATATTGGAGCGCATATGCCCAAATCAAATCTATTCAAATCTTTTTCGAGCAATAAAAGTGTTTGCATTTTTCCATTGTTTATTTTATTTTCCATTTTATTTTTAAATACTTAACCATGTTATGCATCCGAATATGTATCTACAACCTCTTTAAACAAAAATACGGCGACCATAAATCCAGAGAAATAATATTGACACTTATGCCCCGTATTCCGTTATGACAAACCATGTAGTGTGAAATTGATGTGAAGGATAACGTTTTACATCAAACGGAGATTTTTTTTGTTCTTTGGTAAACGAATTTACTAAAGGTGAGCAATTTGTTTTTCTTTTTTTTTTGGAAACGTGTATTTACTTTTTTATTTCATTTTTAGCACTTCCCACTGTGAACGAAAAGTGTTCGTGCTCGTTTGAGAAATGAACCATTAAGCCAACGATCAACAAGGTAAGTAGCGGGTTTTCCATTCAATTGAGCGATTTCAATCAGAGATTGATGCGAACCAATTACGAATCCCCCATCGAGTTGATAAAAAGAAAAACTAATGGAAACCAATAACATATTCGCTGAACGGTTTTTGTTAAGCAATTTGATTGATTCGGTTTTTATGTGTTAACATGAAAGGAAACAAAATCGTAGAACAAGATGGTATTTCATTCCCTTAACCGTTTACCGATTTTCATAGAACAAAACACAATTGTGTGCATTTAGGTGACCGATTATTGTGTTCCTCGTAGAAGATGTTAATCTTCGCCTAGGACTTCTTACATTGTCTTGATTAAATGAACCACCCTCCGCCTTTCATAAATTAGTATAGACTCCACAGGTATTTATGCTACGCTATTTATTAAGCATGTTCTTCATGTATATGGTGTATCTGACAATAGGATGAAGAAACCTAAATTCATTGCCCCTATGTTGTCTTCATCGGTTTCCTAGTGATGACCAACTAAGCGGATTTTCAACCATTATTCGACAGATTGTTGCATAAACTGACTTCAGTATTATGTAAACTACCCGTACAGTAACGATTGATGGTAATATAGGAAAGCCTATAAGTCAACACAAACCATGCTTTGCAAACCAAACATAAGATTGGAGAGCCTCATGACAGAGGATACCTATGTCAATGTAACAGAAATAGCTGTCAATGACAACGGATGTGGGAGACTGGCAGGACTGCAGGACGGTCTGAATGGATCAATGGGTGAGAGCGGAAAATTCCTTGTCGACTCTAACGCAAGGATAACAGGTAGGGATGAACGATCCCTAAAGCCTGCATCTGCAGTGTTTGCGTCATCGAATAATGGGTACAAAACACAAAAGGTGTAATGGGGCAACAGCGACGTGGGGCGAACTGCCTCTTTGCAAATCATGTTTGATGGCCAAGAATCGACGAGAAATAGAGTTGGGCAAACATAAAACCCACCCTCTTTAATACAAACAAAATCTCCAGACTTCAGCGTTAGACCTTTAAGACACTGGTGGTATAAATACCATGGCATTGATACCTGGGATGGTGACACAAGCTTCATGTGGTGTGAGTATAAAAATATCAATTAAAAAAATATTGTTCTTAAACGTTCCACTAAGGAAGAATGACACTGCGATCGGTATAATCATATTTATGTATACCATGTAAAAATGCTGGACATATAAAGAAACGCAAAAGGACAACGACGTTCGTTTCTGCAACTGGAATGTGAGGACATTAAACAGGAGAGGTGCAGGCGAACAACTAGCGAAAGCCCTAAACTGCTACAAAGCAGACATTACTGCCATCCAGAAAATACGATGGGATGGGCCGGGCAAAAAGAGGATGAAAAACTGTGACATATACTATGGACCGTTTTATAGTGAGAAGAAACAGTGACTATTCGGATGCGGATTTGTTATAAGTGCCCGACTTAGCCAAGAAGTCATATGTTTCCAAGACATTATCGAACGCATTGTAACAATCCGTATCAAGGCAGAATCCTCCAACAAAAGTCTTATATGCGCTCACGCTCCGCCAGAGGAAAAATATGATATAACTAAGGATTGCTTCTACGAGCTCCTTGACAAAACCTTTGAGCGACTACCAAAGTACGATGTTAAAATTGTGCTGGGAGATTTTAACGCAAAGGTAAGAGAAGACATCTTTAGCAGTATTGTATTATAGCCTAGACGACAACATGTCTGGTAAAGGACTTAGGCTAATTGACTTCGCTACGGAACGAAATGCCACTATAGCCAGCACACGGTTTCCTCACCTCGATATCCATAAGGGGGAAATGGCGGTCTCCAGATCAACGAACAGTCAACCAAATCGATCACATTGCGATAGACAAGAGGCACGCATCCAGTATTTTGGATGTGCGAAAATTCCGAGGGGCTAACATCGACTCGGACCACAACCATGTTACAGCCAAGGTAAGGATGTGGATATCCACCATGCCACAACAAAGCAGAAATGCTGTGAAAAATTTTAATGTCGGAAGACTTCAATCGCAGTTATTGAAAGACCGCCAAGGCCTTCGCGCAACGCGTATCCCTTAACCTCTCAATTCACAATATACCACCAGAATCTTATATCGAGGAATAATGGCAACGATGCCAACAACTAATTAGGTCAGCCGCAACTGATGTGCTAGGTTTATCGCGGCCACCAACAAGAAACCCCTGGTTTGATGAGGAATGCCGAAAGATGCTTGCAGCCAAGAACGAGGCCTACAAAGCTAAGCTGCAGGTGAAGACGAGAGCTGCCATTGAGCTCTAAAGGCAGAGAAGAAGGGAAGAATACCGGCTTTTCAGAAAGAAGAAAATAGAGTAAGAAAAGCGCGCGACTGAGGATATAGAGAGGTGCCACTCCATTAAAGATGTTCGCAAGTTTTTACCAAAATGTCAAAGCCAAGGATACAAGGCTCGAACAGAATCCTGTCGAGATGAACAAGGAAATATCGTAGTTGAGACACAGTCGATACTGAGGATATGGAAGAACCACTTCTGCAGACTGTTAAACGGCGATGACGAACAACATTCCGCCATTTATAGAGACGAACTAAACAGAGCCATGTCTGGTTTTGGTATATCGTCCAAACTCGTCCGTTTGTATAGGATAACGATGGAGAATTCTCGCTGCTTCATCAGGGTCGGAAACGACCTCACCTATACATTCGTTACCAAAAAAGGATTTAGACAAGGCGATGCGCTATCATGTGACTATTTCAATTTGATTCTTTAGAGGATTGTGCAAAATTCCCGAGCCAACACCAAAGGAACAATTTTCCAAAAATCGGTGCAACTACTAGCATACGCCGACGATATTGACATCATTGGTAGGACTCAACGTGATGTCATAGTCACGTTTGCTAGTACATATACAGAAGGAAGCTGCAAAAATGGGATTAGTAGTCAATGAGGGTAAGACTATGTATATGTTGTCAACACGAAAGGACACACAACATTGACGAATTGGACAGAACGTCATCATTGATAAATATAACTTTGAAGTAGTACGGGACTTTGTTTAATCTCCGTTCAAAATATTAATTTAACAACATTTCGAAATACATAATACCATCAAAAGGTTTCGCATATTGCATCTTGTCCAGAGCGATGGCAGACAAACATAAAAGGAATTAATATATAATACCGACATCACTTTACCGCCATAGGGGTGTCCCTGTGGTTAATTATGAAAATGCACACTCAGCCACCATTATTTTATATTTTCAATAGTATCACGCGATTCGTTTTTTAACGCTCTGTAGAGTGTGTAACTTAATTGTTTATCAGATCGCTAAATGTCAAGCCCGACATACTGCCCAGCAAATGCGAATCCCACAGATATTTCAATCTTGATAAATAATATGTTCACAGGTAAATAAAATAAAATTAAAAATTTAAATGTATACACACGTATCGGCTTTCATTTCTTTGTTTGCATGTCGAGTTGTCGAAACGAAAAATACGGCTCAAAGAATCAATTTAAATATTATATAGACACATTTTTATTGGTAGTTGGATAAATTAATTCGTGGTTATTATAGAGTTTATTTTTACTTGGCTTTAACCGAATGGATTTAAACTCATATAACCCTATGATATAAATAAACAGGATCACATGAAAAGAATGATAAAAAATACCCACATAGGTAAGCTATATTCTACAACACCCAACACCAGAGGCACAATTTTCCAAAAGTCGGTGCAACTACTAGGACTCACAACATCGACGAATTGGGCAGAACGTCACCATTGACAGATATAACTTTGAGGTAGTACGGGACATTGTCTACCTCGGCTCCGCTTTTAATTCTGACAACAACATCTCGTCAGAAATTAAACGAAGAATTACTCTTGCCAACCGCTGTTTCTTCGGGCTAAGAAGGCAATTTAGTAGTAAAGCCCTCACTCGAACTACTAAGGAGATCCTATATAAGACCCTGATCATCCCAGTCCTGCTCTACGGCGCTGAAACATGGACCGTATCAAAAGCGGATGAAGAAATCCTTGGTAGATTCGAGAGGAAAATTCTTCGAAAAATCTTCGGTCCCGTTTGCGTTGACGGGCTATGGAGACGAAGATTCAACCAAGAACTATACGAGCTGTACAGCGACATGCCCCTGGTCAAAAAGCTCCGCATTGGACGTTTAAGATGGCTAGGACATGTAGAACGAATGGACACCAATACTCCGGCTCGCAGAGTCTTCGATTCCCAGCCAGACGTCGGACGCAGTAGAGGAAGACCTCGCCTTAAGTGGCGCGCACAAGTGGAAACCGACCTCAACCAACTTGGAGTGCGCAACTGGAGGCAGTTAGCTTAGGACCGGGCTAATTGGAGAGGCATGTTGGTTGAGGCCCAGGTTCATTCCGGACTTTAGCGCCACTAAAGTAAGTAAGTAAGTAAGGTAAGCTAAAATAAAGAAACTGACAATGTGCACTTCATTACGAATTTTTACAAGCTTTCATGTTTTAAAAAAAAATTGCTTATTTGACGACTAGGTGCAATAATTGGAAGGATAACCTAAATCATTCCTCCCTGGGTGTTTTTAGTGGACTATCGTATGGCTCTCATGCGACTTGTTTTGACTATTTTCACCCAGCTAAAAGAAAAAATAATTTGTTATAAGAAAAGTATAGGGAAACACAAACGCTATCAAATCGCTTTGATTTTAAAACTCCGGTCTAATAAATTTATTCCACCCACATTTTGACTTGAATGCTCATGCCTTTGACATGAATACTCACTTTTAAATATTTCAGGGGAAAATACAACAAAGGCTTCTGTCATCAAGTATTTCCTTGTCTGCTGTCACCACGTACTATCCCTTCATTTTCCACTTTTTAAAGATACAAATTCTCAAAATTCTTGCATTGTAAATATTCCAAACCAACAAAAATTCACTAAATGTGTCATTTGGCTTCAAAATTTTCGTTTACCACTGATAGCAAAGTAAAAACGTTTATCACAAGGTTACGGCTACACCGTGCTTGGAAAACACCCCCGGCACGAACTGTATCTGTCAACAGCACGCCTGAGCACAGTCTGTGTTTACCTCTTGTAAAGGGAAATATTCATTCAGGTATTCGCGTTATAAAAAATACCTATACCTTTCTCAAGGACTTCAAAAAATTGAAAGCTGGTATGCATTTTTTTTTTAAAGAGAAGCTATATTAAACATACTATTATAAAATATGTATAATTCATTCGGCGACACGTACATTTTTCTGGTCAATATTGTCATAAATTTATCTCTAATGTTACAACCCACTTCAAAGAAATGATTATTTGCATTCAACTACACTCTGCTTCTTCCTAATTCTCAAAGGACTTGCAAAGCCGTTTAACTACCGAACATAAGCCCTTAAAGGGTCAATATCTACATACTTTTGTCTTCGACTTTTATGGGACTAGTTTATCGGGATTGTCCCCCAGAGGGAATAATATCAAGGACACTGAGCTCTTCGCTATTCTCGGGCGATAGCAAAAAGGTTTTGTGAGCTCAATTTGTGAACATCTTCTAAGGCCGTAATGGGTATTATTTTACACGCACACATATTTGATCTGATTTCATGATGGGATAAGATTGTAGTTCGCTACTGTGTGAGAATAAAATCATGCATGCTCAGACAAATGCTCGAAAGCGGATGGCTTGTTTCGATTTTCACATTATAAACCTCATTAGCATAAAAGTAAAGTTTTATGACGTTAAATCCTACGGAAAATGAAACATACTAACAAAATCGATATTTTGTGGATTTTTTTTTGTGAGGAAGGTTTACTACCTTTCTAAATGACATTTTGGTTAACAAGAATATTGGCAGTTCACAGATCTGTATCAGTTTAATATCCCGTTTATTGATTCATTCTAGTTTTTACTGATTTTACGTGAAAGTGTGTAAATGAAAATGGGATAGGATAGAACCGCTCCTACATAAAGCATCACCCAAAAACATCAATATCAAGGTTTTGACAGGTACATATTTAGTTTTCTTGAAAGGCCAAAAGAACTTGTTGTTAATTTGCGGATATTAGGCTGCTTATGGAATGGATTGTGGTCTGTGGATGCAGTGTCCTAAAGGTTAGTGCGTAGGGACAACACCTAAGTTTTTTTCGCTGCTCGACCTCTTATAAAAGTCTGACAAACATCCAAGAGTAACACTGTCCTGATTCGGTCGAATGCGGCATTAAGCTGGAGGTGCTCTTCTTTGTGGCAAAAATATTAAATTGCACACACAAATGAAAGGGGAAGCTAGGTTTGAGGTCCTTTTTTCGTATAACTGGCTGAAATTGATAGTAGTCGTTATTTTGATTTTGTGTACATCAATTATTTGCGATTTATTGATTTATACACATAGACAAAAGAAAAAAGCCGTCAGCCGTTAATTCACTCGATCCTTGCGGACATATTAAATTGTTTACTTATTTAAGTGGCACTATAGTCCGGATAGAACTTGGTGCTCAACAAACATGAATATTGAATTAATATGGTCCCTAGCTAACTGTATCTAGTTACGCCCTTCACTGGTTGAGGTCAGTTTCTACTACACAAGGCAATATCTTCATGTAGTTTGTCCGAATTCTGAAATGTTGGTGACCATTTGCTTAACGTGTTCTAGTTGCTTGGCCAAGTCCATATAGCTGTACAGCTCGTAAAGCTCTAGATTGAATCATCGTCTCCATAACCCGTCACTGCAAAACGGGAGCGAAGATTTATCGAAGAATTTTTCTCCTAAAACGACCAAGGATTTCTTGATCAGGGTCTTGTATAGAATCTCTTTAGTAGTTCGAGTAAGAGCATAACTACTAAATTGCTTTCTTAGCCAAAAGAAACAGCATTGGCAAGAGTAATTCTTCGTTTCTGACGACATATTTTTGCCTAAGTGAATAGCGGAGTCGAGGTAGACAATGTACCTTACTACCTCAAAATTATATCTTTCGTGTTGACAGCACAAACTTGAGCTTTCCCTCATTTACAGCTAAACCCATTTTGCCGCTTCCTTCTCTGTATTAGCAAACATGGCTATGACATTTCGTTTAGTCCGACCAATGATGTCAATATCGTCGGCGTATGATAGTACCTCTGGTTTTGCACAATCTTCTCAAAAATGATATTTAAAAAGTCACATTGCCTAAATCTTTTTTTTGTGTCGTATGTTTCGGTGAAGTTTTTGCCGACCCTGATGAAGCAGCGACAATACTCTTCATCATCCTGCACAGAAGGGCGAGTTTGGGCGGCATACCAAAACTAGGCATAGCTCTGTATAGTTTGTGTCTATAAATGCTGTCCAATGGTGGTTTAAAATCTATGAATAGGTGGTGGGTATCGATTTGGACTTCTTGAGCCTTTTTTTTTGTTTGCTGAGGTCTCATTCTTCATTCTTCGGACCAAATTTAGCTTACGATTTGGTGAATAATAATTACCAAATCATATCCACCGGCTTTATTAAGCTCGGTGGGTAGACCGTAATTTCCGGCAGCCTTGCTATGCTTAGGTTTTGATATTTTAGACTTACTTCAGTTTAGGCATCGTTCTTCGGTAGTTCTTCATAACTTTTCTCTCAGGAGCTCGTAGAAACAGTCTTTTCCAATATCATCTTTATCCTTTGTCGGAGCGTAAGAAAAGAGTCTGAGTCTATCTTACAACAAGTCCACATCCAAATAGTCGCTGTTTTTGTTCACTATACCACTGACCGTAGTAACGTCACAGTTTCTCATAATCCTTTTGCCCGGCCTATCCCAAGTTTTTTTCTCTATATGTCAGTACTATTTGCTTTGTAATAGCTTAGGGATTCCGCTAGTTGTTTGGATGTACTACACCTATTTAATTTTCTCACATTCCAGGTGCTGAACTTCATCTTGAAGCGAAAGAATAAATACGTGCCTTGGTATATTGCCTCCTCTCTGTTTACACAGGTGGTAATATCCTGTCTACGGTAAAGGTGCTATGGTCACTTGGTGGTCCCCACGGCAGTCGGAGTTCGTAATCAAAAGGGAGCTGAAAGTTCATGTGGTTTCATATAATCCCGTGCCTACCATTTGAGATTTGTCCATTCATTCCTAAAAATAAATTAAGCATTACTTTGCACAGGATTTTTCCACTGATCTTGATTTAGACTTGCAAAGTATTTTGACTTATCTTAAATAAATGATTTAATTCCGATCAACTATATTTTATGCACTTATTTTAGAATCAAACAAAGTGATTGGTGCCGAGTCCCCTCCCAATCTGATGACTTACTAACAACAACTGTGGGGTAACATATGCAAATTAAAATCAATTCACCCCACCAATACACGCTGATTCTTATCTGCATGGTAAACAACCAGTAGCTTCTTTCGTCCTTAAAATAACATCTCGAATTCCATTTTCAATAATATACATACATAAACACAACTTTCCCCTTAGTAGCATTATTGTTCCGAACTTGCCTCTGAATTGAATCCAAAAGTGATGTCAAATAATGCGCTATCCCTTTTCTATCAAATCCTATTAAAGCCGTCCTTATACCTGAAACAAAATTGGAATATAGCCCAGGCAAAATAAAAGATAAATATGTATCTTTTATGGATTTTCTGATACAGGATTTTGATACTTTATGCAAATATTATTCATTTCCAAACGAGATGGTGTTTTCATGCCATCATAGTGCTAAAACCAAGTGTCCTTATCTTACCCAGACTGTGTTTGTTGATTCAATATTATTACGAAGGACTTTGTATCTAATGGGCAGCATTTCTTGAGTGTGAATAATTCAATTTAATTTGTGTTCGCAGTAGGAATACATATGATTATGTGCTTTTAAGTCTATGAATTGGGTTCTTTAGTTTTTATGAAGTCGAACGAATTTACAAGTGTAAACGGCGTTATAAGTTAGAAAGCATGGAATGTTTACTATAAATAGGAAACCGTAACACATTATTTAAAACGTATTGTCAAGTCGAAACGATTTTGTATCATAATCAAAAGGGTCTCCGAAAAATGGTTATGATTCTGGTAGTCATTGAAGGAAATAACTTTTAACTGTCGATTTAAAAAAAAGGTGGTCCCAACATAACCGTTCCCCTTGTATGACAAATGTGGCCAATGAGTAACAGTATTTTGAGTTTTGTCCTCACAGAGTGTTAATCTGTAGCGCTGTAAATAAAGAATTTTACCACTACAAACATCGCATCTTAGCTGATATGATCATAAGTGATTTTTCTAGTCTAGTCATAGCAAAATATGCTTTGTATGAACTAGGGGTAAGACATCTTAGGGAATAAGCAAGTATTTCGACTAAATTTCTATCTTAATATGGGTGTTAACACAGATGTGCATTGCCAAAAGGACTAGCATACCAAAATAAGTTTTGTTTAAGGTTGTATATCATTTGATGCTGGACCTTCAAACCTAATGGATTGAGTATTGTAGCTAATTCATGACTACATCGGCAATAAATTAAAATAACTGCACCAAGGATCCAGCTATAAGAACGTACTATTTAATTTGAGTCACTGAGCTTTAAAATAAACAGTCCGAAACGATTTGGGCAAACTTCCCTAGACTAACTCTAGTTCAAAGTTTCTTGATATACGTTTTGGGTGCAGTGGTCTAGTCGTTAGGGACTTGGACAATCATTAGGTCTCTGGTTCTAATTCCGAAAGTAATAAAACCTAGGAAATGTTCTGTGTCGAATTCACTGGAGGTACCATTTTGTGTGGCAACAAAAAATAACATCGCATAATATACAAATTAATGGAGAAGCCAGGTATGTGTCCCTGTGCGGGTCATTTTTGTCAGACATTTGACATTTTGTTGAACCTTTATATGATACCCAATTTAGTTAATTGCTTGCTTATTTACTCACTCCCCAACTAACCAGGTCTTTCCTCTAATGCGTCAGAGATCTGACTGGGCATCAAAAGCTTTGCGGACCGGAGTATTGGTGTCCATACCCTTTACATGTTCAATGCGCAGTTTTCTGATGAGGTCTATATGTTCAGGTGTACAGCTCGTACAGTTCTTGGTTGCATCTTTATCTTCATAGCCCGTCAGCGTAACCCAGTAGAAGATTTTATGAATAATGTTTAGCTCAAAACGACCAAGAATCCCAATATTCACTTTTGACACAGTCCGTGATTCGGCAACGAAGAGTATGATTAGGATTATCTATGTCGTTTATAGGTACTCCTTAGTAATTCGGCTGAGGTTTTTATTATTAAATTAGCTTTCGTACGTGGTGTCTTGAAATATTTCCACGCTCTCGCTAAGAATTATAAGCCCATATTCGAAAATATGGCTGCTATTATTTGCACAAATTTATGGAAGATTGTGCTCCTGGTTTGAGACAAGCAAAGTTCTCTCAAGAATCAGGTTAAATAAGTCACATGACAGTGCATCGCCTTGTCTAAATCCTATTTTGGTATCGGATGTTTCGGTGGACTCCTTGCCTACGAGCTGCACAAAAACAAAAACTGTCATATGCGGGTTTGAAATCAGTGAATTGGTGGTAGATATCAAACTTTGGATATTTTGGAATTTTTGCAACATTCACTGTGACTCATGATCAAGTATGATTTTTCCTTGATTATGTTGAAAGGACTCGGTTCTTCTTTTTAAAAGCCATTATTCTTTAAAAGCCATTATATAATGCTTCCCAAAAGATTGGGCAGTAGAAATTCAGCACATTAGTTGCGGGTGATCTTATCGCATTATCGACATTTGGTTTTCCACATTAGATGCTAATTGTATGATATAAATTCCAAAGGGCTGAGCGGGTTTATGTCATAGCAGTATTTCGGCATTAAACGTTTCACACTATTTCGGCGTTGATATAGAGTGTTGAAAATCGGTATTCTTATATGAGCTGCAACAACATTTTCGAACATCTGTAATACCGGACGCCAGCCTTGAGGGAACCATGGGCTGTCTATTTTGCCCAACCTCACCCAATTGAATATTTCCTTTCCAATTATATCATTGAAATCCTCAAGTCAGTTTTTTTCATCCTAGGCTCTTCCGTAGGGGTCATTAAATATTATATAATTGAGGGTGAGACCCTCAATGGATTTGCACATACGAAGCAGTTATTGCAAGAAATCTCAATCAATCAAGCTGTTCAGTAAGTGTTAGGGTCAACCGCCCAAAGTTCCGCAGTCGCTTCGGGTCTAGTTAATATATTTTTTCTTATTACTAGATGGTTTAACGTTATAAAGCATTTATCCTGGCTGTACAATACCCAAACGTGATGTCTAGTTGCATGTTTTTAACCAATGACGCATAGCTGTCAGTATGGGATTAAGCTTAGCCGTTCACTTTTTCACTCATCTGCAATAACCTACGTTTAAGAGGGCTGATCAACCCTAGGAATTCATAGGTATACTCTAAATATACTCTAAACTGGACAATACCTTAGAAGTAACGCCGAGTTACTTACATGAAATATTTCATCTTGTCCGTATGCAGATTCGCGAAAAATAATGAATCTTCTTAATTTGTTTGCTGGTTAGTAGTAATTCTAATTCAATGGCCTTAATGGCATAAATACATAGAGTTAAGCTGAATCCATAAAACAGTGATGATGTATACGGTAGTACAAAAGACCATCGAGCCAAAATGCTTTGCAAAATGGAAAATCGTTCCATCCAAATTGAAAACGAACTTTCACCAATCGATAACTCGGTCAAATTACAACAAAAAATGTTCACTCCAATTTCCCGAGGGTAAAATATTTTTTAATCCCACATTTTCAAATAAATGACATAATCGCAGGTGAACAAAACTATTTCAATCCCTATCCCACACACCGTTGTATTTTATATGTATACAAGTAGGCTAGGTCCTACCTTCATATGAATATTTATAAGATCCTGTTGGCGCTGAATATAATTTTCAAACTATTTCCAAAAGGTATTCCAAATATGTATTATATTGAAATAGATGAAATATTTGCGCAAATAATAATAAGACTGGTGCCTTTTGTAGTCCTTTTGTAGTGATGTTACTATATTTATATAAAGTTTAAGTCCTTGAACAGCTTATGTCTTTTGATTCTCAATTGAAAAATCGAACTAATGTGATTCTGGCAGTTTTGCAATATTTCATTGACGGCATCATTTTATTTAACAAAATAAAAACAGACGTTGAGTTGAATTGCTGTGATTTGTGATAAGTGGGTCACATAATGATAAGCAACAACTTCATCATCAATGACGATGAAAAATTGTAACAGAAACTATTTGGATCCTGATTTGTAAAAGGCAGCATACTTTCCAAAAATAAGTCTTAAAACCACTCATGGTCCGACGTGACGATGGAAAAGGTGAGGTCGTACAATTCTGTCTTTATAAGGTCTTCAGTCTCATCAGTAGGGACGTGTACATACAAAAGATATTACAAAAACTTGTTTTGATGCGGATCACAGCTAGGCGATAATTTTCTGGCTTAAAGTCAATCACTCTTGACCTGAGTCGGCTTACATTTACTGATCCTATCCATCGTATTTACTGCACCAGGCGGGGAAAGATTCAAGTTTTAGAGTAGACCATAGGGTCTACAATAAGTGTACGTTTCAAGTGAATACTCGCAAGTAGTTGTAAGTTTAGTTGGTATTTGGAGGTATCCATTATTATTTTTCTGTCTCAGAAATGTTATGTGGTACAGAAGTTGCCTGACGGTACAAGTCGTTACCAGGTATGCCAGTTCAAATTTATTATCCTCTGTCCAACATAAATTGGCCGTACAGGTGTACAGGGAAGATAGGGATGTTTGGCTCTCATTTGCAACCTTTTGTTGTCCGTAAGGTGCTTTTCTAACAAAAGCTCTTACAGGGTTTCCGTAGTAAGAGTTTCAAATTAACAATAACCGAAAGAATATTATGTAGGTATACCATTCTTTCTTAAGATTGAAATTTTCATTTAATTTGTTTTATTTATAAACGATTTGTGGGTGCACGACTGGGTAGTCAGCAAGTCTTTTCTTTCACAGCGTTAGATTAAATGCCAAGCATAGGAGAATTTGTCGTTTTTCATAATTTGCCAAAATACAGAATAATATTCCTTTTAATTATTGATCCGAAAAATGATAAAAATAATGTTAAAATATGATTGTTTATTCTGGAATTTGTATGAATCGGTGTGTATGTGAATAATAATGATTTTCAGTTATCGGCCAAAACTGAAAATTTCGTTTATGGATAGTTGGGCCAAAAGTATATAATTTAAATTTATATATATAATTTCATTTAATTTGACAAAAAAGTTTGCGAGAAATTGACAATTGTAAATATATGACCTAAACGCAAAAATCCGTTAGATATATGTAATTTCTCGAAAAAAAACTGGGTATTCAGTTTTGTTGGAAGTAAAATGCTTGTAGTATGTATAAAGTTTAATCGAATTCGAGTGAATTGAAGTTATATATAACTTTTACATGGCAGGTACCTACAATTATAATGGCTAAAATTTTAAAAAAAATGGCCTAGAATTATGACCAAAAAATCCTGGATACGAAGTTTCAAGAAAATCTGCCAACCCGTTTAATCTGGAGAGACCATTAGGTACGGACAGACTGACCGACGGACGGAATTGCAAAAACCACTTTCTAGGGTTCCGCTTTCATCGTAATGTTAAAATCAATCAAAATCTCGAGGTCGAAAATTTTCACGAAAACAATGCCTTTCTCTTTGTAAGAGAATGTTAACATTTTATAAAAATACAAGTAACATCAAAATACTGACCAAGGCAATGCAAACCTAAGTTAATTAACTTGTTCTTAAAGTAAACAACTTACAATTTTGTAACTAAATTTTAACGTATTTCCCACATATTAGAAAGAAGAAAAAAGAGCAAGAAAAGCGCGCGATCGAGGATATAGAGAGGTGCCACTCCAGGAACGATGTTCGCAAGTTTTACCAAAGTGTAAAACGTCAAAGCCAAGGATACAAGGCTCAAACAGAAATCTGTCGAGATGAACAAGAAAATATCGTAGTTGAGACACAGTCAGTGCTGAGGATATTGAAGAACCACTTCTGCAGACTGTTAAACGGCTATGACAACATTCAACATTCCGCTGTCAGGCAGAACGAACAATTTAATATTGGCAACGACAGCGAAAACTGCAAACCACCCGACCTATGTGAAGTGAGGATAGCAATATCTAAGCTCAAGCTTAATAAAGCCGCTGGAAATGAAGGCCTTCCCGCTGAGCTTTATGAAGCTGGCGGAGATGACTTGGTAAGTAACATCCACCAACTCACAAGCCAAATCTGGTCGGATGAAAGCATGCCTAAAGAATGGAACCTCAGCATCGTTTATCCGATCCACAAGGAGACCCCCTGAACTGCGCCAACTACAGAGGCATAAGTCTGCTCAACAAACCGTTTACCATAACCTGATCGGCTCTTATCAGTGTGGTTTTAGGCCAGGAAAGTCCACAATCGATCAAATTTTCACTCTTCGGCAGATCCTGGAAAAAATCCAAGAATTCCAAATCGATACCCACCATATATTTATCGATTTCAAAGCCGCATACGACTGCATTTATAGAGACGAACTATACAAAGTCATGACTAGTTTTGGTATACCGCCCAAACTCGTCCGTTTGTGTAGGATGACAATGGAGAATTCTCGCTGCACCATCAGGGTCGGAAACGACCTCACCGACACATTCGATACCAAAAAGGATTTAGACAAGGCGTGCGCTGTCATGTGACTTCTTCAATTTGATTCTTAAGAGGATTGTGCAAAACTCCTGAGCCATCACCAAAGGCACAATTTTCCAAAAATCGGTGCAAATACTAGCATACGCCGACGATATTGACATTATTGGTAGGACTCAACGTGATGTCATAGTCACGTTTGCTAGTATAGAGAAGGAAGCGGCAAAATTGGGTTTAGTATTAAATGAGGGTAAGACTATGTATATGCTGTCAACACGAAAGGATACACAACATTGACGAATTGGACAGAACGTCACCATTGACAGATATAACTTTGAGGTAGTACGGGACTTTGTCTACCTAGGACGCAGTAGAGGAAGACCTCGCCTGAAGTGGCGCGCACAAGTAGAAACCGACCTCAACCAACTTTTAGTGCGCAACTGGGGGCACTTAGCTAAGGACCGGGCTAGTTGGAGAGGCATGTTGGTTGAGGCCCAGGTTCATCCCGGACTGTAGCGCCACTTAAGTAAAGTAAGTATGTAAGTAGAGTAGAGTATAGATACCACTAAGACATCGAGCTATCAGGATTGGACTTCTTTATTCAATTTCCCTGAGTAACTGAGTAACCTGATATTTCTAGATTGCCAATTGTCAGAGCAGCTAATGAAGGTTTTTCAGTTTGTCCAGCCTTATGGTGAGCTTTAAAGCCATAGTTGAGCCCTTGGAAAAGGGCATATCCTCTACCTATAAATTAGACTCACTTCTCAGTTCGTCCAGCCTAACTGACACTGCTGATGCCTTCTTGCAAAAATATGAGGACACGTCCCCCACTGCTTTCATTGCTGCCACCAAAACTGTCGCAATGGGTTCACACCCAATCTACCTGTCAAGGTACTAGGCACTTAAAACAGCGGTCGTCACCTGGATGCTGAACGTTGCAGTTGGTATAGGCATTAGCTAGGTGAAAACGCTTGTGTTTTCTGATCAAAAATATATTGTATTAAATGCGCATTCAGAAATGTTTTATTTTCCAATCCAGCTCGGATCTTAGTATAATTTTAATCCAAACATTTCATTTTTTGAAGACATTATCCCAAAGTACTTCTAACAAACATTTCTAGCTACCAATGCAGGTAGTACACAAGTTTGCAAATACTCATTTCCCTTAAGCTTGCCATCTCCTTTTAGGTAGGTACCCATTTTAAGGAGTAATATAAATAAAAAAAAACAAATTTCATTCTCATAATATTTTTTTCTCTTTCATAACATCCTCCAAGAATTATTACGACATCAACGAAGGACACATTCCGCCTGCCCTTCCATTTGTAAATTGCGAATTGTTGTCGAACTCTTAACTGCCATTGAAAAGCGCGACATGAAGATTGCACAAGCACATTCACTTACATGGTAACTTTGTATAAGCGATTCGAGAATAGCCGGTTAATGGGATTGCATCTGTGTCCCATACTCCCAGAGCACTATCTACACACTTACCTACTCCTGCATCTGTTGAAGTCGTCAATGTGTTTCTTGTTATCCTCGTTTTGGAACAAGAAACGGTTGCACTCAGTTAACAACAGTATTTGAGTCAATTTTCAGAGTTTTATTTTATACTTGAGAGTGAACCACGTATCCTCATTCCACGAGCAGCTGTGTAGGACATTTATCATTCTGGGCTGTCGCAAATGGCTTCCCAAAACGACATGTCCTCTATCAAATTTAATCGAGTCAAGGAAGAGATTTTATTTAAACTTCAGATCGTAAAAACCACTCGTTTAAGTTAATTGGATGCTATGATGTGTGGAAGGATTTATTTTTATGAGATTGTCCTGTTTATACCGTATCCCTTAGGGGTACATCAGTTTTGATAGATAGTTTGTAACATAGAGAAAATTTTGCTAGATATACCTTAAAGTATATCGATCGACTCTGAATCGCTAGCTGAGTCGATTTAAGCATGTATGTCCGTTCGTCCATTTGTCCGTACGTCACCAGTTTTTTGGCCTTTCCTTTTGAACAAGGCAGAGCAACTGTACAAATTTTTGAAATCTGACCACTGCAGCCCCCCCCCCCCCCCCCCCCCCTTTCAAGAACAACGTATTTTTTGAATAAACCATAAGGAATACTCAGACAATCTCATTTGCTATATATTTAGAAACATAATTTTTAAGGGATGTTTAATTTAAGAACGGTATAGGGTATTCAACGATTCACTTAGCGGATTGTAGTCTCCCATTATGTTTTTTGTTTTAGTCTCTGAGGAAGATTTATTTCTTCCACCACTGTGTTTTGAGATTGATTTGTAATGAATTTCAAAAAGGAGTATTTTCGAAGGCGTACGAGATAGAGGCGAAATTCGTTATTAATAAATGACTGACATTAACGACAAATTTATGATCTAGTAAGTATCAGCTCCTGCAGGTCCATCTTCATTACTCACAATTATCATCTAAATTATTTGATTCTGCTACTCTCTCTAAACGCTATAGCTGACCTTCATATGGCAGCATTTCTAGCTCCCAACTACTATCCCAAATCACATTATTCGAATAAGTAGATTGGCCTGGTAACGATGCAAGGGATATTTGCAAAAGATTTTATCGTTTGATGTTGTCTAAGTAATGTGGGACATGCAGACACATCCTTACTGGCAAAAGTGATACCACTTAAGGATTCACAAAACAGAAGCACACACACACAGTTATATTGCCGTTTACTTGGGCAAATATCTGTGTCCTTGTCAAGGAGGAGGTAAAACTAATGCGGGCAATTTCTAAAAAGGACTCGAGATATTAATTCAAAAACTTTATGCATTTATTATCTGTGAATCAATTACGGTCACTTAAAATGTATTCAAGTGATTTTTGGATGCCTTTTGAGATAAATCGCATCATCGTTAGCTCTGATGGGGCATTTTAGTTACCGACATCCTCGGCCAGACTGATGAAATATTCATTTAAATGAATTTGTGAGAAGCCAGTTCCCAGCAGTCCTCCAGCAGACTTTATCTAAAACTTTGAAAAATTACTTGAGATCGAATTGATTGCGAAATTAAGTGGTTTTCAAGAAATCGTGTAAAGGATAAACCTTGTGAATGTTAATTTATGACTGCACATTTCAGGTGTAGGGGTTCTTGTGAGTGGTTTTATGGATATTATTGAGTTTTATTTAGGGCTTGATATTAAATGCGTAATATTGATTTTACAGATTTATGTTCTGCAAGGATTGAAATATTTAACTTCGGAATTTTTCAAGCGATAGGTTTTATATACGGGAGTCTGACATGTGTGAAATAACACCCATGGATAAGACCCCTACAATTTCATATACTAAATCAGAACGTGCATGATGTACAAATATGCTTGAATCTGTCTTCTTAGATAGTTTTATACTCTTGGCTGTTTATCAGATGCAAGCATTCGCTAAATATCACAATTGGGTCAAATAAATCATGACAACAACCTCTATTACCAAATTAGCAGCTTCCAAACTAATTTATCTTTTTAAAGCTTAACAATATTTTTACATACTAATTTAAGTGGCGCTACAGTCCGGAATGAGTCTGGGCCTCAACCAACATGCCTCTTCAGTTAGCCCAGTCCTTAACTAACTGCCTCCAGTTGCGAAATTCTAGTTAGTTGAGATCGATTTCTACTTGTGCGAGCCACTTAAGGCGAGGTCTTTTTCTACTGCTTCGACGTTTAGCTGGGAATCAAAGACTCTGCAATCCGGATTTTTGAATAGGGGTATGTCGCTGTATAGCTCGTATAGTTCGTAGTTGAATCTTCTTCTCCATAGCCCGTTTCGCTCAAAATAACTAACGATTCTTGAGCCGCTTTTGATACGGTCCATGCTTTAGAACCGCCCAGCAGGACTAGAATGATCAGGTTCTTGAATATATATGATCTAATTAGCAGTTCGAACAAGGGCTTTACTACTAAATTGCCTTCATAGCCTGAAGAAATAGCGGTTGTCAAGAGTAATACTTGTCTGAGCTAATAGCGGTGCCGAAGTAGTCAAAGTCCGGTATATATAGACTTGGTCTTACCCTTTTTTACTGCTAAACCCATTTTTTCCGCTTCCTTCTAGATAATATATTATATATAGATGTCACATTTTTTCATCCTCTTTTTGCCCAGCCCGTCCCATCGCATTTACTGGATGGCAGTTATGTCTTTGGACTTCCGCTAGTTGTTCGCCTGTACCTCTATTATTTAATGTTCCCACATTCCAGGTGCAGATACATAGGTCGTTGTCTTTTTTTCCATTTATCATGGTCGTCAAAAATACAAGCAGCCCTTTACGTGGCTCTTGATTACTTTGTAACAACGTGACGTGGTAGTTAAGCCATTCTGTCCAGGCTTTTTATAGTGTTGCTATATTTTGTACCACTTTGAGATAAAATTGGCACAATTGATGTGAAGTCACAACGAATGGGCATTGCCAAGTTGATGGCGCCAATCAGAGTTTGCATTTGTTTAACAGCATCCAACCATTTATATTGGGTTAGATTAAAATGGCAGCAATGGCTGTTCACCAGCATACTTAGGCAACATTTTCTCCATTGTGGTATTTTTTCGGAGGTATCCCTGATCTATTCATTTAAGAAAAATCCTGAAAGCAGCCTTGCCCAGTTAGGAACTGGCTATGATAGTTATCTAGCTACTTTCCCGTTCAATATCCGATATAGGTATATGGGTCCAACTTCCCTTTGAAGACTGGTTTCTTCTCTCCTCACATACCCTAAACTCTAAAGCCTTACCGCTTTTCTTCCAGCTTAATATCTTTGGAGTTTGCATCGTAGATCATATGTGTAGGTCACTGGCAATAACATCTACTGTTAGTTTTTTCGCGTTTGCAGATATAAAATAAGCTGACCCAGACTGAAAGACTTAGTCTTTTTTGTTGTGTTTATCGTATAATATTTATCACTATCCCTAACAATGCTATGCTTACAGGAGTTGCTATGTCATACACCTTCTCAATGTTGGAATACACTGGTTTCCTATATTCAATTCCGGCTTAAAAGCATTCTGATAGAAGTCAGGTTGTTGGTAAATGGCTACAGGCTTATATATACATATTACGGCAGACAGAATCTAATTTGATGTTCGATAGGAATTAAGGAAATGATGCTGGCGTTCCGGCAACATGTCAAATCTCTGTAACGTAAAATATAAGAAACTATTTAGTCAAAAAAAAATTGTCCGATGTAAAAGATACCAAAAAAAATATATTGGCGCTTTACCTATTTAAAAACGGATCTGTGTCGAACACCATATCGCTCAAATCAAAAAAACTCTAGCATCACTTAATATTTTTAGGCGCTTTAAAATAATGACAGATCTACCAACAAAAAAATTGCCAAATCATAAGCAAGTCCTTATCGCAAGCAAGGCAAGCCACGCGTCCCGATCAACTTTATGAGTTCCGGGTTATAAGGTCCAGAATCTCTAAGTTACTTAGCACAACTACTAACCGAGGTCAGTGATCAGCAGTCGCACCAAGAAACTTTTCCAACTTCATGAATCCACAATTAGGTTAGGTTAGAGTGACTGCCAGAGAGTTCGCCAGCACACTTGGACCATTTTTTGGTCTATTATGATACCACGTGGATATTGTCCATTCTCCTTGTTACCTGTGAGATAACCATTCTGAGCTATTAATGAAATAGGGGAAACTTCTCACTTCCGTTTTTGTAATCGCTGAGATTTTGGAAGCATAAAGTTCCAAGATGAAGCTTCCCTTTGTTTGTTAGGGCCGGGCAGTTACAATGGAGAAGTCGCCTTTCTGCGTGCCTGCCTATTAAACAGTTTCCAGTGACACTATGGTGGCGCTAAAGTATGGTCTATCGAGCGAAATCAGTCCCTTGGATTTTCTTAAATCCAGCTTTTGACAAATTTGTTTGGTGATTTGACACGTCGTGCCAAGCCTCTATCTATCTGATATTTGATTTGCTGTTAGCATGTTGCGCTAGTAATCTTTTGCATGTAGCGATAGGAATACCAAGTGCACCCGTGTTAGGTACAACAGGTAATTTAGTTTCATATCTGACGAGTTTATCAGCCTTACAGTTCCCTCGAATGTCAATATACCCAGGCACTCAGTAAAGGCAAATGTTTAAACTGCTTTGACATCTCTTGCAGAAATGAGCGGCAATCTAGGGTTGTCTTTGTATATGATGAGACGGATTCCAGGGCGGCTTGGCGGTCCGATAAAATGATAATATTCTTGGCAGATATTACATTCTCTATATGACAAGATAAGGCTTCTTTGGTCGCCATGAGTTCCGCCTGGAATACCCTGTAATGATCAGGAAGACGGAAATATAGGCTGAGGTTTAGCCTATCAGCACCCACTCCGTCATTTGTTTTAGAGCCATCAGTCTAAAAACGGATCCAGTCATTTTGCACAGGTTCCGATAACGATTTGTCTGGGATTGTGACCTGGTCAAAGTTTAACTTGGTAAGGGTGTAATCGGTGTTTTCAGGAATTTTTATATGTTCGTTTAGAATTCTTGAGTGGCCAGTTTGTATATTGGACCACTGTTGGATGGCTTCACGACGTATGGCTGAGTTAGCTGCCATTTTCTTTCCGAAAATATCTAAAATACATACTAACCCCCGTATAAATAAATACTGATTACCTAATCAGTGACTAACTTTTGACATATATGCGAGTATAGTTGGTTTTGGTCTTGTGTTCAAATAGAATTAAGAGTCATACCCGCCGTATAATTCGTTCTTACTGCAATTTTCAGTAGTCACTTAACATATGGACATCCGCAGAATACTTCAGTAATGAACGACAGAAACCTAGCTTTGTGGCGGCTTCCTCAAAGAAAGAACCTGCATTCAGCTAGTGATTCTGATTCGATCTATATCCTTTAAGGTATATCTAGCTAAATTATTTCTCTATGTTACAAACTATGCATCAAAACTAATGTGCCCCTGTGGGATAGAGAATAAACGTGTCTGCCAAAGAAGTCAAGCAAAAGCAAGAGTCCTAAATTTAAACACATTCTCCATAAATAAATCTCCCAATTTTAACCAACTAACTTTTCATAAAAAATGCCTCAAGGTAAGCATAAAGCTACACAATTTCAGCACGACCACAGGAATTTTGTTACATTCTTCTGAAACTCATACGTATCTGAAACCTTCATCAATGCCTAGTGCAGGATTTTGTTGTTGAAGTACTCATCTCACGACCTGATATTACTCTTTCATTTTTGGAAATGTAATGCCCAAAGGGGCTTATCGATCCGTCCAAATTTAGCCATGCAAGAGATATAGTGCCTCATTGCATATTAATCAGCTTTTGCTGGTGTGCACAACTTTCAGTTCGCTAAAATTGAAAATTCTGTAAAGGGATGCGAAATAAGGGCGGATGTCTGGTAGGTAATTTGTATACTCGTTTGAAGGAAGCAAGTATACAAAATACGGTTACATGCACCACAAGGAGTGATTACACACTGGGAGGTTGTGATGGTTAAAGTTTTACAAACCCCAAAAAAACCGACATGTCACGGGTAAAGTTTGAACAGACCTGATTAACTTTTCTCCTTAAATGCTTTCATCTGTTGCTAATGCGTATGTCTGAACAGAATCAGACAATGGGTGTTTGGGCTTTTGATGTTTTTAGGAAGTCGTTAACATTATTTTGAGGAGGCGTCTTTCTGCCGAGAATGATTGTTGCCGTTAAGCTTGTGGTTCACCTGCCGACTGCAGGTTTGAAAAGATACTTTGTTGTAGCATTAGGAACTTGAAACTTATGGGGATGTTATGCCTTGCGGGAATAAGTGTTTTCGTATTTATGAAACTCGGTCGAGCAGAATAATAATTAATATCCACAGATAAAAAACATCAGAGAATTTCCGGGCTTTGAAGTGGTGTTAGGTGTGAGCGAGTAGTGATTTAAGTTAAGGCGGTGTATATAGGGAAGGGTTAATTTTATAATTAAGAAGTTGGTTAAAACCAATATAATTAGTGATGACAAATGGATGGCCTTTATGTTGTTACAGTGACCTAGTAGTGCGCGAGTTCAAATTCCGAAAAGTGAAAACATTTACGTTTTTTCCACTGCTCCACTTCTTTCGAAAGTAGGACAAATACCCAATTGTAACATCACATAACATGACAGGTGTAGCTTCTTCAATCTGCCGTTCCAACTCAGCGTTACACAGGAGGTCCTCCTCTTTGTAACAATAACTTCGCAAATACAAAAAAAGCTATGTATGAGGCCCTGTATGAGACCCTGTATATGCCGAAATGGTGCGAAAAATATAAATAATTTTGGTAAAACTCTCCGGAAAAGTCGGGACTTTGAAAAAATCGAAAATTGATTTTTTGTATGGAGTTATTCCGAAATGAATGGCTTTTCGAATGGAAAAATAGAAAATTCACTCGGAAAATTCCGGAAGAACGCAAAAAATTTAATATTTTTTTCAACAAAATTTTTACTGATTTCGATTCCATTCAAATAAATCACATTGAAAATTGAACTATCTTTGTTTTATTATCACTTTGGGGCTTAACTGAAGGCGTTAAACTGGGGCGAGACGAAGTTCTCAGGGTCCGCAAGTTATTGTATAGTTTTAGACTATGGAGATGTTCAATGCTCCCCTCCATCCAGACTTGGTTGATGGTTTGGTCCATGTATACACATCTATTGCAACACCTACGCTTTTGAACAGTTCTGCTGGTTATCCGTCAGAACCGGATGCCTTGTAGTTCTTCAGTTTTTTGTATGGTCGGACTGGACAGTTGGCCTGGTATACGTATGGCTTCTGTGATCAGTAAGAATGCCATCCACTGTACTTTTGTGAGGAATGTTTTTCATGGCATTCCACCATCAACTGTGAAGAAAGTAAACTATCTACAGCGAATTCTCACGAAAGACTTGAAACTTCATGCTTACAAAGTTCAATTGACTCAAGAACTGAAGACTACCGACGAAGAGAGATCGTTGAATGGATTTTGGAACAACAAGTGAATGCTGATTTTTCGAACAAAATCATCTTCAGCTCATTTTCATCTTGATGGCTTCGTGAATCGTCAAAATTGTCGCATTTGGGGCTCAGAAAATATACTAGTAATTGTTGTTGAACAAATGGTGACTGCTTTGTGCGAATTTTCAGCTGGTCAGGCAATAACAATTAAGGGTGTTCGTTATCGCTTCACTTTAACCCAGATTTCAGTGCATAAATTACAAGATATGGATGTAACCAGCATGTGGTTTCAACAAGACGGTGGCACATCCCATATTTATAATCGTGTAATCGTGTTTTTCTGATCAGAATTGGCCAGATCCAGATCTTGCCATTTAAGGCCATTGGACTTTTTTTTGTTGTTTTTTAAAGTCGCAGGTCCATAAAAACAAGTCCATGACCACTCACGCCTTAATAGATGAAATTGGGCGGTATATTTATGGAAATCAGCCACATTTATACGAAACGGTCATAGAAAATGTCACAAAAGTGTACGTACTTGCCAGCAAAGCCATGACAACCATTTATCGGATGTGCTATTCCATGCATAACCCCAATCTGCTATGAAAGTTGCGCCTCGCAACTTTATAACTCAAATCAGATCCCAAAACCTATTTTGATGCATGGAAAATGGAAAAAGGTAAAACTGGTTCAGTGTTAAAGCATCGTGAGTCAATCTTTAATGATCATTCATAAAAGGTTTAACATCAAAATTTCTTTGTCAGTCATTTCATTCTTAACCAACTAAAGACATGACTCCTCTTCACAAAAAAAAATCCTATCTCATATCAGGTCACATCCCTTCATTTATCGCTTTATCATCAACCGACGACACCATTTACTGCACATTTGCGAACATAATCAGAAATGTGTACCTCCTTTGTGGGTGCAAACTTTGTAAACAAAACCAGGAAATTAATTTCCCCAGTATCCGTTATAGGGTTGCTAGATTTTATTTTGGAAGCCTTAAGCACTCCCATTGCTCCGTTTATGTAACCATCTGCAAACATATTTTTATGCACAGTTACCAAAGGATACAAGTTAATATTAAATGTTTTATAAGATTCCAGCCTTTTCCTGTGCACTGTGGTCATCAAATATTCACAAAGCTAAAAGTTTCTGAAAAGGTCCTTTTTGTGTGCAAACAACAGGGAAGACATTTTCTCATTTTCTTGGAAATGATGAGACAATCAACTGGTGTTTGATGACACCAACTACCTACCTTCGGTTAGAACAGTGTCCACTTGGGGTTAATCTTGACATTAAAGATTTGGATTTTTTTTTATTTCCCTAGACTCTGTCAGACGTGTGTGGTTCTATTGGAATTCTGCAGCTGAATAATGTGAACATGCCTAATTTGTTTGATGTACGCATCAGAATAAATTCAATTAGATTGCTTTCGCAGGACTTTTTAAAACCTTCCTATACAGCTAATGGGACCACAATGGAGGATAATTGATGTTAATGTTGTTTTATTGTCCTTGTTTATGGGTTTTTCTGTTATCCAGTATAATTACAAGGTCGTAGACGTAATACGTCCAAGACAAAACAAATAAAAAGCTGACAATAAAAATTATATTGTAATGCCCTAAGACTAATTTGACAGTATCTCAAGTACACCAAATTTCCGGCTACTATGTCCCATGTGTATTGGGGATTTAGGGCGAAACGGGTGGCAGCTTTTGTTCTCCTTAAAAAAAATTAATGACGATCACACCGTGGAGGGATGTCCAGCATTATAAGTGATGTTTCAATTGGAAATTAGAGGCATCATTTGAGGATGAAAGGATTGCTTCATCGGTATTCGATTTTGTAGCTTCCTAGGAAGTTCAAAACAATCCCTTTGTCCGTTCTGGATTCGCAGTAATTTTCTAAATTTTTTTTTCATTTTTGGGCACTGTAGCGCACAGAACTTTACCAATCCCGTGGAAGGATATGAATTTGTGCCAAATGAAAAGAGAAAGAATCTACGTTTGAGGCCCTTTTAATGCGACGTCTCTCGCATCGACATTGAGTATTATTACGACGTGCGCTGTCACCGCCTGACATACAATTCATTGTATTTGGATATCCCAATGGGATTTCCACGATCACATCAGTTTTTCTAAAGCCACTTGCTACTGTTATTATAAAATGCGGTGTCAATCCTGGACAACTCTTTTACATCAATCGTTTGATTGATATAATGTCATGAAAATGAATCCGTGAAAAGCATAAGCATCTGTATGGAGGTAGTATGCCGCCGTTCATCATTGGAAGCAGTGAGCTTTGGGGACAACATTGGTGGTTTTCCGTGCAGATTTTGGAATAGAGGGTATGTCATTCGAGTGCCACCCTTTCCATTGTTTTATTGGTGCCTTAAATTGTTGTACTCTTTGAACGTTGATGGCCATTTTGGCAGCTGCCGTTAAACACGTGGACAGTTCATAATAAACTTTCCAGGTCGTTTACAGACATTACCTTATTCATCGATTAGTATAGGATAGTGTTTATATTTGACCGTCTGCTTAAACACCCAGGTTGCTTTATCTTTGGGGGGAAAAAGACACCTTTGTGATATTTCCACCTACAACTACTGACCTGCGATGCATACAAAGATAATTGTCATTAGTGATCTTCGAATGACAGGAAACCTGACTTAACGATTTTCAGCAGTGTGCCGAAGATCAAAATAGATGGCTGGGTACAACTTACTCAATGGCTATACTATTTTTTAATATTTGCAACAACATCCGAATGGTTAGAATGATGGGACTAAACGCCAACAGCTCACCAAAAGTATTCTGCAAAAACATATGAGAAGGCTACTATCCGCTGTGCGAATCGTTGAATATCCTATCCCTTCCTTTGCTAATTATAAATTTCCCCAAAAAGTGGGCATTGCTAAAAACTGAATGCATCTTTTTTCAGACGGTATATCTAAATATTTTATGGTTCGACATAAAACGATGTTATGCTATGGATATACTATGGGATAGGCTTTACAAATGGTTTTCTTTTTAGAACAACGACCCCCAAAAACTGGAGGTGAGTTAATGCATAAAAATCGGTGACATATACAGACAGACGGTCGGACGACGGACAGACAGACATGGCTAATTCGACTCAGGTAGCGATTCGGAGTCGATATATATCCTTTAAGGTGTATCTAGATAAATTATTTCTCAATGGTACAATGTATCGAGATTAATATACCCCTATGGGATAGGGTATAATGACAATATGATGGACGATGGTATTAAGGGTTGAGTTTTAGATTAACTGATTACGTAAAAACTTCCATTAGTAGAGAGTATTGCCATCCAGAATATATGATGGAAATAAAATGAACAACTGTAACATTTACTCCATTCAGTGTTATTGTGGTCAGAATCAGCGACTATTCGGATGCTGGCCAAAAATATTGTGCCTTGAAGAACAAACTACAAGAGTGTATTGTGAGAATTCAAGCAAATTCCGAAATTTCCCACAAAGGCATTATATTCTCAATGGAACAAGCATCCATAACGATCATAAAGCTAGGCAACAAGTTGTCTCCTATAACTGCAGTATTTTTACGCACGTATTAATTCTAAATATGTAATGCGTAGAACTTAAATCTTTGTTGTGGAAATTAAACCAAAGATTTCAGGTACAAATGCGTTTTTCTACAAGATGTTCGAATTAAATCTATTTAAACATAACTAATGTTTAAAATTTAACAGAACTTCAGAAAAAGTGTTTACATATCAACATAAAATTTGTAAAATTAAGATTAGACTTTATCTGCGCGATTTTGCCTTAAGAAAAATTAAAATTTGTGCAGAGATTCAATATTTAATGCTTACAATATAACAATATTATACGTTAATTGACTATCGAAACTATACATACGTTTTTGTGAAATACGCAATCACATATGCACATATACACACATGCACAAACAATTTTTTTTAAACAAAGGGATATCAAAAGGTGACTGTTATAGCCGATCACGACAATGAACTCGCAGATACAGGATGACTTGACGATGCATCGTCACAATAAGATTGCAAATGTACACATAAAATGTGTGATCTACATTACATTGCCATATGTCACATGTTCAGTTTGACAATGTTCAAACAGAATGTCTCTACAAATATGTGCACCCTTTCATTTTTGGAATGCTACGTAGTTACATCTATGTGTATCCTATCCAGTAACAGCTGATGTGTTTACAATGTTTGAATTGTGAACCTAACTCTGTGTATTTGCATTTCTTCCTTATGTTCATTTCATCAAGACGATCGTGCTAACTTTTATCTTCACACAGTAAATGTCAGCATTTGTTTATTCATAAATCTAGTGTTTAAACAAGGTTAGATTATTACTGAGCAATAGTTGTTGAAACGTACAAAAATGATGAGAATGTGCAGAAAATATTTTTAATATCTAACATAATGTGCTTGAATTTTTTTTAATCATTTGTCATGTATATAAAAACCTAATTTGCCATATTCTCCACCCACCCTATAATATATGCCATAGAAAAACGTCGTTTTTTGTCGAGTCATAAAGATTTTGATAAACTTTCTTAACAATATGTTGTGGCTATGTTATATTCTATATTCATCCCCATTCAGTTTTTAGCCACGATCACTTTTAAGGGACATTTTCACTAAAAAAGATAAAAATGCTCCGATTATATTGATAGGAACATTTGGAACATAGAATAAAGAAATTTCATATATTAGCTCTTTGTTCGTGGATTCAGTAGAGGAATAAATATTTTCAAAATCTGCCCAATCCCATCAAAATTGGTAAAAAAGTGGGGGTTAGAGTGGACCGATTTTAAAAATGTTTACATTTGTTCTGCACGGTAAACAAGGTATTTCGGTCCTAGTTGTTGCCTAATTGTTAATGGTAATGCTGTACGATATTACTAGGAGCTTATCGGATTCACACCTATTCCAATAAAATTCATAAAACCGGTGGTTTGGTCTTTCACTTATATTAAGGCTAGAACCCAAAGATTGTATTGGCTGGAGCATAAATATTCATTTGCGTGATGTGACCGAGCCAATGTAGTAGACGTGTTTTTACCTTTCGTAAAATATTTCATGAAGTTCACGGTTGGATCTTCTCCTACATTCGCCTTACTCGCATACAGGACTAGAAATTCGACGAAGAGTTTTTGTTCCAAAGTGGCTAAAATTTTGTCCGCTTTCATCCTTTTTGTTCAGCACTCGGAATCGTCAAGTAGAACAGATAGGCTTTGGGTCCAGTAAAATAAACATTTGGACTTTCGAGTTAAGAGTTTTGATCTCAGTACGGTTTAACACTGTCCGTCTTCGTCGTAACACTAAGGTGTCATTCGTGGGGTTAATATTGACTCTGCGTTAGATGAACTATTGTCCACTTTAACTAAAAGACTAACGAGTATCGCCTGTTCATTAAATTGTAGATACTAGAAAAAATTAGCACCCTGGTATTTTTATCCGAAAAAAAAACATGAACACAAGCGCTTAATATGATCAAAAAAGAATCCCTAAACGCATGACTTACAACTTTTTATTTAGAGTTTTTCGAAACGCAATTATTTACTATCAACTACGAAACTATGTGCAATAATTTTTATCGTAAACCACACATTTGCGATAACAGTTTAGGAACCTTTTCAAAAAACTTAACGAAGACTGTTGCAATTGCAATTCCTAATCAAACAGGTGGAAGTAGGCAGTCATCTTTTCTCTCCATCTTTCTTCTCCTAAAGCTCTATGATGTAAAAGCTTTTAAAGTCACCATGCCTATCAACTCTCTAGAGTATTTCCCTCGTTGTTTTGAAGCCAGTTTGTAACTTGCCACCATTGGTGATACAGAGAAATATTTTTTCTGTAAACAGTTGAATGTTTCTTACATTTTCGTATTGTACCTCGAGTTAATTTATGTTCATATTAAATATTTTAAAATGAAGGGAAAGGCTTTATTTCATTAGTTGTTGACAAACAAATAATTCTAACTTCAACCTCAAATAGATCCTTAAGGCAATAATTTTTAACCTCAAATATTAGGCAATCATTTTCAAGTTCTTAAAAGTACAAAACAATCATCAATTAAATTAGATAGACCTTCTGTTATTACGTCGATCGATATGCTTACAAGTACTTGCAGGTCCTAGTCCTATAACTCTGGCACAGTTTTATTCCCTGCCCTAACCATAGCGATAATTCGTGCAGGCAATAAATAAACAAGGTAACAGCCAAACACCCATAGACATAAACTCGAATGACGGACAGTTTGGATAAACAGAAGCGAGGAAGATATCAAATCAAATTGAGTTGTTTACTCGTAACTGTCGAAGTCCTTTTTTCGCAGTTTACATCCACGAAAATGTGGGGTTTGGTAGGTGGTCTTAGACATCACCACCACTAAGCGTAGTTCCACCCACTCGCTATGGAGAGCCTTGAACGCACAAGCTGTTTAGGGTGGAGGTGAATGACTTTTTTGTAAGTGCACTAAACCTTAAAGCTTGAGTGGATTAGGGAGGAAAAATTACTTAGGCGGATGTCGAATTTTAAGGCATGAAGGTGTAGTTAATCATTGATGGGGTTAAGTTAGTTAGGGCAATGATAAGGCTTTGCACTTATTATATAATGGGACAAAAAGGGTAGTTTTAACATGCGTTTTAACAGGATGGTACTTGTCAATGATGGTAGAAATTCCTGCAATGATAAAAATGTATTATGGCTTAAATCCCAAAAAAATTTTGACATTTTTCATAACTATTTTGGGAATTTTTTCAGTGAAAACCTCTACCATCATTGTGTAACTTTATAAGATTTGTCTAATAGAACCAATATATTTTCAATTTTTAGGCACTTACTCTAACAGTCTGTTTACAATGAAAACTATACTTAAGGCTCTCAAATCTGCGCTTTATGATGACACCAGAGTTGTCATCGTTAACTTTAGATATTTTCCTATCATGGTTCGAGACATTTTTTTAAGCCTTGCTAATGCTGGTTTACATGCTGGTTTACATCCGAAAAACATGAAGTCACGTTAAAGTGATTTTCATACTCAAGGTTGGATAAATATTTCATCTAACTCCAAGCAACCTTAAGACGAATAAACTTCGAAAAAGTACTACACTGTAACTACTAACTAAATACTATCAAATGCACGCAAAAACATAGTCACCACGGTTTAGATTAAAATTAAAGCCCTGAAAATCGGTGACGTACAGACGGACGACTGACATACGGAAGGACAGACAGGAATGGCAAAATCGAATAAGCTAGAAATTTCCAAATTATTTCTCAATGTATCAACACTAATATAACCCTATTCGATAGGGTATAAAAAAGTTAATTAAAATGTAGTTTGGCATTTTTAGGTAGTTATTGTTTATTTTAAGGGATAGTAAAACTGCAGAGCTCTTTTCGGCTATATTAATTCCATGTAAATCCTTGTGGAGTAATTTTGGAGTAAACTGCATTCACGGGGTACAACTTATATGACATAATGGTATTACGTCGCAAGTCACCAAACAGGTCAACGATGTAGCTAAAGCAGCCTAAGAATGTGCACGCAACAAAACATGGTCTACATCTAAATAACCTCAGCTTGAACTGCATAAGCGACGAACATGAGGAGTCATCTCATTACCTTCATCTTACCTGGCCGTTCCTCTTAGGTAAAAATAAGCTCCACTTAGACTATTCTCTCGGAAACCCCAACTCAACATTATTACATCCTTCTGTCCATACGTTACCAGTTTTTGGGCCCTAATTTTGACCTAGAATGTTGAAAAAGGGTAAAAGTTCTCTTTGTTGGTTCCAGCAGAACAAGTGTAAAAAAACTTTTTTTGTCAAAACGTGTTGTATTAAAAAACGATTTTTGGCATTGAAAAAATAACGAAAAAGTGTTGATGCAAATACTACGAAAATAATGGACGATGCATTTCGTTTACATATCATTTTAACCCACGCCCACTTTTTGGTAGCGTTTATCTAATAATCTATTTGTATACCCTTCCCCATAGAATATGCAATTTAAAAAGGTTGTTTTTGAGCAATAAATTGTGAAAATATCATTTTCTATGTATTATCCCCATAAAGTATAGCCACGATAATTATCGATTCGCAGAGCGGATTGTAGCCTTCTCGTGTCTTTTTTACTCTTAGCGATTTTATTGACGAAACCTACCATATAAAAATTACACATTACGACAATATTTTCGATAATGGCTCTAACGGTTTTGATTTAACTTAACATATACTGTAAATACAGTACCCGAAAAAATCTGGGTACCCGAAAAAATCTATTACAACGGATTTTTAGATTTAGGCCATATATAGAACACTGTGAGTTGCTTGCAGACTCTTCGGTCAAAATCAATGAAATTGAATATCTGTGTTACTACATATAGATATTGTTTGTAACCAATCTATATAATTACAAAATCCACAATTTGGCGCCAATAGTTCCTAACGTGTTTGGCCGTTTTGCCCAATAACGCAAAATTATTACAATTCACACGGACCCCGATTTCTTCAATTTTTGAAATAAAAGCTCTTATTTTCACAATTCCATATTATTTACAAATTTTTAAAGTCAAGTTCTCTTATGGTGTGCATTTATATTACGCCACCTAACTGTGAAAGAGAAAGTTTCGTACGAATCACTTGTTTAGCCACCACTCTTTTAATATATGATGCTAATGATAAGAAAAAACACAGATATAAAAGAGAAAAAAAACGTCCCTTTTACTTCTCTAAAGCCGTTGCTTAAACTGGATTCATTTATGTCAGACCTGACTAGATCGTCCTTCCTGTTAATATTCATAAGGCATTTGAAGTTAATGAGCACAACTCATTCGTAATGACGCCTTTGTGACATTTACAATCGACATGCGATGCATACAATCACATCAACATTCAATTTTCAGTTAAATTCATCTCTTGTTGACAATGACGTGTCCCATATTGTGTCAAAGACCTTTTGTGATAAATGTCCTTCCATTCTTACGTATCCACGTCTTTTGTATTGTTGCATTTTATTAAGTTCTTCGATATATGATTTATAGAACACCAACAGTTTAGCAGTTCCGAGAACGGCTAGTGTCACATAATTGAGAGATTTTTCCACTCGACCAAGTGCAAAATTCACACAATACGTGAGAGCACAAAATGTGACAGCGTGTTATGTCATGGTAATGGGCGACGCTCCACTGCATTGTGTGCAGGATGTTACACGCTGTGGGTGGATTTAATAATGTGTTTGTATAGGTCTTAACTTTTATACAAAACGTTATTTAATTCTGTAGTAAATTGAATGAATCCGCTTAAAAAAATCGCTAAATATATGAGGAGTAGCGTTTAATGACAGCTCATTGAAATATTTATGTTTTGCAATTTAATCACATTAGTTGTAGTTATTTGTTTACACTAAATGATTAAATGATACATTCAATTAGTAGGGTATGTATTTTTTAACCAAGCCATTGAAGTATTAAAAAGGATATTTTTTAGAGGTGCATTTTAAACTGGCAACACTTTTTCTACAGACTGCCCATTTGACAGTTGAAAGTTTATTTTTTGTGATTACGATTTGCCATTTTACGATGAATAGATTTACGCTAGTAAAACGCGTGCAAATTGTGTAAACTTATTTGCAAAACCATACTTCACTCAATTTATCATGCGCTAGTCAATGTCAATTACACGGTCGACACAATCGTCCATCTGAGCATAAAAAATCGTTTTCGCAGCACGTAAACACGTACAACTACATAGAGTGCGCATCTCAAACAACGAAAAATTACTATGTGGGGTACTGATATTGATACCCCAGTGTTCACATTGCATGCCAGCATCAAGCAACATCAAAGCCGATGCATACGAACGACGAAAATTCCCCTTCTCACTTACTGCCCGAGTCTGAAACGGCTACAAAATTTTTAGCTGTGATGCGTACTCTATGTAGTTCTATACCTCTTTGATAATACGCATCCCCAAGTTGACAAACAATGCGAACAGAAAAAGTTATGATCGTTGTGGAGCGCAGTGTTGAGGAGAATCCGAATTAGTCGATTCGTTATCGTGCACATCAATTGGACCTATACCCATTCACTTTGCGGCAGATTTTACGGACTTATCATGGCTTAAAAGCTCATAAAGCGCGAAACCATTATATGCGTTTAAGGTTCGGTGAATAGACCGAAAACATACAATGATTCAGCTTGATCCTCATTTCCAACGCAAAATGTTGTTCTCCAATGAAGATATGTAAACAAGCAAAATTACCGAATTTGGAGTGGAGAAAACCCAGAAGCCTTTGTCGAGACGCCCTTACAACCATTATGGGCTTTATGGGCTGGTGAAATCATCGGCCCATATTTCTTTAAAAACGATGCCAGTCAGAAAGTTACCTTTAATGGAAAACGCTATAGAAACATGATTTCTGACTTCTTCGATCCTCAGTTGAATGGCGTGACAGAGTTTGGTTTCAACAAGATGGCGCAATTTGCCACACAGTGACATTGCATGTCAACATGGACGTTATGGTTTCCACAAACAGATAAATAAAGTGTTTACTGTCATAGTGACACAATACTTTTGGCAAGCTTTTTGATAAATAATAATATTATTATTCTGGTTTATATCCTCGCATATCCTTCACCAACATAAACACACACATCTCAAACTATCTCTGGAGTGACTTTGAATCGATGCACTTAGTATTTTGGCGTGTCAGCATTCAGCATTCAGCTCTCAGCCAATCCGCCGCTTGTATGTTAAAATGGCCGTCACCTATCCTAACAGTAAAGTGAATAACATATTTGTCTAATGGAACGAAAATTTCATTCAAAACAACTCCGCAATCGATTAAAATTCAGTTCACGTTTGAGGACTCTATGTTGGTTTTCTCTGTTTATACTCTCTGTTACGAGGCTGGTCCTGGATGCTGGGATGCATTCAGAAATATAAGCCGTAGTATGCGTTACGTAAACAGTCACGTGCAGGCACATAAATTTCATCTGTGGTCTTGTTGTTGCGTCCGCATATTTTGACGAAGGTAACTTTATAACCATATATGCGATGTCAAGGAGTGCCTATCAGACTTATCGTGGAATTGAATTTCACGAGGTTGAAAGGTGAAAACTTAAATTCGAGAGCGCTCATACTTTTACTTTATGGTATTTTGAAGAGCATGGAATTGCCATTTTGTTGCTTGGATGCTTACTTATTCAAATGCGAGGGTTGGGCAAAATCCTCATCTTTCAGTCCTTCTCGCGGGCGCCCACCTGAAAATGACTAATCAGCATGCCTGATTAGGGTCAGCCAAGGGTCCCACTTGGATATTGACCGTGCGCTGTAACACGTTGCAACGCACGATCAATCTACAAGCGGGAACCATAAGTTTGAGGTGGGAGAAAACCCTTAAACCCAAATCCAAGGTGGAACAGCAAACGCCGAAGGATGCATGGCTAAAAAGGGAGTTTTAAGCCGCTAGTTTGCGAATTTCGGATACCGGGCTACCTCCGATCTCAAGATAGCCTTCCTGTGGTTAGACGGGTAGACCACGGGCGACCAATAAATCCCGCCTACTCGTGGGAAAAATTGAAGTACCAAAAGTAAAAAACATAGAGAATGATGCCTCTACAAATGCATCAACAACTAGGGATGTTTCAGAACACCCTGTCGAAACCGACACGACACCTGCCAATCGGGAAGGGTCACAAATCAGTGATTTCGAGATGATGAGCCTAGAAGAGAAATTGTCTCATCTGAGCGACTCAGCCTCGGAATCAAGTACTGTATACAGCATCAGTATACTCTCGGATGAATTGCATCCGCAATATACAGAAGCGCCAGGGACCCCAGGCAAAACGGCTCAAACTGATTCCAAGCGTATCAGGTTCACGCCAGCGGAACAGCGTCGTTTCAACAGAGCGCTGAAACAGGGTAGCAGCATAGAGCAAGCCCGCATCTTTGCAAAAACAAAAGATGATGCCAAAGAAACCAAACGCATGAGATCTGAGGACAACACACCACCTCAGTCCAAAGCGAAGCGAGCTCGCACTGGGAAAACAACCTCTGACAGAACCACCTATAGAGATATAGCGAGCTATGTCAGATTGGGCGTCGTACCAGTCGATATCGATCGCAATCCTCTCACGAATGAACAAATGGTTCAGATACAAGAGAGGATTATGGACATCACGATCGAACTGCGCGACGGGGATGCAAAGCCAGCTTTCCGCGGGACAACTTTCAAAGCCGGATGGCTCTTGTTAGTATGTGCGGACATCACCACTTCAGAGTGGATGAAAACAAACTTCCTCAGACTAAAGGAGAAATGCGAGTTGGAAGTAATGCTTGTGGGAGAGGATGACTTTCCGAAACCACATATTGTCAGAGCTTTCTTCCCGCAGAGTACCGGTGTCACAAATGAGAGAATACTGGCAATACTAGACGGTCAAAACAGAGACCTAAATACGAGAACGTGGAGAGTTCTGCAAAGATCGGACGAGAAAGACATCGCCCACATGGTCTTTGCAATAAATGAGAGTGCGATGCGTAGGCTTGCGGAGCTAAAGGGGATGGTATCATACAGATTTGGCCAAATCAAGATCATCCTTAAAGGATCCGACAAGTCTGCAATTCAGACCCGAAAAAATAGTGTAAATGACACTGATAAAAAGAAAAAGTCGCCAGAAAAAACAAGCGCCAAACGCCCCTAGTACGAGCAACGTTAACATCAGCCAGCAACAGTTTAGACCAAAGCTAGCTGCGGAACGGGCGCGTGAACGGCAAAAACACGGACAGCGTAAAAACGGTCCGAGAGATAGACACGAAGGTCTTTCTCAACAGGGTATCGTACGCAGAAGAGGCGATAACAAGCCTTAAGGGTACGAAACCCTGAGCACGGTAGGAAGCGATGACCACCCTACTAAATGTGCTGCAGGCAAACCTGCACCGAGCTATAGGTGCCTCGGACACCTACAACCAAAGATGTGCCGAAGGGAACATCGCTCTAGGTTTAATCCAGGAGCCATGGGCAACAGAGGGTAAGATATTTGGTTTACAAAGTAAAACCAGAGAGCTCATCTTCGCCCGGGGAAATTTTAGACCAAGGGCAGCTCTTTTAGTTGCAAAAGATATAAAATTCTCTCCCATTCCAGGTTTCATTACCAAATATCTGGTGGCTGTCCTTTTAGAAAGACGCAACGGCCGAGAGCTACAAAAAATTGTATGCGCATCGGCGTACTTTGCTGGAGATGACGAAATACCACCTCGCCCAGTACAGGAACTTGTCCAGTACTGCCAGACCCAGCAACTACATCTTATCTTCGGCTGCGACGCCAACGCGCATAACACAATATGGGGCAGTCGAGATACAAACAAAAGAGGTGAGTCCTTATTAGAATACCTATATAGCAACAATTTAGTTATACTAAATAAGGGTAATAAACCCACGTTTAGAAACGTTTTAAGAGAAGAAGTTTTAGACCTTACCATCTCTTCTCCGTTTGTCCAAAACACCGTCGAAAATTGGCACGTTTCTGGTGAGGCATCTTTATCGGATCACATGCACATAAGTTTCCAATTAAGATGCAACACCGAGGATGCGCCGATTAAATACGACAACAAACTCACAAATTGGAGAACGTATCGAGAAAATCTATCGATTAAATGTGACATACTTCCAGAAAAACCTTCATGTGTAAGTGAAGCGGAAGTCGCACAATGTCAACTAAATGACATTATCATCTCATCTTTTACAAATAGCTGTAAGGTTAAACGCACTGTGGCAAAGAGGTGCACACCATGGTGGAACGATAACCTAGAAAGTTTCCGTAAAAGAGTAAGAAAACTTTTCAATAAAGCCAAACGCACCGGAAAGTGGGACCAATATAAATCTCTACTTACCCAATACAACATAGAGTTGCGAAAATCAAAAAGAGCGTCCTGGCGCAAATACTGTGAGGAACTCGAAGAGCTTCCGGCGGTGGCGCGTCTCCAGAGGGCACTCTCGAAAGATAAAACAAACTGCATGGGATTACTAGTCAAAGCTGACGGTAAAATCACATGCGACCGGGAAGAAACGTTGACCACTCTTCTTCAGGTACACTTTCCCGGCTCTACAATCACAAGTGAGTTTCATGAACACATGATAGATAACTCACCCCCTATAAACCTGAAAAGGATTAATAGTTTACCCGGCAAACTTTTTACTCCGGATAAGGTCAAATGGGCGATCAACTCATTTAAACCATACAAGGCACCAGGGACAGACGGAATCTTTCCTGCTCTTATACAAAAGGGCTTGGACTTTTTCCTACCCACTATGGTAGCCTTATTTAGGTTTAGTTTCAATTGGGGCTACATACCACAAACCTGGAGGGAGGTAAACGTGGTATTTATCCCCAAACCAGGCAAACCAATAGAACTACCTAAATCATACCGTCCAATAAGCTTAACATCGTTTTTCCTGAAAACAATGGAAAGAATACTTGACGTACACATTAGAGAGTGCTTAAATGAAAGCACTCCTCTGCACCCATGTCAATTCGCCTACCAAAAAGGTAAATCCACGGAAGGAGCACTTCTAAGTTTAACATCACAAATAAAAAGTGCATACGAAAACAAAGAAGTAGCTTTATGTGCCTTCCTAGACATAGAGGGCGCTTTTGACAACACTGGATATGACTCCATATCAAATGCTTTGACTCATAGAAGAATAGATCATCCCACCATCAAATGGATCAAAGCGATGCTTGAAAGTCGGAAAATAACTGCTTCATCAGCACAGACCTCAGTATCAGTAACAGCCGTTAAAGGCTGCCCTCAGGGAGGAGTACTCTCACCCCTACTATGGTCTCTGGTTATCGATAACCTACTTCAAGACCTAAGTAATGCAGGTTTCAATATAATTGGATACGCCGATGACCTAGTCATCATAATAAAGGGCAAAGAACCAAACGAAGTTACAACACGTTTGCAAAACGCCCTTAAGATAGTCATAGACTGGTGTAATAAAGAAAGTCTCTCTATAAACCCCAGCAAGGCTATCATCGTCCCTTTTACAAAAAGGAGGAAATTAAATCTTACCCAAATTTCAATAAATGGTACATACATTGAGTATTCCAACGAAGTAAAATATCTTGGAGTGATCCTCGATAAAAAACTAAGCTGGAACTCCCACATCAACAACAAAATTCAAAAAGCAACCAAAGCTTTCTGGGCTTGCCGAAGCATGTATGGTAAAACCTGGGGAATCTCTCCAAAGACCACACACTGGATCTACACGATCATGGTCAGGCCCATTATAACATACGCTTCAATAGTATGGTGGAACAAAGTCACCCAAAAAACAACTATAAATAAATTAAACAAGGTACAACGGCTTGCCTGTCTGGGCATTACCGGAGCTATGCGTACCTGTCCCACGGCGGCTATGGAAGCCATAATAGGACTAACACCTCTCCACATTTACATAAAAAAAGTGGCAATTCGCAGCTCAGCAAGTTTGACACAAGCGGAAGAATTAAACATTAGTGAACATCTAAAACTAATTGAACTTCTATCCGAACTTCCAGAACTTGACATGATCTGTGCGGTTACAGACCGCTTACCAAAGACACTATGCTTCGACAAAAGATTCTCAACGGAGATCACAACCAGAGAAGCATGGTGTAGCAACAACCCTCCAAACTGCCTAAACGGCCTAAAGTGGTATACGGATGGTTCTAAAATGGACTCAGGGGTAGGAGCTGGCATACATGGACCAAATAAAAACATCTCAATACCTATGGGAAAAAACCCTAGTGTATTCCAAGCTGAGCTCCATGCCATAAAAGAATGCGCAAACCTAATACACAACTCAGGTATTAAAGGCGTAAACATCCATATATTCACGGACAGTCAAGCAGCTATAAAAGCCCTTAGCTCACACATCATTGACTCCAAATCAGTACTACACTGCTTCAACTCCCTCCAAACACTCAGTTCCAGGAACAAGACCAAACTATGGTGGGTCCCCGGACATGAACTAGCCAGAAAAGGTTCCGAAACCCCCTTCATTGGACCTGAACCCTTCTGTGCAATCCCCAAATCAGCCATAAATCTAGTCATAAAAAACTGGGAACAAAACAGATGTGTTTCATACTGGGGAAACATCCCAGGCCTAAGACAGGCCAAAAGAGCTATTCAGCCCTTCAAATCAGATGCCGACAAGATACTAAATCTTCGCAGGCACGATATCAAAAACTTAGTAGGCTACCTAACTGGTCATCACGGTCTGCGATATCACCTAAATAAAATGCGTCTAGTCGACTCACCGGAGTGCAGACTATGTCTAGAAGAAGACGAAACAGCCGAGCATATCATATGTGAATGCCCGGCTCTTTACGGTATGAGAAGAGAATCTTTCTTCAGGGAATTCTTAAGTCCCGAAGAATTGAGGAAATCTTCGGCTGAAAGTATTATCAGCTACATTAGGAAAGTAGAAGCGCTACTAACCTAAAAAACATCTGACGGCAAGCACAATAGATCTTTTAGGTCGATGTGTATATTACTGCTTAGGCAGGTCAGAATTTAAAAAAAAAAAAAAAAAATATTCAAATGCGATTAGCCAGAAGCAAAAGCAACTAAAAATTAACTTAACCCTCTAACCGACAAATCTTTAAAAATGAAAAAAAAATAGTCGTTTAATTTTTTTTAGATTAATTATGGCCCAATAAACTCAAAAAAGTTATCAGAAAATAATTTCCACTTTTGGTTTAGAAGTTTTGGAAGAAATTGTGAAGAGTGCCTCAGGGCATTGTTGCGGGTTTAGTTTAAAAAAAATGGTAATTTATTTACAGTATTTTTTTATTGAAAAAATATGGAAATACATTTTATTTTCTACGATGATATTCTAAAAAACAGTTTTTGGAATTAGAGCAGCACAAATGAAGGTTGCATTTTGAGCAAACACACTGTGTTTGTGATTTTTTGCATAGTTTGCACCATCTTTTGCCACCTTCTTTACCTAACCAGATTGGAAAGTGGCCGATATTGTCGTATCGGACGTCATCAACTGGATGTTTTGCTCTTTCACCAACTTTTGAAGTTGCCGGTTGTGGATCATCCTTTGGTGTGCTTAAGCGTGATGAACGCGGTGTTGTTTGATTCGGTGTACTTGGTAAACTGCTTGGGCGACCAGCCGCACGTTTTTGTGTGAATGTCACAAGACCAGCAGCAATATCTTCGCGAAAATCAGGTAACTGAAGCAACTGTTGTTCTTCAGCTGAAACATTATTAGAATCACTGAGTTTTTCGCTTTGTATGCGTCGATATAAAATGTAGGCATTCGTCGTGGCCATATCGATGAAATGATAAAACAGTCTAGTCATCGCATCGCGTGTCTTTGCCCGAACATGGTAGCGGCCCATAAGACCGTCCATCAAATCTACACCACCCATATGTCTGTTATACTCTCGAATAATTTGTGGGCAATCCACTTCTACATATTTTTTAACTTTTCTGTCATACCTGGGTGCCTTTGCTACTTGTATGTTGGGATTTCTTCTGGCAAAAGGCTCAATTCCAACGTATGTTGAAGCCAATCGTACACACTTAGTGTCTTTCCATAACACATTGCTGATTTGAATTCCAAAGGCAGATCCGACGAATTCAGTTGAGAATCCTCTTGGCTTATTTTTAATTGAATTATCTGCAGGAAGCTTACAATTCGGAATTCGGTTGACTCGCATCGTGCCCAGACTGTATATTCCTCTTGCACGCAAATAGACTAACAATGGCAATGATGTATAAAAATTATCGAAATATATGATGTGGTGCATAAAGTTGGGTATTGTTTGTGACAAGCGCACAACAACATTTGATGTTGCACCAAGATCAGGTGTGCCTGGTAAAATAATGTTATCGCCTGCACCGTTATATATTTCAAAGCGGTAAGCAAATCCGAAAGAATCACATAAAACAAACAACTTGATTCCCCATTTGTGTGGCTTGTTTGGCATGTATTGGCGAAGATGATGTCTCATTTTTGTGCTGCACATTTGCTCGTCGACACACAAACGAGCATGTTTAGGTATAGAATCAAACCGTTTGTTAAGTTCGTCTGCCAAAACTCGTATGCGAAACAAAGAATCATAACCATGTTGTCCTTTCTTGGTTCGTTCACTTTCATCTCGGAACGATAAATTTTTTTTTATCATCTCAAATCGTTTTCGATTCATCGTGTTTTTAATCGGTGCGAACGCATTTTTGCCCCAGTAACTATCCAAATTTGGGTACCGGTAAACCGACATATAAAGCAGAATTCCAATGTAATGATATAGGTCATCAATGTCCACATTAAACTGGGTATTGATATTTTCGACAACAGCTGCTCTATTTGTTTCTGTAACAATCATGTTCATTATTTCCGTTGTAAAGAAATAGCAGAAAATTTCCATTGGTGTTTGTAGCTCTTTGAGTTCTGATGGCAGCGATGAATCTCCTCGAAAAGCTACTTCATTCACATGCAGTTTCATTGATTGCTTTCGCCATGTGATTCTTGAGAAATCTTTTGCATCCTTTGTAATTGAACTAATCCCTGCAAAAAAAATTATATATATTTATTTTTGAAAACAATTACTAAAGCTCTATTCTTCCCTGGACCAATGAAACCACCAGATGAGGGCACATTTGATGGACCAGCACTTTCCATCATTGGTAACGGAGAGCGGGCTCTTTTTATGGGTCTTTTGGCTGATGTACCCAATTCACCGGGTGGAATAGATGGTTCTGGTGTTGATACCGTTATTGAATTAATAACTGAAGGTGCTTCAAGTACATTTATATTGGAGGACATATCTAATCCATCGGCACTATACAAATCAATATTTTGCATATCTTGATCATCTTCTGGCCTGATGTCATCCGGCACGTACTTTGGATCATTATCTTCATCACCGCTACTGAAATAATCTTCCTCGTCAGTTACCACCGAATCTATAAACTCCTGCAGCTGTTCATCGGTCAAAATTGACAGTTTTATTCTTCTGCAGTCTCTAAATGCCATTTCTATAAATTTCTATGAAAGAAATAATAATGGCAAGATCAATCGATAAAATTACACCGGAACAGGCAACAGTGCCTTCAGGCACGCTATTGCATTGCATAAGCTGATCTTTGAACTTTCCTAAGAAGGTTGCACTCGGAGTCTGTTTCTAGAGCCGTCCACCACACTAAAACACCATACAGGAGTTAGGGTCTAATGATGTTCATGTAAAGCCAGAGAGATATGTGCATGCATAGCCCATTTCTTTCCGTTTGTTTTTTTGCATGTGTATAAAGCCACTGCCGCAAGTCTTCACTCAAACTACTAAGGATATCCTATATAAGACCCTGATCATCCCAGTCCTGCTCTACGGTGCTGAAGCATGGACCATATCAAAAATTGATGAAGAAATCCTTGCTCGATGCGAGAGGAAAATTCTTCGAAAAATCTCTGTCCCGCTTGCGTTGACGGGATTTGGAGACGAAGATTCAAGAACTATACCAGCTGTACTGTGACATGCCCCTAGTCAAAAAAAAAACTGCGCATTGGACGTTTAAGATGGCTAGAGCATGTAGAACGAACGGACACCAATACTCGGGCTCGCAGAGTATTCGATTCTCAGTCAGACGTCGGACGCAGTGAACGAAGACCTCGCCTTAAGTGGCCCGCGCAAGTAGAAACCGACCTCAACCAACTTGGAGTGCACAATTGGAGGCAATTAGCTAATTGGAATGGCATGTTGGTTGAGGCCCAGGTTAATTCAGAACAGTAGCGCCACCTTTACTATGTAAGTACTAAACGTAAACTAGTGGTTATGATGATTAGTAGCCATTTATTTATTTATTTATTTAACTACAGATACATTATTGATCACAGTTAATTTGAAATATTTCTATTTTAATTAATATCTATAAAATTAAATAACATATTATAGTTTATTAATTTAGTCTTTAGCTCGTGTGAGGATAAATTAAAATCAATTATATTTTTATACAGATAAAAATGCTTGCATAATAACGACAATGGTTCATTATTCAAATAATTTCTATTAGAGTTATTTATTTTTAACAAATTATAGTTACGACTTTCGTAAATTGGGACATTGATATGTAACAATGATAACAAATATGGCGAATTGATTTCACCAGTTAGAAGTTTGAAAACATATAATCCATTTGTTGACGACCTTCTATCAGCAAGTGTGTTTAGACCAATTAACATAAGACGTTGACGATATGGCGGTAAATGTACACGATTATTCCAATTCAGATGACGCAGCGCGAACAGCAAAAATTGTTTTTGGACAGATTCAATACGTGAAATATGACAGGCGTAATATGGGCACCATACTTGACATCCAAATTCCAACACAGAACGCACAAGACCAACATAAAGACTTTTCGTAACATATGGGTCATTAAGTTCTCTAGACCAACGCTTAATCATAGCTAAGCGGGAAGAGGCTTTATTTATAGTTGAGTTGATATGCAACTTAAAGTCCAGTTTAGGGTCAAAAATTACTCCGAGGTCAAGAAAATGATTCACTCTTTCAAGACATGCGCCACTAATAAAATAGTCAATTAGATGAAAACTTTTGGTCCTAGCAAAAGTCATAATTTTACATTTATTAGTGTTGAGTGAAAGATTATTATGATTGCACCATGATGATAAATTATTTAAATCTGCTTGTAGTTTTGTATGCTCGTTCATATTTTTGTAAGTTAAAGATATTTTTGCATCCTCAGCATACAAATGGACGTCACTGTATTTTATCACAGAAGGTAAATCATTTATGAACAGGAGAAACAAAAGAGGTCCCAGGTGGTAGCAGACCATGCAATAAGTAACAGCCAATTATAGAAAAACCCCTTAATCTTAACATGTATCGCACTCAGACATGGTCAGGTTGGACTGGATAGACATAATAGTAAAGTATAACTTAGATCACTCCATGTTGCAAGGCCATAAATTAAAAAGACCCCATCTGTCTTAAAACTGCACATGTTCAAAAGTTTCAACTTCGAAGTACTAGATTCTAATGCATGTTTGCTACGTGGAAGTAAAAAGATTTTTTTAAATATCCTTTAAACTTACCAGTAAGTTGCAGATATACATCACATTTAAAGTTATTTTATAGATTATTAATCCAAGTAGCGACTTCACAAAACCATTTTCATTTCATCTGTGAATTGCAGTATGGAATGAGCAGTTTTCGTAATTCCTATCCGACCTTGCAACCCATTTGAAACTGAAAGTGTCTACAATTTTAAGATAAATCTTTTAAATGCCAAAGGAAAAACTTTAACATTCGTGAAATGGTGCATGCAAACATGAACATAGCAGAGGAGCAACTTTGGCCAATTCAATCGCTCAACACATTCATCACAAAAGTTTGTGCCTTTGCACTAAGAAATTAATGCTTTCCTTAATTTCCCTAGAGTTGACGAAGAGTTCAAGTTTGCATAAGTGATTTGTTGGAGTCGGCATTAATGGGGGTGATAAAGTATTACTCAATGCATTTGCGTGGAGTTATACCGATACACGTATAACAATTATGTCCCCAGGATAAGGTTTTTATACTAAAGGTATAATTACATGACTGAGTTGGATTAATATGATTTATTATGAAAAAGTTAGACACATTGACTTTGTGAAGGGATGCTAACCACTTAGATATATATGTGTCCTTAATTTTATTCGTTTAAGTGTAAATAACTGCTGTTTTTTCGTGATAAGAAAGTAGGGTTGCCATTTGTCCCGATATGTTAGGACATGTCATCGTTATTAACAGTAGTTTCCCGACATCCTGACGATCTAAAAAATGTCCCGACAAATTCCAATAGCTTCGAAATTATTTGTGCGATATATCTGCAAAATGTATTTCCAAACACAAATGCGAGTAACATTTATTGTTGTGTATACGCTTTCCAAGTGTCATTTCAGTACACTGTATGCTCGCTATCTACACCTGAACGGAAGCAACAGCTATTATCAAGTAAATTTTGTACCTTATTCCTTATCTCAGTGTGTTTCGCATTTGGAATTTGTCTCATTTTATGGAATCGGCACCGATGTGAAAGAAGGTATACAAACAAAATTACTTAGACTGCAAGCATTACCGGATGAAACGTCAGGTACTATAACTTACTATTGTCTGAAATCGTTAAACGACCTAAATATTTCCTCTGCGAAGTTAGAGGCTTTCTGTGGTGATAATACGAATACAAATTTAGGTGGAGCTCAAAGAAGTTGGCAACGTGTTTTAAAAATTAAAGACCGAACTTAATAAAGAAATAAAAGGCGTGGGCTGTCCTGTCCATATATTGCCCAATTCAATATCATCAGTTGCAGGCACACTAGCGATTGATTGTGAAATAATTCTTACTAAAATTTTTAAATATTTCTCAATCTATACAGTCAGAACAGAGGGGCTAAAACTTTTTGCGAATTTGTAGATGTTTCATTCCAAACAGTATTATCTCATTCGCGTAACAGGTGGCTCTCCCTGATGCCACCCATCGCATCGATAGGATTTAAAAAAAGAGTAAGCCACTGAAGGAATTCTTTGAGAATTAGCAAAATGCACCGAATCTATTAACTTATTTTTTAGAAAGCACTTGGCGAAGGTATATTTTTCATTTAAACATTCCAGTCATTTTTTTCATAAGCAGACATTCAGGGTTAAAAAATCAGACACCACTATTATTGAGGTCAAGGAGCTTATTGATAATATGAGAGTCTAACATTTTTTGGGTGTTGACATGCTGGAAGTTTTTTTTCAATGTAAATTAAATTTTAACATGACTTGTGCAGAACTTTATAAATTCGGGCCAGTGCAAATCGCCAAAACGAGAGATGAGGCGACCCGGGAACGCGACTTCAGAATATCGGTTGTGGCTCGCGCAGTGTGTGCCGTTGCTCCGTCCTGTTGGAACCATATGTCCTCCAGTCCTAATTCGTCCAATTGCGGCAGAAAAAACTTGGTTAACATGGCCCTAAAGCGCGCACCGTCCACTGTTGCCTTTTGACCAGCGGCGTTCTCGAAAAAAAGGACCGATGACTCCCCCAGCGTGAAGAGCGCACCATGCAGTAATTTTGAGCGGGTGTAATGGCTCCTCGTGCATTACTCGTGGATTTTCGGTGCCCCAGAAGCGATTATTTTGCTTGTTCATGTACCCGCTCAGGTGGAAATGAGCCTCATCGCTCATTATGATTTTGGTGGAAAAATCTTCCACTTCGTCCTCGAGACTGAGAATGGCTTGGGTGTAGGTTACACGCGTAAGGCGGTCGACAGGACTGGACTTTGTACGGGAATATGCGCAAGTCTTTGATCAAAATTCGCCTTAGGGACGACCGGCTAATGGCGAGGCACGGCGTCTGGTCGATATTTCAAGCGACAGCTCGACATCCTCGGCAACAGCGGCGTTATTCTCGGCCCAACGGGCGCTCCGGGGCCGGTCACTCTTGGCAACGTCTCTTGTGGTCCCACACTCTTCAAGGTTGGAGGCCAAACGGCGCAGTGTTTGCCGAGTCAGTGTTGGACGGCCGGGGAATCGGTGACGAAATTCGCGCTGCGCCAACACTACAGACGAATTGTTACGCAAAAAAATAGACACGATTATTCCGCGTTCTTGAGGAGTGAATCGCTCCATGGGTTGTTCACTTGTATTCTACATCTGTCTAGTCCACAAATGTCAAAACAGATTTGACATTGGCGGCCATTTGCAAAAATAAGAGCATCTTCCAATAGAGTGATCTCATTTGGCCCACCTACAATCTACGGCGTTGAAGCATAGACCACAAGTGGATAAAAAAATTCATGGTCGATTAAAAGAAAATTATTCAAAGAATCTTCGTTTACGTTTGCGTTGGCGGGCTATTGAGACGAAGATTCAACCAAGAACTATACGATATGCACAGCGACATACTCCTAGTCAAAAAAAAACTTGGCAATGTACACCAATACTACGGCAGAGTCTTCGATTCACAGCCAGACATCGCGTCGGACGCAGTAGAGGAAGACGTCGTCTTGATTGGCGAGCATAAGTAGAAACTGACCTCAACCAATTTGGAGTGCGCAACTGGAGGCAGTTAGCTAAGGACCGGACTACTTGGAGATGAGTGTGGGTTGAGGCTCAAGTTCATTTCGGATTGTAGCGCCACTTAAGTATGTTAGGGATTCTGTTCACACCTTGTGTCAAAATTCTTGACAATAATTGCCACCATAATGATTTGTCAGATCATCACGAGAGGAGGGCCAGTGAAAAATCATTTAGGTGCTGCTACGGCTGGAAATCGAACCCAGACCTTTTGCGCGGCAATTCATCGCACTAACCATCGCGCCACTGAGCCCGTTCGGAAATAAGAAACATAAGAGTAGACTAAAACCGATGTGCCAATATCGAATATCCCCAAAAACGGGCGTATGGTTCAAAATGTTCTCCAAATAAATAAAAACATAACAATATCGCCTTAATAATTTATTTGAATATTTGAAAACTTCTCCAAAAACCTTTATCCGTATGAAATATGGATTGTGAAATTTCGGCACAGTCTAAGTGTACTGGATATAGCATGCCAAAGTTTTGTTTTGCTGATAACACTACTGAACCCTTATTAGGATAATGTCCACAAAAGTCTACATTGCGTTCAAATGACGTTTACAGAAGAAAAAAATAACTAGGGAATTAATTCCCAATTCCAAAAAAATGTTCTTTTCATGATTTTAAGACAAGGGGTAATTTATATAAATAAAAGCTTCTGGTGTTTTTTCTTTTCTTTTATTATTATTTGTTTTTTGTTAAAAACTTTTCTTACGTAAAAAAACTTAAAACAAACATTTTATTGTTTTTCAAATGCATTTAAATTCAATTGTATAGCCCTCATAAATATTTCAAAACTCTTGAAAGTTGACAGAAAAAACAACAACAAAAATTTGAAGGGAATATTATTTCGCCGTTATAATACAAACCATGTTTTTATTTCATTTTCAACGAACGAAAACATCGCTGAATACGAACTTAACCTGCATACTCTTTTCCCATGGCATCCATAATATGCCCCTGACATTGTCATTTCAAAAGGTTTGGGCTCTCTCGCGAATTCCCCATCCTTAGAGAACGAAAAAGTATACAATAGAATTGACTACCATGACATTTAATAGGAAAAACGTCCTATGATTCTAAAAAGATGAAAATTATTACCATAAGCTGTTAAACGTATTTTGGTTCCGTTTACGTCCAAAACTTCAATCCTCTTATATTTAAAAAAAAACTCATTAATTAGCATTATTGTGTAAAATTTCAAAGGCTCATAGCTTCATCAGCAGCCACGTGTCACACAAAAGAACGATTTCATAGGTTTCTCGATTCTTTGATTTTGAACTCCGAATGACAGGCTCATTATTATTATTTCCTGATGTGTACTATTTTATTCTCCGAATGGATAGGCAGCCCTTGGCAAATAATATTTAACGAAAAAGGACGAACGACGACACTGAAAGCGATTAATTAAATTCTTAGTTGTTGTGAAAAGGACGGACTCGACACTCCAGGCAATTCGATTTTCTTAAGAACTCAAAGAATTGATTGTTGCTTGCTGGTATGTTATGTATACCTACAGTGTTGACTCGTGGATGTGACATTGATATGTATTATTATTTTGTTATTACAAGCTTATTTGTGGAGGCCATAGTTGATATACGTCTCTAAATAATATAACCATTGATCAGATGAAAATGGAATTGAATTGATATATCTACAAATCACCCTGAAAATATTAATTAAAACTTTCTGTAAAGTGTGACAGCAGGTTTAGCGCTTTAATGAAATGTTGATACTTGTGCATCTGTCTTTTTCCCATTTCGTATAGGAATGGCATTTGACGCTTCAATATCAGCTGTTTGTATCTCAGGGGTACAGCTATTCATTTTAATACATAGTTAGCAATATAGAGAAATAATATGTCTGTTCCCTTACTTTTGCTGTAAAAATTAGTAGATTCTTAAATTTTGCGTTTGAGTAAAACTTAATAAACTTATTCGTTTCGTAAGACTTTTAAAGAATAAATTTCAAAACAAACGATTTTGAATACCAGCTGACAGTTTACTGATGTTTACAAACAGCATTTTCAGTAGTAAACTAATTTTACAGATTTTTATGGATCGAATTAGAAAAACCATTTCATGTAAATGGAACATATTAAGTCGTTTTTAAAGATACTTCCGTTATAACAAATGTGGGTGTCAATAGAGGTCCATATCAAAAAATAGAATGATCCAACACAGGAACAGGTACTAAAAAGTTTACATCACAGGCTTGCCTGGGTAGCTCAGTACAGGTGTCTCAAAAGATTATATTTAGTAGACCGATTAAAAAAATTATTGTTAATTATTAAAGTACACAATTTGGGAATTCTAATAGCTAATTACTATAGCTAACTGCCTCCAGTTGCAAACTCCAAGTCGGTTGAGGTCGGTTTCTACTTGTGCGCGTCACATAAAACGAGGTCTTCCTCTACTGCGTCACGTCTGTATGGCAATTGAAGACTCTGAGGGCCGGAGTATTGGTGTCCATTCGATCTAAATGCCCTAGCGATCTCAAACGTCCAAGGTTATTTTTTTTTTGACTAGGGGTATACAGCTATTCACCTCGTATTGCTCGTGGGACCGATGACAAAAGGGACCGATGATTTTTCGACGAATTTCCGAAGTTTCCCGTAGAAAGAGTAGTTAGGAAAAGTAATTCTTTTAATTTCTGACGAGATGTCGCTGCTGTATAGCGGAGCCGAGATAGACAAACTCCCGTACAACCTGAAAGTTATATCTATGGTGACATTCTTTCCAATTCATCGATATTGTATGTCCTTTCTTGTTAACCCACTTTTGGCGATTCCTTCTCTATACTAGCGAGCGTGGCAATGACATCACGTTGAGTCCGACCAATGATGTCAATATCGCCAGCGTATGCTTGTAGTTGTTCCGATTAATGGTGCTGGTGGTGACTAGAGAGTTTTGTACAATCTCCTGAAGAATGTTAAAAAAATATGTCGGTGAGGTCGTTTCCGACCCTTAAACGAGCAGCAGCGAGAATTTTTTATCGTCATCCTGCAGGGAAGGACGAGTTTGGGCGATATTCCAAAACCAGACATGGCTTCGTATAGTTCATCTATACCTACCACCTATCGATTGAATTTAAACCCGCATATGATAGGGTATGAATTCAATCGATAGGTAGTAGGTACCGATTTGGACTTCTTGGTTTTTTTCAGGATCTGCCGAAGTGTTAATATTTGATCAGTTACGGACTTTCCTGACCTAAGAAGATAAGGGCCGATAAGGCTATTGTTTAACGGTTTCTGGTGTTCAGATATGGTCTTGTAGGCGATGTTAAGTAGACTTCTCTCTGTAGTTGGCGTGGTTCAGAGGATTTCCTTTTTTGTGGATCGGGCAAACGATATTAAGGTTTTATTCATCAGACATACTTTCATTTGACCAGATTTAGCTTATGACTTGGTGGATGTTACTTACCAAATCATATTCATGGTATTTATAATGCTCGGGGAAGGCCCTAATCTTAATATCTACATTTTCTCCGTATTAATGTTTCTTTTTCAGTTAAAAAAAAAAAACTTTCGATGCAAAATCATTAGTAATAGAAATTTTAAAATTCCGTCTGTACCCCTTTTCAACCAACATCCACCATGTCTTCTCTGCCTAAGTCCAATGTAGTAACATCCTCTAGATGTAATGTCAGCGGTAGGTATTGGTCGACCCTTCTAGTAATTGCATAGTAGATACCCAAACTGCACCATTTCCAACGAGAGATCATTGATATGGAGTTCGCATGCTTTACTTTTTTATACCCTATCCCATAGGGGTATATTAGTTTTGACATTACGTTTGTGACATAGAGAAATAATTTCGATACATATTGTAGCCGAGTCGATTTCTTATTATTTCATTAAATCAAACTCTCTTTTTCAATTTTAATGCTGATCACTATATACATTTATTTATAATTTGATATAACAAACTGTAAAGGGCCAAACCCACCGAGCAACCGAAACCGAAACTTTGTTTTTCATTTTTTTTTAAACTGCTAATTACTTAAAATTTGATGTGTTTTTCAGTTAAAAATACTTCTTAAATAAAAGATATTAATAAACCACACTAATCTCATCTATTTTTATTTCTTAAAGTCTTTTTATTTTGATATAAAACGATTTTATTTTTTTTCCGTACCGACATTTTACTTTTTCATTTTGCAGTTTTGCAATTCATCGTACCGAAACTTGCAACTTTTTTTTTCATCGTTGTAATTTCTGTTTGCCGAAGTTCGCAGACGTCACTTTTTTTTTATAGATCCGCATTCTGAATTCTTTTTTCAGTTTCTGTGCTATGTTCGGTGGGAATGAAATGTCATAATTGAACAGAAAAATGAAAAAATAAAACGAAGTTTCGGTTTCGGTTGCTCGGTGGGTTTGGCCCTTAAGGAAGTTTTTTTTCAAAAAAACTTTTGATGCAAATACTTCCGTGATGATAAAATAAACATTTTGTCTATAGATCATTTTCACCTACGTCCACTTTTTGGGGGCGTTTTCTTACAAAAAACCATTTGTATACCCCATCCCAAGGCATAAGCAATAGCAATACGTTGTTTTTTTCGAAACACAAAAGGATTGATAAACTGTCTCAACAATATGTTGTGGCAATGTCATTTTCTGCATTTCTTCGCCATAAAGCCTACATTTTGAGGATATTAATTTTAAGGATGGGGTGGGATAGTGTATTCAACGATCCGCACAGCGGATTGTAGCCTTCTCATATGTTTTTATTTTCATTTTGAAAAAGCCGATGTTCTTCCCAATGGATGCTCCTGTCTTTACCTGCAACTTTGCCTTTTAGGCCTTTTTGCTTCGGTCAGCTGCCCGAATTCTTCGTCAAACCAGGATTTTCGTTGCTGATGGGCAGGAAAACTAAGCATATCAATTGCTAGGTTTCTAGCAATTCTATAGTAGGCGTAATTCTACTGAATTCATAAGTGACATGTGAAATTAATGCCAATCCAATCACGATTGGCATAACAATTTCCATACCTTCAAAAAATTGCTCAGCAACGGCATTTTTATTTATTTGCAAATCATTTTGATTAGCTGTCGTTGCGAAGTGCCTTCAAGAGGCTTCAAACGATTATTTAAATGTTAAATCAAATTTCAACTTAATGGTACACGAGAAAATTTTTCAAAGATATTCGATCAAGACCAAGTGCTTTCGTGCAATTAATTTCTGGTTTGAGTAGCTATGTATCATGATGCAAAGGATGTAATATGTCTACACCCGCTACGGGGATCCCTTGAAGGGGAGGTAAATATAATTTTGTGTATTAAAAATATATCCTGTTGGCACTGAGTCAATATTTATTTTTTGTATTTGATGGCATGAAATGGGGAGTCGACTTCAATTTCACATAAAGGACTGAGATTTTCAAATTGAGGTGTTTGCTTTTTCAAGAAACATCGTTTTGGTGTCGATTCGGAGTATGAAATCAAAATACGAATACACATATCTATATGCCTTTTTATTTAACCCCAGTTGGGGTAATTACACATACAAAACCTAAAGCCATGCATTCCTTTAGCATCTGTCATAGCTTCTTTGGAGATGGCCTTGTAATTAACTCGTTATCCATGACTGGCCCACCGTGTCGAGTATCTACAAACTATATGCACATTCGATGATCATAAACCCAAAAAAAATATTTAAATAAGAGAATAATAGAAACGAAAATGGATCATAATATAATAGATGTTAAGGTAGGTACTATCATAGCATTCAGCTGAAAAACCCTATGATTATACCCTATCCCATAAGGGTGTATTAGTTTTGATACATAGTTTGTAACATAGAGAAATAATTTAGCTACATATACCTCAAAGTATATGGATCGACTCAGAATCGCTAGCTGAGTCGATTTAGCCATGTCTGTCCGTCCGTCCGTCCATCACCAGTTTTTGGGCCTTAAATTTTGAGCTAGAAGGATGAAATTTGGTACACGTGCTCTTTGTTGCTACCACCAGAACAAATGTAAACATTTTTGAAATCCGCCCAATGCCACGCCCCCTTTTTAGAAAAACGCATTTTTTGGCCAAACCGTTAAGAATTTGAAAAAAGTGTCTGAGCAGCATATTTAGAGAATCGTAATATCTATATTTCGTTCATATAAAGTTTTTTGAAACGCCCACTTTGTGTTGTCGTTTTTAATAAAAACGTTTTTCGGACAGATTTAGAATCATTAGTAATAATAATATGTACATTTCGTCTATAGACCATTTTAACCCACGCCCACTTTTTGGGGCGTTTTCTTACAAAAACCGTTTGTATACCCTACCCCAGAGCATATGCAGGAGAAAAACCATGTTTTTTTGTCAAACAAAAAACGATTCTGATTCGGGCCTTAAATTTTGAGCTAGGATAATGAAATTTGGTATATAGGATCCTTGTCCGTGCCACCAGAACAAGTGTAAAAATTTTTGAAATCCGCCCACTGCCACGCTTTTTTTTTAGGAAAACGTATTTTTTGGCCAAACCGTAAAGAATTTTAAAAAAGTGTCTGAGAAGCATGTTTAGAGAATTGTAATATCTATATTTCGTCAATATAAAGTTTTTTGCCACGCCCAATTTTTGGGGGCGTTTTCTATAAAAAAAACTTTTTTTGGCCAAATTTGAAAATTTTCGAAAAAAATTTTGATGCAAAATCATTGGTAGTATTAATATGAACATTTCGTCAGGAGACCATTTTAAACCACGCCCACTTTTTGGGGGCGTTTTCCTACAAAAACCATTTGTATGCCCTACCCCAAGGCAAAATTATTTCTCTATGTTACAAACTAAGTATCAAAACTAATATACCCCTATGGGATAGGGTATAAACATATGAGAGGCTACAATCCGCTATGCGGATCGTTGAATACCCTATCCCATCCCATCCTTTAAATTAATATCCTCAAAATATAGGCCTTATGGCGATGAAAAACAAAAAATGACATTGCCACAATATATTGCTCAGACAGTTTCTCAAAATCTTGTGTGGTTCGACAAAAAACAACGTATTTCTATTGCTAATGCCTTGGGATGGGGTATACAAATGGTTTTTGTAAGAAAACGCCCCCAAAATGTGGGCGTAGGTGAAAATGATCTATGGACAAAATGTTTATATTACCATTTCGGAAGTATTTGCATCAAAATTTTTTTCGAAAGTTTTAAAATTTGGACAAAAACCGTTTTTTACTATAAACGCCCCCAAAAAGTGGGCGTGGCAAAAAACTTTGTATGAACGAAATATAGATATTAGGATTGTCTAAATATGCTACTCAGACACTTTTTTGAAATTCCTTACGGTTTGGCCAAAAAATAAGTTTTCCTAAAAAGGGGGCGTGGCAGTGGGCGGATTTCAAAAATTTTTACACTTGTTCTGGTGGCACGGACGAGGATCCTATATACCAAATTTCATTATCCTAGCTCAAAATTTAAGGCCCAAAAACCGCTGACGAACAGACAGACGGACGGACGGACGGACGGACGGACGGACGGACGGACAGACAGACATGGCTAATTCGACTCAGCTAGCGATTCTGAGTCGATCCATATACTTTGAGGTATATGTAGCAAAATTATTTCTCTCTGTTACAAACTAAGTATCAAAACTAATATACCCCTATGGGATAGGGTATAAAAACGTTGTTTTTTGTCAAACCACAAAAGGTTTTGATAAACTCTCTGAGCAATATATTGTGACAATGTCATTTTCTGTATTTTATCGCCATAAAGCCCACATTTTGAGGATATTATTTTAAAGATGGGATGGGATGGCACAGCGGATTGTAGCCTCTCATATGTTTTTATAATGCAAATGATACAAGACTCATGGAAATTTAGGGCTTTTTTTTATAGACATGCATTTTTGCAGAGTCCTCTTCATTTGTGTAATTCATATTTATCGACTGTTGGCAAATATTTTCCTCCATAACAGTCAGGGTTTCCTTCAGAGAAGGAAGAAGTTTCAATATGCATGGCACTGATTATGATTAAGATACCCCTTTAATATATAAACCAAAGTTTTCTTGGGTATTCTGAAGTACAAGATTTCCATAATGAATTTCTATAAAGCTTTACTTTCACTTACATCGAATTTGGGGGGATCGGATTTTGACTTGAATCTTCTTCTAATAATTCTTAACATCTTCATTTTATCGTCATTATTTTCGCCACTGCAATGATATACCCATTTTTTAACAGTCTCTTAAAATGTATTGTTACTTTCGGCCTCAAAATTTTGAATGGTACTGGTCTTTCTAGCCTAAACAGCTTGATCGATATTTTCAAACATCGTACGTATACAGTTTTTTTTGGCCACAATTCAAAAAAATTAAATTTGTTTCAACTCTTAGCCATTTTATTAACGGTGCATTGTCATGGTAATCGTCAATTCTGACATTCATGAAGAATTATTTTGATTACCTAAGTGCCTTTTTCATAACATGCCTGGATTGACGGCCATGAAGGTTTCGCTGTATGATTTTTTCAGCTCTACTAAGAGCTGCTCACATACCGCAAAACTCTTCATTCGGACAGAAGCAATCGTCCAGAAGCGGTCAGAAAGGAATTGTTTTCAAGGATAACGACAGGCGACACACATCAATAACGACTCGCCAGAATTACCGGAAGCCTGGTTGTGAGGTTCGCATGCATCCACGCAATAGTCCGGACTTCGGACTTGAAAGCAAGTGATTTCCATCTGCTTCTTTCAATGATTCAACGATTCTGATGGTGAAAACTTCGCCTCAAGAAAGGCTTGTAAAAAACGACGGTCCCAATTAAGGTATTTTATGAGAAAGTCATAAGGAATTACCATTAACAAGTTATCGAACAAAATGGATTAATAAAGTTTTAAAATTCTTAAACAATTCTCAAAAAAAAATTCTGAATCATCTAGCGCAGATCATAAATCTGCAAACAAATGAGTTTGGGCGGTATACCAAAACTAGACATGGCTCTATAAATGTTGTCGTATGTGGCCTTGAAATCGATAAATAAGTGGTGGGTATCGATTTGGACTTCTTGGGTTTTTTTCCAGGATCTGCCGAAGTGTTAAAATTTGATCGGTTGTGGACTTTCCTGGCCTAAAACCACACTGATAAGGGCCGATCAGGTTGATGGTAAGCGTGGGCCTTTTTAGTGGATCGACTGTGTCTCATATCGTGTCTCAACTACGATATTTCCTTGTTCATCTCGACAGGATTCTATTCGAGCCTTGTATCCTTGGCTTTGACGTTTTACTCTTTGGTAAAACTTGCGAACATCGTTCCTGGAGTGGAACCTCTCTTTTTTCTTCTTTCTATAAAGCCGGTGTTCTTCCCTTCTTCCCTGCCTATAGAGCTCAATAGCAGCTTCACCTGCAGCTTATCCTTGTAGCCCTCGTTCTTGGCTGCAAGCATCTGTCGGCGTTCCTCATCAAAACAGGTGTTTTTTGCACATCAGTTTCGGCCGATCTAATGGTTTTTTGGCATCATTAACATTGTTCTTCGACATTAGGTGCTGGTGGTATGGTGTGAATCAAGAGGTTAAGGGATACGCGTTGTGCGAAGGCCTAGGCAGTCTCTTGCGATTGCAGTCTTTCAACATTAAATTTTTTCACAGTATTTCTGGTTTGTTGTGGCGTAGTGGATATGGGCATTCTTACTTTGGCTGCAAAAAGGTAGTGGTCTGAGTCGATGTAAGCCCCTCGGAATATTCGCACATCCAAAATACTTACCGTTTGACGCAAAAGTAGGCGTGGCAGTGGACATATTTTTACACGTGTATTGAAAGGTTTATTATGTGCCATACAATCGGGCAAACAAAGGTTCATCCATATGCCTTACGTTATGTCCATTATAAATCGAATGTGCTCTTTCGAAACCCCCCTTTCTCAAACACTATGTTCGTTCCCATCGTCATGAAGTCTTTGTAATTAATATTTCATGATTTTTAAATAAATAAGCGTCTTTTAAAATAAACAATTAGAAGAAATCTTTTTAAATTGTTAATTCTTATAGTTTTTTATTTTGTAGTTCTATGGGTAAGTTTATACATATAGGTCATATTCACATCATAAAGTCCTAAGTACATATGCCTATCCCAACCTTACCCTGTAATAATTTTTATATAAATCCCGCAAATTAAATATACATCTATACCGGTAAATAAGACCGGCAGAACATCCCACCAAAGTTCGTACAAATTTAATACTCACCCATCGAGGCCCTGTGTCATAATTATTAGTTAAATGGAATCTTAATGAATAAGTGGACCGAGAAACTTACAACTCTCGTAAATCGTGAGTTGTGATGCCAACTTCGGGTATTTCCTTCAACTCGAACACGTGCAGGATACAAATTATCATGATTGGCACACCATCCTCGCGTGTCCCTCTCTCAGCAAACTATGAGAAACTCCTCACTTCATCTTCCGGGGTATATTTATAACGCCCTAGAGATGTAGTGTAGAAGGACCCCAACCACTAACGGATTTTTGGAATTTACGCTTAGGTTGGATCGCACACATCCTTATAGATTGAAAGCATGCTTACAAAATACGAACTAACGAAGGACGTATCTTTGAGTATGTGTGAAGATCCTATCTGTATGGAGGTGTTGCATAGCATGCTGTTACTTCAGTCGCCATGGAGTTTGCCACATGGAACCATGGACCATGGAACGTTCAGAGTTCCCTGCTCTCTTTGAGTATGAGAATATTGTAAAGTTTAAAATCGATTTTAAGGATTTAAAGCTTATTTATGGCGTTATTTTGTAGTCGCTTAATGGAAGGGAGGATATATGAAAGTTGCTAGACAGGTTGACAGTGCCTATTATCGAAGCCATAATGGATGCGAACGGTAACGAATGCTCAATAATAAATCGGGCTATGGTGTGGTTGATACAAGTGATGCATGGGATACATGAAGAAGTATATGGATTCCTTATGGCTTCGGAATTGAGATATTGAAATTTGATATTACACTAGACCTTTTATGGAACGGTCTATCAACTACTTAGAGGCAATATAAATTTGAAAGAAAATCTTGTTAAAGTTTATTTGGATCTATTCATCTGAGAGTGTAACTATATAGCATTGATAGGGTTGTGGTTTTATTATTCACTCAAAAGATTTCCATAGCGGCGCGAACTTGGAGAGAAAAGTATGAAATAGAAGAGTTGTAGCGGTATGATAACGACCATTGGAGAAACCAAGAATTGTAGAACCTAAATTATGGTCTGTTTTCTTACTTTTGGACTGGGATGCTGTAATTTAAAAAAAAAAGTTGGAAATTTCACTCAGAAAACGAAAGATTTAGGTTGACCAATTAAGATACGTTACTTTTTCTTCCTCTGCTACGAGCTACGATAAGTATATAAAAGTTTGACAATTTTCATAGTTTGTCTAAAATACAGGAAAATCCTTTATTAAAACTTCAAAAATAATAGTTATGAGGAACTTTGATAAGAACTTCTATTACGGAATTTGAAGGAAATCGGTGTTATCGGGCATTATTCAAGAAAAACGATTTGTAAAGCCTATCTTATAGCATATCCTATCCATAGAAAAACGTCGTTTTTTGTTGAAACATAAAAGACTTTTTTATAAAAGACTTAGATAAAGTTTTTAGTCTGAATAAGATTAATTTTCGTTTTAAGTAACGCCCATTTTTTGGGATAATATTATTAGGATAGGATAGGATAGGGTATTCAGCGATTCGCACAGAGGATTCTAGCCTTATCATATGTTTTGATTTGGTTATTGTTATTTTGTGTGGTTAAATTAAGAAAGAAAATCCATTGGTTATGGAAGTGCAAGGTATAATCGATGTTTAGACATACAATTAATTTGTTTTATCTGCACGAATTTGTTGCATGCAGACGGTGTTAATAATGTCCTAATTTAGTGTGTAATTTAAAAAAAAAAGTTTTAAGATAATAGTGTTTTTGTTTATCAGATGGCATTGTCGGGCTGTAATATTACTATGGACATAAACCTTTTTGGTAATCATAAACGACCATAAAACTGTCTGCCTACGCCCTTTTGTTTTATGTCACTTTAACGATTATGATAGCTCATGTTAACTTAGACATAATTACCTACTTGGCTTGCAGATTCGTCGATATTCTGCATAGTTTTACTCAAAAAAAAGTATACAATATCTAAACAGATTTTAGAGATAAAAAAGTAGATGAACAATTTTTGCTGTTGGAAGAAAAGCTTATCCAAGTTAAGAAATGTCCAATTGAACAAAAAAGTAGTGTCAGCAATATTTTGAAGTTTTTTTAAAAAAATTTAAAGTGTCTTAAATCAAGCAATAAACTGCCTTTTGTTAAGCCCTTACACAAATCAGGGTAACCATCCAAATCGTTCGATGAGCATAGTGACTGCAGTAAGCGACGAAGAACTAAAGAGCTTCGCGAACAAGTATCTGTCAAACAGTTGTTGTATGCAGCCAGCATAAGTTAGCGCACTTTAGGAAATTCTGATGTGTCAAAAATAATTAAAAAAGTTACCAGCTCGCCAACCAAAACTAATGAATATTGCAAGCTGATTGCTTTAGTTAAAGTTGAAAAGTTTACCCCTCAAGAGGTGTTGGCAATATTTGTTGAAGGCAACTTTACGAGCAGTCTGAAGTATCTACCCCTGCTACTCATTGATAAAATAGGTCAAAACTTAATTTTACATTGATAAAGAATCCATCAAAGTCACTGAAACATGTGCAGAAATACAACTGCAAGCATTATCTACTTGCATAATATCTTTGTAAATATGTCGCAGGTGTAGTAGAAACGTGTTCAAAGGAAGAAAATAAAAATATGGTTTGATTTCAAAGCAAACATTTAACTACAACACTGACAGTAATACTAATACTTTTCAAAACTCACTTCTTCCTTTGCGACTTGTTGTAATAATTGATGGCGAACAGAGAAAAATCATATGGAAAAACCCAGTCGCTTTTTCTCCTAGATTTTGCAGGCCTATACGCATACGTTTCATTAGCGAAACTGAGGGTGTTACCAGAGATGAAATCAATTACATTAAAAACCAAATTGCACACCTCAGAGAAACAGAAGAATTCAGTTCTAGTTAAGCAGCAAAATAAAGCATACCATGCTGCTTACAATGTTGCTGTCATTCATCAGTACTCTTTCCAAGTAGGTGGTCCACCACGTGCCCAAAAATGCTAATCGCCTTGTCTATTCTACTACCGACTCATTGCACTTACAACACTTCCTAAGGTCATGGAAAAGCTAATATACCGTTAGGCTATAAAATATCTTGAATCAAGAAAACTCCTCAATGATCGACAATACGGTTTTTGTAGCAACAGGCCCCCAGGTGATTGGATGTCATATCACATCTCAACAAATATCGTTGCACTAGATATACATATCAAGGGCGTTTGAGAGGGTTTGGCATTTTGCCGAAAATGGTTGTTTTTGGAATCGGCGATACTCTTCTTCTGTAGATTAGGAACCATCACTCGAAACCTTCAATCCAAGTTGTTTTGGATGGTTTCAAGTCTCTTAATCACCGAATACAGTGCCGCTCACTTGAATAGCACCCCCCTTTGCTGTGAGTTTTAAGCTTAATATCTTCAAAAATAATTATGGTAATGACTTGTTTTTTTTTCTAATGAAAGTTTATTAAATTCTGTAAATAAAACAGAAGGAATGGAATTCATATTTACAGTGGTAATTTTTTTATAGATTTTGAAGCGATATGACTCAAAATATACACATCACATTTTGGCTCACTTGAATAGCACCCCCCTCTATTATCAGTTTTCGTGTGGAAGCCAAATCAGGTGGTTATGCAAAAGTATTTTCTAATAATCATTTAATTAATTTAAGATAATTTTAGTTAGAATGGGTCGTGGCAAATCACTGACAGAGGACGAGAAAGCTAAAATCAAGGCTTACATTGAATGTGGCCTGTCTATTCACCAAATAGCCAAAAAAACTCAACGAAGCCGCAAAGTGATATCCACATTTTTACGGAACGAGTCCAACTATGGCAAAAACATGAAAGGACGAACAGTTAGTGCCGTTACCCCAGCTGGAAAAAGAGCAATTCTGCGGCTCGCGTCAAATTCGCACGACTCTGCAGCCAAAATAAGAGAAAAAAGTGGTGTTAAAGCAAGCGTGTCCACAGTAAAGCGGATTATTTCGAAGGCTAAGCACTTAAAGCGATTGAAATAAAAGAAAAAACCACCGCTTAACCCATATCGCAAAGAGCAACGCCTTAGTTTCTGCCGTGCTAACATGACATGGAGCAAGGAATGGTACCGTGTTGTTTTCTCCGACGAAAAAAAATTTAATTTAGAGGGTCCTGACGGTTTTAATTATTACTTTCATGATTTGCGGAAGGAGGAACATCAATTGGATCGTTTGCACAGTCGAGTTGCCGGTGTTATAATTTGGGGAGCCATAACGTACTATGGCACTTTGGAGTTGCAGTTCCTAACTCCTCGTATGAACGCTCAGTCCTACATTGGAGTACTAGAGAACGTTATCCCTTCCATTAATGGATTATTTGGTGACTTGCCGTGGAAATTGCAGCAGGATAACGCACCAATTCACAATGCCAGAGTGGTAAAACAATTTCTTGGGCGTCAAAACATTTTATTGTTGGATTGGCCACCATACTCGCCAGACCTAAACATCATCGAAAATGTTTGGGGATGGCTTGCTCGGAAGGTGTACTAATCAGGGAAGCAATACTCCAATAATACCAGCAATTAGAAGTAGCTGGGCCTCCATTTCGCTGGATTACATCAAGAAATTGTATGATTCCCTACCTAACAGGATGTATGAGGTTATTTATAACAAAGGCGGAAGCACCCGTTACTAATTTTTTTTTTTTAATTCAAATTCAATTCAAAATTTAATTCTTAATTGTATTCCTAATAAATTTTTAAGTCCAACAGTGTGAAAACATTTTTAAATCATTTTTTTATGAGGGGGTGCTATTCAAGTGAGCCAAAATGTGATGTGTATATTTTGAGTCATATCGCTTCAAAATCTATAAAAAAATTACCACTGTAAATATGAATTCCATTCCTTCTGTTTTATTTACAGAATTTAATAAACTTTCATTAGAAAAAAAAACAAGTCATTACCATAATTATTTTTGAAGATATTAAGCTTAAAACTCACAGCAAAGGGGGGTGCTATTCAAGTGAGCGGCACTGTATATGCTGGTGTTCCCAAAGGCCCCGTTTTGTACCCCACAATCTTTCTCATTCCAGTGAAGTCAAGCATCATTGGAACACAAAACGTGATGAAACTGAAATTTTACTTGAGCAATTATCGGAAAATTCTCTATTTAAAATTACTGCAGTGGGAGATGAACAATACCTGAGATATTATGATGATCATACAAAGGACTAATGACAGATTGGAACAAACGAAGAAGTAAACACACATCATTGAAATTAATTTATTTCTTGTTCTGGAATGACAATCAATGTTTCACAAAAAAAATGTTGTTCATTAAAAAACCAAAAGAACTTTCTACAAGAACTTTAATAAAAAAATTAAAATATTGTAAAAAAATAATCTTGTGATTATGATCGCATATAATTCAATTTATAAAAAACCAAAATAGTAAAAAAAAATCTAATGATGTTTCTGTGGAATTCTCTAAAAAAATCAACAAAAACGCAGCGAAATATTTAGGTTTTTCTAACCGATGCAAGAAATATTTCATCCCTACAGGTCTGGCCTCAATTAAATAAAGCGTATATATACGCCCCAATCATAATAGCATTTCACTCTACCAGGTGTAAACAACTGCAGACCGCTTTACAGGAACAATACTTCCTTCACTCATTTGCTCACATAAAAATCAGAAAAATCATATCTTACGGTAACCAACCTGTTGATAACGATGACAAGGTGCCAACTTTGTTCTTATTTTTAGTAAGGACGCAACGAAGAATACCTTTACCCAATAATAAAGCATTATTACTAAGAATGGAGCTTATATTCTGTAGCCCGTTGTTATTCAATCAAAGCACGTAAAATCAGCTCATAAAATTATTCCTAAATTGTTGAGAAACATTTTAAATTGATTGGCACTGGAAGTTTCTGAAATAAATCTATCTCGACAGCAAATTAAAAAAACTTTTACAAATCATGTAGCTTCCACCTTAGGCAATACAAATTCAATGACTTATTTCGTCTGTTGAAAATTTAATTTAGAAAAGTAATTGTCAAAGAAGACAAAACAATTGCAGTGGTAGGGTTCATTATCCCACACCGTATACTAAGAGTGTCTGCCCATTAATTATGAATTCAATTTCAACGATAAATACTAGAGTGGTGGAAGACATAGTCGTGAACACAATTCGTCTTGAATCTTAACAGTGGATCAAGGTGAAAAGATACCACAGATGGAAACATTCATTTTATAGCAGGGGAAAGTAAACGAACTTTTGCATGAAAGGTTAAGATAACACCTATAGTCTAGACAGCATATCGGCATCGAGTAGATTGGTAAAACTTTTTAGCAATGTAGAGCATTACATCAAGTCATTAGTAGACAGGAGAATACCTCGAGGGGTTGGAACACAAAGTGAGTAATGTACAAAACTTACTGAGGGAATGTATTTAATAAAAGAAAACGTTGCGATGGAGGTTTTGAGGTCAATTAACAGACGAACCGCTGACATGAGTGACTATAGAATGCGTCATTGGTTGGTTTATTTATATATTTTACAGTCATGGATAACATCTCTCTATTGATGACTATAACGTTGAGGTAAGGAGTTTTACTTAACCAAAGTTAACATTAACCTGACGAATTACTAACCTTTAAAAACCGAAAATCTTAAACTGAAAATCTTGTATATGCCCGAATAAAAATCCTGCCTAGTTTACTTTTCGGAGCTAGGTTCAATTAATCTAATTGCCAGGACATAATGACATAATAGGCAATAAAAAAGCAAACGAACTAGCTAAGTTAGAATTGACACGCTGCTTTCCCTCTGGATTTCAAAATACACAAAACAAAAAGCAGGAGCCTAATGGCATAACACTGGCACACGTTGGCACACTAAACATCTCTCGTCGATGGTAAATCGCGGCGTATCAAGCGATCGTATAGCCCTAAAGAGGCATCAATGAAAATGTAGCAACCCTGAAGTAAAATAAGATATCACACACTTTCTGCGTCATCCGATATGCAACATCCGAAGATTTCTAAGCAGCCACTATAAAAACGTTCTAAAATATCTCGCAAACACCCCTATGGTCCAGAACCTTCGCTTCTGCAAAGTATCGGGCTAGAGACTCCTCTCTTACGGACACCCGGAGCAGCACACCAAAAGCACACCTAAGTATCAATATACATATATCATCAATATTTATTCTTTTCACTCCAGCCATGGTCTATAGATTCATAGTAAATAAAAATCTCAAAATATTTTCATCGAACGTTTTTTTTCGGATTTACTTAAAATTGCACCGAAAATAATTTTTTTGTACGAAAAACGCCCTCAAAAAGTTGGGCATGGCTAAAAACATAGTTTTGACGAAATGTTGATATTCAGAATGTCTAAATACCTTGCTCTGATACTTTTTTTTAAATTCCTAAAAATTCCTAAAAAAAGATTCCAAAAACTATTTCCATGAGAATTGTCCAGTCAAATGAAAGGTGCTCCCTAAGGATGCATCTACAAAAATTCAGTTTCCTTTACTTCCCAATCTTTTCATCGTTATTTTAAATAAAACTCACGTTTAGGAAAAAAAATAACCAAACCTACAAGACATGTAGGTACATTCAATATACAAAATGATAAACAAACCGCCAACATCAATGTAAAAGAGATAAGCACGTACCAGCCATGTGTACTGAAAATCCTTTCTTAAATAATTCCATACACTACGTGCTAGCAAGAGCATGCTCCATCCAAGGAACCAGCCACAAAAGCAACCAACTAACCGTTTTCATAATACCGAATTTATTTGACTGCTTCACCTGGTATACACTGAATAAGGGTCCTGAATGTGCCGTTATGGTGAGCATAACTGAAATTCATAAGAAAGCAAAAAAATAAACATCAAAAGGAACCTTAAACAAGGGAACACATTCAATTGATATAATAACCCATCGAAGAGCTAAAAAGCTAATTTACCTCATAAAGGATTGTACGTACTCCTGTCATGTCGATTAAGGGGTCCCCTTTCGACTTAAATGCCACCCTGTTGAGTTAAGTAATTGATTGGTTTTCGCAAATCATTTGATTGACTTTTGTTATGGGAATTCACTTGTGATGGTGGTAATTTACCTCGACTAACCATTTGTTGAGTTTTCCTAAAACGAAAAAGGAGAACACTTTGATATGGTGATTTACAAATGAGTGAGCATACTTTGACAACACTTTGGGATATAATCCTCGATTAGCTGGGGGGATTGCTTTGAGTAGAGGGTGATTGTAAGCAGGAAGGATATTAGTGGATTTTCGTTTTATATTGGTTGATAATTTTTCTTACAGTTTAGAATTATTATTGATCAAAAAGTGGAAAAAAATTGTAACATTTTGTTGAAATGCGCCATAAGGTATGCAGCGAAAAACATTAAGTCAGTGAATTATTATGTGACAGCAGTGCTTTTAAACAGATTTCTATTTGGGATGGAATAGCATGTGTTTAGAATTAGTTGAGGCTGTTAAAGCTTGAGGAATCGTTCAATTATCGACTTTGACTGGTGTTATACATATCTCTCCACTTAGTAGTGGTTGCGCGGTGTGATTGTGTATGCGGCATTAGTGATATAAGAAAATTTTATTATTTTATTGTTTATGCATGCATTATGTGTGCAAAGTTGCTGTGTTACGGGAATAAAATCGACTGGAGAGTATTACATTAATAATGACGAGGACGGCAGTTCTGCGCAGTTTGTGGATGAGTGATTGTGCATTGTACATGCTTGTGGTTGTTTATGCAGGCACTCGTAGTTTATGGGGCCTATAGGAGCAATTTAATCTTCTTTTTATCTTATCGTTGGTTTATGATTTTTTCCATCTAGATCATACTGCATTTTTCTATGTTGTGTGGTTCGTGGTTTATTCATGCAAAGTTGTTAGTTTACGATTTGTGAAAAATTCTACGTATACGATAACGGTTTCATGATCGTCCTTATGACTTCTTGCGTGAATGATGTGTCGACTAATCAGGTGTCCTAACTCTGGGTTTACTAAAATGTTTAAATTGGTTAGATGCAATTTTTCCCCTTTTACGTCAAGGGCTACATCAGTGATATTTTAGCATGATATGAGGCTAATATATACCTGAAGAACATTGCATCAAACTATTCAGTCAGAACTCACCCTAAATGTATTTCTTTTGGATCTGAGGTATAGTCCAACAATCGCCGGATCAACATAAATTCATTCAAATGTTCGTACAACTAAGTAATTTACTTAAAAGTTGCTCGGTCAAAAATAATCAACCAACATGACTCTCCAATTAGCCTGGTCCTGAGCTAACTGCCTCCAGTTGCAAACTACTAGTTAGTTGAAGTGGGTTTCTACTTGTGCGTGCCACCTAAAGGGCTGGCTGAATATTGGTATTCATTTGCTCTACATGTCCTACCCATCTTAAACGATTTTTTGCTCAAAACTAAAAAAAGAACATACAAAACTATTAAAACTAAAAATAAAACATATTAGAAGGTTACAATCTGCTGTGTGGATCGTTGAATACCCTATCACATCCTGTCCTTATGTTAAAAATCCCCAATAAGTGGGCGTGACTAAACACTGAATGAATATTGTTCAGACAGTTTATCTAAATCTTTTATATTTCGACAAAAAACGACGCTTTTCTATGGATGGGATAGGCTTTACAAATCGTTTTTTTTTTTAGAATAACGCCCCCAAAAAGTGGGCGTTGGTTAAAATGTTCTATAGACGAAATTTTCATATTATTATTTTCGAAATTATTCATATTATTCAACGAAAGTTTTTCGATGTTTCCGTAAATTGTACCAAATTTTTTTTTTTTTAAGAAAACGCCCCAAAAAGTAAGCGTGGGAAAAAAGTTTATAGGTACGGACAAAATAAAGATATTGAAATTGTCTAGAAATGCTATTAGACGTATTTTCCAAATGCTTAACCGTTTGGCAAATAGCGATTCTGAGTCGATCGATATACTTTAAGGTATATGAAGCTAAATTATTTCTCTATGTTACAAACTATGTATCATAACTAATATATCCCTATGGGATAGGGTAAAAAAACAGTGGATACGAAGTTTGAAGAAAATCGGTCAGGCCGAATCAAAAAGGTCAAAAATTTTCACAAAACCAATACCTTTCTCTTTGTAAGAGAAAGTTAAAACGAGAAGAAGTAAATTAAATATTTTAAATATTTTATTGTTTAATATTTTAAAATGTTATATTATGAGTTTATTGTTTGTATTTTTATCTTACCATTAAATTTTAAAAATTTATAAAAATTGGCCTATTTGGTAAAGATACTAAAAATACAAAAGATTGCAAAGTTAATTATGTTAATTATGTTTTACACTTCTGAAAGAGAGATATTGTATGAAGTAAGTCTCTCTCTTACTCCATTCTAGTTCAGTAAGTTATTAAGAAATAGAGTCAGTCAAACTTTGACTCTCATTCTGAAAATGTACATGATTAAGGTTACAAAGTCATCATTTGAGTGTTTGTAAATAAGGTACTAGAAGCAGCAAACTTAATGTGAAGATGTAGCAAAAAAAAAAAACAGCAAAAGTTAACTAAGGAATACGAGCTTTCCTATAGCACTTGAAAAAATAAAAAATAAGTCTGTGTGTGAGGTTTACATTGTTCTAAGTGTGACCAGGAGAGGCTTGACCTCTTAACTCATTAAACCTATCCTAAACAGGCTTATTTTACGATTCGCACAGTGGGTTTGGGGCTTCTGGTATGTTGGATGGAAGCATATCATGTTCTGATTAAGTAGATTTTAAGTCTCATCGTAGTTAAAAACAAGTGACAGAGTAAGTTGGCAGCACTGTCTCTCCGAGAATTTTATTAATATGTTCACTTAAATCATCGCAACTTTGATCACCTTTCAATAAACTCTGATTAAACATATAATGACATATATTACCTATATTCTCGATATACCTTCTAAAATTGTTCAATATTCATGACAGATATACGTTGCCCATCTGATATATCCACCACATTCATGCAACATCGTTTTGGAATGGGTTACGTCGGTCTTGATTTGTTTTCCTAATTAAATTATATTATACAAATCCATGCCATAATACCTCAACTGTTTGCAAAACAGAGACAATCTAGATTATGAGAAGTCCAATCCCAAAAGTGGTTTTCTGTGTGTGTAGGTTTATATAACTTAATAAGAGCTTCTAAATCCCTTCGGCTTACAAACTAATTACACAATTTCTCTGTGAATGAAGCAACTTCTGCCTGGTCTGCATACTGGTTTCCATATTCCGAGAAGAAATTATCTTTATTCCACACGTACACACTGCAACAAGTATACCTTTCCGACAAAATGTAAGGACTTATATTGTCATTTTCAGAAAAGTCCATCTTCCCCTGCAGCAGTGTTTTCATATAATGCACTGCCCACATCAAGGAGTTCAAGTGCCTTCCACTTCCCCATCCATCCACATATGATCCAACATGGCTCCTTTCGCAGCGTGTAGAAAGGATAATAGAAATTGTTACATAAAATTTATCACCTCAGGATGTAATAACTTGCCAGGATAACCCATTTGTTATTCAGCACCCAACTGTAGAGTAGCCCTTTTGGCTAAGATGGAGCGGCATAACAAAAGATTATTACATGACAGAGTGGCGGTACGCGCATCCACAAGGAATTACTAATGACTGGATATTAGGACCTTCCGTCTTGTGAGAGGATGAGGCGTAATGGATTTTTGACAAATCTTTGATCGATAATGTATTTCGTGTCTGAATTGGCATAAAATGTGGCATGAAATATAAATCGCAATACACTTCTAGAGAGGACTTCAATGGAATATTAAAATGGACTTATAAACCAAGGACGAAAGTAATCCAATAAATTCATTGAAGTTGAAAAGATTTTGTTGTACATATTTAAACAGACAGAAGGGAATTTTTAGTTCGACTTCAATAGAATGAAAAAAATCGTTAATACTGATTTTCACTTCATATGTGTAGCTTTTGTGGAATCCCTACAAGCGAGGATACTTTGCAATTAGTTCTGATTATCCTTGATTGTGTGTACCTTAACACGACGATAATCAGAGAAACGGTATGCTTCCATTCGTTGAAGGGTCTGAACTCATGCAATGTGAAGCAAAGAGTTATACATCAGAATTGGAAAATGGTCATCTAAAAGGGAATATTCTATTTTAATTTAAATTGCAAGGTTCTCGGATATTCTCTCTATGAAATTTAGATTTTTGTAATTGCATAGGGAATTATTGGTAAATATTGGGATAATAACAGTTTCGTTTCATAAAACAATATATGAAAAGGCTACAATCCGCTGTAGGAATCGTTGGATCGCAATGTGGGGGTGGCAAAAAAAAACTTTATATACCTACTTTCTGAAAATTCCTGATTATATTTATGCATGCTTATTCGACTGATTGGGAGAGACAAGGAAGTCAAAATAGCTTGGATTAATTTTTTTCTGCAAAAAAAATCAACAATGCATTATAAGACCTTAAATATCCTCGTTCTTTCTGGATATGTCGACAGATGCTCAAAGCGAAGACCTTGACGTACAAGGTAAAGCTGCAGATGAAGACGAGAGCATACATTGACCTTTATAGCCATAGAAGTAGGGAAGAATACCAGCTTTTAAAAAAGAAGAAAAAGAGCAAGAAAAGCACGCGATCGAAACTCCAGTAATGATGTTCGTAAATCTCACCAAAACCGTCAAAGCCACGGATACAAGGAGCTAATCGAATCCTGTCGATATGAACAAGGAAAGATCCAAGTTGAGACATATTTGATGCTGAGGCTACTACCAACTAATATCAATATCTTAACTTTAGCTTGACAAGGCTGCTGGAAATGACGGACTTCCCCCTGAGCTTTACAAACAAATTGGAGATGATTTGATAAGTATAGATAACATTCACCAAAATTTAAGCAAAATTGGATGAGATGAAAGTATGCCTGAAGAATGGAACCTCAACATCGTTTGCCTGATCAACAAAAATGGAGGCCCTCTTAACTGAGCAACATATAGAGACATAAAGGCGCATACGATCATTCAGAGCCACCTCTAGTTCGATATCAAAAAAAGGATTTAGGAATATTGACGCATTGTCATGTGACTTCTTTGACATTATTCTTGAAAGGAATGGGCAAAGCTCTCTTTAGCAGGTTACGGTTGAGGAAAATTATAACGGATACATATAGTGCTCAGTAAGGATTAACGGTCAATTGTTATGACGCAGCGAAAATATCATCAATATATAAATTGAATCAGTGACCAACCGCGGAAGAGGTGTTCATTGAAATAGACAGCTGACAACGTGGAAGCTGCGTATGGCATAGTGTTGCAAATCGTCTCAACTCGTCTTCGTGCTCCCCAATTCTGAACAACATGGCGGAGAGTTAAATAGTTGGATATGAAGATGCACCCATATACAAAATTCAAATTGTGGGTCTCCGAAATCTAAGCGCAAGACACTAGTATCATTTACACCGCAAAAGTTATTAGCCCATATTTCTTCAAGATTGAGGATGAAACGCCAGAAACAATTTCCTGGGCTTCTTACAGAACAATGATTGACATCTTTTTTGCTGCCAATGGCGGAGCATCATCCTTATTTGTTGTTCCAAAAAGTTGAAGCGATTGCACACACTACAAGATAAACTATGGTTCTGGTGCGTAAATTTTTTGGCAAACGTTCGATTTAAACAAATTGAGATTTACCACCTCTTCGCCAGATTTAACTGCGTCCGACTTCTTTTTTTAGACTATTTAAAAGACAAAGTATATGTTAATAAGCCAGAGACTATTATATAGCTAAGGCAGAATTTTCGAGATAAAATACGAGCCTGCAACCAGAAACATTACGTGATGTAATGAAAACGGGCACGGGAAAGACCCAAAGTCTGTTTCATTTTTCTTGAAGTTCATCCTGTAGTCTATCTAATGCTTCTAGGCCTGCTTTAACTAGCCAATTCTGTGTGCTTGGTGGTTTTCTCTACGTCCAGAGTGTGTCAGGCTCGCAAACTTGTAATTTGAAAACTACTATGTAAATATAATCAGCTTAGTACTGAATCTTGTGGTACTACCGCAGAAAAATTATAGCATTTTGCTCCATCGTCTGTCTCATACCTTATTTTTTGTTGTCGAGATAACCGTTGATTAATTTGACCGTAACCGTAAGATATAGGGTTTCAATCCCTGGCGTCAGCAGAGGAAAGCGGGGAGAAGACGTGTAGTCATACTCATACAAGTTAGGGTCAATGGTGGCGTCTATAGTCCCAGTTAGAATAAAAAAAGTGAATAAATTAAATGAGCTGCTACTAGGAATCTTAAGAGTAAGTCAGGCCCCTTGCATAGAGATGGTGGCAGGTGGTGGTAGGTACAATCTCATAGTTGTGTACCATATGTCCAAACCGGTTTTAGCACTTGCTTGTAAAGGGTGATCCATTTCGAGGTTCCCTACTTTTTTAAAGAAAAAAACACAGAAAATTCAAATTTAATGGAGAATGTTTATTATCATTTGAAAGAACATTCTTTGGCATTTATTTTTTGAAGATTATGTCTATCAAATGTTGGCCGTTGCTACGTCGCAGATGGTCCATCCGTTGAGTCCAATTTTCGATCACTCGTTCGAGCATTTCGACTGGTAACTGGCGAATGACACGCGTGATGTTTTCCTCCAAGGCCTGAATCGAAGCGGGTTTGTCGGCATACGCTTTTGACTTTACATATCCCCACAGGAAAAAGTCTAACGGTGTGATATCACACGATCTTGGTGGCCAATCGACCGGCCCAAAACGTGAAATTATGTGCTCACCGAAATGTTCTCTCAATAAGTCCATTGATTGATGCGATGTGTGGGAAGTGGCGCCGTCTTGCTGAAACCAAATGTCGCCGAGATCACGAGCTTCAATTTCAGGCATCAAATAGTCGGTTATCATGGCACGATAACGGTCGCCATTGACGGTTACGTTCGCACCGGCATAATTTTTAAAGAAATATGGACGGATGATTCCACCGGCCCACAAACCACACCAAACCGTTGTTTTTTCTGGATGAAGTGGCAGTTCTTCAATCTCTTCAGGTTGCTCTTCATCCCAAATGCGGCAATTTTGTTTGTTTACATACCCATTGAGCCAGAAATGGGCCTCATGGCTAAACAAAATTTGCCTCGAAAACGTCGGATCTTCTTGGAACTTTTCAAGAGCCCATAGAGCGAAGCGATGTCGCTTGGGAAGGTCGAGCGGCTTCAGTTGTTGCACAAGCTGTATTTTGTACGCTTTCAATTTAAGATCTTGACGTAAAATGCGCCAAGTCGTTCCATGCGTCAGTACGAGTTGCTGCGAACGGCGCCGAATCGACTCTTTATGTTCTTCGTGTACACTCTCAGCTACGGCCGCTATATTTTCTTCACAGCGTGATCGACGTGGTCTATTCGGTCGAATATTATCTAATAATGAATGCTGGGTCTCAAAATGGGTGATGGTGTTGCGAATAGTACGCTCAGTAGAACGATTATGTTGACCATAAGTTGAGCGAAGTGCACGAAACACATTCCTCACAGTACCTGAATTTTCATAATAAAGTTGAACAATTGCCATTATTTCTTTGAACTCTGAATATTCATTTCCAAGTTTAACGGCTTCGCTTGATATTCCTCTCGCTAATGGACTCGAATCAGTGTATACAGGATTTTTAGAGAACTAATTAACGATTTGCATAAATACTGCCGTTAAGGAAAAACATAAATTATTATGCACAAGGTTAAATGGATCGTAAGAAAATAGTACTCTCTCTTTAGCAAAATATTTAGATCCAAGGTTTTAAGCAAAAATCATTCGAGAGAAGAATAATGCTGAAAATGCAAAGAAAAGCTAATATCCCTTGTGGCTAAAAATTTGTCACACCAACAAAATAATTGTATCTAAGTTGATCCAATGACGTCTAATTCAACATCAAATACCGATTATATTTTTGGTAAAATTTGAGCTGAATTTTACAGAGAAGCTGCTCTATTTCAATCAGTTGGAAATTCGAATAGCAATGCAACTTCAGAAGTTAAGATTTTTGTTGATTATGAGAGGATAAAGAGAACAGAAGATCATCTTAAGTGGTGGAGGGAAAATAAATATATGTTCCCAAATTTTGCTTTAGTTGCCCAAGAAAGGCTTAATGCAATCGCCAAATCAGTTCCTTGTGAAAGCTTTTTTTCAAAGGCGGGTCAAATTATTTCGGACAGACAAAGCCGACTTAGACTGCAATTTAAAAATACATAAAAGTTCCCCTAACTAGCCTTATTAATAGATAGTAAAGAACTATATTTTCCTAACATGAAGTCATATCTTCCCTTTTTTTATTTATTACAAAGATTGTCATTTGCTTTCAACCATTTCATGTTCACGTAGGTTTAAATGTTATGTTTTATCTCTTAATTAAAATTTGGAACCATTAATATGAAACAAGTGCGTTTCTTGAGTTTGTTTTTTACCCGTATTATCACATGAGATTTTCGTTTAAATTCATAAATATAAAGCCTTAAAACCCAATTTTATCTTAGAATGATTTCATATATATACATACAATAACCTAATACGAAATGACTTTAAATTTATTTTTATTTTTATTATTTCGTACACGAATTTTGAAAAAAAAAATCGCAATTCATAATCACAGATTAATATCACAGGGAATTGAAAATCACAACTATTGTTATACCTGTGATCTAGAAATCACTTTGTCATTTTATTTCTGACTTCAGCCATACAATTCAAATCGTAAATCTTCCAATCCCACATGGATAATGCGAAGCAGGCGCCATATTTTTGTAATCAGGTAAACCAACCAGATAATTACTTCGAGATAAATAAATAATTTATATTTTAGTCTCTCTGAGTCCTGCCGGTGTAGAGTTTCCACAGACCACCTGTGCGAAGTAAACACAATAAATACATGGACTTGTTCATTAAATTAAAATTAATTAAAAGAAATCAAGGAACAAAGTGAACGTAGCCTGAGAAAAGGGTTTATTATTTTAACGTGAGATTTTCATGTAATCATGAAGCACAGGAAATGGCTTTTCAAGCATAGCCAAGGGAGATAATTGCATATTTTATGATCCTGTATATAATTGGTAGTTGTAGCTCGTAGAATGGAAAATGTAAATGCTACCCGGAAAGGAAATCCGAGTATTGGGGATAATTAAATAAAAGCGGAGGAAAGAAAGGGGGTTTTGTTTGTTCGAAAATAATTTGCCATTAATTTTAGTATTATGTTACAAAGAGTGTAATTTATCGGTCTATGCAGGACAAAGTTTATGGTTAACCTTTACTAGCTATTACCCAAAACTAATATTTAACTTAGCACCTCGATGCTCTACTTAATCGTGATCTACCTACTACAATATCCAATAAAAACGGTTCGTTTTGCTTAAGTTGGTACACACTTTATAAAATTGGGCGCACAAATTTTCCCACCGATTAACACCAATTCGAAAACTTTACCCAACTAAGGATCCTACATAGGGATTGCATGTGTGGCCGTGTGGGTGTGGGTATGACCCAATTCAAATCACTTAAACTATTGGCAAAGTTTTTAATGAGTTTAAAACCACCCTCTACAAGAGAAGTTTGAAGTACGTGAGAAATAATTTGTAATCGATATTGTTCATACCACACACTTGTAAGCATTTTTAAGCATAAAGACATTAACCCTATACTGGAAGATAAATGTTTTCCAAAGTTTTGCTAAGAAAATGACTTACCCACCAAATGGCCTCAATTTGTGCCTGTAATCGTAAAATCTTTAAGGTGCCTTAAGCGTTGTGTAATAAATCAAAATTAATCATTTCGCCCTTAAAGTTGTTTTGCTTTTGGTTACAGAAAGTTTAGAGAGCATACAAAAATTGTGTCCTATTGATGGCGAAAAATAATTCGTGCCGAACTATGATATTAGACATACTCCACTTATGGATCCCTCAGAGAATTTTTTCCCTTTCCTTAGCACAGATTTCTTAATTAAGTGAAACAAAATTCTCAGCAAAGGGGAACTTAAGCTCACCTTTCCTTAATTTGCAGCTTGTACTGATAAATTTGCTTCATCATACAAGTATCCATCCATATACATATACAATATCCATCTGTATGATTTAAGCAAAATGGAGATGAATCCAACAAATCTTAGTGTTATCATATTGAGAAAAATCTACTTGCAGGTTTCTCAGAGATTTAGGAGGGATTCCTAGGTTTGAAAAAAAAAAACGAGGATAAACACTGAGCGACCTTAAATACCCAGTTTATGTAGCTTTGGCAACGCATCAATTGTGCTTATTTTATATCAATTTTGCTTGCTATTAGTACTACAACTCAATCACGGAAAAAACTGTTGTTACAATGGAACCAAAAGCCTCGGAAATGTATGATTATACTGGTGAGAACCATACCAATTTCTAAACGATGTTCGTATCTGCACCTGTAATGTAAAAAAGCCATACCCAAAAGTTACAGCCGAACAACTGGTGGAACCCCTAAACTTCTACATAGCAGAAATTACTGCATTCCAGAAAATACGATGAGATTGGTGATGGGCCGGAGAAATTGATGATTCAATACTGTTACATCCACTATGTGTTAGAAAGTAGAAACAGCGACAATTCGGATGCGAATTTGCTTTAAGTGACGGACTTAGGCAAGAAGTTTTACGCTTCGAAGAAATCCATTGAAACATAACCCTTATAAAGGCCAAAATTGCCAAAATAAAGGTTTTATGCAATCACGATCAAACGGAGAAACAACATGGCATTGCTAAGGATTGTTTCTACGAGGCTCTATGGAGCTACTACTAAAGTATGATGTATGATTGAGCTACTATAGGGTGGTTAAATTTTGAGGGCCGATGTTGAATGTGAACCACACCTAAACGTCAAGTTTTTTTTTGCATTTCATTTGACATTTCTCAATTTCAGACTAACTTAAATTGAACCATGGAAAGATACACAATCGAGCAACGCGTTAAAGTTATTTAGGCTTATTATGAAAATGGGCGTTCAAATCAAAATGCATATCGTGCACTTCATGATTTTCTCGGTCAACTTAATCGTCCAAATGTGCGTACAATCGGAAAAATCTTGCAAAAATTTTAGCAAACCGGGTCTGTAGGAGATGTGAAAACACCAGTGCATGCTCGTACAGCTCGTACTGCAGATAATATTATTGCTGTTCGCGATAGTGTGGCTAAAGAGCCGTTCACCTCAACTCGTCGTCGTGCGAACAATTTCACCTCTCATGCATAATGATGAACATTATGCATAAATATGGGCATTTACGCGCTTATAAGGTGCAATTGACTCAAGAACTAAAGCCTCTTGACCATTTCAGGCGTCGTCAATGGTCAGAATGGTGGCAAGAAAAAAAAAATCATCTTCAGTGATGAGGCACATTTTCACCTCAGTGGATTCGTCAATAAGCAGAATTGCCGCATTTGGCGAATAATTGTCGAAAAACCAATGCACCCTCAAAGAGTGACTTTTTGGTACGGATTATGGGCTGGCGGCATCATCGGGCCGTTTTTTTTTAAATGAGGCCGGTCAGGCAGTTACAGTGAATGGTGTTCGCTATCGTGAGATGATAACGAACTTTTTATGGCCCGAATTGTAAAATATGGATGTGGACGACATGTGGTTTCAACAGGACGGTACCACTTGCCACACAGCTAACGAAACAATGGCTCTTTTGCGCGACAAATTCAATGGCCGTGTTATATCAAGTGGTGGCGATGTCAATTGGCCGACAAGATCATGTGATTTCACACCGTTGGACTTCTTCCTTTGGGGTTATTTAAAAGAAAAGGTGTACGTCGATAAGCCAGCAACAATTCAAGAGCTAAAGGATGAGATAATTCGGCACATTAACTTCTATGCCTCAATTATGCCTCAGCGTCATCAAAAATTTGGACCATATCGGACGGAGGAGTGCCGCCGAGGTAGCGGCGGCCATTTGGCCGATATTTTGTTTCATACATAATTGAACCATACCAATATTATCATAATAATAAGAAATGACAATAATTTCCTAAATAATTTGTGTTTTATTCAAAATCAACATCGGCCCTTAAAATTTAACCACCCTTTAATAAAATATAATGTAAATATCGTGCAGTGAAATTTTAACGCAAAAGTAAGAAGAGATGACATCTTAAGCAGTGCGTATAAACCTACGTCTAGCAAGGGTTTCTTTACTTTGGTATCCATAAAGGAACAAGCACACTCCAGATCAACAAACGGTCAACCAAATTGACAACTTTGCGATACACAAAATACACGCATCCAGTATTTTGGAATCCCTTCATAATATGTCTTGGGGTCTCAATGGCGCTATGGTAAGTGCGATGAACTGCCGAGCAGAAGGTCTGGCTTCGATTCCCAGTCGTAGCAACACCAAAATGATTTTCGCTAGCGCTCCTCTAGCCGTTCGGATTCGGTAATAAAACAGGAGGTCCCGCCATCGTGCAAGAAGTACACACGCACCATGAATGGTTGTTAGAAAGCTAGGCCCGTTAGTACCCAACGAGCCTGTTGCGCCAAAAATTTGTATTTGCATTTTCCGAATATTCCTAGGGATTAACATCAACTCAAAATACCACTTTGTACCAGGCAAGGTAAGAATGCAGAAATGTGAAACATTGCATTTCATGTCAAAAACCAACCAAGATCGCCCACAACTGATGTTCTCCCGCCTATTAATAGAAACACATTGGTTTGACTAAGAATATCGACGGATGGTCAGAAGCGGTGAACTTTGAAGTGAAGTGCTTATTAACCTTGAACCTACATTGCAGTTTATCCAAAAATCCACAACTGTCAATAGATCAATGATCAGAAATTATTATTATTATTATTTTTTATTATCAGGTAATTACAAATTACATGGTAATATTCAAAGCTAATGAGCCTAGCTCCTAAGACTATTTGCTTTATAACGGGTCCGCCATCTAACTTTTTTTTTTCAACTAGTGCTTATTTCGTGAATACTAACACTTAGCTCATGTCCGATTTGACAGATAATTAGTTTTATCCTTCCGCTGAACGAATATGGTTGTGTATACGCTTGAACAACGCTGGGAAATATTGCGACATTACTTTGCAAATCATGGTAATGTTGCAGAATGTGTGCGAAAATTGCGTACGGATTTTGGAAGAAGAGAAGCACCGTCAGCTCCGTATGTTCGTTATCTTGTGAAAAAAGTGAGAGAAACTGGCATCCTCATCGATAAATCAAAGCGTGAAAAGCCAAAAACAGTGCGTACACCCGAGAATATTGCTGCTGTGGCAGAAAGTGTGCGTGAAGCGCCATAAACATCAATTCACCGTCGTTCTCAACAATTGAACATTTCGGAGACACCATTGAGACGAATTTTGCATAAAGACCTTGGTATGACGCCATACAAAGTCCAATTGGTTCAGGAGTTGAAGCCAACTGACCATCCAATGCGTTTTCGCTTCGCTAAGTGGGCCTGCGATCGACTTAGAGAAGATGCCGATTTTGCCAAAAAAATCATCTTTTCACATGAAGCTCATTTTGATCTTGGCGGGTATGTAAACAATCAAAATTGTCGCATTTGGTGCACAGAAAACTCGCAGGCATACATTGAAAAGCCGATACACCCAAAACGAGTCACTTTTAGGTGCGGATTATGGTCCAGAGGCATAATTGGGCCATTTTTCTTCGAAAATGAGCAAGGAGTGGCCGTTACAGTCAATGGCGATCGTTATCGGGCCATGTTGAACGAATTTTTGTTCACAAAAATTGAAGAGGAGGATAATGGCAACATTTGGTTTCAACAGGACGACGCTACGTGCCACACAGCCGAAGCTACACTCGATGTTTTGCGCCCTGTTTTTGAAGATCGCATTATCAGCCGCAGAGCTGATGTCGTTTGGCCATCTCGGAGCTGCGATTTGACACCGTTGGACTATTATTTGTGGGGTGCCGTAAAAGATAAGTGTTACGCCGACAAACCAGAGACAATTGACGCTTTAAAGGACAATATTCGTGAAGCCATTGGTGAAAAACAGCTGCACACAATCGATAATGTGCTTAAAAATTGGACCGATCGTGTAGGCTACTGCATGGCCAGCCGAGGCAGCCATTTGAATGAAATTATTTTCCATTATCAACCGGAAGGATTGTGCTTTCAAATAAAAAAAGAAATTTGTGAAAATATTCAGTAGTTTTTTTTATAGAATTTCCAAAAAAAAAGTGATTTGGCGGACCCTTTATATACTTATATACTAATGTTAGTGATATGTAGATAAGAATTGGTTTATTTTTTCGATAATTGCAGGGTTTGGATTTCTAAGAACATCGTAAATGGTGCTATTGTTAAATAATTTTACTGTTATAGGTTTAAATAAAATACAATTTCCAAATATATGTGTTATGTCTAATCTTTCGTTGCATGTACGCATTTTGGTGGCATGTTTTTTGTAAGCAGGCGCTGGTGAGTAGCATACCAATGCATGTCCAAGCCGCAGCCGGATGAAGTTTGATATCTTAGATTTTGTGTTGTTGGTGGGGTATTGTGGGTGACATCTGTTTGGGTTGGTTTTGCTGTAATGGTGTTGGTATGAGATCCATTATGAAGAAGCTGAGTAGATTTAATGTTTTTCTGTATTGCGTTTCTGATATCTGATTTGGTAAAGATGTTGAACTAGAATACTGGAGCGTTTTGAGCTGAGTTAGCAGCAAGGTCGGCATATTCATTACCCTGGATACAAGCATGACCTGGGGTCCACATTAACTTCAACTTGCTTGGTGATTTTATCAGACTGTTTCGGATTTCGGTAACAAGGTCGATATTGTTGTTCGCATTGTTAACAGCTTTGAGGACAGAACAACTGTCGGAACATATAATATGTTTTCCTCGACGTTTCATGGCTTCTTTTATAGCTTGTAAAATTGCGAATGCTTCGTCTGTGAAGATGGATGCAAATTCCGGTAGAATTCCAACGCACAAGATGGTACCCTCTTCAAGAGTGACAGCAAATGACGTATTTTCGTGTGTTTAAGATTTTTCGCTGAATATTAGCTTCCAACCATCCGATTTAAGGTCGGAAGAGATACTGGAAAACAGTGTACGATAGGTTGCATTGCTGGTGTTGGCTTTTTTTGTAATCTGCTAGTGACATTATAGTTGATTAGGGTTTAATGCACCAAGGGGGATAAGTTGTTGTAACGGTGTGTGGTCGTTTATTTGGTAGATCCATCTGGGTGGCTTTGTAGAGGATGTTACTTATTGCGGATGGAATTCGTTTTTTTTTTGTGGGTTTTTGATTGTAAGATGTCCTTATAAATTACCGAATTGGAAAGGGTGTTTTCCATAGTGATTTAAGAAATCGTTTGGATTTCAACAAGTCAAAAATGTTACTTTACATTTAGTATTCGCTTAAAATAAACGACTCGAATAAATCGGAGCTGTATTAAAAAAAATAAAACTTTTTTGTTGCTTCAATGACTTTTATACATTTTTTTTTCAGTTTTATACTTATTCCCTGCTATTATCCACCAGCAATATTTTGTAGCCTGTAATACACACTTTTTGAACGTAAAAAATTGTGTATAATACGCCCCATATTATACGTCAAACACTGTATTATCATTAAAAAAAAAAGTGCATGGTAGACGTCCGAACCAATTTTCAAAATTTATAATTTAACACGAAAATGTATTTCTTTTTCAAAAGCTTTAACCGATATAGTTTTGGATGAAGTATTAGTTGGTTAGTTGGTATACAATAGATATTCACAAACAAATTTTTTGGAGTTGTAAACACATTTTAGTGACATTTATGAAAAAAAAATACGGAAAGGTGTATGATGTTTAATAACTCAAGTTAACAAAATGACTCGTATTACTGATTGTATGTAATTTCGTTATAATGTTGTATTTTTTACCTTGAAGCTCTTCAGCTTTTAGATACGTGGTCGAACATAAAAATCGGTCGATGCATTAGCTCGGAATTCGATTCACAAGTCATCGTAGACGTACGAATTCATTTTTAAAAATTTAAAATTTCACCCGAAAAAATATTGTTTTTTCAAACGCTTTTATTAGCATAGTTTTGAATGCAGTATAATTTGGTGTATTATGGATACGTATGTTGTTTTGGGATTTCAAACACATTTTAGTCAGTTCTATGGAACAAATACGGAAAGTTGTATGATTTTGGATAACTCACATTAACAAAATGACGCGTATTTCTCAATGTATTTAGTTTTCTTATAATGTTGTTTTTTTACGTTAACTAGACCTCTTCAGCTTTATAATAGTGGTCGGTGCCAGCATTAGCTGGGAATTCGATTCGCAAGTCACGGTAGAAGTCCGAACCAATTTTCAAAATTATAAAAGAAAAACCGTATAATTTTATCATCACATTTTGCATCACCCTACTGTATCACATACAGAAACCATTTAACCATTGTTCTACAAGCAACTATAATTTTCTACTCACCTTATAGTATCCCATACAGTAACCATTTAAGTTGTAAGTTCTGCAAGCAAGTAGAATTTTAAACTCACCAATTCACCATAGCGTATCACATACAACAACCATTAAAGCTTTTCAATCAAACACACTCCACTCTACACATCACATACTATGTAACAACCATTTAAGTTGTTACCTCTTCAAGCATATATCATTCTACTCACTATCCGATAAGCAACTTACAGAATGTATTGTACAGGTTGGGTTAGTTTAGAATTTAAAAAAAGCTCACCCAAAAGGGTATAAAAGAACCGCCAGAGTTAAATATAATTTTTATATAAAATAATTATTTTTGTTGTTACTGTGTTGTGGAATTTTACAGCTGGCAAAACTCGGCGGCACTCCCACTATCACTGCCACTGAACCATGATTGAAAAAAATCACGGGTGAACACTTCAGTCTCTGCGATACAATCCAAATTAGGACGAACGAGTGGTCGAGCATCACAAAACCCCAGAATCCCATCTTGCGGCCCGAGTTTTAACGGCGAGTGTATATCTATCTACATATAAACACATACATCACGGTACATCTGCGAAGAAGTACTAGTGTGGCGACAAATTGTCAACAACTATCTATGGCGTTCCCGGAAGAACAGATGCAGCGCATGCTCACTGCAGTAATGCAAACAACCATTCAAAATTCGTGCTCTGTTAAAAATGTGCAAATCCGCTGTTTTATCGAAAAATTATGTTCAGCGATGAGGTTGATTTCTTGCTTAACGGATACGTAAATAAGCGAAACTGTCAGAAATAGCATCACATGAAATTGTTCAACAGGGGCCAGATTTGTGCGATAACCGTTGTCCGTTTTTTTGGTGGGAACGCTATATTCAAATGTTGAATTTCATTAATGAAATGACGAGTTTCAGTCCGGTGGAAACGAACTATAAGGGTCCCTACTCGGCTAACCAGCGCCACCTTTACGACAGAGAAGTATTGAACTCATCGCCCATCTAGATCAAAAGCCTTGGAAGCGAAACGTCTATCTTGAATACACACGTTTTATAACATAGTCGTGCAAATCGAACACGTTTTTGAGAAGCAATTGACGAGTGGAAAAGTTTGAAAAGCGCCTCAACATGTGAAAAATATAACATGTTAAGGGCTATAGAATTAAGGGACATTTTTATTTATACAGGATAACCATAAGAAAACTGTGTTTAAGACGAAAATCCAAACGCGTATTTCCAAACATTTTACTATTAGGCAATATACAAGTTGACATGGCGTTTAGTGGAATAAATAATGGACTTTTAAATGTAAAAATGTAATTTTAATTTGGCGCTATTTTTACATACGAATAGCGCCACTTTTGCGACTAGTAGAGAACAAAGGAATATTACAATGTATACCAAAATGCTAGCCTTCAGTCGTCATTTGACAAGTGGAAAAGTTTGAAAAGCGCCTCTACATGTGAAAAAAGAACATGTTAAGTGCTATATAATTGAGGAAAGTTTTCATTTATTCATGATTGTCATAAAAAAAACTTTATATACGATGAAAATGCAAACGAGTATTTCCAAATATTTTATTATTAGGCAATATACAAGTTGATATGGCATTTAATTAAATAAATAATTAGCTTTCTAAATATATGAAATGTTCTGCGATTAAATTATCATTTTAATACAAAAAATGTACTTTTAATTTGGTGCTGTTTTTCCATACGAATAGCGCAATTTTTGCGACTAGTAGAGAACAAATAATATGTCGATAAAAAAGAGTACGATTTAAACAAAAAATCGTTGCTTTTCACCAAAGAGTACCTCGTATAACAACCACTTAAGTTGTAAGCTCTACAAGGAAGTATAATTTTAAACTCACCAGAGAGTAGCTATCACATAGAACAACCATTGAAGTTGTAAGCTCTTCGAGCAAATACAATTAAAGCTCACTAAACGGTATCACATACAACAACTATTTAAGTTGTAAGCTCTTAACCACAGAGCCAGAGTGCGCAATTTTTAATTCTTCTTCTCGACGACCACGACCACGACTAGCAGTATGGTTGAATACTTCAGCCTCTGCAAAAATTCAGTTAAAGAATTTTTTAAATAAAAAAAAATCGGCGAAGTGCAAATATTTTTTATAAAATAACACGTTCTGTTTCTGTGTACTGTGTACAGCTAGAAAAATTCTGCGACACTACCACTCACTGCCACTGAATCGCGATTGAGAACAGCACTGCTGAACATTTCAATGAAACAATCCAAGTCAGGACGAACGAGTGGTCAAGCATCACAAAACACCCGAAAAATCATTTTTTTTTCGAACCCTTTTATAGATATTGTTTTGGATGCAGTGTTACTTGGTGTATTATGGATATGCACAAAAAAATTGTTTTGGAGTTGTACACACATTTTAGTCAGTTTTATTGAACAATGATTGATGTATGATTTTGGATAGTTTAGATTGTGTATGTAGTTTCTTCACCCTCAGACCTCACCATCAAAATCGGTAGAAGCATTATATTGAGCCGTCTGGTTTAAACTTTTTTTTTAACCGAAAAGACATGGGTCCTTTTTGATGTTTCCCATAGTATTGTGGATCCGCAAAATAACTGTTTAGAAAAGTCTGACTTTTAATAAGCCTCCTTGCAAGTTCTCGGCCTGAGACTCCTAACTCCTTGAAAGCATATATATTTTCTTTTTCTGTCGGTGCTTATGTCTTTCCGGAAACCATTTTTGTGTAAACCAAAATAAAAACAGTTCTTTGTTGAATCTTCGTCTCCATAGTCCTTCACCGAAAAAGGGACCGTAGATTTTTCCTGCCGTGGACAAGGACTGGGATGATAAGGTTCTTATATAGGATCTCCTTAGAAGTTCGGGTGAGGGCTTTACAACTGAATTGCCTTCTTAGCCTGAAGAAACAGCGGTTGGCAATAGTAATTCTTCGTTTAATTTCTGACGAGATGTTGTTGTCAGAGTTAATAGCGGAGCCGAGGTAGACAAAGTCCCGTACTTCCTCAAAGTTATATCTGTCAATGGTGAAGTTCTGTCCAATGCCCTGTGAAATGCTCTCCAATGGAAATGTTGAAGGATGAATTTGGTGAGTAGCTTATCTCTCGAAATGGCCCTGTGAGTTGGCCGCCAAGATCATGCGATTTACCGCCTCTTGATTATTTCTTGTGGGGTTGTATAGTTTATGTGGACCAGCCGAACACGACTGAAGCTTTACAGGATAACATAACACGCGTAATTCGTTGAATACAGGCCGAAATTCTCGAAAAAGTGACGCAAAATTGGACCGTCCGAATGGAAAACTACGCTTAAAAAATCACCCGTTAGTTGCACCGATTTTTGGAAGATTGTGCCTCTGGTGTTGGCTCGGGATTTTTGCAAAATCCTCTCAAGAATCAAATTAATGAAGTCACATGACAGTACATCGCCTTTCCTAAATCCTAAAAAGGAGACTTTAGCCTCTGTCGTTGACACAGTTCAGTGGGTCTGAAATTTCTACAATATTCGCAATAGCCTCATCCTAGTCGCTCATCGTTTTATACGCTTTTCAAGTAGTTCATTAACTGATCTTGGGAAATTCCAACTCTCGTTTCTTTTTTACACCTTAATTTGATGACTTCCTGTTGGGAAAATATGTACCTATTCACAGATAGTGATAGTGTCCGGGCACAATATTTCCAACATGTATAAAGAGTGAAAATCGATTGCAAAATGTATGACCAGGGTAAATCTATTATACATAAATTTATAACCAAATTCATTCTAAATAAGATTTTTCCCTACTTCCTAAATAAGTTTCGGTTATTTAAATTCCTTCTGCACACGAGTCTCCAAAGAACGCCGTGACGTGAGCTAAACACGCGTACCATGGACTTTCTGTGAATTGTTTCGGATACACTCATAACATCATCTAATACCATAGAACAAATCTTCCTTTGAATCCCGCAAGGAATCACTCGTCTACACAACACCCAAGATATTTTGAGAACAAATATACGGATAAGTCCTTCATATGCATTGGATAAAGCTAGAAATGCATGGCCACGCACGAAGGACGAAACTGAAGCAACTTTTACTGCACCATCAATATGCAGGACGAACTGGGGTGGTATACAACGACAACCCTCTCCCATCTCATTCGATCGCTACCAGGCCAACCATTCATTCGTCGTCCGTGTAGTGCGCTCTCGTCGCGCTTATTTATTCCGTTTTCGTTTCATGACTAGAATTTCCGAAGACATGTTTTAATAGTGACAGTGGCGTCAATTGATTTACCAAGAGTAAGAAACTCTTCCGATTTTATACAGACAATGACATGTTAAAGTTGTTTTGTGTTGTTGAATGTCATTATCGCGTTAACGATAATTTGTATGCTGTCATTATAATGAAAGAGTAATGTAAATATGTATAGTCTTAGACACTTTTAATGTTTACTTGGCAGCTATTCGTGCTCCACCAACAAGTAGGTGGTCGTTGTAGTAAATAAAATATATTTGTTGGAATATATTACGTTTTCAACTTTCTATTACAAAGAGAAAGGCAATATATTCGTAAAACTTTTCGACCTCGAGATTTTGATTGATTCGAAAATTAAGATGGCTCTTTGGACAGAGATGGATGGCTTCCTAACCAATAATTTTCTTTTTCGTGGGTTGGTAGTTCATCATGACTGGGATGGTGGACGCCAACGTCGACGATCAAAGCATTGGAATATACATTGGGACTTATTTTAACAACTTCGTTCTATCTTGGTTTATTTTAATATAGTAATAGTTTATTTATATAGTAAAAACGGGACTGGTTAAGAGATGACCCTGTGAAATTTTAATTATAAGACTCTGCATCGAAACCAATCAATACTCAAACACATGATATTTTGAGAACTTAGAGAACTTTATACAGTTTTCCTAACCGGAAATTGAGTTTCGCAAAATCAACTCAAAACTATATCAAAAACGGATGTTTTCACATACAATTTCAGTTTTCGAAAACGTCTAGGTTACGACGTTACCGCTTCGCAGATGTGATTTTGTTGTAGGTTCTTGGTGAACACAACTATAAATACATTCTTAATATGGTGTCCAAACCTCCCACAGAACATCTTACAAACTATTTATTAAAACTTGGTAACATTCCGGAGGCAGTTATTTTTCTTCATTTTTGTGATAAAATTTATAAGAAACATATAAGAAGGCAACAATCCGCTGTGCTGTACCAACCTTCATCACTCTATCTCAAAATTTAAGATCCAAAAATCAGTGGTATACAGACAGACGGACAGACAAACATGGGTAAATCGACTCAGCTTGTGATTCTGAGTCGATCCATATACTTTAAGGTATAAGTATCTATCGAAATTATTTCTCTATTTACAAACTTAATGTCAAAACTATTATATCTATGGGATAGGTATAAAAATAACTTTTTTAAATAGTAAACGCTTCAAATAGTTTTCAACTCTGTTTTCGGTTTGGTATTAAACCCGAATTAAGACGATTTTCTTCACAATTCTAGTTCTCCTATATACCTCTGTAAACAAATGTCATGGAAAACTATTTACCAAGTCTCCAAACCTTAACCGCACTGTGCTTCAATTTAAAATATCATCTCGACATACTTTTCCATCTTCCTGTGCGACGAGTTTCTTAATAAACGACACGATGCGCTATATTGATGCGTGTGTATCACAAAGACATTCTTTTCATCGACACCCTTCTTAATAAGTGTGAAGTTGGCAATAGAATTGAATATTAGATAGTTTGCCATTTCATATTTTAGTTATTGAAATCCATACATTGAATCAAAATGGTTACTTTAAAAGCACTCGTAGAATTAATTTATTTAATATTCTTACCATCGCACCATCAATACTCAAGTGACAGTTCATTTGACGTTCCAATAGTCTTCCTTTTTTTCACAAAGTGATTAATGTTGATCGGTCATCGTTCCGTTGGGGTGACAGCGTTAATTACCCCGGCCATTGGTATAAATTATTCATTTGCCAAATCGGTGATGAGATACACCTTCATTTTTGTCACCGGCCATCGTCACTCCCTCCAGCAGTCATGATCTGCTACACGATTGTCAAGTTGACTGTCTAATTAAAATAATTTAGCGTCAACCACTTTACAACGATTTTCGTGACAAACGTCCATTAGGCGGTGTTTACACTTTTGCAATTTAACAAATCGCAAGATATAAATCACTGGCGAGGTGCCCGAACGCGATGCATGGTGTCAAGTGGTTAACATCGTTGCATCTATACCATGCGACTCTACATGACATATGGAAGAAGGAAGAAGGGGCTTGGGGTTGGGTAGGTATTATTAACTCATTATTTCCGTATTTTTCTCGATTACGTCCGACAAAGTGTCAAGTGACAACTAACAATTTATTTAGCATTGGGGTGGGTCACTTTGGTAAAGCGCACGCCATCTACAGTTGCTGCTGTCGTGTTTAATTATAATGCAGACGTTAATGTTACCTGTCACCTGTATGTTGCATGACAAGTGGATTTGTTAATTTTTTTTTTCACTTACATGAGTTGGCCACACGCAATAGTACTCGAGTTTGTTGTGGCTGTGCTGCTAACTGTAATTGTACAGTTCATATAGAGGTTGTTTTAAAAAAAGTTAAATTAAAAGGTAAGCCTGCGATTAAGTTAAATAAAGGAGTGTGTAATATAATACTTTAATTAACATAAATTATGTGGTTTAATATTGATAGAGGTGTAACTTACTGTCATTTCATAAAAGAACATATAAGAAGGTTACAATCCGCTATGAGAAACCATGGCCATATCCCATTCCATCATTTTGAATGGGCGGGGGTTAAAAACATTATAGGGGGTGTTTTTTTTGAGGTTGGTTTTTCGAATTATGTGGTTAAATCGCGCAACTCAAATGTCATTTACGTTCAGTTTGGTTTGTCATTTCAACATGAACAGGTTGACGAATGACCAACGCTTACAAATTGTGCAAATTTATTTCGAAATAAATGGTTCAGTTCGCGAAGTTTACTGCAAGCTCCGTCCATTTTATGGACATAATCGTCCATTAGAGCAATTAACACCGAAGAACAATTGCCGCTGTAGAGCAAAGTGTTGAAGAGGACCCGAATGAATCGATTCGCCACCGTGCACAGCAATTGGAGCTTTGTCCATCAACTTGGCTTACGACCTTACAAGATCCAGCATGTGCAAGAATTAAAGCCGTAAAACCATGCAATGTGTCGTGATTTTGGTGTATGGGCCGATAATGAGATTGATCACGATGCTGATTTTCATCGCAAATTTTAATGGCATAAAATTATCCTTTCAATAAAGCCAAATTGATGGACATTAAAACGATTTTCTTGTGTATTATGTCAATTCAAAGATCTATACCTCTAAAAAAAAACACCCTTTATGAGTTAAATATAGCAAATGAGATCGATAGAATATTTCGATTAGGCACTTTTTTAAAAATTCCAAAAACGATCTATAGACGCGTGCATATTATTATTACTGAAGTACCTTTGGACCTTAATTTTTGAGCTAGAATGATGAAATTTGGTATACGTACTCTTTGCTGCACACAGCTGAGCAAGTGTAGAAATTTTCAGAATCCGCCCACTGCCACGCTCATTTTTCAAAAAAAATTATGTTTTTGGCCGAACGGTTAAGAATTTAAAAATTTTCCGAACAGGATATTTCAACAAGTTTTTTTTTGTCACAATCACTTTTTGGGGGCGTTTTTATAGTAAAAAAAAAAGTTTTTCGTTAAAATTTAAGGAATTCGAAAAAAACTTTGATGAACATATTTGGATACTATTGCAATGAACATTTCGTCTATAGATCATTTTAACCCACACCCACTTTCTGGGGACGTTTTTTATAAAAACAATTTTTATTGCATGGGATTGTCCGAAAATTTAGAGTTAGAATAATGAAATGTTGTATATAGCTCTTTATTTCTAAATTCAGTATGAGAATAAATATTTTAAAGGTCCGCATACTGCAATGCCCACTTCAAAAAAAAAATCGATTTAGTCAAACGAAAAGAAATTTAGTTTTATACATATCTATGAAGTTATTAGCCACACCACCTTTTTGCGGATGGAATGGGATAGCATATAAAATGATTCGCACAGCGGATTGTAACCTTCCCATATGTTTTTTGCACCGTTCGTAGGTTGTTGGAAATTCGGACTCTGAATTTGGCTGTATTGAAAAGGTGGTCAGAGTCGATGTTTGTCCATACGACGTACAGGGTGTCGTTTTCCTACATATATCTGGAATAACTTTTGACCGAAAAAATAAGAACTAATGAAATAAATTACAATTAAAAGTTTATTTCATGTAAATGTTTTACATTTTGTATATAAACTCATAGCGGTTAATTCGCCACCATTAGAATGCATGCATTCCTGGGCTCTTTTGGCGGGCATTAACATGAAATTTTGAAGTGTTGCCGGTTCAAATTGAGCGCTTTCTAAGCGAATGTTGAGACTGTTTATTGTGTGGTTTGTTAATCTAAACCTTTCTTTCAGGTAACCCTAGAAAAAAAGTCCGGAGCCGACAGATTAGGCGATCGGGCGGCCATTCAAATTTACAGTTGATTGTCTCAAGAGCGGTCTGAGAGGTAGTTCCGTCTTGCTGAAACAAAATCAGCTCAGCATTGTTGCCTGCGGAAAAAGCAAGTCCTGAAGCATTATTTTGTAGTAAATCTTTACCCATTGACTATATCGCTGGTACAAGGAACATATTTCAAATAGAAATATTAATAGTACGCGAGGTTATTCCACACCAAACAGTAACACTAAGTGAGCGCAAGGGACGTTGATGTAGGTTTTTTTGGATTCTGTGTGCCCTAAAGTCTGTAAAGTTGCTTGTTCACAAACCCGCTTAGATGAAAATGTGCCTCGTTGGTCATCATACAATTTTCCATAATATTTTGTTCATTCTCGTCGATATTTAGGACAGTTTTGCATGACTCCGTCCAGACATTTATCTGGGTCACAAATAGCTGTTGGATAAACTGGATCTTATAAGGGTATAGGTGAATGAATCGTGTTACAAGGTAAGCGTAACTGTGCAGTGTCGATGTTTCAGGGTCAGTTGCCACATTTTCCCTAACGACCTGGATGTTTCCGATCGATCGTCCAAAACGATGACTGCCCAAATGCTACACATCTCCAACGTTCCCATGTTGCTCAAATTTGACACGTAGAGCAGAGTTCAAATTATTGACCGGCTATTTTTAAACATTAATATAACAATTTTGTTTGCTGTGCGACATTCTAAATCTCCCAAGCTTTATTTCTAAAAAAAAGAAAAAAATAATTCGACTATATCTATATTAATTGTTTATATAGGAAATATACTTTTGGGCAACCCTGTACGGATTTCATGTTGGATTCCTGTCTCACTTCTATGAGCTCATGTTAAATTTGGTTTGCGTTTAGCCAGGTTGCTTTCGAGAGTACCTAGTGCTACTGCCGCGTAGGCTATTAGTGTAAAGGCATTATTTGTTGTCGTAACGTGTAAGCTGTGCTTTCTTAATAACCCGCCGAAGATGTTTTCATTATCAATTTTTGCTAATAAAAACAAGAAACAGGAAGAACCAGAACTGAAGTATAAACACGTTTTATCCAAAAGTGAAACAGCAACTACAGGAATATATAAGACCGCCTTACAATCCTCATAACATTAACAAAAAATCTTTCACGAAAATCCACAGCTAATCATAGCTTGAAACTTTGGCAATGTTTTAAAAATAAAATAAAGTCCGCCACTTTCGTACAAAATATGGCCATCATGGTGATTTAAAACCGTCAACTGTGAAGAGAATAATTGAAAAATTCAGGTAGACTAGATCAATTTTTGATCTTAGGCACTCTGTGTGTTCTGTCAAAATTTCAACAAAAGAGTACGTACTTACCAGCAAAGCCGGTAAATGGAGGCCATTTATCCGATGTGCTTATCCATATATAACCAATCTGTATACTCTATGAATCAATAAAAAAAATTAAGCTTAGATACTAATTACTAATCTGTAGTTTCTATCAAAATAACATTTTGCATTTAGAATATTTTGTATCTATCTCATACTTAAATAAAAATAATTATTTTAATGTTAATTTAATTAAAAGTAATATATTGAGTGCTACAAAACAAAATATCAACCATGAACCTAACATTCGAGGTAAAGTTTTAAATATTTGATCCCAACAATTTAAAATACAGCCCCTTTCCAGCTTTCTTAACTTCCTAATTAACTGCCATAAAACTCAGACAGTAAAAAATGTCACTGTAAAGTCCCACATCTATCACAAAGAAAAAAAAAAAAAAACACATCCTAACCTAAATTAACCCACCAAAGCATGCAAATCAAAATAAAACGTTCAGCAACTAATTAAATGCTTAACAGAAAACATTCCCCTCCTGAAAACATTGCAATAACGTTCATTGTCCCAAATCCAAATCATTAGCCGTATCGAAAGGAACACTTCGATATCCTTACTTACCGCCTAAAATAGACAAGAAAAAAATCACTCAAGAAAACACTTCTTTTACATTCCGGCTTATATCCTATGTCCCAAAAGCAATAACAAAAACAAAACACAAATCCTTTCCTTCCACCAGAGAACGACTCGCGTTTGGAGGTCCTCTCGGTCTGCACAATCTTGAATAACCAACCCATCATTTCCAGTCCTATAAAATGGAACATTAACTTCTGACATTAAATTCCGTAATTCCCTTCCGAATGGCGAGTACCCAGGAAGGACATATAAACTCAAGTTCCCTAGACAAGAAATACATACACACACATACACGCAATTCGTCGTTGGGCATTAAAATTTGCTCCAGCGGATATAATGAAATTTCCCATCCTAAACACAGTTACTCTTGTCCAAAAAAAGTAGAGTTACACTTATTACATGCGAAGAACGACCATAAGGATCGCATGAAATTATATCGAATAAATCAAATTGAACTGAAGTGATAAATCTTAATAATCCATCTTATTCATATCATCACAACGCAACGTGAAAGGATGTTTTCATCATCATCTGTCGTCGTATAGAGAATATTTGCAAAAGGATTACAATATACACTTGATTTTCATCTTAGCCTTCCTCTCCTTTTTTGGGATTTTTTTTTAGGCTTTTTCTGATATGGGCCTCTTCACAGCTTACGACGTTTGCCTTTATTTTTAGGGTAAGGAAGGATGTGAAGGCTGATTTCCCTTTTTTGAGGAAAACGCAGAATTCCTTTTGTGACGTTCATTAATGACGTGGTCTACACAGATAGGACAATATGTAGTACAACATCAAAAGGATGGAGGACGCTTTTCAGATTTTTTTTTGGTATGAAGAAATGTGAGAATTCAAGCAGTCGAACAGGGGTCCTGAGAAGAAAGAGGACGTTTATGGTTTATATTGGGATATCATCGTTAATCAGAACGTGATACCTATGGCTGAATGCCATTCATTCAAATCCTTACAACTGGAGGGTGACTGGAAACAGTCACTCTTTAAACTCTAGCACATCTACTGTTGATCCATTTTCCAGGATATGTTGGAGAACTTTAGAAGCGTTGTCATGAAGAGCTGTAGGATCTTGGCGTCCAACATAATGTGAAGCTCTGCTTGGTACACGCTTCACAGAGCCATACAAGGCAATGAAATTGCTGATGAACTGATATGCTGATGAACCTCACCTAGGTTCGACGATGTTTTTCATGTTCATTTGGCATTAGCTGTAATGTTCCGAATGTGACATTCGCTTGTATCACCGTCCAGAAGGGGATATGGCAGTCTCTGGTCTAACAAATTCTCATTAAAACTCCAGCATTCATGGGCCGTATTCTGGTTGCGGAGTTCATTATTTTGAGAAGAAGTGTCCACCTCGTGAAACTGTTTGCTTTTCGTGTGGCGTTAAGGGACATCTGAATAGCGTACGAATTGATTTAAATCGTCAAAATTAGCAAGCTATGGTCTGACACCACATCTTGTGGAGAATCTGCTGTCAACCAAATCTTACCAAAGGTACACCAAGAGAAGTTGATTGATGTCGTCAGTAACGGCCGTGTATACTAGTTAGAAATAGAGTCGTTTTTTTTCAGGATCTGCCGAAGTGTGAAGATTTGATGAGTTGTGGACTTTTCTGGCCTATAACCTTTGGCTAATGATTGGTGGATGTTACTTACTAAGTCAGAAGGCAGTCATTTCCGGCGGGCTTGTTAAGCATTCTTAATTCATTAAGGTCGAGTGGTTGGTAGTTTTCGCTGTCGTTGCCAATATTGGAAGGTTCGTTCTGACGGACAGTTGGAGATTATTCCTCAACGCGGTCTTACAGTCTGTAGAAGTGACTCTTCCATATCCTCAGCATCGACCATGTCCCAACTACGATATTTCCTTGTTCAATTCGAAAGGATCTTGTCGCAATGTGATCAATTCAATTGACTTTTCCTTGATACCCTATACACTATCGTTAGGGGTATATTAATTTTGACATTAAATTTGTTCTTAAAATATCTTCTGGATTGATTAAAAAAACCGTTTATTTAAATAGTGGGCGTGGCAGCAGACGGATTTTAAAAATGTTTACACTTGTGCTCCTTCACCGAAAAGAGAGTCTATGTAGTAAATTTCTTTATTCTAGCTAAAAAACCTACGATACACACGCGGACGGAGGGAGGGATAGGCAGACTCAGACAGGCTAGATCGACTCAGCTAGCGATGTCAAAAACCTCTATAGGTTTTGATGGTTCGAAAGCTCCCCCGATGTTTCAAGATATGTCTCCTATTCTGTCAACTCTACTGTACTTCTCAAATTTGTCATTTTATTTCGCATCCCCATTTAAGAGTGGCTATGTCTTAGATTTTTACCCAAATATACTCACATTTTGAAACACATCATATCCACCAACACACCCACATATAAATGTATAAATCTACAACATACATCTACACATGTCAACATGGCCTCCTGGGAATAAATGGAGTAAACCTTATGACAAGGACCTGAATGAACAATGACAAAATCACGATGAGAAATTACAACGATTTACTACGAACAAATTGTCCTGATGGCAACATTGAGTGTTTCATATATTTGGTAGTGGTGGTGGTGGTGGTAAGGATGTGGTCCTCTACTCAAAAAGAAAATCTCCCTTTACAAAAACGAAGATAAATTTGTGTCCTCTATTTATAGTGACAGAAGGATTGGATAGTGAAAGGAACGATTCTTTATTTGTCAAAGAAAATTACCGCAAGGAATTATCATTGGGGATCAAACACGAGAAAAGGAGATCCAATACATATTTATATTATATGTATATATACAGGATTCGCATACATAGATTTATTTAGTTTTTGTATAACATGGGTATTCCACTTTGTCGAAGTAGAAAAGTGTCTTGAGAATAGGTTTCTTAAGACGGGACATGTGCTTGTACAGCGATATGAATAGGTTTATCTAAATAAATTAAGCAAATGGGAGCGGGGGTTAAGTATTGCGTAATTAAGGTGAATGGAGGCTTTTATTTCTGTAAGAGGCTTACAGATTTTCTGTTAATCAAGCAAATGTATTTGGCATGTGGAAATAAGACGGGGTGTAATGTTGATTAATTTGTAACAAGGAAAATACCAGACTACAATTAATTTTAGACTATTATTGTAGGAATGTCCTTTTTTGGGCATAGAAACTATGGCCCTCTATTGAAATGCGGCGAAAATATAGATACAGTCGCCTCACTCTCCGTCGATATTAAAATAAGTTTGTGACAGGGAGTTTTGGAAGTGAAAGTCCTTTGGGCTCGTCGGGGTAGATCCAAACTCACATGAAATGAAATTTAGTCTCGAAAAGTCCTGAGTAGTGGAAGGCTAGCGTGGTGGGACAATGGCGGACAAACAACAAGCAAAAACTTGTTTTAGCAAAAGAAAGCGAGAGCATAAGCTTATGAGAAAGACTGAGTGGGTATGGGCCTGTGGTTAGGGGGCAAGCACGACGACACAAAATGCGAGAGCGTAGGCATAAGAGAAAGAGTGCTCTCTGTAGTAAATCTACCGATTTTAAGGCCAAATCTGTTTGTATTGGTGTGTTTTTGTGCTCTATCTCTCTCTTTATTCTCAGGTCTCAGTTTGTTTTGATGTCTCTTTATACACTTACACATAAGCTTCAGTTGGCCGATCATAAGAAATTCTTATTTAGAAGGCATTGTATGTAGAGTTTATTTTGTTCTTTTAATGAAGAAGGACATTCAATTCAACCTCGTAGCACTCAACGGTTTCTTATTTAAAAAAAAAACCTATATTGTGTTTCAAAATAAGGTTGCAAAAATAAAATAAATGAAGAGAAGCTTCTTGCTTTAATTGCTCATTAATTCATAAATATCTTATCAAAATATTAATTAAATAAAATTACTTAAAGAAATTGGAAGTTTTTGATTGGTTAACTACAGTAGTTGAAGTGTTCATCCGTTAAAAAAATAATTCTATTTTAAAAAGGCTGTGTTTGACCTTTCCGGTACATCCTTTACGGGGATCTCAATATTAATTTTTTCGGCTTCATCTTCTTCACCTTCACTGCAGTCATCGTTAGCATCAGCAGTATGTGCTACTAAAATTGAAATTCACCCCTTCAGCATTATAATCAGATTCTGTAAGCATGTTTCATTAAGGCGGAACATCATCTTCATCGTCCCATGTCTCGTCCTTTTTGAAACAATTCTCAACGGAGTTACATCCTGTGGCCATGCCATTGAATTTTACGTGCACAGTCGAGTATTGACATCTTAAAGAAGCCTATTTTTTGGTTTTCCAAATCCTTAAGAGTCTTGGCAAGTAACTGGACTGTATAGTTCGTCTCTATAAATACTGTCGTATGCGGCTTTGAAATCGATGAATATAATCTGCCGAGGTGTGAATATTTGATCAGTTTCTTGCCTAAAACCACACTGATATGGGACGACCAGGTTGATGGTAAACGGTATCAGGCAATCACATATTACTTCAGATAGGATCTTGCTGGAGATGTTGAGGAGACTTACACCTTTGTAGAGGGTCTCCTTTTTTGTGGATCGGATAAACGATGCTGAGGACCGAATTTAGCTTATGAGTTGGTGAATGTTACATTCTACCAGACAAGGCATCCATATACAAGGTGGCGCAAAAGTTGTCACCCGTCGCAAAAGCTGTCACCCGATGTTTTCTGGTTGCAAATATCTAAATTCTTCAGCAAAAAAAGTAGAAAAAATTATTCCATGATTCATGTCTTATGCGCCACCTATAATAATTGTTTCGATTTTTTTGCAAAACACTTTAAAAAATGGCGGCCAAAAAACATCGGGTGCTTTTTTGGCCGCCTTTTGCGACGGGTGACAACTTTTGCGCCACCTTGTATAATGACGAAATCCGTTGTGTGTAGCCATTTTGGGACCGTGATTGGCTCATACTTTATTCCACATATTCTAATGCAGTTTTGCGGACCACTATTTTCTTTGTTTACTCGATCATCGGTATTCATGTTTGTACCCAATCCCTTAGGGGTATATTAGTTTTGATACTCGGGTTGTAATATAGAGAAATAATTTAGATAGATATACATCAAAGTATATGGATCGACTCAGAATCGCTTGCTGAGTCGATTAAGTCATGTCTGTCCTTCTGTCCGTCTGTCTGCCTTTATTTCACTGATTTTTAAGCCTTGAATTTTGAGCTTGCATAATGAAATTTGGTACCTACATAGAATCTTTGTCCGAGGATACAACACAAATGTAAAAATTTTCAAAATCCGCACACTGCCACCGCCACATTTTTCATTGCTTAGGGCTTCTAGCGATACCAGAAAGAACTGGAAACATTTTTGTATCATTTGACGGACAGCCGTTGATGGTGAGAAGTGAAGTTAAATATCTTGGTATCTGGCTTGACAAGTTTCTGTATTTTAACAAAAATGTAGACGCTTACCTGGTCGGGGCTAGGGGGCTTATGCTGTGACAAGAAGACTTGAGTCATGGATTAAAGTCATATAATGCCAATTATCGCTTACGGCTGTCCAGTGTGGTTCAATGTAGCACCATCTTACATGAATGAGATACGGCTGTTTGAAAAGCGACATCTCCGAACATGCTTAGGATTGCACCGAACGTCAGAATCCGATTACAAAAATTATTATCGCAACTAGGTCCTATAGGATGAGGCTTAGCTGAATAGAATTGAAAATTCCTTTATTAAGGTTAATCGAAGGGACGTCTTAAGGGGGATGGCTAGCGACTAGAGTCTGATCTTCCGCGCTTATTTTTCATTTTTCTGATAGCAAAAAAATGAGCAATGAAGGATCCGTAAGTGAAACTCGTCCTATATGGAAGTAAATGAATATTTAGCGCTCAGTTAAGTGTGAGGGCTATGATTTTTCTACGATTTTTCTAAGAAACAATGCTGCTATGTATACGTCTACATTGATTCTGTATATAAAAAATTGAGGGTTTTCCTTTTCTCTAATACTCCCAACTCTCAGAAGCTTAAAAGGCTTCAAATCGAGATTGCTAACTTAACAACTTGTATCAAAATCTTAGAACTGCAGAACAAGCTACAGTCTTTAGACACAAAAGGTAGGGAACATAATTGAATTTACAGACTTCGCAGAATTTTAATGCAATTTACCTATGACCACAGACAGGGAAATTATCCAAATACCAAAGTCCTGTGAATTGAACCGCACAGTATCTAATATTTAAGTGAAGGCACTAATTGAATTAATTAATTGTCAATGATGCTTCACTTCGGTGAGCATATTTCTATGGAATGCAATTTAAGAGTACATATATCTACAGCGTATGTATGGAGCGGGAGCTCTTCATCTGTTCAAGATTTTGTGTTTTAAGGAAATTATACAAATAAATAGTTTGTAGAACTAGCTACCTAGAAAACGCTTCAAATCAAGCATTTTCAAACTCCTTCATGCGAAAATAGTACTTCTCTTTGCCTTCCCTCTTAACTGGTAGAGTAACTTTCAAAGCAACAAGGACTTGACATAAACAGTAATTAATTTAAATAATATTTCCATGTTCAATTGCACTTGCAACTTAAAATATTTAATGATGTTTAAATCTTAACAAACAACTTTTTCCCCCAGCTTGATGGAGCAATTAAAATGCACTCAACAGCTCCACTTGTTTTGTAGGGATATAGGTTACATAGTTACATACTCACGTTCATAGTACTGCCATGAAACGCACATCCTTGCACACATATACACGTGCACGTCTTGATGCAAAACTTATTCCGGGATTTGTTGGTCAGAACTTTTCACTGCGTCAATCACGGCACAGTTGGACTGTGCCAGGAATGTGTCATTTACACTGACACTGGCTGACCCGGAACTTTTTCTTTTTCACAATTTGTTTGCATAAAAACTTGTCCAAGTTGCATTTGAAATGTAAAGTTTCCTCTACCAAAACAACAAAACAAATTTAAATAAAATAAAACTTTAGCTGGCAGAGAAAAAAAGAATTATCCCTGAAGGAAGTACAGCTTCAGGTAAACAATTTCCGTTGACATTTTCTGGATATTTTCCGGTTTCTGAAGTAGGAAAGTCAACACTGTAGAAATATTTTGAATTACAAATTCCAAAATGTAGACCTGATATGTACAAACGATATGTACTGGTACGTTGCAGGTGCAAAAGGATAACATATTGCAAGGGAAGATCCCTTGTCACACTATTGCTAGTTGGTGTGGTTGTAGGCCTTTCAAAACCAAGGTCGATCTAATTTTTACAGCTCTACAGACTACTTACTTACTTAAGTGGCGCTACAGTCCGGAATTAACATGCCTCTCCAATTTTCGCTGTCGTCGCATATATTGATTGGTTCGTTCTGCCTGACAGCGCAATGTTGTTCGTCCTCGCCGTTTAACAGTCTGCAGAAGTAGTTCTTCCATATCCTCAGCATCGACTAAACTACTGTCTAAACTTCGATATTTCCTTGTTCTTCTCGACAGTATTCTTGGCTTTGACGTTATTGTTCGTCTTGTTATCAACACTCGCAGTTATTGTTTAGTAAGTCAAATGAGACCAGTATCCGATGGTTACCACTTGGAGATAAAAATAATCACAATTGATGTGTAGTCAGAGTTACAACAACTGTAAATTGGGAAATTTAAGCCAATCAGAGTTTACCCCCGTTCAACAACCAACGATCTTCTACCCTTCATTAAAATCACTGAAAGTACTGCAACCAACTCAAAATTGAATACCACCCTCATGTTTAACGGTTTTTAATTTAACACAAAATATTTACCACAATTCAATATTATATCGCATACGCAAAGCTCTACAATTTACTTCCTGCAACGTAATTACACCACCGCGGCTGTTTGTTGATATCAAGCAAATTACTCACCAGTTTAATAAAATATCCTACACGTGCATAAGTTCAAGCAAAAAAGACACTCCCCAATCCACTTATTTGATTCAATTTTAAAGCGTTCATCAAAAAACCATATACCACCCCTATAGCTCCCCGTCGAGGGTAGCTATAATTTCCAACTATTTTGTGGTAAGCCACCGATACGTGAGCGACCATGAGTTATGGACGATATAAGTACCGGACTCTACCACTTGCACGCTGCGCGATGCCTGCTTCCTGGCTGCTCTCGGCCAGAGAGATCACTCCATGTGGTTGATGATAGTGCGAGGAAGCATGGCGGTGGCGGCAGCGGTGTTGGTAAGCGTTTAATATGAGCTCACCACCAACGAGAATGGAGTAAACTTTTAATTAAACGGATTTTCTGATTTATATCAACAGGATATATCTGCGTGTAGTACATCCATGTGTATATCTGTCTGCGTGTATAAGTGCCACATTCTTCAACAATTAATCGTTTTTCTGTAGATTTATTGTGTCACAGAGTGATTTGTGGTTAAATTACAGGATTTGTCGAGAAAGCGGTAGGTTGGGTGCTCCAGTGCTCCACAAATTACGACTAAATGTGCCAAATGTGCTACACACGCCCACCGTTGCCACCACTGGTGCACCACAAATATTTTACACCTACACTTACGCCAGCACCCGCTTTCGGTGGGCGCACCGCATTATTTACACCTTTGGTACAATTTAATTGTCACACTGACTGCTCGCGACTTTAATGACATCTCTCGACACGGTGGTGTGCTGTTGGTCCTTATGCGACAAGGTAGGCACAATGGTTGTCTGCGTGGCTCTGCGGAAGTGGTTTTTACTTCTGCGGGCTCTGAAGGCATTACACTCGTGCATTTGCGGTTGGCGATGAACTTGGTTTGACACCATTCCCACCCCCCAGGCAGCATGATACTTGCTATGGTGCGTGCATCCACTCAGCGAGTTGGCATTTTCACTTTTGCATGTAATGCAGATAATACAATCTAGGATATCATGTTGTCTACAAAAAGACGACAAAATATCCTAGCCTCCCCCAAAAGGTGTGTTGTCGCGCGCTATCGTTGAGCCTTTTTATTTATTTCTATAATTACGCGAGGAATTTTGTTTATGAATATGTTCCTTTCTTTGTACACGAAATAGTTTGGCACGTCCTGGAATGACATACACACACACACTCGAAAAGGATCGTGGAAATTTGCTCAACGTTTTAATTAAATTGGGTCAGAGTTAATGTAGCGGGAAATTGCACAGCGGGACACCACCGAGACACTTTGAGGTGGAAATTGTGAATGCCAATTGGCTAGATGTTGTGCTTTTTTTTCTCTGTTATTTCGGGGGAGAGATAGTGCTTGCTCCTGTTGCAATACAGGCTCGGATATAAAGTTTTGAATGAAAGTTATTTCTGTTATAAAAGTTAAGAGTGCAAAAGATAGAACGCTGAAAAATATTCGTAGAAAATGAGATTCTTTGTTTAAGTACTTTATAATGGGACTTTCTGTGCTAATTACATCAGGGATTAACTTTACGTTGGAAGAAGGACTTAACCCTATCATGAGACTAATACGAAAGGGTGACCCTTTAGAAGGTATATGAGTTGATTTAATATGCAAGTTTACGAGGTTTTGCAGAGGGAGATGAAGACGATACTTAATTATGTTGGGGTGCATAAAGGTGATTTTAATTTAATTTTAACTTATGATTAAAGCTGTTATTAGATGAACATTGATATTTACTTAGATCCAGGGGATTTATTAATAAAATGATTGGAACATGCTTTTATATCCCTAGAATTAATTCTTTTTCTGCGAACAGCGGAACTTTGTATATTTTAACGCTAATGGAGTTCCAAATTTTATTAAGGAACCATGACATAGTTTTTTTTGTTGTTGTACAATGAAAATTCTTGCGAGAGAACTGTAAAACACAGATCACTCATAGTAAAATTCGCAACTTCTCGTGGGTGGACTACGAGAGGCTGGGTTAGTTCAACCTAATGGGTGAGTTCGACCTTGGAGCGCTTTTCCAAGCAAAGGATAAACTTTGGACGCCAGGTAATTTTGTATGGTAAAACTACGAAACTTAAAAAACTGAAAACAACCGAAAATTACAAGAAATAAAACTAAAAAAACTAAAACCGAAATCAACTATTCCGAAAATGACATTATCACAACAGTTCAGACAGTTAATCTTAATCTTTTTTTGGTTCGACAAGAAACGACGTTTTTCTATGGCATATGCTATGGGGTAGGGTATACATGTGGTTTTTGTAACAAAACACCCCCAAAAAGTGGGCGTGGATTAAAATGACATGACGACGAAATGTTTATATTGACATTATGGAAGTAGTTGCATCGACATATTTTTCAATTTTTTTTTAAATTTTACCAAACAAAAAAATTTAAAATATGTTGTTCAGACACTTTTTTAAAAATTCCCGAACGTTTGGCCAGAAAAAGGTTTTTCTAAAAAGTGCGCGTTGCAGTTTACGGATTTTAAAATTTTGTACGCTTGTTCTGTAGATACGGACAACGAACCTATATACCAAATTTTATTATCCTAGCTAAAAAATGTAAGGCCCAAAAATTGGTGACGAACAGACAGACATTGCTAAATTGACTGAGCTAGCAATTCTGAGTCGATCCATATTCTTTAAGGTATATCTACCTCAAATATTTCTCTATGTTACAAACTATGTTTCAAAACTTAAATGGGATAGGGTATAAAAAGTTTGTACCCATGTTATAAAATGGGGGTGGTGTACCCAATTAGATTTTTATTCTAACTTAGAAAGTTATATACCCAGTGGATAAAAAAAAATGGCGGATTTTTCCGGTCGCGGAACTACCAAAGATTTGCACTTTTTTGCACTACTCGATTTTACATTTAAAAGAACTGTAATTATCTTTTTCATCTTCTTCTTTTTCTCCGCTCTTCTGTTCTTCCTGCTCTTTATTCCCTAACCTTACTCCCACCCTGATATCTCTGTTCTACTCTTCTGTTTTTTTCTCTAAAATTATCAACTCTCCAATCGTAAGCCTAGTGCGACTTCTTACTATTTTCTGCCATTTGGTTGGAAAGTGTGTTCGTGCTTACTAATTTTGAGATACCCGCGTATCGAACTATGGTGGAAAATATTAAATATCCGAAGGAGGGAAGAAGGCAACGTACTTTCTCTGAAGCAGTGAGCTTTGTGTAGGAAGGATAAGATGACATATTAAAAATCAAATTTTTCGCTAACTGTTGGTTTCGCGTGCGGATTTTGAGGCAGGGATTTCCATTTGGGTGCCATAATTAAATAATTTTTATGTTAGGCTCGAAGCCTTTAATCATTTTCCCTCTGGTGTTTGGGACACGTGTCATTGTCGGCGCAGGACATAAGTCCCGAATTGATTTTTCGGGACTAATGTCCCATTAAGGTGGGACATAAGTCCTGAAAATTAATTCGGGAATTATGTCCCACATAAATATTTTAGCAAATATACGCCTTGAGAAAAACTAAGAAGACCTCCCCATCTGCTTTAACAAATATTCAAATTGCCATACAAATTGCGTGTAGTTTGACATTCTGTTTTTTTTTAATAAGGCCAAATTTTGGCATTTGGCAATATGACACCTTTGCAAAGCGACATAAGGCCGATTTGGCTTTATGACACTTTTGATTGCATATGCGATGTTGCGAAGCTGATGTGTACATATATAGGTTTTATTAACAATTCTCAGAGTTGAAAATTATTAAGAAGTCTTGACAAAATAAATTGATATTATTAATAAATTTATTTGATTTTTTTTAGTTTATTAAATAAAAATTAATTCATTACAAACTACTTGTATTGTTAGTAAATTTAACAAAATATTCTTGTGCTGTTTTTAACAATTTGTCTGAAAATTGTTTTTTTTTTTAAATTATACATACAAAAATATATATCTACTAGATTGTTTAGGCATTTTGTTTTCACAAATTGAAACTCGTAAACAAAATGTAAAAATAGCGAGGAGGAAAAAGTAAAAATAATTCGAGCGAATTTTTTTTCTCAAATATTTTGATTTTTTCTTTGAGAAAATAACAGTAAATTTTTTTTCAATATAGAACCTGAAAACGTTATGGGTATTTTTACTTTTTCCTCCTCGCTACTTCGGTGTTCGGTTTCGAGACATACCAAATTTACTCATGACATTTTCAATTTTGAATATATCCAACACATCTTATGGGGTAACGGGAACTTTTGTAAATGCCTGGTTTCTTATGCGTATAAGTTGCCTTCGTAGCCTGCCGAATGGGCGAATTTGGCGTAATGTCACTTTCCCGATTTGGCAATATGTAGCTTTGCAGAAGTGTCATATTGCCAAATGCCAAAATTTGGCCTTATGACACGGCACCATTTCAACTCTCTTTCTGGGGAAAGTCCACGCTCACGCAACTTCGTTGTTCCGCTCAAGGTATGTAAAGTCGTCAGGCAGGCGCCTTAGTCAACACTTTTTTTGTTAAATTATTTTTATTTGGTATTTTTTTTTCAACATGGCAATGCTGCGTACACCACTGAAGTAGAAAAAAAAACAGAATCTTAACTTTAATTTTTTTAGGTGTATCCTTTTCTATACTCGCTCAGGAGTAGCATAAACTACTGTTTAATTTTTTTTTCGGGACTTGTGTCCCATTTTCAGCAATAAAAACTCGGGACTAATGTCCCACTTTAGTGAGAAATGAGTGAAATTGATAACCATTGCCATTGCAAAGCGTGAACATAAATCCGAGTGCAAACGAAGTTGATTAGTTTTCGTGTAGTAAAGACTATTATGTTCTTGTTTTCGCAAAAAACAACAGCTCTGAATGTTTTTATTTTGTTTATAAATTGTTCTGTTCTCATTTAGCACTTTTACACAATTTTAAAGCAATTTTAAAAATGTTCCAAAAAAACAACCCCTGTCCCTTGCCAATGAATTTGCCTTCATACAAATGTCAAATGTTTGTTTTCCTACAGATGCTGTCAGTTTGTCATTGACACTGACGTTGTCCTGAACAACTCTATTGACAGTTATCTTTGGACATGTTGTCCCATATCTTTGGTGTCCATGTTTGTGTCTATGTTGTATTTGGTTTTATTGTGGCGAGTGTGTTTGTTCATGGCTGTCCGCCTAAACACCTCGTTTGCTCCTTCGATGCTCCAGCGTTGAGGCTAAGAGACCGTCTTCTCTTGGGCATCGAACCTAACTTTTACTGTTGCGGGTTTGTTAGAGGGGTGTCTTTCGGGGCGTCCACGTCCGCATCACGCCTTTGCTACTCCTCCGTCGCTCCCTCGTTGGGTGAAAAAGGAGAACGATTCGTTGGGGTGTAGGGTACATGGATCGTTGTCCCCCAGCCGTCATCGTCGTGTTTGGGTCGAGAGGGATCGCCTTTCTCACCCATCGAACCATTCAGACCGTCCTGTCTGATGCGTGGACCACCTGTTGCATACTTATGTTGCTTCGTGTTGTGTCTATCCACTCTCCTTGGGGCTGCATCGCCCGGAGATTACTCACACTCTCACGCTGTACCTGTTATTGGTTGCATTCCTGATCTAAAGGTCGTGGACCTGTGGCTGATGAAACTGATGGGAATATTTAGTACACACGTGTCGGGTATAACTGTTCATGAGTTCATGAGATTTAGCATGTCGGAGAAGACACCAGCACCCACTCCGCCATTTGTTTTGGAGCTATCGACATAAAAATGTATCGAGCCATTTTGCACAGGCTCGTTACTTTCCCATGACTCTTATCAAAGTTTAACCTGGTAAGGGTGTAATCGGTGGCCGTGGCGTCCCTCTGTTTCCAGGATGAGTAAAAGCTCGTTTTCCACTTAGTTCCAGAGAATGGAGAACAGGGCTCCATCTTGCGGGGTCTCTCTACTGATATGTCTTCTGGTCGAAGCACCACCCAGTTTTGTGTTGATATTTGCTATTTAATAGCAAATTAATCAACATTTCAAGTGAGTTATAGACTTTCAGACATTTTAGCGCCATAATGATCGCTTTTGAATTAAAGTTTGAGTTGAAGAATACGTCGAATTCGAGGTGTTCGACTATTCGACAGAAACCTCTTATCAGCTTATGCCAATTTCAGTATTGAGAATCCGCAGTACATTCATGCCAAAGAGTGTTTTTCACAACCTCATCATTCAGTTGTGGAACAGAAATAAAAGCAAAGAAAACAGTAGCACCATACATATACACATATCCTTTTAAAACCGTTCCACACATAAAACGAAACCATGTATGCATTTGAACAAACAAAATAGTACGTCAAATAGTTTAAAGTCCTCTCACCACAGTGCACCGTTATAAGCGCTATTAGATTTAATACTTCGCACATATTCACGCAACAGCAAGTATATTTTTTTGTGTTCATTCCATGTATACACTCATGCACACAATCATCATTTCGGGCGGATACCGTACCGCTACCACAGAAAGATACAATTTCCCTCAAACTTTCTGAAAAGCTATTTCTTTCCGGAAAATAAAAACAAAACCCCCATCTTCCTCCAGCCCCCTAAGCAAAGGCAATCGTTCGTCTGTTGTACGTATCTGTAACTCTATCTTCTACATCTGTTCGTAGTATCGAAATACATGGCAAATTGAAGCCGAGATATTCCTTTCCTTTGATATAAAATGTATTGAACCACACACATTCCCGACTGTCAACACTTGTTATAGTTCCCAGGATGTCGTATTCGTATACCGAAGTATCGTCTTCGTAGTGTCGTCGTAAAGTATCGTATATTGAGTGAAAGGGTCTGTGACACTGTATGTGGAATAGAAAGCTACCCCTCCCTCGGTGAATGGAATTTCCATGCAAGATTCAAATTATTAACAGCAAGGAACACCCCCTGACGGCCTTGAACAGATAAACGCACTAAGTAGACTACTGTACGCCAAGCTGGATTTCAGATTTGTTGCAGCTTTAAGACTAAGCCAGGAAAATTTATTAGCTCAACCCGTAAAAGCATTGCCCTCTGGCATTTCAATTTATGTGCAAGTATTATCCTTCCCTAGTGGGACGTAAAGAGTCTTATCAGAGTTATTTCATCTCTTAATTCTGTTCGAATGAGTATGCGGTGCCGGTGACGGTGCTGCTGCTTCTCATGTGGATGGGTGCCTGGGTGGATGTCTGGCCAAAGTGATTCAAGAAATAGTATATCTAGTGTAACAGTCGGCACGTTTAACGGTTTCTAACTACCAATTTATGCATTATCTTTTTAAATTCACCTGATTTGCATAATTTCCTATGGCGAAGGACTTCTTTTCGCGTTTGTTTTTACAGAAGAAGGTGCAGTCCCTGAGAGAGGTACATTCAACCTGTTCATTTATCAAAAATCATGTGGAAGTTTTGTTGGGAGGAAATTCACTCACACCGACAGTGCAAGTGCAGACTCATGCACTTTGTTCGACTTCAAATTGAGTGTAATGTGTGGTGTTGGAGTAAGGACTAAGATGTGAGTAGTTGTACATGGGAGCAAATGTCAAGTATCATTTTGGATAATCTTGGGTCTCATTTTGTTTTTGGTGGGGACTTAAGAAAGAAGATATTAAACGGTTTGGGAACTACCACGAAGCTTAGGCTGTGTTTTTGGATATTGTTCAAGTCTAAGTGGCGCTACAGTCCGGAATGGACCTAAGCATTAGCCAACATGCCTCTCCAATTAGCGCGGACCTTAAGATCGGTAAAAATTAAAAGAATCACTCTTGCCAAACGCTGTTTCTTCGGGATAAGAAGCCAATTTTGTAGTAAATCCCTCAATCGAACTACTAATGTTTTCTACTGAGGATAGGAGGCCGGATATTCCGCTCCAGTAATTTTTCTTTTTGTGGTCAACATTCACACAAGTTTATCTAGTCAAAACCGATGAGACTAGTATCCGATGGTAAGATAAACAGAACTTAGTGCTTGTTATGGTCTCAATGACTATGCGATGTCCAACCTAACGCCGTTCAGTGTCTACCCTCACTCTACAACACCCAACTACAATCAATGATCTTTGAATCTGCAAAACCTTTTTCGTTCACTCCGATCAACTATTGAAGAAGTGCGATCCGTCCTCACGGTATACGCATACTATTGTGTCCATGCAAATCACCAGCATTTTTGTGACCATATTGAGATTCATTATGATTAACGAACACATTTCTACCTTTAGATACAACAACTCACAGCTCATTTGTAACATTCAACCCCATTTAACCGAAAACAACAGTTCACTGCTGCTACGGCTGCTGCCACTCCACATCATCCTCATATGTGTGTGTGTGTTAGTTTGCAAAATAGATTATACGTTCTTAATCACATTCAATTAATTAGGGGCATCCTGTCATATCAGCCAGAGACCGAACAATAGCATCACCAACACCATTAGTTAGCCGATGCCTGGAATAGGATAATAAGCGCCCGTTTTCCATCAGCAGCAGCAGTACACAGTACCAGCCACCATGCCCCCACATACATAAGCATGATATGTTTATGGAAATTTTCCAAAAGATAAGATTTATCATGACAAAGTTATAAATAGCATCCTTAGTCTTAAGTTCGTTATAGACACTCACACACATAGACAAGGTGTGGATGCATAAAATATAGATTTACCATAACACCCCTTAGAGCTCAGTTTGTAAGGACGTGTAATATATGTCGCCAAATCTGCTCACCACAACCCCACCCAGACGCATCTTTGTTAAGCTTATACTTTTCGTCATCGTCCTTTTTATTCATGTCTCCGCTTTGTTACCATCATTTGCACCTTCGACAAACTGTCATTAATCTTATTTCCTTTCAATAATAATTTATTGTCTTTCAAGGATAACGTCAAAAGAACACCGCACACAACATGCCAGTGTCGGAGCGTTGTGGATCCCGGGATTGTTCTTCCCTTGCCATGTGTATCATTCAGCACGCGGGGTCTTCTTTTGTGCTAGTGTTTTATGGTAAAGAGATCGAAGCCCCACCAAGGGGAGTATAGATGGGTGTGCTCAACACACACACAATTTCAATACGGCTGTAGAGGACGAGAATGTCAGCAGGCTGGATGGGGTGGTGGGAAAACGACTGTAACATCATTTAGAATGGTTTTGGGTGTTAAGAAATTTATTAATGTGATCTCCTTTCCGCGCGCACACGTTCGAAGAGAAGTCCTTTTTACAAATTGGCGATACGTTAGCGTTTATGTAGATTCTTGTTTCGCAGATTTTATAGCTTGAAAGGGTGAGGTGACATTGCATTATGCGGCGTGGGGGTAACCGTGAATAGTTTTTTTTTCAGCAACACAGAATGGAACGCTGTAATGGTAGGGATCCTTATCATTTCCTCCTATGCGAACATGAATTAAAGCAGCCGACGCAACCTGGTGACATGGGCCTTGACGGGGTAACCAGTACGCAGTATTGAAGCTCTGTCAGTAGGACTTTTTCAAGACAGGCATGTTGGAGTTGACGAACTAAAACAAAAATGTTCTAAGTCGGGCTTGGAGTTTATAGTAGGACGAAAACGCGAAATGCAAAGGGATAATTGCCTTTACCATCGCCTACAAGATCCTATCTGGGGCAATATGTTCACAAACAAACTTGTCGAGCCTTGTTCGTGTGGTTTCAGGTCCAGTTCTGATCAAATCTTCACCCTTCGACAGATCATTGACAAATCTTTACTTACTTACTTAGTATTGCTACAGTGCAGAGTGAACCTTAGCCTCAACCAATATGCCTCTCCAATAAGCCCCGTCCTCCCCGGTTACACACTTCAGTTTAGTTGAGGTCGGTTTTTACTTGTGTGTGCCACCAAAGGCGAGGTCTTCGTCTACTGCGTCCGACATCTGACTGCTAATCGAAGACTGCGAGCCGGTGTATTGGAGTCTGTTCGTCCAATGCGGAGTTTTTTTTTGACTATAGGCGCGTGTCACTAATCAGCCCGTATGGTTCTTGATTAAATCTACGTCTCCAAAGCCCGTCAACGCAAATGGGACCGAAGAATTTTTGCCTCTAATCGACCAAGGATTTCTTTATCCTTGCTTCAGCGCCGTAGAGTACGACTGGGAAAGTCAGGGTCTTATATAGGATGTCCTTAGTAGTTCGAGTGAAGGGCTTTACTATTGAATTGCCTTCTTAGCCAGAAGGAATAGCGGTTAACAAGAGAAATTCGTCTAATATTTGACGAGATGTTATTGTCACAGTTAATAGCGGAGCCAAGGTAGACAAAGTCCCGCACTACCAAAATTATATCCGTCAATGGTGACGTTCTGTCAAATTCGTTGATGTTGTGTGTCCTTTTGTGTTCACAGCACATAGGTTCCACTGACGTCCGGCATTTTGACGGAAGCTTGCACGCGGTAAGTATTCGACATATGTGAAATTTCTTGAACACTCTCTCTTACCGCTTTATCCATTTCATTGGAATGTCATGGGCGTTGATGAATGGCATGTCAACGATCTTCCACTGCCCCATGGCCAACAAAATTTAACACCAAACGAGTGAATAGTGTTGTCAGACGGTGCCTGTCGGCCACGATATTTTTGACGATACGCACTTTGGGTTAACACAACTGAACGATTTTTTTTTTCCAACCTACACCGTTAATATTTTGCAGAGTTGTTTCGGTGTATAGCAATTTATCGTTAAAATTGAACTGGATTGACTGGATTAAATATTTCAAGTTAATTGGTTGGCCTTCTCAACCAAATTGAAGTGCGCAATTAGAGGCAGCTAGCTATGATACCGGCTGATTGGAGAGGCATATTGATTGACTACCCGGTTCATGGCGGACTGTAGCTCCACTTAAAAACACACCTCCCGAATATACAGCGGTCACGTTCCAGATGCATATGCGTTTATCGGTGTGTGTGTGGCTATGTCGGGTCTGGTTGATATTTGAATGGTTTCTCGAGATTACCAAACTCTTTCTTCAATAGCCAATTGTTTGACCAGCAGTGTCGCATGTGGTACCACCTTGATAAAAGCATAATATATCACTGATCCCAAGTGCGTCCAATTTTCCGAGTTCCAACACTGCACCATTTATTTCATCAAAAAAATCATAATGATGTTCTTGTTTTACTTTTTTATAGAAGCCGCACACCTGATTTCTGCAGAAACATCTCGGCATCTCATCGAGTTCCTGCAGTTGAAGGTATTTTTTTATTCGACTGACAAGCATTGCACCAATTCTCTTCTATCCATGCAGAGCTGGTGAAATAAAAAGAAACACATTTTTGGCTCTTTAGTACCTAGGGACTGGTTTTTTCTCACAACCTTCATGTGTGCGTGTGTACTTCTTGCACGATGGCGGGACCTCCTGTTTTATGCCTCATCAAACGGCTAAGTTGAGATTAGCTTTTCCTGACAATTGAAACTACTCGAATGATTTGAAAAATCATTTAAGTGTTGCTGCGGTTGGGAATCGAACCCAGACCTTCTGCACGGTAGTTCATCGTACTTACCATCGCACCACTGAGCCCTCAGAGCTATTGATATGGTCTTGTTTTTTTATTTGGAGCCAAAATCTGTATCATTCCGTTTTATTTGAGGGTATTCATGGTCGAATACGTTTTTTTGGGGATTGTGATTATCCTAAAACTTCTGTTGCTGCGTAGCCAATGTTCTTCTGGGTTAATATCCATAGATGTGAGGTTACACGCAAGCTCGCTGAACCGCGTACAGTAGCGGTTAAAGTAGTCGTCCAATGTTGAATTTGGTTCTTATAGTTGTCGTTCGCCTAATAGCTTTCTTGTATATACGTATACCAACTATGTGGTGTCGATCTTTTCTCCTCGGAAGGTACGTACATCAAGTAATCTTGAGGAGTGTCCTCCATCAATTGGTACAAGTTACCGTGTAATGACCATCACGTGTCTTTGTGAACGTTGACATATGAGAACCTTGTGTTTCCAGCTAAAAAGTTGATTATTCTGAACTGATTCCCGGAAGTGGTATCACGAAAGTTGTGACTTACTATTGTTTTACCAAAGGTGTCCTCTTTACCTATTGAAATGAAATATCTGCCCTTGCTGGCCCTTAAACCTAGCTTCATCATTCATTTGTGTGTGCGAAGTTATTAATTTTGAAGAGGACTTCCTGTTTAACGCCGAATCAGAACGGCCTATTTGAGAAGCTTCTTATGACAGGTACCCCTTTACCAACTTAGCCGTTAAAATCATTTAGGAGAATCTAATGTCATGTTTCGGGCATTGAACATATCTCTTGGCAATGGGATCGTAGAAAGTTACCTTGATATCATCAACTTTCTCCTCAGTTGGGGCATGCGCGCTTATAAGACTAAGGTGGTGGAGTTTAGCCTTGATGTGGATCGTTGTCACTCACTCGTTGACGTTGCGAAAACTTACGACTTTTTATCATTGTCTTATTTTTTTACAGAAACTTCTCTCCGGTGACGAGAACCTATAATGCTACAGGAGCGTCCTTAGATGATGGTTGCAGACTTGACTCTGTTCTTGAATTGTGTAGATTGACGGGAAATATACACACAAACAAACGCGACTTTCTATTAATATGACATTTTCCGTAATAAAAATGGCAGTTTTCAGTCTTTCTGATGCCCGGTACATCCCATCGTATTTCCTGCAGAGCTGTTGCATTAGCTTTGAGATAAGTGAGGCCACATTGAGCGAATGAACAATAATGCTCCACCCAAGGGAATTTTCTAATCCCAGCCTTCATGTTCAACACGACAAGGAAGACTGAGCAATGATGATCAATCCCGACATTCAAATTTTTGTTAACCTCTATACCCACTGCGTTTTTCTAATCAAGTTAGATGTTTCGATACCCTTAAGCTAACACAACTTAGCAATCTCCAATAGAAGCTGATAACAGTACTATATTCTGCAGATTGTCACACAAAAGTTTACATAGTGTACCAGTCATCTAATGCCACTTCCATTCTAAAACCAATGAATGAAATCCCGAACAGAAATCTGACAAAAGTTACCTACCTACAAACCGATTTAGGATAAATCAAAAATTTCATATGAATTCCATTCTCTCGACTCCAAAGGGATCGAATGTCAAATTCATTTTTAAAGGAAATATGAAAAAAAAAACAACCTCACCCCTACAGACCATATCCGACCCGACAAGGATGTAGAAAATCTGAAAAATTTCACAAGGGCGATATCTATCTCTCCCCTGTAAAGGTGTATAAATGGAATGCCATGAATGAATTTGAAGAAGGTGAATCTCTTTCGATTTTCATGAACTTCAAGAATAGCTACGATAGCGGAGCGAACACGACTATGTATAGGGAAACGCGTTAGCAACGGTGTGCTGGAGTCTGTCCGTGGTGTTGCTGGTTTTTCTTCCACCTCTCTCAGATTTCATTCTTTGAATCTTGTAGTAGCATTACCGGTCCCCAATGATGATGATGATGATGATTACGGTGATGGCGTGGAACTGCCAAAATGTATTCTCTTACATTGGTCCTGAGGATAGAACACTGCCATCACCACCATCAAAGCGGCACGCATTTAGTATTCCGGGCACAGAATCCAATTGGAGGTAAATATACAAAATTTTCATGAAATATTAATGTGATGGTCCCTAATCTTTACGCTGATGAAACTGGATGATAATCGTATGTGGAATAGGACGGTGGGTGGCTTGTGGTGCTTTGTGAATGGGTTTTCGGTAGTTTTTTTTTTTTTTTGGGTGTAATGGCATCCTGGTATTTTGCAAAACATGCGTCTTATGTTGTGGGAACATATATTTCCGGGAATGGGATTCCTTTCGTATTTGTATGGCATGGGGTTTCCTATACCTAAATCGGGGTCTAATATGTTTTTTTTTTGAAGAGATTTCATAATGAACCTTGTAAATTGAGATTGAGATTGCATTACCACAGGTTACGAGGACATTATATGAGGATATCATGAAATTTAACGAAATGTGAGATGAATTGGGGTCCATGCGAATGCAGAAGACCTTTTGATGTGATTTTTACTCGAATTGGGGTCATTTTTTAAAGAAAAGATTTGGTTTTTGGGAATGCATGGTTGTTAGACCATTTAATTTGATGAGATCTTTAAGATGTAACTTAAGGATTCATGTTTCACTTGATATATGTGTTTGTGGTCTTTAAATTTCGTGTTCCTTCAATAGGAACGACCCACTCTGAAACACTGCATCGCGACTACATCGAGTTTTGGATTCGCCCAAAGGCATAACGAATAAACGAGGGCCCTCCATTTTGAAGGTTGTGCTTAGGGTAACTTCCCACTCACGATAATGAAACTTAAAATCACAGAGAGGACGGCAATATTTACATTACTTTACGGGCTCCTGACTATTTAAAGGTCACTGGCTGAGACAAGGCAGCCTTCCATCCTCTCCGATACTGGGCACGTTGCTTCCAGTTCGTCGCTTTCACGGCAAAGTGACATAAGTCGAAATTTGTCATTTTTGAGTTAAGTATACAGAAGTGACCGCAAAAAAATATATTTTTTTTCTGCCTAATCAGCTTATTTCTACTTCCTCTACTTTCCACGTTATAAAAAGTGTCGTTTCGTTTTTTCACTAACATCCCTGCAATTTTTTTTCTACCTCAATGCCATTTTTTTAGTTGTGCGTTAACCTTCGTCGCGTGTGGTTGTGTTTGTCTGATCAAAACGGCGTATTGTGCAAAATGTCAAACTATACAAAAACAAACAGGTAAGATTCTTGCTCCATTTCGACATTTTTTTATTTGCGTTATATTTCCACACAAAATTGTGCCAGGTTTTCAATTAAAAAAATCAGTAGAACTGACACTTTTGGATTATGACATTTTGCTTCTAAGATTTGGACATTTTTTTTTGTGGCAGAACGACACTTTTGTTTTATGTCGTTTTTCCTCTAAATACCAGCAATGCTTCCTATTAAATTTTTAACCAGCATATTGGCTTTTCTTTTTTTACGTCGAAATTTAATAGAACTTCATAGAAAAATCAGTCTTTTTTTCATTTACGGCGTTTTTCCTGAAAAATATTGCCCCTGTTTTTTATTGTTTTGATTGACTCAATAGAGCAAAAGTGTCAGTTATGTTTGTTGGAACTCATCATACCTACCTAAAACCAAAGAGCATAGAACTACATAGAGTGCGCATCTCAGCTAAACATGTTGTAGTCGTCTCAGACGTGGCGGTAATCGAAAGGACATTTTCTTTGTTCGGTATGCGTGAACATTATGAATATGAACACAGGGGTATATCAATATCAATACAACACATAGAACATTTTCGTTGTATGAGATGCGCACTCTATGTAGTTCTACACTCGTTGCTAAAACTTAACGTATCAGAATTATTATCTAAATCCCTTTGTCGCTTCATAATATTTTATAGAGCTCCTCTAAGCAGATCCGAATTACTTGTCAATTTGGCAAGAAATAACAATAATCGAAGTTTCAAAGGCTCTCTTAATATCAAGCTTCCTGAAAAGTCAAAGGTAAGTAATGAACATTCATGTAGCTTTAAGAAAATAGTTCTACTGAGAATAATTTTTCACAGAATGATACTACTCTGGAAAGCGAAAGCTTTAATAACCTTCACCGACTTGAACCTGTATCTAGTCAGCTAAGCAATATAGAACCTGGACCCAGCGGTTTAACTTATCACGAACTTCGACCTTATGATAGAAAATTAGTTTTTCCCTCCAAAAAGGTTATTGATTCTTCTGAATCTTCCTCGGATGAGTCATCATCTTCTCCAGTGCAATTTGAGAATGCCTTTGGACAAGAAAGGGAAAGCACGTTCACAAATTCTTCTGCAAATACTCATAACCTACTGAAACAAGCATTTAGTCAACCAAGTAGTCTTGAACCTGGACCCATATCCTTAGCTAATAACGAACATCAACCTTCTGGTACAAAGGATATAGTGCCTTCCAATAAGGTCTTTGAAAATCCTGAATCTTCAGGGGACGAGCTGTCATCTTCAGGTGAAGATTTTTCGTCAGATGACTTCGAAAAAGACCCGAATTTCGATCTACCTTGTAACCTCAAAGATACACCAACTCCACAAAAGGATGAAAAAGAAAATCATCATCGTAAGAAAAATAGCGCTGAATGGAAAAAAACTAAAGCTAAGACCTTGCGAAACTTAGGACTGTCTTATGTATCTTCTTCTAAAAATAAGAAGGTTATACCTGAGCGACAAATTGGCCCGGTTTGCAATTGTAAGCTCCAATGTTCTTCCAAGGTAAGTCAAGAAAATAGAATTAATGTTTTTAAAAAATACTGGGCTTTGGGAAGTACCAATAAGCAAAGAAATTTTCTTGCTGGGTCTATCAGCGAAATCAAGCCTAAATATAGATATATCCGAGTTTTGGAACAGTCGTCTACGAGGAAACCACGAAGTCATAATAATGCATTTTATTTTGTTATCGAAAACTGTCGCATAAGGGTATGCAAAGTCTTTTTTATGTCAACTCTAGGAATAAATGAAAGACCTATTAGGACGGTACTCGCAAAGAAAGACCTAAATATAACAAACATGGTTGACATCGATAAAAGAGGCAAGCACACGCCCTATAATAAGCTTGATATTGAGACTGACAAAAGAGTGAAGAAGCATATCGACTTAATTCCACGTATGCCAAGTCATTTTTGCAGATCGAGTTCAACAAGGGAATATATCGAAGGAGGTAACACAGTTGCCGGACTACATAGTAACTATGTTGATCAATGCAAAAAAATGGGTGTTCCATATGCGAGTTATTCGTCATACTATCGCATATTTAAGAATGATTACAACATTTCTTTCCATAACCCAAAAAAGGACCAGTGTGCAGATTGCGTTGCATATGAAAACTCCGAAGACAAAACAATTTTACAAGAGAAATATGACAAACACTTGGAAGAGAAATCATTATCTAGACAAGAAAAAAACCGGGACAAACAGTCTACAAGTGATTCATTCATCGTTGCAGTCTATGATCTTCAGGCTGTGCTCCAGTGTCCCAGAGGTGATTCTGGAACTTTTTACTACGTGTCTAAGCTTAACGTTTTTAATTTTACTGTGAGTCAACTTGACAATAAGGAGGTTGATTGTTATGTTTGGCACGAGGGAGAAGCAGGACGAGGAGCTAATGAAATTTGCACATGTGTTTTCAAGTACCTTCAAAAACTCAATGACAAGGCAAAGATGGAATTCGATGTTATCTTTTATAGCGATAATTGTTGTGGGCAGCAGAAAAATAAATTTATGATTTCCTTATATGCGTTTGCTGTTCAAGTACTGCCTAATCTAAGGAGTATCACTCATAAATTCCTGATTAAGGGTCACTCACAAAATGAAGGTGATGCTGCTCATTCGGTTATAGAGCGTTCTGTTAAGAGATCACTGAAATCAGCACCAATATATACTCCAGACCAATACGTAACCATTATTAGATCAGCGAAGAAGACGGGATCTCCATACAATGTTCATGAGCTGGATCAAACATCATTTTACGATATCAAGAACTTATCTGAAAAAATCGGATCCAACTTTTCCATTGATGAGAGAAAACAAAAAACAAAATTAGGAGACATAAAAATTATGACATTTCAGAAAAATTCACCTGGCGAATTTTTTGTCAAAACATCCTATTCTGATGAGGTTTTCAAAAAAATCCAAATCAGAAAAAATACAAGATCATTGGAGTCAATTTGTAATCTTGTATTGATGCCGTTGCCCAACACTTATGCCGGAATTTCGTCCAAGAAGAAGGAAGGTCTTCTACAGCTTTTTCAAAAATACCAAATTCCACATTTTTATAAAGATTTTTATGAAGGACTTAAAAGTTACTAAAAAAATAAATGTGGTTTTACTTTATTATCACTAAAACTATCTATGTTTATCAATGGATTTTTCTGTTTCTTTTTAACTTTTAATCAAACTGAAGTGCCAATATTTATTTATATTTATTATTAGATTTAATCATTTATTTATTTTTTGTCACCTATTTTTAAAATGGGTATTTTTTTGTTAAACTTAATTAATATGAATTAATAAATGTTCTGTTTATCTTTTAATTAAACTGTGCCGATATGTATTTATAGATTTAATCATTTATTTATTTTTTTATCACCATTTTTAAAAGGGTTTTTTTTGTTAAACTTATTTAATATGAATTAATAAATTTTCTGTTTAACTTTTAATCTAACTGAAGTGCCAATATTTATTTATATTTATTATTAGATTTAATCATTTATTTTTTTTGTCACCTATTTTTAAAAGTGGTATTTTTTTGTTAAACTTAATTAATATGAATTAATAAATTTTCTGATTAATAATATTGTTTGAATTTATTTTGAAATAATTTGCATATAATTGAAATAATTTTTGTGACATAATACGAAAATTATCACTAAAAAAGACTGTTAGATTTTTCACGAAACGTCGTAAGTCCGAAGGATTTTTTTTATATATTGATTTTGTAAAAAACTTTATATACTATCTGAAAAAGGGAGAAAAGTACTTCACTTGTATGTAAACAAACTTGGTATATTGTTTATATTTAACAGGTGAGGTAAAACTTAAAACATCATTCCTGAAAATCATACATTTTCGACTTATGTCACTTTGCCATGAAAGCGACGAGTTATTTAGTATAACCGCCCTGTCATCCGCGATCGCTTGATTCTGTTTATATCGGAACTGCACGTTGAGGAATAACAGGTTCATTAGTACCTACAAAGGGCTTAGCTTTTTCTCACAACAATTCATGTGTTTGTCTGTACTTCTTGCAAAATTGAGCGACATGTTAATATTGACGGCTTATGCTAGTAGTAGCACCGATTTAAGGAAGATTGTGCTTCTGATCTTAACTCGGGAGTTTTCAGCAATGCTCTTAAGAATTAGATTAAAGAAGTCACATTAAAGTGCATCTCCTTGCCTAAATCTTTTTTTTTGGTATCGAATGTGTCGATAAGGTTGTTTTTGAACCTGATAGAACAACGACAAATCTCCATCGTTATATTGCACAGACGGACGAGTATGGTCGGAATACCAAAACTAAACATGGCTGTGTATAGTTCGTCTCTATAAATACTACCGTATGCGGGTTTAAAAATTAAAATCGATGAATGGGTGGTATGTATCGATTTGGACTTCTTGAGTTTTTTTCCAGGATCAGCCGCAGTGTGAAGATTTGATCAGTTGTGGAATTTCTGACCTAAAACCACATTTATAAGAGACAATCAGGTTATTGGCGTTGTGGATCAGCAAATAATGCTCCATTGTTCAGGCATACTTTCACCCTACCAGATTTGGCTTATGAGTTGTTGTATATAACTTACCGAGTGATCTTCTTCGGCTTTATAAAGCTCAGCGGGAAAGCCGTAATTTCTGGCAGCCTTATTAAGCTTGAGTTTAGATATTGCTATCTCACTTCACTTAGGTCGGGTTCTTCCATATCCCCAATATCAACTGTGTCTCAACTACGATATTTCCTTGTTCATCTGGACAGGGTTCTGTTCGGGCCTTTTATCCAATGGTTACCTCTTTGAGGTAAAATGAACACAATGGATTATTTAATGAGAACATGTAAGACCTAGATACTTCTCCGATAGTACAAATATTCCGCTTCTACAGAAATTCTAGAGAGAGTAACTACCTCTTTAAGGAAGACGAGTTTGTTCAATCCATCACAACATAAGTATAAATTCCCAGAGAGATACTAAATCTCTTTAGAGAAAGGCCGTGTCTTAAGTGACATAAAGTATGGAAGTAGTAGAGGCCAAGTTTCACTGATGTCAGAAAGTATGCATATCTGCTTAAATTAGGATGATTCAAATCAGTGCTGTAAACTGGTACCCACATAGCCTTACTTTACTTAATCTTTCACCATCATAGCCGCTTTTCTAATACCAAATGTCCACCTAACACCACAATCTAATCGCAATTCTCCCTGATGGGGACTACCAAAAACGATGTCTACTATGGCATCCAGTTAAGTCGCATTTAGTGGTAATAGCTGCACTGCACCATTGCTCATAATAAAATATTCGTGTCTTTCTCTTACTAAGGTCGTGTCTAAACTGTCAACACCCCTTTCCCAGGACAAACGTCTACTTAATTTCACATGAAATTAATCTCCTTTGTGTGCATACAAGCGCACCTGAATATCATGCAAATTAGGAAGGTGCAATTCAGGCAATTGTCCCAATTGAGTCCCGCTCTACTCGTTCTTAATTAATGCAATTTATACCTTTGATCGCATACCAAGACCCACACCAACACCAAGCTCACTTCATCCATTCTATGTACTTAAACCTGGAAAAGGACATACTTAAAACACATGTCTCCGTCGACATACTCGACTGCCAGGTCTCCCGGTAGCGATTGCGTTGGCATTCAACTCTCGGATTGCACAAGTTTAGTAGGACGAAAATCGTTGGGGGTGTCCTGACACTTGTATGTGTTTATGAAGTGAAAATCCTTTAGCTCACTGGACCACCACGAAAGACCACAGTTTGTCGCAACATTTACAGGACAACATACCACCGATACCGCAACACCATGCTATCATGCTACAGATACACATTGTGAAGCCCAATCGAGAAGCAATTCTCATCCTGATCGGATGTAACCATCATTGTTTAACCGCATCTAGATAAATAATTGAGTGCAGACGAAGTGCTACCGGTAACCACTGGATTTGCTTAAGTTCCGTCCAATGGTTTCGTCTGCAGTACACCGACTGGCCCACCTGTCACTACTGTCCGAATACAGAAGTTTCATCGCCATCATCATCATATTCTCATTTTCATCCGCTTGCGCCTTCCCATCTCATACTTGCAGCCCTCAATCACGAGTTCTCCACTTTGGGTGTGCGGTTGCAATATTGAAATAATAATTAGGACTGCAGTAGCTGAAGCTCTTCGGCGTCATGTTCGATTGGTGGAATTAGGTGTGAGCATCGCAATTGCAATCCATTTGGGATTAGATCAATTCATATAGGTGTAGTCCAATCAAGGTATTATGGAATAGTGGCCCTGAAAAAAATCCCATCGATTTGGGTTATGTGTGCATACCTAATTAATGAGGGTGGTGTTTGTAAAACCGGGTGCTAGTTTTGACTCAATTACAACCTTTCATCTTGTTTGGAGAATTAGGTTATGGAGCAGGACAAAATCCAGGTGGACACTTAAGCAATTTTAGCTTTCTTAGTGAAAAGTGTTTGATTTATGTGGAATAATCGACAAGCCACTTGAATTCTACTCTTAAAAAAGAAGTAGATCACACAAATACCTACCAGTCACCTACCATTCCATCTACCTACAAATATTCTTTAACACTTATGTGGAAGTTTGTCCGAGTCGGACCTTTTATTAAATGTATTAATAAGAGGGAAATCATAGATCTCCTCCATGTAAACACATTTTTGACAAACCTCACAGAAACTCGAGCAACAAACTATTCGCTGTGGAAACTGAACAAGAGGCTGAAAAAATAAATTAACCACCTCTGATGAAAAAAATGTATACTTGGTACAGAACAAGCACCGAAAAATCGATAACAATACCAGAATACTTTAAAACAACATTCACGAATGGCTTCAACAGACGAAATATATCACTCTCTACATCCATGAACACGACAATAAATAAAATAAGAACCAACAAAATAAAAAAACTACATAAAAAAACAATTTAAAGTGCAAAAAACACACCTATTGATAAGGGAAATAATGATAGAGCCCCAATTTATATCAGAAACATCTTCAATGCTTTTCTAAGGCTTGACCACTACCCAAAAGTATGCAAAGTTTCCAAAAGAATAGCAATCCCGAAACCAGGCAAACCCACTACAAGACCATCGCCATATAGGCCAATAAGTCCTTTACCAATGTTTTCGAAAATATTCGAAAAACTTTAGCCGCATCAGCATTTCACTAAAACAGAAACACTATTCCGGAACAACAATTTTGATTTTGACAAAACCGCCCTACTGTCCAACGGGTGCATGAGTGACAAACAAAATTCTAAAAGACTTAAATGAGAAAAAAATACTGCGTATCAGTTAACTTAGACTTTGCCAGAACCTTCGATAGTGAATGGCATAAAGGACTACTATATAAACTCAAGGCAATGCTTCCTAATTACAACTTACTCATCAAAAGTTAATTAAAAAATAGACAATTCTACGTGCAATATAATGACGAACATTCAAACTTGACACTGGGGTACCGCAAGGCAATGTTCTAGGTCCTACCCTTTGCTTACTCTTTAATGCGGACATACATACCTAAACAACTTACACGGGACTCCATGTTACCAACATTCGCAGATGTGACAGTGATTCGTTCCTCACACTCTTGTTTCCAACCTGCTACAAATCAAACAAACAACATATGAGAAGGAAACATTACGCTGTGCGAATATTTGAATACCCATCCATTCTTAAACTAAACATCCCCAAAAACTGGGGGGGATCTTGTTGAAAAAGTTTGTCTTAATCTCTTATGGTCCGACAAAATAAAGGGACGGTTTTCTATGGGATATGTTTAACAAATGTTTTTTTTTTTTTTTTGGAAAATGCCCCCAAAAATTAGTCGTGGGTTAAAATTGTCTAAGATTGTCTAAATATATTGTTCAGGATTGCATAATACCATATTTCATTATCTTAGCTCAACATTTAAGGCTTAACTGGTGACCTACAGACAGACGGACGGACAGACAGACAGACATGGTTAAATCAGCTCAACTAGCGATTCTGAGGCGATCCATATATTTTAAGGTATATCTAGCTAATTTATTTTTCTATATTACAAACTATATATTAAAACTAATATACTCCTATGGGATGGGGTATAAACAAATAAGAAGGCTACAATTCGCTGCGCGAAAAGTTGAATACGTATTCCACCCCATCTTTAAAACTAATATCCTCAAAAATTGGGAGTAGCTAACAATTATTGATATATATATAGAAAATGGCATTGTCACAACTAAATGTTCTTTTTTCCATTGCCTATGCTATAGGGTAGGGTTTTCAAATAGTTTTTATTGGAAAAGACCCCCAAAAGGTGGAAGAGGGTTGATATGTTCCATAAGCATAATTATTATGTAAACATTACCAATCATTTCGCATAAAAACCACCGACCGAAATAGGTTTCTTATCGAAAACGCACCAGAAAGGTGGGCGTGGCAAAAAATACTTTATTCAGAGAAAAAGTAGATATTGAGATTGTCTAAGAATCGTTTACAGACATTTTTTCAAAATTCCTTACGGTTTGGCCAAAAACCACGATTTTTTGAAAAGGGGGTGTTGCAGTACGTGGATTTTAAAAATGTTTACTTTTAAAAAGGACAATTTTGGAAAAATAAATTCTGAAGTCTCCTGTTTAATAATTGGCCAGTTATAATTTACCTAAGTAAGCATCCTCTTTATTTAACATTTTAAATAAAAGTTAGGAACCGAATATCAAACTATCCTGTTTGTTGGAGTAGAAAACAATTCCTATTAAAATTTAAACCTGGCGCCTTCCTTTATACTAATCGCCATCATTTTTTTGCTATTTAAATATGTATTGGTTTAAAATAATGTTCGATTCCCAGCGGTAGCAACACCTAAATGATTTTTTACTAGCCCTCATCTCGTGATGACCCCACAAATCATCCGAGTAGTATCAATTGTCAAGAAAAATTTATCTCAATTAAGCCGTTCAGAGTCGGCATAAAATAGGAGATCCCGTCACAGTGCAAGAATTATAAACGCACACATGAATGGTTATGAGAAAGCTTGGCCCTGGGTACGAATGAGCCTGTTGCGCAAAAAAATTGTATATATTTTATTTTTTGGTTGAAATAAAAGTTTTCAGATAAACTAAGTTGGAAATCGTTTTGTAAAAACAGTATAAAAACTCTCAACAATGAAGAGCTTTCTTGATATTTTTGTACAGTCACTCGCTCGTTTTATTCGCTGCCGCTTAAGACAAGATCGCTTAAATTTGAATTCGTAAGTATCAACCAGAATCGTACCGTCAACTACCCTAACATTGACCGATTTTAAAATTTAAATTTGTACGCCGTTTTCGGGCTGGTGATTCTCCAGAACGAAAACGCAGTTCTTTTGAAACTGCTACAACCGACTCAGCTACATTGGACCGTACTTCATCACTATTTTCGACAATTGTTGGATCCGGTAAACGTATAATCACTTCGTTTGGATTAATAGGAAATATACCACATTTCTTAAAACCTGATATAAGGTTTGGAGATCGATTTTCTTTGTTCAGGCTTTCTTCTATTAATTTTTTCAATAGTGCCGGAAATGCATCTTTAGAGAGCGTTTGCGCCTTGTGACCGCGCTTGTCTTTCCACTCGTCCAAAATTCGACGCCAAACTTTTTTAAGCGGTCCAAAAAAGGCGACATCTAGCGGTTGACAAATATGGGTGGCATTTGGTAACAAGCAAGCAAACCGTATATTGTTTTCCTGAGCAGCTGAAACGACGTCCTGTGAAAAGTGACTTGCCAAATTGTCTCCCAGAAGAACGATAGGACCGCTTAACCTCCTCGTGTGAGGAAGGAAATGGTTTAAGAACCAATCTTTAAATATGGTTCCGTCAAACCACCCCGACTTGCTCCGGTAGTATTTGGTCTTCGGAGGACCTCCCAATAACCATGACGCCCATAAATTTTCCGCCTTATAAACCACATATGGTGGAATGAGCTCCCCTGCCGCAGATCCACAAAACATTATCGATATGTTTGACTTTGTTGAATCCTTAATGTTTTCGGGGTACCTTACTCCTCTCTTAAAAACGCATTTTTTTGAGCATATTTATATTATATTTATCATCATATTTGAAAATATTTTGAGGGTCTATGAACTAATTTTCCAGGATCAGTGTAGTTTTTAAATTATTAAAAAATTCGCTTACATGCTGACGACCGACCTTGGCTTTGGATGGCTTTAAATTTTGGGAAGCTCGAACACAAAGATCATGCTTGTGTCCTGTAAGGAACCTTTTTAACCATTTTCTGCCCGGCATATTATTTTTTTTAAACAAAGGAACCTCACGATTGCAGAAATCGAGATAGTTTTTTGTGAGGCACCTCAAATTATCCCCAGTAAAAGGAAAGCCCCACGCACTTACTCTTATTAATGATTTAACTATCTCCTTTTCTTCTATATCTGATAGTACCGTTGGGCACCCGATTTTTTTCCTCTAATTCCCTCAATTCGGTTCATTAATGTTCCCTTTGCTATTTTATACTTTTAAGCACATGCATTGATGCTGGATGTTCCATTTTTTTATGTCGTTCAATGCTAGATCCATATCTCTAGCTGAAGTGCTATTGTAACGTCGCTTTTCGTTTTTTTGGCATCCTGAATCAAAAATATTTGCAAAAAGAACTGGTCAATGATTGGAACCGTCTACAATATGAATGTGCCCTAAAATTGACATGGCGGTCAATGTTGGACACCACTCGGTCAATGTTAGAAATAACAAATAAAAATTAAGGTGTATTTTTTAATTTTAACTATCCTAATAATATTTTACGATTAAAAGTTTCCCGCACTCGAATTCACCACTTTTTAACCACTTACTATTTGCCGCCAAAAGATATACTTCTGCCCGAAAAATCGGCTTAGTGCTCAAAATGCCATCTAGAGATTAATAGGGAAACAATTTTCTGAAGAGAAAAATGGGTTTGTTCGAAACATTTGCTGACTGGAGGGTGTGATATAACTTTCCTGATTTCGGTCAATGTTACGGACGCGGTCATTGTTAGGATAGTTGACGGTACTACGACAAGGAAATGAGAGATTCCTTGTTGGCGGTTAAAGAACGCTTTAACAGTACACTGTTGATTCGAGTTCGATTCTTTATGTATATTGCGTAGGTACACACACAATGATATGTGTGTGTGTCAGTTAACGAACTAATACGCTCCCATCATCAGCTTATCTCTTCTCTACTTGCTGATTCATCATTTTGCTGTTATTCATGTTCCCACAGTTCGGGTACGAAGGGATCGCGTTTCATTGCCAATGAAACGGATGCGCGTGTGCTACCGACCTGGGAAACTGATGACAACGCACCTTTGGGCGAATGCAGCAGAGATCGCTTTGATAAGTGACTAGATTGTGAAGGAACTCGTGCCGCGAGTAGGTTGCCCACAATCTCAACGTTGGCGACTAAAAGGGATAACACGAACCTTCCAGGGCCGGTGCTCCACACGGAAATATTATTTCACGTAATTTTTTTTACTTCTAAATGGAACCCAAATTGACTTGGAGTTTCGCAAAATGTTGGTCAATCGTAGGGAAACCTTTGGGATTACAAAGAACTGTTTTACATTGAATAACTCTACAATATGCGACGAAGAATCTCTAAAGAGACTCGACGAAGATGGCTGCATACCGAAACTACTAAAGGGAGGACGCACAACATGTACCTTTCGAACAAACAACGAGGAAGTGATCGAAGTCATCAATAGCTACACAATTTTTCTAACGAATTTTGTAGGAAAACTAGTTTCTCAAAAATCCTCAAGGCATCTGAATGGCACCTACGTTATCCGCCTGGACAATGAGACAGTACAACTCCAGAACAGGACATTTTCCAGTCTTAAAACTACAAACCTTCAACACCTTCCTCCAGTCCTGACACACATTACGGGTCGGAGCCAAAAAATAGACCTAGAGCATGTACACGGTATAAGCATCAGGAACATAGCTCGCCTCGGCGATTTGACACAAAAAATCTCTGTTTCTTACATAACGGATCTCTTAATCATAATGGTATTCGCAATCATCGCATGGATTGTGTGGCGAAGGATCAGCATGGACCCAATGATCCCACCTGTAATTATGCCCAAGGGAAATCCGGAACCTGCGGATAGAGGGGAATTACCTCGAGTTCCACGAACCCGCCTAACCCAAGTTTGGTCCTCCAGCTCTGACGTCATCGGTGATCTACGGGACGTAGACCTTTAAAGGAGGAAGAGTTAACGAACTAATACGCTCCCATCATCAGCTTATCGCTTCTCTACTTGCTGATTCATCATTTTGCTGTTATTCATGTGCGAACTTGTTCCCACAGTTCGGGTACGAAGGGATCGCGTTTCATTGCCAATGAAACGGATGCGCGTGTGCTACCGACGTGGGAAACTGATGACGACGCACCTTTGGGCGAATGCAGCAGAGGTTACCTGAGGCAAAATGTGCAGCAGCGGAATTAGTTCTAAGTTAGCTTTAGATACTGAAAGTATATTGGAATAAAGATACAAAACGGGAATTCGGAATAGTTTTATTTATATTATACGGACAAGTTGGACCAACTTAGGTTGGTGTCCATAATTTTTTTGAGTGTCCTAGGAAGGACAGCCTTAACTGTGTCCATATGTAGTACTCAATATTTACAGAATATCGAAAATCTCCTTAACCTGAACTGTATCTTAGGCAAGGTAAACTAAAACTCCAATATCACTACTTCAAAGTATTTACGTTAATACGCGATCCAACCAGTGAGAGCTGAAAAAACCTGGGAGTTCAGGACGCCGATGACAGACAGACGCGACGGCCCAAACCAAATGGTATAGTCCATACCAAATCAGTTAGCCAAAATGCCAACGGTCGATTGCACAGAGAGAGGATTTAAGAGAAATTTAAGATATTGTAAAATATCTGCGCAGTAGAATAGCCAACTGATTTGGTATGAACTATACGTTGTAACTTGTAAGAGTTCGCTTTTCCTTTGGTGTCATACATGTGTTTTTTGGCTTGAGGACTCAAGGGTGGATTTGATTGAGTTTTCGATGTGTATTAAGTGGTAATGAAGTTTTTTTTTTGGAATTGGAGTGTTGCATCCAGGAATGACTTTGTTTTAGATTATGACAACATTTTTAAAACGAGATCATTTTGAAAACGGCTCTGATGTTTCTGGTTGTAAAATTGTACAAATGACGGTATGGACCAGAGAAGGCTGCAAGAACAAGATGAAAATTGGCTTTGGTTGGATTTTGCGAGTTCTTATCAATGAAGAGAGCATATCTTTACACTGGAGCTCTTGCAGAAGGGACTAATGCCGATATTTGTGGGATTGTTTTTTTTTAGGTGAAACTTCTTTTGGGAATGTGTGAATTGGATATAATTTTATCAGAACAGTCAATATCAATTTAAGTTGCATATAACTCTGACACAAACACAAGAGCTTGTGAATTATCAAAAAGCACACAAGGCTTTGTCAATTTCGATAGAAAAACTATGAAAAATGGTTCATGAATACAATTTGGTATAATCAATCTCGTTTTTATGACAGTTGAACTCATCAAGTTTGCGGAGGCCGAAGGAGATAAATACACGATGGAAGTGGTATGGTAATCAGAGAGTGAGAGAGAGACAGGGAGAAATTAATCAAAATACAGTTTCACTTCTACCGCTTGTTAAAATGTGAACTCACATTAAATTTTTTATTATTAGAAACATTTTTGAAATAAAATTTGGTATGGTCGAATGGGAGTACTTTTGTACCTACTTAAAGATCCATCTCTTGAGATGGGTTTGTTGATATTATAAAATTTTATAAAACATCAACTGTTGCAAAAGCTAAAATTAGTTTGAAAGTAGTATACAAAGGGCAGAAACACTTTTTATTATTTTTTTTTAAATCCATGAGAGGTATGTTTTCTACGTTGCTAGACGGGACTGACATTTGAAAATCTTTTTAAAATCGAACTTTCAAATATATCACCTTGATAATTTGCATTTTGAACAAACTGCAAAAGTTTATTAATACAGATGACTACCGTCACTAAAAACCTTTTGACATTTTACGACCTTGTCATTTCCAGCCGCTTGTGATCGTTTCAATTGAATCATTAATTCCAAAATAAACAGGATTGCTTAGCAAATGTGATTGCCGTTTATTTTTAACACCCTCGTACATTAAACACAGATTCAGCTTACCTGTTATAAATAACACGACACACGTGTCTCCTCATCCTGCACCCATTCGAAAATAAAAAATAAATAATTTTATCCCGGAAATGATTTCCCTTTCATTTTCCGCTTATAATCATCATGATATATACGTCATCAAACAAACAAGATGCGTTGCCTCCAGCTACCGGAATCCTGGCAAAAGATTTGTTTTCAGCTGGTAGATACAAGTCACCATATAATGGTATTAAATTGAAAGCACACGTTGGTAAATTTATTCCCTGGAGGCTAATTTCATCAAAACACTTTTGGGGTGTCCCAATGTGCCTTTTTTTTCTTTCTACAACATTTTACAGGATGTTTACGGGAGAATAAAAAAACAAGGACTCATACGAACACATAACAAAGTTAAATTGGTTAATTTGTTTGGAGGGCAATCATTTTTTTTTTCGGCGGGATATTTTTTGGATTTTTGGCGTGAGTCCTTGAGAACTCCTCGGGGGTGGTGTTCCTTTGCGATTTATTTAAATGCTGGAAAATAAGCCCTTTTGCCATCGTTGGTGGGCTTTATGTTTGTTCACAGGACGATTTGGAGCAGAGGTTGCTCACGGCGCCAAGGCAAATGGGGAAAATGAACGTCACAAATTACGTTTGGGAGTTAGATGATGGCAACTCAAACACGGGCAAATCGGAATCCAATTGTTGTTAATTCGTCATTTCTTCAGGACTTTGAATTCATTTGTTGGACGATTCCCCGGTGGGGAATTATGACAAATATCGTTCGCTGTGCATCGACTCATTCTGTGGAGCGGATTACATTAATTCGAATGACATTTTGAGAAGACACGGATCAGCCTCAGAATGACACTGAATATAGCCGGGATTACGATGACATGGTACAGACCCAAGGGTATCATACTAGTGTACCTACTAGCTGTGACGATATGGCGATGTGATGGCAATTCACCACCGACAAACGAATGGAAGAGCAAAAAAAAAAGAAAAAATTCGATTGAAACTTTTCACAATTCATACCGTTGCGCTTCGACACTTTCCGCAGCGCTCCATACATTGACAGCCCCGCTACCCCCCAAGCCAACTCAAAGGAAATGGAAATCTCAGTGACATCTTTAGGATTGGATCAGATTGGGAATAACATCATCACTCAGTTGTGCACCGCTCCGATGGGGACAAGTGATACGGGCTCACACGCACGCACGCCCTCTCGCCTCACGGAGCACACAGTCATGTTCGTAATACCAAGGATGTACATCGATGTACACAGTCATGTGGAAAACTCAATTTGCATAATAATTTTGTGTTTTTCCCTGGTTTTTCCTTGCTAGCCATCCCGCCACTCCACAATCCTTATATCTGTGATTTTTGTGTGTGATGCGATGCTCCTTCGCATTTGGCTTGGTCTTTTAATGCTCCGTTATTGCTTGGGTGTATGGGGGTCTCGGTATAGATAGATGCGTCGCGTCGTCCTCCTGCTTCGCCTAAAGGCTGTTATTGTTATTATTATGATCGAGTTGGGAAGGGGTGGTTATATTGTTGCAGCCTGTGGCAAAATTCCGCTTTTTTTTGTCGGTTTGGGAGGTCGATTGTATCTATGCGTATGCGAGATGTTTAAACACATTGCGGGCATAACCGATGGAACATTGTTTATATTTGTTGGTTTGTGTAACAGACAAAAAAATCATATCAGGGCAGGAATCTGTGGAGGGGCAGACTCCAACCAGCCTTGAGTAATAAAATCCTATTCAGAATCAATTTTTTTGGGAATTTAGGAGTGGGTGTTGTTGCCATATCGTGTGTTTTTTAGGGCGGCCTAACATGCTGTGTACTTAAAGTCAATTATTTAAAAATTATCGTTGTAAGCATCACGTGGTACCAGATTAGCCTGGCATCGACTATGTTAAGTGCTATGAGTTAGCACATTGAAATTTTTGCGGAGATTAACGATCATTTTAGTGATAAGTGTAGTGACACTCACAGTCTTACTCTTGTTTGTACGGGAAAAAAAACCTTGTCCAAACAGAAGCTAGCTGTTTCAGATATAAGTTATGAGAAGATTTCTTTAGCTGCATCAAACATTGAACTGAGTTCCGTATAACTCTCCGGAGCATAGCATTGGGGCAACATACGGCTTATACCCGCTCATGCACGCCTTGTAAAGAAAAAGTTATGAGCAAATATTTTAACGCAAACCCAGGAAATCTTAAATAAGACCATGATTATCCCAGTCCTGCTCTACAGTGCTGAAGCATGGGCTGTATCAAAAGTGGATGAAGAAATCCTTGGTAGTTTTGACCTGTGGGCTATCGTTGCCATTATTAATCGAAATTAGATGCTGGCGGTATGCTGTTCATCGAGAGGTTGGGGGATACGCGTTCTGGGAAGGACTTGGCGGTCTATTGTGAATGCAGTCTTTCGACATTGATTTCTTTCCAAGATTTCTGATTTGCTGTGGCGTGTTAGATATCCGCATTCTTACGTAGGATGCAACAAGGTACCTTCTACCTTTTCTACCTTTTACTTAAAATCTCCCAGCACAATTTTAACGTCGTGCTCGTAGTAGCAGTCATTCGCTGTATCATCATTTTTCGCCGTTGGAGCGTAAGGGCATTTAAGACTTATGTTGGCGAATTCGGCCTTGATGCGGATTGTTACAATGTTTTCGCTAATGTCTTGAAAACATAAGACTTCTTGAATAAGTCTGTCACTTAATACAAATCCGCATCCGAATAGTCGCTGTTTCTACTTACTATAACACGGTTCGTAGTAGATGTCACAGTTTTTCATACTCTTTATTTCCGTTCCATCCCATCGTATTTCCTGAATGGCAGTAATGTCTACTTTTAAGCTGCTTAGGGATTCCGTTAATTGCTTGGCTGCTTTTCTCCTGTTTAATGTTCTCATATTCCAGGTGCAGATACGAATGTCGGTGTGCATTTTTCGTTTAGCATGGTGGTCAACAATAAAATTAGCCCTTTCCGAAACTCTTAATTGCTTCGTACAAACAAAACCTGGAGGATCAATTCCAATTTATTCAATACCCCTAGGATAAGTGGCCTTCAGTATCCACTATGGGATTGAGCGTTGGCATTGGGCTTTTGGCTTTTGGCTCATCTGCCACCATCTCTGTTCAAGGGGCGTGACTTACCCTTGAGTTGCTAAATGACCTGTTGTCCAAATATGTCGAAGCATCTCATCGTTCACTCCATCTTGGGAGTTTTTCCGTTGCCGCCTTGATATTGAATTTGTGCATTACTGTGCGTACACGTCTTTCCCTGCTCTTATCTGCTGCTGGTATAACTTTATACAGGGATTACGACCCTATCTAAGGTCAAGTTACTGAGCACTCAGTGGTCGCCATGAGAATACTGAGAATCGGAGTTGGTATGCATCAGCTAGGTGGGAACTCAAGGAACTCATATAATCGCTTGCCTTACCATTTGACCATCGAATGAAAAATAATATTAAGTAGAAGTCACTGATAACCTGTGACATAAAACTTGGAACCCATATTTTCAATATATGCAATAACTGTCCAAAGATTCATAGGTAACCATCTCTTTACAGTTTACAGAATTCTGAGGGTATCGAGATTGGCATCTCGGTACTCTCAAAATTGAATTGCCCATAAAGGAAAACGAAAGAATGACATCAGCTAGTTTCCACAGCAGTGTACACAATGTGAGTAAAATTACTCAAGTGAGGGAGTGAGGTCTAGATTACAAGTCGGTGAAGTAGAGTGATCGCTACTTTACCGGCTTGTTAATATACTCGCACAGTCAAAGATAGAATTCTTCTAACCTATGATTTCCATTGAGCTTCTCAATTCTTTCGATTTATATGATTACCTATTCCCAGGTTAAATTAAACATTCTTTATTTAGAGTAAATAAATAAGGAATTAACATACATCATACATCAATGCTGTCCTACCAATGGCTCCTTCAAAGTTCATGGCACCTATATATAATTATCCTTCAATTGATTGCTCCTTATTTTCTTTTAGGTTAAACTCTGAAAACACTCAGTATTCCCTAATGAAATGCTACAAAATACCTTAAGGAATTATGTTGTCTGAGCTATATATGCAAAAGTATCTGTGTCTATTCATTCGCTTATTCCTCTTGAACAGCTAATTGAAGGAAAACATGTTCAAGCTGAAGAAGAAGAAGAAACGAAAACGTTGACGACGACAAGGACGATGAACAGCATAGAACAACAAGAAATAGGTAGCTATAGACAAGACTCTACATAACAACCATAAACCAAAGAACATTCATATCCATCTGGAGTGCATACTGTTAACAGTTGAAAGCATTTAATTATGCACAAAGAAACAGAATTCCGGACTAATTATTGACATAGAAACACTGGCACACACCCACTACCCATAGGAGCCTCTTCGATGTGAATCTCGAAGAAGCGCTCTATACCCATCACGTCATTTCATGAGTGTACGGGGTAGGTGCACTATTTCAGAGATAGTGTGACCAGTTGGGTGTACTAAGCTGGAAGCATATTATTATTGCATGTGGAAGTTGACTTTTAGGTATGAAATGTTGAATTTGTATCTGAAGGTCTTAGTTTAGAGTATCAAAAGGTAAAAGCCGTCTACCTTTTGATAAAACAATCGGCAATTACGCATTCTTTTCCAACAAAGTAACATTTTTTTTCCGAACTATTTCTTAGCAAAGAGTATCGACTGGAATGTCCACCAATGAAAAGAGGCACTTCTAGAAGCCATATCGTCACTAGACCGGACGTCAGACACTTTTACCAAGAATGGCGTAGGGTGCGCAGTTGATATCACCTTTGCACCTAGCTCCATAACAAGAAGGGTCAGATGAAAAGTCAGTAAAAAGTATACCCACAGGGACCACTGGCTATTTTTTTGAAGTACCTACAAGTGAGGGGAGCGATCCAGAAACACATAAAAAAGAACGCACAAAAAATGAGGTGGATAATACCCACACTGGAAAGAGACGCTTTTGCCACATGATTCTAAGAGAATCAACGGTAAGCTCAGGATCAGCAAAAGATATTGCCACTGAAGTCACCAAGAAAGTGACTAGAACTTGCAGTGTATCGATGGTCTGGAATACGTCAAAAAATCTACTGGTGGAACGAAGATAAAACTGATTCCAGCGATTCAAAGGGTTACCCTACAGGTGCACTACAAAGAAAGGCTAAGGGAATTGAAACTAGCAATTCGAAAAAGTAAAAGCGACAGTTTTAAGGATCTCTGCGAGGAAGCAGATGTAAATCCGCGAGGTACTGTCTACAGAACAGTCATGGCAAAATTCGTATGCAAAAAAAATAATTAATGAGGGTTACTCCCTCTGCCATCACTACTAGAGCGAAAAGGGTAACCAAAGCAAATACATGAGATACCAACTGCCACGGAAATCGAATGGATGTATCTAGGCGATTCGATAATGTCAAGTCACATGTTTTTGATAGCATACCGAATAAAGCCTTGAAGCTAGTCATAAAAATGAACATTTTTGGAACTTTACGACAGCTGTGGATTTTCCAAACCAATGGAAAAAACAACACTTAGAGCTGGTGCTAAAAGGCATGCCTTTTAGACACAATAGGTAAAATAATCGGGCGCATCATATGCAACCGGTTAGAAGTAGCAATTGATGAATCCGGAGGATTCGCAACCAACAATATGTTAGAAAAACTTGTTTAACAGTAGACGATATAAAGATGTGTTGTGAAGTACGACCACCACTGACCCACTAACGCAGTAACTGAAAAGAGCTATTTTTTTATCAAAAATGCAAACCTACTCTATCCATCTTGCGCTCTCTTGCTGTTTACTTTTATCCGGCCTAGCTCAGCCTGCGCGTTTCGCGATGGATTGGAACAAGAGCAAAACAAAACATATGAGAAGAGTACAATCCCCTGTGCGGATCGTTTAATACCCTATCCCATCCCATCCTTAAAATTAATATCTCCACAAAGTGGGCTTTATGGGCCTATAATATAGAAAATGACATTGTCACAACATATTGTTCAAACAGTTTATCAGAATCTTTTGTTGTTTGACAAAACACATCGTTTTCCTCCTGCATATGCTATGGGGTAGGGTATACAAACGGTTTTTGTAAGAAAACGCCCTCAAAAAGTGGGCGTGGGCTAAAATGATCTATGGACGAAATGTTTATATTAATATTACTAACTATTCTGCATCAACATTTTTTTCGAAAATTTTAAAATTTGACCGTTAAACGTTTTTTATTAAAAACGCCCCCAAAAAGTGGGCGTGGCAAAAAACTTGATATGAATGAAATATAGATATTACGATTCTCTAACTACGTTTTTCAGACACTTTTTTAAAATTCCTTATGGTTAAGCCAAAAAAACACGTTTTTCTAAAAAGGGGGCGTGGCAGTGGGCGGATTTCAAAAATGTTTACACTTGTTCTGCTGGGAGCAACAAAGAGCACGTGTACCAAATTTCATCCTTCTAGCTCAAAATTTAAGGCCCAAAAACTGGTGACGTACGGACGGACGGACGGACAGACATGGCTAAATCGACTCAGCTATCAATTCTGAGTCGATCCATATACTTTGAGGTATATGTAGCTAAATTATTTCTCTATGTTACAAACTATGTATCAAAACTAATATACCCCTATGGGATAGGGTACAAATATGATTGGAAAACTGGTTTAACTTACATTTGTTTACACAAACCCACTTTTTACATCACCCTTAGGGGGCTAATATTTGCCTGACTAACTGAGCTCGCAAAGAAATTGATTCGACTCTTGTTATTCTCTTACTTCATTTTAAATTTATTAGAACACATTATAATTATGTTACCCATATTATTAGTCTTGAAAGACATTTTTGTTTACGAATATAATTGAATTTCTTACTTATACTATAGTTATACTTACTTATAAACAAATTATTATTTTACTGCGGTGAAACACTTAATATATGATCAAATTGATAATTCCGACCAATTTTTAGGTTGCTGATAATAACCTCGTGATTCTTAGGTTACTCATCGTCTTCACACATAAACTGGAGCTAGAAATTGACCAGTATTAGGTATGAGATCGCACGAAATATTAAAAAACACGTAGCTTACACTAATTTTACTTATAACATGGCACTTATTAAAAATTCTCTTAGAATACTTATTACAAATAGTTTTCGAAGGCTGGAACTTTCTGGATTGCCAGAACAACAAGTCTACAACCTATGTCTTTGGATGCTTGTTTCAAAAAGAAAGAAAAGTTGAGTTCTTGGAGGCAGCGAGCCAAAAAACAATATTCTGCATGCGTTCCAACTACCTTAATATATACCTATTACACTACGCCATCTAACTTTTCATAGTATCAACTCCAAGTGCATCCATTTTGCAAAGACGAACGTTACGTTTTAAAGAAAATATAGCTAATTAATTATTGATCATGCTTCAGATGGTAACTACAACCCTGAAAGAAGCCATTGAGGTTAAAAGACTTCAAAGATGCGTTCAACCCTGCAAGTCCCCAGATTACAATGACTTTACAATGTCTACTCTTCCATATCGAGGATGGCGTGAAGCAGTACCACAATATATCTACTGGAGTTTCACAAGGAGCGGTATAAAGTCCCACCTTATGGAATATTATGTATGATTGTTGTAAGGGTCGGAATTCAAGAGGCGGCAAAAGTCATAGGGTTTGCTGATGATATTACAATCACTATGGTTGCAAAACACATAGAAGAAATTGAGGATATAGGAAACGAATGTATCCGAAACTTCAGAAGGAAGACGAGAGCAGTGAGATTATAACCGGCCGAACACAAAACAGAGGCAGTACTAGTGAACAAATAAATACAAATTTTTGGCGCAACATGCTCGTAGTAGCCAGGGCTTAGCTTCTTCTCACAATCATTCATGTGTGCGGTGTACTTCTCCTGTTTTATGCCGACTCTGAACGGCTAAGCTGTATTATGCTTTTCTTGACAATTGATACTAATCTGATGATTTGTCGGATCATCACAAGAGGAGGGCCAGTGAAAAATCATTTTATGTACTGCTACGGCTGAGAATCGAACCCAAACCTTCTGCGCACCAGTTTATCGCCTAAACACCGCGCCATTGTTCCCATAATTAAAACTTAGCAGTCCCAAGAATAAAGAAACAATTACCATTAAGATAGGCGACGTAACGTCAAAACCAGCCACAAGATACCTAAGTGTGATGATTGGCGCCAGGATTACATACAATAAACACCTTGAAAGTAACGGGTGATCCAAGTAGAGTTACTTTTTTCAATAGCCTTTTTTGACAGATCACGTGTGAGTCGTGTCATGCTGTCATGTTATTTTTGTTTAGTATTGTTTGGCATTTTATAATGGAAAGACTTACGCGTGAACAACGTTTACAAATTGTTCAACTTTATTATGAAAATTCACGTTCTGTGAGGAATGTGTTTCGTGCACTTCGCTCAACTTATGGTCAACATAATCGGCCTACTGAGCGTACTATTTGCAACACCATCACCCATTTTGAGACACAGCATTCATGGATAATAGCATGGATAATATTCGACCGAATAGACCACGTCCAGCACGCTGTGAAGAAAATATAGCGGCCGTAGCTGAGAGTGTACACGAAGACCGTGGAGAGTCGATTCGGCGCCGTTCGCAGCAACTCGAACCATGATAACCGACTATTTGATGCCTGAAATTGAAGCTCGTGATCTCGGCGACATTTGGTTTCAGCAAGACGGCGCCACTTCCCACACATCGCATCAATCAATGGACTTATTGAGAGAACATTTCGGTGAGCACATAATTTCACGTTTTGGGCCGGTCGATTGGCCACCAAGATCGTGTGATATCACACCGTTAGACTTTTTCCTGTGGGGATATGTAAAGTCAAAAGCTTATGCCGACAAACCCGCTTCGATTCAGGCCTTGGAGGAAAACATTACGCGTGTCATTCGCCAGTTACCAGTCGAAATGCTCGAACGAGTGATCGAAAATTGGACTCAACGGATGGACCATCTGCGACGTAGCAACGGCCAACATTTTATAGACATAATCTTCAAAAAATATATGCCAAAGAATGTTCTTTCAAATGATAATAAACATTCTCCATTAAATTTGAATTTTCTGTGTTTTTTTCTTTAAAAAAGTAGGAAACCTCGAAATGGATCACCCTTTATATTAAATATAAGGAAAAGATTGACAACAGATTATGCTAATCCTGTCATGGGTGGTGCGTTCCATCGTTATGTATGCTGCACCCATATGGACGAAATCAATAACGATTAAGAACTATGCAGGAATGATAAAATCCGTGAACAGACGTTGGGCGCTGAGAGTCAGCTGTTAGGACGGTGCATGATATCATGGCTAGTGAGCTAAACATGATCTCCGACGCCAAAACCCAGACCCGAGCTTCAGTTAAAGATGATAGCTGGAAGAAAAACGGCGAAGTTGTAGAGTATGGGATAAGTGATGGAACCTGTCTTCAATGGAATCGACTTATACCGGATATAGAAAAATGGATGGAATGGAAAGAAAAGTGGATTTCTACCTTAGCTTGTTCCTTACTGGGCACGGCTGCATTCGATGATATTTACACAATAATGAGCTCAAAGAATCCTTGGACTGTTTAAACTGCGGAAAGTTCCGAGAAGATATACAACATGTATCTTTTCAGTGCCCTCATTTTCATATGGAGCGAAGAGAACTAGCTTACAAAATAAAGGGTGTGCAATAACTGACGCAAAATAGAAAATCCAGATTTTTATTTAGAAAGCTTACATTTTTTATTGATGATACAGACTGGGGTTATGTATGGAATAGCAAATCGAATAAACGGCCGTCACGGTTTTGCTAGCAAGTATGTCCTCTTTTATTGATTTTTATACCCTATCCCATAGGGGGGTATATTAGTTTTGACATTAAGTTTGTAACATAGAGAAATAATTTCGATACATATACCTCAAAGTATATGGATCGATTCAGAATCGCTAGCTGAGTCGATTAAGCCATGTCTGTCTGTCCGTCCGTCCGTCCGTCCGTCCGTCCGTCCGTCCGTCCGTCCGTCCGTCCGTCTGTGTGTCACCGATTTTTGGGCCTTAAATTTTGAGCTAGAGAGTTCAAATTTGGTATATAGACTCTCTGGCCGACGAAGCAGAACAAGTGTAAAAATTTTTGAAATCCGCCCACTGCCACGCCCCCTTTTTAGAAAAACGTAGTTTTTAGCCAAACCGTAAGGAATTTCAAAAAAGTGCCTGAGCAGCATATTTAGACAATCCTAATATCTATATTTCGTCCATACAAAGTTTTTTGCCACGCCCACTTCTTGGGGGCGTTTTTAGTAAAAAACGCTTTTTGTCCAAATTTTAAAACTTTCGAAAAAATTTTTGATGCAAATACTTCCGCAATGGTAATATAAACATTTTGTCCATAGATCATTTTCACCTACGCCCACATTTTGGGGGCGTTTTCTTGCAAAAACCATTTGTATACCCCATCCCAAGGCATTAGCAATAGAAAACCGTTGTTTTTTGTCGAACCACAAAAGATTTTGATAAACTGTCTGAGCAAAATATTGTGACAATGTCATTTTCTGTATTTCATCGCCATAAGGCCTATATTTTGAGGATATTAATTTTAAGGATGGGATGGGATAGGGTATTCAACGATCCGCACAGCGGATTGTAGCCTCTCATATGTTTTTTTATACATTTCGTATAAATCATTAATACACCTCCCTATGTTCTCTTTAAAGGCGTTGGTGGCCGTGGGCTTGTTTGCACAGACCTGAATAGACCTGTGACTTCAAAGAAAAAAGTCCAATGGCATTGACTCGCAAGATCTAAATGGCTAATTCTGATAGCAAAAACAGGCGATTACACGATTAGGAAATGAATCATGCGGTAATTGAATTGTTTCTCTGCCTGTATGTCCTTTAGCAGTTTGGCACTCTCTTCTTGAAAGTACAAGTTGGTCACATCCATGTCTTGTAATTTAGGAACAAAAAACTGGGGATCATGTCACGATAACGAACACCATTAATTGTTACAACCTCAACAGTCGAAGAAAAAAGGTGCGATAATGTTTCCAGCAAAAAACCCGCAGCAAACAGTCACGCGTTGTGGATGCAGTTATTTCTCAACAATTCTTCGTGGGTTTTCCGAACCCCATATGCAACAATTTTGGACGATTAACGAAGTCATCAAGATGAAAATGAGCTTCATCACTGAAGTTGATTTTGTTAAAAAAATCAGCTAGTTATTCGAAAATCCTTTGAACGACCTTTCTTCGCGCTGCTGCCAGTAGTCTTTAGTTCTTGGGTCAATTGAAATTTGTAAGCATGAAGTTTTAAATCTTTGTGAGAATTCGTTGTAGAGAGCTTCTCGAAATGCCCAATTCTATTCTACGGTGTCGAATTGATGTTCCTGGAATGTGAGCAGTACTCACGATGTTTTTGAAAGACTTGTGACAGGACACACAGAGTGTCCAAGATCACTAATTCATCTAGTCTCCCTAAATTTTTCAATTATTGTCTTCACAGTTGATAGTTTTATTTCACTATGATGACCATATTTTGTACCAAATTTTCGGACAGTAGTTGACATTATCATTATTTTTAAAAATATTGCTCAACAATGAAGCAATTCGTATCTCTCTATTTTTACTTACCTGGACTGTCAGCTATCACAGTTGGCAGCACAGAATAATTATATGGCGTAAAATTTTGCGAGAATTTAACACACTTTATCTTGAATCATAAAAACTTCTCAATGGCTGACAATACGATTTTCGAGCAGCACGTCTACTATATTTCGAGTTCAGCTTACTTTACCCTATGTAAAGACAAACAATCCCCCTAAATTCCCTTACTTTAAATCTCCAACGTTCGGCTCCGGGGTTATAACAGCTATTGTTACGTGTTCAGAAAAGCTTAGAGATTATCTGGAATCCTCTTAGGGCGCTCTTAAATGATAAAATATGTTTGAATTTGAATTCCTTCCGAAGAAGGGCACTCTTCCCACCATTCGATCAGTTTTATTTTGGGTTATTTGACTAATCAGGCCAAACAATTTCAAAAGCCCACGAAGATTTTTGGGTGTTCTTTTAGACATTTGACATCATTATTATGCCCACATTTTTTTGTTCACTTTAACAAGTTTTTAGCGTTCTGTGTACCATCCAAACCAATAAAGCACTCGGAGTAAGGATTGTGGTCTTGTCTCCGTTTTTGATCGTATGACTAAACTATACTTTCGACTCCGATTGACTTCAAAGCTTCTTCCATAGCTCACGGAAATACTTTCAGTAAAACAAAAGCCAACGTTGAGACACATTGGTCACACTGCAGGTGATTTTCCATGGAGCACACCTAGCTTCCATCCGCCCATTAATTCCCACGAGTTTTGTTGTATTTGAAAAGTTTTCTACTCCTCCCTAAGCCCGGCCGCAGTGCTAATAGGTTGCTCAAAAATTCATTTACAGTAATTTCGTTAAGGTGAACGTCTGCCTCGGTGTAGCATAGTGCACTGACGCGACGTATCCGCGCGCTCGTTGATATTCGATGGCGGTGGTGGTGGTGGTTTGATGTGGTGTATCAAAGATAAATACCATAGCATATTAGAACCCTACATAACGATCCAATTAATTCATTATAAAGCACTGAATTAAATTCAAATTACCATCAGGTTTTACGAAGACTAATTTATCCATTTTAAATACGCACAAAAAACGTACAGATGCGCATGAACGTGTTTACTAATAACAGTGTCATTTGATGTTCTTGCAAATATGATAGGAGGACGGGGAGTAACGAAAAGTTACCCCATAATCAAGGTAATTCACATTTCCACAAGGAGATTCAGTAGAGAATTGATAACTTTGTAAGAAAGTGTGGGTTGAGGTTGTAAATCGCTTAGGAAGCTAATTTCCTGAGATAGTAGCAGGGGAACAGTTCTCAAGTCGGGATTTGGCAAGAAGCTTGATTTTCGGATATCTATTCATGATATTGTGCGAAACTATCACGATTCGCGAAGCTATTTAATCTATTCAATCTTCCTTGAAGCCTCGATACTAAAGGCTGTGATTCAAAGATCCTCCTGGCTTGGGTATTATTGTTCATTCACTCAATGTGATTGGGTAAATGTAGTCGAGAAATTTTAAACACTTTTACTAAATCAACAGCTTGTAGCTAGGGTCTCAATCCCTGTGTAAAGTCTTGGCTACAGCAGATGAGAGCGGGAGCAAGACGCGTAATCACACTAATGCAAATTATTCTTTTTCCAGGTGGCAGCGAAAGAACTCTCAAGATGGAGTCAAAGGTAGATTCTACAGTCCCAATTAGGATGGACGAAGTAAATAACCTTAATGAACTGTTTCCACATATTCAAGCAAGAGGTCATCTTGGAACTCAAGGATAAGTCAGTTACCTTGATCAGAGATGGTGGCGGAGGAGCCGAAAAGCAAACGGCAGCGCTCAATCTTGTAGTGGATACTGATGGCCAGTATCCTATGGGTATTTAATAAATTGGAATTGGCCCTCTAGGTAAAGGGTTGTACTTTGGGTTAGATATCCACCCACGAATAAAAAAACTCTTGTTACGATGCAACAAAGAGCCTCGGAACGGACAGATTTGTTTTTGATGACCATTCTAAACTAAAAAAAGGACAACGTTGTTCGTACCCAGAATGTGAGAACATTAAACAGGAGAAGTGCAGGCGAATAATTAGCGGAAGCCATAAGCTGCTACAAAGCATCCAGGAAATACGATGGAATGGGCCGGAAAAAAAGAGGATGAAAAATTGCGACGTCTACTATGGACCTTGTTATAGTGAGCAGAAACAGCGACTATTCGGATGTGGATGTGTCTTAGGAATTCTATTGTCGCTTTGTAGGCTCAAGGCGATGGATGCTATTACACGTGGTTATAAAGTCAATGGTTGATCTACCAGGCTGTAAGCACATTGTTATGTTCCAATAAGGCAGTCGGATATGCTATCAGGTAACCTATGTACGAAACCTCTTCGTCAGCGGCGTATTGAAATAAATAGCATACGAGAATGGAGTTTCTGACTACAACATTCAATATCACGATTTTTACATTAAATACTCAATCGGAATACCAAGTAAAGAGACGAATGGTTGTCATGCAATGTAGTATCAAATACTGAAATATCAATTTATAGCGATGGATCTAAATTGGTGATAGGAGTGGGCTCTGGAGTCTATTCCAGAGAAATCGGCTTAGCAACATCCCTTCGACTAGCAAACTCATTCAGTGTATTACAAGCAACGAACCTAACCATACTCGAAGCTACCGAATTGGCTAGATTATTGGACATATCACATGAGGATATTCCCATTTACGGACATAGTCAAGGGGCTATAAATGCTCTGGAATCAAAAAGAGTCAAATCACGAGTAGTTGGACGTTGCTGCACATAGCTAAAGTCTCGATGCAACCAGAATAAGGAAAAACTAGAGACACACAAAAAGAAACAATAACTAGGTGACAAAACATAAACACTTGAAGAAAACACACTAAAGCCCTATAGCCGGATTTAAGCGGTAGAACTATTTTGAAGCAGATGGAACAAAAAAAATTGACACAAAAGTACCACGCAGGCCAATGCGAGTTTGAACAACAGCCCATCAAAACTTAACCTAACCTCTCACTCAGTCTTTCTTTATAGACCCTCGCTATCTCCGGTTCTCTAAAAGGTCTTATATGAAATCTCTTTTTCTGTACCATTTTCACTGCCACTCATCTGAATAGGTTCAACTTTTTAGTCATCGTACTGTTAACCTCTTTTTATAAAAATTGCAATGACACATCTTTGTTATATATATATTGAAATACCTTCAACATACACTTAGTTGGGGGAGACAAATTTAGTCTCAAAGTCAAAAACTTTATTAGTCATTAGTACTTAAAATTTGTTTTACCGATAAATCTGATTGTGTTTTCTCTATTATAGCTTCAAATATGGGTCGGGAAAATCTTTAACAGAGGAAGAAAAGGACAAAAAAAAAGGATAAACCAACGGCGAATTGCCAAAAAATTAACAGAAGTCAAATTCTAGTATGCAAATATTTGCGAAACATAGAAACGTATGGAAGAAACATAAAAGGTGGAAGTTATAGAGCCACAACAAATAAAAGCAGATAGACATCAATCATCCCAACTGAATCATTCCCATATGACTGTGTCAAAAATAAAGACAAAAAAACTCATGTAAATTGTAATTTGGTTACGGTAAAACGGGTAATTAAAAGTGCTAAATATTTTAAGAGAAAGAAGGTTAAAAGAAACCACCGCAAACCATCGCTTTCCATTTAAAAAAAAAAAAACATATGAGAAGGCTACAATCCGCTGTGCGGATCGTTGAATACCCTATCCCATCCTATCCATAAAACTAAAATCCCCAAAAAAGTAGGCATGGCTAAAAACACGATGTGGATAAAATAGAAAAAATGATATAGTGACAATAAATTCTTCAGACAGCTTACAAAACACTTATACGGTTCTACAAAAGATAAGGTTTTCTCCTGCATATGTTCCGGGGTAGTGTATAAAAATGGTTTTTATATAAAAACGCCTCCAAAAAGTGGGCATGGGTTAAAATGGTATATAGACGAAATGTTCATATTAATAATGTTAATGATTCTGAATCAACATTTTTTTCAAAAAATATAAAATTTGACCGAAAACAGTTTTTTATTGAAAACGCCCCCGATAAATGGGCGTGGCAAACAACTTTATACAGACGAAATATAGATATTAAGATTGTCTAAATATGTTGTTCAGAAACTTTTTTAAAATTCCTTATGGTTTGGCCAAAAACTGAGTTTTTCTTAAAAGGGGGAGTGGCAGTGGGCGGATTTCAAAAATGTTTACACTTGTTCTGTAGCCACGGACGAGGATCCTATATACCAAATTTCATTATCCTAGCTCAACATTTAAGGCCTAAAAATCGGTGACGCACAGACGGACGGACAGACAGCCATGGCTTAATCGACTAAGCTAGCGATTCTGTGTCGATCCATATTATACTTTGAGGTATATGTAGCTAAATTATTTCTCTATGTTACAAACTTAATGTCAAATGTTAAAACTTAAATGTTAATGTTAATACCCTATGAGATAGGGTATAAAAAGTTAAATGTAGAAGGCCACGATGGCTATAATTATTATTTTCATGGCCTTCGAAAAGAGGAGCATTATTTAAGCCGTCTTTATAACGGGTGATCCAAGTAGAGATACTTTTTTCAATAGCCTTTTTTGACTGATCACGTGTGAGTCGTGTCATGCTGTCATGTTATTTTTGTTTAGTATTGTTTGGTATTTCATAATGGAAAGACTTACGCGTGAACAACGTTTACAAATTGTTGAACTTTATTATGAAAATTCACGTTCTGTGAGGAATGTGTTTCGTGCACTTCGCTCAACTTATGGTCAACATAATCGGCCTACTGAGCGTACTATTCACAACACCATCACCCATTTTGAGACCCAGCATTCATTATTGGATAATATTCGACCGAATAGACCACGTCCGGCACGCTGTGAAGAAAATATAGCGGCCGTAGCTGAGAGTGTACACGAAGACCGTAGAGAGTCGATTCGGCGCCATCGTGCCATGATAACCGACTATTTGGTGCTACAATTTAGCTACATATACTTCAAAGTATATGGATCGACTCAGAATCGCTAGCTGAGTCGAATTAGCCATGTCTGTCTGTCCGTCCGTCCGTCCGTCCGTCTGTCTGTTCGTCACCGATTTTTGGGCCTTAAATTTTGAGCTAGGATAATGAAATTTGGTATATAGGATCCTTGTCCGCCCCCTTTTTAGGAAAACGTATTTGTTGGCAAAACCATAAAGAATTTTAAGTCTCTGAGCAGCATATTCCTTATGCATAGCATAGAATCGTAATATCTATATTTCGTCAATATAAAGTTTTTTGGCACGCCCACGGATTGTAGCCTTCTCTTATGTTTATGAATGAAGTTGATCTTCTTATGTCTTAACCTTTGGTTTTTTGATGCCAGAATCTCCAGACATCAGTCGCACACAAGTATAAACCGACCCCAAATATAAGTGCGCAACTACATAGAGGCAGTTAGTTAAAAACACCCTTTTGAAGGTTCCATTCAATCCCTTTTAAGACTTCCCCATCAAGCTGCATGACTTCCTTGCTCTTTCAAAAAAAAACTCTATTATGTTCACAAAAGATAGCTTTGCAACCTTTTGACAGCAAACAGCAATTAAAAAAGATATTCCTTTTCTAAGGAAGGACATCCAAATTATTAGTTCGAATTTTATACCATTATATGTCTCTCGCTACCATCACTACCAAGTACTCTATTCGCATTTCATTCAGAACGCCATCATTCCTTTTCGTCAAAAAAAAACTTCCTGGCGCATCCTTGTTGTAAAATTTATGAAAATATTTCATGCGAGCAATTCACTATACCGCTACTAATGGACTTTTTGTTCATCCTAATGTCTGCTGAATACATTTGATGTAAAGGAGTTAAAAACTAAATTCGGTAGAAATACTTTCGCTAGCGCATCGTCATCCCTTCCAGCTCGAGCAAGGAGTATAGCTACCAACACATGTATAATATATACCCCACATTCATACTGCGCTAGCGAATTTAATTAGCAAACAAATTTTTGGCGAAACGCAAGAGTTGGGAGTAGTTATGCATTTTAATTATGAATTTCCAACGGAAAAACTAATAACTGTACCCATCGCGTAGACGTCCTCGTCGTTATCATTATCGTCGTTGTCGACAGGACACGTTCGCGCGTAAAAATTGAAAATTCCTGTCCGGAAGTTGTGAATAAAAAATAACTGCCACCAATTAGCTAAAGGATGAAATAAGTTCTTGTGCAGTTGTTCGTCCTTTTTTTCGCAACATGTTCCTTCAGAAAGTGCTCTTGATACGAATTATCGCTAGAGTAGAACTGAATATCATCTTGCGACTCGTTAGGGATGGCACGACGAAGACAAGGGTTTTACGAAAAACGTCGTGGTAACGATGATGTGAATCTATCAAATCTGACAGCTTACATCTTGTTAAGACAATCACACCTGTCTCATGGGCATTAATCTGGATCTGGCAATTCGTATAGTATCTAGGACCAAGGATGTGGTGGTGGCTTGTTGTGAGACAACATCTACATACTTACAGGATGCGAGTAGAGATATTCAAATTTTTGTCGAACACACGCTATGTACCTTTAGCTGAAGTCAGTCTTTCGGCATAACCGTCATCACATATCACTTCGTCAAGTTTCTTCTCCTGCGTGGTAGACACATGCGTTCTTCTTTATACTTGCCACATCATGCTGATGTTGAGTCCTTTTCAGAGAAATGGCAAGTATCTTGGTGTACATTACTTTTTGGGTAGTCTTTGGATTTTCGGAAAAGGGACGATATATGTACTTATGATTGAAATGCTACAAAACCGACGACTGTGCCCGGAAGCAGCATGTGATGGCGGGAGGGGGTGCGAATAATTTCATTAACTCGTGTATATGTGTGTGCTGGAGCTTTATAATGAAAATAAATTGGAAAGTCTTGCTGTATGAAATGATTGGTTATGTAAGGCAATCCGGGGAGAAGATTCGGTTTAAAGCATGACAAATTGAGAGTATTTGGAAAATGGAAACTTTTGGGTACACTCCAGAGTTGGTTTAGGTATGTTTTACCGAATTCATTTGTTTCTACTAGGATGGAGAGGCTTTCTGTGTGTAAGTTGAAATGTGGTACCGAGAAACCATAATTAGAGAGCCGGGTCTCTTATATTTATTTTCCAGAAATTTTTGCATTGCATAATCATGGTGTTGTAGGGCTGTTTGGTTGGTACTTCCATAATAATTTATAGATTTGTATGGCATGTTCTTAAAGGTTTAGTTTCTAGTTCTACCTTAAAAAACGAGTGGTGGGTGCACGACTGGGTCGTACGCAACTTTCTCTTTCACAGCAAGTTGGGCGTTAGATCAAATCATAAGCATTTTGATTATTGATGCTAAAATGATATAAATAATGTCGAAATGTATTTATACGAATGTTTACTTCGAAATTTGAAGGAATGGATGTCAATGTGCATAATAATGATTTTCCATTATTGGCCAAAACTGAAAATTCCGTTTAGTGATAGTTGGGCTAAAACTTATTATGTGCAATTGCTTCAAGCTGTAATAGTAGTTTATATATTAAAATTCATTCAATTTGACATAATAGTTTGCGAGAAATTAACAATTTTATTTATATGGCCTAAATGACAAAATCCGTTTTATGGATAGTAGATCTACGATTAGTTTTTTAACTTTCTCTTACAAAGAGAAAGATATTGTTTTCGTGAAAATCTTCGACCTGGAGATTTTGATTGATTCTAACATTACGATGATAGCGGAGCCTAAAAAAGTGGTTTTTGGAATTCCGTCCGTCGGTCCGTAATGGTCTCACCAGCCGAATCGGCTTGACCGATTTTCTTCAAACTTCGTATCCAAGCTTGTTTTGGTCATAATTCTAGGCCATTTTTAACTTTCTCTTACAAAGAGAAAGATATTGTTTTCGTGAAAATTTTCGACCTCGAGATTTTGATTGATTCTAATATTACGATGATAGTGGAGCCTAAAAAAGTGGTATTTGGAATTCCGTCCGTCGGTCCGCCTGTCCGTGATGGTCTCCCCAGCCTAAACGGCTAGACCGATTTTCTTCAAACTTCGTATCCAAGCTTATTTTAGTCATAATTCTAGGCCATTTTTTTTGTTTGCTTTTAGCCATGTTAATAAGGGTACCTGCCATATAAAAATTACACATAACCTCAATTTTCTCGAAAACGGCTCTAACGATTTTGATTAAACTTTATATATACTATAACCATATTAGTTCCAACAAAACTGCATACCCAGTTTTTTCGAGGAAATCCATATAACGGATTTTGTCATTTAGGCCATATAAGGAAAATTCATAATTTCTCGCAAACTATTATGTCAAATTGAATGAAATTTAATATATATACTACTATTACAGCTTGAAGCAATTCCACATAATTAGTTTTAGCCCAACTATCACTAAACGGAATTTTCAGTTTTGGCCAATAACAAAAAATCATTATTATTCCCATAGACACCGATTCCTTCAAATTTCGTAGTAAACGTTCGTATAATCACATTTCAACATTATTCATATCATTTTAAGCATTAATAATCAAAATACGTACTATTTGATCTAACACCCAACTCGCTGTGAAAGAGAAAGTTGCGTACGACCCAGTCGTGCACCCACCACTCGTTTTGTTTGCTTTAATCCATGTTATTAACGGTACCTGCCATATAAAAATTACACATAACCTCGATTTTCTCAGAAACGGCTCTAACGATTTTGATTAAAGTTTATACATACAATAAACATATTAGTTCCAACAAAACTGCATGCCCAGTTTTTTTTTCGAGAAAATCCATGTAACGGATTTTGTCATTCAGGCCATATAAAGAAAATTGTTAATTTCCTGCTAACTATTATGTTAAATTGAATGAAATTTAATATATATACTACTATTATAGTTTTAAACAATTCCACATAATTATTTTTAGCCGAACTATCACTTAACGGAATTTTCAGTTTTGGCCAATAACGAAAACTAATTATTTTTCACATAGACACCGATTTCTTCAAATTTCGGAGTAAACGTTCGTAGAATCACATTTCGACATTTTATATAATTTTTAGCATTAATAATCAAAATGCTAACTATTTTATCTAACGCCCAACTCGCTATGAAAGAGAAAGTTGCGTACGACCCAGTCGTGCACCCACCACTCGTTTCTTTGAAAAGTCGGTGTTCTTCCCTAATTCTTTGCCTTAAGAGCTCGTCTTCACCTGTAGTTTAGGCTTGTAGACCTCATTCTTGGCTGCAAGTATCTGTGGGCATTCTCATCAAACCAAGAATTTCTTGCAGGTGGGGGTGAGAAACCTAGCACATCAGTTGCGGCTGATCTAATGGCTCTTTAAAATCGTTTTCTTTGTTCTTCTATATAAGATGTTAATAGAGAACTTAACGCGTTATGCGTTCTGCGAAGGACCGCAATGTCCCCCTTGTGGATATCGAGGTGTAGAAACCGTGTACTGGATATATGGTGGCATTTCCTTCCGTGCCGAAGTCAATTTGCTGAAATTCGTCGCCTGAGTGTTGTCGTGTAGGATGTGTTTTCCGACAATACTGCTAAAGATGTCTTCTCTTCCTATCTTCGCGTTGAAATCTCCGAGTATGATTAAACATCGTACTTCGGTAGTCGCTCATAGGTTTTGACAATGAGCTCGTAGAAACAATCTTCTGCAATATCATCTTTTTTACCCGTGCGTCGCGTCGGTCGGGGCGTGATCGCTTATGTTGGCGATTTCGGCTTTGATGCGAATTGTTACAATGCGTTCGCTAATATCTTGAAAACATACGATTTCTATCCTAAGTCTCGCTCTTATAACAAAAACGCATCCGAATAGACGCTGTTTCTGCTCACTTTAATACGGCCCGTAGTAGATGTCATAGTTTTTCATACTCTTTTTATCCGGCCTATCCATCATATTTCCTGGATGGCAGTAATGTCTTCTTTGTAGTAGCTTAGGGCTTCCGCTAGTTGTCTGGCTGCAACTCTGTTGTTTAATGTTCTCATATTCCAAACGAACGTCGTTCTCCATTATTCGTTTAGCTGGGTCGTCAGCAATAAAACTTGTCCTTTCCGAGGCTATTGGTTGCTTCGTATCAATACTTTTTTCCAAAGCACAAATCGCAACCTGGAGGGCCAGTTCCAATTTATTAGATACTCCTAGGACACGGGGCCATCAGTATCTACTACGGGAATAAGCGCTACCGTTGGCCTTTCGGTTCATCATCCACCATCTCTGTTCAAGGGGACTAACTTTCCCTTAAGATTCCTAAATGATCTGTTGTCCGAATATGTCGAAGCAGCTCAGTTAGGTTCGACTAAGAACTGCAGGCCGGATATTCTGTGCTAAGCTTTCTGACCAGGCGGCTTATAGTGTTGCTGGTTTTTGTTTTGTTGTAAATATAAATAAATGCTAAAATAAGCACAATTGATGTTGCAATGACTTGGCTTCACCTAGTTAAGGACAATCAGAGATCTACAACATCCAACCATAAATATCCTCTCAAGAAATACAAAATTTGTACAAAGCAACTAAGATCCTCTGAATTATTATCGTTAGGTAGGTTGAGCACAGTGCAAATCCTACATGAGCAGCTTTTAGTTTCCTTTTTTTTGCTACAACAATACCTTTTCAGCTTTAAGGGAAATGGTCTTTCATTAAAATGGGTCAACGCATTAGCTCGGAATTCAATTCAAAAGTCACAAATGACGTCCAAACTAACTGTCAAAATAAAAAATTTGACAAAAAAAAATTTAAATACTAAACAAATAATACTACTACTAATAATTAAATAAAATTGTTACAAATTAGTACACAAATTTTTTTTTTTTGCACATATTAAGTAGAGATTAAGATTATCTGAAAATATCGACGGATTTTTTAATCATCTAAAAATATATTTTAGTTCCAAGTGTATGTGCATAACTATGCACATACACACTACCAACTGTCGTTTTATTGCGGTCGCATTAGTTCACCATTGCCATGTCTATAAACCCCAAAACCCTAAAATGTCAATCATTAAAACTTTTTGGTTATTCTTTGTTGTTAATTTATAAAATTCTATGTAGGCAATCAAAAGATAATTTGATTACTGATTTATTATGATATAAATAATAACAACAATCATCGGAACGGTTCAATGAGCCGAGTTGTGGGGGGCTGTTTTTCGCGCTGGAGCATGCAGATACACTTGTTATCTCTCTATTCAAGTGTGCTTGCGAAATTTATTAAATTTTAATGAATTTGATTTTCCATTACCAACACCATAGCCCTTCGCCCGGCCACAAATTAATCAGTTTATATAGGAATTCTTGCAGAAGAGAGGCCGACACATACCGACCGCACCTGGCGAACAGACAACCAGGCTTTCGCATTCGCAATGCATCCGACCAGAATCCAACCTTCTCATAATATAATACGTGTATAAACCGCATGAAAATAATTTTTTCGGTCTATCGAACACGACAAACATAACTTTTTCATTATTTTCAGAACTACCCCACCTCCGACAGTAGGTCCTTGGAAATGTGAGTGATTCCCTGTATGGATGCTCGGTGGAATGGATGAATCAAAACATGATTTCCACATCCCGTTTCAGTTGGATTTTTGTTTTGGTTTTTGCGCTGAAAAATGACGAAAAACACCAACAAGGCGAAAACAGCAAACAGAAGTATCATGAAGTATCATGAGAACTATGTACATGGGAAAACTTTGGTTCTGGATTTCAGATGAATTCGTATCAGGGATTACACTTTACTGCAATTGGTTGGTAGTACTCTTAGAAGCCTTTGGTACTATACATGCATGCGAGTACGTGTTTTGAGTTGTTAAATCCGCTCAGAAGGGATATTCATACGAGGTTGAAAAATAATATTAATAGCCAACAAAAAATCTGTATATTCGTAAGGATTCAATGTCTGTACTCTTTTGATGAAAGCCAAATAGTCAATTGTCAAATAAAATAAATTCAAAACTCAGTCTGCTGTGCGAATCGTTTAATACCCTATCCTATTTGTTTTAAACTTTTTTTCATTTTTTTTAACTTTTTTTTAACTTTAACGACCTCATCTAATTTTTTTTACCTGGACAACTATTTCCGATGTTTGTGTGGTGTAGAGCGATGGTAGACTCTGACTGGTTTTAACTTGGCAATACCTTGTTTTAATAACTACACATAAATCGAACTTATTTTACATCCAAATGGTCACCACCGGATACTGGTCTCATCCAACCAGATTTGACTTGCTAAACGATAACTACGAGTATTGATAACAGGAGGAAAAACAACAGCACCATAAACAGCCTGTTCAGAATGCCTAGAATGGAATATCCGGACTGCTGTCCTCAAATGAACTTAGATAAGCTTCTTCGACATCTTCGGACAACGATCATTTAGGAATCTCAAGGGTAAGTCAGTCCCCTTAAACAGTGATGGTGCCGGATGAATGGAAAGGCAAACGGCAGCGCTTCTTCCCGTAATGGATACTGATGAACCAGTTTTCTAGAGAGTTTTAATAAATTGGAACTGGCCCTGGTTGGGCGTTGTACTTTGGGTTAATTACCAACTTATGGAAAAAAGTATTGTTACGCAGCAACCTATAGCCTCGGAAAGGAATGATTTTACTGTTGACGACTGTGGTAATCGGAAAAAAGCACAACGATGTTCGTATCTAGTATCTACACCTGGAATGCGAGAACATTAAACAGGAGAGGTGCAGGCGAACAACTAACGGAAGCCCTAAGCTGCTACAAAGCAGACATTACTGCCATTCAGGAAATACGATGGGATTTGCCGGGCAAAAAGAGAATGGAAAACTGTGACATCTACTACAGGCTCTGTTATAATGAGGAGAAACATCTATTCGATTGCGTTTTAGTTTATAAGTGCCAGACTGCAAGAACTGATATGTTTTCAAGACATTAGCGAACGCATTGTAACAATTCGCATCAAGGTCGAATTCGCCAATATAAGCATTATATGCACTCACGCCCCTACGGTTGAAAAAGATGATATTGCGAAAAACTGTTTCTACGAGCTCATTGTCAAAACATATGAGCGAAGTACGATGTTTAAATCATACTCGGAGATTTTAACGCAAAGGTAGGAAGAGAAGACATCTTACGCGGTATACTCGGAAAATACAGCCTTTACGACAACACACCTGGCAATGTACTTAGGCTAATTGGCTTCGCTACGGAACGAAATGCAGCCAAGGACGAGGCTTATCTACTAGGCTAAGCTGCAGGTGAAAACGAGAGCTGCCATTGAGCGCTATGGGCAAAGAAGAATGGAAGAACACCGGAAATAGAGAGATGCCAATATAGGAACGATAATCGCAAGTTTTTCCAATGTATAAAACGTCTAAACCAAGTATACAAGTTTCGAACCAAATCGTGTCGAAATGAAGTAGGAAATACCGTAGTTGATACACAGTTGATGTTGAGGATATGGAAGAACCATTTCTAGAGACTTTTAAACGGCGATGACGAAAAATATTCCGCTGTCAGTCTGGTTGAACCATTCAACACTGGCGACGACAGCGAAAACTGCCAACCACTCGACCTAAGTGAAGCGAGGATAGCAATATTTAAACTAAAGCTTAAGAAGGCTTCCGGAAATGACGGCCTTCCCTCCGTGATACAGAGCCGGCGGAGATGACTTGGTAACTAACACCCACCAACTCATAAGCCAAATCTGGTTCGATGAAAGTATGCCTGAAGAATTGAATCTCAGTACCGTTTGCCCGAACTGCGAATACTACAGAGGCATAAGTCTCCTCAACATTGCCTACAAGATCCTTTATCTGCCGTAATAATTGAACTCCTGAAAACTTTTACCAACAATCTGATTGACCCTTATCAGAGTGTTAAAAATCCACAACTGATCAAATATTCACACTTCAGCAGATCCGTGAAGCACTCAGGCTGTGAGTGCTGTGATTGCCTTAAGCTTAAATCCTGAGCACTAGTCCACGTCTTCGGGTTCCCTTTTCCAATTGTAAGGTTTCGGTCGAATTGGGTTGTTAACTTCGTGGGGACAAATGCCCCGAAATAGATCCACGATCGAATTTTAGATGTTTAACATTGTGTCTGCGTGCTCGTTGATTGTTGCAGTGGTGCAACAATATATAACATCTTATCTGCGGCATACAAGGAACGTTTCAGGCCTCGCCTTTTTTTTTGTAAAATTCTCTGGCATGTAAATGCGTAACGAGCCGTCCAGTGCTACTGACAGCAAGAACCCCCTCACTGACGAGCTAGAACGTGCTAATGCTAGCATACCAAGCGGTTATGGGCTGGACACCCTTCCACTTTTGCTGCCTGGACTGGCCTAGTGTGCCTGTAAGCACTAGGTCATAAAGATGGCCGTGTAAGTGGAAGGTACAAATTTATGGAAGTTTCGAGGATGAGTTCAAACCATCTCGATAAGAATATTTCTTTGTATTGGGTTTTCATCCAATACATAAACCATGTATCGAGAACTCATTTTCCGAAATTTTCCTAGTTTCGAACAACACCTAAGAACCCGGAATTTAGTTACAGCGTGAATTCATGCAGTGGGAAGTTTGGCTCAGCTTAATTTCCCAGGGAACAAGCGAATTCACGAATGAATGCAAGACCATGAAAAAGAAAATCGTTGGAAACGGCTGCCCACTCTAGCAAAGTAGGGGAGGGGTGTAAAATTTAGCCGTAAAATGGGCCCGCTATTTCCTGAATGCGCGAGACAGTGTGGTCCTTTTGTTGGAAATTTACCTTTATAAAATTATGTGAATAATTCCAATCTACTGTGTCATGTATTTCCACTGCCAGGTAGGATAATTGGTATCACCTGCGCGAGAGTTGTTATAGTTAGGTGCTACGGTAGGAGAGGCTGCCTCATGACGCATTCATCTGCACCTAAATCAGCACTTGTATCACTTGACGTGTACTGCAGTCCTTTTCGTTGTTTCACCGTTGTTTCAAAAAATTGTAAAGAACGCAAGAAGCTTTGATGGCTCATTATGTCGGATGCGGATAAAGCCATTCGAAACAGCAAACTTCTCGCACGCCTCCCAAAAGCTCAATAGAAAGTTAAATATTCTTTTCACATTATCCAATATCCTTGACGGATAGGATCAGATATCGTGACAATGGGAACGCTTCATCACTTCCGAAGACATTTCACGCCTGTTATTTAGTTTTACGTCTGTGTTTCCTCGTGTATGAAATCAAGTAACCGCTGAGTCCGTATCTGGTCTGTAACCCGAGTTCTTTTCATTTTGCCATTTTCTTCTTTCTTCAAATCATGTTCTTTCTTTTGGTTTTTTGCGAGGATAAATTATTCTTTTTTATAACTTAAGTCAGTTATATGATTTTGATCGGAATATTCTTTTCAGAATCACTTAAAGGTTTCACAATTCATTCGTACAAAAAGATTATGTGGCGCCCACAAACCAAGATTAATAGCTGATTGTCACACACTCTAGCGGGGGAAATTTATTTACCTTGCCAAATTCTATTTTATTCGACTTTCAACATTCGGTGAGTGGCTGCAAATTGGCTGCAAAACTATGCTTCCGACCCATTTTCTTTTCAGGCAGTAAATTCGTTTTCCCGCGGGAAAAGTATAACCATATAGCGAAAGAGACTGTCTGAATATCTTGATGAGACACTTTATACAAATTTGAACAAAATTTAGGTTTTTTTTCTGAAAGTGGGCGTGTGAGCGGATTTTAAAAATATTTATTCCTATACTGAATCCATATAGATCAAATTTCATTATCGTAACTCAACATTTTCGGACTGACCAATATACCTCTATGACCTATGACATAAGATATGGCCTATAAAAATCATTTTTATAGAAAAACGCCCACTAAAAGAGGGATTGCGTTTAAATGATCAATCAATGTTTATACATATGAATCATATGATGAATTATCAATTTTTTTGCATCGAAAGATTTTTATTTGAATTCCTTTAAAATTTTACCAAAATCGGTTTTACAGAACGCCCTAAAAATTGGGTTTTCGAAAATCTATACACTTGTACTGCTGAGAGCAAAAAAGTGTTCGTGTACCAAAATTCATCATTGTAGCTCAAAATTTAAGGCCTATTGGAATAGGACGGACAGACATAATTAAATCGACTCAGCTATATATATAAATCGACTTTATATATTTTAAGGTATATATGCTAAATTATTTCTCTATGTAACAAACTATGTATTATAACTATTATACCCTATGGGATAGTTGTAAATATGTTCTAGTTCCATTTTACCATTTGTTAAAACTTCTACTAAAATAGTCACATCCACTTTGTTCCACTACTATTTATCGCAATTAACTCCGCAATCAGAACAGGATGGCAATTTACTGATTTTAACGGTGTGACATCCGTAAAAACCTTATCCACGAAGGTAATCCTTTTTCCCTGAAACAATGTATGTAAAATATGTATACCATAGGATGGTGCAATATACATATACAATGAGGACATCAGATGTCAGGCGTCAGTGACATCCATTGGAGGACATTTTGGGGTTGGATAATTTTTGATATTGCAGTTTTCCTGGTCAACCATGATGTTGTTACAGTGTTGTTTTCATTAAGGCACATTGTAGGAGTACGCTGTATAGCTGCATATAATATGATGGACTTATTCAGGCGAATGATGGAAATCCAATACATGTCGCACAGATCGACCAGATATTGTGTCAAATGAGAGAGAAGAGATTAACATACTCAGCTACTGATTGAGTCCCATTATTTTGATTTATGAATTGCTTGTTGTTGTTGGGTTTCGTTATTTTTTTGTATTTATTTTATAAAAGACTATCTCTGACTGTAAATATGAATATTTTGACAGATGAATTATTTTATTAAATTAATACATTGAATTGTAATAATTTCGAGAATTAAAAAAATCACAATCGTTGTCGCAATCCAGATGGTGGCATGAGTAATTGTCTTCATGCTTGGAATTGTATAAAAACCTCTAACAATTATCGCCATTGCAATATTATAACTCATGTGCTATCATAAAAAATTGATATTGGCTAATTTCTTTTTGAAAGAAAGGTGTGCCATTTTTAAAAAGTCATAGGAAACATGTCAGAAGATTGTAATACGATGTGCTTATCTAATCAAATTTTAATTTCTAATCAATATTTTTTTTTGAAGTGAAACTTCTTTTGGAACGGTGTGAATTGGATTTAATGAAACGAAAAAGTGTAACGAGTAAAAAAGGATTCCGCAGTTGTTTCTGGAGTGTGTTGACTGTTTGATCGTGTATATTAAAAAAGGGATCTACTATCGGAAGTGCGCAGCTAGTATGTCATATAACCCAAGTGTGGGGCGTCGTCTCGTCGCGTTGACGGTTTTGTGTTGGCATTTTAAGGTATATTTTAGATTTTCCTCGTTCTCCAAACAACATGCAACAAGTGTTATATAGCATGAAGGACGTGCGTGCAGCAGCACCCCAAGGTGCAATGTCTGTCAATAAATAGATTTGGGGACGTTGCACTATGTGTGTGATCAAATTATGAAACTCATCGGTAAGTCCATGAACGTAGTATTCTTCGTTGTAAGGAATCAAACGAAACGATATATATACGCAACATTTGGTAAAATTTTCTGAAAAAAAATATTTCTCGGGGAGGTTTGATGGAAGAGGGCTAAAATGGTTATTCTGCTCTGAATGTAAGACATCTATCTGATCGATGGTACCGGCTTTCCTTTGGTCTGTCATATATGTGTTTTAGCGAGTGGTGGTTTTTAAGAAGGCGTGTGTCTGACGTCTGGATTCTGTAATTAAAACTTTAATCCAAACAGATAGATTTGATTGAGTTTTCGATGTATACGCTAGTGATAATGAAGATGAAATTTTGTAATTGGTATGCTAGATCCAGGAATGACAGTGTTTTACATTTGACGACGTTTTTAAAAAGAGATGCTATTGGAAACGCCTCTGACGTTAATGGTTGTAAAAACAAATGACGCTACTTTGAAAAGATTCAGATCTGATTCAGATTTGGTGATGCATTCAGTTGTATAACTTTACTCTTAGTTATGATTGTCTCTTGAATGCTTGTGTTTCTCACGGTTTTATCGAAATTTGGGAGTCATTCCAAAAGGTGGAGCGTGAAGTTTTATTTGGATATTGTGAAACTTAAAACATCACGATGACGGTGTTTTGATCCGGTTCCGCCCAACCGACGCTGCTTGAAGTCGGTGATCGCGTGTTGTTGGTTTACTAGGTTTGTTTGAAGTTAAACTTATTTTTGGACGGCTGTTGTTGTGGATGTATGGACTTGTATCTCAGGCAACACGTACGTTGATGTGCAAAAAAAGGGATGGTTTCTTGTTGGTATATTGGTTGGAGAAAAAGGACGTTGGTGCACCGGTATGCAATAAGTAAATAATAAGTAAAATAAGTAAAAGTAATTCGCCTATTAATAAATAACTTGGATATACAGGAAATGTGTTTCACTAACTAAGCAATACACTACAAGTGGCGACGAGGACTTATTATGGGTGGTGTATTTGATACAAAAGTAGGGACTAATAAGAAGTAAAAACTAAAAGTAAAAGTGCCCACGTGTAAGGAAAGAAATACAAAAAAAAAATCCTATATCCTTGTCATCGGGTGATAATAGTAGTGCGGAATGCGAAAGTGAAGTGTTTCAAGACGTGTTATCTGACCAGAGCTCAAAAGAATTCCAAATTAAAAAGAACATAAAAGTAGATAGTTAAAAATATCGGGTGACCTTGAAAACAAAACTATGTCTTTGATGGGAGAACTGCCGAATTATAACCACGAGTTAAATGTGTGGAATATTTTTAAATGCAAAGTGGAACAATAAATAAATGGAAATAAAATTTCCGATAAAGAACAAAAAAAATTATTACTCCTAATTTTTTTGCATGACGATACATTTAAATCGCTCGCAAATCTTATTTATCCAACGGTTCCGGAAAACTCCGATTATGAGACATTAATTCAAAAGCTAGAATCACATTTCAAGCAAGCAGTATCAATTTTTGCAGAGAGACACAAATTCTACTCTTCTTACAAAGAAGATGAAGAGTCGGTCCAAAAATGGGCCGCAAGAGTAAGAAGTTTGGCAACGAAGTGTGAGTTTGGACAACATTTAGACATGGTGTTAAGAGACAAGTTTATTATGGGACTAGGAAAGAGCCCCGAAAAAGATAAACTGTTTTTGGAGAATCCAATTGAAACTAGTTTTACTTTGGAAAAAGCTCTTCGAGTGGCTCAGGCAGTGGAGTGTTGAGAATGTTTCGAGCGAGGAAATTAGAGAACAGGGTATGGGGAGTGATGAGGTTTTTGTTAACTATTTGCAGGAACACTTAAATTCAGAAATCACTTTTCAAAAAATTAAAGAAGAAACCATAAAAGACAAAACTTTGCACAAGGTAAGAGAGTTCGTTCAAAATGGATGGCCAAATAAAGTAAATGATGTAGATTTGCTTCCATTTTTTAGAAGACGAAATGAACTTTCTTTGGAAGCAGATGCGGTATTTTGGGGATATAGGGTTATTATACCTGAAGCGCTAAGAAAATGTGTTCTAGTATACTGGCACAAATCACACCTAGGAATTGTCAAGATGAAAGGATTGGCAAGGGCATTTTTGTGGTGGCCATGTGTGGATAAACATTTAGAAGACATGTGTAAGTCTTGTGAGCAATGTTTACCCTTTAAAAGCAGCCCAGCTAAATGTCCTTTGATTAACTGGAAATGGCCAAACAATCCATGGGAACGGCTTCATCTAGATTTTATGGGTCCAATATTTGGTAATTTTTTTTAGTAGTAGTCGACGACGAAATGGTTGGAGTGCATTAATATGAATCAGAGCATTACTAGTACAAAAACTATAGATCAATTAAGATCAATGTTCGCTCGGTTCGGGTTACCGAAGGTAGTAGTAACGGACAATGGTAAATCGTTTGTTTCGGCAGAGTTCCAAACATTCCTAATCAAACATGCTATAGAGCATATAACTTCTCCGGTAGGTCACCCAGCAACCAACGGTCAAGCGGAAAATAGTGTTAAGACTATTAAATTAGGGTTAAAAAAAAGCGTTAAATTCAATAGGTTGAAACCGTACAATAAATGAATGTTTGGATGCATTTTTAATGGATTATAGGAACTCTATTCACTGTACCACGGGTTATTCACCAGCTCAAATTATGTTCAAGAGAAGTATAAGAACAAGATTTGATTTATTGAATCCTTTTAAAAAAGACGAAGAATTAAATAAAAATAAATGAAAAATAAGGTAGAATTTAATCAAAGTAATCAAAAAAAAAACTACGTGGGTAAAAAGGAAAGAAAATTGATAGTTCATGATTTTGTGATGGCTAAAGATTATTGTGTTCCTGGAAAAATTTAATGGGTAATATATCGTATTTTAGGTGAAAGATATTATCTTGTTCAAATTCCTACAAAAAATAATATTTTATGGAAAAGACATATAAATCAATTAAGATTTTGTGAAGAAAAAAAAATCATATATATGTTCCACAGATTTTAAAGGATATCAGTCTAAAAATCAATGTAAATAATATAGAAAATCCATCAAATAGTAGAGAAGTTGCAAACAAAATCCGCACAGATGGGGTGACCCAACAAATCAAACATACACTAGTCGGCATAATTATTTTGACGAAATAAAAATCGTGCATTTTTGAGTTTAACTTCTAAATGGCTTGACAAGAATTCATGTGGGAATGGGCGAACAAAGATACCCTATACGTACATACAGACATACTAACACTACAACCGACAATATAAGAAACAGACGACAAAGAGGAATGCGCGCCCCTTTCCATATTGTTTTGCACAAAACCAGACACCAATTCAGTCTTCATTATAAGCTCACGGAGAGCAGTTGAGTCAGCCATTCGCTACAATATTCCTCAGTATTTTTAATCTATTTTAACTATTCACTAATAATGAAATATATATTATAACGTTTAAAAGGTGTTATTATTTAAACACAGTGTCGAAAAGAAAACCCTAGACAGCGTAAGTAGCCAAATCCTACAAATTGGGGACTCAACCAGGATTGTGCTACAGGGGAAAAGTGTAAGTGGATTCAGTGCGAAAGACAAAAACAATCGTGCAGTGACAAGCACAGAAACGAAAAAAAAAAGAATCCACAAGCAGAGTTCCGTGTGTGTGAATAGTGGTGGTTGTATATCAGCGACAACATTCCTGTTATACCCACAAGCAGATAAGTGAAAAGGGCAACAGCGTCAAGACGAACGCGCTGATTTAAAATCTGACCGTATCGTTGCTGTGTGCTCCAACGTTGTATTGGTGTACGAGTCGAACGAGGAATATACACAGCCGTGTCAACGTGAGGAACACATACGGTGTGAAGAAAGCAGAGGCAACCGGTTTTGCAGTAGAAGCAAATACGCAGAAGAAAAATATTGTAAGGGGTGAGTAACGTGTGGCTGATAGTTTTTTTGCTTGTTATATTATTTGGTAAATAAGTCTGGTAAATAAGTGCAGTATGGATAGGGACGCAATTTTTTCTTTGACGGTGGACGGACTAAAGACAAAACTAACAGAATTGGAGTTGACGACGACAGGGGTAAAAAATGTGCTGCAAGATCGACTTCTCCTTCATTTCGGTCTGACCAGAGATGACGTAAGTGAAGAGAATAGTAGGGACGTAAATGATACGGGTACCGAAAATAGTACTAGGAATAGTAGCAGTCATGGTAGAGGAGGGATATTTACTCTTCGCGATATCGAGGACTCTCTGATACCATTCAGCGGAGTAGGTCACCCGAACATTAACGTTTGGATTCAAGATTTTGAGGATAACGCGGTTACGGTACAGTGGAATGGCATACAGAAATTTATCTATGCCAAGCAACTACTCAGAGGTGCCGCTAAGCTCTTTGTACGTAGTCAGACAAGAATAGATAGTTGGTCGGCATTGAAGAAAGCGTTGGTCGAAGAATTCGATGTAGTGTTGTCTGCAGCAGAGGTCCATCGCCTATTGAGGAATCGCAGGAAGAAATCGTCAGAGTCGTTGCGGGAATACCTGTATAGTTTGATGGAGATAGGGAAGACCATCGAGTTGGACGAGGAGAGTCTCGTGGAATATTTTGTTGAAGGCATTCCCGACAACCGACAAAGTAAACAAGTACTTTACCAGTCCAGGACGATAAAGGAGTTGAAGACTCATATGTCGATTTATGAGAAGGTACGTGGTCCGAACCAGCAGCCATCATGCTCAAGGGGAGGTCCACCGACACCGGAAACAACCAGCATTACGAGTGTCAAGCGAGAGAAACAAGAACGCAGATGTTTCAAGTGTGGTGAAACGACGCATTTAGCAAGGGAGTGCAAGACAGCACGTGAAGTAAAGTGCTACAGCTGTGGACAGATAGGACATAAGTCGATGGAGTGTAGGTTCAGAGGACAAACGAAACAGAAAGGCTTGAAGGAGGAGAACAATGTGCACACAGCAACAACTGTGGACACAGAAGATATCCCAGAAGCGCAAGTGTCCTTGGCAGTCAACTGTAATAGAATCTTCAAAGACTTATCGGTGAATGGACAAAACATGTCAGCACTGTTCGATACCGGAAGTGACCTTAATCTCTTACGATACGATAGTCTGATATTATTGGAACATGTGGAGCTGAGCACATTAAAGAAAAGTTTGTCAGGCATAGGGCAAAAAAGGGTAGTTACACTAGGTTGTTTTGAAGCAAAGGTAACAGTAGATGGGTTAGACTTATTGTTGACATTCCATGTTACGAAGGAGAGCGATATACCATATTCAGTGGTTATAGGAAATGAGATTCTTAGGGAAGTGGATGTTAAGATAACGAAAGAGGGCGCTATCTTCACTAAGAAGAGAAGTGTGACAGAACCGACGGGCAGCGAGGTAAAAACAATTCCGGAAGCTGGACCCACGAATAGGTTGGTAGTAGGCATGACGAGGAAGTTGGGCAGAGCAGGAAGCAGAAGCAGAGCCAGGAGCGTTGGAAGCAGCATAGGCCGTGAACACTTAGCCAGCGGGGGCGAATGTAGCCAGGAGTTGGAGGTGCTAAGACGGAAAGGTTGTGGACGTGTGGTGGCTGAGGAGAGCAATAGTTGTCAATCGGATATTGACGAACTACTTGCTGAATTCGGAGCTATTTGCCTGTCAACTGAAGAAGGTCAATGCGTGTTGGATGAGGAAATTAAGTTGGATCACTTAAGAGACCTCGAGAGGAAAAGTTTGATGGCAGTGATCAATAACTATCGACCGGAGAAAAAGAAACCATCGCCGGTAGAGATGAAATTGGTACTGAAGGACGAGATTCCAGTATACCAGGGGCCGCGAAGACTGGCGTACACGGATCAACAGGTCGTGGAGAAGCAGGTAGCTGATTGGATTCAAGAAGGAATCGTGCAAACGAGTGCATCAGAATATGCGTCACCAATCGTTCTAGTCCAGAAGAGAAACGGAACCAAACGACTCTGCTGTGACTACAGAAAACTAAACGAGAAGGTAGTCCGTGATAATTTTCCGATGGTACTTATTGATGACGTGATGGAAAGGCTACAGGGTTCGAAAGTATTTACCACTCTCGATTTAGCCAATGGATTTTTACACGTCCCAGTGGAGAAGAGTTCGAGGAAGTACACCTCATTTGTCACCCATCATGGTCAATTCGAGTTCTTGTACGTACCCTTTGGAATATCGAACTCACCAGCAGTGTTTTGCCGTTACATCTCGGCGATATTGAGACCACTCATTCAGGATGGTACAGTCGTGGTCTATATGGACGATATTATTATTCCCTCTATGGATGAAGAAGATGGGCTAAGGAAGCTGAAGAAGGTGCTAGACGTCACCGAAGAAAATGGTATGCACATTCAATGGAAGAAATGCCAATTCTTACAGAGGAGAATTGATTTCTTAGGATATGTGGTAGAGAATAATTCCATACGACCGTCTATGGAAAAGACGAAAGCTTTTCGAGAATTTCCGGTTCCAGTCGATCAGAAATCGCTACAACGTTTTCTCGGTCTGACATCTTATTTCCGAAGATTCGTCGAAGGATTTGCATTAGTAGCGAAACCATTATCGGACTTGTTTCGAAAGAAAGTCAAATTTAAGATGCGTGTTCCGAGTCTTACAGATTTACGAAACCTGATGGATGAAACAGTCATGCAAGAGTTGGATAGAGATCGGGATGATACACGAGAGGAGGTTCGTGAGAACATTAAGACCATCCAAAAAGAGAACAAGAGGACTTACGACAAGACCAGAGTAGTCGAACGGGAGTACGCGTTAAATGAGCTAGTCGCTATCAAGCGCACTCAATATGGAGTTGGTATGAAGCTGCGACCGAAGTATTTAGGACCCTACAAGATAACCAAGATCCTGAATAATGGACGTTATGAAGTCCAAAAGATTGGTAATCACGAAGGACCTACTATTACTAACACCGTCGCTGAATATTTAAAGAAATGGAATAGTTCATTCGGGGTCGAATGAAACGTCAGGACAGCCGAATGTGGGAATGGGCGAACAAAGATACCCTATACGTACATACAGACATACTAACACTACAACCGACAATATAAGAAACAGACGACAAAGAGGAATGCGCGCCCCTTTCCATATTGTTTTGCACAAAACCAGACACCAATTCAGTCTTCATTATAAGCTCACGGAGAGCAGTTGAGTCAGCCATTCGCTACAATATTCCTCAGTATTTTTAATCTATTTTAACTATTCACTAATAATGAAATATATATTATAACGTTTAAAAGGTGTTATTATTTAAACACAGTGTCGAAAAGAAAACCCTAGACAGCGTAAGTAGCCAAATCCTACATTCATGTTTATTTTTTCATTTTTATATATAACTAATACAAACTTAAAAATAGGCAAACAAATATTTTTTCATAGAAGTCAAAAAAGATATAAATTAATTTGTAATTTCGTGTGTTGGCATAAGTATTTTGACAAGTATATAACTCTAAGAAAAAACATTTTAAACTTAACAAAAGTAAATAAATAAAGAAGAATTTAGTAAAATATATAACCTTCTTTGGCTTCAATAACTTTTTGAAGGCGTCTCGGTACTGAATCTACTAAATTTTGAAGAATCTCTGGAGATATCTCTTCCCAAAGGGAAGTGACCTCAGAAATCGTCTCCTCTCTGGTTTTATTTAAAGAAACTGTTCTTTTGCGTTTCAAAAGAGACCAGACGTTTTCTATTATATTTAAATCTGGACTTTGAGGTGGCCAGTCCAAAGTGGCAACACCAACATCCTTCAAAAATTTAGTTATCATCCGGGCTTTGTGGCATGGGGCATTGTCCTGTTGCAGGATAAATGATTCACCAATAAGCCTACCTCCGGAAGGAAAGGCATTATCATTTAGGGTTCTTAAATATTGACCTTGGTTTATCGAGCCGGTGATAGGAACCAATTCACCCAGGCCATTATACGCAACACATCCCCAGAACATGACAGAGCCTCCACCACGGCTCACTTTTTGACAAACGGGGCGTCTTTTTTGCCTTTCTACCTTTGGCAATCTAACGTAAAATTTGTTTTTCGATGAGTTATACTCAAAGGAGCTTTCATCTGTCCATAGAACGCTTCTCCAGTACTCCTTTGGCTTATGCAGATGTTCCTTTGCGATAGACAGTCTTTTAAGCTTGTTTACCTTTGATATGTACGGCACGTCCTTTGCTTTAAATGTTTTAAAATCTCCTTCCATTAAACGTCGTCGGACAGTGCGCTCACTGATTGGATTCGTTGCCGTCAAATTCCATTGATTTGCAGCAGTTTGAGGCTTCAGGAATATATTTCTTTTAAATTCCCGTAGAAGGGTTCGGTCTTCAGTGGGCGTTGTTTTGCGCTTAGCACCTGATCTCATTAGGTTTGTGATGTCATTATGCTTTTTAAACTTATTGATTTGATAGTGCACAGTTTGACGCGACACATTAAACTCACTTGTTATGTCTTTTACTGCCGTTCCAGCGTTAAACTTCGCTACCATTGAAGATCGGACAACCAAACTCAACTCAGCCGTTTTACCCATGGTTTTTAATAAATTTTAATAAATTTTTATTTTGTTATCAACGTTTAATGTAAATTAAAGTTAACTATTACACAAAGTTTCCGTCAAAATACTTATGCCACGTAAAAATTCTTTGTCTGCATGCGTTCTTATCAGCAGAAAGAGAATGCAAAAGGTAAACAATACAAAACTTGGCATGCATAGAGCTAAAAATAGATTCTTTGTTTCGCGCATCATTTTTGCACCGTTGTTTTAACGATACCAAGCAAAGTTAGTCTCAATAGTCACAAAAAGGTTTCGTCAAAATACTTATGCCGACTAGTGTAGATATCCTTTAAGATCTAGAATGAATTCGACCTAATTAGTTTTGCTACAGAATATTGTTAAACGTTTAAACTTAAAATGTCAGTAACATAAAATATGTAAAATAAGCGAATTAGGGGGGAGACAGTAATATAGTAAGAGAGATTAGAGTTGTACACAACATATACATATCCATTATATATATTAAGAGAATGTACATCATAATTGTAAGATCAGCATACACTGGTCTCGACAGCCAGTCTCTTGTCATCCGCCGACGCGATATGTAATTCGCCTATTAATAAATAACTTGGATATACAGGAAATGTGTTTCACTAACTAAGCAATACACTACAATATCGGGTTAGGCCTTGTATTAGATTAGATTAGCTACCTTGTGCCTGAAAGCAAAAAGCAAAAAGCTAATGAAACCAACACTACGGCTGATAACAAACACCCTTAATTTGCATACATATCGACAAATACAGCTTTTCATCTAATTCGGAATAAAAACAAAGACAGTCTTCATATAACTATTTCAATCTTCATAGCATGAGTATACAAGTAAACTCCCCATGCATGTTAGCTATAAAATAATATGACTGAAGTACCTACCATCAGTACAAATTTGTTTCGACAGCTATCCCTTGGGTCTTAAATCCAATTTATTACTTTATATTGTCACCCTTAAAGTTCAACTTATTTATGGGTATGTACTTGCTCTCGTACTCATATCTACAAACCGAACAGTGTATCGAAGATTTACATGTTTGCACAGAAGGCGGTTACAATTTGGAAAATTCTGCAACTGTCACTCAATCTTCCCCTAATAAACAAAAACAGCGCATACAAATCCGTACAATGGTATCATTCCAAAGTCCCAACAACAACAACCAGAAACCGTCTGAAATTCCAAGATTACAGGCGATTTCATCACCACAGGTATCTATAAAAGCTGCACAAACGAAATATGCCAATCGCACACACAGACACATCCAAGTTACACGGTATAAAACACACGAATGGTTGTATCCACTTCGTCATCCTGCATCCTAGGATCAAGCATAATATCTTCGGTTCTGTCCTTTGCACAAATATTCATTACGCCACTATACGCACTCGTTGGCTAAGAGACATCTTTATATTCACATTAAATCTAGATACATTCTGATATTTGTATTTGATCGCAATAAATTACCATTTTAGACACCAATGCATCCATCTTTGGGTTGCCATTTGCCACTCCTGTGCATAGTATAGTCCTGGGCACCGAAACTCTTGTACAAACGGGATGGTGGTGAGCCAATGTGTGTATGACGACGGTTCAACCGCATGTGGTGAATGACGACGTCAAAATGTTTGGTAATGCATTGAGGATTTGTGAGCCTCAAACTACCGCATCTATCGCTCTCTCTCATTGTCCTGATGCAGTATCGAGTACCTCTAAGCACATAGCTCCTTGTGAACAGTAAATACTGAGAAATGTTTGTTTTTGTTGGTCATGCTGTGTGAGCGGAATGGGGCTGGGTGTCCCACTCTAAGGACAACGACGATGATGATGCTAGTGACAAGCGCAAAATTAAATTTATTTTGTTTATGAAAGGAATTAAATCTGGATATGGTGTAGTGTAGAGAGTAGGTGTAGGTGATGTAGATGCACAAACTTGCTTTCGTTAATTGGCAGAGTGAATGTGTTCGTTTATGGACTTTAAGCAGACCACGTGACACGTAAACGTTGAGTGGCTTTACACTGGATGGCTAGGGTTGGGTTATGCTCTATCGATGTTTATTTTCTTTTTGTCTTTTCTCTCTCTGTATGGGTGTGTATGTTGCTGACGCTGTTGCATAAAGCCATGTCCCGATGAGGTTTTCCCAACATTTGCATAGTAAAATGTAATTATTCTCTGGCAGATAACAAGAATGGATATAATTAGTATTCCGATAAGGAGGTGTGGATTGCAAGTTTTAAGGGTTGCGCGAGGATGGTTTACAGAAAACGTGCATTTAGGATAACTTCTTAATTCGCTGAAAGGATTATTTATTTCAAATGGATTTAAGGTCATTCTCCCTTGAGTGAGTGGCACTGGCAAATGCAAATGAATATGAATATCTGTGCGTGTGTGTTCATGTGACCGCACCCATGAGTACGGGAGCACATTTTGGTGTAAATTACCTTAACCACGCAATTTGGTGAAATAGTTCAACAATCAATATGCTGATTTGCTCAGCATGTGCTAGCTATTTGGGATTGGGAACAAACAAATTAGCACGAAAATACACAGTTGGCCCAGACCAATACTTAACGCTCCAGTACAGGCAATTACTACAATTAAAGTCATCAATAGGGGTGTTCAAATAACCGCAATCGAATGGAGCTTATGCCCAGTTTACTTCCGCAAATTGACCATAAATCATAATTATCCATGTGAACCTGGAAATTTGGTTGTTCAATATGGCAAAACATAAAGGGAATCTGGTGGTTGGTAGAGCCGAAGTGTTGCACATACATTGACACCGAATGATTTGATTGTGCCAGGCGACTTTGCATGATGGTTTGCATGCATATTTGGAAAATATTTTTTTTTGAAAGGGAAAGTGTATGGCAATGAGTAATGTTGACCTTGTCTTTTGTTTGCCTTTTTTACCAATAATGGCCTTTTCTGCCCTTTTGGTCATATTAATCAGTTGAGACCCAGTTGGCATGCATCGAAACCAATTTTGGATTTTTAGTGAACGCGAAAGAGCATAAATTCAAAAGATTGCGAAAAAAAGGAGATTTCAAGGGTTGTGTTTATATTTGAATTATTTTTCTAATGCATATCGCTATATTAGTGTGGTGAAAAAGATCGGCGCCGTCTTTTGTGCAAATGAAGGACTCGAGAACATTAGAGAAATAAATAATGTTGTAAATGGCGGAGAACAATTTAAATTGCCCCCAAACGACGTCCCGCCTTTTAACTGGGGTCCACTCGTATTTGCCAACGTGAAAAGGTCCAAAGCTTTCCTAAGGGACAGTTATAGGCATTTTTTGCCAGAAATTTTTAAAATGTTTATGGTTGCACAGTGTTATTATGTACAATGCTTCAATTTTTATACCCTATCCCATAGGGGTATATTAGTTTTAATACATAGTTTGTAACATAGAGAAATAATTTAGCTACATATACCTCAACGTATATGGATCGACTCAGAATCGATAGCTGAGTCGATTTAGCCATGTCTGTCCGTCCGTCCGTCCGTCCGTCCGTACGTCACCAGTTTTTGGGCCTTAAATTTTGAGCTAGAAGGATGAAATTTGGTACACGTGCTCTTTGTTGCTCCCAGCAGAACAAGTGTAAAAATTTTTGAAATCCGCCTACTGCCACGTAATTTTTGGCCAAACCATAAGGAACTTTGAAAAACTTTCTGAACAACATATTTAGATAATCTGAATATCTGTATTTCGTTCATATAAAGGTTTTTTGCCACGCCCACTGTTTGGGGGCGTTTTTAATAAAAAACGTTTTTCGGTCAAATTTTAAAATTTTCGAAAAAAATTTTGATGCAGCATCATTAGTAATATAAATATGAACATTTCGTTCATAGACTATTTTAACCCACCCCCACTTTTTGGGGGCGTTTTTATATAAAAAACATATGAGAGGCTACAATCCGCTATGCGGATCGTTGAATACCCTATCCCATCCCATCCTTTAAATTAATATCCTCAAAATATAGGCCTTATGGCGATGAAATACAGAAAATGACATTGTCACAATATATTGCTCAGACAGTTTCCCAAAATCTTGTGTGGTTCGACAAAAAACAACGTATTTCTATTGATAATGCCTTGGGATGGGGTATACAAATGGTTTTTGTAAGAAAACGCCCCCAAAATGTGTGCGTAGGTGAAAATGATCTATGAACAAAATGTTTATATTACCATTTCGGAAGTATTTGCATCAAAATTTTTTTCGAAAGTTTTAAAATTTGGACAAAAAGCGTTTTTTACTAAAAACGCCCCCAAAAAGTGGGCGTGGCAAGAAACTTTGTATGAACGAAATATAGATATTAGGATTGTCTAAATATGCTACTCAGACACTTTTTTGAAATTCCTTACGGTTTGGCCAAAAAAAAAGGTTTTTCTAAAAAGTGGGCGTGACAGTGGGCGGATTTCAAAAATTTTTACACTTGTTCTGGTGGCACGGACGAGGATCCTATATACCAAATTTCATTATCCTAGCTCAAAATTTAAGGCCCAAAAATCGATGACGAACAGACAGACGGACGGACGGACGGACGGACGGACGGACGGACAGACAGACATGGCTAATTCGACTCAGCTAGCGATTCTGAGTCGATCCATATACTTTGAGGTATATGTAGCAAAATTATTTCTCTATGTTACAAACTAAGTATCAAAACTAATATACCCCCCTATGGGATAGGGTATAACCATTTTTATACCCTACCCTATAACATATGCAGGAGAAAACCTTGTCTTTTGTAGAACCGTAAAAGTTTTTTATAAGCGGTCTGAAGAATTTGTTGTCACCATGTCATTTTCTTTATTTTATCCACATCGTATTTTTAGCCATGTCCACTTTTTGGGAATTTTAGTTTTACAGATAGGATGGGATAGGGTATTCAACGATCCGCACAGTGGATTGTAGCCTTCTCATATGTTTTTCTTAAGACATGGTATTTATGCTTTTGTTACAGTTTCGATTTAACTTTTTATACCCTATCCCATAGGGGTATATTATTTTTGACATTAAGTTTGTAGCATAGAAAAATAATTTCGATACATATACCTCAAAGTATATGGATCGATTCAGAATCGCTAGCTGAGTCGATTAAGCCATGTCTGTCCGTCCGTCCGTCCGTCTAGTCTGTCCGTCTGTGTGTCACCAATTTTTGGGCCTTAAATTTTGAGCTAGAGTGTTGAAATTTGGTACATAGACTCTCTGCCCAACGAAGCAGAACAAGTGCAAACATTTTTGAAATCCGCCCACTGCCACGCCCCCTTTTTAGAAAAAACGTGGTTTAAGGCCAAACCGTAAGGAATTTAAAAAAATGTCTGAGCATATTTAGACAATCCTAATATCTATATTTCGTCCTTATAAAGTATTTTGCCGTTTTTTTTTAAAAACGTTTTTAGTAAAAAACGCATTTTGTCCGTTCCGTGGTAATGATCATCTTGGTATGGTTTCGGGTATTAAATTCATAATAAAGGTAGGGCCTTGTATCGCTGTTTGAACATCAACTGTATATATATATATATATATACATATTTATTATATAGGCTAAGCTTTCACTTCATCACTTACATACCCCTATTATCAACCAATATGCCTCTCCAATTATCTACTTACTTACTTAAGTGGCGCTACAGTCCGGGATGAACCTGGGCCTCAACCAACATGCCTTTCCAATCAGCCCGGTCCTTAGCTAACTGCCTCCAGTTGCGCACTCCAAGTTGGTTGAGGTCGGTTTCTACTTGTGCGCGCCACTTAAGGCGAGGTCTTCCTCTACTGCGTCCGACGTCTGGCTGGGAATCGAACACTCTGCGAGCCGGAGTATTGGTGTCCATTCTTTCTACATGTCCTAGCCATCTTAAACGTCCAATGCGGAGTTTTTTTGACTAGGGGTATGTCGCTGTACAGCTCGTATAGTTCGTGGTTGAATCTTGGTATCCATAGCCCGTTAACGCAAACGGTACCGAAGATAATCCGAAGAATTTTTCTCCCGAATCGACCAAGGATTTCTTCATCCGCTTTTGATACGGTCCATGCTTCAGCGCCGTAGAGCAGGACTGGGATGATCAGGGTCTTATATAGGATCACCTTAGTAGTTCGAGTGAGGGCTTTACTACTAAATTGCCTTCTTAGCCCGAAGAAACAGCGATTGGCAAGAGTAATTCTTCGTTCGATTTCTGACGAGATATTGTTGTCAGAGTTAATAGCGGAGCCGAGGTAGACAAAGACCCGTACTACCTCAAAGTTATATCTGTCAATGGTGCCGTTCTGTCCAATTCGTCGATGTTGTGTGTCCAATCGTGTTGACAGCATATACTTAGTCTTACCCTCATTTACTGCTAAACCCGTTTTTCCGCTTCCTTCTCTATGCTAGCAAACGTGGCTATGACATCACGTTGAGTCCTACCAATGATGTCAATATCGTCGGCGTATGCTAGTAGTTGCACCGATTTTTGGAAAATTATGCCTCTGGTGTTGGCTCGGGAGTTTTGCACAATCCTCTCAAGAATCAAATTGAAAAAGTCATATGACAGCGCATCGCCTTGCCTAAATTCTTTTTTGGTATCGAATGTGTCGGTGAGGTCGTCATCCTACACAAACGGACGAGTTTGGACGGTATACCAAAACTAGACATGACTCTGTATAGTTCGTCTCTATAAATGCTGTCGTATGCGGCTTTGAAACCGATAAATAGGTGGTGGGTATCGATTTGGACTTCTTGGGTTTTTTCCAGGATCTGACGAAGTGTGAAAATTTGATCGATTGTGGACTTTCTTGGCCTAAAACCACACTGATATGGGTAGATCAGATTGTTGGTAAATGGTTTCAGGAGTTCACATATTACGGCAGATAGGATCTTGTAGGCGATGTTGAGCAGACTTATGCCTCTGTAGTTGGTGCAGCTCGGAGGGTCTCCTTTTTTGTGGATCAGGCAAACGATGCTGAGGTTCCATTCTTCAGGCATGCTTTCAACCGACCAGATTTGGCTTATGAGTTGGTGGATGATACTTACCAGGTCATCTCGGCCAGCTTTATAAAGCTCAGCGGGAAGGCCGTCATTTCCGTCGGCCTTATTAAGCTTGAGTTTTGATATTCACTTAGGTCAAATGGTTAGCAGTTTTCGCTGTCGTTGCCAATATTAAATGGTTCGTTCTGCCTGACAGCGGAATGTTGTTCGTCATCGCCGTTTAACATTCTGCAGAAGTGGTTTTTCCATATCCTCAGCATCGACTGTGTCTCAACTACGATATTTCCTTGTTCATCTCGACAGGATTCTGTTCGAGACTTGTATCCTTGGCTTTGACGTTTTACACTTTGGTAAAACTTGCGAACATCGTTCCTGGAGTGGTCTTTTCTTGCTCTTTTTTCTTCTTTCTGAAAAGCCGATATGTTTGCGTTCTTCTTTGCCTATAGAGCTCAATGACAGCTCTCATCTCATCTCATTTTAATTATTAAAATTAAATTTTCTCTCGGTTTTTCTGATTTTTTTGTGCCGTGGTGGATATTGGGCATCGGCATTCTTACATTGGCTGCCACAAGTCTATGTTAGCACAGACCTGCGCGAGCTACAAAAGAAACGTGGACTGTAGTTAGCTTAGGATATATCTATATAGGTTGTTAATGCTCAGATAAGGCGTCAACCTCGCATAAACCTTAGCGTACCACTGAAATGAAGGATTTGGTTTGCTTTGTAAAGTGAGACTTATGTCGCATTGTCTAGCTCCATGGGTCCTAACGATGTAGTCGCTCCACCCTGATTTTTTGCAGAAGCAGGTGATCTGTACTATTGGGCTATCAGCCAGATCCAGCAGATCATCGTTATATGGTCTGCCAAGATATTTTCTCGGCTATTGGTTACCGCAGGACAATAAAGGTGTAAGATATCCTTAAAAAAAATATCCTGTATATGCTCCACAGTTGATGAAACATAGTTACAGTTTTCATTCTTTATTTCCTCAACTCATCCCATCATATTGTCTGGATGGCAGTAATGTCTATTTTTTTAGCGATTGAAGGCTTCCGCAAGTTATAGAGCTGCATCTTTTATTTAATTATTAAATGCGTAGATACGATATACATTGTACTCCTCCGTTTAAGCTTGGTCATCGATGATTCCAGATGATTTTAGAACCTTACAATAATATTTCTCATAAGACTGGGTAGTTTACTCTAAGCTGAACTTTCAACGTGGAGGGCTGCCAGTTCCTAATAATTTGATACATCAGTATGAATATGGATGGAACAGGATTAATATGAAATTTAACCCAGTCGTTCGCCTTTCAACTTATCCTGACCATTTTTGTCAAGGGCCGTAAATAACCCTAGAAATTTTTATATGATCTATGGTCGTAATATTTCAGAGCAGCTCAGGCAGGTTATTCACTTAATCCAGTTGTAATACTACAGACAGCAACCTGTACACCATTATGTCTATTCTTCCGCTATCGTCTAGAAAAAGAATGAGGTTCCCTAGTGAAAAGCTCACAGCTCTCATCTCCAGTCGGCAAGACTTTACAATTGGTTTAGGTACTAGTTATTCACTCCCAGATTATGTTCCAAGGGATCCACGACTGATGAACTGCTTATCCATACCCCACTCCAATGTAAAAGAGCAAACAAGCGAAAACCAATACAAATTATCTGCTTCGGTTGTTCCATTTTTTTCTGAAAAAGGATAAATCCAATTCTTCGTTTAAAATACACACACCTACGAGTAAATTTAAACAAAAAAATGCATGAGGTAGATATAAGGTATATAATGCTCTGCACCATTTCCTAAATCCTTTTCAAAGATTGATAAAAAAACCCTTCCGCCAATTGAATGTTTCACTACGCAATCATTTTGCAATGAAATACTATGTAGATAGATGTACAAAGTATCTGCGGATGCACCCGTCAAGCCAAAAGATAAAACCCTATTATGGTATGTTGTTGTGCTCCATTTCCATATTTTATTTTTTCGTCTGTCTATTGTTCCATTGATTTGTCTAGGTAGGGAGGATCTACGTATATACTGTGTCTTCACGAAATCCTTCATCTAGATACAGCTGGATATAAGAAGGGATCCATTGAACTGCATTTCTTTCTATTCAAGTATTCGTCAATCTTTTGCGAAGAAACCTGGAAATGTAAGAAGTGATGGATACATTTATTTAAATTTCCCTTGTGCTGAGGGAATCGATTGGCAACAGATAGATCAATCTATTGCCACTATAATGCACGTGCTCGATTGATTGTTGTAAGCAATGTCTGATGATAATACAATGGGGATTGGTCTAAAGGTATCCGAGAGGACACATCTGTGATGAGTCTAATTGCCATGTCTTTTTAATTATATCAATTTCATCCACTCTGATGGGTTGCGTGTATCTCGATTACATTCATCTCAAGAAGAACAGAAACAGATAAATTACATTACTCCCTCGAGGACATCTAGAACTAAGTGAACATGTCTTTATGATTTTTTCTATTAACTACAACAAAGCACCGCACCTTATATCGACACTGGAAATGACGGTAATAAAGTTAAATCACTCACTGCAGGGATGTCACGTGTACAGCACCACCAGCAACCCTAAATCCGTTTCACACGTGAATCCTTCAAATTACCTCCGATTATAGCTTTGTTCTTCCTTTCCCCCTGCCTGTTCTGAGACATGTGTGTGGGATATTTCATTTTTGTTTTCTAAACGTTACCTGTGGAAATGGCAATGTGCAACAAGGAAGGAAGAAAATTGTAATAGAAAAGTACCAGGATATCCGTGTGGATAAATTGTGCGTACATCTGAAATTCCGGACGCGTATTCAAGTGCCGACAAACTGCTTTCCGTTTTTTGATTGTTCTTTGCTCAGTATGAGTATATTTGGTTTGATATGTATCTACATGAGGAGTTAACGAATTCAGTTAATGGAGAGACAATGATATGATGATCACTGAATTTATCTCAATCGGAAAGATAAAATTATTTCTTCCCTATATGGGGTATTTGGCGTGAATGTTCAAAAAGATGACTTTTAAAAGATCTTTATGAAAGCCCTTCGTGTTTTAGCTTCAAGTTTTATGGCACTATGCCTATTGTATCAGTATATGTATAATGATATACAAGGAATGGCTGGTGCATGCTCTCTTATTTTTATACCCATCCCATAGGGGTATATTAGTTTTGATACTTAGTTTGTAACATAGAGAAGCTATGTTAGCTACATATACCTCAAAGTATATGGATCGACACAGAATCGCTAGCTGAGTCGAATTAGCCATGTCTGTCTGTCCGTCCGTCCGTCTGTCTGTTCGTCACCGATTTTTAGGCCTTAAATTTTGAGCTAGGATAATGAAATTTGGTATATAGGATCCTCGTCCGTGCCACCATAACAAGTGTAAACATTTTTTGAAATCCGCCCACTGCCACGCCCCTTTTTTTAGGAAAACGTTTTTTTTGGCCAAACCGTAAGGAATTTTAAAAAAGTGTCTGAGCAGCATATTTAGAGAATCGTATTATCTATATTTCGTCAATATAAAGTTTTTTGCAACGCCCACTTTATGGGGGCGTTTTTTATAAAAAAACCCTTTTCTATTCAAATTATAAAATTAAAAAAAAAAAAATGTTATGCACAATCATTGCTAGTATTAATATGAATATTTCGCCTATAGACCATTTTAACCCACGCCCACTTTTTGGGGGCATTTTCTTACAAAAACCATTTGTATGCCCTACCCCAAGGCATATGCAATAGAAAAACGTTGTCTTCTGTCTAACCATAAAAGAATTTGATAAACCTTCGGAACAATATGTTGTAACAACGTCATTTTCAATACTTAATGACCATAAAGACCACATTTTGGTGATATTTATTTTAAGGATGGGGTGGGATAGGGTATTAAACAATCCTCACAGCGGATTGTAGCCTTCTCATATGTTTTTTTTTTGCTCTTCCATTCGTTTGTCGGTGGTGAATTGCCATCACATCGCCATATCGTCACAGCTAGTAGGTACACTAGTATGATACCCTTGGGTCTGTACCATGTCATCGTAATCCCGGCAATATTCAGTGTCATTCTGAAGCTGATCCGTGTCTTCTCAAAATGTCATTCGAATTAATGAAATCCGCTCCACAGAAAAAGTCAATGCACAGCGAATGAAATTTGTCATAATTCCCACCGGGGAATCATCCAACAAATGAATTCAAAGTCCTGAAGAAATGACGAATTAACAACAATTGGATTCCGATTTGCCCGTGTTTGAGTTGCCATCATCTAACTCCCAAACGTAATTTGTGACGTTCATTTTCCCCATTTGCCTTGGCGGCGTGAGCCACCTCTGCGCCAAATCGTCCTGTGAACAAACATTAAGCCCACCAACGATAGCAAAAGGGCTTATTTTCCAGCATTTAAATAAATCGCAAAGGAACACCACCCCCGAGGAGTTCTCAAGAACTCACGCGGTAGGTACAATTACAGGCAAATCCAAAAAATATCCCGCCCTCCAAACAAATTAACCAATTTCACTTTGTTATGTGTTCGTATGAGTCCTTGTTTTCTCTCTCTTTGGTATATATAAGTAAAGGTATGTGTTAGGTTAAGCTTTAAATGACATTGAATAAAACTTTACACTGCATAATACGCGCTTTCCATCAATACGACAATGCCTTGTAGTTAGGCCACTAAGCACGAGCCCCTTAATGAAATCACACCCAAGTTGACAAACATCCAAGAGTAAACAACTGTCATGAGAAGTTTTTCAAATTTGACGTTCGGAATCGGCGTTAAAGGAAACAAATGAATGCAAAAGATAGCTAATGTAACTATCGGCTGATATTTTTTTTAAACCTGAGACCATTCTGTAGCTGATCTCCTCGTGGTGGGTGCGTGTAACTTGATCAGATGATGTAGATAACATAAAGGCGGGCCTCGAATATTGTCAAAACAGAATAAAGAAAACAAGCTTTTTGTGGCAGCTGTTAAATAAAGGCTTGGTATAGTTGATGAGCAAAACGGTTGTAAAACTGAATAACATTTTGAGATGCAGGCGTCTATTTCCAGGAATATCATTTTCAATATCTGCTCAGCAGAAGTTTAAATAATCAAAAGTCCCAGGTTGGAAGACATGGTTGACACGGTTGGCGAAAAAGTTGCAATCTTTAATCTGAAGCATTAAATAGGGACTATGGCTATGGGAAGTGGATGCAGCCCTTGATATGGTGACAGATTTGGTCTGACGGGTGACTGTGGATGTAGTGAAATGGGGTCCGTAATTATTTAAATAGGACTTGGGGGATGGGCCCCTACCGATGTGCTCATCTGAAAGTGATCTTGGTTAGTTGTTAAACCAAAAATCAAAGGTTATATTCTGTCACCATGGGAAACATAACTGGTCTGCGCACTGCGTGACTTATTCTGTTTTGGAGGTAGTTTTCCTTACTTATTTACTTAAATGGCGCAACAGTCCGGAACGAACCTATAGTCCTTAACCAACATGCCTCTCTAATTAACCAGGTCCTAAGCTAACTGCCTCCAGTTGCGCACTTCAAGTTGGTTGAGTTCGGTTTTTACTTCTGCGCGCCACTTCAAGCGAATTTTTTCTCTACTGTGTCAGAAGTCGAGGACTCTGCCAGCCGTAATATTGGTGTCCATTCACTTTACATGTACTGGTCATCTTAAACGTCCAGTGCGGAGTTTTTTGACATGGGGTATGTCGCTGCACAGTTCGTATAGTTCTTGATTGAATCTTCAGGTTTCGAAAAATAATTGTTCGCTCAAAATGACCAAAGGTTTCTTCATCTCTTTTGATATGGTCCGTGGAGCAGGACTGGGATGATCAGGGTCTTGTATAGAATATCCTTAGTAGTTCGAGTGACGGGTTTACTACAACATTGCCTTCTTAGCCCCAAAAAAACAGCGTTAGGCAAGAGTAAATTTCGTTTAATTTCTGATGAGATGTTGTTGTCAGAGTTAATAGCGGAGCCGAGGTAGACAAAGTCCCGTACTACCTCAAAGTTAAATCCCTTAATGGTGCCGTTCTGTCCAATTCGTTGATGGTGTGTGTTCTTTCGGGTTGACAGGATGTAAATATTTGGTCTTACCCTCATTTACAGATAAACCCATCGTTGCCGCATTCTTCTCTAGCAAATGATGACAATATCATCGGCGTATAATAGTAGCTGCACCGATTTGTGAAAGATTGTGCCTCTGGTGTCTTAAGAATGATATTAAAGAAACGTCGCAGTCGCCTTGGCTAAATCCATTGTTTGATATCGAATGTTTCGGGGAGTCGTTTCCAACCTTGATGGAGCAGCGATAATCCTCCATCGGCATTCTTCGCAGACGGACAATTTCGGCGGTAGATATACCAAAAATAGTTCGACTTTATAAATGCTGTCGTATGCGGCTTTGCAATCGATTAAAAAGGTGATGGGTAATGATTTGGACTTCTTCGGCTTTTTTCCAGGATTTGCCAAAGTGTGAAAATTTGATCAGTTGTGGACTTTCCTAGACTTAAACCACACTGATAAGGGTCGATCAGGTTATTGGTAAACGATTTCAGCCATTCACATATTACGGCAGATTGGAACCTGTAGGCGATGTTGAGGTAGCTTACGACTCTGTAGTTGGGACAATTCAGAACGTCTCCTTATTTGTGGATCGGTTTGACCGACTGTGGTTCCATTGAAGAATACTTATGAGTTGCTGAATGTTAATTACCACAAAACTTGCGAACATAAATTTTGGAGTGGCACCCCTCTATATCCTCGATCGGTCGCTTTTCGTGATCTTTTTCTTCTTCATGAAAAGCCGGTGTTCTTCAATCCCTTTTTTCCTATAGAGCTCAATGGCAGCTCTCGTCTTTACCTCCAGTTTAGCCTGGTAGGCTTCGTTCTTGGTTGTGATCATATGTCGGCATTCTTCATTAAAGCAGGGATTTTTTGCTGGTGGGCGCGAGACACGTAGCACATTACTAGCGGCTGATCTAATGTATTGTTCACATCGTTGCTATTGTTCATCGACATTAAATGCTGGTGGTATGGTGTTATTAGATAGGTTAACTGAAACGCATTCTGCGAAGGTCTTGGCGGTCTCTGCCGATTGGAGTCTTTCGACGTTAAATTTTTTCGCAGCATTTCTGATTTCTTTTGGCATATTGGATATCCGCATTCTTACCTTGGTTGGAACAAGGTATGTATTTGACCGAGTCGATGTAAGCCCCTCGGAATGTTCGGACATTCAAAATACCTAATGCTTGCCTCTTCTCTATTGCAATGTCATCAATTTGATTGACCGTTCATTGATCTGGAGACCGCCATGTCCCCTTATGTATAGTGTCATTTTGTTATGCAGCTACGTCAATAAGCCTAAGTCCGTTGCAGGACCTGTTGTCGTGTAGGCTGTGATCTTTTCTGTCTTCTCTTTCTACCTTTGCGTTAAATTCTCTCTCCAGGATTTTAACATCGTACTTCGGTAGTAACTCATAAGTTTTGACAAAGAGTCTGCCTATGTCTAGCACTTATAACAAATCCGCATACGAATAGCCACTGTTTCTGCTCACTTTAACACATTTCGTAGTAGACAGTTTTTATCCTCTTTTTGACCGGGCCACCCCAATTGTATTTCCTGGATGCCAGTAATGTATGCCTTTAAGTGGCTTAGGGCTTCCGCTGATTGTTCGGTTGCACCACTCCTGTTTAACGTAGTACGAACGTTGTTGTCTTTTTTCGTTTATCATATGGTCTTCATTCTTCAACAATAAAATCATATTGGTTGCTTCGTAACAATTTTTCCGTGAGTGGTTAGTTGGCCCAAGGCAGTTGACCCAAGGATCCCATCAGTATCCACTGCGGGATAGAGCGCTGCCGTTGGCATTTTGGCTCATCCTGACTTACCCTTGAAATTTCTAGATGACCTGCTGTCCGAATAATGTCGAAGCAGCTCGTCTAGGTTATTCACTTTTTCCATCCTAACTGGGACTGCAGACCCCACCGTTGACTCCATCTTGGGAGTTCTTCCTCTACCGCCTGGAAATGGAATATGTGAATTAGTGTGAGTACACGTCTTCCCCCGCTCTTATCTGCCGCTCTTATCTGCCGCCAAGACTTTGCGCAATGATTGAGACCCTATCTGCGGTCAAGGTACTAGGCACTCAGTGGTCACCATGAAAAGACATAGTGCCGAAGGTGGTCATCAGGGAGGTGAAAGCTCAAGGTTTCATGTCATCGCATTGCCTACAATTTGAATACCATATTGACATAAACAAATGGCACACCCTGTACAATAACCATTACTGGGCCTAGATCAGTCCATTTAATTGTGTGTTGGCACACAGAATGGGCCCTCCAGTAGTGTTTAACCTCGATTCCGAATAGCCAGTTTAAAAGCTTTTCATTACCGATGTATACTCTTGGATGTTTATCAGGTTTTCGAAAGAGATGAGGCAGTGAGAAAACGTTAGCTGTTATTACTTTCGCCATTTAAAGGCGGGCTTACGGTCACTGGTTCGATGTACATATGTCAGTTGTAAAGCCCACAACAATCAAACCATTTTTGGCGCTTTCACTGGGACCTCATAAATCCTTTCGTTTGGATTTGACATACACTAAAATACTTCCCTTGCGGTTACTTAATTATGTTGAAAGTTAATTTATAACTAAATACAACCAATTTCTGGCTTTGGCATCTGATCAACTGCAAATCTAATTAAACGTCATTTCAAAAAAAAAAAAATATATTCCAACAAATGCCAGAACACTTCACCATGGGAGTCACATCCATTCTGAAAAGTCTCACAAAAATAATTTACAACAAAACCACTTTTCCATTATTTTTTTGACAATTTATTAAAATTGTTTCAACATCCGATACCATATGGATTCGAGAAATATTTTCAAAGTTCAAAAGGCTTCCCCTCTGCCCGAAGTTTTTAAATTACATAGAGACACACAATATTTATTGTAAAAGAACCTTCGTGTACCGTATGTGCGAATTTACTCTTGGATTTGGCTAGAACTCTATGCCAACTGCAGCAACAGTGCTTCGGGTTGTCCTAGTTCCTATTGGTTATTCTGATTTCACGTTGTCATGGCATTCTCCATATTGACAATGACTCTGTTGATTACATTTATCCAACCCCTCACATCCGAAAAAAAAGACGAGAAACCCCAAGAAGCAGCACGTACTCAGTGGTGGCACCGCCATCCACCCCCCATAGCCCGGTTCACATCATGCCAGTCACTCTGTCACGTTTTCCTAGTGGGTGGGTGGAAATTTGAGATTCTATGTCATCTGTTTCGAGTATATTTCGATACTTTGATGGGTTTTTGCTTTCTAATGCAAACTTAATTGAAGTTCAGCAAGTCGGTTCAGTTCAGTTCGGGAGGAGTAGCAGTAGGAGCAGGAGCAGGAAATCCTTTGCACTGGTACTGATTGGGTGCTGGTTGTTACTGCACGTTTTAAACTTGTTGGCTGTTTCACGAAATTACGTATACAAGCGCACTCCATCGGTTGTATGTTCGACGTAGGTGAAAGTTTCCTTCGTGGTTATCCACCGTATTTACGAAGCCAACAGTATGCAATTCCAATATGGAAACTACCAACAGAAGCACCCGCTTCTCCATACATAGATATTCCTTCGTCGTCGTTGTTGTGTGTTGGTCCTCATTGACTTGGTGTGCCAGGAATAACAGAGGCAAAGAGTTTTCCGTAAAACAATTTGCAGGAGATTGTGTGTTGCACAGGGCTTTCGTCATAGTCCTTGCTTCCTTCTTCGTCGCGCGTCGTCTAACACATTGGATGAGTAATTAAAAAGCAATTATTCTGCGTGAAACGTGACATCATGACGACTGGCTTTGTTTTGACAAAAAAAAACAATGACACGAAGAAAAGGAAACATTGTCGAGTGAGTGCCACAGAAATGAAAATGAAAATGAAAATTCATCAACGGGTTTTCGGCATCATTAAAGGGGGGGAGGTTGTGGGTTAACATTTTCCGAAAACAAAAAACAATGGCGCCCATGGCAACATCAAAGAATGCATATTACATGGGAATTAAGTTGCTATCGCTTGTGACATGAGCATGAGGACTGCGGATGGGGATAGGGATGACTTTAATAATTTAGATGTTGGCCCAAGGACTCCTGTGCGCACGGCAATGAATTGTCAAGGAAGGTGGTTGCTGGCGTAGGTACTTAAAAGAAGGGTAGACTTTTGTTTCGTTCGCATTTTTTATTGTCAATTAGGTTTATTACCAGAGTGGCATTTTAAGTTTATTAGCGTGTCGGACGGTTTTAAAAGCTGTCTGTGTACTATTACTTCGCTTTTTAACTGTTGATGGGAGAACGGCTTTTATATGAGAAGGCAAATTGAAAAATCCTATTTTATGAAATGGACACTAAAGTCTACAATGAATTAATTTTTTTTTAATTTCAGGATGTGGGTTCTTTAAAGTCTTGAAATCACGATTGTTATGCTTTAATTCGATTTTAGCTGAGAAGTGCATTGATACTCAGTTGATTTCATATTCCCGTCTTATAGTTGAAGTAACATCCTGTTTCAATATTAACAGGATAAAGTATCCTCGTGGTGATTTGACAAATCATTAGAATAGCAAAATCTATAAAAAAAAAAGCTTAGCAAGGTCCCGGAATCAAACTGGGGATTGCGAAAGAAGTAGGCAAACATGAATAGTAATGAGTAAAAGCTATGTCATTTTTGTTGTAGTTGTTTGTTGGTTTACGGGTTACTGCAGAAGGATATCCTCTTACCCCCCACACTTTGCGATTCAATCGATCCCATTGCGATTCAATCGATGTCCTAAATTAAATTTGTAAAAGTTTTTAGGTATCTTCGAGGTCGCATTTATGTATTCTTTTTTAGTTTTCCCTCATTTGAGGGACGGAGTATCAAAAATTAACTAGGATCCTCACTATGGCAACCTTCCCGCAATACATGTGGTTGTCCTTTTTTGTCACTAAGGAGAAAATCTCAATAGAGAATATGGTGTTATTCGATTACCATAATTGTCTGGGACTCGAAAATTACTAAAAACAGCTACCTTACTAATCTATGTAAGATCAACAAGTACGCTACTTTGGTACTAAAACTAGGCTAGGCCTATATAATACTTTTCTTTTCAATAGAAATAATGAAGAATCCTGCTAGAAGTTCCAGCAAATGGCGGTATTAAGTGCACCAATTCGAACGGTTGCGTACTTTGTAGTCTTAGCACCAAGTCTCTTTAATTTTGAGATTGTAATGATTATTATCAACACGAATATAATTTTTGCGATCGAAATTACTTATTTCGTTTCTAACAAGCATGATGCATTTGCAATTGTTCTGTATTTTATTTTGAAAAACTTTTTCTTAATTTTAGTACAACCATATGTCCATACAGAACTTGGACCTCATTTATTTAGAAGCCTGTGTGGCGTTTAGTTGGTTTTCCATTGGGCGTGTCCCCGTTCGACGAGTAGGCGGCCCCTGTCTATGTGCAGGTATGCTCGCAGGACTGGTGGAAGTATACAATACCACCCACGGACCAAAAATAACTAAAGTAGTCTATTAATGTGTTAAACCAGCCGTGCTGATAATTGACATGGTTGAGGGCCCGACCAAATTTGCAGTCGCTAACAGAGTATCCGGATACCAGGGAACCTTCGGGTAACCCTGTGAAGATGTACCGACATTCTCCGCTACTATTGGGAACTAAATATGAACACACTTAAAAAACATGGATCGAAAACAAAATACAATATCGTGAGGAAGGAAACACTCTCGTAGCCAAGGTAAAAATGAATTTGGGAAAATCTGGTCTGAGACAAGTAGGCAACTGTGGAAAGGTAGGAACCCTGAAGGTTGTTGACTACGCATCTGTTCCATGGTAAACGGGGAAGACAATGGTTCTAAAACCCTGTCCGCACCTTAACCCTGGACGAGTGTTACAAGGGGAAACTCAAGCAACCACCATAAACCTTAAAGGATTAAACGACATTCGGCTTCGAGATCACGTTGATGCCCCGCCCAAAAAATGCCATTATGTATTGAATATAGCATCGTTCAGAAAACTCCGCCGCGCTTTTCTGGGTAGCGCGCATCCGAAATGTCCAATTTTCCATTACTCTTGAGCATACATCAAACTGAATTTGACCGATGAAAGTTTAATAACATCGGTGGGCAGTTCACAACGCCTCCACATAAGATGACCATGACCTCGAATAGGCCAACAAAAGTTGGCAATCATCGACCTATAGCGATAGCCGTTAACAGTGATGGCCTGACCAAATTAGGGTCAGTGTAGCGTGACAGTGGTTCGTATAAAATAAAGTTATGTGGTTTATTATGTAATTTTTAAAATAAAACACCACGTTTTTTTCATTAATATTTTTATTCCTCTATGAGAAAATTAAATAACTAAAATAGGTATGCAGTGGTCGGCTTGCACAAAAAGACTAATCGAAAAAAGAAATGACTGTACCAATACATATGTCTTTATAGTTCTTTGTTCACTTGGAACGGAATATTTAATGGTGCATTTAGCCCTAGTGTGACCAACTGTCATAACTTCTCTCCTCCTTCATTTCGAAATACTTATAAATATTACATTGGAAGAAGAAAAAAAAAATTACAAAATATTAAGAGATTGTCATTAATAACAAATAATTTAACAATACAATAAAGCAATTAGAATATGGTTATTTTAGATTAATATAAAGCAATAGTAAAGCATGGTTATTTATTAAATTTAGCTTTGACTATTTTCAATGTTAATTTGAAATATTCATTCTTAAATTCAAAGTCAAATTATTTAAAACAAAAAAATAAAAATGTGTGGAAATTGAACTAATAAATTTAATGTTTTCTTTTACATCCAAATAACATTTTCAGAGATATTTTCTTACACAACGAAAACTAAATGAATGTTAAATTAATGTTATTTTGAAATACTTTTTTAAATTCATAAATTTATAATGGTTTAATTAAAAATTAGGTTTTTGAATACGAACAAATAGCGCAAAATATTAATTGAGGTTGCAACCTTTAGCTACACATTTGGTTAACCGATATTAAATTCAAAAAGCTACCTCAAATTTTCTTTATGAACCTCTTTTCCGTCAATAAGAACCTTTGTTCCTAAATCTTTTTGAACAGTTTTCTTTACAAACAGCTTTCGAAGTTTGTTTCCGATGCGTTTATTTGTCTTTACAAATACGTCCTCACCAGGTCTATATGTCAAAGTTAGTCTTTCTTTATTATGATAGGCAATGTCTCTTCTTTGGGTTTCAGAAATTCTTCCCTTTATTTCCTCTTTCAGAAAAGTTGGAATTGAGTGGATAACGTCAATCGGGCGGTAATTAGTAACTGAGTGAATCGTCCTATTGTACTTAACGGTGGCAAGTAATAGGAGCTCAGGAATACTACTAATGTTCTTTTCCAGTTGTATGCATCTTGCTATTTCGGATAGGGTGTTATGAAACCTTTCTACCTGTCCATTTGTAATACTATGAAAAGGTGGTGTATTATACATCCCTATACCAAAATGGTCCCTTAGTAATGATTTAATACTATCGGATGTAAATGATTTCTCATTATCGCAAACGACTGTTTTGGTGTCCTTAAACAAGTTTAGCAGTTCTAAAATCGGTTCCCTAACATCAATTATCGCCCGTGATTTGATTGGTTTAACGATCGCAAATTTGGAAAATTTATCGACACAAGTCAAAAAATGAGCTCCAGCCGTTGAGTAGATATCTATGTGAATTATTTCACCTGGATGAGCCGGAATAGGAGTTTTTCCAATCTGAGGTTTTGGTGGATGTCGTTGATACTTTGCTTCTTTACAAATCGTACAACTAGACACTATCTCTTTAAATCTTTTCTTAATATTAGGAAAATAATAGTCATTTAAGACTTGATACGAGTTTTCACGAGCAGATCTATGAGCTCGGTTGTGCTCGGTCGAAAGAATTTCTGCCTGATCATCTGCATTGAATATATCGGTTACCATTTGCTTGGTATAAACAAACTTTACTGAAGGAAACATGGTGATCAATTTGTCCTGAATCTGTGCAAGTGTAGGTAAGTCACAATGAATGGCATTGACGACATGGGGATTTATTACTTGTTTTAATAATAAAAAAAGATTATCAACATAATCAAACATTACTGTATGCCTTAGCTGTGTTTTAAAAATAATCTTTGTTGTTTTAAGTGTTTCCAGGCCTTTATTTATAACGATTTGGTTTCGAAAGCAGTTCAAAGGGTTTTTTACCGAGGGTATTGTTTGAGTCAAAGAAACTTCACTGTGAACTGTTGAATCACAGGAGTTATCATGCTCTTCAAGTGAGTTTAAATACTGTCTAGAAAGCGCGTCAGCAACATAGTTCTCTTTACCAGGCTTGTAATGAAACTTTGGTGCAAATTCTTCCACAAAAGCCCTCCATCTCTTTATTTTTGCATTCGGATTTTTGTCCGATATGGCAAAAGTCAAGGGCTGATGATCTGTGTAAATGTTAAGTCGATTCACTCCATACAAATAATTGCGTAACTTTTGCAATGACCAGACTATGGCTAAAAGTTCACGCTCGTTTGTTGCAAAGTCTTCTTCTGTAGCCGATAGAGTCCTAGAAATCATGGTGATGGGCCTGCCCTCCTGCGAAAGGACAGCTCCAATCGCATGAGAAGAAGCGTCTGTCGTTAAATCGAAAGGTTTTGTAAAGTCGGGATATAAAAGTAAAACGTCCTCTGAGGCCAAAATTCGTTTAATTTTATCAAAGGCATCAAGTGCGTCGACGTCAAGTTCCACCCTTTTATTTTTTGACTGATTTTTACCGATGTGTCCATTCTCACCTCGTAAATACCTTGTAAGGGGTTTCGTGATTTGGGCATAATCCCGAATAAATCTTCTATAATATCCCGAAAGACCAAGAAAAGATCGCAAGCTACGAAGAGTTCTAGGAACTTCATAACTGACAATATCTTTAATCTTATCGGGACATGTTTTTATACCTTTACTGGACACAACAAAGCCCAAAAACTCTACCTCCTCTTTAAAAAACCTTGACTTTTCCGATGAAACTCGCATGTTGGCTTCATATAGCAATTGTAAAATTTTTTCTATATCTCGAAAGTGTTGCTCTTTAGTTTGTGAGAAAATAATGACATCATCTATATACACATGACAACATTTTCCTATCTCTTCTCTTAACACGTCATCTATCGCTCTTTGAAAAATGCTACAAAAATGCCTACAAAATTCATATTTTCCGTTATTTATAGAGAACGCCGTTTTCTCTCTATCACGGTCACACAACTTTATTTGGTGAAATCCTGATTTTAAGTCTAGAGTCGAAAAGAAAGAAGCTTTTCCAAGATTAGCTAAAATGACTGAAGTGTTGGGAATGGGATATTTATCGCTAACCGTCTTACAATTCAATTTTCGAAAATCGATCACTAGACGTAATTTTTTCCTACCTTCCTCATCAGTCCCTTTTTTATCAACAACCCACACAGGATTGTTGTATGGGGATCTCGAAGGTCTAATGATTCCATTATTTAATAAATCCACAACTTCGTTATTTACAAATTCAGCTGCTGATATAGGATACGGATAGGCTTTGGAATATACGGGTTCGTTATCGGTTGTTCGAATGGTAGCAACAACTCTTGTGTTAAAAGGTAGAGAATTATTTGGGTCTGCAAAAACTTTAGAATTCCGAGTCAATAAATCCGAAAGTTTTTCATTATCATTCAAAGGAATATCTTTTTTCTGTATATAATTGACATCTCTACAGTAATAGTACAATAATTCTTCACTTCCTCCATTGTAAAATAAAATTCCTTTAGAAACATTTAATTTTGCTTCGATTTCGTTAAGAAAATCAAACCCTATAATACCATCAAATGTTTTGAGATTTGGAAGAACAAAAAATATTGCATTTCTATTAAATATATTTATAACACACTTTGACGTAACCTGGGTACTTCCATGAATAGATTTGACAACAAAAGGTTCATTCATAGGGATGATACCTCTAAGCGTGTTGAAATTGCGTATATAATTTTTAGATGCACCAGTGTCGACTAAAAGTTTTATTTCTCTTCCTGCCAGGGTACGCCCTACATACGGCAGGAGAGACTTTCCCCTAAAAAATTGATCTCATCAGATGGTTCTTGATTTCCAATGCAACCCATATTTGGTTTGACCATTTCATCATCATCTGACAACGCGATATCGCAATGACAACCAAAGTCATCATTCTCTAACTGTGAATCACAATCATACGCACGATTTCGGTCTCCTTCACTAGTTTTTGGCCAGTAAATATTTTGGTCAAAGTGATTGACTCTCTGATGTTTTGGTTGCGTTTGTCTGTCAGAATCGCGATGTCTCTTATACTGGTTATTATTATTATTAGATCTTGGGATTTGGTGAAATGGTTGTGGAGCTCGTGTGTTATTATTGCTAACTACATGGCCTTGTAAATAACTTTGGTTTTGCATGAAGGGATTTTGGGTAGTTTTTGGAATTTGAACTTGATTTTGAAAAGCGGTCGGGTTTCTATAGTGTGAAGTACTAGGATCTATTTCCATTGGAGTTAGATTAGCTTTTATGCGACCAGAAGAAATGGGTTTGTAGTGCGGAGAATTAAATGGGCTATAGTGGGATGAGTTATAACAATTCCAAGGTGACCGACTTACTGGATGTTCCTGCCTACTAGAGAAAGTGTTTGCGAAAAGATAACGTGCCTGATTTGCTTCTAGTTCTTGTGCTAGAGCGAGAGCCCTAGGCATGTCAGAAGGCTGTGAAGAAAACAAGATGTCACACATAGGTTTCGATAACCCTGAAATAAAAATTCTTAGCGCATCCTGGCGATATTTTTGGCAAAGCGAATCTATCAGACTTCTATTTCCTTCATTTAGCATTATAGTCTTATTTACAAGCAAAGTCAACTTTTTCTCCACTTCGTCATAAAACTCTATAATCGACAATTTTCCTTGACGTAGAGTTGACATTTCTTGTTCTATAAGATAGATAGGTCTCTTATCCGCATATGTAAAATCTAACCGGGAAATTATTGCTTTAAAATTAAGTACCGTGTTATATGAGGATAAAACCTGATCCGCATGACCAGTGACCTTATTTCTTATAATAGCAACTGCCTGATAATGTTTCGAGCTTCCCTCATGTCCTTCAAATAATTTATATGCAGCAAAAGCAGCTTGACGCCAAGAAACATATCTCACATGTTCACCACAAAATTCTGGTAATGATTTTACCAAGTCTAACGACTCGTCACAAGTTTTCCCTGCTTCAATAACCACTGGTTGATAAGCCTCAACAACATTAGGAGTTTCTAGTTGTTTAAGTCTTGTTGTAAGTTCTTCAATTGTATTGCTAAAGGTTTGCTTTGTTTGTTCGATCGCAGCTTGAACAGCTGCGGTTATGACTGCACTTATTTGCTCATTATTCATTTTGATCCAATTAATTTAATCAGAGATATTTAAAAAAAAAACAATTTAAATTCAGTCAAAGAAAAGAGAGAAAAAATGAAAAGAAACGAAATAATAAACTAGATTCTAATTCCTAATAAATAAATTCTTAAATATAAATACAATTGCTTAATTCTTTAATTTTAAATATTTAATGATTCAATTTACGTAGTTTTTATTCTTTTTAATGCTGATCGATGTTAAATTCTGTTTACTTATACTCTCTTCTTACTCCTTCTATCTTCATACGGTATTTTCTCGCAGGTATCTTCGTACGGTAGATTTTTCTAGATTCTTATCTAATTAACTTATTAATTTTAATGTCTTTAACTTTAATCACTTCTATTATCTCAATATTCAATTAAAAGGAAAATTTTATTTTGTTTTAGAGTAATCAATTTTTTATTAATTCTATTCCTTTAGCACTGTAAACTTTCTGTATTTCATTTTTATTTCCACTTGCTTTGTTAAATATTCTTTCTCTATTTCACATAGTCTTTGTTCACATTTGATTTAGTAGCCACATTGCACATTTCTTATTACTAAAAATAATTTGTTGTCCCGGCTCAATGGGTTTCGATATGATGGACCGACAATGGTGATTAAATTGATTTAACACTCAGCAATGCGGTCTTAAAAGTTGGGCGCCAAATAAAGTTATGTGGTTTATTATGTAATTTTTAAAATAAAACACCACGTTTTTTTCATTAATATTTTTATTCCTCTATGAGAAAATTAAATAACTAAAATAGGTATGCAGTGGTCGGCTTGCACAAAAAGACTAATCGAAAAAAGAAATGACTGTACCAATACATATGTCTTTATAGTTCTTTGTTCAATTGGAACGGAATATTTAATGGTGCATTTAGCCCTAGTGTGACCAACTGTCATAACTTATACATAAAGGATATTCGTATTCGTTCTATCGTTCGTTCTATCATTAGAATGAACTTTGATAAAATATTTTTTTTTAATTGTAACGTTCGTCGCACAAATATGGCGCTTTTACTTCCATGCTTTTCTACATAACGATGATACACCATGGTTTAAAATAAATATATAAATAAATATAAATATTATTATAACGACTGCTTAATCAGGTTTATCATTGGAAAGGAAATTACTTTCTGATAATGGAATAGGAAGTGTGGCGTATGCTCATCATGGATCTACCTGTTTAAAGATATACCGGTATAAAGTAGCCATGGAGTTACTGGCGAATATCAGTATCTACCATATGACGGGTGCCGCCGAGATGCAGAAAACTGCAAGTTCATTAACATCAGAACAACCCCTTATCTTGTTCCTTTACAGTGGTTTTCTCTTTTTGTCCCTTTGCCACCTCCCCTCTTCTTTAACAGAGTGGGCCATCTAGTAGTTTCTTTTTAATCATAGGTTATTTCGACACTGACAGCTGTTTCCCTCTCGAAATTTTGAAGGAAATTTGTATCAAACCTCCTTTACGCTTGAACAAAGTTATTCGTTTACAAGGTCCAATTGACTCAACAATTGAAGGCGCAAGACCATCCATTTCGTTATCGCTTCGCAGTTTGAGCTTTAGAGCAGCTTAAATTGGACCACGATTATGGGCGAAAAATAATCTTTTCTGACGAGGAGCATTTTCATCTCGGCGGCTAAGTTAACAAACAAAATTGCCTCATCTGGGGCTCGGAAAACCCACACGTTACTGTCGAGAAGCCGATGCATCCAAAGAGAGTGACAGTTTGTGTGGATTTCGAAAATGAGACTGAATCGTGATATCTGCCGTCTTTGCTATGTCAATAGGCCGCTTCGGAGCTGCGATTTGACCCCTTTGGACTTTTTTTAGGAAACCGTAAAGGACCGATGTTATGCCAACAATCCGGAAACGAGTCAAGCACTTAGGGCAAATTTCATCCATAAGCAATCCGTGTGAGCTACAGCCCGAAATCATCAACAAGGTCTTGGAAAATGGGGTGACAGAATGCCATAATGCGTAGAAAATGTTCAGAATCGACTTCTTCGGATTCTCCTGCACACTCTCTTTTATTTCGTTGACGTACCGGTAATAGTTTATCATTTACTGAACCAGTGAACTCAATTTTATTTACCACACTGCGAATAGTCCTCTCGAGTCTCGGTATGACGATTATGGTGACTGTAAGATGGGCGAAGAGCGAGGAACGTTGCTCAAACAGAACACTCATTTCGATGAAACAATTTTATCATTTGCTCATGTTGTTGAATGCTATGTCCGTCAATGGTGATTTGCCAAAACATACAGTTAATTTGTTAATCTCGCTTTAACAATATGGTTGCTATCAACTGTCAAAGTTAGGAAGTCTTTTTGGAAGACTCTTTACATGTGTGATATCGTTATCGCGCTCAGTATTTTAACGTCAGTGCAACCACCTTGTGCCACTCTTGCTGAGATAATCGAAGAAGTGATGGAAAACGCAATAAAAGAGGTTTAGTTAGGGACGGCCACTTGATTGATGTTTTATTAAATTACTTGTCCAAAAAAACTATAAATGACCAAATTTAATAAAATACCTGTATGAGTTTTTTTTAAGTTATTAAATATTCACATAGCGACATAAAAGGTGGCGCACCCTATCAGTCACTATCATATCCTCAGACCTAACTTATTTAGTTATTTGTGAGTGCGATGTTGTATTTTTGCCACAAATGAACAATTGCATGCCGATTCTAAATGGCAGTTTTCAGAGCTTCACGTGACAGTTTCATACTCTTCCTGTAGTATTCTTACTAACTTAAGGTGTTGGTACTTCGGGGTTTGAACTAGAACCACTGATCACATACTGAATCCAGTTGACATTGTTGTCACCTTTTCAGCCACGATTTTCAACAATCTGTCACCCAAACTTCATCGAGAAGTAATAAAGTTAACTTCCCCACCTCTCTCTCTTTCGCTCTTCCTCTTAATTAATCAACATAAAATTATGGTTTTCATTTAAATTCAAATTTAAATTTTTCATCGTCCTCGTTGGACTCTTTGATGCACATATTCCTCGTTCTTATAGTCAAAAGCATATTTCACATAATTTTCTCGGAACTCAAAACCTTCGTATGCCACACCCGTAATGCTAGACGCAAATATGATGAATCATTTGTGGATCCATGAAGGAAGCGTTTACCAACTTTTATGGTAATGAGAAAATGAATTGTCCGAATAGCTGTACAAAATCCATTGTACCAGCCCCCTGCTCTGGGAATTCTGGGAGGCCACATTTCCAAATGCATTTTCGAGAGCTGGACACCACTACTCACTATAGCAACACACGCTTCTATCGAAAAGTTTAGCTTCCAACTCGTTTCTCATGTCATACGGGGATTCAAACAAACAGCGTGTGGTCCTCGTCCTCGTCCACCAAAGTTTGCCACTACACCAATACTTCACAGTGTGAATCTGGAGACTCCCGAAAATTTCTAATCCATTTTTGAATTATATATTATTGAAGTTGTGTTGGAATTTGCAGCAGACCAAACAGCACGCAGTCCTGCTTGCAGATGCGGTTCGAAATCTCGATGTGCCCGTCTCCCTTGTACGTTCGGATATAGCTCCCGTCCAGTGTGAAAGTATTTTAATGGCCAAAAAGTATAATTTCCTGCAAAGTCCTCGAAATGGAATTGTTCACCATGTTGGCAATGGTCTTCCAAAACGAAATGTGTATCGCATTTGAGTCATATGCGAACGTGAGGTGATTAGATTAGGTCTTTGCGACCATTGTGGCGGCTGGATGGTGCTTAAATCAAAGCGCAGGGATCTACAATACGAATTGGGGGCGTGAGGGTGTATTGTGAGAGACCATAAAATTGCCGAATAAACCGATGAATTATGCCCGGGAATTAGGTACATAGTTATGGCTGGAGCCGGAGAGGTGTGTTGTCGTTAAAATGATAAAAAAAGAGAAGAACTGGTAGAATCTAAATTGGGACACGTTCAGAATTTATGAGGATGCGCGGTGCTACCGATAGGAGGATGGGCCGCTGTGCAATAATGTCGCTGCTTGACAGCGGTTTTTTGTTAATTAAAATTTATAAACTCTCCAGTTGCGTGGGCTGGCTGAGGGGAGCGATAGATTAAAAATTCCAATTTCAGAATGCACTTTAGATTTTATATCTATTTAGGAAATTATTGCAAAAGAGTTGAATGGGGGAAAGTTGTTAAAAAAAGGAAAGATAATTTAAGGAACGATTTTAGAATTATATTTATGTTCGCACTATAGAGGGTTTTAGAGAAAAATTTTGTTTCGCCAGCAATTCACAATAAATTACATAGAGAAAAAAATTGTACGCTCAACAAATAACAGTATCAATTAACACCGATACTGGTTTTTTGAGAGACTTAGATTGTCATCTACCGATCCCGGCATAAACAAAAGTCAATTTCGTTGCTTACTAAATTAAACAGTCGCTTGCATCGTGTAAGAAGCTCATTTCTGCCATAGTTGGTTTTATGAGAGTCCGAAATTAACAAATTTCGCTCACTAAGCGTTTCTTTGGTAGCATACAAATTAATAAGAGAAATCAATTCCGGTGAAACAACATAATAGTTGTTACAGTCACCTGAAATATTTAATTTCCCGATTAAAGAAATAACAATTGGATTTTTATTTCTGAAAAGAACTTACCTAGTGTGCATCTCTTGTAATGTCTACCAGCTGATTGCGATTGACATTTATGTATGACCTGCTTAAGATATTACCGCCTCCTGGGAGCGAAAATAAATATGAATTCAAATATACGAGACAACACCGTATATTTGAATTCAAATATAATGTGCTGGACGTTGGTGGTATTGGTAGGACCTTCTCTCCCACTTGAGAAGGAAAAACGGGTACTAGGATGGTAGTCGAAAAGGCACGGGAGGAAACCTTCACGACTCGAGGCATTGGACGAGGAGAACAGTTTGTGCAGTGGTCAGAGACACAAGTCTAGAGAATAAATGTTCAAAAACGCGAATAGTATTAACAAATACGTTTAAAAGTAATATAATTCCAATAAGAATATTGTGAATTAAGAATTATACAACAATAAAAGTGAAGGAATAACCGACCAGAACTGGCAATTAAACCTGGATTCTGTGGTGAGATGGTGTCATGACTTTGGACTCATAATTAATATAAAAAAAACCAAACTAATGCACATAAGATCTTCAAACATATTAAAAACAAAAATAAACATTAAAATACATGAAACAAAATGTCTTCATCAAAACGCGTACCAAGAAAAACTTAACTGCGATGATAACTGCAACGACTTCATTGAAAATGTACAACATTTTAAGTACCTGGGGGTAGAACTTGACTGCTACTCTAAATGGGATATACACATTTCTCAAATTGGAAAAAAATTAAGAAAAGCAGTTTATGCATTACATCATTTGAGTATCTACAGCAATTACAATGTCTTAAGGCAGGTTTACTTTTCATTAGTGGAGTCATCATTAAGGTACGGGATATTGGCGTGGGGAAACACCACACAAAGTTACTTAATGGAACTACAAAAAAATGCAAAATCGCATTACAAAAATATTAATACAAACAAAAAACAGAAGAAATAGAGATCTCAATACAATTCAAGAAAACACATACAAAACCCTTGGAATTTTGAACATAAAACAGCTGTTCGAACTGAACATCCTTGTAGAATACTACAACGATCAGCAATATAAGCAGCAAATAGACCATCATTTCAACACGAGAAGGAGAGCACAAGGATTCCTGCAAACAACTCGGTTTAAAAACGCATATGGAAAACAACAACTATCCGTTACTATCCCTCAGGTCTTCAACAAGATGCCGAGAGAACTGCTTAACATACCTTCCGATGGACTGAGAAAGAAACTTTTAAAAAAGCACTGCCCTTAATGAAAAATAAAGAAAAAAAAAAAACACAAGAAAAATATATAATGTATCTTATTAAAACAAAAAAATCTTAACAATATTTCAAGAATACTTAAAACATTATTGTAACTATCCTTCTGCAGAAAAGTCTTTTTAGACTTCGCAGATACTTTTTTTTAAACAAAATACTTTGTAATATACTAAATAAATAAAGAGAAAAGAGAAAACAGATCAAGAGGAAGAATCCAAACTGCAAGTGAGGTGGCGTACACGCGCTTTCATTTCAAGTTGCGTAATGCACCAAATTCCACATGTTTTTTTTTTTACATTGTAGAATTTTATAACTATTATTTGAATATAGTGTAACTTGCCCATTCCCTTTAACAAACTTTCTTTATGTAACTTGAATTATTTCATTACATGAATTACTTATATATACGAAAAGCTCTTCTACTGTTATAATTCTTTACTATAAATGCCACTTAATGGGCTTATTCCTCCAGTCCTTTTTAATACTCTATGCTCAATATTATCTTTAATAAACCATTATATTACGACACATATTTAATTCGGGTGTTTTAATGCGTCATAGTTTACTATTTGATAGCATTTTTCATATACATATATATTTAGTATAATTAAGAAATATACCTTTAAAAGTCTAATTATTATAAGCAGCAACTAAATTATTAGATAGTATCTACATATCAGATTATATGCAAATGTGTCGTATGTTAAAAAAAAAAGGGAAATTATGAATTAATAATTTTTGAAATCACACGTCGCAGCTAGAGTGAAGTAAATGAACTACTAATCGCTTAACAAACATAAAATATTGTATTTTTAATTAAAAAATGAACACACATTTTGCAAGTGTAACCTGCAAAGTTTAAAAAGTAATTTAAAAAGTACTCCGTTTTACGGATTCATTGCTGTTCCTGTTATTGTTAGTTTTAAGTGTAATTGGCGTGATATATATATATTAAATTTGAGTAATTGTAATAAATTGAGTTTCCCCCTCTCCCGCTATTATATCAGTACGCATCGTGTGTTCAGTGGTTGTCCAATAGACAGACCATAAAATTCCCTTAATAGAGCTCTCTTTAGGTAGGAAACGCGATTCGATATCCAGATAAGATACAAAAGAAGTATCAAACGGCGGCTCAGGATGAAACCAGATTTAAATTTTTTTTGTTTGCAAAACGTCATATCAATAAAAACAATATATATATATATATATATATATATATATATTCTATCTATAAAAATATATTAAATAATAGTTGGAAATATTAGATAATAAACATTTTTTGAATCACGCCAAATGGTTGAAATCACGTTTTTTCATTTTGATGGTTTCCACCGCGTGTAGCATGAAGTGCTAGGTATTTTTTTTTCAGGGGTGTGGAAGGTCCGTTGAAGTTCTTTTAGGTGGTCATGGTGTGATACAACGACAATTTGTTTTCGACGTTGGGGAAGTTTAAACTTGGCCACAAACTTCCAGGTTGGGAGGGGTAAGGCAATGTTGCAACTACACCAGCAGCCCCACAGTGTGGTGAACGTCCGTCCGTTTAGTGTATCTTGAGGTAAGATGAGGCATGATAAATGTTTTGTGGTAGGTTTAGTTGAGTGTGTGGAGAAAGAACCACCACATCCGGCGAGCAGAGCCGTGCTACGCAAGCATGCCACTCTCTTCACACCCAACACTCATTTCCTTTCTATTCCCATTTCTATCCTAAGGTCCCGTCCACATCCTGAATTCCCTTCAATTCCAATTCCCAATTATCCACAATTTTCCGTCCCCGAGCCTACAACATAGTTCTCGCGTATAATAATAGCCTATTTTGTAAGCCTTTTTGTTCATATTGTCCTTTAACTCGCTAGGCAATTCTTCAAACGTAAATAATTTACGGAGTACAATTTTGTGAATTTTGTCTGAATTCATTCTTATAGTACGTTTCCTCCGATTCAAAATGCGTCTTTTCAGAGAAATTCGTGATTTCATCCGAAATCCAATGCATTCCGCCAATTTCATATTCCAAAATTCGGCATCCCTCTGGAATGATCTTCCAAACGAATTCTGTCAAATCCAACATTATTTTTGTCTCCTATAACAAATATTTTTCTTCTATAAACGTCAAATTGTTCTGTCAATTTTAGTTAAAATTTTTTTCTTGTCAGAAAACTAACTTAAATTACGAAAAAAAACACAAAATACTTTTAAGAATGAACATTCGAAGGTTGTTCTGCCGCTTTTTCTGGTCCAAATAGCGTCTATAAATGTTATTGGTAGCATGGCTTTATCTGCGAGTAAGCCTATTGAAATATTTCGTGTAAGGATACTTATAGTGGTGTTGATATGCTTTATCTTCGGAACAACTAGACATGAAACTGTTGAACATGGGCCAGATATGCGGGAAACCCGTTTTGCCTGGTATTTACTTTCTTGATCCCATACAAAAAAAAAAATATGCATATTTTTTGGGGTAACACGATCGCTAGTACCAAGGACCTAGGTTTTTCTCACAATAGCTCTTGTTTTATGCGAGGTTAGGTTAGGTTGAAACGTACTATAATATAAGTGTCTGTATTACATATAGTTATAGTTTAATAAAACGACAGCATTTTAATTTAACAATCACTTTATTTAAATGTTTAATACAATTTATATTTATTGATCTTATTGATCCTCTGCATTTGAGGAAGATGTTGGAGCTGGAGGTGCTTATCGTTTTAGTACGCGGGAAAGAATGGCACTAACTTGAGGAAGAGTCATTTCGGCTAGTCATTAACTCTCTCTGCTTCGTCTTCTGAAGAAGACGGAGTTTGAGAGAAACTTCACTTACAACATGCGAATTTGCTTGTTTGCTAGAGTTATTTATTGATAAGATAGTTCGTAAACAAGGCTCAGTAAATCGCGTTGATGTACCTTGTTTACCGGAGTTTAGTTCGTAAACAAGGTACAGTTCTTTGCAAAAGGTAAGCTGATATTCGATGCTGCGCTTGTTTACTATAAAGCTTGGAAACAAGGAACCGTTTGATAATTTATATGTAAAAATATGGCGAATCCCATATGATGGACGTGTATAACAACTGCGTTCTGACTAACGAGCAGTATATAGTTTGAAGTCTAAAAACATCTCCGATGTTCTTGCAATTTCGTTTAAGATAACCTAACATTGAGTTTGATAGTGTAATCATAATGAGAAAACAAATTGAATTGTTTGTCATATATGACCCCGAGATCTTTTACTTCTTCCGTACGCTGAAGTCTAAGGTCGTTCATAAAATAATTATTTATTATGCTGATAACATTTTACGTTTTGAGATGTTTAGCTCCATAGCGACATGATTACGGGTCTTGGTCATAATCCTGAATCCCAAAATCCCAAAAACTCAAAAAACCCGAAAAGTTTTTAATTTTTTTTTCGGGATTTAATTTTCTGTTTTTTTTTATTTTATTTTGAATCTAAAATAGAGAAGTGATTGGCTATTTCCGTTATAGCTTTATTGTTGTTACCTTTTGCAATTCGCAATGTCCATTAAGTTGTGTTGTTTCAATGATAGTTGATAGATTACATTTTATTTTCAAATTAGCCAGTTAATACAAAGTGAGAAATACTGCATACGTTTTTAATTAAAAAAAACTTTATAAGAAATTTTTATTTGAAGAAATAAAGTCTGAAGTAAAAATGAGAACCTGTCTATTGACCTCTATACTTACCATCTCAACAAAAATACTAGAAAAGAATCCAAGTGAAAAGCACGTCTGAGCACAATACTAGACAACAACTAGCATGTTATAAAAAAACATATGAGAGGCTACAATCCGCTATGCGGATCGTTGAATACCCTATCCCATCCCATCCTTTAAATTAATATCCTCAAAATATAGGCCTTATGGCGATGAAATACAGAAAATGACATTGTCACAATATATTGCTCAGACAGTTTCTCAAAATCTTGTGTGGTTCGACAAAAAACAACGTATTTCTATTGCTAATGCCTTGGGATGGGGTATACAAATGGTTTTTGTAAGAAAACGCCCCAAAATGTGGGCGTATCTAAGGACCGGGCTAATTGGAGAGGCATGTTGGTTGAGGCCCAGGTTCATCCCGGACTGAAGCGCCACTTAAGTTAGTAAGTAAGGCTTGAGACGATACCAAAACCTCGAATTTTACTACCGCTGCTTTATTCAATTTTTGTTCGCTCGTTAAAATCAGTCAGCCTTGACCTAATTCGTCAAAATTAGCCCACAAATACAAGTTAATTGCCTTAATTTCTGCAGCGAAAACAAAGAACTCCTTCATGTATGAAATAGGCATTTACATATCAAAATAAAACGAGACCTACAAACAACTCGAACCCACATTATAGAACGTACACGTTTCGCACCCTTAACATGGGCCTGGGTGTTATTTGAATTCCAGAAGCTTGACGACATGAATAAATTATTTCTACTCCAAATGTCAAAGCACTGGCACTGGTAGGTAATACCACTACAAGTACAAGCTTAGTTTCGTTTCGCAGATGCAAAAAAAAAACCGTTTCCTAAATTACGGACTAGAATTTAATTCCACACAAACTTTTATCGTTTAAACTAAAAAGTCTAACAAACTGAGACACTTTCGCTAGTCAAGGACTTCGAGTCCAAATTACCCACCAAGGAATGTGCTTTCTGGCGAATTGCGCCAATTAAAATCAAAAGAATCTCTCTGGCCGTCCCGGATGGCAGCTGGCAACTGCCAACACAAGGGCCAAAGTAATTTGCTAAAAACAATTCGCGACATTTGCGCTGGCATCGCATCGCAGGACTATAGGACTAGACAAAAAAAAAGAGGGACAAACATGAAATGTATCTCCTTAGTCCTTCTCGACCAGTGTTAATTATTATTCGCAACTGCAACTCCACACAAAGTGCAGTTATCCAATTTCAGAGAGAATAGGGATAGCGACACCCGCACCATTAATTTCCCAAAGGTGTTGTTTCAACTTGGTTGGCTGGTGGGACTCCGACCCGACACATCCTTATATGCTGGATGGGTGACCCTCTTGCTTTTGGGACTAGGTCGGGGGCGGTGTAGGAGTGGGAGTGAGTGGGAGTTTGAGTATCGGTATCGTCAAGTCTTCAGCTCGCTGAATAATTGCTTTTTAATTGCCGGCGCGTTCCGTTACCGCGCGCCGCCTGCGGAAATTGCATTTTGTGGTTTTTCAATATTTCACCAGCAGCGGTGTGGTGCGGCGGCCGCATGCTTTGTGACGGATGACAGCTGAAGTGCCTCCGATTCGATGGTGGAGCGTTGGTTACTAGATACCGTAACACTTTTTAAATCACCAGCAGCAGTAGCTATAGCCCGTAGTGTAATTATCAAGAAAACAGTTGGTGCCGGCGGGTGGGCGCTCAGGAATTGTCCGGCGATCTATAAAACGCAGCTGGATGGCAACGGCAACGATGGCGCCCTAACGAAGAGATGGAGTGCGGTTTAGTTTCAAAAGTCAAAAGTTCGCAAATAATCAACAGCACATGGCATGGGGTCGGATCCGTTGTATAAACATGAGCGCCGACATAGACATAGTAGAAGCTATGAATGGGTGTCTCATCCATAGCTCCCACTGGGTATAGTAGTGAAGCTCCTAGCTTCAGTTAAAGTCAACAAACCGGATTCTACTCCCTTCGCCAAGGACTAGTAGTTAGAGCAAATACGAAGCCACTGACAATGAAGGCTGCTGACATAAAGAGGAGGCACCATTGTAATAAACTTACGAGAAGAGGGGCAACCAAAGTGTTGTTGGTTCCAGTGGAAGCGCATTGGCCAGTACCAACACCATCATGGTGCAATACCATAGATTACATTTTGCTAGTTTATTTCTTGTCTTGTCTTCGCACTGCCATACTGTGCGCACCCACTTCCGGCAACCGAGCGGAACGGAACGGGACGAGTGTTGCTAGTTTAATATTTAATGGCAGCAGTCGAGGGCTAAACTTAATGAGGAAACGAGAAGAGTTGCGCTCAGTTTTAATGTGACGGAAGTTTCTTCGAGACGGAGGAGATAGGTTCGGGAAGAGTGTTTGCGGATGGCGATGGTATTACACCACGTCACACAAACGGAGTTAGTGAGTGTAAGTGAGTTTATTAACGGATATTTTCAGCGAGACTTATTGTCGCAATTACTTACACAAAGCCGTGCTGCTCTCAAGTTTTAATTGCGCGCGTAAGTTTGGTATTTTGCGCAATTGTGGCACGGTCATGTAGTAAATTGGCAAATCGAGTGCAGTGCATTAATTCGAGACGATCGTATTGGGAATGAATGGTGACATTGGGTGTACATAACGGATACAAGATAGGTTAGATTTCCCCAGATGCAGATTGAGTTATGAGGATTGCAGTGCAATCAATTCTATAAGATGCTGTCACATATGCGGAATTGACTTGGAACTGTTGGTAAGGAGTTGCTGGTAATTGGCCAAAGAGTTAGGGATGGTTATGGAATCAGTTGATGTGCAATTGTGCAAGGAAGTTAGTCTTTTATAAATCCATTGAGATTGGAATGATTAAAGAGAGACTCATTTTAATACTTCAACGGTAAATTTATTTTATACTGATGGGGAAGAGCAAACAAGGAGATCACATGAGGAAATGGAGGTTTAAAGGGACGATCACAGCATATTCACTTCCTTCAGAGAATACGTTTTGTCCTTGTTTTAAGCACCATAATTAGGTAGTAGGTCAGGTCTGGATACATACTAGACACAACTTACTCAAAGGCCACAAACTGGAAATCATCTTATTATGATTATGATTGTAGAGGCTGTAGTGAAAGGGACTAATAAAAATGGACGTGGGACCCTAACGGGCATCACAATAGGTCTATATTGACCTGAGTGTGATGAGGTAAGACGTACACCGCCTACCTCATCAACCCGCCAACCTAACCCAATCTAAGCAGCAGGTCATCTAATGATTTCATATTGTTTCTTGTTTGTGTACAAAGACTACAGAAGGTCCATTGCGATACCACTAGGGGTAGCAGGGTTACTCTTTTTCAGCTACTCCGCTCCCCATAAAAGTGCCGCTCCACATAAAAAGTGCAGCAGAATCAGAGGCTGTCGATTTCGCGTCGCTCTCGAAAACTTGTTGATAATTATCGATTTATAGATGAATGCATTTCGGAATTGAGTTTGGAATATTCCTGTGACCTGACCTTTCGGACATAACTTATGGTGGGTATGGCAAAACAGCATTCTTGCACTACTTTATGACTATTGCTGGGATTCCATCGGGCATCACAGAATATTCATTATTTAATAAAGAAATACATATATTTAAGTAGTATCTCGTCGTCAAATTTTACGTTGCTGAAACTAACTTAAGGACAGTCATTGGGATAGCTGAAATAAGACAAGTCTAAGACAAGAGATTTATCAATAAATGATTTACTGAAATTCTCTGCGAATAAGTTAGATAAAATGAGAAAACTTGATATTATTGAATTATTGTAATAGAAATTGCCTGGTTATACATCCGTTTTTCTCTTCGAATTGACAAATCCCCAAAAGCGTTTAGGTTCACTTTTAAGAGCATACCCATATTGATTATAGAGTCACTATCACTACATAAACTATTAGACATTTGAGAGAATTCATTAAAATAAGTCAGGTACGTAATGATTCAGGCTTTTCACAAAATTCCGGCCCGGTTATAAGAGACTTAAACTCTTTCGTGTACCAAGGATGCTGGATTTGAGCATTCTTAGAATGCTTGACTGGGATAGTTCTATCCATGCAATCTTTCATAGGAATAAAACATTTTTTAACTGCTTCGTCTAAATTTGATGAGCCGCGTCAATATTAACATTCAAATAAAAAATTTCTTTGGAAAACCTTTGAAGTTCGCTTTCCGGAAGTCAAAAGGGTACGAACAAGTTAGCATTTTCGTACAGATGTCCGCCTATGTCAAAAAATTTAATGGTGGATGATGTTTGTATATTTTAGTAATGCTGGTACTAGAATCTAATAGCTTGTATGCTGTACGTCAGATGATAATATGTTGTCAAGCTGTTGTTGTGCGGAGACTTCTGATGGTTTAGTTAACCTACGTCGAATCGACGTAGTCAATTTTTTAAATTCAATGTGATTTGTGCATATATCTCGTCACTGCGCTAGCTACTCCTGAAGTCCTGACAAGTGCCAACTCAGTCGATCAAAAAAGCTTGCAGGAGACAAACATACCGACACAGGTAAGTACGCTACTTTAATAGATACATACCTGCCGAAAAATATCGTAAACTTCGAAGTGACGTAGGTTATCATATCATATTATGTATATATTTTAAATAGCATTATTTGATTTTATAGAGGCTGTTCTATTTAAATAAAATTGCGTCACGATGCCGCTTGATGAAGACATTGAGGGATCGGACAATGAAACTGAAAATAATTTATTCGATGATGACGTACAAAGTAATATAGAAGATGGTCTGCCACTAGTGGACGGAAAGCATATTGAACACTGAAAATGTGTCTCAAAGTACCTCGTATAGCATGCCGAATTCCATTGTTTTACCGCACCATAAGACACTTAGAGGCAAAAACCATCATCGTTGGATGGCTACTAAAGGCATTACAAGGGCCAGGACATCGGTTTTAATATTATACGAAAAACAAGAGGTCTCATTCGTATGAATAGACGTTTTTATAATCCTTTAGAATTCTTTAACATTCTTTGTAAACGACAACATTGTGGAGGAGATAACAAAATGGACCAACGCAGAAATTCTACTGAAGATTCAAAGGCCTGATGTAAAAGCAGCCTTCAAAGCTACATCTGCCAATGAAATTCCAGTTTTAATCGGCATATTGACACTGACAGCAGCTTTGAAAGACAATTACTTGACCACGGATGAACTATTTGATTGTTGTATTCAGGTAACAGATACATTGCTACCATGAGTAGAGACAGAATTGATTTAATGATAAGGTGCTTGCGTATGGATGACAAAACTTTGTGACCATAACTGAGAGCTACTAATTCATTTATAAACATATGAGAAGGCTACAATCCGCTGTGCGGATGGTTTAGTACCCTATCCCATCCCATCCTTAAAATTAATATCCGCAAAATATGATCTTTATGTTCATAAAGTATTGACGTTGTTACAACATATTGTTCCGAAGGTTTATCAAATTCTTTTATGGTTCGACAAAAAACAACGTATTTCTTTGCATATGCCTTGGGGTAGGGCATTTTTGTTTTTGTAAGAAAACGCCCACAAAAAGTGGGCGTGGGTTAAAATGGTCTATTGACGAAATGTTGGTATTAATACTACCAATGATTGTGCATCAATTTTTTTTTCGAAAATTTTAAAATTTGACCAAAAAATATTTTTTATAAAAAACGCCCCCAAAAAGTGGGCGTGGCAAAAAACTTTATATTGACGAAATATAGATATTACGATTCTCTAAAAATGCTCCTCAGACACTTTTTTTAAAATTTTTTACGGTTTGGCCAAAAAATACGTTTTCCTAAAAAGGAGGCGTGGCAGTGGGCGGATTTCAAAAACTTTTACACTTGTTCTGGTGGCACGGACGAGGATCCTATATACCAAATTTCATTATCCTAGCTCAAAATTTAAGGCCCAAAAATCGGTGACGAACAGACAGACGGACGGACGGACAGACAGACATGGCTTAATCGACTCAGCTAGCGATTCTGAGTCGATCCATATACTTTGATTTATATGTAGCTAAATTATTTCTCTATATTACAAACTAAGTATCAAAACTAATATACCCCTATGGGAGAGGGTATAAAAATTACAAAAATATGGGAGATCTTCATAGGCTATTGTCGACTAAATTACATCCCAGAGTATTTGAACATCTTTTAGGTTTCAAAGGTCGATTCCCTTTTCGCAAGTACATTCCGGACAAACCCAATAGCTACGAAAAAAAAGTAATAGACATGCGACAGCGTCACAGTACATTGGATTGATGCTGTTCCATACCTAGGAAAATGTACTCAATGCAACGAATTGCCTCTCGGTGAATATTACGTAAAGGAACTTACCGAATCTATTCATGGTAGTAATAGTAACAGAAATGTGACATGCGACAACTGGTTCACGTCTGTTTTTTAGCAAAGAACTTTGTTGACCTTAGTTGGCACTATAAGGTCGAATAAATGGAAAACACCAGAAGAGCTGAAAAATATGCGTTCCAGACTAATCCATTTTCTGTTATGATGTGCCCTGTGTCTTACAAACCAAAACTAAGTAGGATATATGGTCTATCTTCAGTCATCGTGTGATGAAGATGACACGGTTCATCCTAGAACATCAAAGTCAGATATACTTTTACAATTAAACTAAAGGCGGAGTAGACTAGAGCAATAGTTTGTTGACTCCGTGGATGATGACAAGGCAGCAATTACTTACTTGCCGACGAATGAAAAGGAAACAATTTGTGATATTTTACCAAAAAGACATTTTGAATCTCCTATACAAGGTGAAGCTGTACTTGAGCCAAGGAAAAGGAAATATTGTGCATTTATCCATCAAAAATTAGAAGAATGACAAAGTCGATGTGCGACACATGCAAAAATCCCATTTGAGGAGACCACATGACGAGCGCTTTTCCCAATTGCCTTGGGGACCAAGATGAATTATTTGTTTTACTACCGCTCATATTTATATTATATTTTAAAAATTACAAAAAACGTATTTTAAAAGTCGGAAGTACTAATTTATGAATCTGAAGATGAGATCGTATTATTTTTTTTAGTTTTTTATTTGTTTATATATATAAAAATAAAAATCAAACTTAAACATTGTATTATTCTATAGCACAATGATACATTGCCACTTGCAGTGACATAATATTTATTTATTTATTTATTTGTTCATCATTAAAAGAACAAGTTCTCTTATAGACTAATAGATAACAATGTCTCATTAAGGCTTAATTTATGTACACAGAAAATAGAAATTATGTAAATATATGTTTACAAATACAAGTTGATCAAAGTGCATTTAAAACAATAATTTTAAAGGTATCCCTTTTGTAAATTCGAAAAAAAAGTCTAACCTAGTACAAACTGAATTTGCTTCTCTGATGCAATGAGAAACCGATACGATAATAATTAGATTTGTGAAATTGCTTGTAAAAATTCACATAATCTCTAGAATTATAACTGGAAACACGAATAGATATTATAAGTAAGTATATAATATCTAATGAACATTATCGCAAAATAACGGGTGGTTAAATTTCAAGGGCCTATATTGAATGTGAACCACACCACAACGTTAAGTTTTTCTCTGCATTTCATTTGACATTTCTCAATATCAGACTAACTTAATTTGAAACATGGAAAGATACACAATTAAGCAACGCGTTAAAGTTACTCAGGCTTATTATAAAAATGGGAGTTCAAATCAAAATGCATATCGTGCACTTCGTGATTTTTATACCCTATCCCATAGGGGTATATTAGTTTTGATACATAGTTTGTAACATAGAGAAATAATTTAGCTAGATATACCTATATACGTATTTAGATAATCTAAATATCTGTATATCGGTCTTATAAATTTTTTTGCCACGCTCACTTTTTGGGGGCGTTTTTAAAAAAAAAATGTTTGGTCAAATTTTAAAAATTTCGAAAAACTTCTGATGCACAATCATTAGTAATATTAATATGAACATTTCGTCTATAGACTATTTTAACCCACGCCCACTTTTTGGGGGCGTTTTTATATAAAAAACATTTTTATACACTACCCCATATCATATGCAGGAGAAAAACCTTGTCTTTTGTAGAACCGTAAAATTTATTGTGACAATTTCATTTTCTATATCGTGTTTTAAGTCATGTCCACTTTTTGGGGATATTAGTTTTACAGATGGGATGGGATAGGGTATTCAACGATCCGCACAGCAGATTGTAGCCCTCTCATATGTTTTCGGTCAATTTAATCGTCCAAATGTGCGTACAATCGGAAAAATCGTGCAAACATTTGAGTACGAGCTGTACGAGCGTGCACTGGTGTTTTCGCATCTCCTACAGACCCGGGAGATGCGAAAACACAGTGCACGCTCGTACAGCTCGTACTGCAGAAAATATTGCTGCTGTTTGCGATAGCGTGGTTGGAGAGCCGTCCAACTCAACTCGTCGTCGTGCCCAACAATTGCACCTCTCACGCTCGTCGTTGATGAACATTATACATAAAGACTTGCATTTACATACTTACAAGGTGCAATTGACTAAATAAGTAAAGCCTCTTGACCATTTCCAGCGCCGTCAATGGTCAGAATGGTGGCAAGAAATGGCAACAGTAGATGATCAATTTTCGAAGAAAATCATCTTCAGTGATGAGGCACATTTTCACCTCAGTGGATTCGTCAATAAGCAGAATTGCCGCATTTGGGCGAATGATAATCCAAGAGTGTCGCAAAACCAATGCACTCACAAAGAGTGAGGGTTTGGTGCGGTTTATGGGCTGACGGCATCATCGGGCCGTATTTTTTCCAAAATGACGCCGGTCAGGCAGTTACTGTGAATGGTGTTTGCTATCGTGAGCTGATAACGAATTTTTTTATGGTCCGAATTGAAAGATATGGATGTGTACGATATGTGGTTTCAACAGGACGGTACCACTTGCCACACAGCTAACGAAACAATGGCTCTTTTGCGCGTCAAATTCAATGGCCGTGTTATCTCACGTCGTGGCGATGTCAATTGGCCGCCAAGATCATGTGATTTGACACCGTTGGACTTCTTTCTTTGGGGTTATTTGAAAGAAAAGGTGTACTTCGATAAGCCAGCAACAATTCAATAGCTGAATTATGAGATAATTCGGCACATTAACGGCATAGAACCTCATGTATGCTTCAGCGACATCGAAAATTTGGACCATCGGATGTTCCATACATAATTGAACTATATCAATATTATCATAATAAAAAGGAATAACAAAAATTTCCTAAATAATTTGTGTTTTATTGAAAATCAAGATCGGCCCTTAAAATTTAACCACCCTTTATGTACGTCGATTTATCAGACTCTGCATACCGAATAAGAGACATCTAGTTTCATAAGATGGAATATCTTTACTAAAGTGCAGTTTATAAAATATAAACCTTGAAATATGTTTTTGAATTTTTTCGATTCTTATACACACATTTTTTAGTATGGGTTCCAAACTGTGCTACAGTACTCAAGCGCTGATTGAACGAGAGAGATTAAAGGAGTTTTTATAGTACATATACGGATCCGTAAATTGCTTACTGTTTCTTTTAATACATTTTTTGGTTGGATTTGTTTATAATGTAATCTATATAGAGATGAAAAGAATGTTTAATTTAAAGGATAACATCTAGATCTTTTGTTTGCACTAAACGATCCAAAGAGTTAATATTAACTCGATAATCATAATATATCGGAGAAATTTTACGAAAACAAGGCATAACTTGGCATTTCGATGTATTACGATAAAATAGGTTTAAACTATATTATTCTGCCAGTTTATTCAAATTATCATTTAATGCAGCACAGTCACCAAGGCATTTTATACTTCGATATAATTTAAGGTCGTCCGCAAAAAGAAAACATTTTGATATCAAAAAGATTTTAGGAATATCGTAAATATAAAGCAGGAACATTAATGGCCCTAAATGGCTATCCTGAGGGACACCGGATGGTTTTAATATTTTATTAGAATAGTGATTATCTATCTTAACAACTTGTACTCTGGATGTTAAATAAGATTCCAACCAATGAAACCCCAGTTTCAAGAGTTTGTGTAAAAGAATATGATGGTGAATAGGAATTTGTGAAAATAATATCGGTTTGACGATTTAATTCAAAATTCTTTATAATAAAGTTGGTCATTAACGAAAGATTTGTGTATGTAGATCTTCCAGAAATAAAGCCGTGTTGGAAGTCTGATACAAAATATTTTAATTGGTAAGTTAGTCACAAACAATTTTCTTAAAAATCTTTGGTAGAGCAGATATTTTGCAGATTGGTCTATCATTTTTATACCCTATTCCATATGGGTATATTAGTTTTGATACATAGTTTGTAACATAGAGAAATCATTTGGCTTCTTATACATCAAAGTATATGGATCGACTCAGAATCACTAGCTGAGTCGATTAAGCCACGTCTGTCTGTCCGACCGTCCGTCTACCTGAATGTCATCGATTTTTAGGCCTACATTTTGAGCTAGGATAATGAAATTTGGTATATAGGATACAAAACAAGTGTAAACATTTTCAAAATCCGCCCCACTTTTTAGAAAAACGTTCTTTTTGGTTAAACGGTTAAGAATTTTGAAAAACTTTCTATACCAGAAATTTAGACAATCTGAATATCTATATTTCGTTAATATAAAGTTTCTTACCATGCCCACTTTTTGGGTGCGTTTTTAGTAAAAAACGCTTTTTGTACAAATTTTAAAACATTCGAAAAAAACTTTTGATGCAAATACTTCCGTTATGGTAATATAAACATTTTGTCCATAGACCATTTTCATCTACGCCAACAAAAACCATTTGTATACCCCATCCCAAGCCATTAGCAATAAAAATACGTTGTTTTTTGTCGAACCACAAAAGGTTTTGATACACTGTCTGAGCAATATATTGTGACAACATCATTTTCTGTATTTCATCTCCATAAAGCCCACATTTTGAGGATATTAATATTAAGGATGCCTACTCATATGTTTTATATCTTGTTTATATACACAAACCAAAATATGTGCTTCCGAATATATACAAGTCAAATTAGAGTAGGGCTATCTTCAATGTACTATGAAACATATGAGAAGGCTACAATCCGCTGTGCGGATCGTTGAATACCCTATCCCATCCTATCCATAAAACTAAAATCCCCAAAAAAGGGGGGCATGGCTAAAAACACGATGTGGATAAATAGAAAAAATGATATAGTGACAACAAATTCTTCAGACTGCTTACAAAACACATTAACGGTTCTACAAAAGACAAGGTTTTCTCTTGCATATGTTATGGGGTAGTGTATAAAAATGGTTTTTATATAAAAACGCCCCCAAAAAGTGGGCGTGGGTTAAAATGGTATATAGACGAAATGTTCATATTAATAATGTTAATGATTCTGCATCAAAATTTTTTTCGAAAAATTTAAAATTTGACCGAAAACAGTTTTTTATTGAAAACGCCCCCAAAAAGTGGGCGTGGCAAAAAACTTTATACGGACGAAATATAGATATTAATATTGTCTAAATATGTTGTTCAGAAACTTTTTTAAAATTCCTTACGGTTTGGTCAAAAACTGAGTTTTTCTTAAAAGGGGGCGTGGCAGTGGGCGGATTTCAAAAATTTTTACACTTGTTCTGTAGGCAGAGACGAGGATCCTATATACCAAATTTCATTATCCTAGCTCAAAATTTAAGGCCTAAAAATCGGTGACGTACAGACGGACGGACGGACGGACGGACGGACGGACGGACGGACAGACAGACATGGCTTAATCGACTCAGCTAGCGATTCTGAGTCGATCCATATACTTTGAGGTATATGTAGCAAAATTATTTCTCTATGTTACAAACTAAGTATCAAAACTAATATACCCCTATGGGATAGGGTATAAAAATGGTTATCTCTGTAGGGTTAAAATAACGTTCTCCCTACGAACGCACCCGTATAGATCCCAACACCAAAATAGTACTGTAACAATAAGATAAGTCAAAGATGAATTGTAAAGTTTTTAAAGAATACAGAGTACAAAAGTTTTGTTAACACAGAATATTTTATTGTTAATAGGAAATGGAAATTCAATTTTCCCAGAGATAAAATGACTGCGAACTGCAGTAAGAACATGTAATTTTCATGGCGATCATTCCGGTATACTGAGAACTCGTGATTAAATATTTACAAATTCGAAGAACTTGATGGGAAGTAATGCGGTATCGCCTAAATCCAAATTGTTCATTTTGATTAATGTTGTTATGAAACTTACATTTTGTTAATTTTTCCTTTAGCGCTTTTTCTAATATTTTGCTTAGGTTAATTAGTAATAAGGCAAATAACTCTCAGAACTCAGCAACAACGGACTGGAAGTTGAACAAGATTTTTATCGTCAAATCATCTTCAGCGATGGGGCTCATTTCTAACTTCTAGATATGTTAACAAGAAGGATTGTCGTTTTTAGAGTGAGGAGCAAAATCCTCATGAGACTTTTTGGACTCCATTTCATCCCGAAAAAATCACAGTTTGGTTCGATTTACATGCCCAAGGTGACATCGGCATATATGTCTTTAAATCCGAATGATTCGTGATTCGTGCTTTTTATATTCCTCATGTCAATGAAAATTATTTGGAGCGGAAATGGTTCCAAAAAGACGGCACAATATGCCATACAAGACGTACATCCTTGAATTTGTTGAGCCACACGTCTGTTGACCGAATCATCTTAAGAAATGGACCTGAGAATTGGCCACCTCGTTTGTGCGATTTGACACCTTTGAACCACTTTTTGTGCTGGAATGTCAATTCTCAGGTCTATGCTGATAAACCAGCAACGATTGATCATTTAGAATACAACATTGAAAGCACTTTTGATGAAATAATACCGGGTATGCTCGAAAAAGTGGTGCAAAATTGGACCGATATGATGATTTGTTAGGAGCTTATAAACATAACATTGGTCATTCTATTGAATTTAATTTGTTTTATTTTTAAAAAAGATCTATGCCACTAAAAAACACATCCTATTATTATTCCCTTGAAAATCAATTATAAACTGTCCTCATAGACACCTAACAATCACTTTTAGTCTTATCAAATGCCAAATAGCTTGTGTTGAAAATAAAGAAAGCAGACCAAATAGCCTATAGAAAAATAGTCTATATAGTCTATAGAAAAATATTTAAAAATATAACAGAATTAAGAATATCGGAACCTTTAATCATGCCCCACTAATACTCGACTTCCTCCATATTTGAAACATTGCAATGTGCAGTGCAGTCAGACTTAAGCAATCTGGTTATTGGAACATCGGAAAAACTGCTATTTGCAACATCCACGATCGAATCAAGTCAGTAGGATCCCACCGATAATATGATTCCTAAATTGGCTTTCCGCAAAGCGAATATTAGGAAAATGCCGCAGTTAAAAATTACGTTGAAACACTTATATGACGGCTTCAAAACTTTACAAAATCTTATAAAACATTTTGCGCCCCCTAATTTATCTGCCCTGAATCAGGTACCCCAATCACCAGTTGGAAGAAGAGAATAAATCCATCTGACCTTATTGGAAAAACGCAAAAACCCGAATAATTTCTTTATTTGACGGTTCTTACATTTTTGACATATGGAGAAAATAAGGTTTTGAGTCACATGAGATACTTTCTTTTCTACAGATTCGTATACGTATCGAGATGACTTATACTTACTTACTTATCGGGCTCCCGACCCGTGAAGATTATCTGCGTAAGACATTGCAGCCTTACATCCTCTACAGTCCCAGACTCGTTGCTTCCAAGACCAAATTTAGACCAAGCGCTCTGGCAACCGCGATGGCTTGGTCTTTGAAATGGATGTTCGGTCTTCCTTGCCTTCTCAAACCTGGGGGCTGGCATTCGAAGATCCTCAATGTGGCCGAGCCAATGTAGTCGACGTGTTTTGGCCTTTTGGACTACATCCACATCTTGGTATAGCTCATAGAGTTCGCGGTTGTATAGAGATGACAGTTGCATCAAAATATAATTTTGGAAATTATGGGACTTATTCCCTTCTTCCAACTGGTGATTCTAGTTGTTGACAGCCAAGCCGTTATTAATGCATTCATTTCACCATCCTTGAGAGTTGATACAACAGCACTCTTAAATGGGTAGCAGATCAATTTGTTACATATATAGATGGAAAAAAGTAAGCTGATGCTATAATCAGGCAGCTCACTAGCGATCAGCATTCTCAGCCCGATATAGACCAATATTAAAACACTCGAGTAGAGTCGGAGAAATCAAACCAGTTGAGTCATTTCAAGGGGTATGTGGTCTCGTTACAACTTAATTATATCAGGCGAGCTCACAAGCTGATACCGTAAGGAGATGACCAGTGTGGTCCCTCAGCGTTCACGCTGCACGATTCCACAACAAAAACTGTCACAACTATCGTATGTGGAGAAAACAAATATATTCCATCTACTAGTGAATGCTCAGCCTTGTCTGAGGCCAACCTCAACGACAACCTTTACCATTTTCTGAAAAAATACATCAACAATGATCCTTCCTAAATGCCACTGGAGGATTTAACAACTGAACAAAATTGTATCAAAATGGCCTACCTTAGGACTAACTGTGTGTTGTCTTGTGCGTACAGTCAAATAAACTAATTACCTAATTAGGCTAGCGCTGATTTCACATATTCGACAAGCATAAGGCTCCTACTACAGACTAGAACCAAAGATAATATAGTTTACATAGATATCACACGCCGAAGGATAAAAATTGAACACACTTCAAATCCTGTGTTTTTACTTCGAACATCGAAGTTTGAAAGATTTGTGTGAACAAATTTCCAAACACTACTCAATTCTTGCGATCTGAAACCGCGGAGACCTGTAACTTCATACATATTAACAACCACAAAGAACTGAAATTAAAATGCGCCAACGAAGTATGGGAGATTGGGAGACCCTGGTTGCTATTTTGATGAGTGCGAATTTTAACACATCTGTAAAACATCTGTGGTTTTTATTTAAAAATATTTGGATTTGTAAACAGATAAATTAAAAATGGAAAAAATGTCTAGAGCCTTGTTCAGTTTGCAGTATGAAAATGTTTGCATGCCCTTCAAATGGAAAAAAAAACAAGTTTTGAGCCGTTTGTGGAGCCATGCTGTGGCTTTGAGAGTGAGGGATGACATGACGTATGCCAAAATCACTTTTCATTTGAATTTCGGAAAGAAAAAGCTAAACATGGAGTTGTCCTTCATATTAAAGTGGGGCAGTTATGCTTGCACAAGCGCGGCTATAGCTCGCAGGAGGCGTGGATTCTTGCACCTTACTGTAGCACGGTCGTTCACTTTTACATACCTATAGATTGAATAAAAATAATTTTATGGGACGACTTAACGTTTACAAGAAAATGGATATTTGAAGCGGACAAAGATGTTTCAATCAAAAATCGCTTTGATCGTTTGGGGTTGGTTCCCGAAGAGTGTCCCACCCTCAATCGACCATCGCCTGAATGGAGATCATCCTCGGTTATCGCGCCGCTAAATATCTGCAATAACTCCTAATTTAAGGCCGAATCATTGCTTATGATTCGGTTATTTTATCGTAGATGCATCTTGCCTCACACACATCACTCCCCAATTGCACTATAATTTCATTTTAAAAATTAAATATAAAAGAGATCGATTTGATTCGATTGGATTTCATACCACGAATTATTTTATTTCACTTCAAAAAAATCACTAGGTAAAATATCTAAGCATGTAGCAGTAAGTATACTATTGTTAATTAGGTTAGTTGATAGGTAAGTGTAAGTAAGTATATAGACCTTTATATGTAAGAGTGTTTAGAATGGTAAGTATTTCCCTTTTTTTTTGCGTAGTGCATAAGGATATTGTTCGTTAGTTGTTTATGTTCTTGAATTTTAAATTAGATTGTACTTTTAGGTTTTTGATTATCATTTACAAAGTATTAGAATAGTTATAGTTACTATTTTGTTCAATGTAATAGGCTAATGCTTTAGGTTAATGCAGTTTATTTTAATGTAATGATTTTTGTTTTGTTTACTTTTATTTATTACAGTTTGATATTAGAACAGTAGGACGTTCAAATAAAAACAATTATATGTTCAAGACTCACCGGTGTTTTATGTACTCCATCTGCACATTATGTATTAACCTGCGATCTCCGATAATGGTGTGCGCACAGCAACATAGGAGACGCGTTGTTGTAATTTTTGTTGATGTATTCTTTCCCATACTTTTATGTTAAAAAAAATATATTAAATCACTTGAACGTTCTTTAGACATATTTATACAAATTTATAGGTTTTATCATTCAATCAATTGATTTACTTTACCACTCTGACAAATTTTTCTTTACTTAAAATTTTTTTTCTATCGGGTGATCCAAGTAGAGATACTTTTTTCAATAGCCTTTTTTGACAGATCACGTGTGAATCGTGTCATGCTGTCATGTTATTTTTGTTTAGTATTGTTTGGCATTTCATAATGGAAAGACTTACGCGTGAACAACGTTTACAAATTGTTCAACTTTATTATGAAAATTCACGTTTGAGACCCAGCATTCATTATTGGATAATATTCGACCGAATAGACCACGTCCAGCACGCTGTGAAGAAAATATAGCGGCCGTAGCTGAGAGTGTACACGAAGACCGTAGAGAGTCGATTCGGCGCCGTTCGCAGCAACTCGGACTGACGTATGGAACGACTTGGCGCATTTTACGTCAAGATCTTAAATTGAAAGCGTACAAAATACAGCTTGTGCAACAACTGAAGCCGCTCGACCTTCCCAAGCGACATCGCTTCGCTCTATGGGCTCTTGAAAAGTTCCAAGAAGATCCGACGTTTTCGAGGCAAATTTTGTTTAGCGATGAGGCCCATTTCTGGCTCAATGGGTATGTAAACAAACAAAATTGCCGCATTTGGGACGAAGAGCAACCGGAAGAGATTGAAGAACTGCCACATCATATAGAAAAAACAACGGTTTGGTGTGGTCTGTGGGCCGGTGGAATCATCGGTCCATATTTCTTTAAAAATTATGCCGGTGCGAACGTAACCGTCAATGGCGACCGTTATCGTGCCATGATAGCCGACTATTTGATGCATGAAATTGAAGCTCGTGATCTCGGCGACATTTGGTTTCAGCAAGACGGCGCCACTTCCCACACATCGCATCAATCAATGGACTTATTGAGAGAACATTTCGGCGAGCACATAATTTCACTTTTTGGGCCGGTCGATTGGCCACCAAGATCGTGTGATATCACACCGTTAGACTTTTTTCCTGTGGGGATATGTAAAGTCAAAAGCTCATGCCGACAAACCCGCTTCGATTCAGGCCTTGGAGGAAAACATCACGCGTGTCATTCGCCAGTTACCAGTCGAAATGCTCGAACGAGTGATCGAAAATTGGACTCAACGGATGGACCATCTGCGACGTAGCAACGGCCAGCATTTGATAGACATAATCTTCAAAAAATAAATGCCAAAGAATGTTCTTTCAAATGATAATAAACATTCTCCATTAAATTTGAATTTTCTGTGTTTTTTTCTTTAAAAAAGTAGGGAACCTCGAAATGGATCACCCTTAATATACTTTTTCTTATATGTTTTCGTTTCGTAAAAATTGTAGACCTCGATATTTTGATTGAATCATGATAGCAGAACCCAAAAAAGTGGTTTTTGAAATTCCGTCCGTCGCGTCGGTTTGTCCGGTTCGTCTGTCCGTAATGGTCTCTCCAGCCTAAACGACTTGACCGATTTTCATCAAACTTCGTATCCAGCGTTTTTTTGGTAATAATTCTAGGCCATTTTTTGCTTTTTGCCATGATACCTAGCATATAAAAATTATACATAACCTCAATTTTTTCGAAAACGGATCTAACGTTCTGTTTACGCATCTGTGGAGTAGTTGTGTACATACGACTAATGGGTAGCGGTGACGTCTCGATCGTCGCGTCGGTGGTAACATGCGCGGCGTTCTCTCGGTGACTAACTGCAGTTGGCAGTCTTATTTGCAAAGCCAATATTCGGTGTAGCTGCTGTTTAGGGTTTTTTTATGTTATTGATCGCGATATCGTATATCTAAGCTATTTACAGTGCGAAGAGCTTGCGTCAACGCAGCTTGCTTATGCAGTGTAGGAACTACACTTTTCACTTGCTGGAGTTCCTCCCAGTAGGGATCACTGCAGATGACCTCTATGTGAACATGTAGATTGGGTATCCCTGAAACAAAATTTTTTGTTGGCCACAATGCCGAAAAAGTGATCAAACGTGTGTACGTGCTTTTGACGTGTTCAACAACAGATTTGTTGCACGATCGCCTATAAGCCAGCGCTCGAATGTTATTTACACGCCTAATAAACCAAATGTTGTTTACTCTTTTTTGTTTTTGCAAATAAAACTGAAACTTACGTTTGATTTTTATTTCTTCTTGCTCGACCATTGAGACACGATCTGGGTACGGGTAATTGACGTCTTTTACTAGTTTGTGCTCTAAATGAAATTAATTTAACTCACGATATTTTATTGAAAGAAATGATTTTACCCACGTTGTCGCTTATGTACATATACACAGGTAACAGGTAATATATATATACTTTACATGTAATTAAATGTTTGTCTATTTAAACAAAATTGTTGGATAGGTCCCCCACAAGGGATACTGTAACTTCATTAAATATAAATAGGAATAAAAATCAGATGGATATAGATTCTAGCTAATTAGATGTATAAGCATGTTGTATTGTGACAAATTTTATTAGAAAAATGTGTGAAATATAAAAAAAACGTATTTCTCAGCTCAAAAAAACACAAATAAGGAGGATAGATGTGTTACATCTTTAACATCTGGTTTGCTAATGGCACTATCTTAATAAAAAAAAATACAAAAGAGAACTTAAAGAAAGGGCTAGGCTCTTGACTTCCACAAATATTCACTTTTCATTGTTGGGATCCTGTTAAGGGTTTGCAGCCAGGTTTCATAAAAAATTCTTCTTTAAAATCGAAAATAGCTGCATTAAGCCAGCGTGAACAAAACGTGGCTTTAATCTTTGACGAAATTCGAATTCGCCCAGACCTGATCTACGGTATAATAAACGATGTTGTTGATGGATACGAAGTACTGGGATCAGAAAGTAAGCCTTTATATGTCAACGAAATATGTTTCTATGGTGAATGCGTTATTTGATAGTTGAAAAGGCGTTCTTAATTATTTTGTTTCTGAAAATAAAATTCTATTGTTTGTGTTTATCATTTACAAAACACAAAAAATGTATGGTCTTTATAATAAAGTTTTTACTGAAATCAGTTTTGGAAACTTTAGATGACAACATTTCTTTTGAAGTTTTTAAAGAAATCTACAATTTAGAAAGTGAAAATTTGCTTAGATACGTTTGAAATTCACTGGTGCTCACCAAACTCAAAATTCCTTTGAAAATGAAAGTAAGTTTAGCAACGCAAGTGTTCAGTAATACATCAGATAGAGCTATAAGAACGGCTCAACAGCTTAATTGCTTACAGTACACCTCAGAGCTAGCTTATGCAACTCAAATTTTTATCATATTTTTGACAGCACAACATCACAAAAATATTTTAAAACGTATGGTGAAAGTGGGAAATGCTGCATACAATTACATAAAACTTATTTTGAGGTATTTGAACGGAAAAAATGTCCGAGCACACCAAGAAAATAAAACCGAATCAACTGACACCACAGTAGAAATAAAGTTCACAAGAGCATGATGTAACAACAATATTAAAGCAAACCCCGGTTTCTTTAGAAACAACGGCAATGCAATATTTTGCAGGATATCTATCTCATAAAATGTTGTCAAAGCAATACTGTTCAAACTGTTCGCAAAGCTTCCAAAAAAAAAATAGTGAAAAATAACATGTCCGTCTGATTTTCCTCTGTTTGCGAAAAACTTTTCTCAAAATATTAAATTTGGCAGTCAAAATATTTCATGTACTTTTTGAAAATATTATGGAAACGATTGCTTTGGAGTGCATTAGAAAAACAAATTTAAGAGATCCTATGGTAGTGAGTGCGTTAGTAGTAACAACGATTCTAACTCTAATTTGGACAGTCCCTGACAATTTCTGTTGGGAAATGTTTGTCATTTATTAAATGACCGATTGTAATTAGAACAACAACTTGTATACAACAACACTATTTAGTTAGAATTAAAGCTATTTCGAACATTTCTAAGTGTCCTTATCAGTTCTCTGTATAATTATCGAAACACCTTTTTCCCTAATTTCTAATCCCGTGCCTAGTGATTCTAGTTGGTTTGATGGAAATAACATTTTCTTTAACACCATCAGATCTGTCTCGTAGCGAGCTTAAAAGAAGCAGCATCTACGAGCAGAGATTTGCCACAGCATATAATATGCATCCACAGGCTCATCATTTAGTGCATTTGTTAGTGGGACAAAACAAAACATAGATGTATCTAAGTTTGAAATCACTAGCAAAATCAATAAACGATTAAATTAAAATGAAGCCATATATATTATTATACAAAAGACAATTTTAGATATATTTAATACGGCTCTAGAATACAATTTCGCAGAGTGTTTTTCAAACTACTTTTACTAACATGCAGTTCAACTACATCGATATTTTTATTGTAAACTCTACTCATGCGACTAATAGCCTCATGCATACCATAGTTGTGTTTATGGCTAGGTATATGTAATGTATTGAATCTACGCAGGTTATAGGAACCTTCCCGAGTATTAAAACCAATAGCACTTAAAAGATCAGGAGCATCAATTTGTCCTGATAATAATTGGTGTAAGAAAACCATGACATTGTTAAGTCTACGTTGAGACAAGGGCAACAGTTGAAGCAGTTTAATTCTGCACCTATACGGAGGTAAATCATGACGATCATCCCATGGAAGTCCTCTCAAAGCAAATCTTATGAATTTACGTTGGATTGATTCAATTCTATTTGAATGAACTACATAGAAGGGTGTCCAAACTTGTGAAGCATACTCCAAGTGAGGCCGAACTCGACAGTTATAGAGCGAAAAAGTGACATAAGGGTCATTAAAATCTTTTGACCATCTTTTTATAAATCCTAACAAAGAGTTTGATTTATTGACGATAACGTTAATGTGTTTATTAAACTCCATTTTGGGATCAAAATATACACCAAGATCTTTAAAACTGTCTACACGACAGAGAGTGTGCCCGGACAGAGTATATTTTAAATTACATGGAGCGTGTTTTCGTGAAAATGACATATGCTGGCACTTTGTAGGGTTCGGATTCAAACCGTTTTTAAGACACCATATGGTAAAACTATTTAAATCGTTTTGTAGTGAAAGCGAATCGTTTAAATCTCCTAGACATTTGAAAATGTTCATATCATCAGTATATATCAATATTTTCCAAACTATTGGAGCAATGATGCATGAAAGTTAATAGATTTGCTACAGTGGACCGATGTTTAACAAAGCCATGTTGTTCATCACAGATGATGTTTCGACAAAGGAAGACCAATTTATCACAAATAATATGTTCAAATAACTTGGGAATGCAAGATAGTTTTGAGATAGGTCTATAATTAGAAATATCTCCACGCATTATTCCATTGAGTTGGGAATACTCCAGTGGCAAAGAAGCTTTCAAAGCTGGGTATCCATCCATTTTTTCTCTTCGAATTGACAAAGCCCCAAAAGCGTTTAGGGTAATTTTTAAGAGCGTTCTCCATATTGACTATAAAGCCATTATATAAATTACTTGACATCGTAGAGAATTCATTAAAATAATTCAGGTAAATATCATAGTCGTAGCTATAGCCATCAAATATAGCTGCTTTATTTTGCTCTTTTTTATATTGAATCATAAGGAGTGAGATTTGAAATACGATACCTGTAGAGTGTAGAAGCTTATTTTTAAGTTAGAACCGTTATTAAGATAATAGTATATAATCAAAACCGTAATATGAAAGGAAACATTCATTTTAGTACAAGAAGACCAATTTAAAAAATCCCTCTATAGAACCATCAACAACACACATACCAGAAATTTTAGTCAAATCGGTAAAGTAGTTCCAGTACCAATAACAGACTCCGGACGGCAGACATACATTTTTTAAAAACTACATTTTGAACTCAGGATACCTCAAAACATAAGAAATTGTAAAAAATCTCTATTTCGATTGCTTTCGTCATCACAAAAGATAATAAATACATATCTACCCACACATCCGGTTTATTTTTGATTTTTTATTTATTTTCTTACTAACCGCATGAATTGAAGTTCGACTGGTTGATTTAGAACAAAAGGTTGGTTTTCATTCCCAAAAGAATGAAAATGTGTTCATTTTTAACTTTCTCTTACAAAGAGATTTTTACGGATTCTATAACATTAAGATAGCGGAACCCAAAAAACTATTTTTTGGAATTCCGTCCGTCGCGTCGGTCCGTGTCCGTAATGGTCTCTCCACCCTAAACGGCTCGCCCGATTTTCTTCAAACTTCGTATCTAGGGTTTTTTTGGTCATAATTCCAGACAATTTTTTTTTTAATTTTAGCCATTATATTTACGGTAGGTACCTGCCATATAAAAAGTATACATAACCTCAATTTTCTCAAAAGCTTTAAATGGCATATTAGCATATTAATTCCAACAAAGCTGCATACCTAGTTTTTTTTCGAGAAAATCCATTTAACCGATTCATGCATTTAGTCCATATAAAAAAAATGTCAATTTCTTGAATGACATTTAATTTGAATGATATTTAATTTATATACTACTATTACTGTTTGCAACAATTCCACATAATTAGTTTTGGCCCAACTATCCCTAAACAGAGTTTTCCGTTTCGGCCAATAAATAACGGAAAATCATTATTATTCACAAAAACAACGGAATAAACGATCATATAATAACATTTCGACATTATTTATATAATGTTATCATCAAAATGAATATTATTGTGTATTTTGTTCAAATTATGAAAATCGTCAAATTCTCTCATGCTTGGACCAACTTGAAAGTTGTGTACGACCCAGTCGTGCACTTGTTTTCCTTCGGCGTGCGATATCTATGTAAACTTTATTATCCGTGCTGGAACTTACAGACATCTCATAAAAACCTGTTCAGTAGATTTTTATGTTAAAAGCGATATCTTCGGCTTTGCGACATTTATTTTTTAATTAACATGGGCATGTGCATGTTAATCATAATCAAGAAAAATGTAATGAAAGCTATAAACTGATTTAATTGAAACACCGCCAGCCTGGCAATGTCGTAATTACACCGGATATAGGGCACTAACACAAATCGTAATGACTTTACAATATCCCCAGCCTTACAACCCGCTTTACAATCCCTTAAACATGATTGCGAAGTAATTACTTCATTAACGCGTTTTTCTTTAATTTTTTTTTTGTTTATCAAACCTAATTGCAATGTCCAGTTGAAGTCGATAAAATACCAAAAGTCCTATACCCATATGCTTAAGGGTCCCATAACAACAAGAATTTGTCGACTTCCCATTAATACCAGGCCAAGTGAAATTCCTGCGGAAATAATTTCCTAAGCTTTATTTTTATGTTAACAGCCTCGTTTTACAACTCATACATGACACAGCGCACCCAAACGAAGGACATACATAACCGATATTAGTTTCGAAAAACGTACGATTTTAGCCGACCAAATGTTTATAACGGGCACAAACACCATGTCCATATACTTTTATTACCGAAAAAGGACTCCAGAAAGCAATAAATGTAATATACTAAACTATAAAAGTGCACTAGTTCTAGCTATAGCTCGTGTCACACGGGACTAACCCCAGCTGTTTTTTTTTTGTTTGTCCTTGCTCCTGCTCGTGTATCCTTTCAATGGGCGTATGTCCAAATACACTTAAATGTCATAAAGTCAACCATACATAGTGTACACTGGTTAAGTAAGAAAGGATCTCAAGTGGACAAGCCAAGGATTTTTAAAAGAGTACTCAAAGAAAAAAAAAATTAACAAAAAAAGGACGAAAAGGAAGAAAAATATCTCGAACACAATTCGTTACTTCACCATAAACGCGCGGCGGTTGCATGCTAGTGAAAAGTTGTATGGCTTTCAATTGTTAAGTGACGCCTCCTTTCGGGTGTTATCCTGTGCTTACTATTTTCATTTTCACTCTATATGTAGGAGTGGACAGTTTTTCTGTGCTGGGAACAAAAAATCTCGGAAATCGCAACACTTACCGTGATATCCGTTCATGTCGAGAGCTCACAATTTAATTCAAACACTTATACACACACTCTCACACACAGCTGTTTGGTTCACTATATAGAGTCGATTTTTTGTGGGTGTTGAATATTATAGTTGAATTCGTATTTCGAGCCACGATGTCCAGGCACAATCCTTGAAGTAGTATATACTAGGAGAAAAACAAGAATTGCGTTTGGACAATCAGAGCTAAAAATTGAATTGGCGACTGCCACATCGAGAGGAGAATCAAAAAACCGCACCACGAATATTTCCACCGGATACATATACATATATATATATACACTCACATTAAATGACACATCACAACACTAAATGGGCAAAAGGATATCTTGGAGTTTCCGGATTAGAGTATTCCTTTTTTTGTATCTATTGCTGCGGTCATATAAATATAGAAAGGACATTCCACCAGCACAATACGTACGTGACAAAAATCGCCGTCCATTGAACTGGAATATCGAGTAAAACTGCGTTGCTCATGTGTACACGAGGCATTATCCTTTCTTTTCATTAAAGCGAATGACTCTGATGCGATGGTCTGGTCATGACTGTGGAGGGAAACTATTCCTTTTCGCCCAAATCCCAGCGAAAAGATGAGGATAATGTGCGGAACGAAAGTGTTATCCTGTGATGAAATGTGGCGGATGGGGGTTAGAATTGCACTTGCACTCGTTTAAGCTGTATGTCCTTAGTCTGTTGAAGGGAGCACCAACATAACGCTTTTGCAACAACGACGACTGGACCGGAGTAATTTTCGTGTGCGAATTCATGGTCCGGGAGGTTTGATGCAGGAAATTTCACTCTCTCATGGTTCTTTTTGGTAGTTTATCCGAATGACAGCACACGCCACGCAATTACGGCTGCATCCGGATCCAGATGCATTTCGCATATACGACAACTATTCTCGTAGATACGTACCACCAAGGCAGGATGTACTTCTCACACTCGGTGGCGAAATTTCCAAATGAACTTAAGTGAATGAACCTCATGGATTATCCTTGCTCAATGGGGGTTTGGTTCGTCTTCCTGGTTTTACGTTGTTCCGCTCTCTCTCTCTCTGTCTGTATAGCAATCGCTCTGGTGTGTAAATTCCCTGCAAATAGAAATGAAAGGACAATTATTTCAAATGTTGATAGCCCACAAGGAGAATATAATGCGATGAAAGGAAACGAAAAACTTAAATAGAATCAAAGCTAAAAGTAGGTGGTCGGAGATATGCAGCATCGAAATGACATACAGACAATAAAAAAAAATAGAAAATGTGTACATAAACTGAAGAACTGTATCTAGATTGCTTCTGGGATTTGCAGCGGCGATTATCTCACGTTCTATTTCGATGCAAGGACTTTGAGAGAAGAGTGAAGAGACGACGAAGTCGACGACATACAGTTGCAAGGACAGGGCATGGGCAGGAGACGTTTGCGAGGTTTCATTTATATCTCTAGGATGGTGGTGCTAGAATGCGTTGTAGATTGACTTTTATTTGCCGAAAGACAAGGATTTTTCCTGCTGCTGATACAGCATCGTCAGAGTATCTGAAATCTAGTTTTTTTGCGCTTGTCTGTTGTTTTCAATTAAGTTTATCCGTTGTGTAGGTCGGCTATAGATTGATATCCAAGACGGGGATGGTTGCTTTTTATTGAATTCTGATTTTTCTTTTGGTCTTTGTACTCCTGACGACGTAATCGGTCTAGTGAATGTTAATTGATTTTATCGTTGAATTGATAAATTAATCAAAGATATGCAGCTACTGTTGTTTGTTAGATCTTGGATAGGGGTGTTCTTGTGAAAGTGATAGACGGAATTTTATTCCGCAGTGGAAATGTTTTTTAAGTAAAGTTTGAGATACAACAAAGAGGAGATAGAAATGTTGAGAGTTCCATCTTATGGTTTGTTGTTTTGGTGTTTATATATTCTAGAAAAATGGGTTTGAAATAACGACATAATAAGTTTTAAATGCTAGTAAATGCGATTACAAAGAACCACAAGCATTTCCACCTGGTTGATTCCTACCAACATTGACTACCAGCACCCACATAGCGACCATGAGGTGCTTAGTTCCTCAACCGCAAAGAAAAGGCATCTTTTCCATTTCTCAGGCGGCAGCGGAATAATTCCTAAGATAGAGTCAACTGTGGCGTATACGCTCCCAGATAGGCTTGACGAAGTAAACACCCTATATCCCCTTCTCTGACAAGGTTTATTAACGCCTAACAAAATTGGTGGTGGATGATCCGAATGCCTAACAGCAGTGCTAAGTCCTGTCGAGGATACGGAAAGCCTAGGAATATCTTATAATTTGGAACTGCCCCTCCAGATAAGACATATGGATTAACTCATATTTTGCCTAAACAAATAATTATTATGAACCAACTTTAAGCCTTGGAATGATCTTGTTGTTGGAAACCATCCTCACGAAAAATGGACAAAAACTTTTATATACATACCCTGCATAGCAGTAATGTCTGTTTTGTAGCAGTTTTTGGCTACCGCTCGTTATTCGTCTGCATATTTTCTGTTAGGTACATAAAATGCTCAAACACCTAACAAAAAATGTGCAGTTCAACAACTAAAGGTATCCTTAAACTGCTACAAATTAGAACATACTGCCATTCAGGAGATACGATAGGTTTCTCCGGGAAAAAAGAAGATGAAGAACTGTGGCATAAACCACCCCTTTTTAACAGTGATCATGACTCATTAACAAATCTTATAAACAATGGATATCTTTAGAAGTAATGTCCGAAATCACAGACAGTTGAGTACACGGTTTCTTTACCTTGATATATGTAAGCGACATGACGTTTACCGGTCAACAAGCATCCAACCAAACCCTGAATAATGACACTGGATGATCGCAGCCAAAAATTAAGCCTTCAATGAAACGCTACCGGCGAGGACTAGAGCTGCCGAAAAAGCGGTCATTGAATCTTAAAATCGACAAATGAGAGAAGATCGGCTTTTCAGAAAAAAATGCGGTGCCCCACCAGAGATCAATAAAGAAATGGATAAAAGAAATTTTTATTTGAATCACAGTCGATGTTATGAATATTAAAGAATTAGCTATTTCAACTGACTTTAAAAGGTCAATTGTCAAATAATTGCCAAAAGCTGTTTCTTCTGTCAAAAACACAATTTAACAATCAAGCTTTTACTTGAACTACCAAGGACAGCCTTAGAAAGACTATCCTCATCTCAGTCATATTTTAAGTCGCTATACGTATCTAAAGCGAAAATAAACTGAAAAGTCACTGATACACAGCCATGTTAGAGGTAATATAGGAAAACTTCGTTTTATATAAAAACCAATCCCAACCAACATGAAAGGGCTCACTAGAGGTAGCCAGCTAAACACCGAGCTAATTGGAAAGGCACCTGATGCTGAGACCCATTTTTACCCATGACAGATACTTCAATATAGCCGAGAACAATACGTTCTCCACTGTTGAATATGCACAACGTCAACACACAACGAGTTGACAGGCCGGCATCGACAACATTGACTAGCTTCTTGGGAATGACTTTGTCAGAACGCTAATGCCAAGATATTACACCTGGAATCAATGGTCAAAGGAATGTCAACGACAGAAACAACGGCAGCCAGTTCTACAAGAATATCCCATCGTTGCAACCAACCCAAGACGAGTGTTTTTATTTGCGTTTGCTGTTAGTCAATGTTTGTGGGCCAACATTTGCGAACTGATAATGGTGTGTTATGCGGTACATAGAGGAACCCCATTTATCGATCCGACGTCGTTCTCAACAACTCGGTCAGTGCCCGTCAACTATCTGGACAAATTTGAGGAAAGATCTTGGCCTACACCCATATAAGATACAACTGGTGGAAGAATTAAAGCCACTGGACCATCAACTGAATCGTGTGTTCGGTGAATGGGCTGGGAATCAACTGGAAGTTGAACCAGATGTGTATCGTCAAATCATCTTCAGAGATTAGGCTCATTTTTGACTCAAGAGACTCTTGAGACTCCATTACATCCCGAAAAAATATCACTGTTTGGTGTGGTTTACATGCCGAAGGCATCATCGCGATGCATCGGCCTATTTGTCTTTAAATCGAAAACCTGTGCCAACATGGTGAATGACGAACGCTACAGGCAAATGATTCATGAATTTTTTTTCGTGATTCATGTCATTGGAAATCATTTGGAGGAGAAATGGTTCCACAAAGATGTCGCAACATACAGCGGGTGCAATTATGACTTTTTTGAGACAAACGTTTGGTGACCGAATCATCTAAAGAAATGGAAATGTGAATTGGCCAACTCCTTCGTGTGATTTGACACCTTTAAACTACTTTTTGTGGAGGTCTATGCCGATAAACCAGCAACGATTGATGACTCAGAATCGAACATTCCACGCACTACTGGCGAAATAAGACCGGGTATGCTCAAAAAGTGGTGCAAAATTGGACTGCCAGAAATTATTTTTAAACATTAAATGCCTTGAAATATGTGAGCTAATAAATCTTAAATTTTGTTGATTTCATTGAAATGCTTCTTTTATGAAAGAAGTTCTATGCCTCTAAAAAAAACCCTATACTAGTCGCGTCCTAACATGCTGTCCTTTGTAAATACGTTAATATAGGTCTTACGATAGTTGTATGCATCCATTACAGAACTTTGAACCCATTTTTTTCGAATGTTTTGTCATCAATATCATGCATAAAAAAGTTTTGTGGCCTTTTTTGCGCACCTATTAGACACATTCAGGGTAAGTCCATCGATCTATATAGGGTATGCCTTTAAAAAATTGTTTGTACTCACCTTACTTTCTACCTATTACTACATATGTTGATCTAGAACTCACTGTTTCGTAGAGATTCTTACAGAGTATACGACCTTCAATGACTTTAAACCCGCTTACACTTTAAGCTCGTTATCGTAGTACGAGCAATCAACTAATATACACAAAACGTACTACTTATAAAAGGACATCAGAGTAAAGCATAGCTATACTTCAATTTATTGGAATTACAAATATCCCGCCTCAATCCTATATCCTGTTTTTATTTTTTTTTTGTACAAGATATAAAAATAAACACACAAATGTACCACAATTCATTCGGACTTTCCCTTTCAAATGCCAAACGCACAGCATGTCCTTTCTTACGTTCCAAAACCCTGGTCCATTCATAATAAAATTTACTACAACTACAACATCACCAATACAGAAAACCCACATTGCTTACACATCATAATTCATATTTTCGCCAGCTTTACCACTTGAACTGCCCATTTCAGTTCATATGCAGGATAGTCTCATATCTCGTCCGAATCCAATTTCATGTCCTTCCATGTTCACGCGTCGAAGAAAAAAAAAACCCACCACCCTTACGAACAAAAAAGTATCTAGAACCAAACTGACCGCACCAAGCGTTTTTTTATTAATATTAATATGAATGTCCTTAGAGCAGTCGTAAAATCTAATCTCACACTACACTTACGGTAGAGGGCAAGCGGCGGGTGGTATTGAAGACATTAAATGCTTTGCCAAAGTCTCCCCAGTCGACATGGGGTGTATGAGAGGAATATCCTCACTACCCACACACATACCTTCTCGTATTATTATTCGTAACAACTGTCCGCAATATTTCTTATTTTGTAAACAATTTTGTTCATTTCATTTCGGTTTTGGTGTTTTTTTTTTTTTGTAGAACGCGAATTTCCTTTTTTCTTTGTCGTACTGTACGCTGCGCTGTAGTCCTGACCGATGGACAGACCATAGCGATGATGGTTGCTCTCTTTATTATTAGACTCTTACTTCCGTTTCATTGACTTGCGACCTCTTGTGTTGGAAATTTTATGGCAGTTTTATGAGAACTTCTAATCCCTGGTCTAAGTTTATATCCTTTTTCGCTTCTGGGTATATTACAACGAAGGAGGGAAACAAAAATAAACCATCCAACAGAGTATCCTTGTCCCATGACGGGTTTGGGCTCGCGATGCGTTTATACAACACGCAAACAATTTTATACTTTATACACCCTTCGTCGTACTCGTTGTTTGGCGTCGTCCTTTTTATACAAGAACCTTATTACTTTTATTATTTTATTTCTCGTGAAAGGATATGAAGGAAGGAACAAAAAAAACAGCACTCGAGGGTGGTTTTGTGCCTTCTATTCGCATTTTGGCTAAATGTTCTTCAGCCCGGAATCCTCCTTGTGTGTAGTGATCCTTTACGCGCGTTTATTGTACTTGCGTCAATGGGCTGTATTCGCTGGTAAGTATGGGAATCCCTATCCATCACTGTCGATGGCGGGTTGGGCTGGGACACATTTCAAAATTACTGTTTTTGTTTACACTCTTGTCCTTGTTGGGGCGATGGGTATGGGTATGGGTTTGTTACTCCTATTTTATAGTGAAGGGGGTAGGTGGGGTTCTAATGCTTATTCGGCTATCATCCGTCATTTTGCCATCAATAAGTGTTTGGCAATTTTTAATCCTCCTCTCTCAGCACCACTGATGGGGTGAAAGGTCGATTTGTGGTAGGAGGACATAGGCTATAGAATCATTTTTTGTGATTTAAAATGTTTTAAAAGATTGTATTGCGGCATAGATTAAATTGAAAAAAAAATATATATATATATACTGAAAAGGGATTTTTCATTGATACGTTTGTCATGGTCATGCTAGGGTTTCTGTGACAAAGATGGGGGGCCCTAACTTAGTGTGCCAATGTAATCACTCAACCTTTGTTATTTGAAATTCATTTGGGATTGCTTGGTTCATGTAGGTACGTCAATGACATACTAAAGCACTTGGCTGTCAGTAAGGGGATAGATGTTGATCAATTAGGGTTTGGTACTTAAGACAGATTTCAGGGTTTAGTGTATTTTCTGATTGTTTTAGAAACAAATCATCAAGAAGTGTCTTGTTTGTAAAATGATTGTTTGCGATGTTGGGCTGGGAATTGTATGCTGAGCAGTTCTATGTCACAGTTTTGCTCGTAAAGTTCTTGATTGAATCTTCTTCTCTATATAGAACTTCAATACAAACGGAGATGACTTGGTAAGTAACATGAACCAATTCATAAGCCAAAACTGATGAAAGTATGCCTGAAGATTGGAAACTTAGCAAACAAAAAAGGAGACCCACTGAAATGCGCCAACTACAGAGTCATTAGTCTCCTCAACATCGCCTAAGATCCCATCTGCCGTAATATGTTTACCATCAACCTTATCCACAACCGATCAAATTTGCACACCTTGGCAGATCCTGGAAAAAAACCAAGGAGTCCAAATCGTTACCCAGCACTTATTTATCGATTTCAAAGCCGCATACGACAGCATTTATAGGGACGAACTATACAGATCCATGTCTATGTTTGGTATACCGCCCAAGCTCGTCCGTTTGTGTAGGATGACGACGGAGAATTTTCGCTGCCCATCAGGATCGATACGACCTCACCCACACATTGTATACCAAAAAAGGATTTAGACAAGGCGATGTACTGTCATGTGACTATATATCATGCGATTTCAGTCTCGTGCTGGAACAGGTAGTGAGTAGTAGTAGTAGTCAGTGAGTAGTGCAGGAGTAAATATGAAAGGAACTATGTTCAATAAATCCGTCTAGACACTAGGGTATGCTGACGATACCGACATCATTGGTCGCTTCTACCGTGACGTTTTAGTTGAGAAAGAGGTGGAAGTACTTAGTTGGACTTGGACACATAACTCTGACCCTGAGAAACCGATGCTATTTCGGTTAAGCGTAACAAACGATATCAAAGCTTTTAATTCAAAAGCCTAAATGTTTACTCTACCGCACTCTAATCCTACAATTCTACTTTCTGACACGAAATACTGGACTGTATAAGAATGGAAAGAGGAGCAAAATACTTTCGAAATATCATTCGTCGAATTGTTGGTCCTGAATGCGAGGACGTCGAATAGAGGAGAGGCTACAACCGCGAACTTTATAAGCTGTAAAAAGATGTGGATGTAGAACAAAAGTTAAATGCACGTAGCCAACATTGGGACTCAACAATTCTGTCTATCCAATTAGCCGGGTCCTTAGCTAACTGCTTTAAACTGCGCACTTCAAGTTGGTTGAGGTAGGCTTCTATTTGTGCGTGCCACTTACAGCGTCGAAAACTCTTCGAACCGGAGCATTTGTGTCTATTTACTATACATATCCTGTCCACCATAAACTTCCATTGAAGAATTTTTGAGTAGGTCTATGTGGCTGCACAGTTCATATAGTCTTTATAATCAACGCAAATTGGACGGAACATTTTTCGAAGAATTTTTCCCTCAAATCGACCAAGGATTTCTTTATCCGCTTTTAATATGGATCATGCTTTAGCACAGTATAGCAGGACCAGGATTATAAGGGTCTTATATGGTATCTCCTTAGTGGTCAGAGTGAGGGCTTTACTGCTAAATTGCAGGCCGTACTTACTTACTTGGCGCTACAGTCCGGGATGAACCTGGGCCTTCCGTACTATCAGTTTAAATTTAACCGCCTAAATAGTGGGATATGTCTGATCGCAATTCGAGGCTAAATAGTTTATTTCTTTCAATAGAGGGTTCATAATGTCCCACTACTGACTTTACAATTTCTTATAAGCTTATCTTACCCAGCTTAAACGGTACTTTTCATATGCAATCCCCACATGATATAACTTCAACTTCATCTACCCATCCCCTCAGTACAAATACACTCTCAATCAACACAATTTACAACAACCCCAGTCGAGAGTCACAATGCTAAGCTGTGCATTACATGTGTTTACATTGCATCCGACAAACACAACTCCATTGTGGATACACCATGTATCTATGCATTGAGTTTAAATTACAAATTAAATTGCATTCAGATACTATTGGTACAACGCCCTTAAAGCCGAGGCGCACCTCCCCTACCTTCAGCCCAGCAAGCTCATTCAACATGCAGGTGTATGAACAGTTTCAAGTGCTATCGCAATATTTATCCATTAACCGAACTTTTGTTTCCATATACAGGTGCCTCATGCGCCCCTTCAGCAGAGGACTCGAAGTACAAGAGACAGCTGCTCTAATCTAATAAAAGCAACAAAACACACACACATCAATAATAAAACGTCAGCTCTGGCAGTTCGGCCAACCAATTCCGAACCCACCTTTCCCATTCCCATGAGACTAAATTTGCATATATGCACGTAGTCAACTCTTAGAGAGTACATGTGAGCCCGACCCATCCAGCACACACACACACACATCCTCCAACCACCGCAAGGATGTAATAAAACTCGATCCGCATTTAAATAATTGGAATTGAATTCCATTTGAAAGTCATTTAACTTCGCACCATTGCCGGTGGTGAATAGAATTGACATTCACACATTGCGAACGGGACGAAGAACTCTTTGCATAGGGCAGGGCGCCATGCCATGCCAAGCCAAGCAACCCCTCAGGTGCTGTTGTGATACCTCATCAGAATTATCGATTTCATTTACAATTAACCGTGATGATTGCAATGCAACCGCCAGCGTCGTCAGCGATAGCAGCGGGATACTTCTGCTCCTTCGACTCATTCAATTCATTCGCCGACTTAACGTGTCGTTTTGTCCAGAGATCGACAGGTTGGGGCTATATGGGTGATGTCCATTGTTGGCCTGCAGGTGTTGGGTTGTGAATGTTTGAAATAATCAAATTGTACGAAGGATATACTCGTCTCTTCGACAGACTGGCGCGTTACATTGGAATCAATCAACAAATGATGTGGGATATATGCTCTTCACACCTATAGTAGGACACAACACCCACCAGCAAGCAATTAAGGATTTCCCGTTCTCTTTTATTTTTTGTTTGTTTCATTACTTCATTTCTACCTCTTTCTATGCACGATTGAATGTGTCACTTATATTGCTGGGTGATCCTTTGTTTGGAGTTTTTTTTTCCAAGTAGAATCCTTTGCTAACAACAGGTGGATTGATGTTGAGGGTATGAGGCTTAAATCCAATTAAGAGAACGTCGATATGAAAGTCGATTGAACACGTGGAAAGGTTTGTAATTTGTAAAAAAAAGTCTGTGAAGGATATTAAAGAGATGGCGGGACAGGTACTTTAATTTGTGTTAGTGGATTTGTACTTGGATTGAAATTTTTGTGCTTCAAGAAGATTGATAGGAGGGCATTCTTGGGGACACTTGGGGATTAGGAGGACATTCGAATTCCTTACTTAAGAGTTAGTTTTTTTCACATATGGTGGGTTGAAGTATTGGCTTAAGCTTTAACCCTGAACTAACGAAAGACTTGAGTGGATAAAGTGATCAACGCTTGGATGTCGCTACAACTCATATTCCACTGGTCGACTAAAGAATGCATATCTTCTTGATGTCACAGAACTCTTCACCTAAGACTTTTAAACAAGACTTAGGGCTTCGGATGAACTCGAGGAGTAGGAACTGTCAGCTCAAATGGTGCGCCTAGTCATATTCTGCTCTTACAATTATTTTTGTTTTTACATCGAGCCCTTACTACTATCGTCCCAACATGGCAGCGGAAAATTTTGCACACAAAAAAAATAATTTATGAGACCATGACAGCTCATGAGATTTAATAAATATACAAGATAGCACAATTTTATATGAAACTCAGATGGACATCACTGGTCGGACTCAATGTGATGTCACAGCCACGTTTGCTAGTACATATAGGGAAGCAAGGGGTTTAGCATTAAATGTTGGTAAGAAAACGTACATGATGTCAACACGAAAAAACACACAGCATCGACGAATTGGACAGAACGTCACTATTGACAAATATAACTTTGAGATAATACGGGACTTTGTCTACCTCGGCTCCGCTACTAACTTAGACAACAACATCTCGTCAAAAATTAGTCGAAGAATTACTGTTGCCAACCGCTGTTCGAGATAATTTAGTACTAAAGCTCAAACCGCTACGGTGATCTTATATAGGACCCTGATCTTTCCAATCCTGGTCTACGGCGCTGAAGCATGGACCATATTAAAAGCGGATGAAGAAATCCTTGGTCGTTTTGACAAAAAAAAATTCTTCGAAAAATCTTCGATCCCGTTTGGTTGACGGGCTATGCAGACGAAGATTCAACCAGCAGCAACACGAGTTGTAACGCGAGTATGACTTGGTCAAAAAAAAACTCCGCATTGGAATTTTAAATGCCTAGGATATGTAAAGGGAATGGGCACCCATTATCCTTCTTGAGGTTTTTTCGATGGTGCAATGCAATAACCCCCGCAGGACTTATTTCAATTCGGCATCTAGCTCATAACCGGGCAAATTAGAGAGGCATGTTGGTCGAAGTCAACTTTATTCTGAACTGTAGCGGTATGTGGCACTAAAGAAGGAGATTACAAGGTTGCGCAAAAGTCATCACCCTATCGGAAGTTGCTGTAATTTGATATTTGTGAAGTAAACAGAAATAAAAGAGTTATTCGTTCTGCCAAGAATATCCCAAATCTGGTTGAAGATGTCATAGAGAACCCTCAAACGATGTGCCACGCAATTGGAACTGCTGCGCAGTAGGTCTAGCCATAGCAACACCTAAAACGTTTTTTTATGGCCATTCACTCTTGATGATCCGACGAATCATTCGGGTGGTATCAACTATCAAGAAAAGTCTATCTCAACTTAGCCGTTCGGATTCGGCATAAAACAGGAATGGTTGTGAGAAAAATCTAAGCCTTGTAATGGAATGATTTTAATGTTGTCGACCACGATAAACAAAAAGAGTTTAAAGAATTTTGTATCTGCACCTGTTATAATAAAACGCTTCACAAGAAAAACGCAGCCATTACTCCCATTCAAGATATACATACGATTAGATGAGCCGGCGATTTTATAGTGACCAACCATGTTGTCCCCAAATGGATGCTGGTTTGTTAAAATCGACATACTTGGACAAGAAGCCATCTTTTTCGAAGATATTTGATAAGTAACAGACCGACTCATTACCAAAATTTGGTCGGATGAAAGTATGACTGAAGAATGTACCCTCCGCAGGATCGGACCGAACTACAAATAAGGGTGTTTTCAACACCGCCTTTAATATCCTATATGTCATAATACATTGTACATTGTCGTTCAGTAGTGTTAACTCGACGTAATAATCTACGTAATTACGACGTAAAAATTATACATAACGTTGAAAATATCGTGGCTAGAAAGCACCGTCTGACAACATTATTCGTCGTGTGGTGGGAGTTTTATTGGACATGGTACAGTGGGAGAACGTCAACATCCATGACATTCAAATGAACTGGTTAAACCGGCCGGTAAGAGAGTGTCACTTCGAACCCACATGTGCCTTATTGCAATCGTGTGTTCAAAATTTTGTCATCAGTGGAATCACCTTGTCGGGTATTTCGGAAGATTAACAAAGAACATTGCCATCGCTCGAATGGTTGACAGGTTCTATGTCAAAAAAAAGAAACAAATTTTGATGATCGATGAGGCACATTTCAAACTCTCTGGCGACGCGACGTTAACACTTTTAGCTAGGGCATTAAAAATTAAAATTCACATTTTAAAATCGGTAATAAACTGGAGGTCCTATACACAAATTAATGAAGTGGCTAAGTTTGAATCCCTGTATGGGCTGCTTATGTCAGATTTTCAATTTTTCATCCAACTAGTATTAACCGCCATGAAAGGTATACCCCAACTCTGTTGTGAGAAACAGCTATACCCTAGGTCCCAAAGAGCTTATTTAATATAATTTTTTCCTATTTGGAGGGCTTACAATCAGATTAATTATAAATTCAAAATACAAAAAGAAGTGCCGAATTAAAAGCTACTTCCATCGCAAATTGCTTGAAACTTAAAACCCCTGCCATACTTCAAAATGAATGTCTTCTTGAGGATTGCTAATACTTTCCTCGATTATCTCGCGATTTCTCTAGGTCTATCCACAACGCTCAACATATATCCAAAGTCTAAGTCCGGAAACTTTAATCCCCTTTAAGAGAAAACTTTTTAACTGTTTGCGCTCTAAAAATAATCACCCTTCCTTAACATGGCACGGTCAATAACCGTAGAAAAGCACATGTAAGGGGTTAAGCCAACCAACAAGTTGGTAACGATGCGGAAAACAATTTTTTTATGACGACCTTGCAACTTAATTTTCAGCATATTTTCCACTTCCGTCACCTCCCCTTTAATAATTTAACATTTTTTTATTTTTTCTTTATTTATGTAGCTTCAGCCGAGCTGTCGCAGTACCTACGTTAAACGTACAAAACAACAAAATGAAACCGTCCATGACCACTTTACATTTTTAGAACTTCTGCATTAGGCTAGCGATAGCGTTTATTCGACATGCTGAAACTTTTTTAATTGAAAAGGAGCTAGCAAAACCAACGGCATGTTGAATGAAAAGTGTTTGTCATTAATTGTAAAAGTTTAAAAAAAAAAGATTTTTCGTAGAGAAGACTGGGAGGCTTTGATTTAGAGTAAATATTTTATGGCTGTAAAAAGGGACAATAGACACCAAATGGGTTATTTAGAATGATAATACAGAATTTTGGAGGAAGTTTTATTACTATTTCTATGCAAGGGGTTGCTACAAAGTAATTAAAGGACTTAAGCGACAGGTGTGATTGGAGGATAGGCTTAGTTTTAATAGTCAAAGTATGTCAATTTATTTGAAGAATCTGTTTAGGATTTTTTTCCTAAAAGAGAATTTTCATTTTAATTGTTTGAATGAGGTAACAATTTTTATATGCAAGTCATATACACTGGGACTTGGAATATTGTTCGTTACATTTATCAATTGGTATAGCATAAGGATGGTTATATATTGTAGAACGAGGGTAGCCTCTGATTGGCTTTAACTTGGCAAAGCCCAGTGCTTGTATCTTATCCACACATCAACTGTGCTTATTTTTACCTACTAGTAGTAACCATCGGATACTGGTCTATCCAACCGGATTTGACTTGCTAAACAATAAGTGCGAGTGTTGGTAGCAAGACGAAAAACAGAATGGCAGGGAATACCCGGGTGGCTGTCTAAGGCGAACCTAGACGATTATTAGCAGATTATTTAGAATATCAGGGGTCAGCCAGACCCCTTGAACAGAGATGGTGGCGGATGAACCGAAAGGCCATAGGCAGCGCTCAACCCCGTAGTAGATACTGATGGCCCCCTGTCGTTGGGGTATAATATAAATTGGAACTACCCCTCTAGGTTGGGGGTTGTGCTTTGGGTTAACTACCCACCTATGGAAAAAACCATTATAATCGGAAAGGACTGATTTTATTGTTGACGACCCAGCTTAACGAAAAAAGGACAACGAAGTTTGTATCTGAACCTGAAATGTGAGAACATGAAACAGAAGAGGGTCAAGCGAAGAACTAGCGGAAGCCCTAAGCTGCTACAAAGCAGACATTACTGCCATCCAGGAAATACGATGGGATGGGTCGGGCAAATAAAGGATGGAAAACTGTGACATCTACTACGGACCGTGTTATAGTCGGCGACTATTCGGATGCGGATTTTTTATAAGTGCCAGCCTTAAGGAAGTAGTCTAATGTTTTCAAGATATTAGCGAATGCATTGTTATAATTCGCATCAAGGCCAAATTTGCCAACAAATGCCTTACATGCGCTCACATGACACATGCGGAGGAAAAAGATGCTATAGCGAAAGAGTGCTTCTACGAGCTCCTCGACAAAACCTATGAACGACTGCCAAATCACGATGTTAGAATCGTGAGATGAAAAGACATCTTTAGTAGTATTGTCGAAAAATACAGCCTACATGATAACACGTTTAGCAATTGACTTCGTCACGGAACAAAATACCACTATAGGCAGCACACGGTTTCCTCACCTTGTTATCCATGAGGGGACATGACGATTTTCAGATCAACGAACAGTCAAACAAATTGATCACATTGTGATAGACAAGAGACACGCATCCAGAATTTTGGATGTCCGCACATTTCAAGGGTCTAACATCAATTAGGACTACTACATTGTTGCAGCCAAGGTATGAATGCGGATATCCACCACTCCAAAAAAAATACTGTAAAAAACGAATGTCCGTCCGTCCGGCCGTCAAGGAAATATCGTAATTGAGATGCAGTCGATGCTAATGATATGGAAGACCCACTTCTGCAGACTATTAAACGATAACGTCAGGCAGAACCAACCATTCAATATTGGCGACGACAGCGAAAACTACCAACTACCCGACTTAAGTGAAGTGAGAATAGCAATATCCAAACTTAAGCTTAACAAGGCCGCCGGAAATGACGGCCTTCCAATTGATCTTTATAAAGCCGCTGGAGATGACTTGGAAAGTAACATCCACCAACTCATAATCCAAATATGGTCCGATAAAGATATGTCTGAAGAATGAAACCACAGCATCATTTGCCTGATCCATAAAAAAGGAGACTATACAGATTCATAAGTCTCCTCAACATCGCCTACCATATCCTTTCTGCTGTAATATGTGAACGCCTCAACCCGTTTACCAACAACCTGTTCGACCCTTATGAGTGTGGGTCCAGGAAAGTCCACAAATGAACAAATGTTCACACTTCGGCAGATCCTGGAAAAATCCCAAGCACAGAACATCACCAGCTACAGATATAACTATGAAGTGGTACGTAACTTTGTCTACCTCGGCTCTGCTAACAACAACATCTCGTCAGAAATTAAACGTAGAATTACCCTTGCCAACTGCTGTTTCTTCAGGCTGTAGTAAAGTCCTCACTCAAAGTACTAAGGAGATCCTATAAAAGACCCTAATCATCCTAGTCCTGTTCTACGGCGCTGAAGCATGGACTCTATCAAAAGTGGATGAATAAATCCATGGTCGATTTGAGAGGAAAATTCTTAGATAAATCTTCGGTCCCGTTTGAGTTGACGGACTATGGAGGTGAAAAAGTCATCCAAGAACTATACAAGTTGGGTCGCTCACAAGTAGAAACCGACCTCAACCAACTTGGTTTACGTAACGAATGGCCTTACATGGTTAAGGGGTTCTTATTTAATACAGCTGTATGGCCTTTGTGCACATGCAACATTATGTATGGCAGCAGCTCACTTGAACATTTTCAATCATGATATCATGCGATTTTTAATCTTGTGCTGGAAAAAATAGTACGTGGGCCACGTGTTAATATGGAAGGCGTAATCTTTAAAAAATTCGTCCAGCATCTAGGATACGTAAATGGTACCGACATTATTTGTCGCTTTCTTCGCTGCAGAAAGATTTACAGCCTTTGATGAAGAGGATACACTCGTTGGTCTTGCAGGTAACGAGGACAAGGCAAAGTATCCGTGAACATACGTTGAAAGTGAGCTGTGCTTTCGGACGGTGGCAGCTAAACATATATGTGTCATCGAGGGAATGTACCAAGCTTATATAATCGGTAACGCACTACACAGGATCTATGGTGCCAAACTATTTAAAAGCTTCAGTTAAAAATGTCAAACTTGAAATAAAAACTGCGAAGCTGTAAACAATAACAGGAGAGCTAAGACCAGTCGTCAAAGCGAATATGGGCTGTCTATTTGCTCATATTCGCTTTACCAGATATCGAAAAATAGATGGATCGGAAACATGGAAAAGTAGATTTATATTAAAAAAACAAAATCTTTGAAAATGTTAACCGAAAACAGCTGGTCTTTTAGTGTTATTTTTTTGGCAAATTTTAAACGTGTTTCCAATCAATATAATCACATATGTTCAAGTAAAACTATATAACTCGTGAGTTTAACAAGCTCGAAATATAACAAAAAAACAAAGTTTCAAATTAATCCAATCATTTATTTTCGATAACGAGACAATTTTTTCTATTGTTGGCTTTTTTGCCAAAATAAAAATCTAAGTACATATACATGCAGAAATGTTTCTAAGGATCCCATTAAAAAATTTAAAAAAATTGGTGTAAATTCGATGTTCAATTTTGGAGGCAAAAACTGAGTATGCAGCATTCTAAGAAACGCTTACACCATCTAAGCATTAAAATTTAATCAAATTCGTTACAGCGTTTTTCGAGAAAATCCGATTTAAAAAAAATTAAATGTACCGATAATAAATTAATTGTTTTAGAAAAATTTGAGGATATAGTCTTATTCAGAATTTCCATATTACTGTGCAAAGTAATTTTCATTAAAATTAAAATTTCTTGAGAAGAAGTCATTTTCATAAGAATCGTTATGTGCATGTTATTCCAGATACTTGTAGAAGCTCATTTATTATTTTTTATCAACGACGGACGTTAAGCCCTTATAGGGATAATCGTATTTAAAAAAAAAAAACATTATATGGGAGGTACCATTAAGTGCTAACAATCCAATTCCAAAAAGCTCTCTACAGGACAATACACAAAACTCACAAAGCCTAAATTTCAGTGAAATCCATCAAGAAATTTGGGTTGCAGTGCTAATAACATACTCCAGACCCCATATGGCAGGCATAACATTTTTTAAGATATAATTATTTATGATTAATTACTACGTATACTGGAGAAGTAAAACAAATATAAACCCATCTTATTACCTATCTTCTTAAAATGGTGCAAAAGAATCTATAAAACAAAATACAGTAGTCTCTCGATAATGTGAACTAATTAAAACAATGCGTTTTCGGATTTTAGAGGCATTCACATTACTGGAACATTTTTTCAGTGCTTACTAAACTGATTGAAACGATTTTCAAATCCATTAAAAACAACACAAAATGATTTTTAAAATTACAGTTTCAATATTTATTATTTTAGAAGAAAAACTAAAATAAAAAATTTTATTCATTAAAAAAAAAAAACAAAAGTAAAAACATTCCGATATTGGTATTCTTAATGTTTGGTAAAATATTTTGTTATTTTGGACTGACAAATAGCTTGAGTTGATCTTTCTATTGCTTTTGCCCTTAATTTCAGCAAACTGGAAATCGTTTCTGCGTCCAATTCATTTTGATCGGCGTACTCAAGAAGCGTATTTGTACACTGGATTGCTTGCGAGTTAGCTATTTTGGGAGCAGCTGGAGTGACTTCGTAAATGCAAAAATGCAAAAATGCAAATCCAGGATGTCCAGCATCTAGTTCGCGTAAAATTTTGCACTTATCTTTAATCGATAAAAATCGATGCAATTTCTGTTTTGGTGCCATTATGTAGATACGAACTGAACTTATTTTACACACAAAACGAAATAAGAAACACGAATCACACAAGACACAACTAACTGAACCAATATAAACACAACTGATCATAAAATATCCATATCCACATAAATGGCAGTTGTTGTCTCCTTATACCCTGCAGCTGCGTTTACAATTTAGAGACAAATAACAGTTATTTAGTCCCTAATATCGCACGCAAAACGAGCAAGAGAAACAAAAGATATATAAAAACGTTTACAAACAAAATTCACATTTTAGTGGTTGAAAATTTCGGAAGTTCACATTATAGAGATGACAATGTAAAGTTTTGCCGATACACATTTTGGAGAAATTCACATTATCGGTAATTTCGAGGGACTACTGTATAACTATCTTTACCTCAAATGATATGCCATGCAACTGTATGATTTTTTGTTTCCTAAAAATAACTTTGGTCCGATTATTGAAGTTCTTAAACTTGAAGCATTTAGAAGATAAAGGGCCGACATTTTTTTAAATTTGCCTGCAAATACTGCAAATATTTCGCAAACCCTGTCTTTTCAATAAAAAAAAATATTAATAACATTATAAAATACTTTAGTTTGGTCTATTCTAAATATCTTTTTTATTGTTTTTATCAAAAGATTTATAGGTAAACAACTTTAAATTTTTGAAAATGACGATTAGGCTCTTCGTCTTCTAAGCGCAACATTTATATCATGCAATTAATAAAAATAGGCAAGTCTATCCAACGAAAAGTAAATCAAAAAAATATTCCATCTCGCAGAAATAATAAAATGCGATAAGCATTTCCTCAATATACAATACAGCGTTGCCTACACGACAATTTATAAACCTCCAACTTATTTACATCATTATTCCTTGCATACTTTCAGTAATTGCCTAGTTACTCCCTACAAGTATGAGTATTGTTGTCACAGCGATTAAATAAAGAAAATAAACGAGTATAACTGAGTAAGTCAAAAGGGCTCATTAAGGTTATGTGTCGAAGTGGCATAAAACTTTTCTCATTTTAACTATCACATTTTTATAAAAATTACATTGACGCAACATTTTTTCGACAAAATATTCCCTACCGTATGTTGACTTCGAGGGCATAGCTGACTTCGCAAAGAGTCAACCAGACTTATAAGTGTAAAAATAAAACTCACCATTTGAAGTCTTGGCGGTCTTTCCAAAAGGTCGCATAGTTTTCAAGTTTGATTAACATATTTTAAAACACTTTTTACACAACACTATGCAACTAATTAAATTCTATCTAACACGACACAACTTTCTCATTTCATTTATCCATAAAATTGCACATACGATTTGAATCGTTATCCTTGTTGGTATGGTGATATTAAATTTCCACACACTATTATAGGGAGATATTTTGTTTAATAAAACAATTTTTGTACGATTTCTCACAAAATCCTTGATGCAAACAGCACAACATTCGGAAAAAAATTTATTTGGAACAAAAAATAAACTGAAACGAACAACTCGACACCCATCTCGAAAAGCTTCGAATTACCGACTGGCGGGATGAGAATGTGGCACCCCCATTTTTCCCTAAAAAGGGAATGGAAATAATTTCTATAGCAACACCAAACTGTATATTGGAGCAGGTTCAATCCAAATTCAGAATATTGTAATTTTTTGTTTGTGTTGTTTGGGTCCTCAGACGCATGCTCACTTTTCATCCCTAAAAATAGAGAATAGAGTCCTTTTTTTTGCTTTATACAGCATACGCACTCGTGGTAACATTTTCGGCAACACGCAACTTTAATCGGAAAAGGATATGTTTTTTGTAGAGAAGGTTTGATGCAAGTGTTTGTGGAAGTAAGTTGCTGTCAGTCTAACGACAGAGACATACCTAGGTGGCAATTAGTTCATATCAATTGACCCTGGACTATGTATAGTTAAAGATTACTTTGCGGAGTGGTTATATTTCTGGGGAAATTGCTGTAGGTTCGAAGTTACCCAGGTGGATTAAAAAGGTTTGTTAAATAGATCTTGTTTTTTGATGAACGATTTGTAAGAAAAATATAATTTATAGGCTCAACTATAAATAGACTTAGAATTTTAAATTTTAGGGGATTCTTTGATTTATATATCAAAAGGAATTTTTAAAAATACTTTATCATGGGTTTCCAGAAGATTTTAGCATCTAGCGACACCAAAAGACTTGTTTTTGAAGTGAAACTTCTTTTGGGACTGTGTGATTTAGATTTAATGAATCGAAAAAGCTTCATGAAAAAGAGAAAAAAAACTGATTCTGGAGTGTTGTGGCTGTTTGATCGTGTATATTGAACGGTTGTACTTGTACCTCAGGCAACACATACGTTGGTGTGTAAAAAAGGGATCTATTGTCGGAAGTGAGCAGCTGGTAGATACCCACAATAGATATAATGAAATCTATTTTTTTCTAATTTTTTCTCTACACTTAAATTTATTTGCGCAAATTTATAGGCAATCGATATTTAAGGATTTAACTCCACACAAGTTATGACTTTATGAGGTCCTTTAAACTAAAAGCTTGCTTTAACTTGTTTTCCATAATAGAAACTTTTTAAAGTGGAGCGAATTAGTATATGCAAATGAACATTCCTCTAAAGACTCCAAGTCAAAATAACATAAAATTGACAGTTATAACAATCAAACAAATCAAATCCAATCAAAAATATTTCAGCTGTTTTTGCGTTTGCCGGCTTGGAAAAAACAAAAATGGAGACTAGCTATAGGAATACTTACTTAAGTGGCGCTACAATCCGGGATGAACCTGGGCCACAACAAACATGCCTCTCCAATTAGCCCGGTCCTTAGCTAACTGCCTCCAGTTGCGCACTCTAAGGTGGTAGAGGTTGGTTTCTACTTGTGCGCGCCACTAAAGAGGTCTTCCTCTACTGCGTCCAACGTCTGGCTGGGAATCGAAGACTCTGCGAGCCGAAGTATTGGTGTCCATTCGTTCTACATGTCCTTGCCATCTTAAACGTCCAATGGTCTGTCGCTGTACAGCTCGTATAGTTCGTGTTTGAATCTTCTTGAATTCTTTACGAAGAATTTTTCTCTCTAATCGGCCAAGGATTTCTTCATCCGCTATTGATACGGTCCATGCTTCAGCGCCGTAGAGCAAGACTGGGATAATCAGGTTTTAAAAAGGATCTCCTTAGTAGTTCGAGTGAATGCTTTACTACTAAATTGCCTTCTTAGCCCGAAGAAACAGCGATTGGCAAGAGTAATTCTTCGTTTGATTTCTGGCGAGATGTTGTTCTCAGAGTTAATAGCGGAGCCGAGGCAGACAAAGTCCGTACTACCTCAAAGTTATATTTGTCAATAATGACGTTCTGTCCAATTCGTCGATGTTGTGTATCCTTTCGTGTTGACCGCATTTACTTAGTCTTACCCTTATTTACTGCTAAACCCATTTTTGCCGCTTCCTTCTCTATACTAGAAAACGTGGCTATGATATCATGTTGAGTCCTACCAATGATGTCAATATCGTCGGCGTATGCTAGTAGTTGCACCTATTTTTGGAAAATTGTGCCTCTGGCGTTGGCTCGGTAGTTTTGCACAATCCTCTCAAGAATCAAATTAAAGAAATCACATGACAGCGCATCGCCTTGCCTAAATCCTTTTTTGCGAACATCGCTCCTGGAGTGGCAACTCTCTATGTCCTCGATCACGCACTTTTCTTGCTCTTTTTTTCTTCTTTCTAAAAAGACGGTGTTCTTTCCTTCTTCTTTGCCTATAGAGCTCAATGGCAGCTCTCGTCTTCACCTGCAGCTTAGGCTTGTAGGCCTCGTTCTTGGCTGCGAGCATCTGTAGGCATTCCTCATCAAACCAGGGGTTTCTTGCTGTTGGCCGCGAGAAACCTAGAACATCAGTTGCGGCTGATCTAATGGCTTGTTGGCATCGTTGCCATTGTTCTTCAATATTAGATGCTGGTGCTATGGTGTGAATCGAGAGGTTAAGTGATACGAGTTGCGCAAAGGTCTTGACGGTCTCTGGCGATTGCAGTTCTTCGACATTAATTTTTTTCACAGTATTTCTGGTTTGTTGTGGCGTGGTGGATATCCACATCCTTACCTTAGCTGGAACAAGGTTGTGGTCCGAGTTGATGTTAGCCCCTGGGAAAGTTCGGAAATCCAAAATACTGGGTGCGTAACTGTTCGTTGATCTGGAGACCGACATGTCCCCTTCTCGATATCGAGGTGAGGAATCCGTGTGTTGGCTTTTCGTTCCGTAGCGAAGTCAACTAGCCTAAGTCCGTTACCAGAAGTGTTGTAGTGTAGGCTATATTTTCTGACAATACTGCTAAAGATTCCTACCTTTGCGTTGAAATCTCCCAGCGCGATTTTAACATCGTAAATTGGTAGTCGCTCATGGGTTTTGCCAAGGAGCTCGTAGAAGCAATCCTTAGTTATATTATCTTTTTCCTCCGCATGTGTCATGTGAGCATATAAGGTTTAAGTTGGCGTATTTGGTCTTGATGCGGATTATTAGAATGCGTTCGCTAATGTAACATAAGACTGCTTGCCTAAGTCTGGCACTTATAACAAATCCGCATCCGAATAGTCGCTGTTTCTGTTCACTATAACACGGTCCGTAGTAGATGTCACAGTTTTTCATCCTCTTTTTTGCCAGGCCCATCCCATCGTATTTCCTGGATGGCAGTAATGTCCTCTTTGTAGCAGTTTAGGGCATCCGCTAGTTGTTCGCCTGCACCTATCCTGTTTAATGTTCTCACATTCCAGATGCAGATACGAACGTCGTTGTCCTTTTTCGTTTAGCAGGGTCGTCAACAGTAATATAAGTCCTTCCCGAGGCTATTGGTTGCTTCTTAACAATGGTTTTTTACATGGGTGGGTAGTTAACCCAAAGCACAACCTCCGACCCGGAGGGCCAGTTCCAATTTATTAGATACCCCTTGGACAAGGGCCATCAGTATCCAATACGGGATTGAGCGCTGCCGTTGACCTGTTCAAGGAGCCTGACTTCTTGGTTCCACAGGTTCCTAAATAATCTAGGTTCGCCTGGGATGGCAGACCGGGTATTCATTCCTCCCCAGGCACCCAGCATAGGTGAATGTTAAAATGCTCTGACATCTTTTGCATGGATGAGTGGCAATCTAGAGTTGTCTTTGAGTTTGTTGAGACTGATTACAGGGATTTGATCGCCGCTTGGCTGTCCGACAAAATGCTAATATCATTGGCCGATATTACATTCTCTTTCAGCCAAGATAATCAGTTCTGCCTGGAACACACTGCAATGATCAGGAAGACAGAAAGGTAGGTTCAGATTTAGCCTGTTGGAGAAGACACCAGCAACCACTCCGTCATTTGTTTTGGAGCCATAGTTATAAAAGTGAATCGAGTCATTTTGCACAGGTTCCTTACTTTTCCACAATGATTTGTCCAGGATTGTGACCTGGAAACTCTTATCAAAGTTTAACCTGGTAAGGTTTGTTTATTTGTTTAGAATTTTTGAGTGCCCAGTTTGTATATTTAACCACTGTTTGATGACTTTAAGATGGATGGCTGAGTTAGCTGCCACTTGCTTGCCAAAAATATCAAGAGGTAGAAGGTGAAAGAGAATGTCTAGTGCTGCTGAGGGTGTTGTGCCAAGTACACCACCGATCCACAGACACGCACTTTGAACCTTGGTTAGTGTATTGCTCTTCATAGCTTTCTCTAACGCTGTCCACCATACTACAATTCCATAGAGCAGTAAAGGTCTTATAACCGAGATATTGAGCCAATGCGTGATACGAGGTTGCACTCCCCATTTCATACCAATGACTTTCTTACAAGAATAAGCGCGACTGTAGCTTTCTTTACACTTTCTGCTATGTTCAGCTTCCAGTTAAGCTTCCTGTCCAAAATAAGTCCCTGGTATTTAGCATGGTCATAGAATGCTATCTTGATCCCTTTGAGTGATGGTGGGTCAATGTGAGGAATTTTGTATTTCCTAGTAAACAGGACCAGTTCAGTCTTGTGGGGTTTTACACTCAGACCACAACTGACCGCCCTTGAGTATATTCAAGTGCTTCCTTGAGACAGCAATAGCAACGTCATCCGCGTAGGCAATCACGTGTCACCCCTCTGCTTTTACCATTATGCAATCCACAAAATTTCGTCAAAATTCTATTTACCGAGGTATCATTAAATGTATGATCAATTCCTCGATTTTGTCTGAACTTTCTTCAAGACAACATATACCTGGTCTTGCCCTCTATCAGTGTCAAACCTTTTTTTGTAGAAAGGCATTAAAAATACAGTTTTATCCACCCAAATCAAGTTAAACAAATACCTGCCCTCATTTGCGTGATAAGAGTACTAACTTTAAAAGTTCAAAGTGTATTAATTCCTTATCAAAAGCATGCCTATAGCTTGAGCAATTCCCAGAGACTGAAATTAGAAAACCACCCACTCACAGATAGTTTCCCCAAGGTACTGCCAAAAGGATTCCATTTATTTATAAATTCAACAGGAACATTTTGGATTCTCGAAAACTTCCTACAAAGCATACAACCATAATTATCAATTCCTGTAAAAGTTTTATGCACGTGCGGTCTTAGCTGGATATAATTACAATCGTTAAATATTCATAACAGATAATTGTGTTGGCCATTCCAAGTCTGCATATACCAACCAACCTTACAATGAAACTGATAGTTAACTTGTAACAGACGAATGAAAAGCTGACTGACAAGTGATGTAAAGCCTCGAAGGATAATTATGCAATTCGATCAATTCTATCGTCATTCGCACTCCAGGTGTTGATTCGGAAGCCTTTATATTAATTAAATTGTTTTAACACTCCCAAGTGCGTCCTGCAGCTCTACACCAGCAACATTGTTTAACAGATAACAAAGCCCCGAGCAATTTAGGATATTGTATTCCATTCCCATTACTGTTATGAGCCCTTCAGAATTGATTAATTTTCAATCAAAGATTTCCCCGCCTAAAGGGACCAGTTCCGGCATCCATTTACCACCCCACACGAAGTACCGACCCTTAACGAAGTCGAAATAATTTGGCATTTTGCTCGTCATAAATACACTTGCGAGTACCCTACAAAGGCCCTTGGAGTCGTATTAATTGAATTATTAGTACACGCAATCTAAATCAACCCTACAGGAGGCTTTGAGGTAAGGACGTATTCAGGGGATGGGAGATAGAAAAATAAGCGAAAATAATTAGCAAGTTAAACCCCAAAAGCCTAAGCAAATTCGGCACGTATCTTCAATACATTGCAAGTCTCTTTGCTATACCCTTTCGAAGTAAACACACTCACGCACACACACTAATGCAGCCAGACAGGATACAAAGTGAAATTCTTTGGCCAATATTCCTCGCATTGTTTGTTATTAATATCTTCACTTTGTTTGGGGATGCTATTCATTTTTATTTGTTATTACTTTCTCTGGGTGTCCTGCCATGGAGATGGAGTCCTAGCCAGTCCTCTGACAATGTTGATGATGATGATGATGAAACGGAAGATGAGGCTCTGTATCGGCGGAAGTTCACACAGATAGCGAGTGATGAAATGAACAGAAAATAACAACAAAAGGACGAAGACAAAAAAAAACGAAAAACAAACAGAAAGACGATCCCATGCATTTCCTACTCTCTTGCTCCAACTAGCGTCGAGTCCTGCAAGAAAGGAGGACAAATTGAAAATTATTATACGACAACGAAGTAACGATACAACAACAGGACGAAATAGAAAAAAATATTGATTTAATCTTGAACAAATGAATAACAATAACATTGCTAGGGCAATAGCCGTCATGGTATGGGGTTGGGGTGAATGAGTGATAGCGTGGGTGTGGGGTAGTCGTTGTGGTGTTATGAACACACGGTGTCGAATTTGTTTACTATGATGAAGTGGTTTGGGTCCTTTTGTTGTCATTATTAAAAGTCACTTCCATTAGCTGTTCTTCGCGTGGTCGTTCTCTTCTGAATGTTTATTGTGAGTTTGGTCCTTTCAAATGGCTGGCCTGGCCTAATAGGCCGGTTAGAAGACGGAGCTAAACTTAAATGGATTTGGCTGCTAGACGCACTTAAATTGGCATTCAAAAGCTTATATAATTTGTTTAATTTAATGGGGGTATTCCAGGACCGGTAATACGATAAAGTGGTCTCCTGGGAGAGTTGTACACAAGTTAGATGGTGAATGTTCTATTTACAAATTGGGACATCTTCAGAGAAGAGAATTTATGTAGAAAAACAAATCAGCAAATGTAGGTTTCAGTTTTTCAGGATAACGTGTTAGGATTGAAATAAAGTTTGGAAAATAAAAATGTGTTTGGTGGCACTTGGCTTAAGGATGAGTGGAGGCAACATTATGGAAGAGTCTTAAAATTGCTTGGAATATTTCAACCTTCTGTCTGTTGAAATATTGCATATAAAGGTATTTTTCTTAACTGAGTTTTCCAAGATTAACATTTTGGAAAATGATGATGTCTACTCTTCTAGGGCGATAAATTTAAGAAGCTTGAGCTCCCTCAAATGCATATACAAGCTGATCTTTGAACCTACTTTAGAAGGTGGCGGTTGGATACTGGTTCTGGAGCCCTCCACCAGACTAACACACCATACAAGAATTTATTCTAGCAATCGAAAACTTTTAACAGGCAATGAATATTAGTTTCATGGCCTCAAATCAGGGTCAGTAAAAAAGGGCTCCCTGCCTGTTGTAGTAATGTTGGACACGTAAAACCGCAGAATAATATCTGGTTGCATACCCCGATTCTTTCCGACTGCCTTTTTATAGTAATGTGTGTTAGGCTGCGGTGGCTTTCATTACGCGTTCTTTGATAATAGATTTCCAGTTAAGCTTCGTATCTAAAACCAGACCCAGAAACATGACTGATTCTACAAAATTGAGTTTTAGATGGTCAATGTTGGGGACTTTGTATTTCCTCATAAAAATGACCAATTCGGGTTTTTGAGGGTTTGCACCGAGTTATCATCTGGCGGCCCATTTAGGGTAACCAGCTTTTGGGCCAAAATCTTATATTTTAAGAGATGGACCCCATAACTGAATATGATACATTGTATTTTCCGACGGAGAAATACGGCGATATAGCAAAAGCCTGCTTCTACGAGCTCCTTGTCAAAACTTATGAGCGACTACCAAAGTACGATGTTAAGCTCGTGCTGGGAGATTTTAACGTAAAGGTAGGAAAACAAGACATCTTTAGCAGAATTGTCTTACCAGGCACCCATCCAGTATTTCGGATGTCCGAACGTTCCAAAGAGATATCATCGACATGTTGCAGAAAAGGTAAGAATGCGGATATCCACCACGTGAAAAAATGTTCCATAAATGTCGAAAAGCAGCAATCGCAAGATACCCGAAGGCCTTCGCAGAAGGCACATCCCTTAACATCTCGATCGACACCATGCCACCAGCATCCAATGTCGAAGAACAGTTGCAATAATGTCAACCAGACATTAGATCAGCCGCAACTAATGTGTTATGTTTCTAGAGACCACCAGCAAGAAGACCTTGGTTGTGAATAATGCCGACAAATGCTCGCAGCCAAGAACTAGGGCTACAAGGCTAAGCTGCAGGTGAAGACTAAGGCTACCATGTAGCTCTATAGGCTTAAAACGAGGGAAGAACACCGGTTATTTAGAAAAAAAGAACAAAAAGCATAAAAAGCGCGCGATCGAGGATATAGAGAGGTGCTCACTCTACCTAAGTGAAGTGAGGATATATCTACACTTAAGCTTAAGAAGACTCCCGGAAATGACGGCCTTCCCGTCGAGCTTTATAAAGCCGGTGGAGATGATATACGATCCTATCTGCAGTGATATGTGAACGCCTAAAACCGTTTACCAATATCCCTTTCCAGTGTGGTTTAAAGGCAGGAAAGTCACCAACTGATCAAATCTTCACACTTCGGTAGATCTTGGAAAAAAACCCAACCTGTTCATCGATTTCAAAGCCGCTACGACAGCATTTATAAAGACGAACTATACAGAGCCATATATATTTTTGGTTTACCGTCCAAACTCGTCCGTCTGTGCAAGGTGACGAGCTGCTCCTTCAGTGTCGGAAATGAGCTCACCAACACATTCGATACCAAAAAAGGATTTAGGCAAAGCGACGACAAAGTGACTTCTTTAATCTCATTCTTGAGAGGTTTATGCAAAACTCCCGAGCAAACACCAGAGGCAAAATCTTCCAAAAGTCGGTGCAACTCGACGATATTGACATCATTGGTCGGACCAAATATGATGTCATGGTCACATTTGATAGTGTAGAGAAGGAAGCAGCAAAATGGGTTTAGCAGTAAATGAGTATGAGACTAAGTGTATGCTGTCAGATCGCAAGCACACAAAACATCGACGAAGTGGACAGAATGTCACCATTGAAAGATCTAACTTTGAGGTAGTACGGGATTTAGTTTACCTCGGCTCCGCTGTTAACTCCGACAACAAAATCTCGTCAAAAATTAGATGAAGAATTACTCTTGCCAAGCACTCTTTCTTCGTTCTATGAAAGCCATCACTCGAACTACTAATTAGATCCTATACAAGACCATGGTCATCCCAGTCCCGTTCTACGGCGCTGAAGCACGGACCGTATCAAAAGTGGATGAAAAAATCCTTGATAGACTTGAGAGGAAAATTCTTCAAAAAATCTTCGGTCTTGTTTGCGTTGACGGGCTGTGGAAATGAAGATTCAACCAAGAACTATACGAGCTGTATAGCGACATAACCCTGGTCAAAAAACTCAGCATTGGACGTTAAAGATGGCTAGGATATGTAGAACGAATGGAAACAAATATCCCGGTTCGCAGAGTCTTCGATTCCTAGCCAGACATTGGACGCAGTAGAGGAACACCTCGCCTTAAGTGGCACGCATAAGTAGAATCCGACCTTAATCCACTTGGATTGCGCAACTGGAGCCATGTAGCTTAGGAATGGGAAATATTAGGTTTTGTTTTGTGCCTAAGGATATTAGGTATAGAGACCCGAGTCTTTCTTCTTATGTTATAATTACTTGTATGATCATATATTATGTTATCTTCTAGTATCTTCTACTAGCAGCTCTAGGAAAAAGGTTAAAAAATAATCTAGTACGTGTATTAGGAGAGGTCTGAACGCAACACTTGATCTTATATAGTGACCATAAACATTTTTGATAAACATGCTGAAGCTGTTACACAAAGCTCCTCTTTAGAATTTTAAGATGGCATTCCTAGATCATGAATCATCTTTACATCATAGAGACCACTGACTTATTTCAATTAGGTTTCAAGTCTATATTTTGCAGGCATCGAGTTTGGTTGCGAATTTATTTTAAAGACTGGCTTTTGGGTCTGTAGAGGATGTCTTTTTTTTTCAAAATAGGAAATTCTTTATCTTTGCAAACGTCGGGTTGATATACGTTGAAAATGATGACAGGTGCATTATTTCATTTCCCAAGGGACTTTTTTTTGCTTTAAGTGTGAATGTATTTACGTATGGCAGGACCCTCAACCGACCTTAGTCTCCAATGAATGAATAGTATCGATATTATACCAACAAAGTCATTGTTATTTTGTTTGGTCATTAAAAAAAGCAGCAGGATAACCATATTAACAAATTTTATAAATTAGGTATCGTAGTTCTGAAATATTTGTACACCGGTGGTACCTACACCAGTTTCTGCGATTGTTCAGTTCTTTTTATAACACATCCCTTGTCACTTTTGCACAAGTACATCTTCATTCAAAATAGCTGTACATTAATCCAACTTGATACCCACTGCAGACTCATATCCTTATCACCAATTTGTGATACCTCTACTTTCCTCACTGTTAATCCTTTTTTACACAGGATGAACTGGTTTCATGAAAAATTCATTTTTTTGTTGGTAAATTGTGTCAATTTGTCTCATCGCGGGTGTTATAACATTTTTGTTGAAACAATTTATCAGGGAATATCGCTCCCGCTTATCCGGAAAGGACAAATAAAAACAATAAATCCGCAACAATAACAATTTTTCAATAACTTTATACACACACGCAATGCAAACATAAAAAAAATACAGGGCGGTGTGTGGACGAAGAAAAAACCCCAAAATGCCTGCAATAAATCGCGAAATTACTCTCAAGGATATTTATTTTGTTCTCCGTTTCGGACTAGTGTGTGTGTATATATTGGCACTGGAATGGGTGTAGTATTGGATAACATCTCTCAATATCCATCCCTTGACAAATAGATAATTTACATTCAGACGACACGATGCAGGATCGAATTGGATTTTAGCTTCGTCGAAGAAGAGGAGAGCAACAAACAGCATAAAAAAGGAACGCTCAAAAATTTGCATAACTCCATTTTCGCCATCGGATGCTGTGTATTTACTAAGGGATGCAACCGCCATCATCCCACCAAACTGCCAACATCCACCAGTAGAACACCGAACAATCCATATATTGGATTGAACAAACTTTGGACAGCAAATATCCTTCTGGTAGTCCTTGATCTATCCGGAATATAGTGGGCTAACAACATTAATCTAGAATGATTGGGGCGTAACCGTTACGTGTCTATATTGTGAATTAAGATAAACTCAATGGGACAGTTTCACAACGCCAGCAGGACGAGAAGGTTAGGGAGAGCGAGTCAGTGCGAAAGATGCTTCGTCATGTGTTGTGGGTTGTTATGCACTCGCGGTGATAGTGTATCCGTCGGATCTTGCACATCAACCACACAGATACACAGTACCGAACCCAACTCCTGTCTCTGAAATGAATCTAGGATTTAGGGATTTGTGCACGTCGAGGGAGGGCCAGCATTGCAAAGTAAACATTTCTAAAAAGGATTTCACAGTTAACGCTCGATTTGATTTATTGCAGTTGGCCAACTGGTGAGCTGAGTAATGTGTCAGAGTATTGTCCATTTTATGCGGGATCCGGCTTGAGTTGGATTCAGATATGTGTTGGGATAGTCGATAATTCTTTTGACAGGTATAAGAGGCTATTTATAGATAAAAATAAACCCATTCCGAGATGTTAAACGAGATATGTTGTTTATTTTTTCGAATTTGTAATCCTTCATAATCCTGGTTAGTAAAAGATTTTTGTTGGAACAAGTTTTACAACCTTATGGTTAGAAATTTGTGCGCTCAAACAACTTTCTCCAATAGCTATGTATCTCTCGGAATATTAAAATTTACCCTTTCGACAAGATTGGGAAGATAGGTCCGAATGAAGTTAAAAAAAATTGACTATGATAATCTGTAGACAAAATATGTTGTAGGGTTATGTTTCGATGCAGTGCCAGCTGTACGATTTGGTGTTATAGGCAACCTGGAAGGACTTATATATTTTTGAAAATAGTGAATAGCATTTTGTATTTTTTTTTTTTTCAATTTTATAGACACACCTAAACATATTAAGCAGATGGAGAAAATCATGTGGACTTGGGGTGCCCTTTTCAAAATTGATCTCGGAATTTATCTCAAGAAATGCTGAATACTTGGAAATACTACAGGCAGAAAATTGAACTTCAATCTTAGTATTGCGGACTGAGCAAATGCAAACATTACATCCTACTCCTGCAATACAATATGCGGCAAAAGAAGGGGTTCATCTCCAAAGGACGCGAACTGCCTTTACACACCAGTAGAAAAGCAAATCCGCGAGAATAATCGGTATGTTGGAAAGAAAAGACATAACATGTGACCAAACTTACAAAGCTAGCAAGAACACCGTTACTGTGAATGAAAGACATACGTTTCGGTCCTATAGAAGATATAGCAAGTTAAGTTAAAATTCTATCGCAAATACAAGTGGGAATATCTTCCTATTAAGTTGCCGAAAGGATCCAGGACATCAACCAACATGTCTTTTCCATTACATTGGTCCCGAGCTAACTGCCTCCAGTTGTGCACTTCTATTTGGTTGATGATGGGTTCTAATTGTACGTGTCATTTAAGACCGGATCATCCTCCACTGCGTTCGAAGTTTGGTTGGGAACGGCGACTGCGAATCTACAAGTCCTAGCAATTTTGAACATCCAATGCGAATTTTTGGTTCAGTATGTTGCTTTGCAGCTCGTAATGTTCTTGTTTGAATCTTCGTCTCCAAATTTTTTTGCTAAAAACTACCAATGATTTGTTAGTCTGTGCTGTGTAGATGCGCTAGTCTCCCATTGGATAGAGGAACGCTCTGTTCATATGTAGGGTAAGAGTGGGTTAAGTTCCTAATTAAAAACCCTCTCCAGATGACAGCGAAATAATACCTCTAAAAAGTTGTCCACGATTAGACTGAGCGGAGTGTAAAGCCAGCATGAACTCTTCTTATATTGAGACAATAAGCCATAAGGCCATATAGGAATTTCAGGTTTCAGGCCCGTTGAACAAAGATAATGGCGAATGAGATTGATACGGATGGCCCTAGGGGTATTTGAGAAATTGAAACTTGCCCTCAAGGTTGTGTTTTGGATTAACATCTCAATCACGATATTTTTTGCGAAGCAACAAAAAGCCTCGGAAAGAAATAATTACGCAGAAGATTAGTAGAATACATTGATAGATGATAGCTTCGAGTGCCTACAGGAAGTCCAAGAACCCAGCAGACTATGAGTGTGTGATGACTTTTAGCTCGTAGTGCCATCACCATAAGTTAGTCTGGGAAGTGCTGCAGATGGTTAGTTCCATCGATAGGAGAGACTATGTTGCTTTCTTAATCACGTAGATATCAATTTAAGAGGCTGCAGTTGTTTTCAATCTAAAGAATTAGTTGATTCCCAGTGCATCTGAGAAGATTCTTACTCCCGTCTCTTCCCTCTTGCTTCGAACCGGGCGTCTGTGAAAATGGGTATACCATTGATGACACTTCTGGGTGAATTTCACTTCATCCTCTTAGATCGAATTTATATCTTTTTACAAACTCATACCTTTCGTTAAGGATTTCAAGTACGCTTGAGTGTCGAAAGAGCTCGACATCCCAGTTTTGTTCTTTTGTAATCTGAGTGCACACTTGGTTTAAAGAGCGTGACACTTTATAAAGAAAGTTAAAGGGTTATAGATTCATAAGGACCTAGTTTTAGTGTGGATATTGGAACCCATTATACCCAGATAGGAATATCATTGCAAATAATTCTGATTCCTAAAGTAGGATTTAGTATTAACCGCCACCCACCAAACAATATGACCGTAGACTAGAATTGATGTCACGGCAAAGCGGTTTACTAATAGAACACAATATTCGGTTATAAGTCCTACCTCATCACAAATGCATTCATGCAAGACAAGAATGCATTTAGTCCCTTCTTTATTCTTATTTCGTTTCCAGTTTAATGTAAAGCCAAAAACCTTAAGATCTTGGGTAAAAGATTAGGTGGGCATCATTTAGATGCAACCCGTTTCGGTAACTTTTATATCCTTGGACAATTTATTTAGGTATTTATTTATTTCTATTTTTTTCTAAAATTAAGAAGGTATTACCTTTAATCCATACGTTCCTTCTCTTTCTTTATGGTCACAGACGCAGAATTTGGAGGAAGTGGTGGGCAGCCATGGATCCATTAGCCAGTGGTCCAAGATCTTCAGATCCTGAGTATGTACAAAAAAACAGGTACATTGAGTAAGTTCAACCACCGTGCGGTGCAGCCGTAGAGAGAATGAAGCCCCACGAGAAAGCAACTTAAACTCATGACAAGCGCTCCACTGGAATACACCTTCGTCGAAGCCCACGGACGGTGAAGACTCGCTACGGGAAGCGTCAGATAAGATGGTCTAAATCGATCGATGGGTGAGGAAGGACGATCCCTCATCGACCCCAACACGATGATGAAGAACTTGTAGGAGAAAGAACCTTTTAACATACACCCTGACGAAGCGTTTATGCCATCGTTTTATAGGCGCAAACGCAAAGTTTGATAGCAAGGAGTAGATGTTCTCCTTATTCAACCCAACAAGAGCGCCACGGAAGAGCAGCAGACTCCCCTCTAACAAAACTGCAAGTAAAAAAGATAAGATCCATGACCAGAAGAAGGAGGTATCTTTCTCCCAACGCTGGAGCAACGGAGGAGCAACCGAAGTTTGCGGACGGCAATCTATAAACACTATAGAAACAACACAACATGGACATCAGCCACGGACAACAAACAATCGAGACATCACTAAAGCATGTCTGTGACCTGGTAGACACAAGGTGATGACCCTGAGGCAATTGTGACAGTCCAAAGACAACTATCAATGTGTTCAAAACCTGCGAAACTGGCCAACAGCTGCCAAAATGGCCAACAGCAGTCGAAGATACAACAAAGGCCCCGAGGCCAACATAAAAACTATTTTAAGGGATGTCAAACAAATAAAAATTCCTTACCTCAAAATCTGGTCATAGCTCTCGGAAAAATTGTTTTTGACATATCATCCTTCTTCCTCATAAACTCACTGCCGCACTGAGAGAGTGCGGTGCTCTCTTCCTTCTCCTAGGTAGTTCAGTTAGTTTTATATTTTGATTAAGTCGCGGTAAATCAAACATATATCTATACATCCAGGGCAAATATTTGATTGACGGAAAAGAGTTATCCAGGATCGACATCGAGGTTTTCCTAGAAGAAGTCTATGGGAAAATCGGTGTAATCGTGGAAAGCTAATAGGTAAACCCACATGGAATAAGGGAGCGTGAGTTGACAGGCAGCGATAGCCAACGTCTGGTAAGTACACGACGTTGATGTGAAAATTCGCAGTAAGACCTGCCACTAGTGAACATGGGTACATCAAACCAGTAAGAGCGAACGATTCCAGCCAAATGGCAGCAAGTAGTGAGAATTTACAGCAGGCTTATGAGTGAAGAATAACAATTGAGAATGTATGTGTGTGCATGTGAAACGGGATTAAGCCAACAGAATCGTTTGAACAAAGAAACTTCATAGATATTGTCAATAACGGAGGGATGTTCTTTTAAATTCGCGCGTACCTCCAAATGTCAGAGTCATCATTATCTAATGACCAGGCTTGCACTTGTAGCATATTCAACAACCAAATTATTCTCATGATGAATCCAATGGATACTCCTGTTACGTTAATTAAATAAAAATGTTAAACCAATAAATCTCCCGTTCCAAAAAAAACACAACCCCACTCCTACCATCGTTAGTTTCGCCACAGAAATCTAAACAGTGTTCCACTTAAATGCCACGGTTAACCGAACAACTAATAGAATAATTAAAGTTCATAAATTATTTCCGAATATTCTTCCACAATGGTCCTTCCACTCTAGAATTAACAACAACAAAAACTATGCACAGACAAGGCTCTAGGCTAAAAAAAAATACACAAACACTCTTAGATCTGGCCTCATTCGCACTACATTACCAGCACAGTTTCTCAGCCGCAATCCTTTGGCAGCCAAGGTATCCTTGCTCCATTTGTTTTTTTGCAATTAAATTATGTCTGAGAGGTGTGGATTGGACAGGAGCACGTTCCGCTGTTATTCCAACTGCAACAACGTTAAATTTTTGCATCTACAACCCGCAGTTTGGGTGTCGAACTTTAGGGTCCCTTTCGCATGCTTTTGCAAACTCTTTAGTCGTGCCTTTGCAAAATTTTTAGCATATTTTGGCAAAGTGCTAAAGTTTTCATTTAATAAATGAACAAATGAAATGCATGTTTCCATTTGCCTGGATGGGCTGGGGAACACCAAACACTAGAGGGAGGTGCAGAGACATCCTGGAAAAAACAGAAACACACCAAGAGAACACTTTGCCAAGACATACAAGTACTCTCACTCAAAAGGGCCCATTGTGGAATTGTAATTTGAAATGAAGAAAACTTTGTGTTAGGTAGTTGGTACCTCTACCTATTCCTTGCAGTATCCTGAAGTCGGATACAAGGGTAGAATAAATAATTGTTGTTGTGCCCGTTCTTTTGTGGGGTGCGGTGGAGGCGATAAACTAAAACACACAAAAAAAGGAAACAACACAAAACTCGAACAAAAAAACACACAATCCTTGTGTCGAAGAGAACTATCGTTAGCCTTCGCAAAGTTACGAAAGCGTACCGACAATTTTCGGCGAAAGTAATTATTTTACTATGCAAAAGGGTTTGACTTTGTAACGATGGAGTGCTTGGCTTTGATGGTATACCCAGTGCAGTGGTTCTCTCTTGTTCCCCAAAGGATAACTCCAGTGTACTCGCCGCCTTGACGCGGGATGTCGACGGGGATTCTTTTGCCTGTTATACCAGCCATATGGCGTTGTATCCACCCGGGTTGAGTGTCTGCTGATTTTATTTTAACAACTTGAACTTTGTAGAGATAGCGAAGGCGGTCTTCGACATGCGAGTGAGCTGGTGTGTGTGGGCTTGTGAAAGGTTTGTCTAGTGGGAGTTGTCAGAGAGAATTTAATAATATGTTTATCTGAAGGACTTTAGCGCACAAATTGAAAGCATATATTTGAGGCGAGCTCGGAGAATTTGCAAAGCTTTCAATTTCGAATGAAAGGTGTGTTTGTGTAGAGATTTTGCACGTAACGGATTCATTATGGTTAAATTATTTTAGGGCAGCTGTATGGCTTTGATGAAGGGAACATGTTTTGGGGCTGAAGGGTTTTGATAGCATTTGATGATAAAGTTGGAAGTAGTATTGATCCAATTCAACATGAACTGCCGGTTGAAGCTCAAAGAATTTAAAAAATCCTTTTTATATAGTTGAAGGATATCGGAGGCACTATGCTTTTGTGCACATTGGAAAATGGAAGTCTTAATATTTGCAATTATATGAAGCCTTGAGTTTTCACCTAGCTGGTGCCTACCAAGTTTAAAAAAAAAAGAAAATACTGGAGTACCTTTTACCTTGACCTTAGAAAGGGTCTGTGTAAAGTATTGGCAGCAGCAGATAAGAGCGGCAGCGGAAAAACGGACAAGATGGAGTCAACGGTGGCGTCTACAATACTGCTTCAGGTCAGGTCCATCAAACAGAGATAATGGCGGTAAGCATAAAGGCCAATGGCAGCACTTAATCCAGTAGCCGATACTTGATTTTTTTGTTGACGACCATGCAAAATGAGGAATCGACAACGACGTTTGAATCTGCATATGGAATGTGAGAACAGGAACATGGAATGTGACAAACAGGAGAGATAAAGGCGAACAACTAGCGGAAGCCCTAAACTGCTAAAAAGCAGACATTACTAACATCAAGGAAATGCTATGGGATGGGCCGGGAAAAAGGGGATGAAAAATTATGACATCTACTACGGACCGTATTATAGTGAGAAGAAACAGCGACTATTCGGATGTGGATTTGTTATAAATGCCAGAATTAGGGTAGAAGTCTAATGTTTTCAAGACATTAGCGAATGCATTGAAACAATACGCATCAATTTTAAATTCATCCTTCATGGGCTCAGTGGCGCGATGGTTAGTTCGATGAACTGCCGCGCAGGAGGTCTGGGTTCGATTCCCAGCCGTTGCAACACCTAAATGATTTTTCACTGGCACTCCTCTCGTGATGATCTGACAAATCATCCGAGTAGTATCAATTGTCAAGAATAGCTTATCTCAACTTAGCCGTTCGGAGTCGGCATAAAACAGGAGGTCCCGCCATCGTGCAAGAAGTACACACGCACACATGAATGGTTGTGAGAATGCTAGGCCCTGGGTACTAATTTTAACACAAAGGAATGAAGAGAAGACATCTTTAGCAGTATTATCCGAAAACTACCATTGTCTACCCAGCATTCCATATCAACCAAAGGTCAATCAAATTGATCACATTGCGATATACAAAAAGGTACGCATCCTGTATTTTGGATATCCGAACATTCCGAGGGGCTAACATCGACTCGGACCACTACCTTGTTGCATCTAAGGTAGGAATGCGGATATCCATCACGCCAAAACAAATTAAAAATACTGTAAAAAAATGTAATGTCGAAATACTTCAATCTCAAGAGACCACCTAGGCAAGGCAGAAGGCTAATCTTGCGCACACCAGCAAGAAGCTTTTAATTGGATGAAGAATACCGACAAATGCTCACAGCCAAGAACGATGCCCACAAGGCTTAGCTGCAGGTGAAGATGAGAAAGAAGGAAAAAGAGTAAGAAAAGCGTGCGATCGAACACATAGATAGGTGAAACTCCAGGAATGGTGTTCGCAAGTTTTACCAAAGCCATGAATACAAAGCTCAAAATCCTCTCGATATTAACAAGGAAATATAGTAGTTGAAAAAAACACTTCTGCAGATTGTTAAACGGCAGAACGAACCATTGGATATTGGTACCGACAGCAAAAACTACCAACCTCCTCACCTAAGTGAAGACAGGATAGCAATAGCCAAACTTTAGCTAGACTTATGCTGTATAAAGCCGACGGAGATGATGTGGTTTAGTATGGAAAGTATGCCTGAAGAATGCAATCTCACTATTGTTTGCCCGCTCCATAAAAAAGAAGACCCTCTGAACTACAGAGGTGTAAGTCTCCTCAACATCGCCTACAAGATTCTATCTGCTGTAATATGAGAACGCCTGAAACACCTATTTATCGATTTCAAAGCCGCATATGACTGCAAATTATAGAGACGAACTATACATAATCATTAACCATGTCTAGTTTTGGTATATACCGCATCCGACGCAGTAGATGAAGACTTCTCTTTAAATGGCGCCAATAAGTAGAAACCGACCTCAACCAACTTGTATTGCGCAACTGTAGGCTGTAAGCTAATCCCGGGCTAATAATTAGAGAGGTTTTTGGGTTGAGGAACAGGTCCATTCCGAACTGTAGTGCATTTTAAGTAAATAAATAAGAGGGATAGTGGTATATACCTTACTCTTACCATATTGTTGAGAGGTATATTTTACTTCTAATGGAGCTCATGTTTAGAAGTTGGCATTATAATTATGCTACCATGCCAATAAGGCCAATGTTTTTTAACAATACATTTTTTAGGCATTTCCGGATCAATGCCAGTTAGTCTTGACTGAGGCCAGAAAAATCTTCAGTTGATCAAATTTTAACATTCCGACAGTTTTGTGGTAAAAAATCTCAAAAGTCCAACACCTATTCATCGACATACGAAATAGAAACAAACTCTACAGAGCCATGTCTAGTTTTCGTATAACGCCCAAACTTTATAATTTAGAATACTCGCTTCTCCAATAGGGTTGGGACTTTTTGTGACTTTTTTAAGATTGTGTCCCAATTTTGAAATTATTGGGAACATACAAAATCGACGAATTGGAACGAACTTCACCACCTACAGCTACAACTTTGACATAACAAAGGACTTTATCCGCTATCGCCATGTGGAATTTAGATGACAAGTCAATCAGTTGGAACTCGTAGACAAACAAATCTTTTTTATTAAAAAAATTGTTGAGCAATATTACATCTCCACATTTTTAAGACTTAACAGAGTTGTCTAGGAATTTCAAGGGTTAGTCAGGCTTGAACAGAGATGGTGGCGGACGAACCGAAAGGCCAACGGCAGCGCTCAATCCCGTAGTGGATACTGATGGCCCCGTGTCCTAGGGGTATCTAATAAATTGGAACTGGCCCTCCAGGTTGGGGGTTGTGCTTTGGGTTAACTACCCACCCACAGAAAAAATATGGTTACGAAGCAACCAATAGCCTCGGAAAGGACTGATTTTTTTGTTGACGACCCTGCTAAACGAAAAAAGGACAACGACGTTCGTATCTGCACCTAGAATGTGAGAACATTAAATAGGAGAGGTGCAGGCGAACAACTAGCGGAAGCCCTAAACTGCTATAAAGCAGACATTACTGACATCCAGGAAATACGATGGGATGGGCCGGGCAAAAAGAGGATGAAAAACTGTGACATCTACTACGGACCGTGTTATAGTGAGCAGAAACAGCGACTATTCGGATGCGGATTTGTTATAAGTGCCAGACTTAGGCAAGAAGTCTTATGTTTCCAAGACATTAGCGAACGCATAGTAACAATCCGCATCAAGGCCAAACTCGCCAACATAAGCCTTATATGCGCTCACGCTCCGACGGAAGAAAAAGATGATATAGCTAAGGATTGCTTCTACGAGCTCCTCGACAAAACCTATGAGCGACTACCGAAGTACGATGATAAAATCGTGCTGGGAAATTTTAATGCAAAGGTAGGAGAAGAAGACATCTTTAGAAGTAAAACATAGCCTACACGACAACACGTCTGGTAACGGACTTAGGCTAATTGATTTCGCTACGGAACGAAACGCAACTATAGCCAGCACACGGTTTCCTCACCTCGATATCCATAAGGGGACATGGTTGACGAACGGTCAACCAAATTGATCACATTGCGATAGATAAAGAGGCACGCATCCAGTATTTTGGATGTCCGAACATTCCGAGGAGCTAACATCGACTCGGATCACTACCTTGTAGCAGCCAAGGTAAGAATGCGGATATCCACCACGCCACAACAAACCAGAAATACTGTGAAAAAATTTAATGTCGGAAGACTGCAATCGCAAGAGACCGCCAAGACCTTCGCACAACGCGTATCCCTTAACCTCTCGATTAACACCATACCACCAGCATCGAATGTCGAAGAGCAATGGCAACGATGCCAACAGGCCATTAGATCAGCCGCAACTGATGTGCTAGGTTTCTCGCGCCCACCAGCAAAAAACCCCTGGTTTTATGAGGAATGCCGACAGATACTCGCAGCCAAGAACGAGGCCTACAAGGCTAAGCTGCAGGTGAAGACGAGAGGAAGAACATCGGCTTTTCAGAAAGAAGAAAAAAGAGCAAGAAAAGCACGCGATCGAGGATCCAGGAACGATGTTCGCAAGTTTTACCAAAGTGTAAAACGTCAATGCCAAGGCTACAAGGCTCGAACAGAATCCTGTCGAGATGAACAAGGAAATATTGTAGTTGAGACACAGTCGATGCTGAGGATATGGAAGAACCACTTCTGCAGACTGTTAAACGGCGATGACGACCAACATTCCGCTGTCAGGCAGAACGAACTATTCAATATTGGCAACGACAGCGAAGACTGCCAACCACCCGACCTGAGTGAAGTGAGGATAGCAATATCTAAACTCAAGCTTAATAAGGCTGCCGGAAATGACGGCCTTCCCGCAGAGCTCTATAAGGCCGGCGGAGATGACTTGGTAAGTAACATCCACCAACTCATAAGCCAAATCTGGTCGGATGAAAATATGCCTGAAGAATGGAACCTCAGCATCGTTTGCCCGATCCACAAAAAAGGAGACCCTCTGAACTGCGCCAACTACAGAGGCATAAGTCTCCTCAACATCGCCTACAAGATCCTATCTGCCGTAATATGTGAACGCCTGAAACCATTTACCAACAACCTGATTGGCTCTTATCAGTGTGGTTTTAGGCCAGGAAATTCCACAACCGATCAAATTCACACTTCGGCAGATCCTGGAAAAAACTCAAGAAGTCCAAATCGATACCCACCACCTATTCATCGATTTCAAAGCCGCATATGACAGCATTTATAGAGACGAACTGTACAGAGCCATGTCTAGTTTTGGTATACCGCCCAAACTCGTCCGTTTGTGTAGGATGACGATAGAGAATTCTCGCTGCTCCATCAGGGTCGGAAACGACCTCACCGACACATTCGATACCAAAAAAGGATTTAGGCAAGGCGATGCGCTGTCATGTGACTTCTTTAATCTGATTCTTGACAGGATTGTGCAAAACTCCAAAGCCAACACCAGAGGCACAATTCTCCAAAAGTCGGTGCAACTACTAGCATACGCTGACGATATTGACATCATTGGTAGTACTCAACGTGATGTCATAGCCACGTTTGCTAGTATAGAGAAGGAAGCGGCGAAAATGGGTTTAGCAGTAAATGAGGGTAAGACTAAGTATATGCTGTCATCACGAAAGGACTCACAACATCGACGAATTGGACAGAACGTCACCATTGACAGATATAACCTTGACGTAGTACGGACTTTGTCTACCTCGGCTCCGCTAATCACTCCGACAACAACATCTCGTCAGAAATTAAACGAAGAATTACTCTTGCCAACCGCTGTTTCTTCGGGCTAAGAAGGCAATTTAGTAGTAAAGCCCTCACTCGAACTACTAAGGAGACCCTATATAAGACCCTGATCATCCCTCTGCTCTACGGCGCGGAAGCATGGACCGTATCAAAAGCGGATGAAGAAATCCTTGGTAGATTCGAGAGGAAAATTCTTCGAAAAATCTTCGGTCCCGTTTGCGTTGACGGGCTATGGAGACGAAGATGCAACCAAGAACTATACGAGCTGTACAGCGACATGCCCCTGGTCAAAAAACTCCGCATTGGACGTTTAAGATGGCTAGGACATGAAGAACGATTGGACACCAATACTCCGGCTCGCAGAGTCTTCGATTCCCAGCCAGACGTCGGACGCAGTAGAGGAAGACCTCGCCTTAAGTGGCGCGCACAAGTGGAAACCGACCTCAACCAACTTGGAGTGCGCAACTGGAGGCAGTTAGCTAAGGACCGGGCTAATTGGAGAGGCATGTTGGTTGAGGCCCAGGTTCATTCCGGACTGTAGCGCCACTTAAGTAAGTAATTAAGAGATCTCTGGTGCCACTCCATTGTGAAGAGTTTGCCTTACCCTGTAAGGTAAATGTAATTGGAAAAAAAAAACAATATCACAAGAGTAGTAAACATATTCATCATTCAACTCAAAGTCGCAGTCTTTTTTCGCCCCCATAACACAGCCATTGTACACATACCCATCCTAATCCATTTAAACACCAGATGTAATTACAATTGTAATCCATGGATTTCAAACACCTCACCTTAAAAGTTCTCCCGAAAACTTTCCTCAAAAAGAATACCCTAACATCTTGGTAAAGTAATTTTCATTATAGCACTTCAATAATACCTACCTACAGCCACGCCCCCACCTCTGACACGTTTCACCACCCAGAGCTGGCAACCATTTGTGGAATAACACCATTAAAGTGCCCACGAACATAATTTCCAAGTGTTCTCCATTTGAAACTTGTGTTTGCATGGGCATGCGGCAAAGCGACCATGATCATAACTCCAGTCCCTACCCAGCTGACAGGCAGCACCTTACTTACCAGACTCTTAATATGTTTGCCGAGTTTTAAACGCAAACACTCGTTGGTGAAAATTAAACACGAAGTCGAAGTTGAACGAGGTACCGATGAACTTCTACTCTGGAGCACTATACCTACTCGCATCGGTCTGTTTACTTGGGTCTTGGGAACCTCATATAACAGAAGAAAAAGAAGGAGCTCTGCACCGGCAGCCGGCTGAACTTACACCCAGATTCTCATAAGTGGCGCCAGTCAAACCGAACCCAACCATCTGCCACCCACCTTCTGTTAGGACGAACAAACAAGTAGCACACAGAAAAAAGGGCAAACGAATGGAAAATAAAATAAAATTGAATGACTTCAGGTGAAGAAACTTCCGAGTCAACCTCGAGACTTAGCACAAGAACGATGAAGACGAAGAAGTGGATCCTTTTTACTACCGAAGCGACCTTTCCTTCCTACCACCTCGGGGGATATGAAAACGGATACGGTAAGAGGATAAAGGGCTTTTAATTAAGAAATTGAGGCATGGTGTTTTTTTTCTTCTCCACCTCCTATTTTTTGTGTGTATTTTTTCATTGTCATCCTCTTCTTCCTTCGGAGGTAGGAAGGATGTTTTACTCGATGATGTGTACATATTTAAACAGGCTTTCTCGAGGGTGCGGGAAGGGTACTCGGTGCTTGTGACTTTTTCGGTCTACTTGTTAGTTGAAAATATTGGGAGTGGCACTAAGGCGAAAGTCCTTCCCAAGAGTCAGAGTCCTTCATTACAGGCGAAAACGTATTCAGGTGGATTACAGCAATTGATGAGAGCAGATGACGACAGAAGATGTTGAATAATTACTAATGATTCAATGGAGTCTTTGCCATGGCTACTGTCTTGTGTGTGCCAAGTGGGCACTTTGGCACCCTGTCGAGATGAAGAAATGTTCTTCGCTTGTCCTTTTTTTCTCCTGTACGTTAATTAGCATTGAAAGCACGAGATAAAGCCTTCTTACATTGGCACAGGTAAAAAAAGAACGCTTGACTGAGTACAGAGAACGGTGGAGGAGTGCTATTCGGAAGGATGTTGTCGCCGGAAGGAGGTATTTCTTGTTATATAAAAATTAAATAAATATTTTCCCTGGTAGTAAATCATCACCTGAACAGTTAAGTGGCTGTAGATGCAATGGTGGCTTAAGAGTTTTGACTTGGTGGTACGTGCCATGAAGTTGGAAGGTAAATATTTTAATTGGAGAGCTCCGTCCTGTGAGGGTTGACTCTGGATGAATTGTGTAAATGTTTTGAATACTGGTCGCTTTGAGGAAAACTTGCTGATTTGACAGATCTTCCATCCCAATGGACATAAATATGACTTGAACCAGATTCAGTGAGGAGGAAGGCAAAAGTTGTAATCTTTAAAAAAAAATAATTTCCATTTTTAATTGTGGTCTCTTTTAAAGAAACAAAGCTATAGGTGCAAAGTGGTTTATCTTATACAGGTAGGAATATTATACTACTAGGGAAGAATAATGTGACATCTAGGTCATTTTCATATTCCGAAGGGGCTCGCGAGTAGATATACGTTTAACAGCTTAGCTTCACAAGTGTAAATGGCATTGTATATCACCAACATCTTTAACATTTGTGAGCCCTTATCGCTATATCTGCCAGATATTGACAGTAGCTGGTAACATAAGTACAAGCTACTTTATTTTTTTGAAAACTTCCATTGAATTGAATATTTTTCAAACAAGGCGACTGCTAAAACGAAGTTTAAATATCTTCGTATCTATATAGGATGGTGAATGGCAGGTAATGAGCATTTTTTACTTAGCTCAGGCTTATCAATTCCGACTCTCAACTTCCACCGTATATTTAGCTATCCCTGGATTCTTTGTACCTTGACGGTAGATTGTGAAACAACTTCATTGCTTTCCTACAAAAAGGTACACTTTCACTGCTAAAGATTGGAGATGTACATTTTTTTTAAAGACTGTATCAGAATTTATAAAAAAGGTGTCTATTGTGTAGCGTACTATGAGACGCCCAGACTTAAGAGAAACTGAATATTTTATATGATCTTCTCTGACATATTCGAGAAAAATTATACTAAGAACGTTTATGGCAAGTAATGAGTACAGATTATGGTTGATAAAGCCAAAAAAGCTCAATCCCAAGTGAAGGCGAAAGCTGCCATGTAGGTCTATAGGGTAAACACTTGGGAAGAACACCGGCTTTTTAGAAAAAAGGAAATAAAAAGCAAGAAAAGCTCGCGATCGGGTATAGAGAGAGGTGCCACGCCAGGAATGATGTACGCAAGTTTAACCAAAGCAAAACGTCAAAGTTGCAAGGCTCGAAGACAATCCTGTCGATATGACCAAGGAAATATCGCATATGAGACACAGTCGACGCTGAGAATATGAGAGTACCACTTATGCAGACTGTCGAACAGCGATGACGAATAATATTTCGTTGTCAGTCAGAACGAAGCATTTAATATTGGCAAAGAAAGCGAGAACCACCAACCACCCGACCTAAGTAAAGTCTAAATAAAGCTTTCTAAATCATAGGATATCATTTGGTAAGCAACATTCACCAACTCATAAGTCAACTTTGGTCGGATAAAAGTATCCCTGAAGAATGGAACCTCAGCATCGTTTCTTCGATCCACAAAAAAAGGAGAACTTCTGAACCGCGCCAACTACAGAGGCATAAGTCAAGATCCTCGCATTCTCGCTGCTCCATCAGGGTCGGAAATGACCTCACCGACACATTTAACGCCAAAATAGGAACTAGGCAATGCGATACACTATCATGTGACTCCTTTAATATCATTCTTGACAGAACGGCGAAAATGGCTCTAAATGAGGGTAAGACCAAGTATATGCTGTCAACACGAAGGGGCGCACAACATTAACGAATTGGACAGAACGTCACCATTTACATTGAGGTAGTACGGGACTTTGTCTACCTCGGCTACGCTTTTACCTCTAACAGCAACATCTCGTTAGAAATTAAACAAAGAATTGCTCTTGCCAACCGCTGTTTCTTCAGGCTAAGAAGGCAATTCAGTAGTAAAGCCCCCATTTGAACTACTAATGAGATCCTATACAAGACAATGATCATCCCAGCAATCCAGCCAGACGTCGGACGCAGTAGCTGAAGACCTCAACTTAAGTGGCGCGCGTAAGTAGAAACCGACGTCAAATTACTTGGAGTGCTCAACTGGAGGCCGTTAGTTAAGGACCGGGCTAATTGGAGAGGCATGTTGGTGTATGCCTTGGTTCATTCTGGAAACAAAGGACATATCTAGTCATAATGTCGGAATTCCAGCCTCCACAACACGACTTCCGGATGGCCTATGCCTGAACAGAAACTTATCGGAATAAAGAAGGAAAAACCGTCGTTGAGTCGCAGTTGATGTTCATAATATGGAATACCATTTCTTCAGATTTCTGCTCCTTAGTTGTTATCATCTTAGCTAATTTATCTTATGCTATCGTTGTTATTCCCAATTCATTCCCACGGAATGTGCAGTCATTTCCTACTCTCGTCTTCTTTAGCAGGGATAAAGTTTCCGGTGCCACTTCCGCCATCTCATCTTCTTTCGAAAAAAGGTACATTTGTATCTCAATCCCTTTTTAAATTAATTTCTTCCTAAAACAAACAAACCCGCGTTCAACAGATAAAATTAGCTCCCGCCCATTTCCTTATAACTTTTTAACTCTAATTTACTGCAAAATTTCTTACGCTCCAATAAAAAACCGATAATTGTATTCAACTGCCAACTCACCGATTTTTATTTTCGTCAGATAATCTCTTAAAATCCGAAAGTAAATTACCTGGAAATAGAAAGAAACCCAAGTTAGTGACATTAATCTAGTTAAATCGGACGCACAAAGATATCCTTGGCATAAAAAAAATCTGAATGCAAAAAAAATTCTTCCAATTAAAAAAACAAACTATATTTCACCGTAATAACCAATCTAACCTTCCTATCCAATGACATCAATTAAGATCTTTTCACCCAATGTAATCTCGGTTAACGTCCTAATCTACCCATTGTATCTAAGCCACACAAAAAAAAAACTCATTCAAATCTACTACAAAATAAGGAAAGGAAACACCGATTTTTTTATCACCACCTCAGCCGAAGCCAGCTCCTTTGCTCATGCAAATCCCTTAAAAAAGCCCAATGTTTTCACCAAATTAAAATATAACCCAAAATGGCAGCCAAACACAATTTCCTCATCCTTTTTGGCTTCAATTTTCTCTATCAGATCGCCAACAAAAAAAAAGGAAAAAAAGGACTTGTGTTGGTCCCCGTCGTCGAAGCGAAAAAAGGGTGGGTTACCTAAGAAATAAATCCAGTCTACCTAAATCCACCTTGTCATCCATTAAAGGATCGGGGTTAGGGAATAAAACGTCACAATCACAGCGGCATTAATGTTGACGTTTTCAATAAATCACTGTTTTGCATAATTTTAACGCACCAACTTAGAAGAGAATGGAGGGAGCGTAGCTAAAAAAAAGGATCTTTTCAAGCGGAATTGATTGATGCCTTGATTTGTTTCTCTCTAATCCCATTAAAAAGAGGCCGCTGCCCATGAAATCGTTCAACTCAATTCTTCGTTTTATTACTTTGTTCAAACTTTCCTGAGGTATGGCCTTCGTGTTTTAGTCCTTTCTCCTCCTGCTCTGGGAATGAGCCATTTCCTGTAGATTTTTCTTTGACCTTATAATTATCGTTGGAGAAACTAATTGCCCAAGTTAAGCCGTTTCCCTTGGAATAGCATGTTGGCTTGCAACCTTATCAACCCCCCAACCCGCTCGAAAGGGAAGAAGTCAATTTCAACTAATTGACTTAAATCTGTCTGCGGCACTTAAGCTAAACGTCCTTCTGTCATGCTACAAAGAACCTTCATGGTATGCTCCACGTTCCACTCTAGGTGCATGTGAATAACGAGTTGGCTTTGCACACGAAATAGAGACGCGATTAAATGTTAAACGATACATGTTGTCGTCGTCGGTGTGGGAATGTGAGGGTCATACCCACCTAACGATGAAAAGCAATTATTAAACATTTAAGCAGGATACGGTACAGGATTACAGCTGCACCTCATGCCTCACAGCGGTTTACAATGAAGAAACGTCGTCGCTCCTTTTATTAGGCACTTCACTCACTCATACAATTTCCTCTTTTCCAACATGGGGGGCTTTAAAAAAAAGTTCAACATTCAATTCCCATCTGCAGATGTTTCACAAGGTGGGCAAATATCCTTGCTAGAATCGTGTGAATTGCAATCGTTCAGTAACAACTGCTGCACGGTTTCATCTGCGGAGTGGTGGGCGCAGATTGCGAGGAGGGAAATCTGAAAAATGTTGATTTTTTTCGTTTTGAAATAGGTGTGAAAAGGATCTACTTGTTGCTAGAGTGGTGTGTGGAAAAGTGTTGAAATGTTAGCAAAAAAGCAGAATGAAACACAAGGACTCACTCTTTTTTTGTGCAGACGTTTTTAAATTAACCCCAACGGCCATTGCCAGTCTGATGAAACAGTTGGAGGTTTTTATTTTTTTTTTTGACAAGGATGCTTCAGGACTACTTCATAGGTTGAGGAAAAGTGCGAAAATTTGTTCAAGAGGCTTTCACATGCAGGATTTAAGTGTGTATGGTAGGGTACCGGCTTTGGATGGTTTTGACGCTTCCAGCTATGAATGTGCTTTTTCAAAAAACCGGATTTGTGAAGAACGGGATGGTGGAGGATTTTTTTTATTACACACTCTTGCAAGCATACTTTAGGGGATAACATGGTTAGGCAGAGCAAAGATAAAGCACTGAACTCATCGGCACTAAAAGGCAGCTTGATTGAATCCCACCTGAGGATGTTCTGAAGGTGGCAAACTCTTTTGACTGAGTTTGAAGATGACGAGAATATGATTGAAAAGTAGAAAATCTGTCACCGTGATAGGTAGTAGAATTCGATGCATTTAAGAATCTGGGGAAAGGTTGTTTAGTGGTAGAAGCCCTTTAAGAGGTCGAAGGGATTTAACTGCAACAAATACTGTAGTTACGAGACACAGTCGATGATGGGGCTATGGAAGAATCATTTCAGCAGTCTGTTGAAAGGTGATGGGGAACAATCTCCGCCTGTCAGGCAGAGGGAACCATTCAAAATTGGCGACGACAACGAAAACTACCAACCATCCGACCCAAGTTAGCAATACCTAAACTTAGGTTTAGCAAGGCTGCCGGAAATGATAGCCTTCTTGCCGAACTTTATGAAGATGATTTGGTAAGTGGAATTCACTAACTCATACGCAAAATCTGGTGGAACGAAGATCTGATGAATGGAACGTTTGCATCGTTTGCCTGATCCACAAAAAAGGTGACCATCTGTACTCAGCCATCTATAGAGGCGTAAGTCTACTCAACACTGCCTACAAGATCTTAACTGCCGTAATATATGAATGCCTGAAACTGTTTACCAACAACCTGATCGGCCATTATCAGTTTGGTTTTGAGCTATGAAAATCCACAACTGATCAAATCATTATACTTCGGCAGATAATGGAAAAACCCAAGAAGTCCAAGTCGATTCCCACCACCTCGATTTCAAAGCATAGACGAACTATGAAGAAACATTTTGGTATACCAGACCACCCAGGTTAGGTTGCTAGGTTGATAAGGTAGGTGGTGTACGTTTTCTCTCATCATTATCAGAATAATAAAGACTCATTGTGATGCCCGTTGGGGGTCCACTTGTGTGTGTATCTCCTTCATTTGTCCTGTTAATGTCCATTATTGTTAGTCCATTTCCAGCCATCCATATGTTGTTGAAAAACGATTAGAAAGAGGGATTTCGAATAGATCCGTGAGGTCATCGAATATTTTTTCCTAAATTTCGTTTACTTAATTGACTGAGACCTAGACAGTGGAACAGAAAGTGAACGGTCTCTTCGTGTATTAAGATCAGTTTGTGGCTTTTGAATAAGTTATATCCTGTAAGTATCCCTTCAAGTGTCGAAATAGATTTCCTGTCATACTCGGGCCACATCCTCTTGGATGTTTCAAAAGTGGGGAGAGAGTTTCACCTGGTTTTTACGATATCCAGTCTGTTCTGTCCCACCCGTGATTTGGGATCACATAGTGGCGATTTGACTGGTTTGTCTGATCTATGCTGGTGACAGATCCTTTCCTCGCCCGTTCATCAGCAATTTCATTGCTCTGCATGCTTCTGTGCCGGGAGGCTTAACATTATCTTGAACGCCAAGAACTTTCAGCTCTTCACGACAGCGCAACTTTTTACAAGCTTGGATGCTCCAACGCCTAGGTCCACGAGTTTTAGCGTGTCCTCCTAAGTTAATTTTCCAGAACTTGAGCTGGCTGAGGCTGGCTAGAGGCACAATCTTCCATAAAACGCCGACGATATTAACATCATTGCTCGGACTCAACTTGATGTCATAGCCAGTATCGACAAGGAAGCGTCGAGAATTGGTTTAGCAGTAAATGATGTGTTGTCAGAGTTGGGCCACAGAGGCATCTTCAGTGATTGTGGGGATGGCATGGCATGGAGGTAGTTCTTGCCCGCTCAGCACACACCACCACCAAACTATCAAAAAAAAAGAAAAAAAGAAGGAAGGAAGCTACGTTACTTTGACTGCGGACGGACCTTTACAAATAGGAAAGCAGATAAAGAAACGAAAAAGTTACCGATACCACCATCACGATCGGTGAGAAATCTGGGAGCACTCCGCGTGCTCGGGAGAACCCTATCCGCAACTCTCTCGTTCCCAGCTTCTCTTTCATCAATGGAAGGTTCACTATGACCTTCAAAACATGCCTGTAGTAGTTGTTGTTGTAGCCGCCTTGCGAGTGATGTCTTAGTCAAAGTCATAGTGGTTCCCGTGCTCGTTCTCTTAGTAATGCTATGAACAAGAGAAAGTCGCGTAAAGGACAAGATTTGTAGATATTAGGAGCAATTTGTGTTTCTTAAATGTACGAAATTTTGTTTATTAGTAGTTTTAGTCATGGGCATAACGTGTTTATGTGTCTATGGGAAGCCTTTAACGGTCTTTGCTGGTTTTACTTAAAATTTTGCTGGATCCTGTTATTGTGTGTGAGGCAACTTAGTAATTTGTCGATCGGACCATTAAATGGTGACTGCCAGAAGCATGGAAATTTGCGATAATACTTCCGGATACATTACGCAACTGATCTAGGTTTTGAACTTGTTTGCTACCTTTAAATGTTCCGGAATGATCCTGCGCCTTAACCAATATGCCTCTCAAAGTAGCCCGGTACTTAGCACTCTGCCTCCAGTTACGCACTTTAAGTTGGTTTAGGTCATGCCACTTAAGGCGAAGTCTTTCTCTAGTGCGTCCGACATAGGCCTGGGAACAAACAACTTTGCGAACCGGGATTTTGTTGTCCATTCGCTCTACATATCCTAGCTATCTCAAACGCCCATTGTGGGGTCTTTTTTTACGGGGTTTATGTCGCTGTTTTTATAGTCCCGTACTTGCTCAAAGTTATATCTGTCAATGGTCAAATTCGTCGATGTTGTGTGTCATTTCGTATTGACAGCATATTGGTCTTGCCCTCATTTAGAGCTAAACCCATTTTTGCCGCTTCCTTCTTTATATTACCAATCGTGGCTATGACATCACGTTGAGTCCGAACAATTCATCGGCGTATGATAGTAGTCGCACCAATTTATTATAACTCTAGTGTGGGCTCGGGAGTTTTGCAAAATTCTCTCAAGAGTCAGATTTAAGAAGTCACATGATGGTGTATCTCCTTGCCAAAATCATTTTTTGGCATCGAAAGTTTCGGTGTGGTTTTGCCGACCCTGATGGAGCAGTGAGAGTTCTTCATCGTCATCCTACACAGAGGGACGAGTTTTGGCGGTATACCAAAACTAGACATGGCTCCGTATAGTTCATCTCTATAAATGCTGTCGTATGCGGCCTTGAAATCAATAAATAGGTGGTGGGTATTGATTTGGATTCTTTGGATTTTTTTACGGGATCTGCCGAAGTGTGAAGATTTGATCAGTGTTGGACTTTCCTGGCATAATACCACACTGGTAAAGGCCTAAAAGGTTGATGGTAAACGGTTTCAGGCGTTCACATTTTATTTCAGTTAATTACTTGAGGATACGTGTGTTCCATTCTTAATGGAAACTTTCCTTGCTTATGAGTTGGTCAATGTTACATACCAAATCATCTCTACCGGCCTTATAAAGCTCGGAGAAAAGGCTATCATATCCCTCAGCCTTGTTGAGCCAAAGTGTGGATATAGCTATCCTCATTTCACTTCGGTCAGATGGTATTTTCGCTGCCTTCGCCAATATTGAATGGTTCGTTCATTCTGACAGCGACCGTTTAACAGTCTACACATGTGGTTCTTTCATATTCTCAGCATCGACAGTGTCTCAACTTCAATATTTCCTAGTTCATCTCTGCTGGATTCTGTTTAAGCTTTGTGTCTACAGTTGCAGCTTTGCCTGTATACCTTATTTTTAGCTGCGAGCATCTGACCGGTTATGGGGTACGCGTTCTGATAAGAACTTGGTGGGCTCTTTCATCCGGCAGTCTCTCTTTGTAATTGAGATTTTTTTCGACTGGAACAACAGTAATATTCATTCACTTCATGAAGGTGAAAAAATCTAGTCGATTACACATGCAATAAATCTTTGATAAGCCTTTAGTCGAAGTTTTAAATTATCTGAACAGCATTTTATAGCTTTCATGACGTACCCCGAAAGGTCCTTCTGCTTGAGAAGTGATATCTGATAACCGGATGATGTAGAAAAATCTCGATAGTCCTCTATTGGGACCACAACCTTCCTTGGTGAAGGCCTAACCACCATCAAATATGATTGACTCTCGCGTACGGAAAGTCACCTTGAGTGTTAATGCACCTATATTTATGTCGTCGCTCACTCATATGATCCAAGGTAACAGGACCATTGAGCTGTCCGCGAAGTCAACAGGCGGGGTGTCCAGCCGTTTTGTGGCCCAAGCATGATCATCCGCTCGTTACTCAACGGCGGATATGGGGTCTAGCCACCAGCCCTGCGCTGGTGTTACTATATTTACATATGCCAACCGTAACTTAATTTCCCAAAAATGACTTGCGAGGTCCCAGTTTTATCATATTTTACCTACAATCTACTTTCTTGTGTGTGTTCTTTTATAAAGGTAGTTAGTCGAAGATGTAACGATGGAAATCTTCTTCGTGTTGGGCACCCCCATTCTTAAATTAATTAGCATCTTCCATGAATTCTGCGAACTGTGAGAACAGATATTTCGTGAATATGTCAAACGCACAATACCACACTTAGTGTCACAATACTTAACCCCAAAATATCTTAATTGAGTCCTCATACCTGCATTGTACATCAAAATCTAAATCAAAACCATTACTTCGTCCTTTACACTGAATCGGTCTTAAATTCCACTACGGGTGATAAATTCAATTTAATTCGTTGCCAATCGCTCCCCGAAATACATTTCCCTCATCGCATGTGGAGTTAACTATAAATTCTCCTCGTACAAAAGGTGGATTCCAATTTACCTAATAGCAAATACCTGGCATTTCCATTTTCAGGACGAAATTCCAAATATATGTGTGTACCGTTCCAAGAGATGACATCAAATAGTCGTGGGTATAGCCCAATAGTTGGAACGATTTCATGCATCCAATCATTTTGGTTGTTCCTCGATGTTGGTTTGTGTAGTGTTGTCATGCGGGGTTTTCCTTTTTCTTTTGTTGGGTGGTCCATTTTACTTTTTCGGCCAGGGGATTTTTTTTGGCGAATTGGAACGTTTTTTTGCCGTGCTTTATAGGGTAGATTATGCAGTGATGTTGGAGTAGGGCGAAGGGATCAGTAGGAATTGAGTAACGATAGCAGGTAATTATCCATTTGTATAGATCTTGTCTATAATCCACCAATATATAGGCTTGTGGGACCAGGGTGATTATTAAAATTATAGTTATTGCAGAACTTGTTCTGGCTAAATGCCTCCAATAGTCCATAGCTTGATGTTGTGTAGAATGTAGAAAAGCGAATGGCAGCTGATGAATGGATCTTAATAAGCCGTCACTTATTAAATTGCAAGTTGTGTAATCCGCTATGGAGGTATGTTAAACTGCAAGAGTCTTTATACAAATAAATTAAAAATAAATTAAATTATATTCACAAAAAATATAAAAATTGAATTAAACAAACAAATTATATATCATGTAATGCGAACCATAATGGTCTTTAACTTTGGCAAAGGTTAAAAATGTCTAGTCTTTAAGTTTATTTAGGCTATTAATTAGTACTAGGTTCGCCCAGTGCTCGAAAATCGACCACACATTTTTTTTATATCATTACTATATAGATAAATAAAATTGGTGTAGCTCTGTTTGATTTGAAGCGAAGCCATATCCAATCCAATCACCAATACGCGTGCGCATATTCCCTTCTCTTCTTAATTCGCTTAACGCACACCATTCACCCGTCACTATGTTACAGCTACATTAGAGTTATACGCATACGCATATAGAACCGTTCTCTGTGTATGATTCTCTTTTTTTAATTTCTGATTCATACAATAGAAGGAGACAGTCACAGGACTTCGACTGAGCGAAAGAAAAATGTGACTTATCCAATTACCCATACGGCCATACCCACCCCTGCGCATATACTTTTCTCTCTTTCTTTGCTTAACTCCCATCATTCAAACGTGACACTCGCCGCACAGATAGCTAAGCTATAAAGCTATCTTTCTTTGTATGTTTACAATGTTGTTGTTGTAACCAAGGTAATTTAAAAACATTATTTTACCTATTTTGCAATAACTTTTTTGAAATTATAATTCTTTTCGACCGATCTATGAGCTGTACGCTTCAATTTGGTAAAAAAAAATTCAATTTTACTTCATTAAATAGGGTAAATATGTTCTGAAAGAAATTGGGTCGGCGATTAATATAGTGGATTAAAGAAATTGTGAATAAATAAACGTAAAAAAAGTCTTTATACGCACTGAATTTGTATCTGTCGTCCGCACTGGATGAATGTTGTTTAAGACTCCTCATGCGGACTGGTTGAATGTTTTACGTTGACCTATGATCCCCACTAGATGAATGATAAATGCCACGCAGACTGGATGAATGTTGAACATAGACTACCCATAGACACTAGATGAATTATTAAACTGGCATCCGCTTTGGATGAATATTGTCTTAGATTGTATATCTAGACTGGTTGAATGTAATTTGCATGCAGACTGGATAAATGTCGCAGTTAGACTCCCCATCCACACCGACTAAACGTGGATGAAGGTAGAATTGTAGCAGGCAATATCTCGGGATGAAACTTTGATCCATACTAGATGAATAGAGTTGCATTCTTGTGGTTGCTTGTTGTCCCACTGCACACTAAGGCTCTTACTTTTAAAAGCTTCTGTTAAAATGGACACAGTGAACAACCTACATGACCTATACCGACGTATCTAGGAATCTCAACGGTTAGTCAGTCCCATTGAACAGAGATGGTGAGTGATAAGCGGGGTATGACAGTACAAAGAGAAGCGAGTGGTGGGTGCACGACTGGGTCGTTCGCAACTTTCTCTTTCACATCAAGTTAAGCGTTAGATCCAATCATAAGCATTTTGATTATTGATCCTAAAATGATAAAAATAATGTCGAAATGTATTTTTACGAATGTTCACTCCGAAATTTTTCCGTTATTGCCCAAAATTGAAAAATTGAATTTAGTGATAGTTGGGCTAGAATTAATTATATGGAATTGCTTCAAGCTGTAATAGTAGTATTTATATTAAATTTCATTCAATTCGACATAATAGTTTGCGAGAAATTAACAATTTTCTTTATATGGCCTAAATGACAAAATCCGTTATATGGATTTTCTCGAAAAAACTGGGTATGCAGTTTTGTTGGAACTAATATGCTTATAGTATACATAAAGTTTAATCAAAATCGTTAGAGCCGTTTTCGAGAAAATTGAGGTTATGTGTAATTTTTATATGGCAGGTACCGTTATTAACATGGCTAAAAGCAAACAAAAAAATTGCCTAGAATTATGACCAAAACAAGCTTGGATACGTAGTTTGAAGAAAATCAGTTAAGCCGTTTAGGCTGGGGAGACCATTACGGACAGACGGACCGACGGACCAACGGACGGAATTCCAAAAACCACTTTTTTAGGCTCCGCTATCATCGTAATGTTAGAATCAATCAAAATCTTGAGGTCGAAAATTTTCACGAAAAAAATATCTTTCTCTTTGTAAGAGAAAGCTAAAAAGTACAATGGCGTTCGTAATATGCACATGAAAATTTAGAAAACATAACAGAAAAGGTGCACTCGAACAAGTAGTTATTTGAAGCCTTTAGTTTTTTCAAAATCAGGCATTTCTGCCGTCCAGGAAATACGATGGGATATCCCGCAGAAAATGTCGATGAAAAACTGTGACTACAGTGCAGATTTTTATATGCAACAGATTTACGAAAAAAGTCTTAAGCTTTGAGAACATCAGGGAACGCATTATAACAATTCGACGGCGGAAAAATATCACATTCCTTTAAACTGCTTTTACGAACTCCCGCAGAAAAAACGTATGTGCGACTGTCCAAATATGATCTTTAAGACCTGCTGGGTAATTTTGACTATAATGAAGGATGAAAGACCAGCGTTCGTAAGATGTTGGTTAGAAAACACATTCTAAGCAACACCACATTTGACAGCGAACTTTGGCTAATTGACTTCGCTGTGGAACAAAATTCCACAATACCACACCCTAATATTCAAAAGAGGACATGACAGTCTTCAGATCAAAAAACAATCCAATAGACAAGAAGGGCTAACATCAAGCCGTGTTACTACATTCAAGGTTTGAAAACGGATATCAACCACACCACAAAAATTAAAAAAAAAATTAAATGTTATAAGATTGCATTTGCAAGAGACCCACAAGTCCTTTGGAGAAAGCCAGTCGAGATGACCAAAGATAGATCGTAGTTGAGATACAGTCCAGAAAATAAGGAAGATCTACTTCTGCAGACTGTTAGACTGCGATGACGGCCTGACTTACCCTTGAGATTCCTAGGTGACTTGTTTTCCGAATATGTCAAAGCAGCTCACTTTGGTTATTTACTTTGTAAATCCTAACTGGGACTGCACACGCCACCGTCGAATCCATCTTGGGAATTCTTCGGCTGCCGCCTTGAAATAGAATATGTGCGTTATTGTGAATACCGCTCCTCGTTCTCATCTGATGCCATCAAGACTTTACACAGGAGACCCTATATACGGTCAAGGTAATATGGACTCAGCGGTCAGCACGGGAAGCTGAGAGTCGGGGTCGATAGGCGTCATCTAAGTGAAAACTCAAGTTTTTATATAATCGCATTGCCTACCATTTGACTGGCAAGATCCTAATCACAGTCCTGCTCTACGATGCTGAATCCTTTTGATGACTTTTGCATTCTTTTGATTATGTATAAAGTGGCTAAGTTAAGTGCGTTTGTCTATACTAAGCGTGGGTTTCTTGGTTCAACTACTGAGAATATCAACTTTTTAAATGGCGCGTCAGTCCGAAATGAACCTGGTCCACAACCAACATGCCTATCAATTATCCCGGTCTTTCGCTAACTGCCTCCAGATGTACACTTTAGGTTGGTTGAGGTTTGTTTCTACGTTTTAGCACCACATAGGGCGTCTCAGCACAAACTCGATCGAAGATTTTCCAAAGAATTTTTTCGCTGAAAAAAAACCGAGGATTACTTTCTCCGTTTTCGAAATGGGAAAATAGGAAACCCCTATATTTTGTGCCCTGCCTCACCTCTTCAAAAAGTCGGACAAACATCTAAGAGCACAAAACTATCATGAGAAGCTTATGTTTTAAATCGGTGTTGGTATGCTTAATCAGTGTAAACGGTTTATGTCAGTAATTTAATTTTACGCTCCATGCTTTAGGTTTCAAAAGAATTTTTTTAACAATATGAGATCCAAACACTAAAGTCATGAAATAACTCAATTATAAGAGAGCCAAAAGACCAGCCTCAATAATTGGAATTTCCTCATTACGAAAAACCTTGAGTGTTCCATTTTAAATCGCCTTTCCTTTGGTCTGCTTTTAAGAAGACTCCTGAACTTCTTGCTACAAACGATTGACCCATTTCTTGTACCATATTAACATGAAAACCTTCAGCATAGCTCTCATAAGCTTAAATTGACATTATATAAAAGTGTTTTCGCAAGAAGTCCATTTCCTTTGAGATACCGTTATGACAGAATAAAAATAGAAAACACATTTTTTGACACCCCATATGAAATTCTTCACAAAATGAAAGGAGAGAAAAACAAACCTTTTAACCAGCTCCAACTGACCCCTTGCTGATAGGGTATCATACAATCCACTGCACACAAATTGTATCCAATCCTTATGTTAGCTTCCTATTCGTTTGCATTTTTCCACCTAAGAGATCCCGACTGACTTTAAACGAAATTCCTACTTACATTGTCATCATCGTATCCGTCATCGTACCGGTGGATATATGTACATAGTTGTGTTTCCACAAAGGCTCCATTTTTGTCTCGAATGGGATCCAATCTGGCATCAACGTTCCCAGGAATCCTCTCAACAAAGCACTGTATATCCTTCCATTTATTGTGATTACCATGTAGTTGTTGTGAAAGGGATGAATGCTTCTCTTCCTTTCAACCGCATTCAGCTGTTTCTTCGTCGATTGTACATCTGGTTTCTTTGCCTTTTCTCTTGGTGCAGTCACAATGCCTTCCTCTATTTCTGGTCGTCCTTCTTTTTTTCGAAACCATTTTGTTGGCTTTCTCGATGAGAATGGAAAGTCTTTTTTATCCAAACAAAGGATATACAGTGGAATCACTGTTGCTCAACAGGATATTCTATGAGATGACTACCGTTATTGTTGTTGCTATTCTTGGTGATATCGCTTGGTGAATTTATTATTTTTTTTTGTTCGTTTTTGTTGTTGTGCTGTTGCCTGCCTCGAATTGTTCTCGTAAGAACCACAGACGGAACGACCTGTAATGGCCTACAGAATAAAGTGAACACATTGACACTACGTATGGGGGCCATTAGATGGTGGAAACCTTAATCGACTTGAGCACATATACAAATACTGAATATTTGTTGTACTCCAGGACGAGCTCTGGAGTACAACCTATGTACCCACGGTCATGGATGTGCCTATGTTGGTAGTCGTCTGCTCCAGCGGACGATCTGAGCGACAACGTCTAATGAAGAAAATCAAATTAAATTCGCTCCAGTCGACAATTTACTGGGATTTCAGGTGCTAACGGTAAATTGCTTTATTAATTTGCTTGTAGCTGGGGATAAAGCTTCGCTGAAATGTTGTTTTACCTTGGGGTCCACCTAGACGGTGGTGGCAGCACCACCGCCATATCACCCTCCGGAAAAGTTCTGTTTGTACTCCATTGGGGAAGATATTTCGGATTACCTCGGTTGCATTGTGTCCTTTAATCATTCCAGATTTGGTGGTGAGAGAGTTTAGGGCGTCGTAAAAGTACAATTAAGGACCACGGAAATTAGAGCTATGGATGCGGTTGTTGTGGGTGACTTGCTAGATGGATGGGTCTGAATGCTGCCGATATTTTAATTCAGAACATGAATTCAGACTTGATTTGAATTTTTGATTAAAAGTATAATCGGTAGGTACCACAAAAAGGAGCTAAGAACTTGTGCTATAAATTATTCAACTCGAGTATAGGGGATAGCCCCTGACGATTACAGGTGATGAAGCAAGGTACTTGGGAAATTTGCATGAAATTTGGAATGTACTTTGATGTTGTTAAGATTTAACGAGGACACTCATAAGGCTGGGAGGATTTCTTCATAAAAAACAGGCCTAATTAAAATATCTGACTATGAGTTGTGAGAAACCACTAAAATTTCCAACGCTTTTCTTTCAAAACGCAGCAAAACTTCAGCGAATCTCGGTAAGATTTGCGACAGCGTTGTCAATTTTTAGAGGTAAGCCAAGTATCGTTCCGAGTGTAAGTGAGGTGACTAGTGATGTCGTAACGTTATTGTTTTTTTTTTGGCAGTGAGACCTTAGACCCATGTGGCGTGGTAAGAAATAGGAAGTGAAGATCAAAAAAGTTGACAGTTCGCATGTCGTTACGGAATCAAGAATTTTTTTTAAACTTAAAGTGCAATATACCGACAACACATTTACACGAACCTGACCCAAACCAATTTTCGGTCAATTATCTTGTTGTAGTATGATATATTGAATTTAATCAAACAAATTAGGTTCTTGTTGGGATTTGAACTCAGGTATCTTGCACATTAGTCCATAACGGCATAGAGAGAACAGATTCTCTCAAATTTGCTGTAGGGGTAACAGTAACAAACCACTCGCCGAAGCAACGTGCTGTCAGATTCTATCATTTGCACACTACACATTCATATATTTATAGTTAAAAATCGACGGGTTCAGTGGCGAAATGGTTAGTGCGGTGAACTGCCGCGCAGAAGGTCTCGGTTCAAGTCCCAACAGTAGCAACACCTAAATGATTTTTCACTGGCCCTCCTCTTGTGATGACCTGACAAATGGTCTGAGTAGTATCAATTGTCAAGAAAATCTAATCCCAACTTATGTCAACATCGCTTATCTCAACTTAGTCGGATTCGGCATAAAACAGTAGGTCCCGCCGTCGTGCAAGAAGTACAGGCGCACACATGAATGGTTGTGAGAAAAAAGCTAGGCCCTAGGTACTAACGAGACTGTTGGGCCAAAAATTTGTATTTGTAAATCGTAGGCATCAGCTGTAGCAATCAGTGAAAAGTTCACGAAAATTTGGAAATATGTCATTTTTTGTATTGTGCATTTGATGCAATTCTACTGAGAAATGGATGCTTGAATATTTTTCGCATGGAATAAAATAAAAATAAAACGAGTGGTGGGTGCACGACTGGGTCGTACGTAACTTTCTCTTTCACAGCAAGTTGGGCGTTAGATCTAATCATAAGCATTTTGATTATTGATGCTAAAATGATATAAATAATGACGAAATGTATTTATACGAATTTTTACTCCAAAATTTGAAGGAATCGATGTCAATGTGAAAAATTATGATTTTCCGTTTTTGGCCAAAACTGAAAATTCCGTTTAGTAATAGTTGGGCTAAAACTAATTATGTGGAATTGCTTCAAGCTGTAATAGTAGTATATGTATTAAATTTCATTCAATTTGACACAATAGTTTGCGAGATATTAACAATTTTCTTTATATGGCCTAAATGACAAAATCCGTTATATGGATTTTCTCGAAAAAACTGGGTATGCAGTTTTGTTGGAACTAATATGGTTATAGTATACATAAAGTTTAATCAAAATCGTTAGAGCCGTTTTCGAGAAAATTGAGGTTATGTGTAATTTTTATATGGCAGGTACCAGTTTTAACATGGCTAAAAGCAAACAAAAAAAATGGCCTAGAATTATGACCAAAACAAGCTTGGATACGAAGTTTGAAGAAAATCGGTCAAGCCGTTTAGGCTGGGGAGACCGTCACGGACAGACGGACCGACGGACCGACGGACCGACGGACGGAATTCCAAAAACCACTTTTTTAGGCTCCGCTATCATCGTAATGTTAGAATCAATCAAAATCTCGAGGTCGAAAATTTTCACGAAAACAATATCTTTCTCTTTGTAAGAGAAAGTTAAAAAACATGAGAAGGCTATAATACGCTGTGCGAATCTATTAATACCCTATCACATCCCATCCTTAAAATAAATATTCCAAAAAGTGAGTGTGGGTAAAAATGGAGTAAGCATCTTCCTCATATACTAACTACTTAAGTGGCGCTACAGTCCGGGATGAACCTGGGCCTCAACCAACATGCCTCTCCAATTAGCCTGGTCCTTAGCTAACTGCCTCCAGTTGCGTACTCCAAGTTGGTCGGTTTCTACTTGTGCGCGCCACTAAAGGCGAGGTCTTCCTCTACTCCGACGTCCGACGTCTGGCTGGGAATCGAAGACTCTGCGAGCCGGAGTATTGGTGCCATTCGTTCTACATGTCCTAGCCATCTTAAACGACCAATGCGGAGTTTTTTTGACCAGGTGTATGTCGCTGTACAGCTCGTATAATTCGTGGTTGAATCTTCGTCTCCAAAGCCCGTCAACGCAAACGGAACCGAAGATTTTTCGAAGAATTTTTCTCTCGAATTGTCCAAGGATTTCTTCATCCGCTTTTGATACGGTCCATGCTTCAGCGCCGTAGAACAGACTGGGATGATCAGGGTCTTATATAGGATCCTCTTAGTAGTTTGAGTGAGGGCTTAACTACTAAATTGCCTTCTTAAGCCGAAGAAACAGCGATTGGCAAATGAATTCTTCGTTTGATTTCTGACTAAATGTTGTTGTCAGAGTTAATAGCGGAGCCGAGGTAGAAAAAGTCCCGTACTACCTCAAAGTTATATCTGTCGATGGTGACGTTCTATTTAATTCGTCGATGTTGTGTGTCCTTTCGTTTTGACAGCATATACTTAGTCTTACCCTCATTTACTGCTAAACCCATTTTTGCAGCTTCCTTCTATATACTAGCAAACGTGGCTATGACATCATGTTGAGTCCGACCAATGTTGTCAATATCGTCGGCGTATGTTATTAGTTGCATCGATTTTTGGAAAATTGTGCCTCTGGTGTTGGATCGGGAGTTTTGCACAATCCTCTCAAGAATCAAATTGCAGAAGTGACATGACAACGCATCGCCTTGCCTAAATCCTTTTTTGGTATGGAATGTGTCGGAGAGGTCGCTTCCAACCCTGATGGTGCAGCGAGAATTCTCCATCGTCATCCTCCACAAACGGACGAGTTTGGGCGGTACACCAAAACTAGACATGGCTCTAATAGTTCGTCTCTATAATTGCTGTCGTATGCGGCGCTGTGCAGAAGGTCTCCTTTTTTGTGGGTCGGCAAACGATGCTTAGGTTCCATTAAGCTTGAGTTAAGATATTGCTATCCTCACTTCACTTAGGTCGGGTGGTTGGCAGTTTTCGCTGTCGTTGCCAATATTAAATGGTTCTTTCTGCCTGACAGCGGAATGTTGTTCGTCATCCCCGTTTATCAGTCTGCAGAATTGGTTCTTCCATATCCTCAACATCGACTCTGTCTCAACTACGATATTTCCTTGTTCATCTCGACAGGATTCTGGTCGAGCCTTGTATCCTTGGCTTTGACGTTTTACACTTTGGTAAAATTTGCGAACATCGTTCCTGTAGTGGCACCTCTCTATATCCTCGATCGCACGCCTTACTCCTTTTCCTTCTTTCTGAAAAGCCGGTGTTCTTCCCTTCTAATTTGCTTATAGAGCTAAATGGCAGCTCTCGTCTTCACCTGCAGCTAAGCCTTATAGGCCTCGTTCTTGGCTGCGAGCATCTGTCGGCATTCCTCATCAAACCAGGGGTTTCTTGCTTCCCTTCTTCTTTGCCTATAGAGCTCAATGGCAGCTCTCGTCTTCACCTGCAGCTTAGCCTTGAAGTCCTACTTCTTGGCTGCGAGCATCTGTCGGCATTCTTCATCAAACCAGGGATTTCTTGCTGGTGGCCGCGAGAAACCTAGCACATCAGTTGCGGCTGATCTAATGGCTAATTGGCATCGTTTCCATTGTTCTTCGACATTAGATGCTGGTGCTATGGTGTGAATCGAGAGGTTAAGGGATACGCGTTACGCGAAGGTCTTGGCGGTCTCTGGCAATTGCAGTGACTCAACATTAATTTTTTCACAGTATTTCTGGTTTGTTGTGGCGTGGTGGATATCCGCATCCTTACCTTAGCTGCAACAAGGTAGTGGTCCGAGTAAATGTTAGCCCCTCGGAATGTTAGGACATCCAAAACACTCTATTCTAGTAATTCTAGTTCATAACTTAAGGCCAAAAAATCGGTGATACACAGACGGACGGACGGAAGGACAGACAGACATGGCTCTGTCGAATCAGCTAGCGATTCTAAACTTTTGCCGAAAATCGTTTGTTTTTTTTATAAAAACCCCACAAAAAGTGGGAGTGGCTAAAAAATTTATATGGATGAATTATAGACCTAAATATCTTGCTCAGGCTTTTTTTTTAATTTCTTAAGATTTGATCAGAAAGGACGTTAATGAAAAAAGTGGGCGTGGCTGTAAGCGGATTTTGAAAATGTTTACACTTGTTTTGCTTCGTTGGTTCAGCACTCTAACCATCCATATACTTTGAGGTATATCTATTGAAATGATTTCTCCGTATTACAAATTTTGTGTCAAAACTAATATACCACTATGGGAAAGGATATAAACATGTTTGCGTTGCCGCTACTGGGTTTCGAAACTAGACCTTCTGCGTTGTAGTTCATGGAATAAAAAACTAAATATAGTCACAGCTGCTATAAGCCTTCAGTCAATAGATCTAAACTGATCATGCCTCTATATTACATCCACGGAATCTCTACCAAAACATCTTTACAACTGTCACAGGTACACACTACACACATCCCTGGAAACTTTAAAGAAGCCTTAAAATTGACATATCATGTCTAGCCTGTGGATTTGAGTGATTAAAAACGCTTAACTTCTGGGCATAATACAAAGATCACAATAGAAGTAATTCTTTCTGGAAATCGTTAGTTGGGATCTCCATCATCCCCGACTTCATGTTGAATATGAAATAAGGGTTGTTCACATTGTTTACCAAAACATTAAATTTGAACGTGGACTACATTTTAAAACTATGAAGTATGCCGTATACGTGCTACATACTGGAGTTCGGTGAAGTGTGCGAAGTAGGAATAGAAGAATATTCAAAGCCCAGCATTTGTAATCATCTGAAGCAGAAGTACAACGGACATAGAGTAAGTATCGGTATCACATCATCGACCAATCTTAGCATCCATGAAAAAAAAAATACATTCGAGATAATGCCAAAACATTCACATTCGGAGAATGATTCAAAAGCTTTCAATACCAGCAATCGAATCATAACCATCGACAAAACTTTTCATTATACGTTATTTCGATGAAATGAAAACAGAATTCAACAGTACTCAGTTCGATAATCACATCCTTGCCATAGACCACATTCATCCTATTTTCACTAATGAAACCGGCCAAACTCATCGTCAATAGCAAAAAACATCGTATGGCTTTTGAGGTTGTTCGAAAATGTCGTAATAAATACGCATCCTTGTCAAAATGGTTTGTTGTTTACAATGACAAATATTTTTACCGGCCAATGATGTCACCTATGTGGCCGACACACCACAACAATTGTGCCCAACTCTAGGACATGTACACTCTTATCGAATTCCAATTACACTGACTCTCTGGTGAAAATGTGAAAATGACAAAATGTAAAACCTCCCCCATATACTGCGCTGCTCATTAGCGCTGATTCCCTCATAGAAAAATGTTCCTCTATGGATTTGGCCTGCTGACGCAACGCGCTGATTAATCATGCAACCGTTGAAGCGAGCTCCGTTAAAAGTGCTAAACGCCATTTTGGGTGAAAATTTCCAACACACACAAACACACAGGGTACATTGAAAATTCATTTCGCGCACATTGCCAATGTTGAGGCTCAATTTAGCGAGTTAGACATACACGGACTGACGCTCGCCAAAAGTCTATTGGCCTAGGCTCGGTCTGAACTGTTGTTACCACCGATAACCACGCCACGAATTACATATCCATTCAAAATGAACGCGAACCACGAACCGTGTCGGGACGGGATTTAAAAAAAAAGGAAATTTCCTAAAAAAGTTACTCATCCGCCAGAGTGTATCGGCCTGTGCATCCTGTGCTGAATTTTGAGTTTTGTCTCTAATGCCCGACTAGTTGGGTAACATGGGCACATCACAACTAGGTAGGACACAATTGATTTAGGAGGTGTATGTGTGGATCGTTGCATGCATCACATTTCACATACACACACTGCCCGCAGACTGAATTAAAGATGAATTAATAATACGCGGCGGTTAACTAATTTTCGATAATGAACGAATAATGATACCGCCAACCGATGGGCTTACGACTGTAAGCCTGTCCGTAATCACCTGCTTCAGTAATGGTACAGTTCAGGTGAGAGTGGGTCGATGGTGGAGCGTGTTACTAAACCACACAGGGGACTTTAATCGGACGAATGATCTTTGTTCACAGGACTCGGCGAGGATGGGGTTTGCAATTTTATCACACCCACATATTGGTGGGATTTTAAATTGTTTAAAGACCTACATGAGGCGTGGTATAATTGGAATTTATCTGCAGTTCGGCAGCTGGCGGTAGTGATTTCGGGACTCTCGATTTAATGTGTGCAGGAGCAACGTCAGTCGCCGCACGATATACATTATTGGAGCAAAGTAATTGCTTTTAATGGAGTTGTAAACGCATTTAATTATCATACTTTATTCGGTGAATGTACTTTATGGGGAACGCATTGAAAGGATGTTGGTAATCATGGAAACTGGATTTGGTTTTTTGTGATAGAATTGATTAAAAAGCCACATTCGGTGTGGTTGATGAAACATTTTACAGAACCTAGAAATGGGAAGTTAGATTTTATCGTGGTCATCATGATTAGGCTGGCTGGTAGGGGTGTAATTAAAGGTTTGGCGTTTAGTTTGCTTTAAATTTTAATGACTTAAACGGTTTTCATAAAAAATCAAATGGCGCCTGCTTAATACAGTAGTGGATACAGATGGCCCCGTATTCTAAGTGTATTTAATAAATTGGAGCTAGTCCTCCAGGTTGGGGGTTATCTAACTACTCACGCAAAAAAAATATAATACTTGGAAAGGACTGAGTTTTTGATTGGCGACAATGTTAAACGAAAAAAGGACAAGGACATTCGTATCTGTACCTGGAATGTGAGAACATTAATCAAGTGTGGTACAGCCGAAACCCTAACTACTACAAAGCAGACATAACTGCCATATAGCAAATACGATGGGATGGACTGAGAAACAAGAGAATAAAAAATTGTGATATCTACTACGGTCCGTATTATAGTGAGCAGAAACAGCGACTATTCAGATGTGGATTTGTTTTAAGGTAAGAAATCTTATGTTTTCAAGACATTAGCATACGCATCGGACTTCCGGAAAACGATATTAAAATCGTGCTGGGAGATTTTTTACGCCAAAGTAGGAACAGAAGACATCTTAAGCACCATTGTCGGAAAAACATAGCCTACACGACAATACGCCTGGCAATGGACTTAGGCCAAATGACTTCCATCACACAGTTTCCTCACCTACACACAGGCATACAGTATTTTGGTTTCGAGTTGCTAACATCGACTCTGACCACTACTTTGTTGCAGCCGAGGTAAGGCTGAGGATGTCCATCAATCTGAAATAATGTAAACAAAATGTATGTCGAAAGACTGCTATCGCCAAGGCCTTCGCTAAACGTGTATCCCATATCCTCTCGATTAACACCTATCACCAGCATCCAATGTCGAAGAACAACGGCAGCGATATCAATATGCCATTAGATCATCCGCAACGGATGTGCTATGTTTTTAGCGCCCATCAGCAAGATGAAGAATGCCAAGAAAGAGCTGCAGGTGAGACGACAGCTGCCATTTAGCTCTATAGGCGAAGAAGGATGAAAGACCTTCGGCTTTTCAGACTGAAGAAAGAAGAGAATGAAAAACCCGCTATAGAGGATAAAGAGAGGTGCTTCTCAGGCATCAAACCCAGAGATACAAGACTCGAACAGAATCCTGTAGAGATGAACAATGAAAAATCATAGTTAAATTACAGTCGATGCCGAAGATATGGAAGAACCAATTCCAATTCTGCAGACTGCGAACAATTTTCCGCTGTCAGGTAGAACGAACCATTTAATATTGACGATGACAGCGAAAACTATCAATCACCCGGCATAAGTGAAGTGAGGATAGCATTCCAATATCTAAACTCAAGGTTAAAAATTTTGCTGCAATTGACAGCCTGAGCTTTATAATGCCAGCGGAGATGACTTATGGTAAGTACTACATGATCCTATCTGCCGAAATATGAGAACTCCTGTTTACCAACAACCTGATCGGTCCTTATCAGTGTGGTTTTAGGCATAATTGATCAAATCTTCACACTTCGGCAGATCATGGAAAAAATCCAAATCGATACCCACCACCTATTCATCGATTTATAAGCCGCATACGACAAAATTTATAGAGACTTACTATATAAAACAAAATTTGGTTTTAGTGTCCGCCAGTGAAGTATGACGAGTGGAATGTGCAAAACTACCGAGCCAACACCACAGGCTCAATCAGTGCAACTACCAGCATACGTCGACGATATTGACATCATTAGTCTGACTCAACATGATGTCCTAGTCAGGTTTCCTATTATAGACAAGGAAGCGGCGATAATGGGTTTTGCAGTTAATGCGGGTAAGGCTAAGTATATTCCATCAAACCGAAAGGAGACACAACATGGACGAATTGGACCATTGACAGATATAACTTTGAGGTAGTACAAGACTTTTTCTACCTCGGCTCCGCTATTAAATCTGACAACAACGTTTCGTCAGAAATTCAACGAAGAATGACTCTTACCAAGCGCTGTTTCTTCATGCTAAGAAGGCAATTTAATAGTAATGCCCTCATTCGAACTACTATGGTTATTCTATACAAGGCCCTGATCACCCAAGTAGTGCTCAAAGTGCTGAAGCGTGGACCGTATCAAAAGAAGATAAGGATATCCTTGGTTGTTTTGAGAGAAAAATTCTTCGAAAAATCTTCATTCCCGTTTGCGTTGACGGGTTATGGAGACGAAGATTCAACCAAGAACTAATCGAGCTGTACAGCGACATGCCCCTAGTCAAAGAACTGCGCATTGGACGTTTAAAATGGCTAGGACATGTAGAAAGAATGGAAACTAATACTTCCTTGCAGAGTCTTCAATTCCCAGCCAGACGTTCGACGCAGTAGAGAAAGACCTCGCCTTTAATGGCGCGCATAGGTAGAAACCGACCTCAACCAACTTGAAATGCGCAATTGGAGGTAGTTAGCTAATGACGGACCCAGTGGCACGATGGTTAGTGCGATGAACTGCCGCGCAGTAGTTCAGTTCTGGGTTCGATTCCCAGCCATAGAAACATCTAAAATGATTTTTCACTTGCCCTCCTCTCTTGATAATCTGACAAATAATCCGATTATTTTCAACTGTCAAGAGTAGCTTATCTCAACTTAGCCGTTCGGAGTCGGCATAAAACAGGAGGTCCCACCATCGTGCAAGAAGTACACACGCACACATGAATGGTTGTGAGAAAGTTCTGTTCCGTTTTTTTGTTTTTTAGCTAAGGACCGGGGTAATTGGAGAGGCATTTTGGTTGAGGAAGTAAGGTAGTAATGCTTAACCGTCTTTCGTCTGTTGTTTGCCTTGGCTTGGGTATATTATTCCAGGAGGCGTGTTATACTTGCTCGACAAAGCGATCTACTGCTTTAAGTTCTTAGGGTGTCGTTAGTGGAACACACAGTTCAACATTCTCTCCTCATTCGTTCCAAAAGACTTCCCAGGTAGTTGATCTACTAAAATATCTTACAAGGCCAAGTTGTGACTAGTTTTATGCTCAATGTCAAAATATCGAGGGAATGAATCATTAAATCCCAGAGGCTTAATCGGGAAGGATATTAATATTGAACCGCAACGTTGTTCAAAATATTTGGTCTAGTTCACTGAACGTACGTTGCTAAGACAACTGTCAACTATATTGTAAAGTTTGTCAAAACATTCTGTTTTCCATTTGTCTGTCGAGCAACGCGGTTAAATTTTTAAATAAATGATCATTAAATTAAATATTTGCTTAATTCGTTTAATTCCTTGAGATTACACTTCAAAAATACATAGCTTAACGATTTGGAATAAAACTACTTGCCCCAGATACTTTTAACACTTGAAACTAAAATATTAACAATTAAAAAAATAGATAAATCGTGACGATGGATATAATTTTAATTAAATTAAATTTGAAATAATGAGTTTCGTATGCAAACTTAAATTCAACTTTGTGCATTCAACTAAAGCCTAATTGGTATGTGCAAAGGAATTTGTTTTGTGTTTGCATCTCGCATTGCCGATTGTGAACCCATCCATCAACTCTAATATCACTAAAAGCCTGTCAAGGATGTAACATGTTAACAAAAATTTCGAAATCCATGTGTGTGTAGTATTTTTGTTGGCATTCCTATGCCACCATTGTAATGCAAATGATAATGAAGAACCATAGCCCCGAAAGCAGTGAGAAGAATATCGGTAAGGACAGCTTTAATCCTGACCATCGAAATGTAAAAAATCCAATTCCTTTTTTGGGGGACTCCACAATGAAAATGCCCTACCCCGGAACGAGTTAAACACCAACGGCATCATGAGATTCCCATCACTCCCGCTCTACATAATCCCGATCATGGTTTTATTTCGAAGCGAAATCTGTGCATCGACGTGGTAGGGTTTTGTGTCCGTGGCGGCATGAATATGCCCGCAAAAATTTTCGGCTATCTAATTCAATTCACGAATATCCGTTTTCTGGCGAGAGCAAGGCGCATGAATCGGATTTGGTATTTTTGCCTTTTAAACAGGCTCTGTCTGGCCGACGACGCACACATGCATGCTTTATGTGGTGTGTCAGTCATGTGTGCAAAGACTCCCGAAAAACTGATGCGATTTCTGCAGATAAAGCACTGATGCAGAGAGAAATTCCATTTGACTTTCAAAAGGCAGGAAAGATCATGCACGCGTGTGATGTGGTTTTAATTAGATTATTACATTTGATGGCTTAATGCGAATGAATTTGGTGTTTGGCCTTCATTTTTGACAATTTGGAGTCTACTTTCTACGTGTCAGTAGCAAAGGGATTGATATAAATCGAGATGTTCGGGGGCGTTTGTGTGATATTAATTGATGTGATATGCACTTGGATGGTAAATGTCTGCTCTGTCTGCTAATGTCTGAAGCAAGGAGCTGCAGGTCAAAGCAGCTTTATACTATGAGTCTCAATTTATATTGAGGAATGGGGAAATTCATAACTTCAAGGCAAAGAAGGGTGTTATCCTCTCCTGTATCTTTATATAGGTCATTTCACATGGACTTCTGTATGTAATTGCTGTATGATAAAAGGAATCTACAGCCAACTGTTCTTAAAACGCTTTACACCGCAATGTATATTCTCTTCCACATGCATTCCCGCTATGTAGAATTTAAGACGACAGGAGTAGGTTCATGAACATAAAAGCTTCTGGAAATATGACACCTTGACCAGGTTCAACTTCGTAAAGAGTAAGCTTAAAAATATCTGATCAAACTTCCATCATAAGTCATATATGACCTCACGCTCCGATTGTGACATTACTAGGGAGTGTTACTACGAGCTAAAGGAAAAACTTATGAGTGCCTACCAAAGTATGATGTTAAAAACATGCTGGGAGATTGTAAGAATGTAAAGGTAGGAATAGAATACATCTTCAGCAGTATTGACACCACGTCTGACAACGGAAGACCAATTGACTTCGCTGCTGAACGAAATGCCACTAAAGTCACACACGGTTTCCTGCCTCGATATCCATGATAAAAAATGGTGGTCTGCAGATCAACGAACGTTCAATATCAAATATCGATCGATAGACAAGAGGAACACATTGACTATTTTGGATGTCCGAACATTTCGAGGGACGAAGTAAGAATGCTGATATTCACCACACCACAAAATACGAGATAAACTGTGAAAAAAAAGAGAAAATGTCAAAAGACTGCAATCGCAAGAGACCGCCCAAGCTTTTGCAGAACTCACATATATGACCACATGGGCGATTTGTTTGGCTCTTCGACTATATAAAGATCCCCAGATTGCTTTGTGGATTGGAAGTCATGGAAACTTAGATAATTGCTGATAACAGTATTACATGCGGCTGCTAAGCCTTGTAGTCGTCAGCCATTATCTTTTGTCGTTTCGTGGAGGCTATGCTTTCCAACTAACCCCCCAAAGATCCGAGGCTCTTGTCTTTTTCATAACTAGATATTTTTTACGTGGTATTCACTTTGTCCATCCTAACTGGGACTGTAGAAGCCACAGTTGACTGCATATTGGGAGTTATTCAGCAATGGAATATGTGCATTAGTGTGAGTAAACGTCTCCACAACATCTGATGCTCCTAAGATTTTACACAGGGATTAAGTGAAGATACTAGGCACTCAGCGGTCGCACTGAAAGGGTGAATGTCGGCTTTGGTAGGCATCAGCTAGGTGAAAACTCAAGGTTTCATTGTCTATTATTTGACCGCCATTCGGACACAGTGTAACCAGTCAAAATCAGACCATTCCATTATATATTCCAATATATACGTGAAACCACCGCATTCATAACGATTGTCAACCACCAATTGGGATTTATCACCCGTGGTTTGACCGAGAATGCCGTATCCTAAATGATGAAGCTGCATGTAAAGACAAGACTTGCCGTTGAGCAAATCCGTCTTTATAGAAAAATAAATAAAAAAGATGACCTGCTTTTTAAAAAGAAGATGCAGAGCCAGAAAATCGGGTGAACCTTCGATCATATGAAAAGGTGCCACTTCAGAAATGATGGTCGTAAGTTTTACTTAAATATAAAACGAGATGAACAAGGAAAGACCATGATTTTATAGTCGATGCTGGAAATACCTAAGAACCACTTCTGCAGAGTGTTAACCGACGATGACGACCAATTCTTCGCTCTCAGTTATCATTCAATATTTGCGATGATAGCAATAGCAAACGGAATTCCTTCCGTGTTATATAAAACTTCAGCATCGATTGGGTTATCATAAAAAGGAGACCCTCTTAATTGCCCCTACTGCACTCAACCAAAAGCTTGATCGGTCCCCATCAGTATGGTTTTAAGGCAGACCAATCTGTAACTGATCAAATCTTTAAACTTCAGCAGAGCCCTGAAAGGACTCAAATCCTAATCGATACTCTAATCATGCAATGATTTCAAAGCCGTTAACGACAGAATTTATAGAGACGAACCATGCCTAGTTTCTGTGTACAGCCCAAACTCGTCCATCTGCACAAGATAACCGATCGACTCGAGTTCCACCAATGTTGCCAGCTACTTCACCGAATGTCGAATGTTTCGACAAAACAAAAACAAATTCTTGGCGAAACAGGCTCGTTAGTACCCAGGGCCTAGCCATTCTTACACGATGGCGGGACCTCCTGTTTTATGCCGAATGCAAACGCCTAAGTTGAGATAAGTTTTTCTTGATAATTGGCACTACTCGGATGATTTATCAGATCAGCACGAGAGGAAGGTCAGTAATAAAACATTGCTACAGCTGGGAATCGAATTCATCGCACTAAACATTGCGAAACTAAGCCCGTCATTCGACACCAAAATTAATTTAGGCAAGGTAACACAGTGACTATTATTGAGAGAAATGTGCAACGCTCGAGTCGATAACAGAGATAAAATTTCCAAACATCAGCAAAACTTCTAGCATTCGCTGACTACAATCAGTCGGACAAAGGATGTCATAGACACGTTTACTAGTGTATAGATAAGTAAGCGCAAAATGGGTTTAAACGAGGGTATGACCAAAGATTTGCTGTCATATTGACACAGAATATCGGCATATGCGACAGAACATTACTATAGACAGCTAAAACTTTCGGTCTAAAGTGCAGTGGCCTAGTGGTTAAGGCGTTGGTCTACTAAGCTCCGAGTCCCGGGTTCAAATTTCCCAAAAGTGGCAGAACCTATGCTGTTTTACTACAGTGAAAGTCTGACAAGCATCCAAGAGTAACACTGTCTTAAGAAGCTTCTCAAATTTGCAGTTCGGATTCGGCATTTAACCAGAGTCCTCTTCTTTGTGGTAAAAATAAGAACTTCGCACACACAGACGAAGGAAGAATATAGGTTAGGGGCCTGTCTGTTAATGGCTCCTACAACTCCCACCACGGCATCTAAAAAGGTGGACAAAGAATTGCTTTTGCGAAACGCTCTTTCTTCGGAAAAGGTGATTGAATTAGAAGGCCCTCACTCGAACTTCTAAGGTGAGCCGCTATACAAGACCAGTCGTTCTCTAAGACGCCCAATCATGAATTTTTTTTTTCATTTTAAGTGAAAATTCTTTGAAAAGTATTTGGTCCAGTGACGAGTAATTAATAGAGACGAAGATTCTGTTTAGAACTTCAATACGAACTGTGCAAAGACAAAGACCTAGCAAAAACCTCAGTAGTAGCCGTTTCAGATAACTTGAACTTGTACGGTTCGCAGAGTCTTGGATTCTCAGCTAGACGTCAGACAGAGAAAGACGTCTACCAACGAGTGCGCAACTGGGGCCATTTAGCTAAGGCTAATTGCGGAAGCATGTGAGTCCATTCCAGATGTAGCGATTCATAAGTAATAAGCAAATAACAGATACCACCCAAATCACGGAAATAAAAGCAAAGAAGGTACGTGCTCATCACAGATAAAATAAGACTAAGGTATAAGTGTGTGCTGCTTATCATGACCTGGCATTCGTTCATATTGAGCTTAAGGATTTTAGTTTGCACCAATTTTGAAAAGCGAGTAAGACTCGGGGGAAGGAAATCTGCTTAGAGGTTCTCATCTCATCAGCATAAGTTCATAAAACACTTCCATGACCTCTGTCTCTTAATTATCTAATGATACAGATACAACTCAGTTGTTGTTTTTCTGGTTTAGCTATGATAAGGATAATTAAAAAAATTTATTTTTAAAAGCATTTATTGCCACGCAATTAAAAATTTACAAAAACATAAACCATTCCGAAAATTCCATTTAACGTCAATTAATTTTTATTTGTAATTCATTAAGTGCTATCAGCGTGTGGAAAGCAATTAACACTACAGGCTCATAACAATTAAACTATTATCAACTTCCTATCCGCTCAAGCCATAAAGATAAACCCAACGAACAGAACAAACCAAAAAAAATCACATAATTGTGGCACCATCATTTATTCCCCAAGCAAATAAAATATTCAACTGATAGGATGTCGGGCGCACATCCTTGTCCACACCCACAATTCATCACACCGATGTGTGTATTCCCTAAATATCACTTAGCGGCAATCGTTTTCATCAAATATTTAAATTGTCCACACTCAATTTGTTACAACTTTTCGGGGGTAATAAAACCCAACAACAACAGATGTAATTGCGTTCCCGGTATCAGTCGACGCCGCCCAAGGACCCTCCACCAGTAGTCTGGACAACCAGCAAAAACAAAAAGTGACACACTCACACATATACATATACTATCGTGTCATCATTTGACAAATTTCACCCCCTTCACCATATATGTTCATACTCACTACGTTAGGAGGGTGGCAATAGCTCCTCAAAGGCATGGAGCTATAAAAAAAATAATATTAACTGCCGTAAAACTTGAAGCGGTCCCACAATTGAATGGCTCTTAACACTCTGGTGGACTGAGATGACTGAGTGTAACCAACCCTTGGTGTTAATCTCGAAAGAGTGAAAAACTTTCCAAACTGAAGACCCTTCTTGTGCCAAGATTATTATTCTCTATCGCAAGTGCGATTTTGGGCTTAGGTAATTTGTTATCCTGACACATATACTCTTGCATGTATGTTATGTGATGACGGATTTCCTAGTGAAACGGATGGAGGATAAATGGGTGGTGTGCTCTTATTTTATTAGCCAAAGACCGTGAATGTGCGGTTTATTTCCTGTTCCATCCCGACGTGGATACGGATGTGTGGACTCAAAAGAACTACAGCACAGTGGTGGTGGTGTGGTTTTTTTCTTTTCTTTAGTTTGCTCGCTTTTTATGGATTCCAAGTTTTACGAGTTAGGTCCCCACCCACACTCAAGTCAAAGTTAGTTTTGTAAATTAACAGATTTTGGATTGCTTTGGTGTGGTTCAGGCAGCCCGGGTGATGTGAAGGCGTTACTTTCATGGGTGTGATGTTGGGATTATTAATCTTAAGGCAACACCACAGCTCCTGGGGATTCCTTTGAGGTTTTCTTCACAGTTTACTCAAAAGGCGAGAAGATGAATGATCGTTAAGTGTAAGCGGCTTACATTTTACGATCCGTAAGTTCAAGACTATTATCCGCAATATTGGTTGTAAAACGGTATATTTATCTATGCCCGAGGGGGTGCAGACAAAAGAATGTAAAAATATTTTTTAATGCCCGACATTGTGAGTTGTTTTGAGTGAGTGTAGGCTGGCAGGACGATTTGATGTAATCAGCACAGGGTCAGGAGATAAAAGTAGGTGGAATGTCTATTTATGCTTTTGTAGGAAAGCATTTCTGAGCTATGAGTCTTATTGTTGTTAAGATGGGCTGTAAAAAGATGTAATCTGGGGAGATAAATATTCGATCAAAAAAACAATTTTGAAAAGATTTATGACTTGAGTTGAGAAAAAGCATCGTTATTATTAAAAGCTACGATAAGGGAAGGAAATTGGATTCTGGTGTGTCTTCAACATGTAGTTGATCATTAGATGCTCTAAAAAGACCGCCTAGAGACAAATATGAGATTTTCAAAAATGTAGGTATATGCATTTTCCACATGGCCAAACCATTAAAGTGTGAAACTCCTTAGTTCGGGAAGTATCTTCTCGACACTTACAACTCCAATACCTGGCGTCAAAGCTCGGAGGTCGTCCCAGTGCAACATCTGCAAGGGATGATCGATATTTGTGCATCCATGCCTTCGTCCCCAAATAGCAGTTTAGTTGTCTCAAAGACTATATGATTGCTCAAATGATGAGCAATCATGCCTGAGAACGAGAAGATCTGGTTGAATACCGAGGATAATTTCCATTTGAAGTCTCTTGTGCTTTACCGCTTGTGAAGTTAACGAACAAGTGACTTTGGACGGAAGATGCTCGCTTTCGTCGTACCGTTATTGGGGAAAACTTCTTGCTTCTGATGCGGGACAATACTAAACCACACGTCGTTAGCTGAATTACTTAGTTCAAGAAGAAAAAATAGGTGTATTGGCCAACGATGAGCATATTGGAATTTATTGTGAAATTTTCAAGGTGCACTACTTTTTTTCGAACTCATTGTGCATTGTGCTCCTTGGGTGTAAATTATTCACCAAAGCTACAGTCCGGAATGAAACTTGGACTTAACCCTCATACACAGTCCATAGCTAAGTGGCTCGGGTTGCACAGTTCAAGTGGATTGAGGTCGTTGTCCACTCGTGCGCATCACTTAGAACGAGGTGTTCTACTCTTCTGCGTCCGTTGTCTGAGGCTGGAAATAAAAGACTCTGCAAGGCGGAGAACAGTGTCCATTGGCTCTACATATCTTAGCAATTTTGAACGCAGGTATATGCGAAATGTAGCATCACAGCCCGTAAACTTGTTGGTTGTAACTTCGCCTCCATAGCCCATTAATGCAATCCGGACCGATGATTCTCCGAAGAATTTTCGATACGTACATGCTGCGGTGCCACAAGCAGGACTGTTATGATCAGGGTTTTATAAAGGATCTCCTATTTTTTTCGAGGGCTTTTTACTGATTTGGCTTCTTAGCTAAATGAAACAGCCAGCGTTGGGCAAATATATAATCCTTGATCTGATTTCTGATGTTGTTGTCAGAGACAATGTTTTACCTGTCAATCGTGACACTAGGTCCAATTCGTTGATGTTATATTACAGGACAGAGCCCTGTGGACATCATGTTCTTGTTTTTAACTCCATTTACAGCTAAACCCATTTTTGCGTTTTCATCTCTATACAAATAAATGTGTCTGTGACATCTCGTTGAGTCCGTCGGCGTTTGCTAGTAGTTGCACAAAAATTATGGGTGATTGTGGCTCTGATGTTGGCTTGAGAGTTTTGCACAATTTTATCAAGAATGGACAATCCGTCAATTTTTTCTGAATCCTTATTTTTGTATCGAATGCTTTGGTAAGGTATTTGCATATATCCTGATGGAAAAAAGGAACATCTAGCATTATTGTCCTGATATTATAAGCTTCTAATAACAGTGTTGCAATGGCACTAGGCCACTGCACCCACTTACCCTGATGGAGCAGCGAGAATTCCTCAGTCTTCATCATCATCCTGTGCAGATGGACGAGGTATATCAAAACTATACATGGCTCTGTATATCTTACGTATGCACTTTTGAAATAAATTAATAGGTGGTGGGTATCAATTTAGAATTATTTGATTAATTTCCACTCTCATATTGATAACATTATCAGCAAATTTGTGAAACGCTGATCTAAGGAATTCTACAAGCCATAGTTCACAACATCATACTTTTTCACAGTTGTAAGACCAATCTTTGATAATGCTAGCCAAGTATAGTCATCCTATCACACTACCCATTCGCTCTGAATTGGGGATGTCCATCCGTTTAGTCCAGATTTAACCATTTTGTCTACGCTGTCTTCCCTGGGTATGCTTTCTTAATAAAGGGTGAAGTAAAAATTGAACCTTTGGCAATATTTTGGAATATAGGAAAGTGACTTGCCTTGTTGGAATTCTCGCTACCATTCTAAAGAAATGTGGCCTAGACAAGCACCTGTTCTTTGGACGTTATTGTTTAAACGCTATCTCATAAGGTTATAACGGGCCAAATAGAATATTCTTTTTCAAAATGCAATAAAATGAACTAAATTAACTTTTTTCATGTATTATGGCTCTACAAGTAGGAGCAAAAATTCCCATTAACTATGGAACACAACGTCGTTCAAATGGCTGCATCGGCTGGGTTCTATCACTCCAATTTTCCAAGAACTTGTTGATGGTTTCGGAATATAGTTCACTGATTGCTTGGATGATATTATTCTTAAGTGCTTGAATCGTTTTCCGATTATTAGCATAACATCGCTTCGTCAGGGTTTCCCACAAAAAAATGTCCAAAAGGGTCATATCGCAGCTCCGTGGCGGCCAATTGACATCGTAAAAGACGGCTAATATCACGTTTTGGGAACTTCGCGAGTAAAAGATTGATAATGGGATTAATTGAAGTTCGTTCAAATACATCTCTTGAATTTCAGTAAACAAAAAGTCGGTTAAGATGGCTCTGTAATGCCAACCGTTGACCAAATTGTTGTTCCCAGCCCCATTTTTTCACTCCGCACCAAACTGTCACTTTCTGTGGATGTATCGGCTTTTCGACAATAACATGGGGGTTTTCTGAGCCCCAGATGCGGCAATTTTCCTTGTTAACATATAGCCGCCGAGAACGTGCCTCGTCAGAAAAATTCATTTTTCGCCCTCTACTGCCCAAACTGCGAAGCGATATGGAAGTGGATGTTCGTGCTCTTTCAATTTCTTTATCAATTGGACATTGTAAGAGAATAATCCGAGATCTTTGTGGAAGAATTATCCTCAGGCTAGTGAACATGTTGAGCTTTTGAGATTGTTGGCGAGTTGATGTTTGTGAATTGAGTCTCACACTCTAGCCTACAGCAGCTGCATTCTTATCTGTGCGCACCCGTACGACGACGGGGACCATGAGTGTTGTCTACTAGTCACAAGAACTTTTTTGCACAAACTTGAGTACAGTAGGCGCTGTGGGTGCTTCATTTCGTCCAAAACTTCTTTTCAAATAACGCACTGTTTGGGCTACACATCACTCACTTTGGAAATAATTTTTCTATAATTTCCAACATTGTTCAAGCGTAAAGCGACTCACATCGTTCCGCGGAGGTAAATATGATACTGACATTCTGTCATGGTTTTGAGCGGTAAACAGCTGTCACTGTCAAAACAAAATATGATTTTCGAGAAACCACTAAATGTATGTATTTTGATACATAGTTTGTAACATAGAGAAATAATTTCGATAGATATATCGTAAAGTAGATGGAACGGCTCAGAATCACTAGCCGAGTTGACCTAGCCATATATTTTCGTTCTTATGTCTGTCCGAATGTCACCGGTTTTGGTTTTAATGTTGAACGTTGAAAATCTGGTACAGGAACTAGATGTTACTCGTAGCAGAAATAGGGTACAAATTTCCAAAATCAGCCCAATCTCACGGCCACTTATTCTTAATCTTTCTTATCCATTCATTTTGATGGTGGGGCGTGTATTTTGCGCCTTTTGGTGCCTTTTACAGCTTTCCATAGTGAACAATTGGACTCTTTCTTTGCTGTTAGACTTTTAGGGTTTATGCTGCGGAGCACAATTCTGTTGCCACTTTTTACGCACTATACTTCTTTCCTTGACCAATTCATTTATTTCCGGAGGATATTGTAAACCATATTGGCCCGGTCCTTTTTTTGGCTTCTGCGTATTATTGCAAGAGGCGAGCTGTACGACTTCAAGTTCAAGAGTGTTGTTAGTAAAACCAGACAATTCCAATACTTCAGATGATAATATGTTTTAAATCGTTTAGCAATTACAATCGTTTCAGAAGTTTCGCCCGGGCATCTATCTTTACTTCTCATTGAACTGTTTTTTATCACACAATTCTAATAGCTTTAAAATGCGAATCCTTAAAATCTCGTTCTCCCCAACAACATAAAATTGAATTTAATGATATCCAACACAGATTTAATTTATCTTCAGCTAAATGACCAAAAACATACACCACCACACAATCAAGTCTACAAACAAGATTCACACTGCTTCATGATTGACACACACTATCAGTATCCCTAATTGCTGGTCATATAGCACATGCAGTAGTAGCACCCCTGCTCCAGCTTTCCGTAAATGCGATAAACTGCTAAAGAAATCGTATTTAGTTGCAGGACTCCACCCCGCCTAAGTCCACCACCATTCGCAATGTATCGAATGCAAGCAAGTGCCTTTGTCTCTTATTTTCTCTAAATTGTACTCCATCCCTTCCGTCCGTCGTCTGTCTGTGTGCAACTGCTGGCCCTGCCAGTTTATAAATGCCGTTGAATGTGCAAAACAATAAATCAGAATCCTTTACAAATTGCTGTCATCAAGAAGAAATTTCCGGTGTAATTCGTACAAGTCGACTGAGAAGGAGAGAATTTGTTTTTTTTTTTTTTTTTTTGTTCAAAATAACTCCACGGGGGTGATATAATGGTAAACTGGTGTCCTTTTGGGAGACGAATATAAACGTACCAATGAAGTGAAATCCGTAGAAAAAAAAATACACTCGATCCACGGTTATAATGCAAAGGCCACACTCAAAGAGTAGGGCAGAAAAAAAGACTTCAGAATAATAAAGGACGAATGGAATTTTTCTTCGTCTCAGCAAGGAAGAATAAAAAAAGATAAAATGCTTTTTGACACGAATCGTACAGCAGTTCGTATTTTTTGCACCCCCAAACAACAAGGTTGTTACACTTGCACTTAGCCCGGGATGTCCTTTAGCACAGTTGGTCACCCAAGTAGCACACAAAACCGAATGCAGACCGACTTCAAAATTCTCTCTATACTTACATTTTATTTTTTTTTTGGAGAGTGTACGATAGGACTAAAAGCTATTTAGATTTATTGCCTAATACACAATGATAAAATCACCGATATAGGCATGGTATAAATAGACCCTATAGGTACAACCGCCTTCCGTCTACAGCATAGATACATTGGTGTCATACATAATGTGCAAGTCCTTGCCGAACAAACAAAACAACAGATAAATTGAAGGAGTCAAACAACAATACAAAAATCGCAGATGGTCAGTTATACTGATTGCAAGGACATTTAATGAGAATCAAAAGGGCTTCTTCTTCTTCGTTCACTTACGTGAACGCTGTCTGTGTTTTGATTCTTTGTCTGTATCGTTCATTCACGGTTCCTTGATTGTCCCATTTGCCTTTTGGCCTCTACACTTGGTCTTTGTCGTGGATTTTTGTAAATGCAAAAAAAAAACCAAACCAGCCGGAACCAAAATAGAAAAAAAAAACGACAAACGATCCAGAAGAGAATAGATTACTTCAGGAGGGAGGGAGATAATTTGTTGGAGCAGTATCCTGAGCTCATTCAAACTATCTCAAAATGTGTGCCTGAGATTGACAAATGACGTGACTTCTGGTAATTTCAATCAACGATAATGGCAGTGACAGTGTGTGGGTGTTTCTATTTTTCTCTGCTGAATTTTTTGAATGCGAATAGGAAGCCATTTGGTTTATCTTTAATGGAAATGCGAGTGGGGAGGGCAGCAGCTGGTGGTGGTATTTGCAAGTTGCCAAGGACAACTAGTTACACAGCTAAGAGGTTGCCAATGGAGAATTCGGAGAAATTCTATTATCGAAGTAACAAGGTACAGAAAGTTCATCTAACAGTTATGTAACTGCATAGCATACCTACTACTACTACAACAATGTGCAAGTGAGTTGAGCATTTGTGTGTAAAAGTAGCAGTTGTGTTTCGTTGAACTGGGTGTGAATGAGCAACGAAAAAGAATCCTAGAAAGGATTTAGAAGATTCACTAGTGTACACGAGTGTTTCTATACCGAGAATGTCATATTTGACTGGGCACATTGGTATGAGCATAAAATTGTTTGATTCCAGGACTCTTAATGCCTTCAGATGCCGGAGTAAATTTCTTTACAAAACACTTCAAGAAAGTTGGGTCCTATAAGATGAAGACAGGTACAGGTACAACGTTAACTCGACAATGCCCATCGTTATAACATTGATTAAACATTGATTGCGTCCACTTTAACTTGTGTGGTAACCATCAGATACTAGTCTCATACAAACAGATTTGCCTCATACTTAGGTTAAATTAGGCTAGAGTGGCTACCAGCCAAATCGCCGGCACATTTAGACCAGTTTTTGGTCCATTGTAATACCATGTGCATTTTGTCCATTTTTCTTGTTGCCTGTGAGATAACCATTCTGAGCTATTAATGAAACGGAGGAGACATCTCACTTCCGTTTTTGTCAAATTTTGAAAGAATTAAGCTCCAATATGACCCTTCCTTTTGTTTGATAGAGCCGGGCAGTTACAAAGAATATGGAGTATTGTTTCTTATTCCTATTCGTCCATGCAGCTCCTGCAGAAGTCGTTTGAGTGAAGGCCTAGCCAGTGATGACGTAGGTCGTGCAAAGACTCCATCTGAGATTTGATTTGCTGTTAGCATGATTTTGTATGTTAGTAAGCTTTTGTATGTAGCGATAGGAATACCAGGTGCGCCCTTGTCGGGTACGACTGGCAATTTAGTCCTTTGTCAGGCGAGTTCATCAGCCTTACAGTCCCCTGGAATGCCACTATGCCCAGTCATCCAGAATAGGTGAATGTTTAACTGCTCTTACATCTTTTGAAAATATAAGCGGCAATCTAGCGCTGTCTTTGAATTTCTTGCGACTGATTCCAGGGAGTTGATGGACGCTTAGTCCGAGAAGATGCTAATATCCTTACGAGGTATAACATTATCTTCCAGCCAAGATAAGTCTTCTTTGATAGCCATGAGTTCCGTCTGGAACACGCTGCAATGATCAAGAAGACGCAAAGATGGGCGGAGGTTTAGCCTGTCAGAAAAGACACCAGCATCCCATCGGTTTAAAAATGGAACGAGTCATTTTCATTAGGTTTATTTCTTTCCTTGACGATCTGTTTGGGATTCTGGCCTGGAAACTCTTATCAAAGTTTAACCTGGTAAGGGTGTAATCGGTGTTTTCAGGAAAATTGTTTAAGTTCGTTTAGAACTTTTGAGTGGTAAGTTTGTATATTTGACCACTGTTGGATGGCTTTAAGACGGATGGCTGAGTTAGCTGTCATTTTTTTGATGAAAATATCAAGGGGCAGAAGGTGAAAAAGAATGTATATTGCTGCTGAGGGTGTTGTACGAAGTGCACCACGAATCAACAGACACGCATTTCTTTGCTTTTTATTACTGTTTATTGCTGTTTATAGCTATCTCTAGCGATGTCTACCACACTACTCCTCCATAGAGAAGTGTTTTAGTAACATGCCAATTACCTAACCGGGCCGGTTTCTTCATTTTACCGGGCCACTTAACGTTGATTGTTCATCTACTAAAGGCAATATTGTAGAAGCTTCATCTGTCAAATTGGCTGTCATTTATCCAGTCTGTTTTGCCAAATCACCATGGACGGGCAAAACCGTCAACAACACGTGCAAATGATAAAATTGTTTTATCAACATGGTTGTTCTGTTCGGGCAACGTTCCACTCACTTCGACCATTTTACTGTCGCCAGTGGACTATTCGCAGTGAGGTGAATTCATTTGAGTCCACTGGTTCAGTAAACGATAAACCAACACCCGTACGTCGACGAAACGCAAGATTTGCAGAAAACATCGCCGCTGTCCGTGAGAGTGTGCTGGAAAATCCAAGGCAGTCGATTTCGCGTCGCTCACAAAAAATTCGGCCTTTCGCAGACCACAACTTAACGAATTTTGTATCCTAACTTGAGCCTGCACCCATTCGAAATTCAACTGGCCCAGGAGCTGAAGGCAAACAACCATAGACAACGAGGTCTGTTCGCTGAATGAGCTCTGAATCAGTTGGAAACTGACCCCAATTTTCATCGAAAAATCATGTTCAGCGATGAGACCAATTTCTGGATGAATGGGTACGTCAACAAACAAAATTGTCGAATTTGGGCCGATACCAATCTACATGAGATCCAAGAGCGTCCAATGCATCGCAAAAAAGTCACTAGTTGGTGTGTATTTTTGGCTGGCGGCGTCATAGGTTCATATTTCTTTGAGGACGACGTTGGCCAGGCTATCACGTTAACGGCGAGCTCTATAGGTCGATGACTACCAACTTATTTAGCACTGAATTGTATGATTTGGACACTAATGACATGTGGTTTCAACAGGATGTATGCGATTGTATGCTCAACTCACGTGGAGGTGATGTGATCTGGCCATGGATATCGTCCGATTTGACCCCGTTAAACTTTTTCTTGTGGGGATTCGATAGGCCTTTTAAATTGATATAAAAAATGTCAATGATATCTCACACAAACATTGTTTTAGATTTTTTGAAAAATTGTTCACTCCAAATTACCAAGGACTTCTTTATCCACTTTTGATACGGTCCATGCTTCAGCGTCGTAGAACAAGACAGAATTGATAATAGAATAATAAACGATCTTGCAGTAGGCTTTATTATTAAATTGCCTTCTTTCGGTTCGATGTTGCAATGTAGAGACGAAGAATCCGGTTAACACACGTGAGCCATCTGGCATGAGACATTTTTCCTGGCGATTTGCATTCACCAGATATAACAGCCGATACTATTTTGTGTAGATGCAGTTGGTCTGAACTGAGATCTTTCTTGTCTATTTAGTGGCATTTCACCTGGAATATTTTGAAACCTTGCAACAGCTTTCTCTTCATAATTCTCCAAGGCTTTTCCGATTTCACCAGTAAATGTTGTTGGGCTAGAAGTAGAACCATCAATAAATGAAAATAAATATCGAAACGGCAATTCCTTCATATGCAGCAAGCGAATCAGTCATTGTAGAGACTGTCCAACGTTTTTTCCATCAGTATAATTAGGTACACCACCAAATTTGGCAAGCTCCATCACATCCTATATCCATCAAAGATACATTTTCTGTTTAAAAAAATAAACTTTTTCTATAAATTTAGCTGTTCTAACTGCTCGAGTGACATAACCTAAATATTTGCCTCTGGTTCTTTAATTCATGAAATGGAAACAATGGTTTCTCTATAATATTTTCCAGCTTTTTTTTGGTGATCAAAGTTTTATCTCTTCGACCGTCAAAGTATTTGGTGAAATGTTTGTTCCTCAAATTTCGAGCTTTCGTTCTTTCTCTTCTCAATTTATTTTTGTCTATAATAGGTATGTTGGAGTTTGTTTCGTACAAAACAACCGAAGCTATAGCTGAATCTTCTCTGCTGATACACCGTAACGGACACAGGTTTGAGACAGTGGAGGATAGCTTATAGAAACCGGAAATTGCTTCTTCAGTTTTTTTTATATTTGTTGGTTGATAATCTTCACTTTCACTGGACGAGGACGTATCACACACAAAAGATGAGGAGGGATTTGTAACTAGTACTTGTAACTTTGGTATTCGTTTTTGACATTTCCTGTTTGAGTTTCCTTCCTATATCGTTTTGAATTTTCTTTGTTGTTATCACGCCTGTGTTCCCAATCATCATATTTCTTGCACTTCTTTGGTCGGTAAGAAATTTTGTTTCATTAGATGGGACTTTCTTTCTTTAGGACAAATACATTATGAAAGATCTGAGCACTTACAAGAAGAAATATCAAACAAACTCTTGCTGGAAGACAGGAAGTCTTCTAGACGCTTTTTAGGTATTTAAGTGTGAGATTTCAAAATATATTTAAATTTGAGATGGTAAGCTTTAAGCATTTGTTGCATTCTTATGTGTTATAAAATTGGAAGTGATAATTTTTTCCATATATATTTTTATTTTTACGGTGACAACATCAGCAACTTATTGAAAATTTGGATCTCTTTTCTGCCCGTCCATTCGTAGCACTTTATTACTTCTTCATAAGTTGGAAGTACATTGCCTTTCAACACACTTGTATCACCAAATATAGGACATTTAAAAGCCTTTCATTTTCAAACACACAGTAACACACCTTTGTTTTAACATCCATCATCCATCCATCATCCATCCATCAGGCACAAATAAACGACTGAAGGAATCTTATTGCAATTCAAAATAACGAATTTTTCAAAAAAAATATTTTAGCCGTAGAATGTCGTGGAAAAATAATGAATTATTTTGTCACGTTAAAGGGTGATCCATTTCGAGGTTCCCTACTTTTTTAAAGAAAAAACACAGAAAATTCAAATTTAATGGAGAATGTTTATTATCATTTTAAAGAACATTCTTTGGCATTTATTTTTTGAAGATTATGTCTATCAAATGTTGGCCGTTGCTACGTCGCAGATGGTCCATCCGTTGAGTCCAATTTTCGATCACTCGTTCGAGCATTTCGACTGGTAACTGGCGAATGACACGCGTGATGTTTTCCTCCAAGGCCTGAATCGAAGCGAGTTTTTCGGCATAAGCTTTTGACTTTACATATCCCCACAGGAAAAAGTCTAACGGTGTGATATCACACGATCTTGGTGGCCAATCGACCGGCCCAAAACGTGAAATTATGTGCTCACCGAAATGTTCTCTCAATAAGGCGCCTCTCTCAATGTGGGAAGTGGCGCCGTCTTGCTGAAACCAAATGTCGCCGAGATCACGAGCTTTAATTTCAGGCATCAAATAGTCGGTTATCATGGCAAGATAACGGTCGCCATTGACGGTTACGTTCGCACCGGCATAATTTTTAAAGAAATATGGACCGATGATTCCACCGGCCCACAAACCGTTGTTTTTTCTGGATGAAGTGGCAGTTCTTCAATCTCTTCAGGTTGCTCTTCGTCCCAAATGCGGCAATTTTGTTTGTTTACATACCCATTGAGCCAGAAATGGGCCTCATCGCTAAACAAAATTTGCCTCGAAAACGTCGGATCTTCTTGGAACTTTTCAAGAGCCCATAGAGCGATGTCGCTTGGGAAGGTCGAGCGGCTTCAGTTGTTGCACAAGCTGTATTTTGTAGGCTTTCAATTTAAGATCTTGACGTAAAATGCGCCAAGTCGTTCCATACGTCAGTCCGAGTTGCTGCGAACGGCGCCGAATCGACTCTCTACGGTCTTCGTGTACACTCTCAGCTACGGCCGCTATATTTTCTTCACAGCGTGCTGGACGTGGTCTATTCGGTCGAATATTATCCAATAATGAATGCTGGGTCTCAAAATGGGTGATGGTGTTGCGAATAGTACGCTCAGTAGGCCGATTATGTTGACCATAAGTTGAGCGAAGTGCACGAAACACATTCCTCACAGAACGTGAATTTTCATAGTAAAGTTGAACAATTTGTAAACGTTGTTCACGCGTAAGTCTTTCCATTATGAAATGGCAAACAATACTAAACAAAAATAACATGACAGCATGACACGACTCACACGTGATCTGTCAAAAAAGGCTACTGAAAAAAGTATCTCTACTTGGATCACCCGTTACTACGGCTATCATAGTCAGAGTATATCTAGTTACAGTGAGTAGGGACACTCTCGACGATTTAATAATATTTGAGGTATCGCTATGCCTCACATACACGAGAAAAAGACGGTAGTAAGGAAGACTTGCAGTAAAAGAGCAATAGAAAAGCAGTAGATCTTTTTCGAATTGTGATACAGGGTGTGATGTAAACAAAATAGCAAAATAATATATATTTTTAATATTTCTGTTTATTGCTAGTTTTTTTGTTTCCTTATTATACTATTTAATTATATGATTAACTTGTTCTCGAACATACAATTTTATGAGAAATTACCTATTTTCATTTTTACAGCAAATTAACAATTATTTCAAAATGAAAATGCGAAGTTTTTAAGGAAATACATATTTGGAAACCAGGATTTAAATTTTTGTTCAAGATTCTTTAACTAGTTTATGAATTGTTTAGAATGTCGTGAAATCTCGCACCCTCATATTCTTTAAAATCGATAAAATAATTGGAAACATTTTTCTCACACTCCTAATTTAGGCTTTATTTGATTTATTTTTTCAATTATAATCTGCGAAATAGTTAAATGCATTTTCAATACTGAGCCGACAGTTTTATTGTTCGGCATTGAAAACGAAATTCGTGATTTCAGCCGAAATGTGAAGCATTCTCCTTTACATTCTGAAATTCGAAACCCCGCTAAAATGCTATTTTAAATGACGGCCAACCGAGTTATGTCAAATCAAACATTCCTTTTTTCGCCCACGAAAACCATTTTTTCTAGAAACGTCAAATTGCTCTGTAATTTGTTTTAGAAAAATCGTTTAGAAAACAAATTTTAATTTTAGAAAAAAATGCATTAATGAACAATCGTGTGAATGCCTATTGTTATTTCTTTTCAAATAGCTTCTGCGAATGTCAAATCTTCGGATTAACAAGACGTCCCACATAAATATTTTAGCAAATATACGCCTTGAGAAAAAACTAAGAAGACCTCCCCATCTGCTTATTAAATAAAAATTAATTCATTACAAACTATTTTGTATTGTTAGTAAATTTAACAAAATATTCTTGTGCTGTTTTTAACAATTTGTCTGAAAATTGTTTTTTTTTTAATTATACAAAAATATATATCTCAAAGAAAAAATCAAAATATTTAAGAAAAAAAATTCGCGCGAATTCAAAAGGCCAAATTCTGAGATTTGGCCTCATGTCACGCTACCATTTTAACTCTCTTTCTGGGGAAATCCACGCTCACGCAACTTCGTTGCTCCGTTCAGGGTATGTAAAGTCGTCAGGCAGGCGCCTAAGTCAACACTTTTTTTGTTAAAATATTTTTATTTGGTATGTTTTTTTCAACATGGCAATGCTGCGTACACCACTGGAGTAGAAAAAAAAACAGAATCTTAACTTTAATTTTTTTAGGTGTATCCTTTTCTATATTCGCTTAGGAGTAGCATAAACTATTGTTTAATTTTTTTTCGGAACATGCGTCCCATTTTCAACAATAACAACTCAGGACTAATGTCCCACATTAGTGATACATAAGTCCCCAACTAAGTTCGGGACTTATTTCCCACTTTAATGGGACATTAGTCTCGAAAAATCAATTCAGGACTTATGTCTTCAGGACTTATGTTCCTGTGCCGTTGTACTTATCAATTGAGCGGCAAGCCTCACCTTTATATTTTTAAAATTATTTGGAAAAAATGTGCTCATCTGTCTATTTGGGAGCCATTCTAAATGAATTATTCTCAACATCTTTCCAGATTGCTTTCTAGTTATCAACAATATCATATATAATATAATTATTATATTTTAAATTTCGCACAGGCCCTGATTGTAACACCTTTTTTTTTTAATTAGTAGATAGAATTGAATTACTTTTGATAATTCAACTTCAGTACGCCTTTAAAAGTACTGGTATAAAAAAATAAAGCAATCTCCCCTCAAGCCTGCCTACGTCATTAGTTTAACCATCATTTATACAATATGGAACATAAAAAGTGTTGTCATTAAAACTTAAAATTGTACAATATGATATATAAAGAAGTAATAGATATGCAAATTTGTTTATTTTTATTTTCTGCAGTGAAACATTTATATTGAAGATCCATAACTAAGTCCTTTTAATCAATAACCAATGACAAAAACAAAAAATAAAACAAACTTTAAAAAGCAAACTTGGTAACCTGGTCAAGTCAATTGATTCCTGAATAGCTGAAGGGAAATACTACTACACTGACAATCACTCCAGCCCGCCTTTAGAAAAGCATTATGGGAAATTTTCATTTATGTATCTTACGCAAAATTGCTAAATGGGATAGTGGTCTTTAAATGTGTTGTGTTCTCTTTTTATTATAAGTGATTGCGCAAAAGGATCAATCCTTTTTACCTGTTTTCACTTATGCGACGTATTTGTTGTATTGTTTTGTTTGAAGTAGTAAGAGTTGCATATGTATGGAGAGTGTCCCTATTCACTGTATATCATACCTACATTATTTTTCCACGGCATACTATATGTCTTATATACATTTGTTGAAAAAGTCGTTGGGATGTTGTGTATCTAATGTCGACTGACGTTATAAAGTGCATCCGGCATTCTCTCCTTATAGCATCTGCTTGTAATTTTAAAACGGGGAAGCTTCTCAGTGCTTGTTTGTAATGCCGGGTGGATTTGCCTTGTTACCACCTTGATAATGTTTTATTCTACTGGGATTTCTGAAGTATATCAATCACAATACTCAGGTATTTGGCTTTCTCAGCTTAATCTTCAGTTCGAATTGCTCCGATAAATAGTGGGTATACAATTATCAATGTTCCTTCACAATGAGGCTATATTTGACTAAGATCTAAATGTTGTTCAACTTTAAACACACACTTTAATCGAAACTAATTGAAAATTTCATATATAGATACCAAGAAGCAAGAAAATAAGTAAACACGAGTTAAAACTCAATTATAACCTTAATGACTTCCTGGAGTAAAACTATTATCGACAAAGAGGTTAATAAAAGTTGTGATTTATTTGCTGGTTTGAGTATTTATCAGAACGGATTTACAACCCCTTCCAATACTTTACCACCGACTTCTTTGATCAGAGATAATTCGCATTTTATGTGTGAATGCATTATCTTATGCCTCAAATATCCAATTCATACAATACCCGCCTTATCTAATCGCAACATTTTGCAAATGGGTTTTTATAAAAGGAAAGTACACTTGCATCACTGCAACAAAATGTTTCTACAAGTGTTAATCTGTGTTTCCATTGCTTTTTGTGTTGCGGTTACGCCTAATGTTCCAATTAATTTCTATACCGAGTTCTTTACTCCAACGCGCGCCTACACTGGCTTGGGCAACTCAGTTGCATACCTCCAGAATGTAGTCAGTACTCGAGGAGCTCGTTCGGTCTTCCAAATCGGCAGACATCAGAAGAACAACATCTACTTCTTCAACTATGCCCAGTTTTTCTTGGATGGATCAAGTGGCGGCTACGTAGGTCTACAGGTGGAACCCAACAATAACTACAAAATCGTATTTTCATTATGGGATGCAGATCAGGCAACCGATGGGCCTGATTCTGTATGCAGCCCCTTTGGTGGTGAGGGGATGGGTCAGCATTGTCTCATAAAAGGATTCAATTTGAAACTAGGCTTCATTTACTTTTTGGATGTCGAATTGCACAATGGAACATTGTGGGCTTATATATCAGATGCACAGACTACAATGGATTACCAAGAGCAACCGTTAAATCGCAGTCTTATTGGTGGTATTGGTATCCCTTATGGTAATTCTTCTACTTTTCAAATGACAAACTACATTACGGAGATGTACATTGCACAGCCGACTTGCAACGATATTCCTGCAATCACTGCAACGGTGTATCCAACGTCGCAGTACACACTTTTGGGTTCACTGGAAGACTATTCTGTCACTTACTTTGACGCAGATAAAGCTTATCCATATGGAACCAACTGTGAATCTTTTAATTATGATATTACCTGTAATGAAAATCAATGTACCTATCGTGCTTATAATATGCAATAAAGTCATTTCCAAGATTAGAGCCAGTCCGAAATCAATGTTTACCTCCAAGAGTAAATTAAATCTTTAACCCATCTTCTACGCTTGGATTTTATTTTCTTTTATGAGTTGAAAATGTCGAAAAAAACTAAACTTCTGTTGTTCCGTTGAGAGTTGTATTTGCGACTAACTCAGGTTAAGATGTGAAGCCTAAATAATTATTCGGGAAAACTCACCAGAATTTAGGCTCCTACCAGAGCATTGTCTGACAATCTCTTTAGATTTTGTTTTATAAAGGTCTGGATAGGACGAAAAACACATAAACATAAAAATGTCAAAAGTATGTAAATGGCTGTTTTACTAGGTCAACCTCTTCTCAAGGAACGGTGTGATTCTGTTATGACAGTCATACACCGGATTTATTAGTGTCTCTGCAAAAGATGATGATCTTGGCATGTTGTAGAACGAGGACAGGCACTGAAAGGCGTTTACTTTCAGTCATTTCACGCAGTCATTGACACTTCGACAACACATCACTGACTTGCTAAACGTTTTAGTACTGCTGCTGGATTCATAGACTCCTATTGGAGGCGTTCTCGTGTGGCAGATAGAGAAACTCTCTATAGATATGCCAGATAGGTGGAAAACCAAATACCACTTGCGGACTAAAATTAGGGGTAAGGTCTCCAAAAAGGTCTACAGTTACGCTGGACGAAGAAAGAATCCATATAGGAATTTCAAGAAAGTCAGGCTCCTTGAATAAAGATGGTGGCGGATGAAGCAGGAGGCCATTAGGAGAGCTCAATTCCATAGTCGATAATAATAGATGTATCTGATAAATAAAAGCTGGCCATCCTGGTTTTGGTTTAACCACCCACTCACGTAAAAAAAAAGACCCACGGAAAGGACTGATTTTATTGTTGCAAAACGAAAGAAGGATAACGACATTCTTATCTGCACCTGGAATGTGCGAACATTAAATGAAGAGGTACTGCCAGACATCTACCGAAAGCTCTAAGCTGCTCTTAAAGACGATGAAAACTGTAACATCGTAATAGTGAGCAAAAACAGCAACAGTTCGGATGTGGATTTGTTATACATACCAGACTTATAGGCAGGAAGTCTTATGCTTGGAAGATATTAGCTGCCGCATTGTAATAATCCGCATCAAAGCCAATTTCGACAAGCATAACCCTTATATGCGCCTACGTTCCGACCGAAGAAAAATGTAATATTGCGAAAGACTCTTCCACGAGCAGCTTGACAAAACTAACCAGCGACTACCGAAGTACCATGTTAAAACACTTCTGAGAGATCTTAACGCAAATGTAGCAAAAGAGGATATCTTTAGCATTATTTTCGCAAAACACAGCAAACGGACTTATACTAATAATTGACTTCGCTGCGGAACGCAATCCAAACGATGTCCAAAATGGCATGGGAATCTCCTGATCAATCCAATGCGATAGGCGGCCCTGTTGTCTCCATTATATTGAATATCCGATTATTCCGGTGGGTGACTAAATATATGTAAATAAAGAAACTGCCAAGTGCTTTGCAGAACCAGTATCCCTTAACCTTGAGATTAAATATATTCCAACAGCATTAAATGTCGAATAACAATGGCAAAAATGTCAATAAGCCAAAACATCAGCCTCATCTTATGTGCTCGATTTCTAGGGCCCATCAGTAAGGAAACCCTGGTTTGACGAGGAACCGCGAAAGAATCTCGCAAACAAAAGCTGCAAATCAAGGCGAGAACTGCAATTGGATTTATAAGCACAGAAAGACGAAGGAACACCAGCTTTTCAGAAAGACAATTAAAGATCAAGAAAATCACTCTATTGAAGAAGGTGCTAATCCAGGAATGATGTTCGAAATTTAAAAAAAAAGTGTAAAACGTCAAAAACGGGGATCCAATGCGCGAACAGAATCCTATCGAAAAAACAAAGAAAAATCTTAGTAAAGTAAAGACGCTGTCGATGCTGAAATTATGGATTAACCACTTCCGCAAACTGTAAAACGGTGATGGAATGAAATAAACTTCCGCTTTCATTCAATATTGGCGACGACTGCGAAAACCACCAACCACCTGACCTAAGTGAAACGAGGATCGCTATATCTAAACTCATGCTTAACAAGGTTGTAAGAAATGACGGCCTTCCTTCTTAGCTCAATAAAGCCGGTGGAGATGATTTCGTAAGCAATATTCATTGCAGAATGACGATGGATCGCTGCTCCTTCAAGACCATTCCGAAACATTCGATACAAAAAAAGGATTTAGGCGAGGTTATTCACTGCTTTTCCTTATTCTTTCTTGAGAGGTTTGTACAAAACACCCGATAATAAATAAAAATGGTTTGCGCTAATTATTTCTAGGAGAATTGGCCATCATCCTCTTCGATAAGATGAAGAAGACGGAGAAAATTTGTCTTTTGAAAGACGGCAATAGAAGATGCTTCCACGCGTTGAATTCAACAAATGGGACAACAGCGTAAACTACGATATTATGCACTCGGAACAATTCAACTGGATATTGCAGATTTCATTGGTTTAAGCTTACCAATCTTGCACATCGATTCATTCGTATGCCAGAAACGCGAAGGGAACGATTGCTGGCAGCACGTGACTTTTCGCAAACGCCAAATTCCCTCGAACAATAGGCACAATTGATTGCAAACATATCCGCATTCAGTCGCCAGGTACTCCCTAATACGGTTTCCGCGGCGAATTTAAAAATAAACGATATCGTCGCTCATTGGGAGGTATTGTGCTCGTAAAATTAGTACAAATTTCAATTCAATTTTGATTGTGTCCGTCTTTAAAAGGACTCCACGCATGATAAGCTCCTTTTTCAATATTTCGGGCTAAAAAACGATTCGAAGAATTCTTATTGGTAATTCGGTCTACACAAATATGAGCCACCTTGCAACGCCTTTCATGAATGTCGCAAGCGCTGTTGAAAACATATCCAACGAATCGCAGATTTGGATTCGAGACAGCGACGAACGTTCGTACGGCATTTAGAAGAGGCGGTTTCCAGTATGGCAACTGGCTTAATGTGCATAGTTGAAACTGTGAAATAAATCATCATCCTCCATAGCATAGATATAGATGAAAATGAATCGCAACCACCACCGGAAATGCCCAGATTCGCTGATGAGCTACCTGGCGCATATGTTCCGTCCACTACACTTCAATGGCCGAACGCTCCAGATCAAGCTCAACCTCTTCACATTCAATTGCAGCTAGTTTAATATTTAAGACAGCTCGTTCGCATTCATACTTGTACCGCTCTCTCTAGTCCTCTAAAATCTTAATTTCAATTTTATATTGTTATATCGGGTTTTTCAATAAGAGCGCTACAAAAGTTTTTTTTAAAAATAAAACAAAAACGGTATTGGATATCAATGAAATTCTTTATTCCTGTGGAAGCATGTTCGATGCCATTATGTATGGAACTCGATTTCTTTTGCATGGCCACCACGGGCACGCTTGCAGAAGTCCAGATGCTGAACCCAATTTTCGAAGATTTTCAAGCATAAATCGGCCGATACTGCTGCAATTTCACGTTCGATATTCGTACGAAGTTCATCAATCGTCGCTGGCTTGTTGGCATAGACCATAGACTTGACATAGCCCCACAAGAAATAGTCGAACGGTGTCAAATCGCACGACCGAGGCGGCCAAGCGACTGGACCATTTAGTGAGATAACACGTTCTCCAATCTTGGTTTCCAATAAATTGATTGTGACATTCGCTGTGTGGCTTGTGGTGCCGAACTGTTGGAACCACATATCCTCCAAGTCCATAACATCCAATTGGGACCAAAAATATTCGGTTATCATTGAACGGTAGCGATTCCCATTCACAGTAACGTTTCGGTCTTGATCATCACGGAAGAAGTACGGCCCAATGACGCCGCCAGCCCATAAACCACACCAAACTGTATTTTTTCGGGATGCAATGATGACTCATGGAGTACGTGTGGATTTCTGCCAAACCAATACCGCATATTTTGTTTATTGACGAAGCCATTCAGCCAGAAATGAGCCTCATCGCTGAAGATGATTTTTCGATGAAAATCCGAATCATTTTCAAGTTGTTGCTCAGCCCAATTCACGAACATATGACGCTTCTGGTGGTCAAGCAGCTTCAGTTCTTGCGTCAATTTAATCTTGTAAGGATTTAGGTCAAGATCTTTACGCAAATTTCGCCACAACGACGTCACAGAGATGCCCAACGCTTGAGAACGACGTGTGAGAGACACATTTGGGCTTTCTTCAATTGAAGCCTCAGCGGCAGCAATATTCTCGACACTACGGGCAATTCTTTATCTCACTGGTACGGGAACATTTTGTACTGTGCCTTTGGATTCAAATTTTTCCACTAGACGCTCAATTGTTGATCTGCTAGGATGATTATGACGACCATAAATTGGACGTAGCGCTCTTAACGTTGAGGCCACTGACTCCGAGTTTCGGTAGTAAATTTTAATAATTTCGACTCGTTGTTGGCTCGTATATCTTTCCATCATGAAATGGCAAACCTTACTGAAGAGAAATGTCAAAAGAGCGGGAAGAAATATGGCGTCGTTTGCTGTCCCTGTCGCTCTACTTTTTTAGCGTTCCTGTTGAAAAACTCTTTATTACTGCATAGTACTGTTTGCAACAATACCATATAATTAGTTTTATCCAAACTATCCCTAAACGGAATTTTCATTTTTGGTCAATAAAGGAAAATCAATATTTTTCATATAATCAAATTTCGTATTTTCAAATTTCGACATTATTTATATAATTTTTAGCATCAATAATCAAAACCACTCGCTCACCCACCACTCGTTTTTTCCCTATTTGGTTTGTTTTTGAAAACTTTACTGCTTTTGAATAACAGTCAAATCCAAAATTGAGACTGACATATTTGTGTCTTCAGTCACAAATATCCCAGGAAATTTTTTGAAACAGGAAGTACCTACACTAACTTGTAAAAAACTAGTGAAAAAAAAACATTTTTCAACTTACCATTCAACTCTCGAGTTGAAATCAACTTGGGAGTTTTCGGGAAGTCGAACAATAGTGAACAAAACGGCCCTTAATTGGCGCAAAATTCAAATATTGCGTGATTTATAGGACACTCTTGATTAGATTTTTTTTCAATAGTTTTTTTTTTGTGGGGGTTCGCTGGAAGGAAAAATCATCGAAAGACATTGCAGAGGTTTTATCGCGAGGGAGCCTTCTGCAATAGTGAGGGACTTTAACCCGATCTAAAAAACCTCCAGAAGACGGACTTTTGTATGTCTTCAAGGAATCGCACCTAGTCGTAAGACTAATCAGCAATTTATTTTTCACATGTATTATATTTTATGAAAATATAAAATTTAAAAGAAATTCCGACGTTGCGTTGGTCGGATTTCTATGAGTTTTGTTTGAAATTGTACTTAAGTTTCAGTATTTCTTTTTTTTTATATATATATCATTAGCTACATAGATCAAGGGGTTTAACCGGTCTTAATCTCCTGACTATATTGTCGGTTCTTAAAAGCTGTGCTATTTCTAAATTCACATGGCTGAGAAGCCTATCTCTGTGTCTTAGAGCTACTTTTTTAGCTTCATCTTCAACCATTTCAATATATAGATCTCTATGTAGATCGGTGTTACGTATTTACCACGGTGCGTTACCTATTCTCCGTAGTGGTCTCCGTAACTGGTCATCACGGTCTGCGATATCACCTAAACAAAATGCGTCTAGTCGACTCACCGGAGTGCAGACTATGTCTAGAAGAAGACGAAACAGCCGAGCATATCATATGTGAATGCCCGGCCCTTTACGGTATGAGAAGAGAATCTTTCTTCAGGGAATTCTTAAGTCCCGAAGAATTGAGGAAATCTTCGGCTGAAAGTATTATCAGCTACATTAAGAAAGTAGAAGCGCTACTAACCTAAAAAGCATCTGACGGCAAGCACAATAGATCTTTTAGGTCGATGTGTATATTACTGCTTAGGCAGGTCAGAATTAAAAAAAAAAAAAAAAATTATAAAGGTCTCGATAGGACAAATAACACATCCACATATAAATTTTAAAAGTGTATAAATGGCTGTTTTACTAGGTCAACCTCCTTTCAAGGAACGGTATGATTCTGTTATGACAGTCATACAACGTGTGTCTGTAAAATACTTGGTAAAATATGATGATCTTTGCGTGTTGTAGAACGAGGACAGGCACTGAAAGGTGTTAACTTTCAGTCATTTCACCCAGTCATTGACACTTCGACAACACATCATCGACTTGCATAAAGTTTTAGTACAGGTGTTAGACTGATAAACTTCTATTGGAGGCGTTCTCGTGTGGCAGATAGAGAAACTCTCTATAGGTATGCCAGATAAGTCGAAAACCAAATACCACTTGCGGATTAAAATTAGGGGCATGGTCTCCAAAAAAAAAAGGTAAACAGTTACGCTGGACGAAAAGAGAATCCATATAGGAATTTCAAGAAAGTCAGGCTCCTTGAATAAAGATGGTGGCGGATGAGGCAGGAGGCCATTAGGAGTGCTCAATTCCATAGTCGATAATAATAGATGTATCTGATATATTAAAGCTGGCCCTCCTGGTTTTGGGTTAACCACCCACTCACGTAAAAAAAAGACCCACGGAAAGGACTGATTTTATTGTTGCAAAACGAAAGAAGGATAACGACATTCTTATCTGCACTGGAATGTGCGAACATTAAATGAAGAGGTACTGCCAAACATCTACCGGAAGCTCTAAGCTGCTCTTAAAGAGGATTAAAACTGTAACATCGTAATAGTGAGCAAAAACAGCAACAGTTCGGATGTGGATTTGTAATACGTACCAGACTTATAGGCAGGAAGTCTTATGCTTGGAAGATATTAGCTGCCGCATTGTAATAATCCGCATCAAAGCCAAATTCGACAAACATAACCCTTATATGCGCCTACGTTCCGACCGAAGAAAAATGTAATATTGCGAAAGACTCTTCCACGAGCAGCTTGACAAAACTTACCAGCGACTAACGAAGTACCATGTTAAAACACTCCTGAGAGATCTTAACGCAAATGTAGCAAAAGAGGATATCTTTAGAATTATTTTCGCAAAACACAGCAAACGGACTTATACTAATAATTGACTTCGCTGCGGAACGCAATCCAAACGATGTCCAAAATGGCATGGGAATCTCCTGATCAAACCAATGCGATAGGCGGCCCTGTTGTCTCCATTATATTGAATATCCGATAATTCCGAGTGGCTTATAGTGGGTGACTAAATAAATGTAAATAAAGAAACCTCCAAGTGCTTTGCAGAACCAGTATCCCTTAACCTTTAGATTAAATATATTCCAACAGCATTAAATGTCGAATAACAATGGCAAAAATGTCAATAAGCCAAAACATCAGCCTCATCTTATGTGCTCGATTTCTAGGGCCCATCAGTAAGGAAACCCTGGTTTGACGAGGAACCGCGAAAGAAGCTCTCAAACAAAAGCTGCAAATCAAGGAGAGAACTGCAATTGGATTTATAAGCACAGAACGAGGAAGGAATACCAGCTTTTCAGAAAGCTATTGAAGAAGGTGCTAATCCAGGAATGATGTTCGAAATTTTAAAAAAAAGTGTAAAACGTCAAAAACGGGGATCCAATGCGCGAACAGAATCCTATCGAAAAAACAAAGAAAAATCTTAGTAAAGTAAAGACGCTGGCGATGCTGAAATTATGGATTAACCACTTCCGGAAACTGTAAAACGGTGATGAAATGAAATAAACTTCCGCTTTCATTCAATATTGGCGACGACTGCGAAAACTACCAACCACCTGACTTAAGTGAAAAGAGGATTGCAATATCTAAACTCATGCTTAACAAGGTTGTAAGAAATGACAGTCTTCCTTCTTAGCTCAATAAAGCCGGTGGAGATGATTTCGTAAGCAATATTCATTGCAGAATGACGATGGATCGCTGCTCCATCAAGACCATTCCGAAACATTCGATACAAAAACAGGATATAGGCGAGGTTATTCACTGCTATTCCTTATTCTTTCTTGAGAGGTTTGTACAAAACACCCGATAATAAATAAAAATGGTTCGCGCTAATTATTTCTAGGAGAATTGGCCATCATCTTCTTGGATAAGATGAAGATGAAGAAGACGGAGAAAATTAGTTTTTTGAAAGACGGCAAAAGAAGATGCTTCCACGTGTTGAATTCAACAAATGGGACAACAGCGTAAACTACGATATTATGCACTCGGGACAATTCAACTGGATATTGCAGATTTCATTGGTTTAAGCTAACCAATCTTGCACATCGATTCATTCGTATGCCAGAAACGCGAAGGGAACGATTGCTGGCAGCACGTGACTTTTTCGCAAACGCCAAATTCCCTCGAACAATAGGCATAAAAGATTGCAAACATATCCGCATTCAGTCGCCAGGTGAAACTATTCCGGAAATATTAAGAAATCGGAAGGGTTGGTACTCCCTAAACGTTCATACGGTTTCCGCGGCGAATTTAAAAATAAACGATATCGTCGCTCATTGGGAGGTATTGTGCTCGTATAATTAGTACAAATTTCAAATCAATTTTGATTGTGTCCGTCTTTAAAAGCATGATAAGCTCCTTTTTCAATATTTCGGGCTAAAAAACGATTCGAAGAATACTTATTGGTAATTCGGTCTACACAAATATGAGCTACCTTGCAACGCCTTTCATGAATGTCGCAAGCGCTGTTGAAAACATATCCAAAGAATCGCAGATTTGGATTCAAGACAGCGACGAACGTTCGTACGGCATTTAGAAGAGGCGGTTTCCAGTATGGCAACTGCCTTAAGGTGCATAGTTGAAACTGTGAAATAAATCATCATCCTCCATATCATAGATATAGATGAAAATGAATCGCAACCACCACCGGAAATGCCCTGGCGCATATGTTCCGTCCACTACACTTCAATGGCCGAACGCTCCAGATCAAGCTCAACCTCTTCACATTCAATTGCAGCTAGTTTAATATTTAAGGCAGCTCGTTTCGGTCTTGATCATCACGGAAGAAGTACGGCCCAATGACGCCGCCGGCCCATAAACCACACCAAACTGTACTTTTTCGGGATGCAATGATGACTCATGGAGTACGTGTGGATTTCTGCCAAACCAATACCGCATATTTTGTTTATTGACGAAGCCATTCAGCGGCTTCAGTTCTTGCGTCAATTTAATCTTGTAAGGATTTAGGTCAAGATCTTTTCGCAAAACTCGCCACAACGACGTCACAGAGATGCCCAACGCTTGAGAACGACGTGTGAGAGACACAGTTGGGCTTTCTTCAAATGAAGCCTCAGCGGCAGCATTATTATCGACACTACGAGCACTTCTTTATCTCACTGGCACGGGAACATTTTGTACTGTGCGTGTGGATTCAAATTTTTCCACTAGACGCTCAATTGTTGATCTGCTAGGATGATTATGACGACCATAAATTGGACGTAGCGCTCTTAACGTTGAGGCCACTGACTCCGAGTTTCTGTAGTAAATTTTAATAATTTCGACTCGTTGTTGGCTCTAATATCTTTCCATCATGAAATGGCAAACCATACTGAAGAGAAATGTCAAAAGAGCGGCAAGAAATATGGCGTCGTTTGCTGTCCCTGTCGCTTTACTTTTGTAGCGTCCCTGTTGAAAAACTCTTTATTACTGCATAGTACTGTTTGCAACAATACCATATAATTAGTTTTATCCAAACTATCCCTAAACGGAATTTTCATTTTTGGTCAATAAAGGAAAATCAATATTTTTCATATAATCAAATTTCGTATTTTCAAATTTCGACATTATTTATATAATTTTTAGCATCAATAATCAAAACCACTCGCTCACCCACCACTCGTTTTTTCCCTATTTGGTTTGTTTTTGAAAACTTTACTGCTTTTGAATAACAGTCAAATCCAAAATTGAGACTGACATATTTGTGTCTTCAGTCACAAATATCCCAGGAAATTTTTTGAAACAGGAAGTACCTACACTAACTTGTAAAAAACTAGTGAAAAAAAAACATTTTTCAACTTACCATTCAACTCTCGAGTTGAAATCAACTTGGGAGTTTTCGGGAAGTCGAACAATAGTGAACAAAACGGCCCTTAATTGGCGCAAAATTCAAATATTGCGTGATTTATAGGACACTCTTGATTAGATTTTTTTTCAATAGTTTTTTTTTTGTGGGGGTTCGCTGGAAGGAAAAATCATCGAAAGACATTGCAGAGGTTTTATCGCGAGGGAGCCTTCTGCAATAGTGAGGGACTTTAACCCGATCTAAAAAACCTCCAGAAGACGGACTTTTGTATGTCTTCAAGGAATCGCACCTAGTCGTAAGACTAATCAGCAATTTATTTTTCACATGTATTATATTTTATGAAAATATAAAATTTAAAAGAAATTCCGACGTTGCGTTGGTCGGATTTCTATGAGTTTTGTTTGAAATTGTACTTAAGTTTCAGTATTTCTTTTTTTTTATATATATATCATTAGCTACATAGATCAAGGGGTTTAACCGGTCTTAATCTCCTGACTATATTGTCGGTTCTTAAAAGCTGTGCTATTTCTAAATTCACATGGCTGAGAAGCCTATCTCTGTGTCTTAGAGCTACTTTTTTAGCTTCATCTTCAACCATTTCAATATATAGATCTCTATGTAGATCGGTGTTACGTATTTACCACGGTGCGTTACCTATTCTCCGTAGTACTTTGTTTTGGAAGGTTTGTATTCTTAGTAAGTTTGTCTGGCATGTGCATGCCCACAGCTGGAGCCCATAGGTCCATACTGGTTTAAGAATTTGCTTATCTCCCAATAAGCCAATACATTTTACTGTAGCGGATGTTTAACTCATCTCTTTTTTTCTTTACATGTGCTTTCCAGCGCAGTTTGGTGTCTAGAGTCATCCCTAAATATTTAGCTGTATTTGAATATTCCACTACATTACTATTTATGTATACTGGAATGTGTGGTACATTTTTTAACGTAAAATTTATATGAACTGACTTCAGGTCATTTAATCTGATCTGCCAATTTTTAGTCCATTCTGAGATATTGTTTACTGCCTTTTGAAGCGTTTTTGTAGCTATTTCGACTGTTTCTACTACAGAAAGTATAGCAGTATCATCTGCAAAGGTAGCTAGAGTGATTTCGTTACTTTCTGGTAGATCACTAGTGAATAGGAGATATAGTACTGGACCTAAAACACTGCCTTGACGTACACCAGCCTTAATTTCTCTTAATGTTGAGTACGTTGTTTCTTGTTTAATTCTGAAAAATCGCTGTAGAATATACGACGCCAGTATTTTTGAATACTGCTTCGGCAGTTGCTTTTGTAATTTATGGATCAATCCTTTGTGCCATACTTTGTCGAAAGCTTGTGATATATCAATAAATACTGTAGAGCATACTTTTTTCTCTTCAAAAGCATTTTCAATTTTATCAGTGATTGTATGCACTTGGTCAATTGTTGAGTGTTTATTCCTGAACCCAAATTGATGGTTCGGTACTAGCGATTTGTCTACAATAATATTTTGCAGGCGTTTTACCAGCATCTTTTCGAATAGCTTGGACAACATTGGTAGTATCGATATTGGCCTATATGAGGTTACTTCGCTAGGTGGTTTACCTGGTTTTGGAATCATTATAACCTCCGCGACCTTCCATATGTTTGGCACATATCTTAATCTAAATACAGCGTATATGATCTGCGCTAGATGTTTCAGTATTTTTTTTGGGAATTGTTTTAAATTTTCCCCCGTTATTAAATCAAACCCTAGGGCCTTTTTTATGTTTATACCTTCTTTTATTTCTTTGGCAAGTTCTTTAGACGTAACCGGTCGAATTGGTACATCTTCCTGGCACGTTTCTTCCATTCCTTGATAGACTTTATCTTCATATGGTTGGAAGACGCCTTCAAGATGCTCAGCAAAAGTATTTGCTTTTTCTTGACTGCTTTTTGCCCAATTTCCTTATCTGGTTTTCACTGGTGGGATGTGAGCTGTTGGCCTGTTCATTTTCTTTGTTGCCTTCCAGAGCGAGTAGTCAGTACTATCATCATTTGTTAGGCCTGTAAGGTATTTTTTTAGTGACTCATTTCTGAATTCAATTATTGATTTTCTGAGTTTACTATTTAGCCTGTTTAGTTTGTTTTTGTCAATTGGCGCCCTTGTTTGTTGCCAACGTTTTCTAGCTTTTCTCTTTTCTGCAATAATTTCACATATTACAGGAGGGTATGAATTTTGTTTTATTTTGTTTTTTATTTTTGGAGTTGCAGCCCATGCAGCTTTTTGTATATTGAGTGTAAATAATTGCACTGCTTCCTCTATTTGCTCTTCTGTTTCAATAGCTATCATTTTTTCAATAGTCTCTATCTTTTCTTCCCAAAGAAAATAACGACTTTTGGGTCACCCTGTATAAAAATATGCAAAACCAATACCAATATTGAAATGAATTTATAAAGGGTTATATAGGGTTATTGTTTGTTTGTGTAATTATACACGTAATTACACAAACAAAATAAACATATTTTTGACATCTATTGTTTCTATTTTAATGACTTACTTTTATATCCACCCTACTGACATAAAGCAAAGTGTGGTATCCTGCAAAAACAAAAATAAAAAAAACAAATATTAATTAAAATGCTATATAGGGCTTTTAAATTTAAAATTTATAGTAATTAAATATTCGCTCACTTTTTATAGAAAATCTCATTAAACAAAATCCAATTAACAGGAGTCAACTAATGAACACATATTATAGTGTTCTCGTATATCCTGGAATAATTTTGTCATTCAAATTCGTTTTTTTTCCTTTGAATATTGCTGGGCTATTCAAACAACAAATCAAAATTTACGATATCAGCTTGCATCGAAAAAAAAATTGATCACATTGCATCCGTTCAATATGAAAGCATCCCTTATTTTTTTTTATGAGCAAATGAGTTGGGCCGGATAATTGAACAACCTGCATTGAATATCGTTATATGATATCGCACCCCAAATGTGTATATCAATTAAGGAAAATTATTTCCAAGGTATAGTCTCCATACAGAAGGGTTAAAGTGTTGATGGCGCTACCACCAAACATGCAATTATTTTTACAAAAAAAAATTCTTCATCCCTCACACCTACAGACAAAAAAATTACATCCATTCAGATAAATAGTCAAGCATTAACACAAACAAAAATGAAAACAATTTTCATACCACACAGTGGGGATATACTTTGTGTCCATTGGGTAAAAAAATAAAAATCGAAAAGTACAACGACCAAACAAGGACATTAATTAATGTATTTATGGCAATTACATGATTTCAGTTGATTTTAAGTGGACAAGGATGCAGATACCCTGGCCGCCTTTAATGACGAATGGTAATGAAATTGTATGTTTCCTTGCATCGCATATTAACATAATATTTCAAAAATAATTGTTTTATTAAAGGGATAATAAAAAAAATGGAGGCAAAAAACAAAATTAACAGCAATGTCAAAGCGAGCAGACGCGGATATGTTGACGGTAGATTTTTTTTATGTAATTTTACAAACAATGTAACAAATTGTAACAATTTAATTAAATGTCAGTGGTTGTCGTATAGTTAAAGGGTTTTTGTAATAAAATTTATATTCACTTGGCCGCAATGGAAAATATTGATTTGCGTTTTTGAAAATTCAATTACATTCACCAACAGTTAGTAATAGAGGTTGGGGGCCTTGCAACTTTGTGGTTTTAAAATAAATTGGGGCCGATTTTTAACTATTCAGTGAGGAACATTGCAAATATGTTAAGGATTTTGACAAAATGGTGGATTTACTAGGTTAGGTGAGAACCTACATGGTAATGTGATTAACACTGCGGTTCGGAGCAAGTGTGATGTAGTAGAGATGTATTAAGGTTTCAAAATAATTCGAACAATGTCTGGCCTATTAGCATATCAAGGCTTTCGTGGAACCTTTCGATTAACACCATACCATTATCATATAATGTCGAAGAACAAGGGCAACGATGTTGACAAACCATTACATGAGTCACTACCGATGTGCTACGTTTTTCGCGCCAACCTGCAAGAAACCATTGATTTGTTGAGGAATGCCGACAGATGCAGCAGCCAGGAACGAGGTCTACAAGGCTAAGCTGCAGGTGAAGACAGCAAAGAAGAAGGGAAGAACACCAAGAAGAAAGAAGAAACATATGAGAAGTTTACAATCCGCTGTGCGGATCGTTTAATGCCCTATCCCATCCCATTCTTAAAATTAATATCCCCAAAATGTGGTCTTTATGGCCATAAGGTATTGAAAATGACGTTGTCACAACATATTGTTCAGACGGTTTATCAAAATCTTTTATGGTTCGACAAAAAAACAACATTTTTCAATTGCATATGCCTTGGGGTAATGCATATAAATGGTTTTTATAAGAAAACGCCCCGAAAAAGTGGGCGTGGCAAAAAAAAACGGATTTCGAAAATGTTTACACTTTTTCTGCTGGGAGTAACAAAGAGCACGTGTACCAAATTTCATCATTCTAGCTCAAAATTTAAGGCCCAAAAACTGGTGCGTACGGATGGACGGACAGACATTGCTAAATCGACTCAGCTTTCGATTCTGCGTCGGTATATCTAGCTAACTTATATCTCTATATTACAAACTATGTATCAAAACTAATATATCCCTATGGGATAGGGTATAAAAAAGAGCAAGAAAAGAGCAAAAACGAGAATATAGAGAGGTCTCACTCCAGGAATGATGTCCGCAAGTTTTACCAAAGTATAAAAGATGAAAGTCAAGGATACAAGGCCAGAATAGAATTCTGTTGAGATGAACAAGGGAATATCGTAGTTAAGACACAGACGATGCCGAGGATGTAAAAGAACTCTTTACGAACACTCTTAAACGGCGACGACGAACAATCTCCCGCTGTCAGAACGAACCTTTCAATATTGGCGACGACAGTGAAAGCTATCAAATATAAACTCAAGGTTAGAAAGGTTGCTGGAAATGACTGCCTTACTACTTTATAAAGCTGGCGGTGATGACTTGGTAAGTAACATTCACCAACCCATAAGATACATTTGGTGGGATGAAAGTATACGTGACGAATTAAACCTCAGCATTGTTTACCTACAAGATCTTATCGACCTTAATATTATAACGCCTGAAATCGTTTACCAACAACCTGATCGGCCCCTGTCAGTGTGGTTTTAGGCCAGGAAAGTCCACAACTTATCAAATCTTCACACTTCGGCAGATCATAGAAAAAAACCAAGAAGACCAATTCAACACCCATTATTAGATATTCGTCGATTTCGTCTTTACGGAAGTATTTATAGTGTTGGTATACAGCTCAAACCCGTCCTTTTGTATAGGATGACGATGGAGAATAATCGATTCGATATGACTTCTTTAATTTGATTTTTGAGAGGATTGAGCAAAACTTCCCAGCCAACACCAGAGGCACAATCTTTTATAAATCAGTGCAACTACTAGCATACGCCGACGATATTGACATCATTGATTGGACTCGCCTTAAGTGGCAAGCAAAGTAAAAACCCACCTCAACCAACATGGATTGGGCAACTGGAGGCAGTTAGCTAAGGACCGGTCTAATTGAAGAGAATGCCTCTTGTTTCAGGCACAGGTTCATTCATTAGCATATTTAGAGGAAGTTTTTCTGTTTTCCAAAAGTTGTCCAGGAACATGTCAACTGATGTACAGGGAGCGCGCTAAATGAAGCCATGTAAACATTAAATAACTTTGACATTTGTCAACCAATTGACTTGAGGAGACATGTTTTTGAAACGTCAATAACTATTATTTTGAAATGAATCGCTTTAGCCTGAAATAGTGCCTTGATTTTGATAATCACGAAACATTTTGAGATCGTCGACATGCCGTTCATCAACGCCCAAGACACGTTACAATGACCTGGTTGAAGCAGTAAGAGAGTGTTACTAATAGATAACCCATATCTGACGATTAGTAAAGTATTTTGCTGTCAGTGGAACCACCTTGCTTAAAATTTTAAAGGATGATTTGCATTTATTTCCGTTAATCTCAACAAGAATTGAATTGAATTGATTCAAAGAATATTGCCGACAGACCGTCCAAACGCCCAAACAGTCGCTTAAATGGTTGACACTGAACCTTATTTTTCGAAGCAAATTGTTATGATCGGGGAGCTCCAATTACGACTTTATGACGCCGTTAACAATTAAATTTGCCGCACTTGGGGAACGGAGAGTCCACGGGAGATCCATGAGACAATATTGCATGACGAAAAAATAAAACATTGTTGTAATTCACGGTAGTGCATGGAGACATCCTTGATGTTAAAGAGAAGCGCACGGCATGCTTGCAATTTCTCGGCTTAAGTTGTCGGAAGAGGGTAGTTCTAGCCATCTCACCAAATACCTAGCTCAACAATCGTTTTTGTTCGTGCCAGAATCAAATAAAATTAAAAAATAATAACCCATTCCATCCTTAAACTATACATCACACAAAAATGGGAGTGGCTAACGACTTTATATGGATGAAATAGAGCAAAACTTCCTTTCGTTTGATGAATCCATGAATCTTTGTTTTCATAGCCCGTCAACGCAAACGGGACGAAAGATCTATAGAAGAATATTTTTTTCCCCGTGGGCTTGTAGAAATCTTCATAGACACGATGAGCACGTGCCCAAATTAGTGTGAGATTTTTACTCACTAAAACCACCACCCATTTTGTATTTCTATTGCTACTAAGTATTCGACTTTTCTAGCAATTTTTTTTATCACGAGTAATGAAATGTTTGGCAGGTAACTTTCCTTTGAGAGTTCCTGCTTTTCCGCAATTTATAGCGCGGTTTGTTATTATCGGGCCAAATCTAAGGGTTCAGTTATTTGAAGACGCCGCAATATATTTGTTTCGTCAAGAATTTGGAGGACTGTTGTGTTAACGTGTCCTAATAAACGTTTTTTATGTTTTCGTGCAAATTTTTTTGTTTCATCTTTAACCGCCGGAATACCCAGATCTCTGCGTAGATCTTCATTCCTTAAGTACCACGGCGCATTGCCGAATGATCTTAACATTTTGTTTTCAAAAAATGTTGTAAAATGTGCTCATCGTGTATATGAAGATTTCCACCAGCCCACGGGAAAAAATATTCTTCTATAGATCTTTTGTCCCGTTTGCGTTGACGGGCTATGAAAACAAAGATTCATGGATTCATCAAACGAAAGGAAGTTTTGCTCTATATCATCCATATAAAGTCGTTAAACAACCTTATAGTTGTAACCTGTTTTAGCACTTGCTTGTATAATAGCAGCTTGTTATCAAGGTTAAGCTTCGAATATTTTCCGAGCAACCAGTACAGTTATCTGTATTTATTCTTAAGTTATTCGCATTTCTTTTTTACATGCGACTTCCATTTTAATTTTGCATCGAGTGTCATACCGAGATATTTCGCTTCATTTGCAAACGGGACTCGAACCGTATTTAGAAATACAGGCAAATTGTTTGTCCGTTTATACGAAAAATCTACATGGATCGATTTGCTCTCATTAAGTGAAATCTGCCAGGATTTAGTCTATTCATTAACCTCGTTAAGAGCGTTTTGTAATTTGATATTTGTTTCCTCTATTGTTGTGCCAACTGCTAGTATAGCAGTATCGTCAGCAAACGTTGCAACTATTGTATCGTTTGTTTGTGGGATACCCCGAGTGAATAGGAGGTACAGGATTGGTCCATGAACGCTTCCTTGCGGTAAACCTGTCATTATTTCTTTGAACTCGGAATATTCGCTTTCAAGTTTCACACGGAAGGGTATATGCTCAAGATACGACACGAGGATTTTATTTGATTGTTCCGGCAGAACTTGACATAGTTTATACTTAAGGCCTTTTGTGCCACACCTTGTCAAGAGCTTGCGACACGTCAGGAAATACGGCTGAAGAAATATTCTTTTCTTCGAAAGATTTCTCAATTACATCTGTAATTCGATGTACTTGGTCCACCGTTGCATGTTTACTTCTAAACCTAAGTTGATGGTCAGGAAAATGACGTTTCTGGTCAATTATGGGTGTAAGCGAACGGTTCAAAAACTTTTGAAATTATTGGCCTGTATTTCCCGTTAAATCTCGGCAATACTTGCATATCTTACTATATTTTTATCGGTTGTACCTAATCTCGAATATATTAATTTTTTCATTTTGCGCTGGACCATCAAATGGCTTAAATGTTTCCTCAAGATGTGAGGCAAAAACGTCAGCTTTTTCCTTATCGCTTTTTGCCCAAACTTCTTGAGTTACCCTAATTGGCGGCACAGCGATTTTTTGTCGTTTTATGACTCTAATTGCTTTCCAGAGCGAATAATTCGATTCCTTTCCAGCGGTTAGGCTTTGCAGATAAGTTTCTACTGCATGTTTTTTTTTTAATTTTTAATCGAATTTGATAGCAAATTACTCAACCGATTGAGATGTGTTTTATCTTGCGGGGCACGTGTTTGGTCCCATCTTTTACGAGCTTTTCTTTTCTGTCTTACTAAATCTTGTATTTCTCGGGGGTATTTAATTTTACTATAGCTCACAATTTTGTTCTGTTGAGGAGTATTATTCCATGCTGCTTTTTGGAAGGTATCGGTAAAGGAGTCAACCGCGACTTCGAGTTCCAATGGGGTTCTAAGCGATACACCCAGTCGGATATTATTTTCAATATCCTTTTTCCTTTATCCCAGTTGGTTTACCAGTTTGTTAATCTGGGTGGTTTTTATTTATAATCAGTGACTCGCTAGTTGTTAAAATTACTGGAGAATGATCAGAGGAAAGATTAGATCAAAGCATTCTTCAACTTTAATTCGATTGGACGGCAGACCTTTTATAATGAAAAAATCGATCAGATCCTGTATTTTTCTAACATCAGTTGGCCAGTAAGTTGGTTTTCCCGTAGAATGATATTCGGTATTATACTTTCTACCTACATCATAAAGCATCCTACCTTTCTGTGATATACATCTAGATCCCCAGAATGTACGTTTTGCATTAAAGGCCCCTCCGATGACAAAACGTTGTCAAGCAAGTTTTCAAAGTCAATTTTCGAATTACGATATCTTCAGAAAGGATTGTCTGCTTTCGACTTGTATAGAGCTAACTTGCATTGTTTCGATTTCTAATTTAAGATCAATCAATTTGATTGACCTTTTGTTGATCTAATGACCACCTCTTATGAATTTCAAGTCGGTAAAGCCAGATAGCATATATTCGTTGCCAAGTTAAGATGTCCTCTTTGAGCTTCGTACATAAAAGGCTTATTATAATTCGCTAATCTCATCAAAGTATAAGACTTCTGTCACTTATAAAAAATGTGCATCCAAATAATCGCTGTGTCTGTAGACCGTAGTTATGTAGTTACAGTATCACAAAAAGGTGTTACAAATAGACACGAAAGAAGGATATTATAAATCAATAAATCTACGCCCCGTCAAGGTACGTAGAGGAGACATTAATGTAGACTTTTTCAAAAGATAGCCAAAATGGTAGATCTCAGTCGTGTTCAGAGGAGTTGATCAAAAGGATCCATGAAAAATGTCCAATGATATATTTCTCAAGGAAATTCCCATATAATTTCACGGATTGCTATTACCGGTGCATTCAATGTAACCACATACACATTACATTATAATGTGCCCAATCCTCTCAGCAACAGTTGGCAACACTGACAAACAAATTTTCAGAACATTTTAATCAAATTGCTCTCGCATAAGCTTTTAACCCGAACTAACTACTTCTCCCAGATTGTTTCGTGTTTAAAGATTGAATTCCAGCCGTAATGCAAATGTTTAATTTATCCTGTCGCGTTCCCGTGGAACCGAAACGACCTCATCAATCCAATATGTCAATCCGGCAATATCCCATTGAATGGGCCCCTGGGAATATGTGATGGCAGTTGCAATTGAACTTTTTCTCCGCCTACATACTCCTAGTTCGCAGTGATACCTCGAATACCCTTATTCCTCCTTTTTCAATCTTAATCCATTTAAATCCTTTTATTTACCGCTTGTGGAGATAATTTAATTGAATTCGTTTCCCCAATTTGCATTTAGATGCTTTCGTCGTCGTCAATGAAGAATCTAGGATGGTTAGCAACCCATAGTCGATACGTTGATATTGCGTGTGTACAGTGTACCACGAGTAGATATGGAGAGGGACACCGTCTCCCGATGGCTTTTTGCACAAAGTCTACTAAAGTCTAGACTATTAGCAGTAGCTCTGTGAACTTTTCGCATGAAATCGAAAATTTCCAAATCCGCATCCATTGTTGTTAGATACAAGGGCACCACGGGCATACCGAATGATGTACACTGGCGCTGGCAAAATAGATGGGCAATACAAAGAGGAATCTCTGTAGAAGTTAGTTTCGTCCAGGCCATTGGGAGATGAATTCTAGAAAATTGCATACAAACATATATACACACACACACAGCCAGAGAGATTCGGAATCAGATAGCCAGTGAAAGAGCGGGAATTTTTTGATTAAAAAAGTTTCAATTTGGTTTCTTATTGGAATTTTCAAACCCGACAAATAATTGCTCTGGATCCGGAGTTTAGCTTTAAAGACGCACTTGTATATAGAGACCCATGCAATGTGCATGCATTTGGGTGATTTAAGGTAGTGCCCCTGCACATGAGACTGGGACATAGACTGCACCACAAAGTGTACAGACTTTGTGTGGCCGCTGCGGTTGGGGAAAGCTAGTGTGGACAGAATTTATGTCGGGAGATAAATTTTGGAGAATCGGTTTGAGGGTTTTCGTTGGGGTTTATATTTTTGAGCGGTGTGTGTGCAGCAATTAGCCTAATTCAAGTTTAATTGCAAAATTTTGAATTGTTGCGAAAAAAAATGGCGAAGCATAATAAATCTAGATTTGCATATAGTGGTGGTGAATCTGTTTCCACAAAATGTGGTTCCAATTAGTTGGAAGTTTATTACCTAATTAGTTAAAATGAAAGCGTGGCTGCAGAGGGGTAGATATATAGTCGATAGATACTAACAAAGAATTGACTATTAATTATTAATAATGGCACGTGATTCCATTAAAATAGAAATTTTATTATTCAAAATATATAAACACTGGTCAATGGAATTTCGTGATAAAATTATTTTAAGTTGGTTGGTGCTTAACGGGGGGAAAAATAAATTATCACCTTCTGGACATCAGGCAGACTACATTTTAGGAGATCGTTTTCAAAACTAGGATTTTTCTATCAGTGGGTAGGAAATAATTTTTGTATGATAGTATTTACCAATATGACGGACCTTCTGCGCGGCAGTTCATAGCACTACTTATCTATAAATCACAAGTACGATTAGGTCTTGAATACTTTTTACAAGTTAGGAGTTTGACTCCGACACATACAGTGATCATACATACTAGCCTCTATACAAAGATGTCAAATCCGACTCATTGACGATACTTTCCTTACATCTAAACTACAACATTTGGCATAACGAGTAAGAGATCACAGATACACTGTCCATATAATAACGACACGAACGACTCAATTACATAATTCGTTGCACTCTACAACAGTTCAACACCAGAGTCAATAAACATTTGCAAGAATCATCTAAGGCGCTCCTGCAGCGGTATAGGTTTGCCTTACCTGAGAAAAGTATACAAAAAACATATAAGAAGGCTATCCCATCCTATTCTTAAAATTAATAACCCCAAAATGTGGTCTTTATGGTCATAAAGTATTGAAAATGGCGTTGTCACAACATATTGTTCAGAAGGTTTATCAAATTCTTTTATGGTTCGACGAAAAACAACGTTTTTCTATTGCATATGCCTTGGGGTAGGGCATATAAATGGTTTTTATAAGAAAACGCCCCGAAAAAGTGGGCGTGGGTTAAAATGGTCTATAGACGAAATGTTCATATTAATACTACAAATGATTGTGCATCAAAAATTTTTTTGAAAATTTTAAAATTTGACCAGAAAACGTTTTTTATAAAAAACGCCCCCAAAAAGTGAACTTCATACTGACGAAATATAGATATTACGATTTGCTAACTACGCTTCTCAGATTCTGAATCGATCCATATACTTTGAGGTATATGTAGCTAAATTATTTCTCTATGTCTGTCACTGTGAGGAAGGCGTAGGATCAAATACCAAGCATACCAGAATTTGACTTTCTTTTGGGACGGTGTGAATTGGTTTTTATGAATCGAAAAAGCGTCACGAAAATTCCGGAGTGTTGTGGCTGTTTAATCGTGTGTATTAAACAAGTGTACTTGTATCTCAGTCAACTTGTACATGTGCAAATAAAATGGATCTATTGTCGGAAGTGCCCAGCTTTTATGTCATCAGAAATCAGAAAACCAAATGTTTGGGTTCGTCTATTATCGTAATTTTAAAATTAATCCAAATCTCGAGTTCGAAAAAAATTACGAAAACAATACCTACCCGAATGACATGTGCTGGCACTCGTGTTCAGATTAAGTTTCTTAAAAACTAGAAGCACGCATTTATTGCAAGGAATAAGCACTTAATCGTAAATACTTTACAAGTCCTGCTGGAGCAATACAGCTTCCAAAACATATCCATTTAGTTTTATCCGTAGCACATACTTACTACTTACTACCACCCATGTGTGGTTTTCTATTCGAATCCGATTTTGGTTTACGATTCGGTGTGCACTTAACTGTAAGTGTTACGAATGTTTAATTAAAACATGCTCCCTACTTCTTGAAGTCGCATTTAATAACACATGTGTTGAGAAAGTTTTCCAACTTTCATTTCGAACAAGTCTTATAAAGTAAGTTGTCCTTTAGATTTAAGTAGGAATGTTGTACAGTGGAACATTCGCAGATTTCAGAAATTTTTAAAACTGTAACTGGTAACTTCTTTTTTTAAATTATTTTAAAGTTAACATTTGACAGTCGTTGAGGTGGTCGATAACAATTTACTATGGATCATCATCATTATGAGCGACGATGTACATTTCGACATAGTTGGCTTTGTTAATTAACAGAATAGTCGCTATTATGGAACTGAAAACCAACAATTGATACACCAGACATCACTACACCCTCGTAGAGTAACTGAATGGTGTGCCACTTGGAACGGATGGCGGTCTCATGATCAACAAACGGTTTATAAAATTGATAACATTGCGGTTGACAAGAAGCACACATCCATTACTTTGGAGAGGTAAACTTCGACTCGGACCACTAACTTCTTGCTGCCAAGGTAAAAATGCAGATATCCATCACGCAACAACAAAAGAGAATAACTGTCTAATGACTGAAATAAAAAGAATATCGTTGGAATCACTCCGTTCTTGTTGAAATTCAATTAAGTAAAACTAGTATCTTTCTACGATACTCGTAATTTCTTACGACAGTCGTATAGATTTCGTTTTCATTAAGCTGTCATAAATATTTCTCGTTTTGCACAATCACAATTTACTTGCCGATCGTTTTGTGATATTGCATCGGATGTTTTTTCGAATATTTCAAAAATTTGATCAAAAACATTTTTACTGAAAATGCCTCAAAAAAAGGGGCCTGGCAAATAACTTTAACTTTTTATATGCCCTTCATACATTCTTTCAAAATTTTTTACCGTTTGGTGGAAAACAAATTTTTATTGAAAAGTGGGCGGTGGCGGAAAATTTTTACACTTGTTCTGCTTTGTCGGGCAGAGAATATACCAAATTTCACGGACGGATGGAGGGAGAAAGACATCCATCAATATACTTTAAGGTATATCTATCAAAATGATTTCTGTTTGTTACAAACTTAATGTCAAAACTAATATATCCCCTATGGGATAGGGTATAAAAAAAGATGGCGTTGTATTGAGAAGTGATTGAGTTTAGGTACAAATATATTTTAAGTCGTGTTCGAACCAGAAAGATGCAGAAAATTTCTGAATTAGCGTTGAAAAAAAATTTTACTGTAGTTTTGTGATATCAAAAAATTTAGCTAACTGAGAAAACGCAAAGAGAGGACAAATTGCATGTTTTTCCAAAAAGATACCGGACATTTTTTGTAGACAAAAAGAGGACATGTCCTCTTAAAAGTGGACGCCTGGTCAGCCTAGCTATGAGAGCATCTACAACTGATCTGCAAGGTTTCCCTCAACCACCAGCTAGAAATCCTTGGTTTTATGAAGAATGTCGACAGATGCTTGCGGCCAAGAACGAGCCCTACGAGAATAAGCTGCAGGTGAAAACGAGAGCTGCAATTGAGCTCTACAGGCAAAGAAAGAAGGAAGAACAACGGCTTTGCAGAATGAAGAAAAAATTGCAAGAAAAGCGCGCAATCGAGAATACAGAGAGGTGCCACTCCAGGAATGATGTTCATACGTTTTACCGAAGTGTAAATCCTCAAAGACAGGGATCCAGGTTGCAAACAGGAAGGTCCACACCAGATCAAATCTTTAAACTTCTGCAGATCCTGAAAGTGTGGTTTTAAAGACGTATACGACAGCATTTATAAGGAAGTACTATACAGAGCCAGGTCTAGTTTTTGTATACCGCCCAAACTCATCCGTCTGTGCAGGATGATGATGGAAAGCACTTGCTGCTCCATTAGGTTCGGATATGACCTCACCGACACATTCGATAACAAAAAAGGATTTAGGATTGACGCACTGTCATGTGACTTCTTTAATCATATTCTTGAGAGGATTGTGCAAAACTCCCGAGGCAACACCAGAGGTATAATCTTCCATAAATCGGTTCAACTAATAGCATACGTCGACGATATTCACATCATCGGTTGAACTCAACGTGATGTCATAGCAACGTTTGCTAGTATATAGAGAAGGAAGCGGCAAAAACGGGTTTAGCTGTTAGTGAAGTATATGCTCTCAACATGTAAGGCCACATAACATCGACGAAGTGGACAGGACGTCACCATTGACTGATATAATATAGTACGGGACTTTGTCTATCTCGGCCAGGACGTCACCATTGACTGATATAATATAGTACGGGACTTTGTCTATCTCGGCCTCGCTATTAACTCTGACAACAACATCTTATCAGATATTAAACGAAGAAATGCATTTTCTAACCGCTGTTTCTTCGGGCTAAGAAGGCAATTTAATAGTAAAGACCTAACTCGAACTAGTAAGAAGATCATACACAAGACCCTGATTATCTACAGCGATGAAGCATGAACCGTATAAAAAGCGGATGAAGAAATCTTTGGTCGATTTGAGACAAACATTCTTTGAAAAATCTCGTCTGCGTTGACGGGCTATGGAGAAAGAGATTCAATCAAGAAATATACGAGCTGTACAGCTACATAACCCAAGTAAATACAAACTCCGCATTGAACGTTTAAGATGGCTAAGACATGTAGCACGAATGGACACCAATACTCCGTCTCACAGACTCTTGGATTTCCAGCCAGACGTCGGACGCAGTAAAGGAAGTACTCGCCTTGAATGGAGCGCACAAATAGAAACCGACCTCAACCAACATGGATTGCGCAACTGAAGGCATTTAGCTAAGGACCGTGGTAGAGAGGCGTGTTGGTTACCGCCCTGGTGCATTAATTTTTTTATTTCTGATAAGTTGTCGTCATGCTGATTTTATCATTTATGTCATTGACAATGTAGATGGAAGAGGGCATCTCATTAAGTTATTCTGGATCCCACCAACACATTGTAACTTTCAAATGCGTCTGCCACAATTACTTATACATCTTCCTTTATCTTTATTTGACGATGCGAGCGAAGAGTATGTCACAACACTCAAGTGAATATTAAATTTGCCTACATGCGATATATTCCCTTAGTTTCCTTTAGGACAACTGTTTTTGTGAGTAGCTCTGCAGTGCTTTTCTTATCCCGAACTTGTCACATACCAAGACATTAAAAGGAATATAATAACCAACTTGTCAGATTAACGACAATGTTTTTGCGTACAGTCCATTAGCCCTATGTGACATATCTCCAACCCAACTTTCATGTTACATAACCCCGATGTATAGTTGCTCCTTTTCATAAAGAAAATACGTATCTACTTAAGGTTCCTCTACACCTCCTGCACAAATAATTTTTATTCTAATTTTCGTACCCATAAAAGTGGTCCTCCGCCTCCCGTTCATAACTTTCTTGCGAAGCTAGTTTCTTCAAAATACATTTCACACCCACACTCCTTCCTGCAAAAAATATGGCAAATTACCTAATTTTTTTTTTCATGGCGCAGGAAAGCATTACCATCAAACATTTTTCATTCACAAAATTTATTCAGACACTGCCGCCTGCATATGTATACGCCCAGAATGGGTGAAAAAATATACCAAAGGACGAAATATCTACAGCAGCACCAATATTATTTTCAAGGAACTGCACGCATTATTACTCCGTCTCTGACATCCTTGACGGAGAGGACTACACATACTCGTACAAGGATACGTATCTAAGACTTGAAATATGCACATAATAACTGACACAAACAGATGTGGGAGGGAGAATGTAGAAAAAACTAGCATACCGACGGGAAATTTTCTTATTCATCTCGATCTTGTACCACCCATTAAGCTTAAGGGTTTCGTCGACTATACCAAAGGACATACACATACATGTTGGCGTGAATGTTGTTGCTCATTTTTTGCAGCCCGCCTTAAATTTCGAGAAAATTCGAAAGAAGCAAATGAGCTGCACATTTAGGACACTTAGCTATATTCGAGAGTTTTTTTTTCGTTGCGATAGGGAAATGATTGAAATTGGAAAAAGCAAATGGAAATGGGAAAAACATGCGAACTAGCAATAACAAATCTTGTTTGTCGCATCTAACTGTATTATCCTGGTATTTTCGGATAGAAAATTACCTTACAAACAGCTTTTAGAGGAGGACGACTATGACGACGTCGGAAAAGTGAAGAAGGACAACAACAAACAGGATGACGACTAGCATCATTATCTCGCTCGGATGTCGAATTGAAAATCTCATATTAGGGAGCACATTCTGTCACTTAAAAAGGAATACAAACATGGGGTGGTCTCTTATCCGTGTCCTTGGCCATTTGTCAAAGTTCCTCGCATCGCTATCTACTCGGCAGTTTGTTGTAGGATTTGTTCATGACTAAGTTCCTCTATTGTTCCTCGAAAGAACAGAGTGAGTGTATGTTTGTATTTTGTTTTCCTGGACCATTAAGTATATTTATTCCTATCACAGGATAATAGGGAACAACAGCAAAAAAACTGACGAAGAAAAAACAAAAGGAAGTCAACGTATAGCGAAATTCTATAATTTGCTTTAGGGATTCGCAGCACACAACTGTTGGGTTTTCCTTCTTCTTTTTTCTATGTTTGTGGTAACACATTATCCTTGTAGGAGTTATTTGAGAAGATGATGAAATATTGCTGTGCGCTGCCCTCAAAATGCTCGCTACATTCATCGCCGGCGTTTGACTTGCTTTTTAGCTATTCTTGTGTTTGTCTTCATCTTTCTTTTGTGTATGTGTGGGTGTGGAAGGAAGTCATAGTTTCCTGTGGTGGGATATATTTTTTTTCTATTGTCCTTTGTTTACTATAAACATAATTCCTGTCATGATTGTCTTTATGTTAAAAGGAAACAAACAGAAAAACGTCAGGGATACTTCATGTGAAACGGGATTGTGTGCTTTTTTTGAATCCTCGCGTTCCTGATGGGGTCTGTGTGTTGGTATGTTTATGGTGTCCCAGCATTTAGGTTGGGTAGTAAAATACTCAAGATGATAGCGATTTTATTCTAGAAAGCGAAGATTTTGTGCCATATATTGGGAAGCGTATAGTATAAGTAGTTCTGTGGTATTAAGTTTGTAAGCGAATCGTTTAAGAGTCCTTACGCTTCTCGACTTAACGCAAATGTTCAGAGATGTCGACTAAGTGAAGAAATCAAATAAAGCTATTTGAATGTCCAGAATATTGACACGTTAGTACTAACTTAGTTTAACAGGATTGAGAGTCACCGGTGTCGTAAAAAAAATTATTAAAAAAAATCGAGTGTGAGTTCACACGCGGTAGAAGTGAAATTATATTCTCGTAAATTTGTAAGAGAATGAGATAATTAAACAAAGAGAGAGAGAGTGATTTTTCGTTTCAAACTTAAAATTCATTTCAAATCCAAGTCCCAAAAAAGTTTCACTTCAAAAACATCACTTATCTACTCTATCATACTAAGGCGATTCACTCTAATCATTCTGAAATGCATAGACAAATTTAAATTTACCTAATCAATTACTTCCATAAACCGTTTATAGAACTTTTGCGCGGAAGTTATTACAGTCGATCGTTTCGCCAGATTTACAGGAAAGTCCGCAGTTTTTATAGAAGATTTGATGATATTACCTCTGTAAAGCTTCTATTCAGCTTTCAGAGATGTGTGTAATTTTAATAAGTTTCAGTAAAGCATCCACACAAGTCTTACAAAAACATACCTAATCTGTTTACAGAATTCGGCTCTAACATGCGCTCTAGCTTAAGGAGTTCGGGTATAAACACGAAAGGCAATATTTTTGCAAAATCTTTCCTGAAAATGCAATTAGTACAATGGCAAGTAGATCCAGATTGCCTACGCACAATTATTTTCGAGTATCCACGTGGAAAGTGCGAGCACTGAACACCAACATGAATTTTGAATATATGGACTATTGCGATAATATGTAAGAGCGGCCGTGAAGGCTTTTTACTCCGTCTATCCTTACTGGTGGTGCCAACTTTGATTCCATTTTTCCGTCTGGAGAAGAAGATTTGATGATATTACCTCTGTAAAGCTTCTATTCAGCTTTCAGAGTGTAATTTTAATAAGTTTTAGTAAAGCATCCACACAAGTCTTACAAAAATATGTTTACAGAATTCGGCTCTAACATGCGCTCTAGCTTAAGGAGTTCGGGTATAAACACGAAAGGCAATATTTTTGCAAAATCTTTCCTGAAAATGCAATTAGTACAATGGCAAGTAGATCCAGATTGCCTACGCACAATTATTTTCGAGTATCCACGTGGAAAGTGCGAGCACTGAACACCAACATGAATTTTGTATATATGGACTGTTGCAATAATATGTAAGAGCGGCCGTGAAGGCTTTTTACTCCGTCTATCCTTACTGTTGGCGCCAACTTTGATTCCATTTTTCCGTCTCGAGAGTTTTTTTTACTGTGGACGTTAGCGCCAAATAATTTTGGTCTATAAACGGTATTTTCTTTCCCTCCTGACATTTATATCAAATCAACTGAGATTTTCTCTATTTGACATCCGATGAAGCACCCGAGGGGAGAATAGTACATACATACACAATGTAACGGGTGTCCCATAATTCACGCAGTGTAATTTTAATAGAAAATACAGATTTTTAACTAGAGAGCTTAAATGTTTTTATTGACTCCTAGAATATACAAATTGGGGCTCTGTATGGAATAGCACATCGGATAAATGGCCGCAACGGCTTTGCTGGCAAGTACGTGTACTATTTTATTGAAATTTTCTATGACGATTTCGTATAAATGTGGGTGCATTTCATTAACACACCCACCAATTTCCTCTTTAAAGGCGTTGGTGGTGGTGAGCTTATATGCATAGACATTTGACTTCAAAAAAAAAAAACCAAAAGAAAAAATTCCAATGGTCGCAATCGCAAAAACGGCCGAATACATGAATATGAAATGACTCTGCTTCAAAATTCCTATGAGCGAACTGTCAACTACAGATCACTCACACGCAACTCCTCCTGGGTGGACTACGAGATGCTAGGGTTGAGTTCGAACTTGGAGCGCTTTTGCTTCCAAGCGAACGATAAATTTTTGGACGCCACACGTAATTTTCGGGAAAATTACGAAACCTTAAAATAAAACTGAACGCAAAATGAAATTAACCCCGACCGATGGTATGAAATAAGAAGAAAAGCTAACCCAAATATTAAAATGCTGATGGTGCGCCCTATTAAATTTTATTTGGACGATTTTTTTTAAGGGTATCAAAAATGGCGAACCGCGAAGATGACCAATGAATGAATCTTATCCCGAAATTATGTAAATATATTTTTTTCAAAAAGTGTCGCGTGTCCTGTCTTTTCTCGGGATTTTCTTTTTCGGCCGCGGTACAACCAACGAATTTGCACTATCTTGCACTACTCGATTTCACTGTTAAAATCTCTACATACCTTTTTTTCTTTCGTTTTTCCTCCGCTCTTCTGCTTCTCCTGCTCCTTTTTCGATATCCTAATTTTCCTTCTCTTGTCTCTTTTTCTTCTTCCAAAAGATTTTTCCTCCACAAATTACTAAAACTCGAAATCACAACTTTTTTTCCCGCAATTTAGCTCTATAAACACGTCTAACCGTTCTGAAAGATATCCAAGAAGTCGATTCTCTTTGTTACCAGGATTCCCTTGCCCAGAATAGATCCCGTTTTCATTCACACGCATACATTCGCACTAAATACTCCCTGCATGGAAAGTACGTTCTGGCTTATGCATCGAAGAACTACCTGAACTATGCTGAAGAGATTGAATATCGGAAGGAAGGAAGGAGGACACCGCACTTTCTCAGAAGCCATGAGCTGTCAAAATGTCAAACAAATCAAACTTTTTTCGCGAACTGTATTGGTGGTTTCGCGTTCAGATTTTGGGGTCATGGATTTCCATTCGATATTTTTTATCTTAGGGCTCATGTCCTTTGAATTTAGGGGGTCGTCCCATCCGACCATTGTTTATCCTTTAACAGCTGTCGGAAAATTTGACAGCTGCCCTTTGACACATTGTCCGATGTCTTTGGACATGATGTTCCGTGTCTTTCGTGTAAATGTTGGTGTCTATATTGTGTTCAGAGTGTTTATACATGTCCGCCTAAACACCTATGTATCTCCTCCTTTGCTTCAGCGTTGGGAGAAAGAGATCGTCTTCCTTGGCCATCGAACCAAACTTTCCATGTTGCGACTTTGTTGGATGGGTGTCTTTTGGGCCGTCTGCCCCACGCATCTGCTGCTCCATCGTTACTTCCTCGTTGGGTCTAAGATCACTAATTGATGACCATCACAGTTGATGGTTTTAAATCACGTTGACGGCCATATTTTGTACGAAAATTGCGGACTGTAGCTGACAAACCCACAATATTTTTATTTTCACAAAGTACTACTGATATCTTTTTTTTCCACAAAGTACTATTAAATGGCGCAAAATTCAAATTTTGCTATTACCTAACCTTTAACAAAAATTAAAATCAAGGTCCTAGAAGCACATTACATATCACCATCAATATCGATAGATATAGCAACAAATATTTTAGGATTCTTTTAACGTTTTTGCGTATATCGATATTTTTAAAATGTCAGACATTTTACAACAACAAATGCCACAGGTGCCTATGGAAATATCCCTGGCAGAGAGCCTATGGATCATGCAATAGAAAATAGAAAATACAACCCTGGAAAAGAGGCGCAAAGAAATGCGTTTAACTCTGAAAACTGGAAACTTATATTACAAACGCTCAGATCAATGATAGTGACAGGGTATTTAATTTAAAAAAAATGAAGGTACTTCGAGAACCGAAAATTGAAAAAAGCAGTACCTACCACATATCTGGTGGAATCGCGCAAGGATCGGTCTTACGTCACATCATTTTTTTTAATCTATGTCGCGAAATCGAAATATTATATATGATAGGGTTTTCCGATGATTTTGCAATTGGTGTGGTTGCAAAACATATAGGATATAGGAAACGAATATATCGTAAAAGTATTAAAGTAGATGATAGTAGTCGGTGCATGTTATGATCGGAACACAGTGAAACAAGTTGCAGCCATAATCCTGATGGGGTCCGAGAGAGCAACCAAAAACCTCGGCGTCCGCTTTGAAACGAAATGTTGAAATAAGAGCCTTAATTGGTCGACGGCCCGCGAAGAAAAATCTAATTTAGTACATATTTAATAAATAATGTGAATCGTTTATGCTAGAAGCCGGCGCAGCTATGGTACCTTTTGGAGATTAGTCTGAATTTTGTTCAGAAATATTGTAGTCCCGTCTACTTTTCCGGGTCGAGGGTTGTTTTTCGACCAGCATTATTAATTAAAGCTATCGCATATATTTTTCTATTTTTCTTTCAATGAAATTCAAATTCATTCTGACAAGTATGTCAAATTAATCCAAAACAATCCTGCCAAATAACAGACGATTTCTTCCCCGGAAAACGTATAGAAAACCTCTAAATCTATTATAATTTATATCCCTGATAGATTTACAAAAACCACAGCACAATTTTTTCCCCACATTTTTGTCATCAATAAAGTGCCCTAAATCAAAATCTCTCAGGGTCTGATGTCCATTAAGCCTTCCATTCTCTGCCATTATAATACGCACTCAGAGCTGATATCCCTAATCCATTCATTTAACAAAAAAGTCATCACATCCGAAGAAAGGGACAAAAAATAATTCAAAAAAAACCTATTAATGGATGAAAGGCACTTTGTCAACTCCTGTGGCATTAGTGCGCCTCTCTCATTCACTGTAGGGTTTTTTTTCCTCCCACTTACCTAATGCCGCATATAAGGACCTGCGTTTCTATACTCTCCTGCCAAATGATGATGCTCTAAAGACCGAATTAACAAAAAAAAAAAAACACCGTCTATATCCATTTTACCGTTTTATAAAACTCAACGATGAAGCATCATCACCAATGGATGATGGTGATGGATAAAGGATGTGAAGAAGTTGTTTCATTGCCTGCATTTTTCATTATGGATTGGCCCTGTCAAAGAGCTCCAAAGTCTCATTTTCATTTTCATCACTGGAAAATGGGAGAACTTACACAGCAGCGAAGCGAGCCAAAATACAACAGAAAAAGAAGAAGACAGGGACGACGACGACAGCAGGATAGGAAGAAGAAAAAAAAAAAACTATCGCAGCTCTTATGATATTGTTACTGCTCACTCATCTGTATTTGAAGGTACAGCAACCTTTGTGTATAGTGATGACTCCTTGTCCCATTATTGAAATTAGGGTGCAGCAGGATAAGAGGAATACAGGAACTTCTCATCTCTTTGCTGAATCATTGCAGTAATAGAGCGGTTTTTTTTTTTGTAGGTTTCCCTGCTTAGTGTAGGTACCCACCTAACTACATCTATTCCTTCCACTTTTTCAATTTTTGGATGACTGCCATGACGTAGCTTTTTATTTCCATTTTGTTCGTTTGCTATGTTGAGACAGGCAGCAAGGAGGCGTGGAAATGATACGGTATTACTTTTTTTGTAAGTATGGCAAGGCCATTGCCGTTGAACATCATAATTTGAAAATTATTTCCCATTGAGCCGAAAGAAAATTCCTTCTCGCAACGCACGGATGAACTTTCTCGTTCAACATCCTCTTCTAATGCCACTGGAAGAAGTACAAGAAGAAAGAAAAAATCTAATGATGTACAAATGAAGGCATGTCCCTGATGGGAGATTATTTCCAAAAAGTTTAGCTTGTATCGTGTAAAGGACGATGGGCGGTATGGCTGAGTGAGTGGTCGATGGATACTTTGTGTCGGCTTGGAGTTACTTTAAGCGAGGAAAATTTGCTTGCGTTGTCACGCAATCGGAAGTAGGGGCAGTTCTGTGTGTGTGTGTTGGAAATTGCGAAAATATTGTATAATTATTTTCCTTTTTTTAAAAGGACATGATTCCAGTGCTTGTGTCCAGAGATGGTATGTGATTATGATTGATGATGCTTGGTCGTTTGATGTTTAGCCTAAGTATCGAACATCATGAGATGAATATGAAATGAATTCCAAGAATTCTTAAAGACGAGGGTCATTATGAAATTTGCGGGTTAGGTGGGGGTTTCATATATTTTTTTTTTTCAGTTTGAAGTGATTTAAATAAAATATGTAAGGGATTGTATAATAACCATGTTTGAGGGGTGTTTTTTAAGCAACTCTGTTTTCTTAGACCGAAATTCAATTTTGTTAGTTAAAGCTTCTCATTGTTAATGATGCAAAGCTTGAGGGTGGATATTTTCATGGGGACTTGTTACGTTTTCATTGGTTTTATGTACAATGATTTACAAATTTGTATCATAACTTAAATAGGCTTTGGTTAAACAAAACAATAAAATCAGGACACAAACATACCTACACAAGGGACACACAAAAATGTTTTCTTCATAGATATTTTGTTTTCGGTATTAAGTGTGGAGCACGAATCGTGCTACATTATGAAAATCTGATGGCTACGATTTGCCGATTTTTAAAATGTCATTTAAAAAAATAGACCGTCATAATGTCGACTACCGAAAAGTCGATTGGTAAAAATACCGACTGGTCAAAATGTCGAATTTTATAATGTCGATTTTGAAAATGATATTCACGGGTAAGGTACGATTTACCGCTTTTTAAAATACCGATTGCACAAAATCATCAAAAAAATACCGATAAAAAAATGTCGATTAGAAAAAATGTCGACTGATCAAGAAGTCGAATGATTTTTTAAAATATCGCTTTTAAAATACATATAGTCGGCATTGAGAAAAAAAAACTGTTTAGCTCTATGTAGAATATTCACCACTTGATAATGTTGTTGGTAACTATTGCATTTTTAATATGGTGTTGATAAAGATATATGACAACAATTTTTGACTCGGAGTTTTGCTTAAGTGATTCTATTCTATTTAAATTTGACAAATAATGGATATCTGCTGTGTAAAATCAAATAAAAATAAATTATTGATGGTGAAACGAGCTGGTCGAGTCGGGTCCGCTGATTTCATAATTCTGTCGAACATTCCAGTTTTTCGTTAATCCACAATTGTAGCTGTACAAGGCCTCTATCACTGGCAATGCTCTGTGATAGCTGATTTCTCGTTTCTGTAAAATAGCATCAACTGGAGCAAGAGCGCTTAATAATTCATCCATATAGACCAAAGTGAACACAAATCGTTTCTGCGTAGTAACACTAAGAATACCGATACATACCATGGTTGCTTGGAAGTGGCCAGTCCAACTGGTTTCTATCAATCGTTTCACAGCACTTCCTTCATACAACTTTTCGCCTTCTTGAAAGCAGTGTATATAAGTTGAATCTGTTCAAATAATACTTTTACGTCACTGATTTGTTCTACTGTGTCGATAATTACCAGACGCAGTCGATGAATGAAATAGTGAACATTATGGTATTACCTTTTTATACCCTATCCCATAGGGGTATATTAGTTTTGATACATAGTTTGTAACATCGAGAAATAATTTAGCTACATATACCTCAAAGTATATAGATCGACTCAGAACCGCTAGTTGAGTCGATTAAGCCATGTCTGTCAGTCCGTCCGTCCGTCTGTTCGTCACCGATTTTTGGGCCTTAAATTTTGAGCTACGATAATGAAATTTTTTATATAGGATCCTTGTCCGTGCCACCAGAACAGGTGTAAAAATTTTTGAAATCCGCCCACTGCCACGCCCCCTTTTATAGAAAAACGTATTTTTTGGCCAAACCGTAAAGAATTTGAAAAAAATGTCTGAGCAGCATATTTAGAGAATCGTAATATCTATATTTCGTTTGTATAAAGTTTTTTGCCACGCCCACTTTTTGTGGGCGTTTTTAATAAAAAACGTTTTTCGGTCAAATTTTAAATATTTCGAGAAAAAAATTTGATGCAGAATCATTAGTAATAATAGCATGAACATTTCGTCTATAGACCATTTTAACCCACGCCCACTTTTTGGGGGCGTTTTCTTACAAAAACCGTTTGTATACCCTACCCCATAGCATATCCAGGAGAAAAACGATGTTTTTTGTCAAACAACAAAAGATTCTGATAAACTGTTTGAACAATATGTTGTGACAACGTCATTTTATATATTATAGGCCCATAAAGCCCACTTTTTGGAGATATTAATTTTAAGGATGGGATGGGATAGGGTATTCAACGATCCTCACAGCGGATTGTACCATTCTCATATGTTTTTAAATATCTTGCACGTACTGCAGAAAATATTCCTGCTGTTCGTGATAGTGTGGCTGAAGAGCCGTCCACCTCAACAAATGCAACTCTCACGCTCCTCGTTGATGAACATTATGCATAAAGACTTGCATTTATACGCTTACAAGGTGCAATTGACTCAAGAACTAAAGCCTCTTGACCATTTCAAGCGCCGTCAATGGTCAGAATGGTGGCAAGAAATGGCAACAGTGGATGATCAATTTTCGAAGAAAATCATCTTCAGTGATGAGGCACATTTTCACCTCAGTGGATTCGTCAATAAGCAGAATTGCCGCATTTGATCGAATGATAATCCAAGAGTGATTGTCAAAAAACTAATGCACCCACAAAGAGTGACTGTTTGGTTCGGGTTATGGGCTGGCGGCATCATCGGGCCGTATTTTTTCCAAAATGTGGCCGTACAGGCAGTTACTGTGAATGGTGTTCGCTATCGTGAGATGATAACGAACTTTTTATGGCCCGAATTGGAAGATATGAATGTGGACGATATGTGGTTTCAACAGGATTGTGCCACTTGCCATACAGCTAACGAAACAATGTCTCTTTTGCGCGACAAATTCAATGGCCATGTTATCTCACGTGGTGGCGATGTCAATTTCCTGCAAAGATCATGACACCGTTGGACTTCTTTCTTTGGGGTTATTTGAAAGAAAAGGTGTACGTCGTTAAGCCAGCAACAATTGAAGAGCTAAAGGATGAGATAATTCGGCACATTAATAGCATAGAACCTCAATTATGCCTCAGCGTCATCGAAAATTTGGACCATCACCGTGCGTTGACCAGTGGACAAAAACTTATGAATAATTTACAGCTACAATGCTATGCAGCTCATTTATTATATGTTAAATAACTGTTATTTGTTATTTATAATAGAATTTTCATTTCTTGTCGGTGGATTAGCGGCATTGTTATCAGCAGTCAGGTAATTTTAGCTCCAGTTATAGTTTGGAATAGGATTTCGGTGCGCATTAATTGATCTCGTGTTAAAAAGTTACTGCTGTTATCATTATTTTTTCTTGTGAAAAAAAATGATGGATACCTCTGGAACTGGTATGAGTCATCAGTGGGCAGATTTTGAAAACTTTTACACTTGTTTTGTAGCCACGGACAAGGATCCTATATACCAAATTTCATTATCCTAACTCAAATTTTAGGCCTAAAAATCGGTGACATACAGACGGACGTACGGACTTGGCATTATATTTAGACCTGGATCTTTCAGAACAAAAGTATAATGTATTAAGATCTGCGGTAAATGCATTGCACAAAAACTATTTTTCCAGCTAATACAAACTAAGATAACTAAAAAAACATATGAAAAGTGCGGATCGTTGAATACCCTATCCCATCCCATCTGTAAAACTATTGTCACCAAAATGTGGACATGGCTTAACACGATGGTGATTAAACATAGAAAATGAAATTGTCACAACAAATTGTACGGTTCTACAAAAGACAAGGTTTTCTCCTGCATATGTTATGGGATAGTGTATAAAAATGGTTATACCCTATCCCATAGGGGTATATTAGTTTTGATCATAGTTTGTTACATAGAGAAATAATTTAGCTAGATATGCTCAAAATATATGGATCGACTCAAAATCGATAGCTGAGTCGATTTAGTCATGTCTGTCCGTCCGTCCGTCCGTACGTCACCAGTTTTTGGACCTTAAATTTTGAGCTAGAATGATGAAATTTGGAACACGTGCTCTTTGTTGCTCCCAGCAGAACAACTGTAAACATTGTCAAAATCCGCCCACTGCCACGCCCCCTTTTATGAAAAATTCAGTTTTTGGCCAAACTGTAAGGAAATTTAAAAAAGTTTTTGAACAACATATTTAGACAATCTTAATATCTATATTACGCCTATATAAAGTTTTTTTCCCACTCCCACTTTTTGGGGGCGTTTTCAATAAAAAACTGTTTTCGGTCAAATTTTTAATTTTTCGAAAAAAATTTTGATGCAGAATCATTAACAATATTGATATGAACATTTCGTCTATATACCATTTTAACCCACGCCTACTTTTTTGGGGCGTTTTTATATAAAAAAAAAAACATTTTTATACACTACCTACCACATAACATATGCAGGAGAAAACCATGTCTTGTTTAGAACCGTAAAAGTGTTTTATAAGCAGTCTGAAGAATTTGTTGCCACTATATCATTTTTTCTATTTTATCCATATCGTGTTTTTAGCTATGGCCACCTTTTTGGGGATTTTAGTTTTATAGATAGGATGCAATAGGGTATTCAACGATCCGCTTGGCGGATTGTAGCCTTTTCATATGTTAAATTTATTTATTCAACATTTCCGATAAACACAATCATTTTTATAGGTCAGCTTGCTTACCTCAATCTAAACAAAAATGGCTTCAGTGTAAGCATTTCATTTAAAATGCTGTTCACAATGATTGATGGTAGTATTTGCAATATATTGTCAAATACGAATTCTACATCTAAATGTTATATTTGCGGTGCAACTCCGAAGCAAATGAATATGGTAACAGTAACAGAAAAGCTTCCAAGGAAGAAAACTACCGTTTTGGCCTATCCACCCTACACTCTTGGATAAGATGCTTTGAGTGGTTGTTGCACATTTCTTATAGGCTTCCATTCAAAACATGGTGAGTGTGTGATTCAGAAAACAAAGTTGTATTTGCCCAACGAAAAAATAGTATTCAGGAATCATTTAAAACTAGAATGGGTCTTATTGTTGACAAACCTAAGCCAGAATTCGGATTTACAAATGATGGAAATATTGCAAGACGATTTTTTTTTTAATTCAAAGACGACCGCAGAAATAACTATAGTTGATGAGAGGCTAATATATAATTTTTCTATTATCTTAAGAGTTTTGGCTTCTTAACTCAGTATTGATGTGAAGAAATTTTCCGAATTCCTCGCCCAAACAAAAGATCTATACCTTCAACTTTATAGTTGGTATTATATGCCAAATAGCGTTCATAAACTCTAGATTCACGGTCCGGATATTATGTCATTTTTCGATATACCTATTGGCCAACTTTCAGAAGAAGCACTAGAAGCAAGTCATAAAGAATTCGAAAGCATCGCCTCCCTCACACCAGAAAATTATCTTGAAAATACACAAACGAAGACTTAATGAATATGTTACTGCTTAGGTCTGAACCTATTCTTTCACAATACAGGAAAACAATTTCAAAATTGACTAAACGAGACGATAAGGACATAAAAGAATATATAAATGCCGGGAAATGTGAATTCATCATCGCAATCTCAAATTCATACAGAAAGTGAAGACTCACTACGACAGACGGCTTTCCCATGTGTTAACGTTTTTTTTTTTTGTAAAAGAATGTATATAAATTCTTAAAAGAAAAATAATATATCGAAATATCTATCTTTTTATTAAATACAGATTTTTGTCCACCATCTCCATACATTCAACGCACTGTGATCGGATGGGGGTGTGCCGCCGAGGCGGTCATTTGGCCGATATTTTATTCCATACATAATTGAGTGATACCAATATTACCATAATAAAAAGAAATGACAATAATTTCCTAAATAATTTGTGCTTTATTCAAAATTAACATCGGCCCTTAAAATTTAACCACCCTTTAGAAACGATAGCATTCTTTATTAAATCCAATACTCTTCAAAATATCGAAAGCAGAGATATAAGACGATAGTTATTTAAAATAGTATTATCACCTTTTTTTGGAATGGCATCACTACTGCTGTCTTTAAGGATCATGAAAAATTACCAGCTGTATACTATTATTAAATATGTAACACATCCGAAATTTGAAACTATAACAACATTATTTATAAAAAAACATATTATTTTATAGTTCAAATAATAACATAACAAAATAGTTCAAATAATTTCATTTAACCATAGTTACCTTTGGAATTTTTAAAAATTAAATTATTCAAAATAACATTACTGCATTGTAATAACTGTCAAATAAAATTAGTATAAAAGGAGGCACAGAACTCAATTTAAACTACTCGACTTTGGTATTTCGGACTGTAGACGTCTCGTCGCATTAAAAAATATCACACTTGAGCATTCAGATTCAATTAATATTGTTAAAGCCATTTTTTTTAATAAGAATTCGAATAAAGACATTTTCTTTTTTTTTTAAAACTTAATTGTTCATTTCATTTTCAATTAGCTTCCGCTCCTTTGCGGTTACATATACTTGAAAACCTGCCTATTCAACGTGTACTGCGATTCGTATACACGTGGTAGAGAGGAGAACAAGTTTTTTTTGTTTCAGCGAATTTTCTTCTTCCTCCGAAATTGGAAGCCTTCCCACAACCCGACCAACCAACAACAACCACGGTTACAAAACGAAATTGTTTTCAACATAAAGCTTGATATATTATCAAAGGAGATAGCATTTTATGTTTTAGGAGAACAAATTATATTATTAATCTCCAGAGCAGTGAATGGTTCACAGAAAACCACAGTTTGCTATCCGTACTATTATTAGTATGAAAACTAAAGTTATTGTGTATTAAGTTCTGAAAAGAACATATGTTACAAATATAATTATTTAATAAATCAGCCATTTTTAAAGAATCAGAGGCAGTAAAGTGTTGACATTCAAAACTATATGCACTTTGGAAATTCTTCAATTCAGAGTATCATTAACAATCCGCTATTTCTTTTTGGAATTTGCAAGACTTACAACTAATTTATTGCGGAAATAATTATCTCTATACAGAGGAATTTCCACTTCCACAGATCTTATTTTTTTCCGAAATTTGTTCAGGACATTTATTTTTGTTATTTACACTATTTATGTGATTGCTATCAGAAATGTGGAATTGAAGCTTATTAAGGTTTAAATTAAATACAATATATGGATCATTTTAAGTGTCGGCTTTTAAGCATCCTTAAGTTGATTTGACATATGTTTGACACTCAGTTCATTTGGTACGCGACACATTAAAACCAAATTGAGAGAAGTTCGAAGAATGTTCGGATATCCGAAATACTTGATGCCTGCCTCTTGTTTATTGCAATGTAATCAATTTGATTGACCGTTATTGATGTGGAGACCGCCACCATATTTTTGAATAATAAGCACGAATTCAAAGAAATTTAGCATAAGCCAACCTTTCACGGAACGCAAATTCAAAAGAATTGTTTTGTAGAATGCCTTACAAAACAAAAGTCGCTTTAATTTAGTGGAAGAAGAAGAAAATTGCGAAAGTAATTTATGTAATTTCAGGACACGATTTTCCACCACGCATATTTACGCATCAATTATAAACCGCATTTGCTTTACTATTCAGAGAAAAATAAAATAAACTACATCCTGTAGGACATACTTCGCATATAAAATGACTACTGCAATAGCACAAGTAAGTACTTCAGAAAGGGTGCACCTGTACAGGGCTACAGGCGCTCTCTAAGTGCAATTGCAGTTTTGCATAAATAAAATGGAAATGGAAAGGATATGCAATTCAAACGCATTACACTTATCCGGTCTTTCATCGAATTAGAATATGCAAACAAAATGACAAATCATCCGATGTACCCGGGTATACCATCGCCTCAGACAGGATGTTCTTGGGTCTGTGTTTGTGTTTACGTAGGTGTATCTTAAGAGGCACTGAGAAATCTTCGCCGACATGTCTCATTTAAATGACAAAATCACAATCATATAATGCAATAAAAACATTTGCAGATGAATACCTAAGCAATCGCTGTTACGGATAAGCGGAAGAGCTACAAGCAGTTCTCATATAGAGATATACCTGAGAAGGACTTACTGCATACTCGTTTAGTGGAAGAAGACTTTATCCATCCATGTGTGACGATTTATTATTTGTTTGTCCCAAAGCGTCTAGCGGTGTAGAGAATTATGCAAAACAGCAGTAGATAGCAAAGGAATGCGGAGTACGACAGAAAAAAAAAACGCATTTAGGGTCGCTGGAGATGGATTTATTTAGTGCTGTGCACGTACGTATGTTGTTAGTCATTGTTGCTTGGAATACGTTTTTTTTTTCTTGTATTCCTAGTTTTGCATTAGCATTTGCTATTCAAGGCTAAAGGCATTCGGTGCAAGGAATATAAACGTAATAAGGATCGGGAGGATGAACAGACATAAGGGAATCCTTTATTTTAGAAAAGGTGTTTTGATTGTACTAACTTACTTGTGTATTAAAAGTACAGTTGGGGTGAACATGTGTATCAACAAATGTATATAGGCTTCTGTTGCTCACTTTAAGCTGGTTGAGGTCAGTTAATACTCATAGCGAGGTCTAACTCCAAGAGTCGAAGCCCTCTTACATTTTGGTAGTAGAGGGACAGTCGGTAGAATGGAACCTCAGCATACATTTAGTGCATTTGTCTGATTCCCAAAAAAGGAGACCCTCTGAACTGCACAAAATACAGAGGCATAAGTCACCTCAACATAGCCTACAATATCCTACTGTAGCAATATGTGAACACCCTAAAGGCCTGCTCAGAATGCATATCTGTAGCTGGTATCTTGCATCGCTGTCAAAAGACAGATACATTTCTTGCATGAAGTTGCCCTCTATTCAACTTCAAGCTACAGATTCACGAAGATACACATTGTGTAAGCGCTTACGGGTTGCCTTGTTTTTAACTTTTCACTCAGCTACAGATACCAGCTAAAGATATGCATTCTGAGCAGGCCTTAAACCAACAACCTGATCGTAACCAAAAAAGTCCGACCCTGATGGAGTAGCGAGAATTCTCCATCGTCATTCGTCATCCTACACAAACGGACGAGTTTGGGCGGTATACCAAAACCAGTCATGGTTTTGGTATACAGCATATGCTGTCATATGCGCCTTTGAAATCGATAAATAAATAGGTGGTGGGTATCGATTTGGATCTGCCAAAACGTAAAAATTTGATCGGTTGTAGACTTTCCTGGCCTAAAATCACACTAATAAGGGCCGATCAGGTTGTTGGTAAACGGTTTCAGGCGTTCACATATTACGGCAGATAGGATCTTGTAGGCGCGGTTGAGGAGACTTATACCTCTGTATTTGGTGGATCGGGTAAGCCATGCTGAGGTTCCATTCATTAGGCGTACTTTCATCCGACCAGATTTGACTTATGAGTTGGTGGATGTTAGTTACCAAGTCATCTCAGCCGGCTTTATATATATCGGCGGGAAGGCCGTCATGTCCGGCGCCCTTATTAAGCATTAGTTTAGATATCGCTATGCCCACTTCACTTCGGTCGAGTGGTTGGTAGTCTTCGCTGTGGTCACCAATGTTGAATGGTTCGTTTTGCCTGACAGCGAAATATTGTTCAACATCGCCGTTGAACAGTCTGCAGAAGTAGTTCCACCAAATTTTCAGCATCAACTGTGTCTCAACCACGATATTTCCTTGATCATCTCCACAGCATTCTGTTCGCAAACTGGATCCCTGTCTTTGAGGTTTTACACTTCCGTAAAACGTATGAACATCCTCGATTGCGCGCTTTTTTGTTCTTTTTTTTTCTTTTTTCTGAAAATCCGGTGTTCTTCCCTCCTTCTCTGCCATAAAGCAGTTCTCGTCTTCACCTGCAGCTTAGACTTGTAGGCCTCGTTCTAGGCATCTGTCGGCATTCCTCACCAAACCAGGGGTTTCTGGATGGTGGCTGCGAGAAACCTAGACAGCAAATAGTAGCCTTTTAATATATATTTTTTTTAATAATTTGTGCTGTAGGAAATTTCGGGATATGGACACAAAGATTCAACCAAGAACTATACGAGGTTTATAGCGACATAGACCTGGTAAAAAATAACTCCGCATTGGACGTTTAAGGTAGCTGGCACATGTATAGAGAATAGACACCAATAATCCGGCTAGCAGTCTACGGTACCTAGCCAGACGTTGGATGGACTGGCGCCCACGAGTCCCAACTTGAAGGAGGCAGTAAGCTTAGGATGGGTCGACGAAAGTTCACGCTAGCTCGAGCTAGTAAAGATCAAAATCAAATCAGTTTTGATGTACAAAATTACAAGCGTGCCCTAGCGCGGACTAGCGCCGAATAGCATGGACTACCGCGGACTAGAGCGGACTGGCGCTAATGAAAAAAACCTGATCAAAGACCACGTTATTGATTATCCATATATTAGATTTATTAGCTCGAACAAGCGCCAATGCTTAGTAGCGTTGGTCGTAACCGCGCACTTAGCCCATCTCAATGCATTTCAATCTTCTAAGTCAAATTATCGAAGTCCTTAAGTACCTACTCCAAACCATTTTGAATTTAAAATTCCAGAATATTTAACGATTTTAGAAAATTGCTCGTCTCTTTGTCGTACCCTTTTAGTTCCATGGTAAAAATTCAATATTTGTGAGCAAATATGTACCTACATACATAAACATTCCAATATTATAGATGCTGAATATGAAACCCAATATCCTTCACAGAGTACACATGACAAAAATAATAATAAACGCATATTTGAGTTTTGATGTATATTTGAAATATACAAAATCTTTGCATAGGATAGATAGATACGAAAATTAAAACCCAAAAGCTACAGATACATCTGATGATAGTTTTCATCAGAAACTTAACATAATAAGATTGGCAAATTCAGCAAAAAAATACTCAGAGCGGCTTCATAACATTTTCAGAATTGCAACTGCATTCTGTAAAAATGGTTTCATTTTCTCAATTTACCTCATTTATTTCTCTCGGTAAATATTTGCTTTGTGCAGTTTTTAGCAAATGAAACCAAAAAAGAACATGTGCAGCAATATTTTTGAAATTAAAAAAAAACAAACGTGTTCGTATAATTTACATATACATACGTGAAAATGAGTGACTACTAGCAAAGTGTTTAGAACTACATGGAGTACGCATCTCATACAACTATGTGGGGTACTGATATTGATACCCCAGTGTTCACATTGGAACCCCAGCATCAAACACGAGCATAGCAGATGCATAACGAACGACGAAAGTTCCTCTTCGCACTTACCGCCCGCATCTTTAAACGGCTACAACATTTTAAGCTGTTATGCGTAGGTACTATATGTAGTTCTATACTCTTTACTAGTTAGTTGAGAAATTATTTTGGTATTAAAAGCAAAATTTTTAATTATTTAGCAAGAATGTAAGACAATGGTGCACACGATAGTGAGAGATACATATTTTATAAACCGAATATATTTAGAGAACATCAGTTTACATCAATTTATCAAAATAATTAGGTTGGGTTAGGTTACAGCAAAGAGGTATATAGCTATAGAGTACGCATCACAGATAAAAATGTTGATGCTGTTTCTGACGCTGGCGGTAAGTGCGAAGGGGAATTTTCGTTGTTCGTATGCATCTGCTACGCTGTTGCGTGATGCAGGCATGGCAATGCGCACACTGGGGTATCAATATCAGTACCCCACATAGTAAATTTTCGTTGTATGAGAAGCGCACTCTATGTAGTTCTATACTCTTTGGTTACAGTGGCTGCGCGTAAGTTACATGCCTGTGCATGCCACAGTGCAGACGACCATCTATAAACCTGGTTGACAACAGTGTTCTGTAACCATGTTACATAGTATCAGCTGCATACCACTGATAGCCATAGCGTTATATCAAATCGCTTACATAAGCTTTCAACAACAACGCCTATTATTAGCCTGTGACACTGACAATATCGAGTTACTTACTTACTTACTTGAACATCTAAAACTAATTGAACTTCTATCCGAACTTCCAGAACTTGACATGATCTGTGCGGTAACAGACCGCTTACCAAAGACACTATGCTTCAACAAAAGATTCTCAACGGAGATCACAACCAGAGAAGCATGGTGTAGCAACAACCCTCCAAACTGCCTAAACGGCCTAAAGTGGTATACGGATGCTTCTAAAATGGACTCAGGGGTAGGAGCTGGCATACATGGACCAAATAAAAACATCTCAATACCTATGGGAAAAAACCCTAGTGTATTCCAAGCTGAGCTCCATGCCATAAAAGAATGCGCAAACCTAATACACAACTCAGGTATTAAAGGCGCAAACATCCATATATTCACGGACAGTCAAGCAGCTATAAAAGCCCTTAGCTCACACATCATTGACTCCAAATCAGTACTACACTGCTACAACTCCCTCCAAACACTCAGTTCCAGGAACAAAACCAAACTATGGTGGGTCCCGGACATAAGGGAGTTGAAGGTAACGAAAAAGCTGTATCTAGCCAGAAAAGGTTCGGAAACCCCCATCATTGGACCTGAACCCTTCTGTGCAATCCCCAAATCAGCCATAAATCTGGTCATAAAAAACTGGGAACAAAACAGATGTGTTTCATACTGGGGAAACATCCCAGGCCTAAGACAGGCCAAAAGAGCTATTCAGCCCTTCAAATCAGATGCCAACAAGATACTAAATCTGCGCAGGCACGATATCAAAAACTTAGTAGGCTACCTAACTGGTCATCACGGTCTGCGATATCACCTAAACAAAATGCGTCTAGTCGACTCACCGGAGTGCAGACTATGTCTAGAAGAAGACGAAACAGCCGAGCATATCATATGTGAATGCCCGGCCCTTTACGGTATGAGAAGAGAATCTTTCTTCAGGGAATTCTTAAGTTCCGAAGAATTGAGGAAATCTTCGGCTGAAAGTATTATCAGCTACATTAGGAAAGTAGAAGCGCTACTAATCTAAAAAGCATCTGACGGCAAGCACAATAGATCTTTTAGGTCGATGTGTATATTACTGCTTAGGCATGTCAGAATTAAAAAAAAAAAAAAAATACTTACTTACTTACTTATTTACTTACTCAAGCGGCGCTACAATCCGGGATGAACCTGGGCCTCAACCAACATGCCTCTCCATAAGCCCGGGCCTTAGCTAACTGCCTCCAGTTGCGCACTCTTCGAGGTCTTCCTCTACTGCGTCCGACGTCTGGCTGGGAATCGAAGACTCTGCGAGCCGGAGTATTGGTGTCCATTCGTAAAACATGTCCTAGCCATCTTAAACGTCCAATGCGGAGTTTTTTTTGACAAGGGGTATGTCGCTGTACAGCTCATATAATTCGTCGTTGAATCTTCGCCTCCATAGCCAGTCAACGCAATCGGGACCGAAATTTTTTGCATAATTTTTCTCTCGAATCGACCAAGGATTTCTTCATCCACTTCAGCGCCGTAGAGCAGTACTGGGATGATCAGGGTCTTATATAGGATCTCCTTAGTAGTTCGAGTGGGGGCTTTACTACTAAATTGCCTTCATAGCCCGAAGAAACGTCGTTTGATTTCTGACGAGATGTTGTTGTCGGAGTTAATAGCGGAGCTGAGGTGTGCAAAGTCCAGTACTCCCTCAAAGTTATATCTCTCAATGGTGACGTTCTGTCCAATTCGTCGATGTTGTGTGTCTTTTCGTGTTGACAGCATATACTTAGTCTTACCCTCATTTACTGCTAAACCCACTTTTGCCGCTTCCTTCTCTATTTTAGCAAACTTGGCTATGACATCACGTTAAGTCGTACCAATGATGTCAATATCGTCGGCGTATGCTAGTAGTTGAACTGATTTTTGGAAAATTGTGCCTCTGGTGTTGGCCTGGGAGTTTTGCACAATCCTCTCAAGAATAAAATTGAAGAAATCACACGACAGTGCATCGCCTTGCCGGAATTCCATTTTTGGTATCAAATGTGTTCCTGATGGAGCAGCGAGAATTCTCCATCGTCATCCTACACAAATGGACGCGTTTGGGCGGTATACCAAAACTAGACAATTTGTTCTTCTTGGATTTTTTCCAGGATCTGCCGAAGTGTGAAAATTTGATCGGTGGTGGACTTTCCTGGCCTAAAACCACACTGTTAAGGGCTGATCAGGTTGTTGGATAACGGTTTGAGGCGTTTACATATTACGGCAGATAGGATCTTGTAGGCGATGTTGAGAAGACGTATACCTCTGCAGTTGGCGCAGTTCAGAGGGTCTCCTTTTTTGTGGATCGGGTAAACGATGCTAAGGTTTCATCCTTCAGGAATACTTTCATCCAACCAGATTTGGCTTTTGAGTTGGTGGATGCTATTTACCAAGTCATCTCCGCCAGCTTTATAAAGCTCAGCGGGAAGGCCGTCATTTCCGGCGGCCTTATTAAGCTTGAGTTTAGATATTGCTATCCTCACTTCACTTAGGTCGGGTGATTGGCAGTTTTCGCTGTCGTTGCCAATATTAAATGGTTCGGTTTGACTGACAGCGGAATGTTGTTCGTCATCGCCGTTTAACAGTCTGCAGAAGTGGTTCTTCCATATCCTCAGCATCGACTGTGTCTCAACTACGATATTTCCTTGTTCATCTCGACAGGATTCTGTTCGAGCCTTGTAACCTTCTCTTCGACGTTTTACATTTTTTTAAAATTTGCGAACATAGTTTCTGGAGTTTCACCTCTCTATATCCTCGATCGCGCGCTTTTCTTGCTCTTTTTTCTTCTTTCTGAAAAGCCGGTGTACTTCCCTTCTTCGTTGCCTTTAGAGCTCAGTGGCAGCTGTCGTCTTCACCTGCAGCTTAGCCTTGTAGGCCTCGTTCTTGGCTGCGATCATCTGTCGGCATTCCTCATCACACCAGGGGTTTCTAGCTGGTGGCCGCGAGAAACCTAACACATCAGTTGCGTCTGATCTAACGGCTTTTTTCCATCGTTGCCATTGTTCTCCGACATAAGATGCTGGTAGTATGGTGTGAATCGAGAGGTTAAGGGATATGAGTTGCGCGAAGGTTGTCTCCTAGTTGTCTCCTAGATGCAGTATTATTTTGTTGCCAGAGCGGAACAGCTTCTACAGAAGTCTAGCCCTATAGGGTAGTGCCTTTAAGAACATCGTTTATGATTGTGATGTTTGATCCGTTCAGCATTATCAAGCAGATCGAGTGCTTCTGATTATATTTTGGCCAGAGTTGCCTGGATATTTGACACGTTGTGCCGTTTATCCATTTGCGGTTTGCTTTCTTGATCGCATCCAGTTTGATCTGTAATTTACATTTAGCGAGGGGCGGTAGAATATTAAGGGTGGTGCCCTGTTTGGCATGCTCATCCGTCTTGCAGTGCCCTGGTATATCTCTTTGGCCCGACACCCAAAAGAGATGAATGGTAAAATGCTGTGCCATCTCATTTAGAAATAGTGGGCATTCTTGGGTTGACTTCGATTTAAACGAGATGGATCCTAGTTACAGAAGATGTTAATATACCTCGTGGAAATTACACCACTCCTCAGCGAGGACAAGGGATTTTTAATTGTCATGATTTCGCCTACATTGATGGGGAAGGCAAAAGGATATGCTTAGGTTAAGAACCTCGGAGGAAACACCTCCATCCACTCCATATTCTGTTTTAGTCCCATCCGTACAGATGCGAATCGAGTTTCCGATCATATCTGACTTCTAATAAGGATTCAAGGCCACTGGGAATGGTTGACTTGAAGTTATGCTCAAAACTGAGTTGGGTGGTAATGTGGTCGGTATTTTTTTGTAATATAAAGGTGATTCAGTATCTCTTTATGTTCACCTTGTGTAGGTGTAGGATAGCATCTAGAGCTGCGGAGGGGGTTGTTCTGAGAGCTCCGCTAATGCATATGCCAGCTAATTTTTGAAATTGGTTGGCTGTTTTCAATGCTGTCCACTAGACTAAGACACCATACAGGAGTATGGGTCTAACGAACACGTGAAGCCAGGGAGATATATGGTTTTGCCTTTTTACAGTGTATAAGGTTACCGTGACTTCCTTAACGCGTTCTTTTATATTCGCTTTCCAGTTTAGTTTCTTGTCCAAAACCGGACCCAGGTATATGACTGATTCTGCGAACTTGGGACTGACACCATAAGTTTAGTATGGGTAAATGTGTGGGACTTTGTATATCCTGCTAATAGGGACCAATTCGGTTTTTTTGAGGATTCGCGCCGAGTCTGGTGGCCCTTTTAGAAAGTACAGATAGACCATTTGGTAATTCTTTAAGGGTCTTAAAAATACCTTAAGACCCTTAAAGATACAGCTATTTTCAATTTATCTGCGTAGGCATCCAGGGGATAGTCCCCTACTGGACGCGTCCTCAGGTGGTGGATAAAGCAATCCGCAGTAAGCCGCAGTATCCTGTCATTCGGTACTAATGCAATCTGCTGCGAATGGTGTTATAGAAGGTGGTCTGTGAAGGCCCATCGTAAACGAACCAAAACCAGCTTCGTGAAGGTCCGCGTCCATATGGTAAATGATTGCTAAACGTTTCTGTAACAATAAAGTTTTGTGAGGGAGTACGAGGACATACAGATACATCTTTTCTATATCATCAATTTGATTGACCATTTGGTGGTCTCGCCATGTTCATCGAAGTGAGGAAACCTTGTGCTGACTATATAGACATTTTTTTTTGCAGCGAAATCGATTAGCCTAAAGCTAAGGTCACGCACTAAGCGGCACAAAAAGCTGCGTGGCAAAAAGAGTTTTATCGCTTTACCGCTCTGCCACTCAGTGCGTGACCTTAGCCTAAGTCCGTTGCCAGACGAGTTGTCGGGTGAGCTGTGTTTTCCGACAATACTGCTAAAGATGCGTATTTTTGTCCCACCTTTGCACGATTTTAACATCGCAATTTGGTAGTCGCTCATCATATTTTTCAAGGAGCTCGTAGAAGCAGTCTTTCGCTGTATCATATTTTTCTTCCTTCGGAGCGTGAGCGCTTTTACCTACAATGCGTTGGCTAATGTCTTAAAAACACTTCTTGTCTAAGTCTGGCACTTATAAAAAATCCACACCCGAAAAGTCACTGTGTCTGCTATGGACAATAACACGGTCCGTCGTAGTCGTCACAGTTTTCCATTCTCTTTTTGCCCGGTCCAGGCTCTTGGTGGCTTCGTATAACAACAGGTTTTTTCGCGAGCAGGTATTTAACCCAAACCACAACCCCAAATCTAGAGGGGCTGTTCCAATTTATTAGATAACACTAGAACACGTATTAACTACATGTTTGAGCACTTCCGTTGGACTCTCAACTTTTTCGCCACAATCTCTGTTCAAAGTGCCTAACCTTGAGATTAATAAATGAACTGTTACCCGCATATTTCCGAGCAGCTCAAATAGGATTTTTGCTTTGTTCATCCTAACTGGGGAATTCTTCCGCTGCCGCCTGGGGAGGTTTTTTAATAGAGTACCTTAACCCTAGCTAGTTTTGGTCCACTTGTTTGTCCACGTTTCGTCGCCTATTGTGCAAATATATTACCGAATTTGGTGTCCAAGTCTGTCTTAATTTTTCAATTTTATCCCAAAACACAATTTTTAAGAAAACCCAACCAAGAAGTGGGGATGGCTTAAAACTGCTATAATTAAATGTGGATAGCATATTCAGTTATGATACTTTGTCATCATCCTATAGCTCAAAAATTATAAATCAGTAACAGACAGACGGAAGGATTGAATCAGAATAAGACAATATTGAGAATTGGAAGGAAAAGGTGTGGATCTATTGGCAAAGAGGTATAAAACTACAAGAGCACGCATCACAGCTAAAAATGTTGTAGTCGTTTCTGACGCAGGCGGTAAGTGCGAAGGGGAATTTCCGTCGTTTGTTTCGTATGCATCGGCTATGCTGTTGTTTGGTGCTGGGGTTGCAATAGCACATTTTCCCCCACATAGTAAATTTTCGTTATATGAGATGCGCACTCTTGTAGTTGTATACGCTTTGGTATTACTAAGATCCCTGTTTTCCAGAGAAAAAAGAACCACTAAATAAAGGAGGAATTAAAAATTTGAACTTCACTTACCAAAAAACACAACTGCCAGTGCCTTTTCAAATCTGTATTTCGAAGTCATCACGATTATAAATGAGCCTCACAAAGTTGCTCATCATCTCATAAAGATTTAAGAAATCCTTTGATTTGCAAAAGGTCTAATCCACACTAGAGTACTTAAATCACTTAGCAACTTTTGCACACAATAACATTATGCCACGCACTCATTTAAAAACCCGGATATGCACAAAATACTTTGACAAAATTTATGACCACAAATCTCCAATCCTCCGTTTTTATATCCTCCTTCCATCAAGCAGTCCTTCATAAGAATAACAAAAAAAAAAGAACACCATGTCCTGAGTCCATTTCGTACACACACATCCACTACGCGCACAGGATACTTTTGCATCCAAGTGGAACTGTAAAAGTGGTAAGTTTCGTGATGAATTCGCCTCATCGTCGGGTATTTCCGTCTGTCTATCGATGGGGTATCGAAAAAACATCGAGTTTGATTAATGCCCGAATTATCCGAAGTGATTGATGAAATGTCGGTTTAGAGTTTCGCCCGTATCCTTCGATATGTAATTTTTTTTTGTTTTTATCTAGAACCGAATTGAGTTTCTCATAGTAGGTAGTTGTTGGGCGCTCTGTCAGTCATTTATTCTTTTTCTATCCAGTTTTTTGTTTGGTTTATTGGCGTGAGGGTTGTTTATCAAAGTGGCAGGAAGACGGAAACGGATGTTCATCAGTAGATGAATTATTGGAGATTTTATTGTCCATTTTTTGTCGTTATCCATTTTGTTGGTTGGGATATTTTTCTGCATTTTTTTCTGGAAATTTTTTGTACGCTTTGTGGGTTAAACAGAATGTATTCAGGATTCTGGGAAAATGTGTCTCCCGTTTTTATGTTCTGTTGGATTCTTTTTTGTTTCGTCTTTTTGTAATGAACGTAGGCTGGTTAGAGGATGTACATTATTTTAATTACAGGGAATTAAGATGGAAGGCGTTCATCATTAAATGCAGGTGATTCCGATTATGGGAGTATTGGTGGCAATTTTGGAGGTTGTTTCAGGAGATCTGTAATAAAAGAAAACAAAATTAATTAACTTGAATGACTATTAGAATGCTTGTTATTGTCACATTAACTAAAGAATTCCAGGAAATCTGTGATATAAATTCGATACGTTGGTGTATACTTAATTTATTTGGTGTAAAATTACTACTTTGGTGTGAAAAAATTGAAATGACCCAACCCATCTAACAATTTTTTTCATAAAGTTCAAATTTCCAAAAGTTTTTTTTTTTTAATAAGCCTTTTTTTTGTATTTGTGCGCAGAAGTCTTAGCCTGTTTTATAACTCTTCGAGGTAACTTTATGAAATGGTATATCAATTTAAAGTTAACACCATCATATCTTCTTCGATAAGAAAACTATTTAATTATTCAGTATAAGCGGATCAAAGGCCCATTACAAATGACATGTTGCCCATTTTTTGTGTACATTTTACCGACTGCTAGTACTGATGTCTACGATTTGTAACTTTAAAAAAAAATTATGTTTAGTGCACACAAGATAGAATCTGATAGCAAGTTGCATCGTCTTTCAATTAATGGTTTTGCAAAACACATTTCAACTGATTTGTGCGTTGTACTACTCTTTCATATAGCAGGGAACAATCTAGTGGATGGCGTGGTGGACTGACGTGCAAGAGACACGCCTGCGAATCAGAGTAAGAACCGTATTTATTTGGTTTAATATAATATTTCTACCATATACCATCTACCATGTACTACGATCAATAGCATTATTCACAATTAAATGCTTGTAAGCAATCATTGATATAAATAATTAAATAGGAACAAAATTAATAAAGAAACAACATATTTTTTTTTATTTTCGTTATTTTTTAATTTTGGTTAGGCTTTGCTAAGCAAGTCCTATAGAAGTCCTGTAGAGTGCCCAAATGTTTTTCCATTAGGCTTCATGCAGTTCCAACAACGTATTATCGGCGAAATTGCCAGTTGGGAAGAATTCTGATTGAATCGGTATAGGTTAACACTACATAACACACATTCCTTAGACAAATGTTGGGAATTGTACACATACAGTTATTAATTAATGAATTAACTTGGTTGTTGAGATCGGTTTCGACTTCTGCGTGCTACTTAAGGTGAGTTCTTCCTCTACTGCATCCGACACGACTGCCCAACTAACAATTATTCTTCTATAAGATACAAAAAATTAATTTACACAAGCAATTATTTCTATTGGCCTTAAAATGCTCAACCTATAGAATATAGTACTATAGTACGTGTGCGCGGAGATTGAGCATTTTGGCAGTCGATTGTTTGGGTAGAAGCTTGTTTAAGACATTATGCAGGAAAATTCAGAAGAATAATCGAAATTATTATGGCGTTACTTCTGTAAGATTGTTTTTAAGCTTCCAGAGATTTGTGTATATATACCATAAGTTAAGATGTTCGGTAGAACTTCATACGAAGTTCGCATAGCATGTATAGAGCTTACGAATGAAGGCTTAAAAAAGCTAAGGTTAATAGATCGGGAAAAAGGTGAAAAGATTGCTTCTGTAAGGCCTTTTATGAGCAAACAAAGTTTGTTTCTGTAAGGCTTTTTAGAAGTATCTAAAGAAGTTTTATAGAACTAAGTAGCTTCCTAAAAGTGTGCCAAATGTTTTTCCATAATACTTTCTACAAGTAATATTGCTAAATGGGAAATAGCTTCGATACTGCTTTATAGAAGCGAAATTGTTAGTTGGGTGGCTGGAAATCAAGGGCTCTCCGAGCCGGCATCCATTTGTTCTACATGTCCTAGCTATCTTTAACGATCAATGCGAAAATTTTTTCACTAAAGGTAATTCGCTGTACAATTCGTATAGTTCTTGGTTAAATCTCCGTCTCCATAGCCCGTCAAGGCAAACGGGATTGAAGATTTTTCGACAAATTTTGTTTATCAAATCCACCAAGGATTTCTTCATCCAATTTTGACAGGGTCTCTGCTTCAGCGCCGTAGAGCAGGACTGGGCCATATATAGGATCTCCTTAGTAGTTCTAGTGAGGGCTTTACTACTGAGATGTTGTTGTCAGATTTACCACAAAGTTATATCTGTCAATGGTGACTTTTTCTCCAATTCGCCGATGTTGTGTGTCCTTTCGTGTTGACAGCATATTCTTTGTCTTACTTAACCTTTCCTTCTTTATACTAGAAAACATGGCTATGACATCACGTTGATTCCAACCACTGATGTCAATTTCGTCGGCGTGTGCTAATAGTTGCACCGATTTATGAAAGATTGTGCTTCTTGTGTTGGCGCGGGAGTTTTGCACAATCCTCTCAAGAATTAGATTAAAAAAGTCACATGACAGTACATCGCCTTTCCTTAATCCTTTATTGGTATCGAATATTTCGGCGAGGCCATTTCCGACCCTAATGGGTCATCAAATTTCTCCATTCTCATTCTGCACAGACGGACAAGTTTGAGTTGTTTACCAAAACCAGACATAGCTCTGTATAGTTCGGCTCTATGAATGCTCCCGTATGCGACTTTGAAATCAATAAATAGGTGGTGAGTATCGATTTGGAATTTTTGGTTTTTCGAGAATCTGCCGAACTGTGCAGATTTGTCAGATGTGGACTTTCCTGGCCCAAAACCACACTGATGATCACCAATCAGGTTGTTGGTAAACGGTTTCAGGCATTCAGTAGTTGGCGCAGTTCATAGTGTTTAATTTTTTTTTTGGATCGAGCAAAGGATGCTGAGGTTCTATTTTTTCGGGCATACTTTCATTCGACCAAATTTTGCTTATGAGTTGGTGAATGTTTCATAACAAGTCATATCCGTCGGCTTTATAAAGGTCTGCGAGAAGGCCGTCATTTACAACAGCCTTGTTAAGCTTGAGTTAAGATGATACTATCCTCACTCCACTTAGGTCAGGTGGTTTTTAGTTTTAGCTGTCGTTGCCAATATAGAAAGGTTCGTTCTACCTGGGATATACCGGGGGATCTTTTTGGCAACTTTGGTAAAATTTGCGAACATTATTACTGGAGTGGCATTTCTCTATATCCTCGATCGTGGGATTTTCTTGCACTTTGTTCTTCTTTCTGTTCATCTTATATGAAACAATTGCATCCAAAACTGGTGCGGATTATGAGCTATATGCATTATAAGACCATTCTTTTTCGAAAATTCGGCTAGTCAGAAAATTTAATAGAAGGGTACGTACTTGTCAACAAAGCCGTGACGGTAATTTGTCTGATGTGCTATTCCAAACATAATCCTAATATGTATACTCTACGAATCAATCGAGTATACGGATTTATTTAGGCTTTTTAATTAAAATCTGTATTTTCTATCAAAATTACATTTTGCGTGAATTATGGAACACCATTGTCATTGTTTTTCGTGTGAGGACAGCCATTAGTTGTTTGGCTCTTTCGTAGAATTTAAGGATGTTTTTTTTTGTCGAGATAATCTTCGATTACCCTGAGCCTGATTTTATTCTCTTTCCTCTTTCCTCTAGCGCCTTGATATCTTCTGGAATTTGGTGATATCATCATACCGTGTACATCTTTTTTTTTGTAATTCACAAATGGTGCCTGATGATGTCATTCTGATTACTGCCCTCAGAATAGAGAAAAATCGATCGATTAAAAAAAAATAAAATAAATTACTGAATGATTGAAAGGAAAAGAACACAATTTACTGGTTCTTGCCGTCAAACAAACGCTTAACAAAGTGAAACCCAGCCAACGACATTTAATCAGTATTAAGCCTTCATTCATTAACCGTTCCATTAAATCCAGCAAAGGTTACAATTCACGCGCCAAATCATCATATATATACATTTTTAAATTTTTTTTTTTCAATTTACTTGTTTACCTGTTTTTTTATTTTAATTCCAATTCAAATAGTTGCAGTTACAGAGATTGATTTACTTTGTCACCGAATTATATCGAATGATTGCAATTTCCCATTTGCATTCGATGGATGTCCCTCAACTGCACATTTGCAATTTACAATTTCACCCGTATTTTTATTTTATTCACCCGAAACTCTCGTTTGTTATTTTGTTTCAATTTAATTTTTTTTTTTTTGAATTTCCTCGCTCTCCCAATGACCAAATTTTATTTCAGCATTTTTCATTCTTAATGGGAAATCGACTGTCGGCTTTTCCAGTGTAATATCACTTTAGCTTCATATATCATTGGGATGCCATCATTACTCGGAGACAGGATATCAGCGCGGCATTATGCACAATGTACATACATAAAAATGAAAATAAAATTAAGAGCAGAGGGAAGCAGGACGAAAAAAAAGCCGTAAACGTGCACTCAAAATTGTGAAATAAAATTGAGTTGACCGGCAAAAAAAAAACAACAACCAGAGAACAATGCACTCTACCGCGGCGGTACCCATACCGCACCCGTTCGTCAGAAAAGGACATCATTTTGTTTGCACGGGTAGACTGGACAAAATCAATTGAAATTGTTTTGATTTCGTTTGGACAAAGTAAATATGCAAATGGTGCATAAAAATCGACGAGGACTCATCCACATGAGCGAGGAGCATGTACTTCAGAAGGACATTACCCACATTCAAATTGTATGGTGGGTTGATTTCTGTTCACCAAGAGTGGGAAAGGGGGATAGTATTTACTCAGATTGAAACAATGTTGTTTTCGGATCGCATTTTTATTTTATTTTCCCAACTCGAACGGATAGTGGCTATTGCAAGCATGTGCATATTTCGTCGTTGAAATTCGTTTATTTTGCTTAAATTAATTTAAGTAAACATGACATAAGCTGGGAATATATTTTTGTTTTAAGATCAAATGCGAAATCGTTGGTACGGTCGGTGGTGTGAACTGAGTTATATTGTGAATATTAGATTTTTCATCCGAAATGGTGTTGTTTGTTGTGATAATATTTACCAAATGCAATTATTTTTTATTGGTTGGGAAATGCAGTTGCTTACCAATGGCGGTAGCGGGAAATGGAGTTATCTGAAATAATAAATAAGAGATTTGGCCGGGGAATAAGGGATTTTCAGATATGAACATTTGGGAATTCAATTTTGTGGACAGAAATGTTGGCTTTATCAATGAATTTGGGAATATAAATTGTTGTCACACAATAACCATAAAAAGAGTGTTTCATATAATCCCTGAATATTAAATTGAAATGATTCACAGTCGCGAAATCGGAAGGTGGGATTTTAGACCACTAACAGCGAGAATGCGTTAGCCAATACAGCGGTTTCACCGGAAAATCGTTAAAATAAAAATTCTTTATTTCTTATATTGTAGTCTGACAATATAGTAAAACCTGAAAAAAAAATTAACAATTAACAGCTAAAATAGGACATTTGTGTATCCGGAAGTATTTTAAGGTGATCAATATTTAGTGCACGTAAATTTGAAAAATAAAAATAAAAACTCTATGAAAATCTGAATCTTTATATGGATGAAATATAGAAAATTGCATTTTCTGAATATAAAATTTGAATTTTGCGTTATTTATTGGTACTGGCCAACAGAAAAAAAAAGATAGCAATGTGTCAACTGAGAGTTGGGGTTAGTAAAAATTGAGCGCTATATGAAAGAACAATACATTTTCATTGTTGAGAAGTATTTTAAAAATAATAAAGTTTTGTCAGCTACAGTCCGCAATTTCCGTACAAAATATGGCCGTCAAAGTGATTTAAAACCATCAACTGTAAAGAGAATAATTGAAAAATTCAGGGAGACTGGATCAATTAGTGATCTTAGGCACTATGGGTATCCTGTCACAACACAAGTCGTTCCACAGAAAACATCGAAGCAGTTCGCAAGCGTATTTCTGACAGTCCAGGAACATCAAGTCAAGAATTAGTCAAGAAATGGGCAAAGTTCAATTGACTCAAGAACTGAAGACTACTGACCATGCAGTGCGAAGACAGTTCGTTGAATGGATTTTGGAACAATAACAAATGGATGGTGATTTTTCGAACAAAATCATCTTCAGTGATGAAGCTCATTTGCATCTTAATGGCTTCGTTAATCGTCAAAATTGTAGCATTTGGATTTCAGAAAACCCACGAATAATTATTGTTGAGAAACAAATGCATTTTTGGGCTGTAGGTATTATCGGACCATTCTTCTTCGAAAATGCGGCTGGGCAGGCAGTAACAATTAATGGTGTTCGTTATAGGGCATGTTTTAATGCCTTAATTACAAAATATAGATGTGACCAAAGTAAGGTTTCAACAAGACGGTGCCACATGATAAATTTCCAAAAAAGGGAAGCAGTCCCCGCAGGGCTTATTTCCTTTTCGAAATGGAAATAATCCCCGCTGTTATTAATGCATTTTAGATGTGGTCTTATTTCCTTTACATGCATTCGAACTCGCACGCAACCCAAAACCAACAGTGAGCATAAGTAGGGTGGTTGCAGTGGGTCTGGATGAATGAGAGCATGCCCGATGACTGGAATATTAGCTTCATATGTCCAATCCACAAAAAAGGGGATCCTTGCACCAACTATCGAGACATTTCCTGCTCAATGTCGCATCCAAGATCCTATCCAAAGTACTGTGTAAATGTCTTAGCATTTCTGCAACACACTTACCGGCACGTCTGTGTGGCTTCCGGCCAGGCAGATCGACCAGAGACCAAATTTTCACAAACAAACAAATTGTTGGCGCAACAGGGTCATCAGTACCCAAGGCCTAGCTCTTTTCCCACAACCATTCATGTGCTCCACGAACTTCTTGGAGGATGGCGAAACCTCCTGTTCTTTACCGAATCCTAAGTTGAGATAAGCTTTTCTTGACAAATGAAAAAAAAAATACAGCTTTGTCGCCTAACACTAGAGGACCGCGATTAGATTCAGATGGAAAAATCTCATCTGGAGCTGATTCCGACAAGGAGATGCGCTATCATGCGATTTCTACAATCCCGAGCTGGGACAGATAGTGCGTAGGGCAGCAGTTAATACGGAAGGCACTATCATAAACAAATCCGTCCAGATAGTAGGGTACGCGAAAGACATCGACATCATTGGTCACTCCCACCGTGCCGTTGTAGAAGCATGTACTGGCATTGAGGAACAGGAGAAACACGTTGGTCTTGTTGTTAAGACAAAAAAAGTACTGTCGACTCACAAACTTGGACAAAATATCCAATGTATTGATAGCAATAACTTTTAGGTAGTTCAAGAGTCCATCTACCTCGTAAAAAATATCAACCCCACGAATGACACCTTAGTGGAGAAACGATTAGGACTGACACTAGGAAACCGAGCTATTTCGTTTTAGCGAAACAAATGGGATCAAAACTCTAAATCTGAAAGATTTAATATTTAGTCTACGGATTGAATTCTTCCAGTCCTAATTCACATAGCCAACTGCAGGAGAATCAGCAGGAAAGCGGAGCAGAAAATTAGCAGACAATTTCTAGACTACAGACTACATTGGCTTGAGGCAATCTATCGAATGAACAATAATGATCCAGCCAAGAGAATCTTCGAATCAAGTTCGAAACTAAATAGCTGGAAGCAAAGTGCCCATGATCGAAGACGATGGAAGGCTCCCTTGTATTATGCGTAGACCTTCAACGAGTCGGTTGCCCGTTTAACAAAGTACGTAATATCAACGATACCACTCATCGAAGTGGTTTTGAGAATTGAAAAGTCCGTAGCCTTCAGATCTTTTGCTGCGTTTTTATAGAGTGTTGCATGGGCTCTCATAACTTAAAAAGATAAATATCAAGTCACGATGTTCTGACTATTTGTTACATCAGATAACACTGAACACGGTCTTTCAATAGCAATTGTCTAACATTGTTTCAACAATCAAAGCTATCCTTTCATATTTTAAAAGGGTCTTCCAATACGGACTTTAGAACTTTGACAGTGGATGGCGGTGGATAAATTTGATCCCACTGGTTCAGTAAATGCTAATCCAACACTCATACTTCAACGAAACGCAATATCTGCCGAAAATATCGCCGCTATCCGGGAGAGTATGAAGAATAATCAGTTGCAGTCTATTTCGCGTCGGTCACAGAAAAGATTATAAATTCTATACAGATGACGCACTCCATATAAGAAAATTTGTTCTATGGCGGGTCGTGCTGGCACAGCCCACCATATGTTTGTATTCTTGTCTTTCATGTGTTATCATGCATACCGACCGCCCGTACCAAGAAGCTACTGAGCAAAAGTTTCTGTTTTTTTGTTCCCAATGCGTCTTCTGTATAGAATTCATAATCTTTGGTCACGGGAAGTAGGCCTTTCGCAGACCTAACCCAGGAGTTGATGGTAAACAACCATAGACAACGACGTGTGTTCGCTGAATGGGCTCTGAACCAGTTGTAAACTGACCCAAATTGTCATCCAAAAATCATCATCTTCAGCGATGAGGCCAATGTCTGCCTGAATGGGTACGTCAACAAACAAAATTGTCGAATTTGGGACGATACCAATCCACATGAGATCCAAGAACGTCCAATGCCTCCCGAAAAACTAAATGTTTGGTGTGGATTTTAAGCTGGTTTCGTAATCGGTCCATATTTCGTTGAGAACGACATTGGCCAGGACATCACCGTCAACGGCGAGCGCTATAGGTCGATGATTACCAACTTTTTTTTGGGCCTGAATTGGATGATATGGACACCAACGACATGTGGTTTCAAAAGGACTGTTGACAGTGGGGCCAAGGCAAACAAAAAAAATTTATATTCCAAAAGTACTGATTTCGATTAGCTGATTTCACAGTAAATTAGGGATCTGGGTACCAGTGGCGAGCGTGGAAAATTTGAAATGGTAAGTCGACAAAAATATGCACCTGCAAACACTTTCTGAAATTATATTGTGTATATAAGTAAAACGATTTAAGCCATTTTTTATACTTCAAGTCATTAAAGTCAAATTTTCAATGAACCTAAAGTACATTAAAAGTGGCTTCGATAGAAACTTTTTTTTGGCAGAGAATTGATAGTAAGTAATGAAAAAAGAAGGAACTTCACAAATTACCTTTTGTTAAATAAATAAATAAATAAAATTTACAAAAACGGTATAAAAAAAAATATTTTCTAAAATAATTATTTAACAAAGTTAAAAATAGAAAATATAAATGATAAGTAGATTTAAAATTAAATTTAAACTGATTTTGTTTATTTGTACTCTAAGTCTATTCATTGATCCTTTTTAACGTATTCTGCAAGAACTTCTTCATAAATGTTTGGTCCAATTTTTATTTTTAAAAGGAGTCGCTTTTCCATCGTTACAAGTGTCAATTCAGAGAACCAGTTTCTATTTGAAAATTGGTTAAATATATGTATGTATATATAGAGTGGAAAAAGATCTCTCCACGGAGGCAACAGTTATCGGTAGTGTTAAAAATAGTGCTATACATTTTAAAAATTTGGAAAATGTTTCACACAATATTTAACTTCTCTTAATGTTTATACAGTGATAGAACATTTAGTTGTTGAAGTGAAGATGTAATATAGAAAGCTTTTAGTTCGTTTTTTTAAAGCTGTAAAATTGAAAATTCTAGGAAAAAAATTAATCAGAGAAGATATTTTATCATCTGAGCTTGATAGCGCAAAATTACTGTATTTTTATTTATTGAGTAAATCCAAAAAAATTAAATCCGTGAAAGATTTATATCGTGTCTTAAGTTGGGATGTAATATTTTTTTTATTTCTACAAAAAGGGGATCATAGTGAGTCTTGAAATCAAAATCGATTAATCGGCGTTTTCGTGGGGGTTCAACAGAATCGTTTTTGTTTTAAAAAGTAAAATCAAATTTGTTTAGAAACACAGTGCAAAGCCAAGAATCAAAACACTCGATTACTCGCCTAGCAACTTCAACATCCGATCATTTAATTTCATTGTCATTTCAACATTCAGAGGAAAACAACCATTTTAGCCACCTACATGTTACCAAATGTCGCATCAAATATACAGCAACTTTCGTTTGATTCATTACAACAATGGATATTTCTTTCTTGGACTCATCGATGAGTTTCATAATTTGATCTTGTTCACGCACAATCCCATGTACCCAAATTTACTTATTGACAGAAACCATACTTTCTTGGTGCATACCAGTGTACCAACGTCCTTTCTCCTGCCAACATGCCAAGACGGAACCATCTCTTTTTTTCATACGAACGTACGTGTTGCCTGAGATTCAAGTACATCCGTTTAATACACACGATCAAAAAGCCACAACAACAGCCGTCCAAAAAGAAGTTTAACTTCAGACAAACAAAATATGAAAGCCAACAGCAATTCCAATTCACACAGTCCGAAAAGAAGTTTCACTTCTAAAACGGCAAAAAAGTAGGCGTGGAAAATTTGGATAACCAAACACCCTAAAAAAAACACCATCTTTAACAATTTCTTGGATTTTTATCAATTTTTACGGGCTCAGTTTCGCAATGGTCGCACTAATCAATAACTGATGTGCCGTACAGAAGGTCTGGGTTCGATTCCCAGCCGCTGCAACAATTCAATGATTTTTCACTGGCCCTCCTCTTGTGATCATCTGACAAATCACTCGATTAGTATCAACTGTCAAGAAAAGCTTATCTCAACTTAGCCGTTCGAAGTCGGCATAAAATAGGAAGTCACGCCATTGTTAAAGAAGTACACACGCACACATGAATGGTTGTGAGAAACTAGTCCCTGGGTACTAACAAGCCTGTTGCGCGACAAAATTATTTATTTTTTGACGATTTTTTGTAGTGGGCTTCGCAGTTGATGAAAATTTATTGTGGTGCTTTCTTTCCGAAATTACTTTCATTCCTGAAAATTTCATCCAAATCGATTAAGCAGTTCGATTCTTATGAACTCTACCATACAAATGGCCCCACTGTGCCGCGCTAAGTGCCACACAGCTCATAACACATTGGAAATTTTGCGCGAACGATTCGGGGTAGGTCCCTTCATTTGATTGGAATCTATAACATCACAAATTCAAATGATTGGAGAAGCTAGGTTATATGTCCTATATGGGCTATCTTTTTACTAATCAAGTACGACATGTTTTCAGTATTCTATGAGAATTTCGATATCTGAATTTATATTTGGTTTCAAAAAAGTTTTGGTGGTAAGATATTTGCTCAAAAATCCACCCAACGATAAAATTATGATTATCCAAATAGACAAAAAAAAACAACTACCTACATACAAAGTTACATTCACTACACAAAATGCATTTAACATTTCTCCCCACCATCCGATCCTTAAGATGTAACCCTTCCTCGGGATACTAGTGGTGTATATGTGATTATCCATGGATGGAAGACGAACATGAAAAAAAGATATATAAGTGGCAAAACAGTACATTTTTCTATTTTTCCGTTCTTTTTAAACCTCTTGAGAGGACGGTACTTGTTTCTTCAGTTTTCTGTCGCATCTGCAAAACTTTTCTTTCCATAAGTGAATTAAACTTTTACACAAGGAAAACCGAGCAGAAATAAGTGGTAGTCTGGGTGACACAACAACAAAAAAAATTATAACAAAAAAATAAAACTGCAAGGACTAAAATCTGTGCATTCTTGTCTCTCTCCCTTGGCTGTCATCTCTCTCTCTCTCTCTCTCTGGAAATAAGTGCTTGAAAATGTGGTATGGAATGATTCTTCTTTTTTTTATAGACCCCTGGCCCTATGAAGATGACGACAACGACGACGTTGCTCTTTGGTCTCACTCGCTGTCATCCAAGGTTCGTACGAGAACAGACGTGGAGAAAGTTGTAAATTTAGATTGCAATGAAATGTCATGTTACCACTGTACACTCGCACGAGTGTGATTGTGTGTTTATTTGTGATAAATTTGTTGCTAAGGAAATTTTCGTACATCCTAAATCATGTCCTCAACATGAATATATCAACGGGTGGAGATGCCGTTTCTATGCTTGGTGTATGATGGGTCATAAACTTTTATGAAAAGTTAACATCATATGGGGATGGCATGAAGTAGCTCGATGTCTTGCGATTATAATCAAATTTTGAAGAGGAAATGTTTGTGAGTGTGTTGATGTATTTGGGCCAACATATATGTGGAAGGTGTGATATGTGATTTTGACGTTGCCTTCAATTTATTTAAAGTGATCATTAAAATGGGTGTTGTGATGAGAAGCGATTTCGACATTTATATTGGATTCCAAATGTCCTGTATTTTGACATTCCAAATTGGCAGCTTCATCTTCTTCTTTTTATGTGGCGCTAGAGTCCTACATGAACCTGGGCATCAACCAACATGCCTCTTCAATTAGCCCGGTGGTTAGCTAACTGCCTCCAGTTCCGCACTCCAAGTTGGTTGAGGTCGGTTTCTACCCATGCGTGTTACTTAAGGCGTGGTCTTCATCAGCTGTGTCCTACGTCTGGTTGGGAATCGAAGACTCTGCGAACCGGAGTATTGGTGTTCATGCGTTCTACATATCCTAGACATCTTAAACGTCCATTGCGGATTTGATTTTGACCAGGTATATGTCGCTGTACAGCTCGTATAGTTTTTGGTTGAATATTCGTCTCCATAGCCCGTCAAAGCAAACGAAGAAGTTTTCTCCCAAATCCACCAAGTATTTTAAGGTAATACTTGCATCAACATTTTTTTTATGATTCCACAACCGTCAACTTGGTGGGTGCAATGGCCAGTGGTTTGTGCGTTGGACTTCTAAGCGCGGGGTCCCTGGGAAGACCTTCTTGCGAAAATATGACAAACATTCAAGAGGAACACTGTCATGAGAAGCTTCTAAAATTTGCCTTTCGGATACGGCGTTAAACAGGAGGTACTCTTGTTTGTGGCAAAAATAATAACTTCGCACGCACAAATTACGGGCAGAGTGCTGCTATGGTTAGTGCGATGAACTGCCCACCTATGGCTGGATTCGATTCCTAACCCTAGAAACAATGATTTTTCACTGGCCCTTCTCTCTTGATGATCTGACAAATCATTCGAGTTGTATCAATTGCCAAGAAAAGCTTATATCAACTGAGCCGTTAGGTGCCAGTTTAAAACAGGAGGTCACACCACCCTGCAAGAAGTGCACACGCACACATGGCTGGTTGTGAGATAGCTAGCCCGTGGGTACTAACGAGCCTGTTGCGAAAAAAATTGTGTTTGTATATGTACACAGTGGCGAAGACCACTAGATGACCGTAGATTTGGTTGAGTTTTCCTGAAATTTGATTGCCTTCCAAATTGAGAAAAATAATTTTAAGTCAGTTGTTGAATAAATCACACAAGGGATGGTACTTGTTTTTTTGTGTAAGCAGAGGACATTTCCACATACAACCCCATTACTTGCCAATTTTCTTGTAATATAAACCATCTCCAGATAAATTGTCAATTTTAAGCTTAAAACCCATTTCCCTGCTCGCTTTAGTGATGTGCAATATCATCGTAGTAAATTGATTCACTACAATCGCTTTGATGGTACATCATCCTATGAACATCCCTATCAATAACCATTATTACACTCCAAGTCCTTCTCTATCATCGCCGTTACCATGCGACGTCTATATTGCCTTTGTCACCCATCTCAATTGGAATTGTCCTTGTCTGCGGTTGGAATTAACGTTAGCTAGCTTTAGTTAACCAATTCATGGAACAGTTAGTCGCCGTCCATTGCTAACACTTAAATCCCAAGGAGTAATCTTTTTATGTCTTCTCTCCTTTTTGCCATCCTGGTCGCAAACAAAGGAAAATGAATAAATATGATAGCCACTCTTTATTATTAAATGTATATCGTTGCGAATATCCTTATTCCTCGACTGAACTTTATCGAACAAAACTGAAAGACGATGATGGGGTATCTATCACCATAGCAACGTCGGACTAGCAGAATGATGAGAAGTCTTAAGAAAAAAGAATTTCTCCTCGAGAGTTTTATTAGAAAAACATTTGGAGTAGAAAAGTTCATCTCATCTACAGCTAGGTTAGGGATATCTCTTAAGTTTGTGCATTTCATTTAAAAGGATTCCAAGGCACTTTGGAATTAATTATTTCTGTTCAAGTATTCTTTTAGTTTCCTGTTGGAGTTCATTATTTGATGATGCGCCTTGTGGCAACGTGGACGACCAATCGACAATTATTTGAATCACATCCAGCTAGTGTCCAATAGCGGATTGGATTGATTCGTAAACGTAGTGTAATTAGTTAAAGGATACTACAATCTGTATGTTGGGGTTGCTTGTTGTGGACAACAATTTGAATGGTCAGGTGAATGTCGAATGCGATGAAAAATTGATCGAGCACAATGGAATACGATGACTTGTTGTATTTTGAGATTAGGTATCATTAATCTTAAATTGAGGAGAGTGTGTCATCCTTTCCCCATTCTGTTTGGCTCTGTCATTGGAAGGAATTTAGATTAGGGTTGGGTATTTTGATTCGATTTACTGGGGCGCAGGCATGATTTGGTATTACTGTATCAATCATTCATCGGGGTTGTAATTGATTTGTTATCACAGGGGTCTTTATTATGAAACGAAAATAGAACAACAGGATTTGTTTTCACTGCCAGTGACATGAATTGAAAAATTTAATATTGGAATATACTACAGGAGTAGTAGTATGGAAAGATGGGAATGTATTTACTATCCATGAATAGAGAATTATTGTTACAGCAAAGAAATTCGAATTTTAATTTATGAAAAAAAAAATGTTTGCTGAGATATCTGGAATATTAATTGAGTGTGTATTTTTGGTCTAATTATGAATTTTTATCACCACGCATCAATTCCAGAAACGGATGCTAACTCACTGCATCCGTTTCCGTAAAAAAAGACTATTTACATAGTTGTTTGAAAAATATAAAGCTGGTAAGCTTCTTAGTATTGTTAACACCATTAATCGGAATTGATTACTTTCGAACTGTCGAGAAATCTTAATATTGTACAATGGTCGGAAAAAGTATTTTGCTATTTGCAAAATGATGGGACATGTAACAAGTCTTTTCATATTCAAACCAAAATATTAGTAAAGGTAATTGTACGGGTAGTATAGGGAAGTTTTGTGATGGTGCGAAAATTCGAAGTTGAGATTTTTACAAAGTCCCGCATTTCCTTGCTTATTTACTTAAGTGGCGCTACAGTCCGGAATGGACCTGGACATCAACCAACATGCTTCTCAAATTAGCCCGGTACTTAGCTAAGTGCCTCGAGTTTCGCACTCGAAGTTGGTTGAGGTCAGTTTCTACTTGTGCGCGGGACTACTGCATCCGATATCTGGCAGGGAATCGAAGACTATGCGAGCCGGAGTGTTGGTGTCCCTTCATTATACATATCCGAGACATCTTAAACGTCCAATGCGGAGTTTTTTGACTAAGGACATGTTGCTGTACAGCTCGTATAGTTCATGGTTGAATCTTCGTCTCCATAGCCCATCAACGCAAACCGAAGGTTTTTCGAATTTTCCTCTCGAATCGACCAAGAATTTCTTCATCCATATTAGATACGGTCCATGCTTCAGCGCCGTAGTAGTTCGAGTGAGCCCGAAGAAACAGCGGTTGGTAAGAGTAATTCTTCGTTTATTTTTGAAGGATAGAAGAGCCGAGGTAGACAAAGTTCCGTACTACCTCAAAGTAATATCCATCAATGTCGATATTGTGTGTCCTTTAGTGTTGAAACCATATACTTGGTCTAACTCATATTTACAGCTAAACAATTTATTCCACTTCCTTCTCTATACTAGGAAACGTGGCTATGATATCACATTGACTGCTGATGCCAATATCGTCGGCGTATGCTAGTAGTTGCACCGATTTTTGGAAGATTGTCCCTCTGGTGTTAGCTCGGGAGTTTTGCACAATCCTCTAAAGAATCAAATTAAAAAAGTCACCACCGCCTCGCATTGCATTAATCCTTTATTGGTATCGAATGTGTCGGTGAGGTCGTTTCCGACCCTGATAGAAGAGCGAGAGTTCTCTATCGTCATTCTGCACAGATGGGTTTGGGAGTTACAACCAAACTTGACACTCTGTATAGTGGCTTTGAAATTGCTGAATAGATAGTTGGTATCGATTTGGACTTCTTGGGTTTTTTCTAGGATGTGAAGATTTAAGCAGCTGTGGGCATTCTTGGCCTAAAATGACACAAATAAGGGGGGATCAGGTTGTTGGTTAAAGGTTTCATTCATTCACACTCACAAAGGTCGGGAGGTTGATAGTTTTAGTTGTTGTCGCCAATATTGAATGGTTCGTTTTGACCAGCGGAATGTTATTTGTCGTCGCCGTTTAACAGTCTGCAGAAGTCGTTCTTCCATTACCAAAGCATTGACTGTGTCGCAACTACGATGTTTCCTGGTTCACCTCCAGAGTATGTTATATTCGAGCCTTGTATCCTTGGCTTTGACGTTTTACGCTTTATTAAAACTTGTGAACATCGTTCCTGGAGTGGCACCTCTCTATATCCTCTATCGCGTGATTTTCTTGCTCTTTTTTCTTCTTTTTTTCAAAAAAGCCGGTGTTCTTCCATTCTTCTTTGCCTATAGCGCTCATAGGAATATCTTGTCTACACCTGCAGCTTAGCCTTGCTGGCCTCGTTCTTGGCTGCGAGCATCTGTCGGCATTCATCAACAAACCAGGGGTTTCTTGCTGGTAGCACATCATTGGGGCTGATCTAATGTCTGGTTAACATCGTTGCCATTGCTCTTCGACATTCGATGCTGGTGGTATGGTGTTAATGGAGAGGTTAAGGGATACGCGTTGCGTGAAGGCCTTGGCAGTCTCTTGCAATTTTGACATTAAATTTTTTCAGAGTACTTCTGGTTTATTGTGGTGTACTGGATATCCGCGTTCTTACCTTGGTAACAACAAGGTATTGGTCCGAGTCGATGTTAGCCCCTCGGAATATTCGAACATCCAAAATACTGGATGCGTGGCTCGTGTATCGGATTATGATCAATTTGATTCACTGTTCGTTGATCTATAGACCGCCATGTCCTCTTGTATATCTCGAGGTAAGAAAACCATGTGCTGGCAATAGTGGTTCCTCAGAGAAGTCAATTAGCCTAACTCCGTTGCCAGACTTATTGTTGTGTAGGCTGTGTTTTCCGACAATACTGCTAAAGATGTCTTCTATTCATACCTTGGATTTGAAATTTGCCAGCACGATTTTAACATCGTAATTTGGTAGTTGCTCATAAGTTTTGTCGAGAAGCTCTCCAAACCATCTCATTCCTCCGTCGTAGCGTTAGCGCTTATTAGGCTAAATTCTTACAATGCCTTCCCTTATGACTTAGACACATAGGTCTTCTTGCCTAAGTGTGGAACGAATAACAAATCCACATCTGTATAGTCACTGTTTCTGCTTATTATAACCCAGACCGTAGTATTTGTCACAGTTTTTTATCGTCATTTTGCCCGGGCAACCCCAATGCACCTCTCCTGTTTAATGTCCCCACATTCTAGGTGCAGATACGATCGTCGTTGTACTTTTATCGTTTAGCATGGTCGTCAACAATAAAATCAGTTCCTTCCGGGGCTCTTGGTTGATTCGTAACAAGAGTTTTTTTTTCCATGGGTTTGGTTACCCAAATAACAACATCGAACCTAAAGGGCCGGCTCTTATATATTACATACCCCTAGGACACGGAGGAATCAATGTCTACTCTGGATAGAGCGCTGCCGTTGGCCTTTCGAGTCATCCGGCTGACTTACCCTTGTGATTCCTTGATTGTTGTCCGAATATGTCGAAGCAGCTAATCTAGGATTTTCACATTGTCCACCCCACGCCGCCGTTGACTCTATCTTGGGAGTTCTTCCGCTGCCGCCTGGAATGGAATATGTGCATGAGTGTCACAAAAACTTTATACAGGGATTGTACCCTATCTGCACTCAAGGTAATAGGCACTCAGTGGTAGCCACGTGAAGGCTAAGAGTCGGAGTTGGTAGGCATCAGCTAGGTGATGCCAGGGATTGTTATACTATCTACGGTCAAGGTACTAGGCACTCAGCGGTCACCACGTTAAGGCTGAAAGTAGGAGTTGCTTGGTATCAACTAGGTGACCTTCGGGAAAAGACAATCTTTCTCATGTTAGATCTAAAAAAAAAGTCTTAAATATCTAAGAGATGCTTGCGTATCTTTGGAGTTATGTACTTTCCAGGAAAAGAAAATCAATTTCGAACTTGATGAAGGCTAACAAAAATTACGTTTTGTAAATGCTTCAAAGTTAGATGTTATCCCTATCTAAAGAGGAATGCTACATTATTGCGGTGGCCCCAAACATTTAAATTGAAATTATTTTGCTTGCAAATTAAAACTTAATTATTCAGATAAAGCCGACAGCCTCTGCGTAAACACGAATCTAATTCGATTACCAACTAACAATTGGACTCGTTTCTGAGCCACCTTCCTGCTGCAGTTAACGTAAAAGAATACCATCCACCACCCCCCCAAATTAATTACCAATATAAATGAACTCGAGATAAATCCAGAGAATTTGAATACGTCCACATATTGGATTCCGGGAAAAAGGATTGGCCCCGGTCTATAAAATATAATCCAATAAAACATACAATCGAACTCGATGACTACGAGTCATTATAAATGGAATATGGCAACTTTTCGAAAGCCCCATAAGCCCCAGCATCCCCCTAACCCATTGGCCATATGATTCATCGTTATCGTACAAAATTTTAAATCAAAATTGTATGTGTGTGTGCACTATTCCTGGAATCAGGACTATCAATTCTGGACTCCGGACAGTGCGTGCTAAAGTTCATGAGTCGTTCTCGATAATAATTAATTCGAACTTGCATTGCATCGTGTTCTGTTCATGGTATTCGATGCTTGGTTGATTGCGGAAACGCAATTATCGAAAATCGAACATTCAATATTTCCAGAGACATGGTGAGTTCTTGGTAAGATGGTGAAATGGGATTCTCGATGCTGTTCACTACCCACTACCGGTTTGGTCGACATAAATCATCGGAAAGGAGATGGATGGCTTTGTAGGGCACTTGATTATATTTTGTAGATACGTTTCGAAAATTCGATGAGGAATTTTATAGTTCGGTCTTGCTGCTGCAGCTGATTGAAGGATATTCCTAATTAGAAATTATGAAAGCTTTATTTGAAGTTTGTCTGATTAAAAAGTTGTCAGAAGAATACAGTAGGAGAGGGCGAAAAGAATTATAATTATCTAAAGCCCGATGTAATTGAAAACTCCCGGTTTTAGTGAAATTGTTTTTTGATGAAATTTGGATTGCAAAGGATGTCCCATCTTATTGTTGATCAAGAAAATAGTTTATCTGCAAGTAATCGAGGAAGTCTTTATAATGAAACGAGGATGAAGGGAACGAACATGCAAAGAACACTTTTTTCCAACTAGACTTGCAAACAACCCTACAGGGACACAAATATAGCTTCACACTTCATTTGTGTGTGAGGGGTTATTATCTTTGCATACACAAAAAAAGGGCAAAGAGAAGCTTCACATAAAATTGTTACTCTTGGATGTTTGACAGACATTCGCAAGAGGTGAGTCTCTCTTTGAATACATGATAAAACATAGCCTTTTAAACACAATCCTCGAAGTAAACCTACTTTCATTATAACAAATAGAAGGGAGGTCCAAGACCTAACGCTTTCCTCTAATTCAAACACCTTAACACTTTTTGACTGTAAAGTGTCAAGCCAACCTAGTGTTTCTCTGACCATAGGATCATATAATTCTTACTAGAATGAAAAATGGTCAACTTTATTCCATTCCATAATCCTAGAAAGACCAATTGGAATCTGTTCACGACAAAAATCTTCGAACACATCTTTATAGACAAAGTCATTGGTGTACCCAAGAAATCGACACAAGGAATCGAGGGAATTCTTAAAGAAGGCAAAGAGGACAAACAATGTAACAGACTGGAATCTCTACAAAAGATATAAGGGCTCGGTACGTCCGACGGGGGTTGTTCTTGCCCTCTCACCAGACATTCCAGATCAACAAACATTTTTGTTTCGTGCCAGATTCGTATTTTCTGGCGAGAGAAAAGAAAAGAAAGTTTTACTCAGACCATGGACGGACAGAAATAACCGAAAAAGGCCAAAACAGCCAATAGATAGTCTGGAGATATTTCTGCAACAGTATTAAGAAAAATACTTTCAAAAGAAGCAATCAGTCCAGGTTTTCTAAAAGTCTTAAAAGATAAAAGGCCAGAATCCAGTGCCGAGACACTTGATCTGCTCAAAATACCCACTTTCCTAACTGCAACAAAGTATCGGATGTTAACAACACAAATTTATACCGATGGTTGAAAAACAAATTACGGAGTTGGTGTCTTCTCCGACAGGCTAAATCTCAGCCTATCTTTCCGCCTTCCTGATCATTGCAGCGTGTTCCAGGCGGAACTCATGGCGATCAAAGAAGCCTTACCCTGGTTGAAAGAGAATGTTATATCTGCCAAGGATATTAGCATTTTCTCGGACAGCCAAGTGGCAATCAAATCCCTTGGATCAGTCTCAACAAATTCAAAGACAACCCTAGATTGCCGATCATCTCTGCAGGAGATGTCAAAGCATTTTAACATTCACCTATGCTGGGTGCCTGGGCAATGTGACATTCCAGGGAACTGTAAGTCTGATGAACTCGCCAGAAATGGAACCAAATTACCAGTTGTACCCGACACGGGTGCACTATGTATTCCTATCGCTATATGCAAAAGCTTATTAGCGCAACATGCTAACAGCAAATCAAACCTCAGATGGAGTCTTGGCACGACGTGTCAAACAACCAAACAAATCTGGCCAAAGCTAGATTTGAGAAGATCAAAGGGACTGATTTCGCTCGATAGACCGCATATTTGCGATACCATAGGTGTCATCACGGGACACTGATTAATAGGTAGGCACGCAGAAAGGCTAGGCCTTTTCTCAAACGTCTTCTGTAGGAGCTGCATGGACTAGGATGAGGAGGAAACAATACTTCATCTCCTTTGTAACTGCCCGGCCTTATCAAACAAAAGGAAGCTACATCTCGAAGCTTACTATTTTCAAAATCTCAGTGATTTGACAAAAACGGAAGTGAAAAGCCTCCTCCGCTTCTTCGAAAGCTCAAAATGGTTTTCCCCCGGATAGTAAAGAGATTGGACAAGATCCATGTGGTATCACAACGGACCAAAGTGGTCTAAATGTGCTGGCGAACGCCGGCAGCCACTCAAACCTAACCTAACCCTAACAACACAAATGACAACAGAGAACCGAACTGTTTATTTGGTCAATTAGTCAACATATTCTGTGAATGTCTAAAGCTGAATTATCTACCCAAAGCATGGCGTAAAGTCACACAATTGCAAAAGATTGTAGACCAATTAGCCTATCTTTCTTCCTATTGAAAACACTAAAAAGAGTACTTAGACATTCAAATAAGTAGTCACTTGAATCCAGGCTACCTATTCCCAAACCAGCATACCTATATCAAATGCAAATCGGTTAAACTCCCCTGCATGAGGCGGTTCAAATAATTAAAAAAATCACTATATCACAAAAATGCACACTAGCAGCTTTCCTTGACATAGAAGGAGCCTTCGAGATAGCAGTTGACAAAGCAGCAAAAGATACAATCATTAGCAACTGGATCATAGGCATGCTTAAAAACGTATCATTTTATCCTTACTGGGCGATTGTACCAAAAGAATTACAACGACAACAGATACTCCACAGGGGGTGTCCTTTCTTCCCTTTTTTGGATACTGGTAGTCAACGAAGCATTGAGGAGTCTAGAAATTACTCTTAGCGTAATCATGCAAACAAGCCTAAACATACTCAGTAGATGATCAGAACCATCCGGTCTGGGTGTAAATTGGAAAAAAACCGAACAAGTCCTCTTCTGGGAGGGTCCACCCTCTCACTGTCAGCAAGTGTCAAATACCTTGGGGTAATACTTGATAGCAAGATAAACTGGAACCTTAACATAAACTAAAGGGTTAAAGATAGCAAACATTGCACTATATAGCTGCAATAGAATCTGCGGGAAGAAATAGGTTCCCTCCCCGAAATGACTATACACAGCTGTTGTCAGACTAATCCTCACATATGGTTGCCTAGTCTGAAGGAATTCCATGAATAAGAAGCATATGACTGCACTAACAAAAGTTCAAGGAATAGTGTGTGCAGTCATGACAGGAGCTATGCGCACCAGCCCCACACCGGGTTTGGAAGCAATTCTAAACCTTCCACCATTTGACCTACAGATCAATGACACAGCAGCGAAAAGCACAGCACGTCTAAAAAGCTGGTAAGCTTTGCATCAAACCTGACTACACCATCCCATATCACGATTTTGATATTAAATACTCAATCAGAATACCAAGTAGAGAAGAATGGTCGTCAGACACTCTGGTATCCAACACTGAAAAAGCAACCTATACCAATGGGTCTTAAATGGAAATAGGAGTGGGCTCTGGAGTCTACTCCGATGAAATCGGGTTAACTCAAGCAGAGATCCTAGCCATACTCAAAGCTGCTGAATCGGCTAGAGTACAACATCTCCATTTACGTAGATATTCAAGCAGCCATTAACGCTCTAGCATCCAACACAATAAAATCCCGACACTGGCGCATCCAAATTATCTGGAAGGCAGGATATATTAACAATGAGAAAGCAAAAAGCATCTCCTTATGCGACAGTGAAGTTAGACCCCAACTTGCTTTTTAAAAACAGAAAATAACTAGATGCACGCAAAATGAAACAAAATATAGGTGGCAAAACATAAACACTTGTAAACACACCAAAGAACTATGGCCTGATTTAAGCGATAGCAAATCAAACAAGCTTTTCTATAGCGATGAGAGTGATAACCTGTTATGCAAGGACTCACTCAAATTCAAACTTACTGACACACACCAACTATGCAGGAAAAGCGGCGACCCGGAAGTCGAGGAGGACATCCCTCACCTATTCTGTCACTGCGTCGCAATCAGCAACAGCCGTAACAAACTCCTTGGTGACTTCTACTAGGCGGACAGATCGTCCGTTTCTGCTGCAAATCGGTATGGAGCAAATATCTCTTTGAAGCTGATGAAATAACGCAGATCACCACATAAGTATCACACCTACTCTAATACAACATTCTTTTCCGGTACAAATCTCTTAACAAAGGGTATCTATCGCTATGGGCATACGCAGGCATTGCGAATTTGACGACTCACCTGAGCGTCAACAGCCCATCAAACCTAACCTAACCTCCGCAAGATATGAATTATTATTTTTGGGATTAGAAACAGGGACCCGGAATTTAGTAGTCCAGCGCATTAACCATTAGGCCACTGCACCCACAAGTGGGAGGAATGAATTGGATCTTCAATTTCCAATTATCGCAATAATCCTTAACGTAATCGAAGTCACGCTGCGAAAGTATGTTGATGACCTTGTGCGCCATGCGCCTGCGCTTTCTATAGCGTGACTGAGGGAACCTACAAGATCACTTGTATAAATGTTCAACAAGATCGGGAAGTCTGGAGATCGCTTCGTTGCTTTGTGGATTCGACGTCTTGGGAACCAAGTGCACTATTACATGCTACCGCGAAGTTTGTTGATCGGATGCTATTATCTGTTGTCTTCGGAGGCTGTGCTTTCCGACTTAATGATTTCTTTACCGATTTTCGCTTTGAAGACCCTTAGTACGATTTCCACATCGTATTCTGGACAGCTTCCTTAGGCTTCGTCCAGGAGATTGTAAAATTCCTCCTTGATAGAATCTTCAGTCTCTTCGGTAGAGGTTTGTGTGCACATTAAAGGCTGCGATGTTTCAAAACGTTGCTCTGATACGGATCATAGCCAGGCGATCATTAACAGGCTTAAAGTCGATTATTCTCGACCTTAGTCGGCTTCCCAAAAGCATACTAATATATGCAGTCTTGGAATGCAGTTCTAATAAATTTTGCATGGTTTTTTGTTACTCATCGTCACCTGTAGCTTTGTAGACCTTGTTTCTGGCACAAGCATCTATCGGAATTTTACGTCAAAACAGGGGATTATTGTTGGTGGGAGGAACAAATCTAATACATCACTTGTCGTTGATCTTAAGGCTTGCTGACGTCTCTGACCAACCCTAAAGATTTCTAGATGAATTGTTGCTCGAATATGTAGTAGCTGATGGAGGTTTTTCACTTTTTCTAGCCTTGTTGGGACTGCAAAATTTATTTTGGGAGTTCATATTCTGTCTTTTCTGTGGAAAGGAAAGAACTACCTAGGTGTGACAATCCCCAAAGTTTAATAGATTTGTTTTTCTTTGGGGATTTTCGTGGTCTTACTTTGAGCGGGACAGTCCACGAAGAGGCTTTTTTTTAAATTCTATGAATGAAAATAGACGAAGAAAATATTTCACTTTTTACAGTATCAAGTAGTAGATTTCTATATTAGTCACTCATTAATTAAATCTGCTGTCAACTAAAATCCATGTGTCCAACATTTTAACCAACAAAGGCATACCGACCTTAGATGGAAGAAAATGTCTCATTCTAACACTTTCGGAAGTTTCCCTTAAGTTCCTGTGTTATAGATAAAGTTACATCTTCATTCAAATTCATACAAATAAACAAGTGCTCCGCTGGAGACCATAATTTTGGTCCGCAAAGCAAACACATTTCAGCGCGGTTTATGAAAAGTCTCGCATCGCCCAGCTTATAAATAAATTAAAATCAAGTGCCATGAATCAGAGCTGCAAACACAAGTAGAGATACCTTAAAAGGGTTATGCTGTCAGTCTTATGAGTATCACTGTATTGCTTTGCATAAGGCCAACCAACATCAGCAATATTTGCAGAAAGCCTCACACCATCTAGAAATCATAAAACGCCGCCCGCCTTATTTGGTAATTTTGGGTCGAAATTAATTATTTAGACGCAAAAAGAGAAAGAAAGAAAGATTTTAATATAAAATCCGACCAAAATGAAAAATCTAAAACCATCATAATTAATGACACATTAAACCTATTAGGCATAATGTCGGGTGTCCTGAAATATCCGAGTAAATAAGATTCTTGGGACGGAATAAATTCAAAACAGCTTCAAATTTTAATGCGGTCGAATGTTGGACTACAAAAACAGTTTTACTTTGCATAAAATTAGATGCAAAATGCTGCGAGACTCGACGTCAATATTGTCACGGGTTCAGATCCTTAAAATATAATGAAATGCCGAAACAGTGGTCGTCGTCGATTCCTTTGTTCGTATTATTCGATGAAATATGTAAATCGTTCCCGTTTCTGAAAGGCTCAAAGATATTTACAAGTAATTTCCATTACATCTTGGCAGGAGTTGGTGAAATAATAGCAGTAATGATTATAATTGGGTTAGGTTTTGTATCTATGTGAGGGAAGCGACCTGAGTAACATTTTAACATCGACTTTTGCATGTAACGGTGTACTTGGTATTCAAAGTTTGTAATGCGCGTTGATATACCAGTGGGATAGGGAATTGAAATTAAAATTTATAAAGTTTGACGTAAAGTTTGACGTAAAGTGTGAGGTTGAGTGCGGAATGAATTTATAATTTAGGTTTTGGCTTAGATGTGGTCCTTTGGGTGAACAAATTCTTTTGAAATTTTTAACTATACAGGTCCAATTAAAATGCAGTCGTGTAAATATATCCGTAAACAAATGAACTGACTCCATAAAAACTACCTTCATCTCACGGTATTCAAGCTTTTAGCGCCTGCAAATGATGAAGATATTCGGGTTTCTTATCTTCTATAGGCCCATCAAATAACAGCGTTACTCAGCATACTTTTTATTGACTGAGTATAACAAAAGGTACGCAATGCGATTATATTAAACCTTGAGTTTTCACCTAGCAGATGCCTAAGAACTCCGACTCTCAGCCTTCATGAGGTGACCGCTGAGTGAATCCTCAAGATGAAGTGGCGTCTACAGTCCTAGTGACGATGGATAAATTTAATAACTTAAATGACTGCCTCCAAAAAATAGTACAGCAGGTCATTAAGGAATCTCTAAGTTGCATCAGGCCCCTTTAACGGAAGAGCCGAAAGTCAAAGTGGCCCAGTGCTCTAGGAGTATCCATTCCAGCTTGAGAGTTATGCTTTGGGTTAAGTACCCACCCAAGGAAAAAAAACTCTAGTTACGAAGCAACCTAGAGATTCGGAAAGGACTGAGTTTATTGTTGCGGACCATGCTAAACAAAAAAGGAAAACGACATTCGTATCTGTACCTGAAATATGAGAGGTACAAGCTAACATCTAGCGGAAGCCCTAAGCTGCTAGAAAGCAGACGTTAATGCCATCCAGGAAATTTCATGGGATGGGCCGGGCAAAAAGCTGATGAAAAACCTTGACATCTAATATGGACTGTAATATAGTGATCACGATATCAATAAGGGAACATGGGGGTCACCAGATCGCATTGATCATATATACAAGAGGAACGCATCTAATATTTGAAGAATGTCGGCAGAAGTTCTCAGCCAAGAATGAAGCCTAGACGGTTTATCTGCATGTGAAGACGAAAAAACACCGCCTCTCAAAAAAAAAGAGCAAGAAAAGCACGCCATTGAAGTTAAAGAGAGGTGTCACTCCAGGAATGAAGTTTCAAGTCTAAAGTATGAAACGTCAAAGCTAGGGATACAAGCATCAAGCTGAATCCTGTATAAGGAAATATCAATGTTGAAATACGATGACACGATGGCGAACAATCTCCCGCGTTGGCAGAACGAATCATTCAATATTGGCGACGATAGCGAAAACTACCAACCACCCGAAATAAGTGAAATTTGGATAACAATATCGAAACTAAGGCTTAACAAGGCTGCTAAAATGACGTCCTTCTCGCCGGAGATCATTTGGGAAGTAACATTAACCAACTCAAAGCAAGATTTGGTCGGATGAAAGTATGCTCGAAGAATGGAACCTCAGCATAGTTTGCCCGATCCACAAAGAGGGAGGCCCTCGGAACTGAGCCAACTACAGAGGCATAAGTCTTCTTAACATCTCATCTAACAAGATCCTATATGTCTATGTGAACGTCTGAAACCATTTAACAACTTCGGCGGATCCTAGAAAAATCCCAAAAAGTCCAAATCGATACCCACCACCAATTTTTCGATTTTAAAGGCGCATACGATACCATTTATAGAGACGAACTATTCAAAGCCTTGTCTTGTTTTGGTATACCACCCAAACTCATCCGTCTGTGCAGGATGACGAAAGGGAAGACTAATATTCGCTTTTAGGAGTGGTATTTCTATTTGGGGATCATCTTCACTACGCCGGTGATAACTGATTAATACATGCAATAAAAAGGACTACCGATTTCGACGAGTAGACTTTCGTATCCCACAGAAAGAAGCTGCTATATTAAATACATCAACGTCCACGAAAAAATTTGGCAATACGAACCCATACTCACACTTAGTTCCCCCATTCTTTCGCAGAATGCAGTTATACATTTGCCACAAAGAATAGGACATCCTATTTAAAGCCGATTTTGAATATAAAAATTTCAAAAGCTTCCGATGACAGTTTTACACTCTTAGATGTTCTTCAGACTTTCGAAAGAGGTTAAGCTGATATTGGTATTTTAGGAATTTAAAGGAGAAAACCCGCGCCTAATAATCCAACGCACTAACCACTAGTTTACTGCACCCCACATCGACTTCCATGCATCTGTTAAAAAGGTATTATACTAAATGGTAGCAGGGTGACAACCTCATCTGAAGATGATTTCGTTGACAGCACTGTGTGAAAAATTTTCCAAAAATTTCCCACATCTAACAGCTTCGGGGAAGTCCATCACCAGTAACGCAGTTGTGATGAAAAACCCCGCAGGGCAATAAAACTATTCACACTAATTTGACAGAAATATAAATGAAGCTCTCCGTACAAAGGCCAAAGAAACTACAAGACACATCCGAATCATTCCACAAAAAAAAACTAATCACAAGCAAAACCTTAACAGAGAAACAAGAGCACATTGAACCATCCAACATCAAGTACTACTCCAACTGGAAAACAACATGAATCCCGCTGTTATATTTTAGGACAGATAGTTAAATACCCAAGGATAAACAAATACCCCATGATCGGGAGCTCTGTATGTTCATGATAAACCATTCATTCGAACGCCAACTATGACAGAGAACAGAACCAGCTCAAGTAATGCACCATAAACAGTGCGCTACCACCACCATCACCATCCAATACTGGGCGCTGTGTGATGGAATATAGAACATCAGCATTTACCATCATTACCAACACAAGTCCTCAACAATATGACGAATGATGAAAATGTCCTCCGGCAGCGTAATTCACAATGAATTGCCATGATTAATCGTTTTGAATTTTCTATGATGGAATGCCAGGACAAGCAGAATGCACAGGGGCGGCAGCGGCGAACTGCAGGCTTTGGATGATGTGCGGACTTAGCATCACCGGCGACAGCAAAATCTATCACATAACACATACAGATACATGTGTCAAATACGTGATGGTGTCTGAGCCGGACTAAGGGTGGTTAAGTATCCCAAATAAACCATGCCACACAGTTTAGATACGCCCAAGCGTTAGTTACGTAGATCCTTGGCCAAAAACACAACAGCAATGATAATAAAGATTAGTATGCCGGTATTATCTCTGCTCAGTAATGGGTAATAAATTTCCCTTGCCGATCTTAAATTGATAGCTATACGGGAGACGTCAGTAAATGGTGCTACTTAGGCCACCAACACACGCAGATAGGCAGAGTCCCTTCTGTGGTGTGTTCTTGTTACGCTTTTATGCGACGGATAGAAATTTTAATGTAGCGCAAAAGTTATTTGCCAAAAAGATTGAATGTTATTGATAATGGAACGGACGTTTATTAATTATGGCAGCTACGCCACCAGACACAGGCAGTAATGATACAGCGCCCGGCAGATACTCTGATTAAATCCCGATGGGCACAAGAATTATGTTCGATGTCAAGTTTTTGGCTTCTGCGACGAGGGTGGCATCTAGCTTTTCAAAAATAACCCACCCACCATCCTGCGGGCAGTGGATACACCCTTGAGTTGAAGTTCATCATTCTTCTGCAGGATGACATTAAAATGAGGATTTCGTATCTGTGCGGGATCTATGTGTATCTGAACCGCTAATAAAAGTGCGACTGTAGAGAAAATTTTAATACGTCTTGAGTTATGATGTTGTGATGGTATAATGACAGCGATGGTATTGTTTTATGAATCATTTTCGGAAATTCGCTGAGTAATGTGTGTTGTCGGATATTGCTTAAGTGACTGTTTGGGAATAAGTGGCGCATATAACTGAAGCGGATTATAAGGAGAGGGACGATTAAGATGTTTGCTTTTCAGATGGATCATTAGGCTGAGGCTTTTGATTAATACTTTGTATGTTGGAGAAGCATAAATGGATGGCGGTTAAGGATGGGTTGGGTGTAGCTAATACTTTATATGGGTGAAATGAACTGGAAGATGTTTAGTATCTATGAGGTTTTATTTAACGCAGTACTATTTTTTTTCTTCGATGTAGGTCGATAGTATTACAACAGAGCATTTAAAAGACAGAAGAAGTTGTTAGGTGGAGCTAGGACAAATGTTACTAGGAACTAGAATAAGGTAAAACTAGAATAAGTGTTATTCTTATGGCAGGTTTACTTGGACCTGTCTTTATCTATTGCAAAGTGCAGCGAACATTTAATATCTCTAAATTTGGAGACATAATGTCAGGTGTGGTGAATGTTCAGTCCATATGTTTACCACAAGTCGAATGCAAACAGATCGATGACGATGGACTCTAGCCAGATATTTACAACCCCATTAAGAATAGATATGGCGATAAGCTGTATTAGTAATTTTGACTACACGTCAATTGGGTTTTTTTTACATAAAAGGGGTAACCATCAGATACTGGCCTGATCTAACCGGATTTGACTTGCTAAACTTATAAGGGCGAAATAACAAGACTAAAACAAGCAACGCAGCAAAGCAGTCCTCAGGTGAACACAAAGGCATGGCCCTAAAAGTTGAGGGTTGTCCTTTGGGTTAACTGTTTTTGGTTACTGTTGGTAACTAAGAGCGTCGGTAAGACTGATTTTATTGTTATTAGTTTCTGCACCTGGAATGTGAGAACATTAAATAGAAGGAGTACAGCCAAACAACTAGTGGCAGCCTTAGGCTGCTTATATGTAGACATTACTTCCATTGAGGAAATGTGAAGGGATGTGCGGGGCAAAAAGCGGATGAAAAACTGTGACATCTATTACGGACCGTGTTATAGTGAGCAGAAACAGCGGCCAGGGCCACACTAAGACAAGCAGTCTGATGCTTTCACGACATTAACGAACACATTTTATAACAATACGCATCAAGGCCTAATTCGTCAACATTAGCCCTATAGCTTCTAGAAGATTATAACGCAAATACAGGAAGAGAAGACATCTTAAGCAGTATTTTCGTAAAAACAAACAGCCTACACGATAACACGCCTGTCAACGGACTTATGTACTTCGCTTCGCTGCAGATGGAAATTCCATTACAGCTAACCCACGGTATTCACACATCGATATCCAATAGAGGACATGGCGGTCTCCAGATTAATCAAATTGTTCACATTGCGGTAGACAAGAGACACACATTCAGTATTTGTGATCTACGAACATTCCGAGGGGCTAACATCAACTCGGACCACTACCGTGCTGCAGCCAATGTAAGAATGCAGATTAAGGGATATCTGCACCACAAAAAATAAGAAAAACTGTGAAAAAAATTGTGTCGAAAGTCTACAATCGGAAGAGACCACCAAGTCCTTCACAGAACAGGTAAATCTAAACCTCTCGATTAACACCATACCACTAGCATCTAATGTCGAAGAACAATTGCAACGATGTCAACAAGCAATTTGATCAGCCGAACCCTTGTTTGATGAAAAGTGTCGACAGATGCTCGTATTCAAGTTGACATTGAGATCTACAGGCAATGAAAGAGGTATAAAAAGCACGTTATCGAGGATATAGAAATGTGTGACTCCAGGAAAGATGATAGCAAGAGCAGGTTCGATCAAAATCCAATGTACAAAGCCGGTGGAAATGGATTTTACCAACTCTTAAGCTAAATTTGATCGGATGAAAGTATACTTGAAAAATGGAACCATAAAAAAAGCCTACAAAAAGTAGACTCCCTCGACTGCGGCAACAACAAAGGAACATAAGTCTCCTCAGTGGTATTTAATCATGAAAGTCCACAACCGATCAAATTTTCTCGCCAGAAATTAAACGAAGAATAACTCTTGCCAATCGCGGTTTGTTTTTGGGGTACGAAGGCAATTTAGTGGTAAAGACCTTAGTCGAACTAAGGAAGTCCTATACAAGACCCTGACTATCCCTGACTGAAGCATGGACTATATCAAAAGTGGATAAAGAAATCCTTGGTCGTTTTAAGAAAAAAAATGCTTCCACAAATCGTTTGTCCCGTTTGCGTTGATGGGCTATGGAGACGAAGATTCAACCAAGAACTACACAAGCTGTACAGCCACATACCCCTAGTGAAAAACTCCGCATTGGACGTTTATGATGGCTAGGAGCGAATGTACGCCAATAATCCATCTCGCAGAGTCTTCGATATGCAGTCAGACGTCAGATAGGAAGAACTCGCTTAAGTGGCGATCACAAGTAGAAACTGCCTTCAACCAACTTGGAGTACGCAACTGGAGGCAGCTTGCTAAGGACCGAACCCTGATTAACGGCGTCGAAAAATGTCCATTTTTAACGCAATATAGCAAACTACTCTTTTCATACCGACCATTATGGAAATATTTAAATAATGTCTTGTAACTGTAAGCAAAAACACTCACATGCAAGTGACTCCGACCACCCCTAAATCAATCAATCAAAACCTACTCCAAATAAAATCTCAAACTTACTTCTATGATGCCAATTGAAATATGTCTTAATAGCTCTATTGCACACCCACTATACACATCCTTAAATCTGCCAAACTCGAAATTTTATCGTAAAACTCAACTACACAACAATTGTGTCATAACTCAACTCTTTATGAGGGGATATAACCCTTCTACTGCGTCGTTTCAAGGCGATACTTTAACTGTATAAAATACCTCGATATCCCGATGATATGTATAAGGTACTACAAATCACTACGCAGGCAACCTCCAGTCCTTTCGTAATTCCCCGAACATTTCACACAGATAAACAAAAAAAAGGGAAACAAACAAACCAACTTAACCGTTCGAAATCGTTTGGAAAATTTATGAATCCTCAGATAAGTTGGTTCGGTTACTCTGAGGGCAGCAATCGACATCGAAACTTTTTGTGGACTTTTGATTGTGGCATATGCTTTTCGAATTGGAATTTCATAAAATTTCCGATTAAATCGATTGCCGGTTGGATTGAGTATTTTATATCTCGCTTTCAGTAAAACTGAAAAAAGAAAACTCACGTATCGGGCATATCTGTCACTGGTGATTATGGAAAAGAAATTTACGTGATGGTTGAAGGCAACACGAAGTCAGGTGCCAGTTAGTGCCACAACTCCATTAATTGGGGTGCTTGGTATCCCAGGGTTCAGTGGCGTATTTCACTATTGGAAATATATTATCATCTACAGAAGAAGAACTTGGGGATGAAAAGAATTCTGGTTCTGACTTAGCAGTTCCAGGCCCGTTACCCTCGAAAAGGGCACTGGTAGATTTTTTAACTTACAGACTTTCGGTACCACTCGATAAATGCAGCTCAACTCTCAACAGCTTGTATAGAAGCCACTTTATTAGATTTGTCATCCAATCGTACTTCTAAAGGGTGAGCTTCCTGTTTTTTTTTTTTTAATAAACCACAATCCATGTATGTATTGATGAAAATCTTTATTTGAGTTGTGAAATTTCCTTCAAATGTTCCCCATGACTAACTCTTCAATGGTCCATTCTGTAGGTCCAATTTTTGACCACTTTTTCAAGCATATCGGCCGATATTTCATGAATATCACTATTTATGTTGTCTTCCATAACTTCAATAATTTTTGGTTTATGGACGTTAACAAGACATTTTACATATCCACAATAAAAGTACTCCAATGGTGTTGAATCACAAGATCTTGGTGGCCGATCGACAGGACCATATACTGGGATGATGCTTTCACCGAACGTTTCCCTCAACAAAGTGACTGATTCGTTAGCTGTATAGCATCCTGTATAGCTGTATAGCATCCTATTAAAACCACAATTCAGCTACACCAATATCATGAATTTTCTACAACTAAAATTCAATGATCATTTCTCTGTAGCGATCTGCATTGACAGTAACACGCTCTCCTTCCGCATATCATGTAATAAATATGATCCGATGATGCCGCCTGCCCATAAGCCGCACCAAACAGTGCAGATTCGAGGTAACATTTTTGCCTCTGGCTGTTCATCGGCCCAAATACGGTAATTTTTAAGCTATTTCTACTTGTGAGCGCCACTTAAGACGAGGGCTTCTTCTACTGCGACCGACGTCTGGGATTCGAATATTAACAACCGGAGTATTGGTGCCCCTTCGTTTTATATGTCCTAGCAATCTTAATCGTCCAATGAGGTATTTTCTGACTAGGGGTATGTGGCTTTACAGTTCGTATAGTTGTAGATTGATAACGGTACCAATTAATTTCAAATAATTTTTTACTCAATTGTGGTGGATTTCTTCATCCAACTTTGATATGCATATGATCCATGATTCGGTGTTTTAGAGTAGGACTGGGATGATCAGGATATTGTACAGGATCTCATAAGTAGGTTGAATGAGGGCTTTACTAATAAATTCTTCTTAATCCGAAAAAAATAGCGATTGACAAGAGTAATTCTTCGTTCACTGACAAGATGTTGTTCTCAAAAATAATAGCGGAATCGAGGTAGAAAAAGTCGCGTACAACCTCAAAGTTATAAGGGGTGATTTTTTAAGAGTTAAGTTTTTCAGGTTGGTAGCACTGGTAAGTAATGGCATCCAAACGTCATCTGTAAAAGTGAAAAGTTTTTCGCATACTCTGCTATTTAATCATGGAAAGACTTACAAACGAGCAACGATTGCACTTTATTGAAATTTAATATAAAAATTCGTGCTCTGTGAAAAATGTGCAAATCCGCTGTTCATTTCTGGCTCAACGGATACGAAAATAAGCAAAACTGTCGCATCTGGAGTGATGAACAGCCACATGCCATACAAGAATTACAGATGCATCCCGAAAAAACCGACAGTTTGGTGTGGTTATGGGCTGGTGGCATCATCGGTCCATTTTTCTTCAAAGACGTCAAAGACTGTCAACGGCGAACGATATCGAGCGATTTTTTTTTTGCCCCAGTTGGCTGAGTTGAGCTTGGTTGACATGTGATTTCATCAAGACGGTGCCACATGCCACAAAACTGGTGAAACAATGGAAATGTTGAAGGATGAATTTGGAGAGCAGCTTATCTCTCGAAATGGCCCTGTGAGTTGGCCGCCAAGAAAATGCGATTTCTTGTGGGGTTATATAAAGTCGTTAGTCTATGTGGACAAGCCGAACATGATTGAAGCCTTACAGGATAACATAACACGAGTAATTCGTGGAATACTGGCCGAAATGCTAGAAAAAGTGACGCAAAATTGGCCCTTCCGAATGGACCATTTAAAACGGAGCAGCTGACAACATTTACATGAAGGCCTATTCACGATTACAATACAAATTTTGAATATTTGATGCAAATTTGAGTGTTTTACTCGATTTAAAAAAAAAAACTACGCTTAAAAAATCACCGTTGTCTGTCCATAGTGGCGTTCTTTTCAATTCGTCGTTGTTGTGTGTCCTATCGTGATGACAGCATATTCTTGATCTTACCCTGCTTACATCTCTATGTTTGTTAACCAAAAAATGAACCGGAGAATCCACGGTTAAGTTAGTTAACCGGACAAATCTGTAACCGTCCGATTTTGATCGGTTAATGGCATTCAACCGGTGTTTTTCTGGAATTTTGTTTGTTCATGCTTGATTTCGAGAGTGTGTATTACTTTTGACATGGCATTCATAGAACAACATTCCGTGCAAAATCAGAGAATTATTCGTGTGCTATGTTCTGACAGCTGGCGATGGGTTAATACTTATAATTTTTTTATATTGATTTTGAAGAAAAAACAGAAAATCTGCACATATGTTATAACGGGTCCGCCATCTAACGTTTTTTTTTTCAACTAGTGCTTATTTCGTGAATGGTATCACTAAGCTCATGCCTGATTTGACAGATAATTAGTTTTATCCTTCCGCTGAAGGAATATGGTTGTGTATATGCTTGAACAACGCTGGGAAATATTGCGACATTACTTTGAAAATCATGGTAATGTTGCAGAATGTGTGCGAAAATTGCGTACGGATTTTGGAAGAAGAGAAGCACCGTCAGCTCCGTATGTTCGTTATCTTGTGAAAAAAGTGAAAGAAACTGGCATCTCATCGATAAACCAAAGCGTGAAAAGCCAAAAACAGTGCGCACACCCGAGAATATTGCTGCTGTTGTGAAAAAAGTGAAAGAAACTGGCATCCTATCGATAAACCAAAGCGTGAAAAGCCAAAAACAGTGCGCACACCCGAGAATATTGCTGCTGTGGCAGAAAGTGTGCGTGAAGCGCCATCAACATCAATTAACCGTCGTTCTCAACAATTGAACATTTCGGAGACATCATTGAGACGAATTTAGCATAAAGACCTTGGTATGACGCCATACAAAGTCCCATTGGTTCAGGAGTTGAAGCCAACTGACCATCCAATGCGTTTTCGCTTCGCTAAGTGGGCCTGCGATCGACTTAGAGAAGATGCCGATTTTGCCAAAAAAAAAAACATCTTTTCAGGTGAAGCTCATGTTGATCTTGGCAGGTATGTAAACAAGCAAAATTGTCGCATTTGGGGCACAGAAAACCCGCACGCATACATTGAAAAGCCGAAACACCCAAAACGAGTCACTGTTTGGTGCGGATTTTGGTCCAGAGGCATAATTGGCGATCATTATCGGGCCATGTTGAACGAATTTTTGTTCACAAAAATTGAAGAGGAGGATATTGGCAACATTTGGTTTCAACAGGACGGCGCTACGTGCCACACAGCCGAAGCTACACTCGATGTTTTGCGCCCTGTTTTTGAAGATCGCATTATTAGCCGCAGAGCTGATGTCGTTTGGCCACCTCGGAGCTGCGATTTGACATCGTTGGATTATTATTTGTGGGGTGCCGTAAAATATAAGTGTTACGCCGGCAAGCCAGAGACAATTGACGCTTTAAAGGACAATTTTCGTGAAGTCATTGGTGAAATACAGCTGCACACAATCGATAATGTGCTTAAAAATTGGACCGATCGTGTAGGCTACTGCATGGCCAGCCGAGGCAGCAATTTGAATGAAATTATTTTCAGTTATTAACCGGAAGGATTGTACTTTCAAATAAAAAAAGAAATTTGAGAATATATTCAGTAGTTTTTTTTTTTATAGCATTTTCAAAAAAAAAAGTTATTTGGCGGACCCTTTATATCAGCCATTTGCTTATATCCGTCAGCAGAAGTCAAAAACACACAAAATACATAATCTACCTCTTGTGTTTTTTATGATTTTATGACGGTTTCAGTTGCCCATAACAACCGGATATATGTAATAGAACTCATATCCTTTTTCCATACATTGTACTAATTGAATATTCAAGCGGTTTTTGTTTTCTGAATTCATTTTTATTGCTTCGGTAAGTCATTTTCGATTTACGTCGAGCCTGTCAGAACCAACTAGGAAACATATTTCAATCCCATCCCTACTTCTGACAAAAATAACACAATAACGCAATATAGACAATAAGAAAAATAACCGACAGAATGAGTTTGACAGATAAACTGGAAAATGAAACGATTTATCGCACATCCATGGTTAGGTAACCGAAGCGAACAAACACCCTTCGGTAACCGCAGATTCTTAATCGTGGGTGAAATCAAAACTGCGGTAACCTAAAAGTGGATCGACCAATGATGTCAATATCGTCAGCGTATGCTAATATAGTTACACCAACTTATGGAAGTTTGTGCCTCCGGTGTTGGCTCGTGAGTTTTGCACAATCCCCTCAAGAATGAGATTGAAGAAGTCAAACGATAGTGTATACCATTGCCTAAATCCTTTCTTTGGTATAGAATGTGTCGGTGAGGTCGTTTCCGACCCTGATGGAACGGCATGAGTTCTCTATCGTCATCCTGCACAGACGGACGAGTCTGGGCGTTATACCAAAACTAGACATTGTGAAGTTTGTATCTATAAATGCTGTCGAAAGCAGCTTTGAAATCGATGAATAGGGTGTGTATATCGATTCGGACTTCTTCGGGTTTTTCCAGATTCTGCCAAAGTGTAAAGATTATATGATCAGTTGTCCACAACTTCCAAGCCTTAAACCACACTGATAAAGGCCGATCAGCTTGTTGTTGAACGGTTACAGGTGTTTACATATTACGGCATATACGATCTTGTAGGCGATATTGAAAAGACTTGTGACTCTGTATTTTGCGAAGACCCTCTCCTTTTTTGGATCGGACAAAATAAGCTTAGGTTCCATTCTTCCGGCATACTGTCATGCGACCACTTTTTGCTTATGAGTTGGTGAATGCTACTTACAATGTCATCTTTATAAAGCTCGGTGAAAGCCCGTCATTTCCGACAGCCTTGTTAGGCATTAGTTTTGATACTGGTATCCTCACTTCACTTAGGTCGGATGGTTGGTAGTTTTCGCTGTCGTCGCCTGTATTGAATGGTTAATTCTGCTTGACAGAGGTTAAGCAGTTAAGTTAAGTTAGGCAGTCTGCAGAATGGTCCTTCCATATTCTCAGCATCGACTGTGTCTCAAATACGATCTATCCTTATTTATCTCGACGGAATTCTGTTCGAGCCTTGTATACCTGGCTCTGACGTTTTACACTTTGGAAATACTTGTGAACGTCTTTCCTGGATTGGCACCTCTCTATATCCTCTATCGCGCGATTTTTTGCTATTTTTTCTAAAAAGACCGTGTTTTTCCATCCTTCTTTGCCCAAAGAGGTCAATGGAAGCTCTCGTCTTCACCTGCAGCTTTAAGCCGTGTATGCCTCGTTCTTGGCTGCGAGCATCTATCGGCACTCTTCATCAAACCAAGGGAATGTTCAGCAAATCCTTCATTTGCGTTAAAATTTCCAACCGAGATTTTAACATCGTACTTCTGTAGTCGCTCATAATTTTTGCTAATTAGTTCATAGAAGCAGTCTTTTACAATATTATGCTTTTCCTCCGTTGAAGCTTGACGGCATATTATAAGTCTTATGTTTGCGAATTTGAGCTTGATGCGGATTGTTACAATGCATTCGCTAATGTCTGGAAATCAAAAGACTTCTTGCCTAAGTCTGGCACTTATCACAAATCCGCATAAGAATATTCGCCACAATTCCACATCCTCTTTTAGCCCGGCACATCCCATCGTATCTCCTGGATGGCACCCAACAAAATATTCACTCACGACCCGCTATTCGCCTAATAGAGCTCCGCCAAAGGAAGTGCACGTATGAACAAAATTATACTACACTTGCACAAGCCGAGTACAGACAACAAGCGATATGGAATGAGGCTAGAGGAAGTAACATTCAATACTTCAATTAGTAGCGTTTAATCGGATTATAGAATTGTATCGTCTATGATCACTTTTTGAGGTCAAATTTGACTCAATCCTCTTAACCTAAAAACTCCTTGAAAACCATTCAATTTTAACAGTTCACATACCCACTTATGACGCATTTAATAAAACCCAATCAACGATAAACGACACAAACAGCTACCACAAAGAAAAAAGGATCAACTATTTTATAGCATTTCCACCCACTCTGAATTGTTAAAACTACCCACTCGAACTGTATCTTTCGTTTCCATGTCCACGCTTTTAAAATCTTTGATTTCCCCCTAACTTATCAAACACTCACAGGGCGATTGAAATAAAAATGTTCATCCGATTATACGCACATCACTTATGCAAAAAAAAATCGAAAACAAATAAAAGTCAAGAAAAAAAAACATCCTTCCACAAGTCCCTGATTAAATTTAAATGTCCCCATACGAATCAGGCTCACTTACCCACATTCCAGAGTTAACTTGGAGTTTTCCTTTACACATGTCCTCTCCAATCAACTGCAACAAATAATATCTTTTAAGACGACCCACCGAAAGGACATAAATAAATAAATCAAATTCAACTCCAAGGATATGAAATTGAATAAGTTTTCCCCAAGAGGTTATGATTTGTTGCTTAAAGATATGGAAATTTTGCAAGCGGTATCTGTGTGTCGGTGATATTGAATCCAAAGTTTCATCCTTGCTTTCATCCAAACCTAACAAAGGATCCTTAGGTATAAAAATGAAAGTAAATAGGAAAAAAATGATGTCCCTTTGAAAAAATTTCAAGTGCTTACACGTATGTGTATGTGTGTCATTGTATTTACATAAATTTATTTATAACCTTTTCAAGTGACTTATAGGCTGACAAATTCGAGGACCTTCTTTTTCCTAAGGACATACAATATGAGTTAACAAAAGGACAGCAAAATCGGTTTTTGATAATGACAATAAACGAGTGGTGGGTGCACGACTGGGTCGTACGCAACTTTCTCTTTCACAGCAAGTTGGGCGTTAGATCTAACCATAAGCATTTTGATTATTGATGCTTAAATGATATAAATAATGTCGAAATGTATTTATACGAATTTTTACTCCAACATTTGAAGGAATCGATGTCAATGTGAAAAATAATGATTTTCCGTTTTTGGCCAAAACTGAAAATTCCGTTTAGTAATAGTTGGGCTAAAACTAATTATGTGGAATTGCTTCAAGCTGTAATAGTAGTATATGTATTAAATTTCATTCAATTTGACACAATAGTTTGCGAGATATTAACAATTTTCTTTATATGGCCTAAATGACAAAATCCGTTATATGGATTTTCTCGAAAAAACTGGGTATGCAGTTTTGTTGGAATTAATATGGTTATAGTATATATAAAGTTTAATCAAAATCGTTATAGCCGTTTTCGAGAAAATTGAGGTTATGTGTGATTTTTATATGGCAGGTACCAGTTTTAACATGGCTAAAAGCAAACAAAAAAAATGGCCTAGAATTATGACCAAAACAAGCGTGGATACGAAGTTTGAAGAAAATCGGTCAATCCGTTTAGGCTGGGGAGACCGTCACGGACAGACGGACCGACGGACCGACGGACCGACGGACCGACGGACCGACGGACCGACGGACCGACGGACGGAATTCCAAAAACCACTTTTTTAGGCTCCGCTATCATCGTAATGTTAGAATCAATCAAAATCTCGAGGTCGAAAATTTTCACGAAAACAATATCTTTCTCTTTGTAAGAGAAAGTTAAAAATCAGTTGTCTGATATATGTTACTGTTTAACGGAATGTTGGATGTGTGTACGGATGTGGCGGGCTCTGTTTGTTGAAGACATTTATGTTTTCTACCTCGTTAAGTGTAAGCCCAAGTCGTTATTCAGGAGTTGTCAAGTGTTTCTCTTGTTCTCCCGGGGGGTCTTTATAGGTCATTGTTCTGTTGATCTAAACAGTTATGAGAATCGATTTGAATTTTTTTTTTTTTTTTTGAAAAATCAACTCAATAAGTTATGAGCTATGTCGGATGGAGTGTTGCAGGTAGGTTCCACTTTATTAAATACAAATAAAGAAATCCTTAGGAAGTTCATTTGACTGTTTGTACCGCATTCAATACTAAATACTGGTGTCTCGACTGTTATATCAATGTCTAAATTGGTGTGCCTCAATCGACTATATACAAAAAACCAAAACAGATCTACACAAAAACCACACAAATGACCGATAGGCACCGCACATAACCAAACTTCTAAGCTTGAAGCGCTGGCATTAAACTGAATAAGCTAAGAACAATATTAAAATGAATAAATAGAATCATCTCCAGAAATGCATCAGCATAAAACCAAAGGAGGAACATTGTTTCATTACAACTTGTTCGACTGTTCTCCTATAGAAGGATGGGGATTTTGCCCTATGCCAACAAACACCTTCTAAGGAAAATCGTAGCCTCTACAGGCAGGCTAGAAAGGACTAGGAATATCATTTTAAGACTTGCTAAATTCTTACGTGACCAAAAATTGAGGAAACAATACTGTGATATTCTAAAGGCTGCAAGAATTTCTGGTCTTTCGTTAAATGAATTAAAGTTTGAAAAAAAAATTGGAGCAAATAAATATTAGGCATAGCTAAAATAGTGTAAATAATAGTGAGACCCCGCAAGTTTAAAAGTGAAATTAATTAATAAAAATACATTTACAATAAAATAGTCACTACAAAAAAGGAAATATCAAAGGATCTCTAAATGTGTAAGTGACATGACGGATAAAATCTACCACGCAGTAAAGCAATTGCGAAACATAAAAAAGGACATTAAAGCAGCTCGCTTTCTTTTAAAACCAAGATGGGCACTTGGCACAACAGTCAAACACAGATGTAGAGCACGGATGAGAACTCATCCGCAATTATCGACATTAATGTCGCAAGAAGCCAAACAAGTTCTGCTGACAGCAGCAAATACCAGCACAACATTTCTGTCCAACCAACAGTCGATTGGCCGAACCCAACACAGTCAACAAACGACAATGGTGCTCACGTAGCAGCTACTGACAGGCAGCAACAGCAGCCTGGAAGCATAGCAGAATCCACCAGATCACCAACCAACAACAGAAGAGGGCTCTTCAACAACAACGCAAGCAGCAGACGGGCAGAACAACATCAGACCTTAAGAGCAGCTGGATCCAGCTCAGCTCCAACCATCAACGACTGGATAAGTTTTGTCCTCCAATATTTACGTTCGATGTAGATACTAGAAAACTAGCCGAGGATTTGAAACCATATTAGTTCCAAAAGAGGAGGACTAAATTATAACGTTTTGTAGTCAGACTTTTTCCAAGGAGGATGGCGGAGGAGATATTTAGGGTGAGTTGCCTATCTCACTTTCAGGTATACTGAGAAAACCTTATAAATATAAGGGTACACTCCATTGTAGGAAGTGCCAGAAATTCAGACACTTAGCCAAAAAAATATTGCTTCATAAAATGTGAATCACCCATCAAGGGGCAGAGTGCCCCTTAATACTATTGAACGAGAAAGACTAAGGCGCGCTGCGTGAACTGCGGTTTAGACCACCTAGCTAATTATAGAGGGTGTGTTTCATATAAGGCCTATGCGGCAAAAAAATTCTTTAATGAAGCCCTAGAAAAAAGAAAAGGCATCACAAGACCAAAGATGACATTTACTACCATAAGTCAGTCGGGTCTCCCCCGGGGTCTCATTCGCCGACCTCCTTAGATATGATAACACAACACCTCAGATCTAACTTACAACAACCAAAAGAGCTAAACATAATAATAAACAGGACTTTCTTAACCAATTTTTCTATCTATCCGAAAACTTATTTGGAATGAAGTTTAAAAAAGAAATTGAAAATAGAAAATTTAGTTGAGAGTTTGAACAACTTAGGGGTATCCCTGTATTCTTCTCAGTACTTTCTCTTACCTTGAAAGTCTAACAGCAAAAGCTGTAAAATTCACCAAAAGATCCAAAACTGCAGCGCTACCAATTAGAATAAATGAAATGGGTCAGAATGGGCTTGAAGACACCTTTAAACCCTTTGAAGATCAAGTGATTTACATCAATGTTAATAGGACGGAACTACTATTTGACGATTTAGCACTCACAAGAGCAACGCTAAGGTAACTTAAACTTGAGATCGGCAATCTTAAACCTAAGAAACCTCCTGGTTATGATTTAGTCACCAGATAAGTTCTCAAAGTTTTACCTAGAAAGGCATTAATAAAGCTTTTTCATATTATAAATGCTGTGCTCAGACTAAATCACGCGCCGAACCAAAGAAAAGTTGCGGAAAAACCAGGTAAACGAAGTAAAATCATATATAGGCAAATTTCGCTTCATCCTATCATACGTTAAATCTTCCAGAGAATATTACTAAGGCGTTTACAGCCGGTTATTTTCTAGCTTATATGATTCGCTGGTTCCAACATACATGCCGACCGAAGACCCGCCATTTGACTTCAAGTCCTTCCATTTGGATCTTAGCAACATTTGTTTCCCTGTTCGGAGACAGCATCATAGGACTGCACTGTTTTTTTGAGTATTTAACTCAACGCTGTCGTTGGTATCCCATGGTACCAATGCGACTCTACAACTTGTCGTGGAGTTCTTAAGGAGTAAACGAAGTGAAGAGTAGGTACTGTCATCCGTGAATGAATGGATTGGATTACAAGACGGAGAGAGTAGGTCGTTAAATAAAATTAAAAAGAGAGTAGGTTAGAAGACTGAGCCTTGGTGTAAACCAGCGTTTTTTTTTTTAGATACGGGGTGGAAGTTAACCCATCTAATACAACTTGTGTTGATCTGTTAACCAGGAAACTAGTTATCGACTTTATGAAAGTATTACTGACACCAAAATGTATCCTTATTGACAAATTCGCTATGCCACACTCTATAGAAGGTTTTTGAGATATCCAGTGCAGCAACTCTACATTCACCATTCCATTTTTAAATAAGGTAGGGTAATGAACATATATCATACAGGTCTGCTTCTTTCTTCTTTGGCTCTACATTTTCTAGTGAAACTGGACCTCAATCAACATGCCTGTCCAATTAACTTGGTTTTAAGCTAACTGCCTCTAGTTGTACACTTCATGTTGATAGAGTTTGGTTTCTGCAAATGGGCAATACTTTATGCAAAGACTTCTTCGACTAGGTCTAACGTCTGGCAGTAAATCGAAGAGTTTGCTGGCCGGAGCATAAGGACCCATACGATCTCCATATCATACTACTTACTTAATTAGCGCTACATTCCGGAATGAACCTGGACCCCAACCAACTCCAGTTACGCAGTTAAGCGATGCCACTTAAGGTCTTCCTCTACTGCGCCCGTCTGGCTGGGAATCGAAGACTCTGCAAGCCATAGTATTGGCGTCCATTCGTTCTACATGTCCTAGACATCTTAAACATCCAATGCGGAGTTTTTTTTGACTAGGGGTGTGTCGCTTTATAGCTCGTATAGTTTTTGGTTGAATCTTTTTCTCCATAGCCCGTCAACGCAAACGGGAAAGAATATTTTCCGAAAAAACGACAAAGAATTTCTTCCTCCGTTATTGATACGATCCATGCTTCATGGCCCTAGAGCAGGACTGGGGTGATCAGGGTCTTGTATAGAATAGGTTTACTACTAAAATGATTTCTTAGCCCGAATAAACAGCGGATGGCAAGAGTAATTTTTATTGTGTGTCCTTTCGAGGTGACAGCATATACTCGGTCTTATATCTTTGCCGCTTCCTTCTCTATACTAGAAAACGTGGCTATGATCATTGTTGGCGTACGCCACACAGATTTATGGATTTATTGAGCCAACACCAGCTTGGGAGTTTTGCACAATCCTCTCAATGATTATTTTAAAGAATTCACATGAAAGCGCGTCGCCTTGCATAAATCCTTTTTTAGTATCGAATGTTTCGGTGATGTTACCGAGCAGCGAGATCATCCTGAACAACGGAAGCGTTTGGAAGACGGGAGGTAGCGCTACAGTCCAGGATGAACCTGCTTCTCCAATCAGCGCTGTCCTAAGCGTCGAGTTGTGCACTTCAAGATAGTTGATATCGACATGTTAGTATGATATTAATCGAGATATTTCGGTCGGGGCGGTCACTTACAATAGCTTTTACGACTTTAAATTGTCTCACAGCATTGTTCTTGCCACTGTTGTGGGTTGGATATCCACTGTGTTACCTGGCTGCAACAAATAATGCTCTTCAAGATGTTTGGACATCCAGTGTACTGGAATCGTTGCTCCTATTTATCACAAAGTGGTCAATTTGGTTGGTCTGCAAACCACGATGTCAAATTGATTATTAGCCTAAGTCTGTTGCCAGGCATAGTGTGGTTTGTAGGTTATGTTTTTCGGCAAACTTCTAAAGATATCCCCTCATCCAACTTTGTGGTCAAATCACCTCGCTCGATTTTAACATCGAATTTCGGTAGTTGCTGAAAGTTTTGTCAATGAGCTCTTAGAAACAGTCCTTATGTCTTTGTTTGTTTGTCCTGTACTGTAGAACTGTACTATAACCGATCGAAAGCAGCAAGTACAAAGATGGGTTACCTAGCTCTTAGGTCTTCAGTTTAGCTTTCAATCCTAACCGATATTGACGATACCTTGTTAACCCATTTCTTTCTAGATAATTAACAATCTTTGTGTTGAATTTGTTGGCATTGTTAGTATCTAACCAATGGGTCAAACGGAGGCTTTCTTCTTTCTTTATAATTCCTATTCCGTGTCCATCCATCTTAGCTGTCGTTGATTTTCTCTCATTCAATTTCAGCCATCCTAACGTAACAAACGATTCAAAAAACAAAATAGGGTTTCCTTCTTTCATGGAAACGAATTTCTAAAAGTTATCAGAACTCCGCTTTTATAGCTGCGAAATGAATAGCCGCCTGGTTTGCTCCCATTTAATCGAATCGCAATTACCAGCAACACCCCCATTATCCTGGCCTTTCTCATCCAGGTCCAATTTAAATGAAATCCTTTTAAATTCTCCCAGATTGGAAAATGATAAAATTAATAAGTTTTCCGATAAACTTTCCACACCAGCAATCAAATGCATAGTTACATCTAGGTGCACACACAAACAAACAAAAAAATACATCCACCCCGTCCTCCATTTGGCTGCTGCAAATTTAACGTGTTGTTCGGTTCCTCTGATCAAAAATCGATTGGAAAATAATTTCCAACTTTGCACACACACACAAACAGAGAAATTGCACAACAATCTCTGCAGCGAGCTATCAGCGAATTCGTTCACGTGTACATCGTAGGACTCGTACCTCTCTGCCACCTCGATTACCAGCACAGTTTAAAGAGAACCTGGGGTAGTAGGTACGAAAGGATATCACTGAGCGAAAAACATTTATTTCAGCGCTTTTTAATTTGGCCCTAAGGAGAGTTTCAGCACAGGAAAATCAGTGAAATAAATATAAACCAGGAACAAAAAAAATATAAAGATACAGAACACAAACAGGATCTAAACAACTTCACAACCGACAATTGCCACTATTCCCAGGGTAGAAACCCATTTAACTGTTTCTTGTTGTAGTACTATAGTTATTGATCGGTCTGACACGACAAGGAATCTCTACCGCTGCTGTACTACAGTTACAATTACAATCCTGGAATTGTTATTGTTCCGTTATTGCTTTTATTTTTTCCACTTTTGATTCCAAGTTATTGCTCTTAGCATGTATGTGTTTGTGTGTGTGTTTGCGGTTGGAACTTCTATCGATGCGCCTTTGTTTCGATTGTAATTGAAGTGTACGTCGATTATCCTTTGGCTGCATTGGTCGTCATAGTTGAAGTTGTTCCATACATGTGTGTTGCCGGTGAAGTGCTTTTAATTACTATGTGTCTGCATACACCGATTCCTTTATCACGTTTAAAAAAATAACGAAATCCTTTCAAAACTAAATGCTGTCAAAAAGTGCTAGAATTTTATTCAGAAGGACTCCAACAAGAACCGGATGCATGACATAGAAAATTTGTTTTTCCCAAAGGAAACAGGATACTCAACATAAATCAGGATGACGGTGACACAGTCACAAAGTCGAGGACTATAATGATGATGGTGGTGACTCCTCAAAGTTGTTTTGATTTCAGTAGCTAACGGGGTGTAACTTTGTGGTACCAGAAGAAGGTCCCTATTTCGTTTGCTTCTCTGTGTTGTGGTTGCAGCTTTTTAAATAAGTTCGCTATGTTAGCAGTTAGCAAACCGAAGTTCTACTTTTGACCCCAAAAAAGGGGTGCTTGTCTTTACCAAACACAGCGAAAGGAATTTAGTTCCGGGAGATGTTGAGGTACACTACACTGGTCAGGGCTAAAGATTAAGTTGTCAACGCTTTGATTATTCGCTAATTTAATTTCTAAAGTGAAGTTGAGAAGTTTGAGGGACCAAGTTCACTTTTTTTCGATGCAGCGATTTGAAGTTAAAGGTTACGTTAAGGCACCAAAACTGACCTCAGATGGAAATACTTATTTCTAATCTGAAACAAATCAAAGAGTTTGTCCCTGCAGGAAATTAATCGTTTACACGTATAGGACTTACCCTAATCGTAAAAACCCTAATATACTGCGTCTAGTGCTGGACAAGGAACAGGAAAGCAGAACAAATATTTTCATTCACTCGAACCACTTCAATACATAGATCGTTGTAAAAGCGGCACGATGGTTGGTGCGATGAACTGCCGTGCTACGTTCCCAGACGTAACAAGACCTAAATGATTTTTCACTGACCGGCCCTCCTCTCGTGATAATCTGACAAATCATTCGAGTTGTTTCAATTGTCATGAAGAACTTATCTCAACTTAGTCGTTCGGATTCCGCATAAAACATGATGTCCCACCATAGTGCAAGAACTACACACGCACACATGAGTGGTTGTAAGAATAAGCAAGGCCCTTGGTGCTAGCGAGCTTGTTGCGCCAAAAATTTGTATTTGCAATTTGGAGTAAAAAATTCTTCGTTAAATCCTCGGTCCCGTTTACTTTGACGGGCTATGGGAAAAAGGATTCAATTATAGGAACTTTACAAGCAACATAGACCTGATCAAAAAACTCCGCATTGCATGCTTAAGAATGCTACGACTAGGACATGAAGCGCAATTGAACTCCGGTTCGAATAGTCTTCGACTCCCAGCCGGACATCGTCGGAAGTAGTCGAAGAAGACCAGGCCTTAAGTAGCACGCACATAATGTTGTGGATTGGACAATGCTAAGGTTTCATTCTTCAGACAACCTAGCAAATTTGGCTTATTAGTTGGTGATTGATATTTACCAAGTCATCTTCGCCGGTTTTATAAAGGTAGCCGGGAAGGTCTTGCTTTGATTTGTGTTGTGGCGTGGTAGATATCCGCATTCATACCTTATCTGCAACAATGTAGTAGTTCGAGTTGATGTTAGCCCCTCGGAAAGTTCGGTAACCCAAATCCAAATAAGACCGTTGCCAGACGTGTTGTGTCGTATAGTATGTGTTTTGTTCCGCCAAGACTTGGATTGATGCCCTATTAAGCTCAAGGTACTAGGCTGTATGCATCCAGCGGTCGCCACTTGAACACTGAGAGTCAGAGTTGGTAGGCATCAGTTAGGTGAAAACTCAAAGTTTTCTATAATCGCAGTATTTCTTATCGCGAGGCTCTTCTTATGAATTGATAGTCTTTCAGTCTCCATTGTACCTCATCCGACACCTCTGTTTGGACCTTGCTGTATGCATGCCTCGCGCATATGGACAAACTCGAGATAATTGGCGGTTTGAACATTAAGAAATTAATAGATTGATTTGTAGAGTCAACGTCCTAATGCTCTTAATCACAGTATTACTCTCTGTTTCAAAGCCATTTAGTCGAAAGCGAGTATATGCTGTCGTCTGGAGGCTGTACTTTCCAACTATCCTCCGAATACATTTTCCTTCCCAATTTTTGAATTGAGATACTCAAAAACGAATCATATATCGTATTCCGGACAGGTTCCGTGAAGAAGGTCGTAAAATTCTTCCTTGAGAAGGTCTTCAGTCTCATCGGTATTATGAAGCGAGACTCTTTTAAATGGATGGGAGTTTGCAATTGACCCTCACACGGCATTACTTATATTTATCATGGCTGTCAGTAGCGGTCTATGCTCTTTTGGTAGGTGCATGAGCACATAGAAGGCTGGTATTGCTAATAATAAGGATAATCTAAAGCTGACCACAGCCTACCTAATTCTATTTTTTTCGCACTGCCCTACCACTTACGAAAATCTGTCATGAGAAGCTTCTCAAATTCGCCGTTAGGATTCGACGTTAAACAGGACCTCCTTTCTCTGTGCAGAAAATAATAACTACATAATACACATACACAAATGTAGGGTGAAGCTACGTTTGATGCCCTTTATGAGCCAGATATTTCATTTCATAATACTCTGATACGGATATGTCAAACTAGCTCAAAGGCAGTGAGAGTTCTCTCTTTAACTGAGACAATTGAAAATACCCGCATCAAAATAAATCCTTTATCTGGAGACGCTAGGACATGACATTCATTTCATTTATGAAATATGTACAAGTTGACCTGCGTGCCAGATTAATGTTGTTCTTCCCAGGTCTATGATAGTTTTACGACGAGTGCCAAAAACCCGAAAAAAAAACAATTCTAACCTCTTCGGAATAATTAATTTATGGACTTCAAGGGAAATACAAGAGGACCAGGACAGATGCAGAAAAGTGGGAGAAGTCTCATAGAGCCACTATATAACAAGAAGAATCCTAATTTCTCAAAAACCTTTTCAATCTCTTCTAATCAAACTGTCCCATGACTACAAAAGGCAAGCTATTAGCTTTCTAAAACCAAATCCTAATTAAATTATAAGAACAATTTGCATTTTACTTCTCAACCCCTTCCCCCGTCCTGATGCCTTAACCAGGTTAATAAAGTCACATTCTTCATATAAATTCACATCAAACACCTCATTGCATACGGAAAGGGCTATGAAATTCTTGCAAACGCCCAAAACCCACTCGATGTCGTTCGCTCCCATGTTCCCATCTTCATCAATGGCTGCACTTTGAAACAAAGGCAAAATGAGAAGTACCCTCCAGAGACGCAAGCTTCACGCAGACAATCTATATGAGTGAGGGAGACTATCTCGCATATGTGTTAAGCTGACTTTTTACGACATCACCATCCATACAAACCTATACGTATCCTGCCGCATGTGCACTTTTTGTTTGTCTGCAGTACCACTCCCAACCCTATCTTGGCTGATACTGCTCATACGCAGCAAAACAGGAGCACCATACCTACATGAGCCATTCAGTGAGGGCTAAGCGATTTCTAGCAGTTAAGTGCGAAAAAAGATGCCAACCTAACAAAAGGACAATGGAACATGTTCTTCATCCTCCTCCCACCACATTCATCAGCCGCCTACCCTTACGCCAAAGCCACAATGTGGATTTAAAGTTGCATAGTTTGGTGGTTGGGATTACCCATAGCAGGCAGAAGAATCATCACCACCACCCAGATCCCTCTTTGGTCCTTTCTTTAAAAGTCACCCCAGTTTGCCGCACGAACAATAGGACAAAAGCTAATATGGCAGCAGTGGAAGTGGAAATTGTGCAAATGTATGTGCGTCTGACATAATATACTCGCCTATATGGCTAAGGCACCGAACCAGTATAGGTATGTATGTACATGAAGATCCTGGAGCATACTTTGAATTGTGCTTGCAAATGACACATGCATTGTGCGGCAGGAAACACACAAAAATGCGAAAATAAATTCATATTCCGTTGCCATCTGGCGGGAGTAGTGGGCGGATACAACACTACTATGACGTTGTTGCTGTGAGAAACCACTACCACACCACCACCACTGCCATGATGCCAGTGTCCTGAATGGTGACGGCAGTGGCTTTATATTCTTTCCCATTTGTTCTACACCCGCAACTTGTGCTGGTGCTACTTTGATGGGGTAATAACCGCTTCTGGCGCATTACCAGCAGTAGTACTATCACTTATGGAATCAACTTGAGCGCTTAATACCTTCGCCATTACCCGGATCCTGGAGCGCAGCGCCAATTTTTCATGAGTGAGCCAACGAAGTGGGGCACCTAACTTAGGTACAGATACGAGAAGTCGTAGTTTAGCAGAAGGATAACACCAAACTTCGGTTACTAAATTCACCTAAAAATTGAGATAGTTTGGCTGAAGTTTATGGGCTAACTATACGGTAGCGGTGGTCCATGAGAGGATGCTGTATCTTTGTTGCATCAAGGTGGAGTGCAGTTAGACGAGATAATGTGGGATAGAGTTTGTCAAAGTGTAAATTGTCTGTAAATAGTGTCCCTGCTTAGGTTCTTCAGGTACAAAATACAACTGGCGAGTGTTAGTTTATATGCATTGAGGGAATGTTTTGACTTTCGTTGAGGTTCGAGTTTTTAAGGTATTTGGAATGGACACAGATCCATGTTTTGTTTTATTTCGTCGTTGAGGTTTTTATATTTTTACATGGCTGTCAACACATGCGTTCTTGAGCTGCCTTAACTCTTTTGGACTTTTTTACTGCTCTACACATGGTTCCTCCTAAGGGTCCTACGAATCTATACAATATGATGTTTGGTCACTGGCAATGTGCCCCAAGTCAATAAGTATATACAGTACCGGTATTTGTCGTCAAAAAATCCGTTGCGCCAAATAGTTATGGTTATAAAATTATGATCTCTTCTCTTATGAAGATGTCCGTTATATGAATCTTGTGTTGACAAGAAATCAGAAAACTTTTCAGCAACAAAAGTTTTCTGGAGATAAGAAAAATGAGTTGTGCATTTCGGGAGAAACTATTGTCAAATTGTGCTCAAACCAATAGCACATCTGTTATTATTTAAAACATTGCGACACAGTGCCAAAAGCATGCTACCAAACTCTGTTTTGGCGCTGTGGCACTTTAAAATATATTACGATAAGGTGGACTGCTGCTCCTGGATCCAGTGATCATAGAATCTTTCACATGACAGGTGTACAGAATGAATAAGCTGCTTCAAATCAGACATCGATGAAGCAGAACAAGTATAAACATTTCCAAAATCCTCCAAATGCCACGCCCACTTTTCCGTAAATCGTTGTTATTGGCTAAACTGTTAAGAATTTTGAAAAAATGTCTGAAGAACATAACACAATCCCTTACATATATTTCGTTCAAAAAAAGTTTTAAGCCACGCCAACTTTTTGGGAACATTTATTTTAAGGATGGGATGCGATGGGATAAGGTCGTAAACGATTCGAACAGCGGATTGTATCTAACCCCCTCATTAGTTTTTTTTTTATAATTTAAAAAAAAATAACATTCACCATTTCACCCTCTGAACTGCGCTAACTACAGAGGCATAAGCCGCCTAAACATCGCATACAATATCTCATCTGCCGTAATATGTAAATGCCTGAAACCATTTACCAACAACCTGATCGGACCTAAGCAGTGTGGCCTTAGGCCAGGAAAGATAACAGCTGAACAAATCTTCACAATTCAGCAGATCCTGGAAAAATCTGAAGAAGTCCAAATCGATACCCTCACTACCTATTCATCTATTTTTTAGCCCCATATGACAGCATTTATAGAACGAACTATACAGAGCAATGTCTAAATTTGGTATACTCTCGCTGCCCCAACAGGATCGAAAACGACTTCACCGACTCATTTGATACCAACAAACGATATAGCCAAGTTTAGACCAATTAGTCTAACCTCCTTTGTACTAAAAACCCTGGAGCGCGTTCTAGATATCCATATGAGAAGTTTTCTAGAAGAAAATTCGCTTTCCAAAGCACGCCTACCTTAAGGGCAGATCAACGGAAACAGCTCTCCACGAGGTAGTGCGGACAATCGAACAATCCTTACACTATAGGGAATACACTCTAGCTTCTTTCTTAGATATAGAGGGAGCTTTCAACAACGTCTTCACTAGTGTTATTCTTGAATCTCTGATTGAGCTGGGTATAGAGAAATTTTATGCTCGCAACAAGAATTACCAGGCAACACTGGCAAATAGCCACTTAACCAAATTTGCCCATAGAGGAACGCCACGGGGCGGCGTAATTTCTTTTCTACTCTGGCTTATGATTATGATCAAAATTCTAGTTAAGTTATACGAGGAACGGGTCAAAGTTGTCGCGTATGCGGATGACGTGGTGATACTAGTGTCAAGACAAGGATAGCACCTGGGCTGCATGTTATGGCCTTGACGTAAGCCCGAGCATAACGGAATTGGTGCTATTTACCACCAAAACCAAAATAGCCGACTTCACCCTCCCCCCTCTTAATGGCCTACCACTCATACTATCTTCCATCGCTAGGTATTTGGGTATTATGCTTGAGGCAAAACTTAACTGGAAACACAACATAGAACATAGAGTAAGGAAGGCGTGTGTTGCCTTTTATGCTTGTAGCGAAACCTTTGGAAAGAAGTGGGGACTTCAACCAAAGATGACCTTTTAAAGGCTATTACCTTTCAAAACTAAAAAGGCTGCAAAGAAGAGCCAGTATAGGCACCACGGGCGCGCTGAAGTCAGCGCAAATGGATGCCCTTACTGTGTTATTGCATTTCTTGCCTCTTGACCTACACATTAAAGATACCGCTTTATGCAGCTCAGTAAGACTCAAGGAGTCAGGATGCTGGTATGCAAGGCAGTATGGCCACAGAAATATCCTGGATTCGTTACCAAACGGCGTGGTCGCGTTTCCAACAGACTACATAACACCTATAATAAGCTTCAAGAATGGCTTCCACGTAGGATTTCCTACCAGAGCTCAGTGGAAAGAAACGAAGTAGTAAGAGATTACGACACGGTCGTCTACACCGAAGGATCTAAGATGAACTATGGTGTGCGGTCCAGAGTCTACTCGGAATCATACCGCCTACCGGACTTTGCCAGCGTATTCCAGGTGGAATCAGAGAGGCTTGCACGCTACTACGCCGTGACACTACGGAAAAGCAAACTATTGCTATTCTCTTAGTTAGCTAAGCGGCCATAAAGGCCTACAACTCGGCTACCATATCTCCAAACTGGTACAGAATGCCGGAACGAACTTGCCCACCTTGGCGAACGCTTTACGGTAACACTTCTATGGGTTCCAGGGCACAGTGACATTGAAGGAAACGATCGTGAAGACGAGCTGGCCAGGCAAGGCTCAGCTCTTCAAGGTTCACTTGCGGCAAGGGTCCGTATCCCGCTAGGTGCGGTTAAAGGATAAATACACTCATACTTCCTAAAAAACGCCGACTCAAAATGGAGAAGGTTAACAAATTGCGTCATATCGAGGACGATATGGCCCTCCTACAACAAAAACAGAACAAACGATCTACTAAATAGAACCCGCCCAGATATCACAAGAATTACAGCGATAGTCACGGGGCACTGGCCAATTGGAGACCATGCGGATCGATGCCGCAGTTGCGGGAACACAAATTAGAGAGAAACCTTCTCCCATTTCATCTGCAAATGTCCGGCACTAGTAAGAGCCAGATTGCGTGCGTTAGACCAAACATTTCTAGAAAACCTTAGCGACATCTCGGGTAAAAGGATACAAGATCTTATGCATTTACTAAACCTCACAGGCTGGATCTAAAGACCGCCTGTAACACATCCACAACAACAATCATAATAAAGGTCACACTAGTGGTGGTAACAAAAAGGCACAGAAGTGCTACTTGTGTTCATGCCGAACCGCCACTTCTACCAACCTACTTCTTCCAACCGCTGTTTATTCGGGATAAGAATGCAATTCAGTAGTAAAGTCCTCACTGGAACTACGTAGGAGATATGGCTCTAAAGCATTGACCGTTATAAAAGTGGATGAAGAAATCCTTGGTCTTTTTGAGCGAGAAATTCTTCTTGCGCTGAGCTATGGAGACGAAGATTAACGAACTATACGAGCTGTACAGCGATATCCCCACAGTCGAAAAACTCCACGGAAGACGTTTCAAATGTCTAGGACATGTAGAACGAATGACCACCAATACTCCAGCTCACAGAGTCTTCAGCCCGATGTCGGTCGTAGTAGATGAAGACCTCGCCTTAAGTGACGCGCACAAATAGAAACTGACCTGAACCAACTTGGAGTGCTCAACTGGAGCCAGTTACCTTAGGACCGGGCTAATTGGAGAGGCATGTTGGTTGAGGCCCAGGTTCATCCCGGACTGTAGCGCCACTTAAATACAAGTAAGTAAGTAATTATGATTCTCTGGAATTACTGCAGTAGAATGATCCACGTAAACACTCTCAAAAAATGATGCAAATAAATCACAAGTACTTTTTAAATCCGAAGATAATTGATTATTATATTCCATATTAGAAACAATTTCCGAGTTTTGTTTTTTAGAATTTATATAAACAGGACTGATTTGATCTGGGTCTTGTATAGGATCTCCTTAGTATTTAGTTCGAGTGAGGGATTTACTTCTAAATTGCCTTCTTATCTCAAAGAGACATCATTAGGTAATTCTTCGTTTTATTTCTAAAGAGATATTGTTGTTTTGGATTAAAATCCTTAAAATATTTGTCAAACATGTCATCAACTGCTTTTTAAACTCTTTCCAAAAATGAAATATTTTTTTTTAAATGCCAGTAAAAAGTTAATAGTGGTGCATTTGAAAATGTTGTGAAGCCGCTTTCCAAAGGAAAAACCAACAAAATATTGATATTATCATATTACCATATTTTAAATCCCTGTTTTTTTTATAAGTAACGTTTCCAAAATAATTCAGTAGTCATCGAAAAAAACCGTCCAGAAAAAGCAACTGCATTACGATTGTTTTTCCAGTACGGGGAATTCTTACAAAAAAACATATTTTTCGGTAAAATAATTTACGAATAATAAGTCAAAATAAAATTTCACAACCACCCGGAATATCCAATTAAAATTCAGCATACATTAGCGAAAGCCATAAATTCCCTTGTGATAATTGTGAGCCTTCCCCCTCTGTATGCCTACAGTAGGCATTGCAAAGTTGCATTAAAACTTTCCCCAAATTGCCAAAATGCAAAGATGATAGCCCGTTGCGCAATATGCTCCACGCCAGCACTTAATTACATTATCAATGTTGGAGTGCAATCCACACATGTGCAAATGCATCATCCCTCTCCCTGAATACTTTTAAAGAAACGAATAAATTCTCATTTCCCAACCCAACCCAATCTGCTTATGCGGGGCTGCTCCTTTGTCCACTCGATAGCTTTATTTAAATCCAACCTTGCGGCATTGTCTGCAGTCAGACTTCCTCAAAGAATTAACTCCCATTCGCATGCAAATAATCGATTTATTATACCGATTCCAAGTCCTTCGTCCTTTAAAGAATTCCCCATATTAATTATCAACTGCTGAGCAGAGTGGGTGACAAACCCGATGAGTGTGGCGTCGGTGAAATAGCAATAGCTCATTCACCCCACTTAACAAATAGCTTAAAACGTTATAATCCATTATTAAGCTTCGCCATTAAGCTCACCCAGGACTCGGTACGCCGAGGCGTAGAGGACACCACTTTCGAAGGGAAACCCATCCATTTACTCCTGTTATATGCACAACCCTGACACACGCTCATGTGGCTTGTACACGGTTCACATCCCTGAGCATAATAATTATCTTGTTTGCGAAATTTTCGTGTTAATACAGCGGGCCACCTCGTTCGCTCTGCTAAACGTGCGCTTCACCATTTGTGCCAGGATTAAATTATCCGTGCAATTTCGATTGGAATAATTTAATTTGCTTGTGGATTTGCCATGGTCTTGTTTTGGGAACGTGTTTGATTAAAGTGGATATGCCATGTCAAGAACAGAACAGAAAAAAAAACTGATAAATGGAAAAGACGAAGAACCACGTCAAGTTTGCGAAGGAACGTTTTTGTGTATGCTCATATCTAGCGATCAGACAACATCAAAGTTCGGTGAAGGACTTCTTGGCGAAGGATGCCATTATCATGACTTGAAGTGTACTGCGAGAGATTAAACATCAAATGACAGTAACGACAGTCATTCCATTATATGGGTCAACACATTGAGATGATGTTTAACCATTAAGCAGTCAAAAAGGACAAGCGTCCTTCAAGTGTTTGAATATGCCAAGCTGTTATTTTGAGTGAAACGGTTATGGCGGACATAGTCGTTTTGTTTTTGTTGCCATGATGTTGGTAGTAGCGGGTGTTTGGAGTCAAACAGCCATGTCATGAAATAGATTTACTGTGTCGGGTTAGTTGTGTGCACATGGCTGGTTGGGAGGAAATTTATGAGGTTACTGTTATTTTGGAATGGGGATGTGATGGTATCGTTGGGTGTGGATATATGAACATTTATTTCGTAGTGAAAAAAAATTGGCAGTAGATGGAATATATGGCGGCGAAACCTGTTGACGTGGGTGGGGGATAGTTGTGGTAGGAGAGTTCCTTAAAAAATTGGGATACCAGGTCCTCGAAAAGAAATTACTTACTTACTTACTTAAGTGGCGCTACAGTCCGGGATGAACCTGGGCCTCAACCAACATGCCTCTCCAATTAGCCCGGCCTTTAGCTAACTGCCTCCAGTTGCGCACTCCAAGTTGGTTGAGGTCGGTTTCTACTTGTGCGCGCCACTTAAGGCGAGGTCTTCCTCTACTCCGTCCGACGTCTGGCTGGGAATCGAAGACTCTGCGAGCCGGAGTATTGGTGTCAATTTTTTCTACATATCCTAGCCATCTTAAACGTCCAATGCGGAGTTTTTTGACTAGGGGTATGTCACTGTACAGCTCGTATAGTTCGTGGTTGAATCTTCGTCTCCAAAGCCCGTCAACGCAAACGGGACCGAATATTTTCCGAAGAATTTTTCTCTCGAATCGACCAAGGATTTCTTCATCCGCTTCAGCGCCGTAGAGCAGGACTGGGATGATCAGGGTCTCATTTAGGATCTCCTTAGTAGTTCGAGTGAGGGCTTTACTACTAAATTGCCTTCTTAGCCCGAAGAAACAGCGATTGGCAAGAGTAATTCTTCGTTTGATTTCTAACGAGATGTTGTTGTCAGAGTTAATAGCGGAGGTAGACAAAGTCCCGTACTACCTCAAAGTTATATCTGTCAGTGGTGACGTTCTGTCCAATTCGTCGATGTTGTATGTCCTTTCGTATTGACAGCAGATACTTTGTCTTACCCTCATTTACTGCTAAACCCATTTTTGCCGCTTCCTTCTCTATACTAGCAAACGTGGCTATGACATCACGTTGAGTCCTACCAATGATGTCAATATCGTCGGCGTATGCTAGTAGTTGCACCGATTTTTGGAGAATTGTGCCTCTGGTGTTGGCTCGGGAGTTTTGCACAATCCTCTCAAGAATCAAATTGAAAAAGTCACATGACAGCGCATCGCCTTGCCTAAATCCTTTTTTGGTATCGAATATGTCGGTGAGGTCGTTTCCGACCCTGATGGTGCAGCGAGAATTCTCCATCGTCATCCTACACAAACGGACGAGTTTGGACGGTATACCAAAACTAGACATGGCTATGTATAGTTCGTCTCTATAAATGCTGTCGTATGCGGCTTTGAAATCGATAAATAGGTGGTGGGTATCGATTTGGACTTCTTGGGTTTTTTCCAGGATCTGCCGAAGTGTGAAATTTTGATCGATTGTGGACTTTCCTGGCCTAAAACCACACTGATAAGGGCCAATCTGGTTGTTGGTAAACGGTTTCAGGCGTTCACATATTACGGCAGATAGGATCTTGTAGGCGATTTTGAGTAGACTTATGCCTCTGTAGTTGGCGCAGTTCAGAAGGTCTCCTTTTTTGTGGATCGGAAAGAAATTGGGTGGGTGAAAATGAATTTAACAAATAAATATTGAGAAAGAAATTACGACCTAGAAAATACAAACCAGAGCCAAGTAATCAAATAAGACTGAATGTTAAGATAGATAAGAGCCAACCAATATGCCCCTTCCACTAACCTGGTCCTAAGCAGGTTAACGTGGTGTAGCTTTTTCAGCAGACAGATGAGAGCCAACCAAAATGCATCTCCATTTAATCTGGTCCTTATAGCACGCGGCTAAGCATGATTGGTCTTATTTTTGGAGTTCGACCTCAAAAAAACCTTTCTTCAAGAAGCACTGCAACCATCAGCTCAGTTGGATCATTCTCTTTAAAGGTTTGGCTGTTGAGGCAGTTTTGTTGTCCCACATATGAGAACTTACATAGTAGGTACTGCTAAAAACTGGAAAGAGCCTGGGCCTTAACCAAAACACGTCTCTCTCATTAGCCCGGTCCTTAGTAAACCGGCTCCAATCGTTCACTTCAAGTTGGCTGATGTTGGTTCCTACTTGTAAAATGAAATATCTGACAATAACAGTCCTAACTTATAGAAGAGGACCACCTATTTAATGATGAAACCGAATGAACCATTTGTGCAGCTTCCTATGGCAGTGAAAAAAACCTATGTGTTGTCACTACTACGCCACTGCACTGCTGACCCCTACTATCTCAAAGTTGGAACTATAGATGTTTACGTTCTGTCGCATAAGTCGATATTGTGTGTCAATATAACAGCATATATTTGGTCTTACCCTCGTTTAAAACCATTTTTTACTTTTAATTGTCTATGCCAGCAATCCTGCTTCCTACCAATTATTTCAATATAGTCTGGGTATCTTAGAATTTAAACAGATTTATGGAAGAAGTCTATTAAGCCATCCTGCACAGACTGATGAGTTTGGGCGGTTTACCAAAACTAGACATGGTTCGTCTCAATAAATCTCGTACCGGCTTTGAGGTGAGGGATATCGACTTGGTAAGTTGTGGACTATTCTGTCCTAAAACTACACTGATTCGTTCCGATCAGGAAAAAAATTCAGACGTTGAGTGTAGTAGGAGCAGTTCAGAATGACATACTTTCCTCTAACCGATTTTAGCTGATGAGTTGGTCTTGGTTGTTTACCAAATCATCCTTACAGGCTTTTTATAGCTCCACAGGAAGAGTAACATTTCTAGCACCCTTGTAGAGCATAACTATACGCTCTATCGCCCTTATTTTATTTAAGTCAGGGATTGCAGTTTTCGCTATCATCACCGTTAAATAATCTGCAGACGTGGTTCCACGATGGTAGAACACCTAATTGGAAAAGAAATTCGCTGGCCCGGTTCTAATATCTTTTCGATACCTCAGCGTTTTAGACATTTGTGTTGCTGGCATAGTTGCTGGGTCCTTACTAAAAATTGATGCACTGACGAAAACGATTCAGCATTTGTTGAAAGTAATGGTGATTATTCAATAAATGCCATGTTTGTGTGCGGTCCGTATTTGGAATTCCTTTTATGTTTCTGGTCCTGGACCAGTTCACTACGCCCGAGATCCCGGACAAAACTTGTTCGCAAGATGATGGAAAATGGATGGACGGCATTTCCTTGTGCTTTAATATTGGAAGGCAGGGGTTTTGGACGATTTTTTGAAGTGAAACTTCTTTTGGGACGATGTGAATTGGATTTTATGAAACGAAAAAGTGTAACGAAAAAAATATCGTAGCTGGTTCTGGGGTGATGTGGCTGTTTGATCGCGTGTATTGAACGGATGTACTTTTATTGCAGTTAACACGTATGTTGGTGTGCAAAAAAGGGATTTATTATCGGAAGTGCGCATCTGGTTTGTCAATTAGCCTAAGTGTGCGTTGTCGTCTGGTCGTCTCGTCGTGTTGGCATGTTGGCTGAGGAACGAGGAAGGTAGCAGTGTGTAGTAGGAACAATGTCTATCAATACTTTTTTATACTCACCGTGCACATTGTCATCTTGAACTGGTGGACGATTTTAGAAGATGAACCCAAATTAGTCATGGTTATGCGGCTTTGGAATCGGTGTAGGTATTCCTGTTGTTCGGTTTATGTAATCTGTATATTTCAGCGTACGTCCGAAGATAGGTTTGAGGGTAATTCTATTTGTGCACTGTTTGTTAAAAGAGCGATATAACTAGGTAAGGCAGAGATATTTCGATGATATTCGAGCGAAACTAAAGAGTTCGCTATTCCTATGTCTCCTCACTATTCCTATGTTTCTCGTTTGAATTATTTCTAGGTGCACCCTGGCGATGAATTCAAGTTTGGGGCGTAAAATCGCTTTATATATGGTGAAGGTTTAGTTAATATGAACATGTCCAATGATGCCAAGCAGTATTTAAAGATCCTCAGTGATCTACACAACACCTTGCATGAATTTCACATATTTGTCGTTTAGAGTTCACCTTCGAAAATAAGGGACGTAGACCTGAAGTCGCAATTGAGAAGCTGAGAGTATTGTCATCAGCATTTAATCAAAATCGTTAGAGCCGTTTTCGAGAAAATTGAGGTTATGTGTAATTTTTATATGGCAGGTACCGTTAATGACATGGCTAAAAGCAAACAAAAAAAAATGGCCTAGAATTATGACCAAAAGACCACTTTTTTGGGTTCCGCTACCATCGTAATGTTAGAATCAATCAAAATCTCGAGGTCGAAAAATTTCACGAAAACAATATCTTTCTCTTTGTAAGAGAAAGTTAAAAAAGAGAGATTCGGAACTGAGCCTTGGGGAACACTTGCATTTATTTAGTCAGTTGCAGACTTGAAACTGTCTAAAACAACTTGAATCGAACGCTTCGAACGATAATTTCTAATCCATATAAGAAGGTTTTCATAGATTCTCAGAGGACGATTTGTCGACAAAAGGGCTTGATGTCAAACCCAGTCAAACAACACTGCAGGTGATCGAGATGCTTTCGTGTTTCTAGGTTTGTATAAGCTTACGATTTATCAGCGTTTCCATGACCTTGGAACAAGTGACGGACGTACAGAAGAAATCTTGGAACTATCTCCAGGATCTCAGTATCAAACGTCGTGACGTACTACGTTAAGGAATTGTAATCTTGGGTGAATGACATTATCAAGAAAGTGAATGCAGCTCAGGCTCCGATGACGATCACTAAGTCTGGAGCTGAACCAAGGCGAAAGGCAGATATCGTTGGGAGGGAAAGTGCATTTCAGGATCTGCGAGAGCATGGTGAAGGTTAAGCTAATATGAAAATGTCCAATAATGACAAGCAGTCTTTGAAGATCATCGGTGATCTGCTTAAAACCTTGCATGATGCATGGAATGACCGTACGAAGAGATTGCGCGAGGCTCAAGTCGCAAGCGGAACTGGTTGAGAATTGGTTGGCTAACAAAGAGGCGTTCCTCCACAACGACGATCTGAGTGACTCGTATAAAGTTGTCGATCGGTTGATAAAGAAACACACCGGATTCCAGAAGCCTCCTGGAATCTGATAACGATAATAAAGTGTAGAAGTTTGAGAGAAATACTAAGGATGCCACGGTTATTGAAGACAAATTGGCGTATGTATTGCGCCGTAACCTGAAACTGATCACCGTGTCCCAGGAACGTCGGTCAAAGTTGATCGAATCGAAGCAGGTGCAGGAGTTCCTCCGCAGTTTGTGCGAAATCGATCGATGATTCAAATCGCCCTGGATGAAAACTATCGCGAGCCAAGTAATGTCCAAAGCAAGATCCAAAAACACACCGCCAGTGTGTTGGTGACGAATGCCGGAATTTTTGAAAAATCAAAATACTGGATGTATGCCATTTGTCTGCCACAATATAATCAATTTTATTACCTGTTTGTGGATCCAGAGACTGCCATCTATTCTTATGGATATCAAGATGAGAAAATCGTGTTCTGGGTATAGCAACATTTTGCTCCGCAGCTAAGAAGCTTGTACTAGCACATCTTATAACTTTCATCTCTTTCTACTTGGTCAGAGCTTAAAATGCTTATGTTGGCAAATCTGGCATTTAAACTGATGTTATAAAGCGTTCGGTATGGTCTGCGAATCATTAAACTTCTTCAAGTCTCTATTCCTATAACACGGACCGAGCAACATAGAACGATGGAAAATTATGAAATATACACCATTTTTTTATTGTATTCTTACCCGGCCCATACCCTTGTATTTCCTGGATTGCAGTAATGTTTGCTTTGTAGTAGCTTTCCTGTTTAATGTTCTTACATTCTCGGCTCATCGTTGACCTCTGTTCATAAAGTATGGTCGTCAACAGTGGTCCCACTAACATTTGCACTTAATGATGAGTCTAGTGATGCATGTATTTATTTAAATAAATGTCTACTCTCAGATGCTTGCAATAACCTCCCTGCGACATATATCTGATATATCTACCCTCTCCATCGACCTTCCTACCAAGTGTAGCTCTGTCTGTATAATCGTCGATAAAAAAAACACATTCTCATTAAATTTCAGTGTAATCCTTCAGTTCACATAAGATTACTAACTCTGCCCAGTTATATTTACACATTTTTATGAATTGGACAAAAATCCCCCAATTAACAAGAAAACAAAAGCTGTTAATGGAAAAAAATGTTTCTTTCAAGAAAGTCAAAACATTCAAATATTACAGACAACATTGCATTGAAATTCTGCCTCCCTAACCATCCCTGACCTAAATTGTTGCTCCCTCTGCCAACAATCAGATAAATGAACTCCCGACTTAAATCGATTTAAGCACCAGAAACTTCTATGCTGCTACCAACCAAGTAAATTAAAATAATTTACAACAATTTGTTGCATGGGTTTTTTCGTTGCTCCTCTGAATCCCCTATTCGCTTATAAATTCAACCACCCACTCACTGCTAAAAGTTTCTAACAGTACACACAATTTCTCCAGATAAACAGGACCTACCAGAGTTTCGCTAACAATTCTCTTCCATGCTATAAATTCAAGTCCTGGTTTCTCATTTGCACTTTGTTACCAAGTCAGCCCCGAGCAAACGAATCAAGCGTAAAGATACCCCATCACCATTGTGCTGCCACCTTAACCGCCGCCGTCCGCGACATGAAATATTTTCACGAAAATATATGAGTGTACACCTAACCTAACAAGGAGCGAAATAGACATTATCAGAGGGTTCCACCAGGAAAACACTATTCCGTCACTCCACCGCCACCTTCACAAAGGGAGGGCATTTTTTTTTTGGGTGAGTCAAGGGCCTATTATTTAAAACATGAACGGCCAAAAATTCTTCCCTCTGAGGAGGACAATCTTCGCACCGAATCACTATCGCATGGAGTCCATACGCCGCAAAGGATGAAGTGCAGAAAATACGATGATGACATTAGATGGGATGAACGGATGGGTGGATGGGTGGATGGTTAGATGTGGGGAGATCCGACCAGGGTGAGCAGCAACCTTAATGGCACTGCATTCATTAAAATAAATCATTTTTACTGTCAACTGAATAAATTCTCAGGAAATAAATCACAAGTTGCGCGAAATTTGCGAGAGAATTAGTTTCTCTAAATGTTTGTAACAACTTGCAAGTACCTAACCAAGTTTTTGCGTCCTTATCATTGGGGTAGCGGGCTTGAGAAATTGTGTGATGAAAATGTTTTCTTTAGGTTTCAGCTTGGTCGGGCATGTCAGTGACCTATTTATGAACGACTTTAATTGGAAGTTTTTGATGGTTTTCTGTTGAATGCAGTTAATGAAGAGAGTTATCTATGGGGAATGGAATTGTAGTATCCAAGGTGTTAATTAGACAAGATGGTAGGTTTCTAGAGCTTCTATCAAGTTTGGTTAGCAAAAGGAATGCATTTTAAAAGTTACTTAATAGTTTCTTTAATTGGCATCAGTACCAGTAGTCTATCGTCCGCAAAATGTAAAGTCTGACTATACTCTCAAAATGAGACCTAGCGAGGTTGTCATAACTGAACTCAAAGGTTATTCAGTTGCTATGACAGAATTTTGAAAGCCATTGCGGACTTGCGGTTATAATTGAATTTTAGGTTTGTTGTCATTTAGCTTGCATTGTGTTCTGCCGGTGTTTAAGGGTAGTGATGCGATTACATGAGAACACAAGCGTTCTCACTCTAGCCTCTCACTATCAACTCCTACTCTCACCTACACGCTGGTGACTGGTGGCTGTCTAGTACCTCGACTGGATATGGGGTAACAAACCCCTGTGGAAGGTCGTTGGTGGCAGCAAACTAAGGCACTCACTCTCAGGTGGCAGCGGAAGAATTCCCTATAGATGGAGTCAACGGTGGCGCTTACAGATCCAGTTAGATCGAACTGGTAGTGTAATCCCTATATGAGCTGCTTCGACATATTTAAACACCAGGTCTATAGGGATTTTCAATACTGAGCCAGGGTGTTGGAAAAGAGTTGGTGGCGGGGGAGACCTCAATGGGTCAACGGCAGCGCTCATATCCCAAAATGGGCTACTGACATCGGTGTCTCCGGCCCGCTGTCATAGGGTCTAAAACAAGGGCCTGGCCATCCAGGTTGGGGTTGTGCCGTCGGGGTAACTTTCCGACCATGGAAAAACCATTAGTTATGAGAGAGATACAACCAGCCTCGGATAATGAAACTCCTCATTTGGCAACAAGACACAGAACGTCAATGGGCTAAGATATGAGAGTATGCACCTGGAATGTACGAACACTCTATACCCCCGGTGCTACTTGAATCTGTCCTCACGCGGTACAAGGCAGATATAACAGCAATCTAGGAGATACGATGAATAGGATGAGGTATATTGAAGAGAAAAAATTGCGACATTTATTACAGCTGCAACAAAAGATTGCATGTATTAGGTTGCGGATTCGTCGTGGGAAATCGGCTAAGGACAAAAGTCATTGACTTCAAGCTAATAAGTGACCGCCGTTCTGTGATCCGTATTAAAGCTACGTTCCAAACATAAGCCTAATATGTGGACACGTCCCTACCGACGAGGCTGAAGATCCCATCAAGGAGGAGTTTAATGACCTCCTGGATGGAGCCTACGGAGTCTGTTTGGAGTCAATGCCAAAGTCGAAAAAGAAAACATCTTTGGCGGTTTAGTTGGTAAGAATTCACGAAACGACAACAGACAACGGCTACCGACTAATCGATTTTGCAGCAGCTCGTTATACGGTGATAAGTAGCACTAGGTTCCCAAGGCTAAGGATCCACACAGCAACTGGGCGCTCTCCAGACGATCGAACCGCCAAATCGGCCATGTGCTAATCGATGCGAGGCACGCATTCAACATCCTCAACGTGCATACAAACTTCGACTCTCATTTTCTCGTCGCTGCTAAATTCAGAGCTCGACTGTCCAATGGGAAGAAGCTGCGAACTGCCCAGAAGAATAAATTCGACGTTAGACGCCTTAGCACACCCGGAGTAGCCACAGCATACAGTGGGCGCCTGAGTATGAAACTCTCCTCTGTGCACTCACTTATCACAGACGCCAACAATCAGTGGTGCCAGTATCGCGACATCATCGAGGAGGTAGCCGAAACCACTGTAGGGTACCAGCCACCCCCTAGAAAGAGCCTGTGGTATGATGATGAATGCGTGTGCAAGAAAGAGATGACAGAAGATGCAAAACAAGGGCAGCGAGAGAAGAGTATCGAAGAGTCGCGCGATCATAACAAAATCCGGAGGTTTTATAAAAAAGCCAAGCAACTGGCTGCGGAAACCTAGTCTCCGAAGTGCAGGGAATAGTAGATGTGTTTAAGCAACATTTCCAACAGCTGCTAAATGGGCATCATGTAGAGAGAGTGGTAGGGCAAGAAGAGAACCCGCGTCCAGTCAATGAAGAACTAGTTCCACCACATAGTATAGAAGAAGTTGGCCTAGCTATAAAAAAAGCTTAAGAATAACAAGGCCGCAGGTTCTGATGGCTTACCAGCGGAGCTGGTATGTCCTATGGTCCTATGTCTTGCAAGAACTATCGAGGCATATCCCTGCTTAATGTCGCATACAAGATCCTATCCAACGTACTGTGTGAACGTTTAAAACCGTTCTGCAACACACTAATCGGCACGTGCCAGTGTGGCTTCCGGCACGGCAGGTCGAACATAGACCAAATTTTCACACTGAGGCAAATCCTGGATAAGACCAACGAATTTCAAGTCGAAACTCACCACCTATTCATCGACTTCAAAGCCGCGTATGATAGCATACATCGTCAGGAGCTCTATATGGCGATGGCCGAATTCGGAATCCCGGCAAAACTGATTAACCTGTGTCGCGTGACGCTGGAAAACAAGCGATGTAACGTGCTGTTTGGAAGTAGCTCCTCCGAACTATTACAAACATGCACCGGATTTCGGCAAGGAGACGCGCTATCATGTGACTTCTTCAATCTCGTACTGGAGCAGATAGTGCGCATGGCAGGTGTTAACACGGAAGGCACTATTTTCAAAAGGTCCGTACAGCTGCTAGGCTATGCGGACGATATTGGCCTGAGGGCGATAAGGAAAAACGATCCCTTTTTTCTTAAGATTAAAACTTGAAAAAAAAGTTCCGTGCTTGATCAAGCGGTACCAGTATTTCAAAAAAACATGCGGGTCACTGAAAACATTACTATAAGATGTCACTTTTTCAGCCAAAGAAACAGCTTACCTTCCTTTTGTTTTAAAGAACTAAACCTCTTCAATTTGGAGACTATAAGGATATAAGTTTAAAATCAATCTCAATTACAGTAACAAACAGATGAGAAAGCTACAATCCGCCGTGCGAATCGTTGAGGTTTATCCCATTCCATCCTAAAATTAAGCAAAAAGTAGGGGATTATGAAAATCGTTAATGGTTCGACAAAAAACAACGCTAGTCTCCAGCATAGATACAGTTTAGGGTATACTAATGGTTTTTTATCAAAAACGCCCCAAAAAGTAGGCGTGGGCTGAATTGATCTATGGACAAAATATTCTTGTTAGCTTTATAACTGATTTTGCATCAAAAGTTTTTTCGAAAATTTAAATTTAAATTTGACTGAAAATTGTTTTGTTAATGAAAATGCCCCCTAAAAGTGGTCATATACCGAAGAAACTAAGATACTCGTAATAAGAACATCGGTTCATATACCGAAATTCTTATTACGCAGAAACTAAGAAACTCGGAAAGGACTGATTTGATTGTCGGGGACTATGTGGAACATTAACAGTACCACACATTCAAAATCTATGAACAGACAAACAAAACAAAATGGTTGGACGAACAAATACTAGAGTCGGTAACGTACTGCAAAGTAAACATTATTACCATCAAGGAAATACAACGGGATGGGCTAAGGAAAAATTGTATGAAAAATCACGGATGCATACTCGGAATAATAAGCAAGAAATCTTATGCTTAACTGACGTAAGCTAACGTATGTCGACAATCCGTATCAAAGCCAAATTCCCTAGAATACGCCTTATTTGAGTTCTCGCTACAACCCAGGAGAAAGATTATATCACTACAGACCGACTGTACGAGCACTTAACAAATTTATTGAGCGACTGTCGTATCAGTATTTTGAAATCGTCCGGTTTGATATCAAACCTTAGCTAATAAGATATATCTATATATCAGAAGACACAACCCATATCACAATACATTTGGAGAAGGGCTTGACTAATAAGCTGCGAAATGAAATAGCACTACCGACAGCCAGCATATCATACAGTTTCCTGATTCTAATATCAAAATTAGTCTGCGAACGGACTTAGGCTAATTGACTTCGTTTCGGAACGAAATTCCACTATAGTCAGCACACGGTTAACTCACCTCGATATTCATAAGGGGACTGTCTCCAGAACAACTAAAGGTCGAACAGATTGATTACATTGCGATAGACAAGAGGCACGCATACAGTAATTTGGGAGTCCGAACATTCAGAGGGTCTAACTTCGATTCGGACCACTACCTTGTTGGAGCCAAGGTAAGAATGCGGATATCCACCATGCCACAACGAATCAGAAATAATTTAATGTGAAAAATTTTAATGTCGAAACATTGCAATCGCAAGAGGCCGCCAAGTCCTTTGCGGAACGCGTATCATTTAACCTCTCGACTAAAACAATTCCACCAGCATCTAATGTCAAGAAACAATGGCAACGAACTCAACAAGCCACTAGATAAGCCGCAACTGATATGCTAGATTTATCACACCCAGCACCAAGAAACCTATGATTTGATGAAGAATGCCAACAGAAGCTGGCAGCCAAGAACGATGCATACGCGGCTAAGCTGCATGTAAATACAAGAGCTGCCATTCTGATATATACCAAGAAGGAGGAAATAAATCTGGCTTTCAGAAAGAAGCAAAAGCAGCAAGAAAAGCACGTTATCGAGGATGTAGAGAGGCACCAGAGTGTGAAGCGTCAAAGCCAGCGATACAAGGAGCAAACAGAATCCTGTCGAGATAATCAATGAAACTTCGTAGCTGCGACACAGTCTAATACGACAATTCGGAAGATACACTTTTGTAGACTGTTAAATTGCGATGATGAATAATCTCCCCCTGTCAGCCATAACGCCAAAAATATTGGCTACGACAGCGAATACTACCAACCATCTGATCTAAGTGAAGTGAGGATAGCAATATCTTAACTTAAACTTAACAAAACTGCTGAAAATGATGGCCTTCCAGCCGATGGAAATGATTTGATAAGTAACATTCACAACTTCATAAGCGAAATTTGGTCGAATTAAAGTGTGCCTGAGGAATGAAAACTCAGCGTCGGTCGTTTGTCCAATCTACAAAAAGGAGACCTCTCACTTGGCAATCTACAGAGGCTTAAGTCTCCTCAACATCGCCTACAAGATTCTATCTGCCGTATGTGAACGTCTAAAACCGTTCAACAAAAACCTGATCGGACCTTATCAGTGTGGTTTTAGGCCAGGAAAGTCCACAACTGATCAATTCTTTACACTTCGGCAGATCCAGGAAAAAAACAGAGAAGTCCAAATCGTACCTACCACCTATTCATCGATTCCAATGCCGCATACAACAGCATTTATAGAAACGAACTATTCAGAGTCATGTCTAGTTTAGTTATACTCCCAAAATTCGTCCGTCTGATGCAGTATGGAGAATTATCGGTGCTCCATCAGGGTCACAAACGACCTCTTCGACACATTCGATATCAAAAAATGATTAAGGCAAGGCGATGCACTGTCTTGTGACTTCTTTTATCAGATTCTTGAAACGACTGTGCAAAACTCCCGTTCCAATACCAGGGCACTACCTTCCATGAATCGGCTCCGATGATCATTGGTCGGAGTCAAAGTGATGTCACAGCTACGTTTGCTAGTAAAGAGAAGGAAGCGGCAAAAATGGGATTAGCCGTAAATGTGGGTTAGACCAAGTATAAGCTATAAACACGAAAAAACTTTGTCTACCTCGGTTCAGCTTTTAACTCTGACAACAACATCTCGTCAAATTAAACGATGAATTTATCTTGCCACAAGCTGTTTCTTTGAGCTTAGACTGCAATTCAATAGTAAATTTCTCACTTGAACTACTAAGGAAATTCTATACAAGAAACTGATCATCCCAGTACTGCTCTAGGGCGCTGAAGCATGGAACGTATCAAGAGTGGATGAAAAAATCCTTGGTCGATTTGAGAGAAAAAATCTTCGATCTCATTTGCGTTGACGGGCTATGGAGACGGAGATTCAACCAAGAACTTTACGAGCTGTACAGCGACATACCCCGCAGTGAGCATTTGATAGCTAGGACATGTAGAGCGAATGGACACCAATACTACGGCTAGCAGTGTTTGATTCCCAGCCAGACGACGGACGCAGTAGAGGAAGACCTCGACTTAAGTGCCGCGCACAAATAGAAACCGTCCTCAACCAAATTGATGTGAGAAACTGGATGCAGTTAGCTAAGGATCGGGCTAATTAGAGACATGTTTGTTGAGACCCAGGTTCATTCCGGACTGTAGCGCCACTTAAGTGAGTTAGCATGGTTAAGCCTTTTATTTTTACGCTATGCCCATGCCCATGCTAAAAAAATAATTCGTAGTCGTTTCTATTAAAATTTGGTTAGTTGAGTTATTTCGTTTTTTAGTCCATGCAAGAAAAACCACCGTAGCAATGTAATCCATTTTTTCAATTGGCCAAATATTCGTAAAATTTAAAACAATTACCTACTCGAAAATAAAATGTTCAAAAAGACCTCGACCGAAGCCATTTTTATCAATAATTTTGCATTATTCCAAAGTGGAACCGCTCCCACTAAAAAAAACACACTCACACAAAATAAAATTAATTTCGTATCCACTCCATAGAGCAAACTTTTATTGGGTTTTCTTCGAATTTGCCTCACACATAAATAATTTAGCCGCAGGACTGCGATTCTTGGCAGCATAAATGGCTCACGCATGCCATGCACTGCGGAATGCAATTATTTTCCGTTCCCTTTTTTTTTATTCATATAAAATTCAATCGTCCTGTTTTCCGTTCTACACGCCCAACATATTTTCGAATTTATTTCCATTGTATGCACTCATGTGCACTAACTACTATAATTTAACAAAAAAAAGGACGAGAATGAATATTTGAACCGAAAAGAGGAAGCAAACAAAAAATACGATAATACAACACTTGAGCTTAATACAAAGTCGCACACATCCACACTACCCTATGAAATAAAATTGTATAAAACAGTTAAACCAAACGGAATAAAATATCAAAAGCAATTTCCCTTTGAATTCATAAATACGTTTTCAGTTTTTTTTTGTTTGATTTTGCTCCCAAAATTTTATTTGTTTTCAAGACCACCAAACGCAATGGACGAGCAAAGGACAAAAAAAAATCAGCAAAGCAACACCACCCAAAAAACTAGCAACCGAAATAAAATATGCTAAACTCAAATAAGCATAAAGGATATGGGATTGGCTTTAAGCACTATTTTATTGGATAAGTTCAGGTCTGTTGGGTTCCATTTCGGGTTGATGGTGAAACTCGAAATTCCGTTTCGGCTATGGGGCGAGAATTGAACAAATGAGTTTAAGTAGATACGAACAGAAATCCGTATGTTCCTGTAAAAGGGTTTATTGTCCTTGGAGCAAGTAGAGGGAAAAAAACACAAGCAACGTTCAAAATCTATTTTCAAGTTGAAGAAGCAGTTAAATGTTCTTTTGAGGAGTCCTTAAAAAATAATATGCGATGTTTTTTTGTCAAGTGGGGTTAGATTTTTTTTTATTGTAAATTGTCATGGAAAACTTACCAGGTTTTGAGATTTTTTTCTGCAAACGAAATGAAAGAAATTCGTTAGGTTTTATTGTCAAAGGAGATAATATTAAAAAAAATCGAGTGTGAGTTCACACGCGGTAGAAGTTAAATTTTATTTTTAAGAGAATGAGATAAATACAGAAAGGGGGAGAGAGACTCTCCTCAGTATAGAGCCTCGTAAAATCTTTTCACTTTAGGAATCTCACATCTTCTTTCGAAGGAAACGTTACGCCTTCTTACGAAGGATTTTTTTTTATACCCTATCCCATAGGGGGGTATATTAGTTTTGATACTTAGTTTGTAACATAGAGAAATAATTTTGCTACATATACCTCAAAGTATATGGATCGACTCAGAATCGCTAGCTGAGTCGAATTAGCCATGTCTGTCTGTCCGTCCGTCCGTCCGTCCGTCCGTCCGTCCGTCCGTCTGTCTGTTCGTCACCGATTTTTGGGCCTTAAATTTTGAGCAAGGATAATGAAATTTGGTATATAGGATCCTCGTCCGTGCCACCAGAACAAGTGTAAAAATTTTTGAAATCCGCCCACTGCCACGCCCCCTTTTTAGAAAAACTTATTTTTTGGCCAAACCGTAAGGAATTTCAAAAAAGTGTCTGAGCAGCATATTTAGACAATCCTAATATCTATATTTCGTTCATACAAAGTTTTTTGCCACGCCCACTTTTTGGGGGCGTTTTTAGTAAAAAACGCTTTTTGTCCAAATTTTAAAACTTTCGAAAAAAATGTTGATGCAAAAACTTTCGCAATGGTAATATGAACATTTTGTCCATAGATAATTTTCACCTGCGCCCACACTTTGGGAGCGTTTTCTTACAAAAACCATTTGTATACCCCATCCCAAGGCATTACCAATAGAAATACGTTGGTTTTTGTCGAACCACAAAAGATTTTGATAAACTGTCTGAGCAATATATTGTGACAATGTCATTTTCTGTATTTCATCGCCATAAGGCCTATATTTTGAGGATATTAATTTTAAGGATGGGATGGGATAGGGTATTCAACGATCCGCACAGCGGATTGTAGCCTTCTCATATGTTTTTATATTCTTCCCGAGCGTCCGGCCAAAAACCTAATACACAATTCAATTATAGATGCTTGCATAAAATCAATTGGACGTTCTAGTTTACATAGTTAGATCCATTGGCGCAAATTTATAGTCGGTTAAAGTAAACTTTAAAATAATTTAATCGCGTACTACCGCGTTTTGGTAATTATAATCGTCAAAAAGTGTACTTAAGCGTTGTCACTCTGAATTAAAGTTAAAGCGACCGAAACCTCACTTTAAATATTTAATAAAGAGTTAGCATTAGGTGAGTTTGATTTAGAGTTCTTAGACGAATGTCCTTTAGCATACACTAATTAGCGCCACGTTAAAAAAGTGTCTATTATTGAAAATGTGTTAAAGCAAGCTTTTAATTTAAAGTACCTCATAACTAGCGTGGAGTTAAACCCTTAAACATCGATTGACTCTAAATTTGCTCCATTGTTACTAAGAAAATTAAATATTTGGCTTCAAACATAGCTTCTCCCTTCAATTGTGTATAAGAAATGATTTTTTTCCACAAAGAAGAGGAGGTCTTGCTTAACGCCCAATCCGACCAAAAAATTTGAGGAGCTGCTCATAGCAGTGTCACGCTTGGATGTTTGTCGACTTTTCGCAAGACAGGCACACACCTTCTTAAAACATATATATGTCAGACCAAAAGGAAGTCAGTCCGATTGATCAGCTGTCATTTCATAATTCAGAGGAAAAAACATATGAGAGGCTACATTCCGCTGTGCGGATCGTTGAATACCCTATCCCATCCCATCCTTAAAATTAATATCCTCAAAATATAGCCTTTATGGCGATGAAATACAGAAAATGACATTGTCACAATATATTGCTCAGACAGTTTATCAAAATCTTTTGTGGTTCGACAAAAAACAACGTATTTCTATCCCTTGGGATGGGGTATACAAATGGTTTTTGTAAGAAAACGCCCCCAAAATATGGTCGTAGATGAAAATGATCTATGGACAAAATGTTTATATTACCATTGCGGAAGTATTTGCATCAACATTTTTTTCGAAAGTGGTAAAATTTGGACAAAAAGCGTTTTTTACTAAAAACGCCCCCAAAAAGTGGGCATGGCAAAAAACTTTGTATGGTCGAAATATAGATACAAGGTGGCGCAAAAGTAATCCTCCTATCAGAAAATGCTATAAATTTTGCGATTGGTCCCTAATGTCAGTTCTGTTTTGACATTTGTGTAGTAAACACATGCGAAATACACGTTAATAAACAATGTTACGCTACACTGCTCCAGAACGCGGAATATTAGTGACTATTTATTTGAGCAATAACCGGTCGGTGACTTTGGCACAACGTGAATTTCGTCGCAGATTTCCTAGCCTTCCAACGACTACTGGTGAAACACTGCGACGTTTAGCCGCTCGCCTCGAAGAGACTGGCACAACACGAGATGCTGCCAGGAGTGGCAGACCCCGGAGTAGCCGTTCTGCAGAGAATATTGGTGCTGTAGCCGAAGATGTCATGCAAGCGCCGTCGACATCGACCAGACGTGCCACGCAAATGGGTATCAGTCGACGGTCTTTACAGCGAATTTTGGTACAAGATTTGAAGATGTTTCCGTACAAAGTCCAGACGGTACATCAGCTATTAGCTGCTGACCGCCAATCGCGTCTAACATACGCTCAAGCCATTCTTAATCACCACCAAGAGGAAGATGATTTTTCATCAAAAATAATCATAAGTAAATAAGCAAAATTTACGCTTCTGGGGCACTGAAAATCCGCGTGTAACCCACGAAGAGCCATTACATCCGCTCAAAGTCACTCTATGGTGTGCTGTTTTCGCTGGAGGAGTCATCGGACCTTTTTTCTTCGAAGACGTCGCGGGCCAAACGGTTACTGTGAATGGTGAGCGCTACAGAGCAATGATCAACGAGTTATTTTTGCCGCAACTTGATGAATTGGGATTGGAAAACATGTGGTTCCAACAGGACGGTGCAACGGCACACACTGCACGTGCCACAACCGATATGCTGAAGGATGTATTTCTAGGGCGCCTAATCTCCCGTTTTGGCGATTTGCACTGGCCAGCAAGATCGCCTGATTTGACCGCTCCAGACTTCTTTTTGTGGGGCTTTTTGAAGTCGCGGGTTTATGTCAACAAGCCTCAGACTCTTGCAGCTCTTAAAGACAATATCCGTCAAGAATGTGAGGACCTATCGCCGGAAGTTTTGGCCAAAGTGATGGAAAATGCCATAAAAAGGGCTCAAATGACAATCAACTGTGGCGACGGCCATTTTCATGACATCATATTCTCGACTTGATGTAAAAAAAATTAAAAGACCAAATAAAAATAATCCACAAGAAGAATCAAAGTTTTTCATTTTTTTTTTAAATTACAGCCAAAAAACATCGGAAGGTTATTTTTGCGCCACCTTGTATTAGGATTGTCTAAATATACTGCTCAGACACTTTTTTGAAATTCCTTACGGTTTGGCTTAAAACTACATTTGTTCTGCTTCGTCGGCCAGAGAGTCTCTATACCAAATTTCAACACTCTAGCTCAAAATTTAAGTCCCAAAAATCGGTGACACACGGACGGACGGACGAACGGACGGACATGGACAGACATGGCTTAATCGACTCAGCTAGTGATTCTGAATCGATCCATATACTTTGAGGTATATGTATCGAAATTATTTCTCTATGTTACAAATTTAATGTCAAAACTAATATACCCCGATGTTGATAGGGTAAAAAAAACTATTTTAGCCACCTTCACTTAAACCTCCCCGAGAACAGAATCTCTTTTCTGAACATGTTACCAAATATCAAATCCATATATCTAGCTGATTTCGTTTAATACCTTACAACGAAGAATATTGCGTTCCTGGACACAGCGATGAGTTTCATAATTTGATCTTCCCAAACACAATGCCAAATACCAAAATTTACTTATTGACAGATAATGTATCTACTACACATCAAAACACTTTCTTGGATTGCTGGAGCACTAACGAAACACTACGTCTATCAAATTCATCGTTCTCCAGCCAACATGATAACACAAAACTGTCAACGCAAAGAGACGACACTGCCCACTTATGTTAATTACATACAATCTGCTCACTTCCGATTATAGATCCCATTTTTTTGACACACGATGCTCCAGAACCAGCTGCGGCATTTTGTTCTCCCTTTTTCGTGACGTTTATTCGTTTCATAAAATCCAATTCACATCGTTCCAAAGAAAGTTTCACTTCAACAAATTGGCGCAAAAAAGAAAAGCATTGCAAGGGTCTACCATTAAGTTGTTGTTTAAGGTCGAAATCTTAAAAAAGGACACTTGATAGTTCTCGGTTTCAAGTATGGTGGTCAATTAATGGTACATACATTGAGTATTCCAATGAAGTAAAATTCCAACGAAGTAAAATATCTTGGAGTGATCCTCGATAAAAAACTAAGCTGGAACTCCCACATCAACAACAAAATTCAAAATGTATGGTAAAACCTGGGGAATCTCTCCAAAGACCACACACTGGATCTACACGATCATGGTCAGGCCCATTATAACATACGCTTCAATAGTATGGTGGAACAAAGTCACCCAAAAAACAACTATAAATAAATTAAACAAGGTACAACGGCTTGCCTGTCTGGGCATTACCGGAGCTATGCGTACCTGTCCCACGGCGGCTATGGAAGCCTTAATAGGACTAACACCTCTCCACATTTATATAAAAAAAAGTGGCAATTCGCAGCTCAGCAAGTTTGACACAAGCGGAAGAATTAAACATTAGTGAACATCTAAAACTAATTGAACTTCTATCCGAACTTCCAGAACTTGACATGATCTGTGCGGTTACAGACCGCTTACCAAAGACACTATGCTTCGACAAAAGATTCTCAACGGAGATCACAACCAGAGAAGCATGGTGTAGCAACAACCCTCCAAACTGCCTAAACGGCCTAAAGTGGTATACGGATGGTTCTAAAATGGACTCAGGGGTAGGAGCTGGCATACATGGACCAAATAAAAACATCTCAATACCTATGGGAAAAAACCCTAGTGTATTCCAAGCTGAGCTCCATGCCATAAAAGAATGCGCAAACCTAATACACAACTCAGGTATTAAAGGCGCAAACATCCATATATTCACGGACAGTCAAGCAGCTATTAAAGCCCTTAGCTCACACATCATTGACTCCAAATCAGTACTACACTGCTTCAACTCCCTCCAAACACTCAGTTCCAGGAACAAAACCAAACTATGGTGGGTCCCCGGACAAAAGGGAGTTGAAGGTAACGAAAAAGCTGATGAACTAGCCAGAAAAGGTTCCGAAACCCCCTTCATTGGACCTGAACCCTTCTGTGCAATCCCCAACCAGCCATAAATCTAGTCATAAAAAACTGGGAACAAAACAGATGTGTTTCATACTGGGGAAACATCCCAGGCCTAAGACAGGCCAAAAGAGCTATTCAGCCCTTCAAATCAGATGCCGACAAGATACTAAATCTTCGCAGGCACGATATCAAAAATTTAGTAGGCTACCTAACTGGTCATCACGGTCTGCGATATCACCTAAACAAAATGCGTCTAGTCGACTCACCGGAGTGCAGACTATGTCTAGAAGAAGACGAAACAGCCGAGCATATCATATGTGAATGCCCGGCCCTTTACGGTATGAGAAGAGAATCTTTCTTCAGGGAATTCTTAAGTCCCGAAGAATTGAGGAAATCTTCGGCTGAAAGTATTATCAGCTACATTAGGAAAGTAGAAGCGCTACTAACCTAAAAAGCATCTGACGGCAAGCACAATAGATCTTTTAGGTCGATGTGTATATTACTGCTTAGGCAGGTCAGAATTTAAAAAAAAAAAAAAAAAAAAAAAACAAAGTATGGTGGGATTTTACTTCATTAAAACTACATGAGAATCAAGACCAATCAATGAATGATCGACGATAGATTTTATTTTCTTATTTTCTTAATCGATTTGGGAAAGATTTACAAATAAAATATTTTTCCAGCTTATGGGTTAAGCTCATGAGGTTTGGTTTATTTTATTCTCCTAATGTTGATTCGCACATTTAGGACTCTTACCATCTCGGAGTTTTCATGATTTTGTAGATGCTTGTGTGATAAAGCGTGATTTTTAACGTCTTGTGTTACCATATTTATTTGTAGATCACGGTGCTAATTTATATTTCTAATATATATCAAGGGGCAGTAACTATTCTACGAAGGACTAAGTTATGGAATTTTTCTATTGTTTCTGTATTTGTTTTCTTTGTAAAGGCCCAAATGGATCCCATACGTCCAAACAGGCTTCAGTACTTGCTTATATTGTATGAGTTTATTCTGGATTGAAAGGTCTGTGTTTCTTCCCAGTAATCACCAATCAGTAAATTTTTCTATATTTTAGGTTCATTTCTTCTCTTTTCTTTTTGATGTACTCTTTGCATATTAACTTCGCTCCAAATTTATTCCAATGTACTTAGCCATATTTACGTAAGGTATAGTTTGGTTTTTAATGAAAAAATGAACATAGTTAATCTTGTTATTAGTGATGTTTATATGAGTGGATCTTTTTCTCATTGAGTTTGATACGCCATTGTTCCGTCCAATCTTGAACTTTCAGGCACAAGTATTGCTGTTTAATCTACAAAGGAAGCCATGAAAGTATTGTTATCCACTGGAATAAAGGGTGATCCATTTCGAGGTTCCCTACTTTTTTAAAGAAAAAAAACACAGAAAATTCAAATTTAATGGAGAATGTTTATTATCATTTGAAAGAACATTCTTTGGCATTTATTTTTTGAAGATTATGTCTATCAAATGTTGGCCGTTGCTACGTCGCAGATGGTCCATCCGTTGAGTCCAATTTTCGATCACTCGTTCGAGCATTTCGACTGGTAACTGGCGAATGACACGCGTGATGTTTTCCTCCAAGGCCTGAATCGAAGCGGGTTTGTCGGCATAAGCTTTTGACTGTACATATCCCCACAGGAAAAAGTCTAACGGTGTGATATCACACGATCTTGGGGGCCAATCGACCGGCCCAAAACGTGAAATTATGTGCTCACCGAAATGTTCTCTCAATAAGTCCATTGATTGATGCGATGTGTGGGATGTGGCGCAGTCTTGCTGAAACCAAATGTCGCCGAGATCACGCGCTTCAATGTCAGGCATCAAATAGTCGGTTATCATGGTCCGAGTTGCTACGAACGGCGCCGAATAGACTCTCCACGGTCTTCGTGTACACTCTCAGCTACGGCCGCTATATTTTCTTCACAGCGTGCTGGACGTGGTCTATTCGGTCGAATATTATCCAAAAATGAATGCTGGGTCTCAAAATGGGTGATGGTGTTGCGAATAGTACGCTCAGTAGGCCGATTATGTTGACCATAAGTTGAGCGAAGTGCACGAAACACATTCCTCACAGAACGTGAATTTTCATCATAAAGTTGAACAATTTGTAAACGTTGTTCACGCGTAAGTCTTTCCATTATGAAATGCCAAACAATACTAAACAAAAATAACATGACAGCATGACACGACTCACACGTGATCTGTCAAAAAAGGCTATTGAAAAAAGTATCTCTATTTGGATCACCCCTTATATAGTATATAACAGATACAGGGTTGTCGGGACCACTTGCAATGATCGTAAATAGTTACAGAACAATAATTCCTTAACACGAAGAATATTCCGTTTTCATATTTTACCCATGTACGGAATTCCGTACAAATTACTTACTCTTACAATGAAACAAAAAAAAACACAAACAGACTCCTTTTTTGTGAATATACTTCTTACATAGAACGACAGTATTTAACCTAGCAGGAGAACAAGAGATATCGAATTTGTCCTTACAAATTGGGTAAATTCCCTACTCTTCACTGCGTGTTTAGGTAACGTAATACTTTTTGATTACAAAAAGAAATAAATATATCTGTGGTAATAGTATGACATAGTAGCTTATGTTGATTATGTTGATTTCGAGAAAATTGCATTTTCATCTAATAAGTTTATTTTTATATTTTGTTTAATTTGTTTAAGCTCATTAGTGTAATGACGTGTATAGTTGAAGTTTTGTTTTAATTTATGAAAAAAAAAATAGGGAAAACAGTATTAATTGGGTTTTTAAACTTAAGTGCTTATGGAAAAACCAATTTCGCAATAATTATTATCTTAAGTAACTTATGTAGGCGGTGTTTATGGATAGTTATGCGATTATATGAGAACACAAGCGTTCTCACTCTACCCTCTCACTATCAACTCCTACTCTCACATCCACGCTGGTGACTGGTGGGTGCCTAGTACCTATGGTGATGGGAAGGTCGTTGGTGGCAGCAAACGAGAGAGGTGGAGGAGTGTCCTCTTACTAAGGCACTCACTCTCAGGCGGCAGCGGAGGAGTTCCCTAGATGGAGTCAACAGTGGCGCCTACAGCCCCAGTTTGATCGAACTGGTAGTGTAATCCCTATTTGAGCTGCTTCGACATATTTGAACACCAGGTCTATAGGGATTTCCAATACTGAGGTAGGGTGTTGGACCGTGTTATAGTGAGCAGAAACAGCGACTATTCAGATGCGGATTTGTTATAAGTGCCAGACTTAGGCAAGAAGTCTTATGTTTCCAAGAGATTAGCGAATGCATTATAACAATCCGCATCAAGGACAAATTCGCCAACATAAGCCTTATATGCGCTCACGCTCCGACGGATTAAAAAGATGATATAACTAAGGATTGCTTCAAAGAGCTCCTTGACAAAACCTATGAGCGACTACCGAAGTACGATGTTAAAATCGTGCTGGGAGATTTTAACGCAAAGGTAGGAAGAACAGACATCATAAGCAGTATTGTCGGAAAGCCTACACGACAACACGACTGGTAACCGACTTAGGCTAATTGACTTCCCTTCGGAACGAAATGCCACTATAGCCAGCATACGGTTTCTGCACCTCGATATACCTACATAAGGGGATATGGCGGTCTCCAGATCAACGAACAGTCAACCAAATTGATCACATTACGATCGACAAGAGGCACGCATCCAGTATTTTGGATGTCCTAACATTCCGAGGGGCTAACATCGACTCGGACCACCACCTTGTTGTAGCCAAGGTAATGATGTGGATATCAACCACGCCACAACAAACCAGAAATACAGCCGCACCTGGTGTGCAAGGTTTCTCGCGTTTGATGAGGAATGCTGACAGATGCTCGCAGCCAAGAACGAGGCCTACAAGGCTAAGCTGCAGGTGAAGAAGAGAGCTGCCATTGAGCTCTATAGGCAAAGAAGAAGTGAAGAACATCGGCTTTTCAGAAAGAAGAAAAAAGAGCAAGAAAAGCGCGCGATCGAGGATATAGAGATGTGCCATTCCAGGAACGATGTTCGCAAGTTTTACCAAACTGTAAAACGTCAAAGCCAAGGATACAAGGCTCGAACAGAATCCTGTCGAGATGAACAAAGAAATATCGTAGTTGATACACAGCCGATGCTGAGGATATGGAAGAATCACTTCTGCAGACTGTTAAACGGTGATGACGAACAGCATTCCGCTGTCAGGCAGAACGAACCATTTAATATTGGCAACGACAGCGAAAACTGCCAACCACCCGACCTAAGTGAAGTGAGGATAGCAATACCTAAACTCAACCTTAATAAGGCCGCCGGAAATGACGGCTTTCCCGCTGAGCTTTATAAAGCTGGCGGAGATGACTTGGTAAGTAACATCCACCAACTTATAAGCCAAATCTGGTCGGATGAAAACATGCCTGAAGAATCGAACCTCAGGATCGTTTGCCCGATCAACAAAAAAGGAGACCCTCTGAACTGCGCCAACTATAGAGGCATAAGTCTGCTTAACATCGCCTATAGGATCCTATCTGCTGTAATATGTGAACGCCTGAAACCGTTTACCAACAACCTGATCGGCCCTTATCAGTGGGCCTTTCCTGGTTATAGGCCAGAAAAGTCCACAATCGATCAAATTTTCACACTTCGGCAGATCCTGGAAAAAACCCCAAGAAGTCCAAATCGATACCCACCACCTATTTATCGATTTCAAAGCCGCATACGACAGCATTTATAGAGACGAACTATACAGAGCCATGTCTAGTTTTGGTATACCGCCCAAACGTCCGTTTGTGTAGGATGACGATGGAGAATTCTCGCTACACCATCAGGGTCGGAATCGCTGTTTCTTGGCTAAGGCAATTAAGTAGTACAGCCCTCACTCGAACTACTAAGGAGATCCTATATAAGACCCTGATCATCCCAGTCCTGCTCTACAGCGCTGAAGTATGGACCGTATCGAAAGCGGATGAAGAAATTCTTGTTCGATTCGAGAGAAAAATTCTTCGAAAAATCTTTGGTCCCGTTTGCGTTGACGGGCTATGGAGACGAAGATTCAACCACGAACAATCCGAGCTGTACAGCGACATAGCCCTAGTCAAAAAACTCCACATTGGACGTTTAAGATGGCTAGGACCAAAGAGGTATATAACTATAGAGTACGCATCACAGCTAAAAATGATGTCGACGTTTCGGACGCGGGCGGTAAGTGCAAAGGGAATTTGCGTCGTTCGTATGCATCGGCTATGCTGTTGCTGGATGCTGGTACCCCTTATAGTAAATTTTAGTTGTATGAGATGCGCACTCTTGTAGTTATATACCTCTTTGCTAGGACATGTAGAACGAATGGACACCAATACTCCGGCTCGCAGAGTCTTCGATTCCCATCCAGACGTCGCGTCGGACGCATTAGAGGAAGACCTCGCCTTAAGTGGCGCGCACAAGTAGAAACCAACATCAACCAACTTGGAGTGCGCAATTGAAGGCAGTTAGCTAAGGACCGGGCTAATTTGAGAGGCATGTTGGTTAAGGCCCAGGCTCATCCCGGACTGTAGCGACACTTAAGTAAGTAAGTAAGTAATAATATGACAGTGACTTATGATGAAAAAGATGTTTTCGAGAAAATTGCATTTTTATCAAATAAGTTTATTTTTATGTTTTGTTAAATTTGTTGAAATTTGTAATGACTTTAATAGTTAAAGTTTTATGTTAATTTAATTTTATATAAGGAAAGCAGTATTAATTGGGTTTTTAAACTTCAATGCTTTTGTAAAAACCAATTTCGCAAAAATTATTATCTGAATTAACTTATGTAGACATAAGTGATTCTGATAAAATTAAATTTGGTCTGTGTTTTTTGTTTTAATTTTGTTATAAAAACTTACGTTGATTTAAGTGTCTAAATCTAAACCAAATGTTAACAAAACATCTTAAGTGATTATGCCTTTTTTTTAAACGAGGTCGAAAATTCTTCACGAAAACAATTTCTTTCTCTTTATAAGAGAAAGTTAAAAATGCAACAAGAAGGCAAAAAATTTAAAAATTCGTGCGAATTATATCATCATTAGTGTTTCTGTTAAAACGTAAAATTTGAATTTTTGAGGCAAGAAAATTACCTACCATAAGCTGATTTTTTTTTTGCAAATCAATTTTTATTTTATTTATAGTTTACTCTCACTAAAGTGGTTATGAATACCCTTTGAATGTTTGACCACAGTACGAGCGTTAGAGAAAGGAAATAAAGAGAGTGATACTAAATAATTTGGATGTAGTGGAGACTAACTTCGGGGAGTCACTGTTTTTGTGTTCGTTAAATTCACAAATCTTTCAAGTTGGTGTATAGGTACTATTGGGAGTAACTACCGACCTTTATTATTTCTTCGAACTTACATTCTAGACAAAAAAAAACTAGCTAACTTAACTAACTTACTGATCCAATGCGGGCGCCCTTAATTGAACAAAAACACCTAAATCGAATGCCTTTCGGCCTACAATCTAATTTATTTATTTAAATTTAAAACAGCCACAGAAAGCATTTTTTTTGGTGCAACTCTGACTGTTACCTAACGTAACCTAAACCTTAAAACATTAAACTAAGTATGTCGGCCATACAATTTGTAAGTCAACTATCTTCAACTAACTTAGCCATCACAACAGGTACTCCTGTTGCAACCTACTCCGACGGTCCCAATCGTACACACTCCTGCTGAACCGCAGGCGCGGTTCATCAAAAAAAGTAGCTTTATTCGCTGGTGGAAAGTGTGGTAAAAAAAATATAATAAATAGTGAAAAACAGTTTTGTTATCTGTCAACTGCTATGCTGCTATGAACAGGTGTGTTTATAATTTATAAAACAAATTTAAAAAAATTCGCAATGTTTTTTTTTTCACATGAAAAAAGGAATCTGGTTGAATTCTAATCAGAAAACGAACAATCAGTTTTTGAAGGTGAAAATGATGACGATTATTTACCTGAAGGGCAGAGTTTAGATTTCATCTGCGAAGATGTTAGAGAAGACTTACTTCCAGAGTTGAACGATAATAGTGAATCTGACGACGATGATGAGAGCGATGAAGCAAATGACAATGATGATGACGATGATGATCAAGCCGACCTATCGGATATAACCTTTTTCACAAGTAATTATGTTAAAAAAATGGTATAAAAAACCCTCATATTTGCATTGTCGAAGAGCTCTGATGTGCCCTTTTCCAATAACCAAGAATTTAACTTAAGCCGACACATTCAAATGTATCATGAGTCCAGCCATTATAGATATCATATATAGACATTCCAATTATTTATTATTATTTATTATTATTTATTTCATTCGTATAGACTTATACAATAAGATACAATATCTTTTAAAACAGGATAAGCTTGATTCATAATGTGTTTAAATAATGTGTTAAATAGATTACAACAATAGAACAAGAAGGTAACAATAATTTTATAGATATTCTAAAGCAGAAGCTGCGTATGCTCAATTCACCGCTAAAAATCCTTGAAAAAATCATGTATGGAAAGTAATTACCGATGAAGAGGTTATGGCATTTCTTAGAATTTTGATTGTAACTGGATGTCATATTTCAAACCAAGAATCCATCCCAGATTTGTGGAAGAAAAAATCGTTCCACCTTTACCGAGCAACAATCGGGAAAAATAGGTTCAAAGATATTTTAAGATTTATTCGTTTCAAATCCAGTCAGACTAGAGCTATTGGCTAGCAAACGGACAAGGATGCGCCAATAAAAGACATGATTGACATGTTGAATTTAAATTTGAAGGCTCATTATCGGCCATAGCTTTTAGAGGTCGAACAAGGTTCACACATTACATACCATCAAAACCTGCTAAGTACGGAATCAAGATCTGGTGGGCGTGCAACTCGGTATCATTTTATCCACTGAATGGCCAAATGCATACCGGTAAGACGGGCAATGTAAGGGATGTCAACCAGGGAGAGCATAATTGTCATAGATTTGGTGGCTCCATACAAGGGATCTGGAAGAAATGTGGCGATGGACAATTTTTTTACAACTCTATCGTTGGCCAAGGAAATGATTTTATGGAAATTGACTGTAGTGGGCACGTTGAAGAAAAATAAAAGATATTTGACCAAAGAATTTAATTCCTCAAAAACCCGTCTCTTTGGGTTTGGAGAAAATGTAACCAAAAATAAAGCAGTGGTTTTATTGTTAACGATGCATGACGATACAACTATAACTGGGTCTAAACAAAAGCCGGAGATTTTAGTGTATTATAATAAAACCAAGGACAAAATGATGTCTCAATGATGTCTCAACTCGTCGTTGGCCTCTTGCCATGTTCTTCAATCTTCTTGATACACCTGCTCTTGCTGCATACATATTATAATATATGGAAAATAATCCAGAAGGTAGCGTGTACCTTTAGATTTATATTTTCTTGATCTAAATACATTTATCATTCTTTATTATCAATGGTTTACATTATTTTTGATGATGGGAATAAAATATTTTGCAGAATAACAGAAATCCCACCCGGGTAGGTTTCGGACTACAGCGTATAAAAAATGACAAAATTAAACAAAAACTGTTAGGGGAAACAAAATTAATGTTTTGTGTTTATAATCTGGAGTATATAAGAAATTAAGTCACTGAGTCCAAATCAATTTTCGATTTGATAAAAATTTGCTGAGTTATCAATGTTTGAAAATAAAATTAATCATGGTGCACATCCCCAAATATCCGGTGATTCCACAAACTATTGCCGAATATTGTGGAGTGAAAAGGCATCAAGAATGGAAAAGCTTACCTTAAAAAATCTCTAGCGGGACACTTGAACTTGATGAACTTCAGCATCTTAAGGACTTTGCGATAAAATTCAAATTTGTTGTAAACTGATTTGCAACTCTCCGAAGCACCTTTTTCGAGTTTCCCTCGAATGCACTCAGAAGATATCGACCATACAAATTGTCCAACATATTGCCAGTTTGAAGTTCTATAAAAGTATCTATCGCTCACTCCACCCTTACAATGCACGTCAATTGCAGACAATTTAACAGGAAATCACCTGTAAAATGTTTTCAAAGCGATGCCATTTAAGGAAAAATTCCTCCACAAAGGAGAAACACGACAAAAGGATACAAAAAGTCACAAAATAAAAGTTTCATGTATCTAACTTGTTACTTGAGTAGAAATCAGGAAAGCAAAACACCAACAACACAGAGGAGTATACATCACCAAGAAGAACAGACATCGCCACCGAGTCAGACGAAACACATTCTTCCTTATCAGACACCAAATGGGAGTTCCATGCCAAGTTGTACAACTACGCCGCCAAAGACTGAAATCGCTGACATAAATCAAATTAACCTGTCAGCTTTCGCTTCGTTTCGTATTTCATTCTTTGGTTGGCGTTTTTTGTTTTTGTGTTTGGCTGTTCTTTTTTTTTGTCCTGCGTTTCCGTTGCGCCCTCCTGTCTTTCGTAGTCAGTGCATTTTCTCTGAAGTAGGTTGGTTTTGATTTTATCTTTTATTTTGGAGACAAACTAAACTGAGAAAAAAAATAAAACACCGTACGCCAACTCGAAATGAACTACTTAAATCCGCCTTCGTAGTTGTACGCCGTTCCCCCATCCACCTAGATACGTGTAGAATCATATCAAAAGGCACTTACAAAACTACGCAGACAGGATACAAACAACCGTACTAGTCGATGGCTGTTGTAACGTTGTTTGAACGGCAAAAAGAGAGCGTCAAAGTTCTTGTCTACAAGAGCATTAGATTATAATATAACAGTCCTTGGAACGTGTTTCTCTTTCTCATCCCACTGGCTGGGGGTGGGAATGCTTTAGCATCGAGGGGTAGCAACATCCAAGACTCGATGTTTGAAGATCTACGGTCCTCGTCGGGGAGATGTGTTTTCGATGTTTCCGGACTCCATCTGTGCTCCTTCTTTTTTCTATTATCCCTTTGGCCATGTTAAGAGGATCCTTTACTAAGAATTTTATGATTTCCTCCCCGGGACGGATGGTATGTGTGTGGGTTTGTTCTTTTTTTATATTTATTTCGTATAGGGGATGCAAAAAAAGCTTATTACTCAATTTTACATTTGGATTGGAAATTGAAAAACTTAATTTCGTTTTATTGATTCCAAGGTTCGAGTGCGAGTATCTGCGTTGTTCTGGTGCGCCCTTAAGGGGGGTGGGATGTTTATATGACTTTTATGAACGATAGTTGGAATGTTTATGGTGGCACATGCACAAAAGATGGTTATAGCTCGATTTATGTGCCATCTGTGAGAGAACAAGGATACCGCGGAAGTTCACTCTGGCGTATGGGTGTTCCTTTTTTTATTGTCGAACGAGTATTTGTGCGAACGTATGGTATATGACCGAGAAGTCATCTGTCATGTGTTGAACGCTATAAAAGTGAATGAATTCGATGAATCAAAGTGATTAGATGGTTTAACAACACCCGATGGAAGAGACACCAAATCTAATTCATTAGAAGAGGATATTAGGGACGTACTAAATCGTCAGTTTTCAGATGATTTTTATTACACTAATGAAACATAAGGAAAAGCAATTAAAGCTCAGTGATTTTTTATTAGCTCTAGTGATGGTGAATTAAATATGAATAGTTAACAAAAGATTATAACATGAACATATTATCTTGAGATTGGTACTTCAAAGTTGGCTTATATCTTCTGCTTCTGTTTAAGCCTTCAGCAAGCGATGCATAAACATACACAGAATGTTTTCTAATAAATTATAAGGATCTCTCATTAGCTATGATGGCATTGTGAACGCAGATTATGGTTATAAAGATTCTTTTAAAATTTTTCGATTTTTTTTCTTTCGAAATTAGTTAGATTACGAATAGGAACTGAACGTAAACTAACATAGACAGTCCCGTGTGTTCGTTGCTCAAGTCCTAGAGGACCTAAATGTTTGCCCACAAAAAAAGTCATCGACATAAGCCATTTTATATGAATGCAAGTTTGAAGAACGTACTTAGGCTAGTTGACTCCGGTTGCGAACGAAATGCCACTATAGCCAGCACACGGTTTCCTCACCTTGATATCTAAAAAGGGACATGGCGAACAACGATCTGTCATCAAAATTGATCATATTGTGAAAGACAAGAGGCACGCATCCAATATTCTTAATGTGCTAATATTCCGAGGGGCTAATATCGACTTGAACCATTATCTCATTGCAGCCAAGGTAATAATGCGGATATCCACCACGCCACAACACATCAGAAATACTGTGAAAAAATTAATATCGAATGACTGCAATCTGCAAAAAATCAAGAAAAGCGCACTATCGAGGATATAGTGAGGTGCTTCTTCAGGAAGTTCTACGAAAGTGTAAAACGTTTAAGGTGGGTAGATATTGCAGAGAGAAAAGACACAGACGTCGGACGCAGTAAAGGACAACGACTCAGGTTCTTTCTGAACAATGAAATTTTAAATATCTAGTATTTCGGACCTTAAGGGGTCAGTGGCGCGATGGTTAGTGCGATGAACTGCCGCGCAGAAGTTCTGGGTTCGATTCCCAGACATAGCAACACCAAAATGATTTTTTACTAGCCTTCCTCTCGTGATGATCTCACAAATCATCCGAGTAGTATCAATTGCCATGAAATGCTTATCTCAACTTAGCCGTTCGTATTCGTCATAAAACAGGAGGTCCCGCCATCATGCAAGAAGTACACACGCACACATGAATGGCTATGAGAAAGCTCGGCTCGGAGAATTAACGAGCTTGTTGCGCCAAAAAAATTGTATTTGTTTGTATTTATTATTCAGGACCTCAAACCTACCTTCTTCATTCATTTGTGTGTGCGAAGCAATATAACTGCCATAAGAAATGGAACCTCGTGTTTAATGCCGATTCCGAATGTCACGTTTTATGCTCTTGGATGGTTGTAAATCGTTCGCAAGATGTGTTGTACCTTTCGGGATTTCGTAATGTAACATAAGTAGGTAATCAAGCAGATATCGTTGGAGCTTAAGACTTCCTACCATAAACTATTAGAGAACTATCAACATTGTCTTCCTTCCCCTCTTCTAACGCATGACTTTCGAGATCGAAGTTTATGTTGCTGTACTGCTGCCACTATCTCGTCGTTCTGAAGAAGCTGAAGAAGCAGCAAAGAATCTCCTGCTTAGTTGAACTCTTTAGCTATCTCCGAATCTCTAAGACGTTCAACATTAAGTCCATATCTAACGCGGACAAGCTTAGAAGGTATGAATTCTTAGCTTGTCATCGTTAGACAGTCACTGAAGAAGCAATGGTTAGGGGTTTGGTATTAACTGATTAACTCATAATATTCCTAAATGGCCTTTTATCTGAAATAATCAGAGTCGTACCTTCAAATAACATAGAGATTGTCGTTCTCCCAAAAGGAACAGTTAAATAAGCTATCAAAAGTAACGTTACCCATCTATAGACACCTGCGATATAAAATTATGGAGAATCGAGAGCTGTTGCCCTGGGTATATCTAAGTTTAGCACAGGGCTTTGCTAGCGAAATTGACAGCACACGGACTCACTCTAATTCTGAGCGGCTGTAGGTATATTTTTCTTAAAGACAGATCATTTTAAGTGGTGGTAGATAGTGTTTTCTCAGCCAGATTCTCTACAAACTCTGGGTTACCTCAAGGATTAAATATTTCACCGAATCTATTTCTGCTGCACATTAATGATCTTTTGAAGACAAGCAATAATCGCATTTTTAGTTTTGCAGATGATAGTAGGTACACTAACAGCGACTAACTCAAACGCAATTGCTACGCACCAGCATAGATGCGAACGAAACTGCTCTATAAATAAAGAGCAGATTATACAATGCGAAATTGGGAAAAGGAAAACCTAATTCAATTAAACTCAAAAAAAAAGAGGTTTACAACATTTACAAGAAAGAACTAGAGAACAGTTGCGCAGATCGAAATGGAGAATATTGTTCTCAAATCTAAATCAAATCAATCAAAAATATTCTTATACCTAATGGATAAGAAAAGCGTGCGATAAAACTGATAGCAGACTCAACCGTAACGAACTAAAAAGTATCGCTTGAACATTGAAGGAATGTCTTCCTTACACTCAAACGAAATAGCCAGTTGCATTCGGCCCCCTCAAAAATTCAACCGTAATACTTCAACATCAAATCAAGGATTTCTACCTGGTGGGCGTGAAAAAACTTAGCACATTAGTGGCGAGTTCAAAGAAATAATGGCAGGTGTACCGCAAGGAAGCGTCCTTGGACCAATCCAGTCGTGATATCCCACAAACAAACGATACAATAGTTGCAACGTTTGCTGACGATACTGCTATACTAGCAGTTGGCACAACAATAGAGGAAACAAATATCAAATTACAAAACGCTCTTAACGAGGTTAATGAATGGACTAAATCCTGGCGGATTTCACTTAATGAGAGCAAATCGATCCATGCAGATTTTTCGTATAAACGGACAAACAATTTGCCTGTATTTCTAAATACGGTTCGAGTCCCGTTTGCAAATGAAGCGAAATATCTCGGTATGACACTCGATGCAAAATTAAAACGGAAGTCGCATGTAAAAAAGAAATGCGAAGAACTTAAGAATAAATACAGACAACTGTACTGGTTGCTCGGAAAATATTCGAAGCTTAACCTTGATAACAAGCTGCTATTATACAAGCAAGTGCTGAAACCGGTTTGGACATATGGTATACAACTATGGGGTTGTACCAGTGAAACGAATCTAAACATTTTACAAACTTTTGAAAACAAAATGTTAAGATCATTCGTCAATGCGCCGTGGTACGTAAGGAATGAAGATCTACGCAGAGATCTGGGTATTCCCGCGGTTAAAGATGAAACAAAAAATTTTCCACGAAAACATAAAAAAACGTTTATTAGGACACGTTAACACAACAGTCCTCCAAATTCTTGACGAAACAAATATATTGTGGCGTCTTCAAAGAACTAAACCCATAGATTTGGCCCGATAATAACAAACCGCGCTATAAATTGCGGAAAAGCAGGAACTCTCAAAGGAAAGTTACCTGCCAAACATATTATATACTCGTGATAAAAAAATTGCTGGATAAGTTGAATACTTAGTTGCAATAGAAATACAAAATGGGTGGTGGTTTTAGTGAGTACAAATCTCACACTACTTTGGGCACGTGCTCATCGTGTCTACGAAGATTTCCAACAGCCCACGGAAAAAAAAAACATTAGTGGCGGCTGATCCAATGGCTTGTTGGCATCGTTGCTATTGTTTTTTTGACCTAAGATGATGGTTGTATGATGTCAATCAAGAGGTAATGGGATACACGTTCTGCGAAAGCCTTTTTACAGTATTTCTGAAGTGTTGTGGCGTGGTGGATATCCAAATTCTTACCTAGGCTGCAAAAAGATAGTGTCGCGAATCGATGATAGTCACTCGGAATGTTCGACTATCAAAAATACTCTTGTCTATCCCAATGTAATCAATTTAATTGGACATTCGTTGATCTGGAGAACACCACGTCCCCCTTTGCATATCGAGGTGAGGAACCCGTGTTTTTTTTGATAAAAAATGAAAATTTATCATGACCCTGGGGTCGTGTAAAAATTTCAAAATCTGAAAATTTTTGATGAACAAATAATTTTGATCGTGCCCTAGGTCACGATAATGTCTTATCTGCGGGCACTCAAGGAGTGATGAAAACAGTGCGGGCTTTAGAGAAGAGGAAGAGAGTGATAGGAAGGATCTGGATATAGTGGAGACGTACTCCATGGTTGGTGTCCGAACTAACTTTGAAGTAGTCACTGTTTTTTTGTTCTATATATACGCAGAATCTTCAAGTTGGTGTATATTTTTAGGAGTAACTACCGAACTTATTTTATTTCTTGGAAATAAGTTTCACGGATTTTAGCTTTGATACAACGCGCATCCTTCCATTTAACAGGCGAACACATTTCCATTACACCGCGGACACCCACAAAATGCTTGATATAGTGGCATTTCGTTTTGCAGCGAAGTCGATTAGCCTTAGTAGTTGACAGACGAGTTGTAGTGTATTCTGTGTTTTCCCCGTCAATACTGCTAAAGATGTCTTCTCTTCCTACACGAACTCACTCATAAGTTTTGTCAAGGAGCTCGTAGAAGCAGTCTTTCTGTATATCATCTTTTTCCTCTGTCGGAGGGTGCCACATAAATCTAATGGTGGCGAATTTGGCCTTGGTGTTGATTGTTACATTGCATTCGTTAATATAGCCTACCTCAGTTGGAGCAAGTCTGGATTGCAATTGGCAAAAAAAGTCACAATTTCGGTGGAGCTCTTATAACCTAGGATTTCCATTGAGCTTTTCGGGTCTTTCAAATTCGATCGCCCATATATTATATATGTGAGTACCTCTCATAAAGCCTTTAACATGTGCTAATAATAAAAAAGGCTGTGTATGGGTATGCTTCTATGGAAGGTTATAAAATTCCTTCTTGATAGGGATCTCACTCTTGTCTGTAGGATGGTGTGCCCATATAGGGCTTATGTTACAAAGTGCGACTACGACGAGGATCATAGTCACACAGGCGATCTATGTAATCAAATTCACATATTTAATTTTATCCACTTCTGAGCATGTTTATCATATTTTCTGAATCGCTGCAATATCTGTCTTGTTTGTGAGTAGCACCGAGTTTATACTGTACACCATGTGTACCTTGGTTCAGTGACTGTGCTATGTTGGAAGCTATAAGCTGCTCTTTCTCACATAACTCACATATAGGGACAGTTAATCCTTTTACACGGTTTCGAGTCGTAGATTTTTTTGAGCTCATCATCTTCAAGTGGCCTAATTAATACTACAGATTCCTTAATGATTGGTTATCCTAATAATTTAGAGCAGTACCTACATGAATGATGTCCGCTTTGTTCAAACTTAATCATACAATAGTCGAGATCGTCTCACATCTGCCACCACCAAGACTAAACAAGGGGATTGGTAACCCCATACCCCATAGTACATAGTCTCGCCCGGAGAAGGCTGAAAATGGGCCTCATATACACGAAAACCTTTATATTTTCATAAAGTTGCATTGGCTACTATTTGACAAGGCCGGTCTATGATCTAAGGCTCTAACCTCTTTTTCTTTTTTGCCCTTTAAGGATATCATTTTAGATGACTTACAATTTAATCGAATATTTCTCCATTTCAGAAGATCAATGAAATCCTATCAACTCATGACATCATAAGTCGAAAAAAAATCAAGGTAAATATTCCTTTAAAGTTGCACTCCCAATGTCCCATGCCATAGCCCCTAACTTATAAATACAATTGCACACCGATGAGCGCACCAAGAAGTAGACGAAACCCCTACTGATAGCTCCAAAGAAAACAATCCATCCTTTTCCTTTTTTTCATAAAATTGTAATAAGGTTTCATTGCATTCCCTGGATGCCCACAAGTTATGCACAATAAGTTCCAACTATGAAACCACTAGAAATGCACCAGGGAGAGATGAAAAATTCATTTTTTCGATTTTTTCCATAAACTTTGGAATTTATTCAATCATCACGTTGACTTGGTCGTCTTCGTCAGAAGGAAGAACTTTTCGCAAAACAAATACGAACAAGAAACCTAAACAGTCATTTTTTTCTGTTTTGTTGTTGTTCTTGTACTACTCCTTGATAGGTTTTTTCTTCCTTTTGGTCACTAACTTTCAGAGAAGGTTTTTCTTTGATGGAAAAAGAATTTCTTTGGTTCAATAATTTTGGCTTGAAAATGAGGGAAAGTAAAGTTTCTACCGACCCTTGTTGGCCTCCCGAAGAAGACCAACGTATCCATACACACAGAAACTATTTTTGATGACACTTCGTTATCCTGCAATTGAACTGCTGACCAGATAAACTTTGTGCCACTTCGCAAACCAAATAAGAACCATCCACGCCACTCACTCACACACACGCCAGTTTGTGTATGTGTGTTTTTGGAAGATTGGCCAACCACAAGGTATTTCATTTGTAAAAGTTTTCCTCAGAACACTACATCCTGGATGTACTTTTGTAGTCGTCGCTCCTGCTGTTCCCTATTTCCTGTCAATTTGCTGGGGAAAACTTTTCATTTAGATGCTTAACTCTCCAGTCTCCATCGTGCCGTGTTGCCTTGGTTTCGTTCGAACAGACCGACCGACTAACCACTAACCAAAGCAAAAACCATATGAACACTCAGGTATAGTACAAGTACACATTCATACTGGATGGCAATATCGATACCAAATTTTAGGTGTCCTGTTTCCTGTTGCCTGCCTTGCCGCCCACCTCTCAAACGGAACCAGGAAACCTTATTTAGGGCAGGTAATAGGTTAGCAGACAAGCGACACACACACACACCTACATGCGGATGAAATCACAGCTAAACAGGAAACTGGGGACATTGTCTGAACAATGAAAGGTAATGCTCTGGTTAACTGGTTCAATTGTCCAGCCAGCATTTCCGAAACCGGAGCGAGAAGAAATAACTTTTAATGGGTTTCCAAACGCCAACCACTAACGCTCGCATGGCGATGGCACTGCCGGCGGTAAAGAGCGACTTGCATTAAAAATCGCCCACCCATTGCCTACTTATACAATGTCATATACGAGTTGAATGGAAGAAAAGAAAAGGATTCGCTGGTTTTCGCCACATCCATTCAGGACACGGGTTTTTTTCTTGCGAAATTTTTCTCATTTTTTTTTTGTTGGAATGTCAAACAATGTCTAGTCGGGTTGATTTTCCTTTTCAAGAGATGAACTGGCGTATGGTCGTCGACTGGTGTCAATTATTCTGTCCAAGGATAAGATCCTTGATTGATTTGCAGATTATGACGGCTTCGAAGTGGAATTATTGTCATTACTGGAATTATCGGAAATTGAGCATTTCGAAGGATGGTGCAGACGAATTGACCACAAACAATGGTGGTTGGGTGTGATGAGGAGATACAGGTTGTGCTTCTGCCTTGGCCAGTCATTTTTGGTCGTCATTGCTTGTGGCTTGACTTAGATGGGATGATGCAGTGGTTAGGGGCAGAAGCGATGTGAGAAATCACTGTAAGTATGAGATTATGGTTGTGATGTTATAATCTGATTTCAGCTGAAGCGTATTAATAGGAAATGTTGTTGTGCACATCCTGTAAGTCCTCGTGGAGCATAAGGCGTGAAATTGATTTTCCTCAAATGCAGCCCTATTACATGGCATAATTAAACATAAGATGATTTGAGCGTGCTTGCTATTAGGGGTAAGTAGTAGCACTTCAACATGAATGAATTGAAGCTCACCATTTCCAAAATTTGAAAGCATTATTGCGAAAATAAATTTGGTTTGAGATAACGATGTACTCGTAATAGGGATAATAAAAAAATATTAAGCCTATTAGCAACTGTCCTGAAATGATGACATGGCTTATTGTAGCCTGCCAAATAGAAAGATTTGCCGTGGTAACACTCGACGTGCAAAATGCCTTCAACTCGGCAAGCTGGATCATCATGAAGAGAGCGCTAAACAAAATGAAGTGCCCAAGAACAGGGGTTATTTCTGGGACCAGCACGTTATGTGCGATGTAGTATTGACTATAACAAAACCAAGAAGGGTGATCAATATAGGATACGCTGACGACATTGCAGTTGTAGTAGTGGCCAAAACCAAAGATGAAGTGACGCAACACTGCAAAAACACTATCAAAGATGTAAAAATATGGCTCAGGGTTGGAACTAGCGGACCATTAAACGGAGGCCGTTCTAATAAGCAGTCGTAAAAATTTGAGTGCTTACGATTGAAATAGGTTGGCACACGAGCATTCGAAGCCCTACATAAAATATCTAGGGGCGCTCCTTGACTACAGGATTAACTTCCAAGAACACCTTAGGCACACAAGTGAGAAAGCCAGTCGAGTAGTCGCCGAAATGAGAAGGATAAACTCTGTGCACAGAAGAGCATCACTTAGAGTATGCTATGCATACAGTACTTTATCTGGGAATGCTGGAGGTAAATATCTCAGCGTCATCATACAATAGCGAAAACACAGATGGATTCTCCATTAGAGAAATGGAATGGCGAAAATTATAATGGAACACAACACCAATTGGAAGATGGACGCACAAACTACTGCCGACCATCGAAAAAAAGAAAGCATGGTATCTATATCACAATTTCTAAATGGACACAGAAGCTTCCGGGAATACCAACACATCGTATATGCTATCGACAAATGAAGCTTGGGACAAATGAAGTATGCCAACAGCATCATGGCATATATAATGGAAGATCTGAGGCGGGGAAACCAAACTAGAGGGCGAAAACCCATGACAATAAGAGGAAAAGGCATGACGTCAACACCTGTCCTATGAAGGAATGCCTTGACAGGCGCTACTGTAGGGATTTAGAAGACAGAATTGGAGGAGTGTGTTTAACACATTCTATCATGGAGTCTGGCAAAACTCGTAGCACGGGCCACAAAATATCCATAACGGATTTTAATCCTCCAACGCAAGAAAAAAATTTTAAAAAATTATTAAAGAGCTGAGATTCATTCCAGTTATAGTACGATTATTAGTACCGATAACAATAAAAGCAAATTTTAAGGGTTGGTTTGTATATAACATACACAATAAATAAAAATTGTTATTTCCCTATTCAGCTCTAGCGTTTTTCTTTATTCTCCCGAATTCTTGAAGGATGCCTAGGAAGTGAATGGTGTCTTCTTTTTCATTACTTAATTGGTGATTGTACCAAACAAGTAACAACATCAAGAGGAACCCCTCAAGAGACTGGTGGCTATACACACCTGTAGTAGGACTTTAAGCACCATATGGTTGGTTGGTGGTATGGTGGAATGGGATAAAGAGGACAAAACACAGAACATCATCAGGAATGTCTGATTACATAATTCCTTAACACGATTTCGATACAACATACTCGGGATAGTGCATGCAGTGGCCTAGTGGTTAGAGCATTGGACTACTAAGCGCGGGGTCCCTGATTCAAATCCAGAAAGTAACTACACCTAAGTTTTTTCATCGCTCCACATCCTACCAAAGTCTGACAACCATCCAAAAGTAATACTGTCATGAGAAGTTTCTCAAATTTGCTGTTCGGATTCGGCGATAAGCAAGATGTCCTCTTCTTTGAAGCTAGGGGTGAGGCCCTATAATGCCAGATATTTAATCCTTAAAAAGATCCAGATATTCACATCATTAAGGTTAGCAGACTCGTTTAGTGTATTAAAATCAGAGATCCCAGCGATACTCGAAGAGGCTGAATGGGCTAGAGAACTGAACACATCACAAGAAGGTATCCCCATAGTCAATGAACCATAAAAGCTCTGGCAAAAAAAAATTGTTAAGTATCTAGTTATTCGATGCTGCCGGGCAGAGCTAAGAACCTTATGATATCAGAATAAGGTCCAAATTTGATCAGCATGCATCACCCATACATCAAATGTAGTGACTCCAATGTATAAACACCCACCTGCTGTGTAACCGCCCTGCGATGAGCAACATTCGATGAAATTGCCTTGGCAGCCACTATAACATCAATCTACAAGATCTGAAAACTCTGGGATGGAGTGACAATGCCATACTAGAAGCATGTCAAAACATTCCGATGGGCTCACATCGACATGGACCACTACTTTTTTGTAGAAAAGGTAATATGTAGGTATGCACCACGCCACAACAAACCAGAAATACTGTGAACAAATTTAATGTCGAAAGCCTGCAATCGCAAGAGACCTCCAGGGCCTTCCCAGAACGCGTTTTCCTTAACCTCTCCACTAACACCATACCTCCAGCACCCAATGTTGAAGAACAATGGCAACGATGCCAACAACATATTTGATCAGCCGCAACTAATGTGCTAGGTTTCTCGCGCCCTTTAGCAAGAAACCCATGGTTTGGTGAGGAATACCCTATACGGCTAAACTGCAGATGAAGACGAGAGCTGCCAAATAGCAAAGAAGAAAGAAAGGATAACCAGCTTTTCAGAAAGAAGAACAAGAGCAAGAAAAGCGAGCGATCGAGGATATAGAGAGGTGCCACTCAAGGAATGATGTTCGCAAGTTATACCAAAGTGTAAAACGTGAAAGCCAAGGATAGAAAGTCCGAACAGAATCCTGTCGAGATGAACAAATATCGTAGTTATGACACAGTCGAAGCTGAGGAAGAACGACTTCTGCAGATTGTTAAACGCCGATGACGAACAATATTCCGTTGTCAGGCAGAACTTACCATTCAATATTGGCGACGACAGCGAAAACTACCAACCACCGTGAAGTGAGGATAAAAATATCTAAACTCAAGCTTGAAAAGGCCGCCGGATATAACGGCCTTCCCTCCTAGCTTTATAAAGCCGGTGGAGATTACTTGGTAAGTATCATTCACCAACATATAACCCAATTTGAAGAGGATGAAAGTATGCCTGAATAATGGAACCTCAGCTACCTTTCCCAGCTCCACAAAAAAGGAGACTCTCTCAACTGCGCCAACGACAGAGGCCTACAAGTTCCTATCACCCACAATATATAAACACCTGAAAACGTTTACCAACAACATATCGGTCGTTATCGGTGTGGTTTTAGGCCAGGAAGTCCACAAATGATCAAATCATCACACTTCGACAGATCCTGAAAAAAAACCCACGAAGTCAAAATCGATACCCTCCACTTATTTATCGATTTCAAAACCGCATACGAAAGGATTTATAGAGACGAGCTATACAGGGCCATGTCTAGTTTTTGTATACCGCCCAAACTCATCCGTCTATCCAGGATTACGATAGAGAATTATCGCTACTCAATTAGGGTCGGAAATGACCTCACCGACGCATTCGACACCAAAAATGATTAAGGCAAGGCAATGCATTGTCAAGGAACTTCTTGAGAGGATTGTGCAAAACTCGCGAGCCAACACCAGAGGCACAATGTTGCATAAATTGGTGCAACTATATCACGCCGATAATATTGACATCATTGGTCGGACTAAACGTGATGTCATAGCCACGTTTACTAGTATAGAGATGGCAAAAATGGGTTTAGTTGTAAGAGTAAGGACACACAACATCGATGAATTAAAGACCGTCACCATTGACAGTTAGCAGACAGTTAGCTAAGAACCGTGCTAATTGGAGAGGCATGTTAGTTTAAGACCATTCTGGACTGTAACCCTACTTAAGTTAGTAAGTAGTCGATCTTTGTACATAACTAAAGCTAAAACTAAAGACCGCGCTTGAACAATTTGTTTGAGTTTTGTGCTGAAGCGGGAATAATGTTTAAGTTGTAAAAAATTTGCCGCATTGGTGGTTTCTGGTTTGGTGAAATTCTGTTCAATGCATCCACTCTGCTCTTTCACCGCCTTTGGAATGGCCATTTCTATCGATACAACCCCTGGAGTTCTGAATAGGATTATAAGTCTCTCCGGAGAAGTCTTTACCAAATGGAAGCGCGTCTACGTCCCAGTTTGAGGGAAGAGCAGTGTGGCTTTTGGGTTGGCAGAAACCCTCTAAGAATGATAATCAAAGGCCTTTAGATTGTAAAAAAAAAATTGGTGTTCTGAAAAGCTTCTCAAATTTGACGGTCGGATTCGGCGTTAAGCAGTAGGGCTCTTCTTCCCTTTTCTGTGTCAAATAAAATAACTTCTCGTACACTAATGAAGGAAGAAGCTATGTTTTAGGTTCTGTATGGGCCGTTAATGCAAGATATTAATTATTTTAGCTTACTTTCAGAAGAAGTCTTATTTTTGAAGGATTTGCAATGTTTGTTATATTACTGTTCGTTTTTTAGAAATACTCCAGTGTTCCATATAATCCGTTTTGTTTAATAACTTGATGGACCGATTCTTTTAGTAAGTGTTCTGATAAGACCCTTTGGATACCCATTTTCTATGTGCTTTTTATTTTTCGGCTATATACCAATTTCATATTTTTGACGAGCAACATCGACAATTTGGAAAGTAGGCCCTACCATTGGTTTACAAAAACCTATAATAACACCACAGACACCTTTTCCTTGTCCAGCAATAAGTACAAAAGCCAGTTTAGGCGGGTGTGTAATTCCGCATTAGACCTATAATACTATTAGGCCTCATAATTTGTTTTCATTAAAGCATGACCAAGTAATGAAAGTTCTATATACCTTCCTCCAACAGACATTGACAAAATAGTTCGTACAAATTCACAAAACCATACGAGCTTTTAAAATCGATAAAGGGATTGTGAGACTTCTTTCGTATTTTACGTAATGTCGATGGTCAATTTCTCAAATCTCTGACCAGTTTCAGGCCCTTTTCCATTATACCACAACCCCACACATATACTGTTGCAACAACTCCACATCCATCGTAGGTACTCCATGAGTAAATTTATTCCAACTGCTAAGGAAGCCTCTTCGATAACGCACTCCCGATTGATTTAATGCATACACCTACCCCCCTACATTTTGCTTTGAGAGCTATAAAGTTGATCCCACCAGGATTTCCTTTATTTGCGCACATTCAACCAGAAGAAGAAAAAAAACTCAATAGTCAAGTGCGCCGTTCTATTCGCCTTAATACTCCCCTGAGTAGTGCCATTAAGTCACATAATGAAATAAGAGGCCACGCACGCAATCATCGCCGATAACGAGGACTATATCCTTCGGTGTAAAGTCGTGTATAAGTAACATAATCTCGCTAGTACCCAATAAAATGTCGTCTCTTTTAATCCATATTTCATGCCCTTAAAGCGCGCGCGATTCTCAATAACTTAACGTGACGGGATTTGTGAGAGCGATTTTTTTTTTCGCCTCCTTCCAGTGCACGCATATCCTTGACATAAATACCATTGTACGCCGATGAATCCCATACAGATATCCAAATAAACAAACCCCGTAATAGCCATCAGTAGCAGAGGAGTTAGTGGTGGCAGCAGTCCCACCACCGGTACCACTCATTGCATATGGTCTCGTTGGACATTTGGATGCTTCATCCAATACTCATTGGGACCATAAAATTTCCACATAATAAAAAGTGAAGCAACACAAATTTCTGTCATTTCTGGCCATGAGTTTTTATCCCTTGTTCACCCACTGAGATAAGTTGATGGGGAGTCGCTTGGTTACTGGAAGGCACACACAAACACAGGAGAATATCACTGTAAGGTATCAGCGATATGATACGGCAAGGATTTATTATTCCTCCATCTCCATTTTTGGATGGAATATGTTCATGACAGTGGAATTTAACTGTTTTTTAAGGATTCCCATTTTTTTTTCATCCACTGCATGGCACAGTGGCAAGCGCAACAATACGAGGAGTACCTATGTTTGTACACCTTTTTTATTTTTTGCAAGTCGGGAAGTTCTATTTTTACAGCATACATCCTGCTGAATGGGGGTTGTAAGATATGTGAGGGTGTAGGTGATGCCTACATGTGATACACCTACCCGACACACGTGGTACTCGCACTCACCCAAGCAAGGACCAAGCTCTTTTGTTTATTTGACAAAATGTCAGCAGACATAAATTTTACCCAAAAGAAGTCTGATAATGACATCACAGATGTGGGGACATTTGGCTTCATGGGCAACACATAAAAAAAACACCCGACAGCGAAATGACAGTAGAGACGAAATCAAGTGCAATTGGGGATGGATATGCGTATAATGTTTGGTAACTACAGGTTCTCCATGGGAGTTTATAAGTAGCTCGCTGATGAGAACGGGCTCGAATGAACCCTTCGTCGGATTAACCGAGAAGAGGAGTTTATTATTGACATTGCTTAAGCAGAAAGGGGGATGCGGAAGCGGCATAATCAATCGATAAAACGCATACAGGTCTAAGTATGTTGCTCGATATGGTCCTAAAATCAACAATGGAATGTCTGCACTACAATTCTGTGATATATATCACAGTTCCAGTCAAGTGAGTCCCTTTGCGTTTTAAAAAGAAATAAATCATCCCAATGATTTAATCATACATTTAAAAAAAAATCAATCATGAGAACCGTCTTAAGCCTACTAATCTCCCATCAATAGACCTGCAGTGAGCGACAGTCGACTGAGGGACAAAACGACAAAATTCTAAGCAACAAGTGGCCATTCATTGCTAGTTGTGAAAATGCTTTTCCCAATCAATTTTTGCCCCCAAAAAATGGGCGCGGGTCAACAGTGTATATTGGTGAAATATAAGCAAATCCACTGTATAAATATTTTGTTAAGGCACTCTTCCTATGGTTTCACAAAAATTTAATTTTTTGAAAATGGGGGTACCTGTTGACAGATTTTAAAATTGTTTCAACTTGTTCTGCCTAGTTTAAAGTTTGAGGGCCAAAGGACAGATGGCATAATAGGACCGTATTTATTTTAAAACTGCGGAAGTACTTCGTATTACTGTCAATGGAGATCGCTACCCAGCAATGACCAATGAATCTTTGTTGCCGAAAATTCAAGATATTAGTGTAGCTGAAGCAAGGTTTCAAGATGGAGCTACATGCCATACAATTAACAAATCAATTGCTTTATTGAGGGAAACGTTCGATGAAAGCATCATATGAAGAAATGGTCCTGCAAATTGGCCCCTTGTGATTTGACTCCAATGGATTACTTTCTTTGGGGACCTGTGGAATGTCTGGTTTTCATCGAAAAACCAGCATAACTGGTGTTATGCCCGAAAACCACTTTTTTGGGTTCCGCTATCATCGTAATGTTAGAATCAATCTCGAGGTCGAAAATTTTCACGAAGACAATATCTTTCTCTTTGTGAGAGAAAGTTAAAAACAGGAACCTCTTATTAGATCGCCCTTTATAAAGCCTTACGTTGTGACAAGATATATACATATTGCAGGCTGAATTAAAAGTATATTAGGATTACCTCGCCAATATATCGACTGCATTCGCTTTAGTGTGTCTAAGGTGAATCATAAAAGATCACTTAAAAAGAATATTGGAGACTTCACCAAGATATAACTCGAAGTTACCTTCTGATATCTGACAACAAAAGTCGTTCTATATGTATCTCATAAATCTTATCTTTACACAAATCCTGAGCTTACCTGAAGAAAGGTTTAAGTTCTTAAAATTCAGTACCAGCCACATACTTATTTAAATAGCGCTACAGTCCGGAATAAACCTTGGCCTCAACCAACATGCCTCTCCCATAAGCCCAGTCCTTAGCTTACTGCCTCCAGTTGCGCACTCCAAGTTGTGCGACATCTGGCTAGGAATGAAAGACTCTGACAGCCGAAGTATTGGTTCCCATTCGCTCTACATGTCATAACCATCTTAAAAGTCCAATACTGATTTTTTTGACAAGGTGTATGTCTCTGTACAGCTCGCATAGTTCTTGGTTAAATCTTCGTCTCCATAGCCCGTCAACGCAAACGGGACCGAAGATTTTTCGAAGAATTATTCTCTCAAATCGACCAAGGATTTCTTCATCCACTTTTGATACGGTCCATGCTTCAGCACCGTAGAGCAGGACTGGGATTACCAAGGTCTTGCATGGGATCTCCTTAGTAGTTCGAATGAGGGCTTTCCTAATGAATTGCCTTCTTAGCCCAAAGAAACAGCGGTTGGCAAGATTAATCTTAGTCTAATTTCTGAGGATATGTTATTGTCAGAGTTAGTAGCGGAGCTGAGGTTTTGTTTACGATCCTGATGGAGCAGAGAGAATTATCCATCGTCATCCTGCACATACGAATTTCGGCTCTGTGGAGTTCGTCTCTATAAAAGCTGTCGTATGCGGCTTTGAAATAGATGAATAGGTGTTGGGTATAAATTTGTAATTCTTGGATTTGATCTGCCGAAGTGGGAAGACTTGTTCAGTTGTGGACCTTCCTGGCCTTCACAGATAAAGATCGATCAGCTTGTTGGTAAACGGTTTCAGGCGTTCGATTCACATATTATATTATAATTGCCGCAGCTTAGAAAGTAAACGATGCTGAGGTTCCGTTCTACAGACATACTTTCATCCGACCAAATGTTGCTTATGAATTGGTGAATGTTACTCACCAAATCTTCTCCTCCGGCGGGAAGGCAGGAAGGAAGTTAAGGCATTTCTATCCTCACGGTTGGTTGATAGTTTTCGCTGTCGTCGCCAATATTGATTTTCCTGACAGCGGAATACTGTTCGACGTCACCCTTTTAACAGTCTTCAGAAGTGATTCTTCCACATCCTTATCATTGAATCTATCTCAGCTACGATATTTCTTTGTTTATCTCAACAGGATTCTGTTCGAGCCTGCTCTGACTTTGACATTTTTGCAACAAGGTAGTGATCCGAGTCAATGTTTGACCCTCGGAATGTTCGGACATCCAAAATACTGGGCACGTGCCTCTTGTCTATCCCAACGTGATCAATTTTATGACCGTTCGTTGATCTAGGGACTGCCATGCCTGCTTATGAATATCGAGGTGAGAAATCGTGTGCTAGCAATAGTGGCATTTTCTTCCGCAGCGAAGTCAATTTGCCAAGAACATCATTTTCCTTCATTCTTTGAGCATGGTCGTTTTTTTTTTCTGTAGTTAGGTAGTTAACCCAAAGCGCAACCTCCAACCTGGAAGGCCAGTTCCAATTTATTGGATACCCCTAGGACACGACACGGCCAAGGTACTAAACACTCAGCAGTCCCAACATGAAACCTTAAAGTCGGAGTTGGTAGGTATAGTCTAGGTGAAAACTCAAGGTTTCATACAATCTGCAGACTTTAGAAATAAATATTTCCAAGCAACAGATGCACGTCAATAGTTGCTAAACCTTTTTGAACACAGAACATTTTCGTTCGTTAAAATTTCCGATTAAACGTAGCAGTTGGAGAATCTTCAGCAGTCAGCTTTCAACGATGAAAATTCTTTCCCTGAAGAATTTACAGCTTTCCGAAGCCCAGGAAATCATTTCTCGATGCTTAAATCGTGGTTGACCATATTGTCAGGTCAGCCGAGAAACAAGATTCAGTGTTAAGAATTCTAGGTACTCCGCAAGCCAGGCAGTTCATAAGCTTCCTTTAATTCCTGTCTTTTCAAAAGCGGTCTCATAAGACTCCTTAATAAAGCGAGTAGAATTTTTAATATTTCCAGTTCCGAGCTTGTCAGATATTATAGAACGTGACACAATAAACATTTTCTTCTCTATTAGCTCCATACCTACAAAAATAGAAAGTTCCATCTCGACTATCCTCCCTAATTTATAGCCCAAAGTAATTTCATAACCACAAAACCAGAAAAAAATATCCTTTTCTGAAAAAGGCTGATCACAGAAGTGAGTCAGGCGAAAACTTAATTTTCCACATATCAAGCAATAGTTTCCTTTATTTCTACGTGATTCTCTGAACCTCCTCGTTCGGTTGCAGGAGTAGGCAATTTCATTCAATTTCCTAGTAAAGATAATGCAGCTGTGCTACAGACACCGTCATCGATTGTCCTTTTAAAATGTTGTCCACATCTGAGTTCGCTTTTTGCTTCTATTATTTTCTCAATTCACTTGACATCTATTATGGTCACCGCAGGTTTATAAAAAATAACGTTGAAATGCCTGTCTGCCGACTTGACATTGTCCAGGCGACTTACGTTTCATTGAATAATAATAAGGACAAGCGACACAAGGCGGGGTGTTATATACCAAAATCCATTGCCAGAGACAATCGTTCCGATTGCAAGAAAGTATCTCAACTATTCAAGGATATTTGAACAATTCGTTGAATTCTAGGATGTGTTCAGGAGGAGAAGGACTGCAATCTGGGAGCTTGCTGTTGTGCGTTGAACAGCACAAGTACGGATAGGGGATATAGTCGGTTAAAGAGGATTTGCATAAGTAACATTTTCCGTTTCAATTCGCATTTTCATATGGGAAAGGATGTAGGCATGTGTGCATGCACAAGAGTATGCAGTTGTAATAATAAAGTTTTTTTTCCTTAACAGCATATTGAGAATCCAAGCTACTGGCAGTCTCTATTACCTAACTAACCAATGCGAAGACACACATAAAGACAATCAAGTGATTGAGCAATTGAAGCTAATAAAGTCGGAAATTTTTTCATCATAATCAATGTCATTCATTTAATATTGGTAACGATAGCAAAAACTATAATCCACCCTAATTGAAAGGCTTAAAAACTACACATGGTTACTTTCTTGGACACCCAAGTGTACTTATTAGCATAAAGCGTCGCAATAAATATTTCAACAGACATAGATGTTATTCTCCCTCTCCAGTCGAGAATTATTATGAATAAAATTTATCGAGAATTTTTTTTTCGTGTCGTCAAAAATCAGATAAAGAAGCTAAATAATTTTGTTTTAAGATAATTAGCGTTGTTGGTCAAATCATGAGGGAAAATAATAATACTGACCCACCAGCTTGTGCCATCAGGGTAACTTCGTTGACAAAAACTAGCTAGATATAAGAGAGACAACAGCCTTATTAATAAATCACCTTACAGGGTAGACATTACCGCCACCCAGGAAATACGTTAGACAGCATTAGGAATACACAAATGAAAAACGTGCGACATTTATTACAGCTGCCACCCAAGGCTGACCATGTTAGGATGCCGACCTAGAACAAGAATAATCAACTTTAAGCCGGTTAGTGATTGCCTGGCTGTGATTCGATTCAGAGCAACGTTTTGCAACATGAGCCTTATATGTGCACACTACCCTACCAATGAGACTGAAGAATCTACCAAGGAGGAATTTTTGCGATCTCCTGGACGGAGCCTACGAAGCCGGTCCGGAATACGATATAAAAATCGTACCAATTGACTTCAATGCGAAAGTCGTTAAGGAAAACATATTTCGGCTGGTTAGTTGGAAAGCACAGATGATGAATTCCGACTAACAGACTTCACAATACAGCTATCCGCAGCACTAGATTCCCACGGCTTCGAATCCACAAAGCAGGATGGCCAACCAAATCTATCATGTGCCAGTAGATGCGAGGCACGCATCCAACACCAACATCCTGTGTATACACACATTCAGGGGGATAAACGTTGTTTCTGACCACTTTCTCATCGCAGCCCAATTTATAGCCCGATTCTCCAACGAAAAGAAGCTACGAATAGTGCAAAAAATAGACTTCACGATATATGACTTAGTGACCAGGAGATTGCCAGAGTCCAGAAACAAAAACTAAGTGAGAGACTCCCCGCTGTGCAGTCATTTTGCACCAATTTCAAGACGCAGTCGATACAGCATCGCAATATTATCAAAACCACCATAGGCCCGATAAGATATCCCTGGTTTCATGATACAGTCGACTCTCGTTAATTCAAACCTGCGATAATTCGACCCACTATGTAATTCAAAGTTATCACAAGTTCCCTACAAAATCTCTTTATATTTCGAACTAAATCAATACAATTTTATGCACTTGGTATTTAATTCGAACGAAAAAATCATTGCTATATAACAAAACGACGCGTTAATTCGAACTCATCGGCGTCCAACACTCGACAAATCAAAGTTGCAAAGAAAATGAGGCGGAAATATTGTACCAAAGGTGAATTTCCTCGTCTGGAAGAAAGCCTGGTCATTTGGCTAAGGTAGTGTAGAGGACAAAAAGTGTCTATTAGCGGAAACTTGTTAAAGGAAAAAGCAAAGAGTCCGCATCTTCTCTAAGCACCAACAATTTTTGGCAAGTGAAGGGTGGCTTACAAATTTCAAAAAGGGAAATGGAGTTGTGCTTAAAAAAGTTTATGGGGAAAGTTGCTTAGATTGGCACGATAAATTGAATACCTTAATTGAAAACCATGATGCCCGAGACATTTTTAATACTGATGAAACTGGTCTATTTTTCAAATGTTTACCGGACAAGACGCTTACTTTTAAAGATTAAAAATGTCATCAGGGAAAACATAGTAAAGAGAGGTTGACAGTTTTACTTGCAGCAAATATGAACGTATCGGAAAAACTTAAACCCTTAGTGATAGGAAAAGCAAACTTTTAAACAATTGGATTTTTTAAGTTAATGGATACATGAAACAACAAAAGCGGAAAATTTTACTATTTTTAGACAATTGCACTGTTCACAATAGTCCTCCTACACTGTCCAACGTGGAACTCTACTTTGTTATTGTACCAATGGATCATCCATAATTTGAAGACGTTCTATCGCAAAGAAATCATCAAGCTCGTTTTAGAATCTCTCGACAAGCAGCTAACTGCAAATATCAAGGTTCTGACAGCTATTTTACTGATTGACAAGGCATGGAGAGCTGTAACACCCCTACAAATCTCAACTGCTTCAAAAAATCCGGTTTCTTAAAAGAAGGTCAGGATCGTCCAATACTTATGGATGATGAAAAACCAGCAATAGAACCATTAGTTGACATCAGCGGTGTGGTTTTTCTGACTTTGTTCAAGTGGATGAAGATGTTGCTGTCCCAGGTTCACTAACCGATGGCGAAATTTTATTTGCGATTGATACGAATGAAAAAAGTAACGAGGACGATACATCAGAACCTTTTGCAGTGGTGTCAGTTTAGTTAGCAAAATCGTAATTCCATACCTTACAAAGCTTCTGTCTACAAAACTTAAGTGATTAAAAAGCATTTCAGGCACTTTTTCTCTTAAAAAAAGTTATTGAGCAGTCTGAGCAGCAGCAATGTTCTTTCGAAAGATTAAAGATTAATTAATTCACATTATGAATATCAGTTAATAAAAAATAATTGATCAACACTTAATAATTCGAAGTTTCATTTATTTTCTCTCATAAATTTCGAACCATTTGATATTTCAAACACTCGATAATTCGTAATATTTTAAGAGTCACTCGAGTTTTGAATAAACGAGAGTGGTATGTATTTGCAAGTACATACCAAAAAGAGATGAAAAGGCATATATCAATTCGCGAAATGCAAAACACGCGCCCCAAACGGGAATGGTACTGAACCAGGAGCAGGGAAAATAAGATAATCCTGGGTTGTTCTGCCTGACAGCGAGATTCTTCCATATCCACAGAATCGACAGTATCTCAACTACGATATTTCCTTGTTCATATAGACAGAAGCCTTTTGTCCCTGGCCTTGACGTTTCAAACTTTGGTAAAACTTGCGAAGATCAATCCTAGAGTGGCATCGTGATTTTCTCGCTCTTTATTTCTTTTTCTGAAAAGCCGGTTTGTTCCGTCCTTCTCAACCTATAGAGCTCGTGTTTTCACCTGTAGCTTAGCCTTGTAGGCCTCTTTCATGGCTGCGAGCATCAGTCGTCATTCTTAATTAAACCTTTACTACCGGTGTTCTTACCTTCTCCTTTGCACAAAAAATTCTGCAGAGTTAGTTCTCGAAAGACCAGCATGCATCGAGCATGCATCGAAATGGTTCTTTAAACATGAGGTTTTTTTTTGCTGGTACAATCCAAGCACATCAACTACAGCTGACCTTTAGGCTTGTTGACAAAGTGCAGATACTCTCAAATATGAGTCGCACGGCACTTGTTTTATAATTTATAACATGTATTTCTAATGTATTTCTTGGATGGCAGTAATGACTGCTACCGTCAGTTGTTCGACTGCACCTCATATGGTTTCATGTGCCCTGAGTTACCACTGAAATTACTATACCACCCATTGTCTGAATATGTCATAGCAGCTCATGTATCTTCGTTTTTCGCTTCGACCTGCCCGACTGGGAATTCTTCCACTGACTTTTGGAAAAGAAGGGGTTTCTCTTATTGAAAAGATGTATTGCATATCGAGCACATTTTGGTACGAACATTTTGGCTATTTATAACTAACTGAGCATATTCAAATGTACATCACGGATCTTTCTTAAATATATCTACTTTCTTCAGAACACGAATTCTAAGAATGTAAATATTTGATTTTCAAATATTAGTATAACATTTAAAGTATCTGTATCCTACCTTAAACTCTTTTAATTTACAAAATCCTTCTGCAAAATGGAAACATCCGTATCCTCTATTTATTGAAAGGCAGCTAAAACCCATGGCAACAACAAATTCCCTTTGAACCACAAACTACCGCATTACCTGAATGGTATACTCTTCTCCTGCAATCGCAGCGAGAGTGCAGGAATTCCAATTCAAGGCACGCAATGACAACACAAAAACGAACATCCATACACAAAATCCTTGCAATCCACTTCTTGCACGCCGCCAGACAAAACAATTCAACTCGAAAGAGGTTCATTCACCGTTCAACACTCTGGCATAAATCGACAACAACTGTCCTTTGCAGTAATTCCATTGAAAAAAAAACGCACTCATCTTCCCTACTCGCTCCATTATTTATCCGGCAGAATCGTAGCTCAGTAGGTTCCCAGTTGGTCCTGTAGAACATTCGTTGCAAGACTCTAAATCAATGAATTAATAATTGGCTCTGAACAGTCTTTCCTGTGTTTTCGAAATACAGGGTAATGGAGAGACCACTGATGAAGGTGGTATCCGCAAGGACTAATTTCACTATTAGAGTGCTAATTCCATCGAAATTCCACAAAAAAAAAGTATTATCTAAAAAGAATTGATAGAAAGGACGACAAAAGAACACATCGTCTCTGGCAATCTACTTATCCTTAATTTTTTCTTGCTGGCAAATGCATGAATTGAATTTTGAAAAATAAAGTCGACGTTTCCTTCATCGCATTTTAAAATTCACAACCAGTTCAGGACGTCTACCCACTCCGTACGAGTATGAGTATACGACTACCTATTTCTTATGAGCGTCCTCGCCAGCGTCTTCCTTGTTTCGTCGGCGAGCACGCCACGATTTAAGTTATTGAGTTATGCCTTTTCTTTCAAATAGAATAAAGCCCGCAACGGCATCTTCTGAAAAAGAGGGAAAAACTTCCTCAGATTCATCGACTGTCAGGATAAACAAACCGTTGCTCGAGCCAATTTTTAAGTCAGCGGAGACGATTTCCCACTGTAATGAAGGTGTCTGACTACACGTACCATTCTTTTTGCACGTACCGCATACCAATACTCAAAATTCTTCGTCACCCATCCCACCTTCCGCATCAGTCGCTCCATAGCACCATAGTAACAGGAACTGGTAAATTTTCCGCCGCATTGCAAGAGCCATTTACTTATTATCACCTCTACTCCAACTATAGTTAATAAAGGTGCGCTGAATGGGTTCTACAAGTTGAACTTTGTTGGGAAGTTTTTAAGGCTCCTTGCAGCCCCCGCCACACTCACATCGAGAACCGTAATTTGGTTTAGTGCAAAATGTTCAAGTAGCTAGAGGTGAAGCGACATGAAGCAACAGCAGTGGCAGCAGCAGGTCCTTGTGGATGGGACTCGGATGTTGCCGAGTGGGAGTGTTTTTGTGTGTTTGGCTAGAGGAGCTTATATTCGTTGCTAATTGAGTTGTCGTTAACGGATGTGCGCGAAAACAAAAGGAACTTGAAGGTACTATATCGTCAGGTGAGGTGTTGTCGTTACTGTAGCTGTCGTTGTCGTTGTCGTTGTCATCACTGCGATTGCAGGAACGCAATATGTTGTCTGATAAACAATAATTGATATTTAATTGCAATTTAGTTCAGTTAATTGGAGAGATGAAAGATGACAAAAAGGATATGGAAGGTACAGCGGTGTATTGAGTGTGATTATGTGATGAGAGGAGATGCATATGAATTTTTGACATTCAATTCGAGAACACCTGAGAAAATGACTTGCTGTGTGGAACGTAATGAACTCGTAGTCTCATCTGGTGCCATCAGTCATACATATTGTTTATGTTTGTATAGTCGAGGTGTACCGTGTTGAGACACAAAAACGTTGTGACCTTTCTGCTTTTTGGTCCATAAGCATTTAAGAAGGAAGATGGTTGTGTGTTTATGTGAGTACATTTGTATTTCCTGAGTTCGTAGAAAATTTTGGACCATAGCAAAAACAGTTTAAGCAAGATTGGAAGACGTGTTATTTTTATTCTTTTAATAACTTGCACTCACTAAGGTGCTGTGAATACCTCTAAACTGTTTTTCCACATACGGGCTTTCTATAAAATAATATAGAAATAGAAAATGTGTTCCTCTAATTTGGAGAATCTTGTTTGAAACGAACGTGCAACATTGGATGAGCTTGGCAGGAAAGGTTCAATGTGCAGTTTGCATTTTTTATGTCCAGAATGTATTTAAAGGGTGTCCCATAATTTAAGCAGAATGTAATTTTTTTGGAAAGTACAGATTTTTATTTAGTAAGCTTACTTTTTTATTATTTCATAGAATATACAGCTTGTGTATGAAATAGCGCATCGGATTAATGGATGCCACGGCTTTGATGGCAAGTATATATGACAGTTTCGTATAAATGAGGCTGAATTTCATTAATACACAGCCCAATTTCTCCTTTCAACGCGTTGGTGGTCATGGGCTTGTTTGCATAGATCTTTGACTTAAAAAAACCAAAGAAAAAAGTCCAATGGCGTTAAATAACAAGATCTGTATGGCCAATTCTAATCACCAAAACAGCCGATTACACGATAAGGAACTCATGCTGTAATTGAATTGTTTCTCTGGCTGCAACATCTTGTCGAAACCACATCCATATCTTATAGTTTAGGCACTAAAAACTGGGTTATCACGTCACGATACCGAACCCCATTAATTGTTACTGCTTGACCAGCCGCATTATAAAAGAAGAATAGTCCGATAATGCCTCCAGGCCAAAATCAGCTCAAAACAGTCACGCGTGGTAGATGCATTTGTTCCTCAACAATTCCTTATAGTGCATTCACACCGAACCGAAAACTGAGTTTTCCCAAAAACACCTGAAACCTTCATCGAAAACCGAGTTTTCCAATACATTGTCAGTTCTCAAAACCTAGTAGGTTACGACGTAACCTTCTCATAATCACTTCGCAGACGTCATCTCGTTGCAGGTTGTTGGAAAGAACACACCTTTTCATACATTCTACACGTGTTCCACACGTCCTACAAAACAGCTGATGAACTCGCTGCCAAAACAAATATTTTTTTTCAGAAATTTACACACCAGATGAAATAAAAACAAAACAAGCGTCGGGCTTGAGAGTCAAAAACTGTTGTCAAAATCTTAAGATTTGTTTAATTTTGAACTTCAAATGCTAATATTAGTTTGATTATATTAGAATTCATTTATTATTGAATTACAATATTTTCACACACAAATGTTGCAGCTAGTATCACAATTCACAGCTGATTGAAATGTCAAACGAAACCTGGTCAGAGTCGGTGTGAAAGCATCCAGTGGTTTACGTAAACTTTTTGCCAAAAACTCAGTTTATGATTCGGTGTGTAAGCACTATTACAGGTTTTCTGACCCCGTTTTTCAAACCCCGAACTGTCAACTTACACATTGTTATTTAATTTTTTTCTATGGCAACACAGTACAAAATTTTCATGATGCGATATTTAGCATCATGAAAATTTTGTGTGAATGATAGGAGACCCTTTATGACCACATCCGAAACACAAGGGTCAAACTGAATCCTTCCGAGGTGAAGGAGGAAAAATTAATTGATGAGATACAATTGGATATGAAATACGAAATACCTACTTCTGTAACTAAACGAATAGCTGAAATCTCAGAATTGTTGATAGTTATAGAAAGAAGGAGACCCCCTGATGTGCGACAACTACAGAGATACAATCACCTCAACTGCGCCTAAAATCATTCTCCAATAACCTGATCTTTGGAGAGATGCATGTGATTTTAGACCAAAAAATGTCAAAAACGGATTTAAGTATATCATGGAAAAATGTAAAATAAAATAACAATGTGTCAACACTCTATTTGATCATTGACTTTAAAGCCGCATTAGATAGAGTTTCTAGTTTTGGTAAACCGCTTAAACTCGTCCACCGGTACAGAATGGCTTTGTCGAAAAAAAACCTTATAAGAAATGAAGCCTCTTAATCATTGGAAGCATACATTTTTACACTCCAATTAGACTCCGTAAAAGTTTGATGAAAATTCTGAATTTAATCGATAAATCATCTTCAGCGATGGAGCTTAATTTTAACTTAACGGCTTTTTTAATAAGGAAAATAGCAGTTATTTTGCTTATTGAATGCAACCGTGCGGTGTGGATGTATTCAGTGACTGGAATATATTATTTCGTTGAACCCTCTGAACTGCACCAACTACAGAGGCATAAAACCGTTTACCAACAATCTGATCGACACTTATCAGTGTTGTTCGAGGCCAAGAAAGTCCACAGCTGATCAACTCTTCACATTGGCAGATATAAAAAAAAAAACCCAAGAAGTCGACATCGGTACTCACCACCTATTCATCGATTTCAAAGCCGCAGATGACAAAATTTATAGAGACGAACTATACAGAGTCATGTCCAGTTTTAGTATACCGCCCAAACTCGTCCCTCTGTGCAGGATGACGATGGAGAATTCTCGCTGCTCCACAAGGGTCGGAAACGACCTCACCGACACATTCGATACCAAAAAAAGGATTTAGGCAAGGCGATGCACTGTCGAGTGAATTTTTTTTAATCTAATTCATGAGAGGATCGTGCATAACTTCCGAGATAACACCTAAGGCACAATCTTCCATAAATCGTTTGAACTACTAGCAAACGCCCACGATATTGACAGCATTGGTCGGACTCAACGTTATGTCATAACCACGTTTGCTAGTATAGAGAAGGAAGCGACAAAAATGGGTTTAGCAGTAAATGAGAGTAAGACCAAGTGATGTCAACACGAAAGACACACAAGATCGACGAAGTGGACAGTACATCACCGTTGACATATATTACTTTTAGGTAGTACAGGACTTTTTCCACCTCGGCTCCGATATTAACTCTGACAACGACATCTCTTCAGAAATTAAACGAAGAAATACCCTTGCCAACCGCTGTTTCTTTGGTTTAAAAGGAAATTCATTACTAAAGCTCTCACTGGACCTACTAAGGAGATCCTATATAAGACCCTGATAAGTGATAATCCCAGAAGAAAGGGAAGTATCAAAAGTTGATAAAGAAATCCTTGTTCCCTTTGATAGAAAAATTCCTAGAAAAATGTTCGGTCCCCTTTGCGTTGACGGGCTATGGAGACGAAGATTCAAGCAAGAACTATGCAGGCTGTATAGCGAAAAACCCTTAGTCGAAAAGGACTTTAACCAACTTGAAGTACACAACGAGAGGCAGTTACTACCGGGCAATTTGGAGAGGCATGTTGGTTGAGGCTCAGGTTCATTCCGGGCTGTAGCGCCATTTAAGTAAGTAAGCGGCAATCGTTACACCAATGCGAACTATCTCTCAACGAGGTGACAGAGAAATTTAACATTCACCTTCTTAGAGTGTAGGGAAACTGAGATATCCTTTAAGGCTGATGAATACTACCTTCGACAATGTACTTAACCTTTATCAAGAAAGCAGACTGTAGATGCAAGAATGAAACAACGTCTTTATTATAAAGGCGAAAAGGCTACGCTTCAACCGCAATGACCATTTTACATGGATTCAAAGGAAGTAATACTTCTCCAAAAATTCAAAAAAATCGGCCTGTCTGCTTTTTCTACAAATCCATTATGCTTGCTGCGCATCCCGAAGCCAATTCCACGTTGCCAGTCTCCACATGAGATGGTTGAACGTCGTATGTGACAAATTTACTTTTGTACTCGTAGAGTTGCAACCATTTTTGTAATCTCGACATTCAAAAATCCGCTGGTAGGCCTATCCTCCAACTCTAACCAACCAAATTTGAAAAGACTTTCTGCTACTCTAGCAAAACCACTGCATAAGCCAATAGATGCAAAGCTGCATTGGTCCACCTAGGTCAAAAAAATTTAATCATCTTCTATCTCCAAGTACCGAAGACCTCCTTTATTTCCAGGGTCAAGGAAACTCTGTCAAATCAGCATACGAAATATCTCGAATCACGTAAACATATCAATGACTGCATGTTAAGTTTTCGCAGCAACAGGTCCACTGATGAAATATCACACCGATAAGTGCAATCAATCACTCCAACATGTTGGAAAAAGGAAGATTGTTGAGCTTGATATTTCAAATGCATTTAACGGGTTTGACATCAAGCACTTTTATCAAAAATGTGTAATCGATGAAAAACTTCTTCTAATTGTTAGAAAATTTCTCTCGAAGCGTTCAGCTCAAGCTCAGCATCATTTCAACTTCTACGTCTTGCATTAAAAACAACATTGTACCTTCTAGACAGGATTCAAATGCGTTCGAAAAATAACTTATAAGAGATATAGGAAGAGCGAACGTTCTAGTTTCACTCGAATATCGTAGAAATACATCCTCCCTTGATCTTGGTTATCCTTCAAATCACAATAATCCTCCCTGGACCAAGTTTGCGCAAGCTACGCGTGCAGCCACAGTAACCTTACCATCCCTAACCTTGAGTACTGACATGTGTTTAAGCTTATATTTCATGACTTTGAGCAGAGCAACTTAGTTTATGAGCACCTTTTTATGGTAAAACTAACTCGTGTCTTCCCATTTCACTAGTATTTGGACAGTCTCAACTTTGAAGTTATTTCGACAAAAGGAAGTCCCATACGCGTAGAAAATCAAATCAGACTTCAAGTTAAAAAACATTTCAAGAATTTTGCAAATACACATCTTTGGTATCAATACACAATCGACACATGAATTAAGTTGCTAACGAATGAGATTGTTTTTTTTTTTCATTTGATGTCGTATGTTTTCGAAATTCAAAACGTAGGTATCAAGTTTAGGGAAAAAAACAATCCCAAACTTTTTCCCAAAACCTATGCCTCTCAAAAAAAAAACGCAGTTTCACGGTAACCAAAATCACCTACTCGTAACAAGTGTACAACAACTTTTGATCGCTAAATCTCCGACTGTGCCAAATTCATCTGAAGTGGCATTCCTTGGCAAAATATCGTCGAAAGTTGAAAAGTACTTTGATTGACAGGCACTTGTGACAAGCTCACATATGGGCTTCGATTTTATTTCTCTCTCTCTCTGTCTCCTGGAATTTCTTCCTTTTTTTTTTGTTTGGCGTCGTTTTTTATTGTGCGGTTTTCATTAGTGAACAAGCTGGCGGTGTAGATACAAAGGATCCCAATTGGCAAATACCTCCTGCAGATATAACGATTTGTAGAGACTCAGTACTATGTCTTCCACGAGAGGATTCGCAATAACAAAACGAAAGCACCACGAAATGAGGGAAGGAAAGTAGAATTTTCTTCTTCTTCCCTTTTTGTTGGAAAAATATCCTTGCGTCCTCCCACTTGTTCTGCCATTCACGTAAAAAAACTGAGAAGGATGGCCACCCCTAAACAAATTTAGAGGAAGGAAAATAAGAAAGAACATGAGTTCACTCCTTGACATTCCATGCAAGGACTTAGTTTCTACTTATTTTGTCTTCCTTGCTGCTGCTTGCCTAGGATTACTTTTTCTTGCCTATATATCATCCTAGTTCCCTTGCACACTCGGTTATCCTGTTCTGTGTTTTATTGAAGAAAAGCCAAATTTAATTGATAATTTGCTTTCACTTTGTTATCCTTCGGCGTATAACTTAGTTCGCTCATTGAGAGTTGGCTTGTGTTTCCTTATTTTTTTTTTTTTTTTGTCCTTGTTGTTATGCCTCGGCTTTACATTAGGGAGTTGCCTTCCTTCTTCGTATTCGAGTTGGCTTCTGGGACTCATTTCGTTTATTTGATGCGAGAGGTTAATTTCTCATAATAATGTCGGTCACGTATGTCAAATAAGGTAAAAAGTTTGTTCACAGAAAGTCCTGTTCGTGTTCCTACGCTCTGAATGTGGAGAAGACGGTTTCTTTTTGTTTTCCTATGGTATCCTCCTTATTGGCATATGGTTAGTCAGTTTTTTTTTTGTAAGTTCACTTGTTGTATGTGCAAGGTACATTTTTTTCGTCGTCTTCAGGAAGTTTATTTAATATTCTTGACGTGGTTATGATTGGAAGAAGAAGAAGAAGAAAAACATAAGGTTTCCCTGGTATATTTGAAAACGTATTTGAAAAGTGATAATTTTTGTACAGTTGTTTGCATGAATATAAATTTATGCTTAGAGCATAAGAAATGCTGCGGTGATAAACTGAGAAAATATGGGGTTAGTCAGCAGAGCCTGTTGAATGTCTAGGATGAAAGTCATTTTAAATTTTTTTTCAGTTAGGGTTTTGTTGGAAAAACGATTACCTTGAAGAGTAGCCTTTAAATGTGTGAATTGTATTAGTACTCTCCACTACCCTTGCAGTTACAAAGTTTTGCGTCTAAGAAAAACAAAGATATTACTAATACGTACTAGATATAATCAAAGTGTACGTGGGTCAGATATGTAGAGAATTCCCTTCCGTGTAACTTGAAAAGGCAAATTTCTTGACTTTTTTTAAGGCACTATACAGTGTTAACATCAGCTCACATTGGAGAATGTCAGATCCTCATTTAATTAGCACTTTTTGCTTCATCTTGTTTTATACTCGATCTCGCCACACTCATCTGAACCCATGTCGAAAGGGTTCAGAGTGATGATAGCAATATCCAAACTTTAATTACGTGGCCGGAAATTACGTCATGCCAAGCTTTATAAATCCTAAGCTAAATTTGGTCGGTTAAAAGTATGCCCGAGAAATCGTACCTCATCATCATTTGCTCGATCCACAAAAAGGGAGACCATCTGAACTACGCCAACTACAGAGGCATAAGTAATATGCTTTTGTAATAGGTAATATGTGAACGCCTGAAACCCTTTACAAGCAGCCTGATCGGCCCTTATTAGTGTGGTTTTAGGCCGGGAATGTTTACAACCAATCAAATCTTCACACTTCGGCATATCCTGGAAAAACCTCAAGAAGTCGAAATCGATACCCACCATCGATTTTTAAGCAGCATACGAGAGACTTTATAGAGACGAACTATACGGAGTCATGTAAGTTTTGGTATACCGCCCAAACTCGACCGTCTGTACGTCACCGACACATTCGATAACAAAAAAAGGAATCATGCAAGGCGATGACCATGGGACCTCTTCAATCTTATTCTTGAAAGGATTGTGCAAAACTTGCAAGCCAAAGCGAGGCACAATTTTCTAAAAATCGGTGCGACTACTAGCATACGCCGACGATTATGACATAATCGTCAAAGGTCATGTTCATTCCAGACAGTAGCGCCACCTGAGTCAACAATTTAATTACTTTATTACGTCCTTACTTATCAGGCTCCCTAACCGTGAAGAGTCTCTGCCTGAGACACTGCAGCCGTCCATCCTCTACGATCCAGGGCTCGCTGCTTGGTCTTTGAAACGGAGGTTCGGTCTTCCTTGCCTTCTCGAACCTGGGGCTGGGATTCGAAGATCCTCTTAGCTGGAGAATTATTGTCCATTCGCTCGATGTGGCGATGTAGTCGACGTGTTTTGGCTTTTTGGACTTCATCCACATCTTGGTACAGCTCATAGATTTCGCGGTTGTATCTTCTCCTCCATTCGCCCTCCTCGCGCACAGGACCAAAAATCCGATGAAGTATTTTTCATTCGAAGGAGCACAGTATCAGCTCTCCTTCTTCTCCCTCTTCCCTATTCTTGCTTACCGTACAGCACTCGGCGCTATAAAGCAGAACTGGCAGGATAAGGGTTTTTTATAGAGCACACATTTCGTCCTTCGAGTTAGGAGTTTTTGAGCCAGATTCCGAATTCGGCCATCGCCATATAGAGCTCCTGACGATGTATGCTATCAAACGCGGCTTTAAAGTCGATGAAAAGGTAGAAAGTTTCGACATGAAATTCGTTGGTCTTTTTTACGATTTGCCTCAGTGTGAAAATTTGATCTATAGTCGATGTAACGGGTCGAAACGCACACATATGGAGCTGTTAGTCCATTCATGTTTTCCGCATCCTAATTTGTACATGCAATCTTTTGTTGCAGATGTAAAAAATGTCGCAACTTTTTCTCTTCATTATACCTGATCCTATCCATCGTATCTCCTGGATTGCGGTTATATCTGCCTTGTACCTCGTGAGGACAGATTCAAGTTTTTGAGTAGCACCCGGGGTGTAGAATGTTCGTAAATTCCAGGTACATACTCTCTTATAACAGTCCATTGACGTTCCAAGTCCTGTTGCCATATAAGGAATTTCATTATCCGAGGCTGGTTGTTTTAAATAGTTTTTTCCATGGTCGGGAAGTTACCCCGACGGCACAACCCCCAACCTGGAGGGCTAGGCCCTGGTTTTGACTCTAGTACAGCGGGCGGAAATACCGATACCAGTAACCCATTTCGAGATATTAACCCATTTAGGGCTCCTCCGCCACCAACACTTCTCCAACACCCTGGTTCAGTATTGGAAATCCCTATAGACCTGGTGTTCAAATATGTCGAAGCAGCTCATATAGGGATTACACTTACTAGTTCGATCTAACTGGAGCTATAGGCGCCACCGTTGATTCCATCTAGGGAATTCCTCCGCTGTCGCCTGAGAGTGAGTACCTTAGTGAGAGGATACTTCTCCCCCTCACTCATACGCTGTCACCAACGGCCTTCTACAGGGGTTTGTTACCCCATCTCTAGTCGAGGTACTAGGCACACAGCAGTCACCAGCGGGGAGGTGAGACTAGGAGTTGATATTGAGAGGCTAGATTGAGAACGCTTGTGTTCTCATGTAATCGCATCACTACCCTTAAACACTTGTCAACAATTTATATATCTGACATTAACGCCCATATAGCTTCTCTCTTGCGTGCGTGCGAAAAATCCAAAGCTCGTACTTCAGCCACTTGAGTAAGTTAGTGTCTTTTGTAATGGTAACGCCATCTGCAGTCACAAAGAATTTTGGTTGGTCCGTATTCAACCAGTTTGCCACCAATTATTTTTACCAAAGTGAATTAAAAGCCTCATAGAAGTGGGTTACATATACCTCTGCAGGTCCCCAGGTCAATGTTTCTTTAAAGAACTGATAATATTTTATTATTTATTTTAACTTTATTTTTGTTTCCTTTTTTCAGAATCTAACTATCGAGACAAATAGTGCGTCCCTTATCGATAGAAATTTTTACCTTCGGATTCGATTTATTTTTTTCCAAAAAAGTCGTTGAATTAAGTATGTCGTGAATAAAATCGGTATAATTTTATTTTTGCAAGAAAACGCGTCGGTTGTGATTAAGATTTATATTAGTTAAATTAGTAAAAGTCGTGCCTTCATTCCCTTAAGGGCCAAACCCACCGAGCAACCGAAACCGAAACTTTGTTTTTCATTTTTTTTTTAAACTGCTAATTACTTAAAATTTGCTGTGTTTTTCAGTTAAAAATACTTCTTAAATAAAAGATATTAATAAACCACACTAATCTCATCTATTTTTATTTCTTAAAGTCTTTTTATTTTGATATAAAACGATTTTATTTTTTTTCCGTACCGAAATTTTACTTTTTCATTTTGCAGTTTTGCAATTCATCGTACCGAAACTTGCAACTTTTTTTTTCATCGTTGTAATTTCTGTTTGCCGAAGTTCGCAGACGTCACTTTTCTGACGTTTTTTATGTCAAAGTGAATTGTTTTTTTTTATTTATTCTTCTTTTTTGTGTGATGAAAAGCTAACGTGAAATAAAAATGGAATTAATTAAAAAAATTAGAAAAGAAAATGCTGAAGCAAAAAAAAAGCTAAAGATGCTAGCATTCAAAGAAAACAGGAATAATACAGTTTCGAGTCGAAACTAATTCTTGAAGTAGAATCTCATAAATCTATTTATGATAAAACTTGCAAAGAATATAAAAACAGGAACATAAAAGCATCTGATTGGCAAGAAATATCGATAATTTTAGCAAAAAGTGGTAAGAAAATAAAAAAAATTAAGTTCTTACATGTTTGCTCATATTTGTTTTTGTTTTTTTAGTTCCTGATTGCCAAAAAAAATGTATAACGTTGAGAGATACGTTTTCATCGAATTTAAAAGCATCAACGATAACTGTTAGCGGTTCAGCATCTACTCCAACTATTAAGTGGCATCATTTTGATGGCATGAACTTTTTGATTCCTTTTGTGAAAATTCCAAATAAGTAAGAAATACTTTCCATACCTATATAAAATTGTGTATATCTTATTATTTATATATTGTAGCAATTGCGGCAATTATTATTCAAGTGCAAATGAAAACATAGCTCTTGAAGATGAAGTGGAACAAAATATGCTGCAATTATGAAGTACCTTCAACTGAAATAATGGAGCCCGAACCATCATGGAATGAATCCAGCTGTTCAATTGAAACCCTGAAAGGGCCAAATAGGAGTGCTACTAAACGGAAGCGACATGAAGAAAAAGATGATGCTTTTTCAAAAATTCTTCAAGTCATAGAGAATATTCCTGCAGATCCTCCACAAGACTTATCACCTATGACGAATTTTTTTGCTTCGCTTAATGGCTTGACAAGTCATTTTACACGTGAGCAGCAAATTGATTTCCAAGTTGGATGCCTCAATTTAATAAAAAGAAATTGATAAAAGGGCAATTAATTAAGAACAAAATTGCACGGTCCACTTTTATATTTTTGTGATTGATGTTTTAAAATGTGCCCTACTTTGTGCCTTTACTATTAATGAATTTAATACCTTATCCTTTTTGCTTTCATTTTCTACAAGAGTTATGTTATTTTAAAATGAATTTATGAATTCCTTTCGTGTTCAAAGACTACAAGACTTATTTTATTTAATTATCTTAATTTATGAATTTAAGAATCCTTAGTGTTCAATAAAATTTTAGTTTATTTATAGTTAAAGAACGTTTTTGAAATTTTTTTTTTCAAAATATTAAATTAAATCATGTTGGAGGTCCACGTTTCCTTCATTGGAGCACCAATCTGCGAAATGTTCACGTACATTGTACGCTTGTGATGCAGGTTGGGTTTCTCGAGGTTCATTAAAAGCTTCTTCTTGTATACCATCCTCAGCAGTTGTTTACAAGTATTGCGAAACATGTAAAATTTCTTCTATATTCATTTTAAGAAAATTGTGGAGAATGCAGCAGCACAACACAATTTGCTTGGCAAATGCTACCTGCACTTCAAGCGATTTCAACAAATTCAACAATGCGTCTAGCTCTGGAGATCCTACAAAAAAATCATTAAAATTATGACTAGACGAAAAATAATATAGGATACCTGTAATTAAATATTCTTTGAGGATTAGTCAAATTTTGTCTACCGTATGGTGTTAACAAATTTGTCTTAAGTCCAAAAGCTTCATCACCAACCAGCACATGAGGTACATAAGTTTGTGTTCCTGGTAATTTTTTGTCTTCTGGAACCTTCAGAATGCCTGATTGATTTATCCAATGTTTCCCAAAAAAGGAGTTGGAAAAAATGGCTGAATGAGCATTGGAACCATATGATCCGATATCTACCACAATAAACTTATATTTTGCATCTACTACTGCCATTAAATTTAGTGAAAAGGTTTTTTTTTATAATTAAAAAAAAGACTTCCCGACTTTCTTGGGCAAAACAATTGAACATGTTTGCCGTCCACGGCACCCAAACAGTTTGGAAAATTCCATCTATGTAAAAAATCTTTTGCAATATTATTCCAACTTGCTGTGCTTTGCTGCGGCAAAACCTTTCTCTGCAATTCTTCGTTAACGGCAATAATAGTTTGTACTATACTTAAAATAATACCTTAAGGTTATAACCAATTTTTCATCTGGTGAAATTGCGCCCTTCCTAAAGTTATTTGGAGTCGGGCTTATTTTATGTTGCACTCCGTTAAGGATTGCATCAAATTGCTCCTTGCTCATACGGAAATATCGGAAATACCGGGCCGGATACTCCTCCAATTTTGTTGAGATTCGGTAGAATTCTCCATTAATTTTTCGGTCTCGATTTAGGGGATGAATCCAATATTTGGAACGTTTTGTTCTTCTCAGCATTGCAAAATATAACGCAACATATAAATTTTCTTTTTTTTATAGATCCGCATTCTGAATTCACTGAATGTCAAATGTGACTTTTAATTTTTTTTTTCAGTTTCTGTGCTATGTTCGGTGGGAATGAAATGTCATAATTGAACAGAAAAATGAAAAAATAAAACGAAGTTTCGGTTTCGGTTGCTCGGTGGGTTTGGCCCTTAGTATGTCGCCTTTATAAAAATCGCAAATCGTTGTGTGTATTCGAAATGTTTTTCAAAATTTGAATCATTTTTCCAAATTGCAATCGCTCGCTAAAAAATAAAGCTTTGAATTCTTTTCCCATTATTTAAATGCCTTCTAAGTGGTTAATGTCTAGTGTTTCTATATATGAGGCTTCCTGTCCATCTTAATATAAACGTGCTTGTGTTTTTTAAATGAGTGTGCGCTATGGAAATCAAAATTGCCCTTCATAAGGCTTGCTTAGTCGATAGCTTTATTTAACTTTTAATGTTTTCAATAATTTTTCGATACGAAAATCGAATTGATTTAAAAAATTGTCTCAATCTTGGCTTTTGTAAAAGTTATCCCTTTTTCACTCAGCCTTCTTGCCTTTACTGAATTGTCACTCTGTCCAATACTTTGCCTTCTTATGAATTTGTATTCTTTTGGAACCTTTTTTTTATTTTAAATATAATTGGTACGAAATATAATATGGTTGCTTGTATTTACCTTACGGATTCCCAATCCATTTACGATCTTTGCCTAAAATAAGGCAGTCATTCATTTTCTTAAATCCTGGGCACCTTGCTTTCAGTTATTCAGTTCAAGCGATCTGGCAGCCGCCAATCCATAAACTGGAGGTTCGGCCTTCTTTGTCGCCTCGTAATGTATAACTGGTAGGATTAGGATCCGGTTGACCAAACATTTAGACAGTCTTCGTCATATCACTACTAAGGCGTAATTTGTGAAGTTAGTGTTGTCTCGGAAATTTATCAATTGTTGTAAATGATTCTACAACGGCACAATGGGAACGACCAGTGATGTCGATATCATCTACAACTCCCTGCGCGTCAGTGACTAAGTTGCCATTGTTATTTTGTAGAACCTGCGTTCATACTTTGGCCTTTTTTGTAAAATTGTCGCGAGACTCTTCGATTTCCCTGAGCTGGGAGGCTGCCTTTTCTCTATCTTTTATACTCAAGATTTTCTACTCTTCCCACGCGGAGCGTGTTTTACGTCGTTGCGCCTTGACAAGTGCCTCCTTTTTCATCTACTTGGTAATATCAGCATACCACTGGAATGTTTTTGAGGTAGCTGGTAGCTTATGGTGGTTTAGGCTAATACTTTAATGATATAATGATACTGTGTGCACTGGGTGTTGACATTGGTAGAGGATGAGGGCAGTCTCTCAATCAGTTGAATTCGGCTACGACGAAAAAATCGTCAGAGCTTAGGAACGCTTAAAATATTATGAGTAAGACGATGATCATTGTAGTCCTAAATGTGACACTGAGCCATGGATTGTATCTGCAGCAGCTAAATATAGTTCTTAGGCAAAATTCTGAAAACAAAAACTAGTAGCCGTCTGAATTGAAGTGCTTTGGGCCAAATTTCAAAGACGAACCTTAAGTGCTATACAGCAACAGACCTTGATGTCATTAAATAATCTATTGGGCGATTAAGTCTAGGACAGGTAAAGCGATTTTACTTAATTGCTCACTTTCTTCTATTTTCTGCATATAGGAGACATGGAGAGAAAGACCTCGACATTAGTGGTTGCTCACAAGTGGAAACCGGCCTAAATAGCTACACTAGTCGGCATAAGTATTTTGACGGAAACTTTGTGTAAATATTTTAACAGTTTTGAGCACGTGATAACCAAAAAACTTGTGTAGTTAACTTTAATTTACATTAAACGTTGATAACAAAATAAAAATTTTTAAAATTTATTAAAAACCATTGGTAAAACGGCTGAGTTGAGTTTGGTTGTCAGATCTTCAATGGTAGCGAAGTTTAACGCTGGAACGGCAGTAAAAGACATAGCAAGTGAGTTTAATGTGTCGCGTCAAACTGTGCACTATCAAATCAATAAGTTTAAAAAGCATAATGACATCACAAACCTAATGAGATCAGGTGCTAAGCGCAAAACAACGCCCACTGAAGACCGAACCCTCCTACGGGAATTTAAAAGAAATATATTCCTGAAGCCTCAAACTGCTGCAAATCAATGGAATTTGACGGCAACGAATCCAATCAGTGAGCGCACTGTCCGACGACGTTTAATGGAAGGAGATTTTAAAACATTTAAAGCTAAGGACGTGCCGTACATATCAAAGGTAAACAAGCTTAAAAGACTGTCTTTCGCAAAGGAACATCTGCACAAGCCAAAGGAGTACTGGAGAAGCGTTCTATGGACAGATGAAAGCTCCTTTGAGTATAACTCATCAAAAAAAACAAATTTTACGTTAGATTGCCAAAGGTAGAAAGGCAAAAAAGACGCCCCGTTTGTCAAAAAGTGAGCCATGGTGGAGGCTCTGTCATGTTCTGGGGATGTGTTGCGTATAATGGCCTGGGTGAATTGGTTCCTATCACCGGCTCGATGAACCAAGGTCAATATTTAAGAACCCTAAATGATAATGCCTTTCCTTCCGGAGGTAGGCTTATTGATGAATCATTTATCCTGCAACAGGACAATGCCCCATGCCACAAAGCCCGGATGATAACTAGATGTTTGAAGGATGTTGGTGTTGCCACTTTGGACTGGCCACCTCAAAGTCCAGATTTAAATATAATAGAAAACGTCTGGTCTCTTTTGAAACGCAAAAGAACAGTTTCTTTAAATAAAACCAGAGAGGAGACGATTTCTGAGGTCACTTCCCTTTGGGAAGAGATATCTCCAGAGATTCTTCAAAATTTAGTAGATTCAGTACCGAGACGCCTTCAAAAAGTTATTGAAGCCAAAGGAGGTTATATATTTTACTAAATTCTTCTTTATTTATTTACTTTTGTTAAGTTTAAAATGTTTTTTCTTAGAGTTATATATTTGTCAAAATACTTATGCCAACACACGAAATTACAAATTAATTTATATCTTTTTTGACTTCTATGAACAAATATTTGTTTGCCTATTTTTAAGTTTGTATTAGTTATATATAAAAATGAAAAAATAAACATGAATTCTTGTCAAGCCATTTAGAAGTTAAACTCAAAAATGCACGATTTTTATTTCGTCAAAATACTTATGGCGACTAGTGTATTTGAAATGCGCATTGAAGGAGATTCCCGACTGAGCCTAGAATCTGGCCACACATGTAGATTTGATTTTAGAAACCATCCCGGTTTCTGTCCCTGCGTTTTCTGGGTTTCCCGCAGTACCACTTTGGGTTTTAAAAGTCACTTACCATGTTAGCTTTTAATCGTAGTGATCTATGGACTGAATTTTTAAGATCCTGATATCAAGGATCTACGACTTATTTAACTGATTTAAAAACTGGATTTACAACGACAATAAATATCCTTTGCATCAGAGATTGGTTAAGAACATCCTTCTCAAAAACCGTATATGGAAACTAACACAGATCCATTCAATCCTCAACACATTATCCTCAACTTATTATCTGCCTGTCCCTAAACTTCTAACCTAAAACAAAAACAAAATACTCACAAACACCACAACATTGAATTATTTTCAATTAAATCATCGATTACATCAAGTTTGAGTGCCGCATCCTTCTCACCAAAGCAACAATAAACATAATCACTTTATGTACTACATCAGGAAACAATTTAAAAGCCATCAGGACAAAACTTTTCTGCAAACAACCAGCCAGAGAGACATCTGTCCACACAAATGGCACATCAAAGAATGCGAATCAAATTAAATGGATTCGCAGGATACAAACGACAAAGAAAGCAAAAAACCAATTCCTGGTGAACACCCCACTTAAGGGGGTAATATTGGAACACCATCATCACCATCCAACAAGGATAACGACGATTCGTCGAATCAACACCCCACGAACAAGTTTACAGGACAAGCATTAGCACAAAACAAAAGAAACACAACAACGCGTATAACTTTTATTACAACCCAACAGATGTCACTTCAAAGTAAAAGGACCACCGTCACAGGAGTGCGAAGACCGTGCGCACCTCCGACCGTCGCGTCGCCAAAACACCCACGCCCCACCCGGGTGGGCGTCAACGACGAGTCTATTTCAAACGAAAAAGTTTCGTTATTAAATTTCATAAAAACAAGGACATTCAAAGTAGCGGCAACAAAAAGTCAACAGTAACCACCAAAATGGAAGAAAAAAATTGCCTAACTGTTCTTTTGAAGTTTTCTCCCAAACTTTCCCATTGGCCTTGTCCGCCTCCAGTCATCCTCACGAATACAAATTGTTACCATGGCAGCTATCGAGTGATTTTCGCTCGAGCAGTTAACGACAATCACATCGTTGGAATAAAAATGTATCTGCTCACCCCTTGTCAAGGACACTAATCGATGGGTGTGTGGTATATCGTGACTTTGAGGATAATTTGACATCCTGTCTTAGGCACTCGAGAACAAAAGCGTCGCGATAATGTTGACACTTTTCCTATCGCGCGAATATGTTAACTTAAGGAAAATCCTTTTTTTCTTATCCGTGTATGTGTAACCCGAAGCATAATTCTGGAGTTTTATCGCGTTTTGTTTAGTTAAACAATATCTGGAAAGTTTTTCGGGACTTTCCAAGACCGTAGTTGTTGTAAGTGGAAAGTTTTCTGTTCGACTGTGTTGTTGGACGCCATAGCAAAAAAACGAAAGAGTCCTTTTCAAGTTTTTAGTGAGTTCGCTATTGTTTCGTGGGCTGTGTGCAGGGTTTTTGCGAAAGACAATGCGACAGGAACCCATTACGGGCACAATTAAAACCGTAAAATGTTTATGTAGCTGTAGCTGTGAGATGGCGGGAGGATGTTAGCGGTGGTGGTTGTTTTTGTTACTTGACAGCCCCGTGTAGATCCTGGATTTGTTTTTTGTTTTTGTTGTTTTTGCATTCAAATGTAAGTAATGCAGTTTTGGTGCGCATATAGTTCTTAAGTAATTTTCAGAGTTCCGGTCTTATCTTGACGGTTTACATTGTTGTTGTTTTGGCGGAATTGTCTTTTGGAAGTTTTAATCTTGCAGAGTTGTTAAGGATTCAGCGAATCGTTGATTACAGAAGCGATGTGGACAAATAAATGCTTTTATTTATATTTGGAAGTGTCTTTTGCGGGATATGAGGGGGTCTTGAATTCTTCGCTTGTTTATTTGGAAATATTGTCAAAACAAAAACTATATCTTGTTGCATACATTAAGCAATATTCTCAACTAACAAAGACCTTTTCTCTGTTCCTTAGGTGGAATGAATAAAGAAGAGGAAGACTAAAATATGTACTTCATTTTACCTTCCCAGTCCTCTTAAACAAAAGGCAGTTCCACCTTGGAAGATTTTACTTTACAAATATCTGCGATCCAATATGGGAGCCCGTTTTATTTAAAACTTTTAAAGGTTTAAAATTTGGAGATATCGTATCATCGTATTATCACAATGAACCAAATCTGATCTTAGTATGCTATGCTAGCCATTGGGAACTATGCAACCTAGCCACTGGCAGTCAATTTACACAATCAAAACATAACCTATGTGGTGCATCAGTTTGGGTTAAACTTATCCCTCAACCATTCTCAAATTAGACTGGCCCGTAGTCAACTGGTGCAATTATGTTTTTCATTGAAATAAGTCATCGAATGCGTATTTGTTATAGGTGACAGACATTAGCGAACACATTGTAACAATTCGCATCAACACGACAACATAGGTCTTATATGCACTCACGCACCGACCGATGCAGGGATGAATTGAAGCGACTACCGAAGTACGATATAAAAATCGTTCTGGGTGATTTTGAGCCAAGGTAGAAAGAGAAGACATCTTAAGCAGTATTGCTCGAAAACACAGACTAGACGACAACACGTTTGACTTCCCTGCGGAACGAAATGACACTCTAGCTAGCAATTGATCACATCGACTCGGACCACTACCATGTCGCAGCCAAGGTACTTACTTACTTAAGTTGCGCTACAGTCAGGGATGAACCTGGGCCTCAACCAACATACCTCTCCAATTAGCCCGGTCCTTAGCTAACTGCCTCCAGTTGCGCACTCCAAGTTGGTTGAGGTCGGTTTCTAGTTGTGCGCGCCACTTAAGGCTAGGTCTTCCTCTACTGCGTCCGACGTCTGGCTGGGAATCGAAGACTCTGCGAGCCGGAGTATTGGTGTCAATTCGTTCTACATGTCCTAGCCATCTAAAACGTCCAATGCGGAGTTTTTTTTGATTATGGGTTTGTCGCTGTACAGCTGGTATAATTCTTGGTTGAATCTTCGTCTCCATAGCCCGTCAACGTAAACGGGACCGAAGCTTTTTAGAAGAATTTTTTTCTCGAATCGATCAAGGATTTTTTCATCCGCTTTTGATACGATCCATGCTTCAGCGCCGTAGAGCAGGACTGGGATAATCAGGGTCTTATATAGGATCTCCTTAGTAGTTCGAGTGAGGGCTTTACTACTAAATTGCCTTCTTAGCCCGAAGAAATAGCTGTTGGCAAAAGTAATTCTTCGTGCAGGTAATTTAGCAGTAAAGCCCTAACTCGAACTATTACAAAGATCCTATACAAGAACCGGATCATCCCAGTCCTGCTCTACAGCGCCGAAACATGGACAGCATCAAAAGTGGATAAAGAAATCCTTAGGCGATTTAAGAGGAAAATTCTTCGAAACATCTTCGGTCCTGTTTACATTGACAGGCTATGTAGAAGAAGATTCAACCAAGAACTATACGAGCTATACAACGACATGTCCCTAGTAAAAAAAATCCGCATTGGATGTTTAGGTTTAGGTTCAGGTTTATTCCGGACTGCAGCGCCACTTAGGTTAGTATGGTAAGTCATCGAAGTCCATTTGTCTTTTCGCCCTAGTGTGAGGTGGTGTTGTTTGGTAACACATCGACGTCGTTATAAAGCTCGTAGGTTATCCACTGAATCTGTACTCGCAATGCAAACATGACCGTGTTTTGCCGAATTATTTTGCACTTATCACGGCCAAGTTTTTTTTCATCCACTTTGTTGAACTCCTTGTTTCAAGACCATTAAAATAGTTGGATAGATATTCAGGAAAGGGCTTTAACATATATTATATAAGCCCGATGAAACAGAACATTTCAGGACTAATTCTTCCTTTATTATCTGAAGTGTTCATCAATTATTACAGAGCCTTACCCCTTAGTACCATTGCTGGGTTAGATTCGTCGATGATATAAGCTTGCAACATAAATTGGTTTGGCCCTTGACATTGCCAGCGCCATCTCTTGATATCAACATTTACGATGTTGAACACCTTTGAATAATCTCGACGACTACAGGTGAAGGTAATCGGAGATTACAAACTTCTCTCATAATGAGTTTTTTAGTGTTCATCAATGATTCAATCTACTACCTCATCTCCAATATTCTGAACAACAGTGCAGATAGGAGGATGACACATTGGGGCATACCAGAAGGGCCATTGAAAACGCAAACAATCGGCTTGTTCAACATAGCAGTAAGTATGTTGGCAATTTCTACCCCGGATGTTGGCGTTTAGGGCTTGTAAGGTCTTGGCTCGTTAGTACCCACGCCTAAATGTCTCCAACATGTTCTGAATTCACTGCCATTGTCACCTCATTTCCTATAAAAAAAAAACAGGAACCACCTATCCCATGCCCAGAAATTAGACTTTTGGTTGCAAAGGCCTCCTTGATGCAATTGCTAGAGATTGGAGTCAGCCCAGTAGAGAATATTCTCTTGACTCATCCACAGTTTTCAGTTTTCAAGAAGCGCCTTACATATACATTCCGCCTAGAATTGAATTAGCAGTCGGAAAGTCCGAGCCAACTTCTACGTTTGGTAGTGAAGGACTTGAAGAATTCTCCTCACTGAGCGATCGGAAAACCCTATGGCGATGAATACCGTGTGGGTTGCATGATTGGTACTCTCACTGCCACAAGATTATCATATTATCTGATGGGCCTTGAGACTTGTCATTCATCTTGTCATTCTGAACTCCTGGGAAAGCAAGTCTGACCTATGTAAGCGGTACAGGAGCAGTACAAACCCTAAAGTTTGCTAATTTCGCAACTGTAATCCTAGAAATAAAAAGGATATTCAGCTCTAGCGAGCTATCCGTTAAAACGATTTTTTCGATTTTGTACGATCCGATTCGGAAGATTTTTGCTTCGGGTTATTCCGCCTAAAAGCTGCTCAAAATATTTTACCAAGATTTTGTAACGCATCCCGGTGAATTGCGTTTAAGTGCGTTCAGGTACATTTTTGGTGCAATTTTTGACAGTAAAAAGCAATTCTTTTTCCGATTTCCTACGAAACAATTTTTTCGCTGAATATGAGACATACCTCGAATAGAATTTGAACCTCCGACGAAGTATGCATTGCGGAAAATTGTCCGCTCCGACGGATACCTCGCTGGGGCTGATAGGATTTTATGCTCAGTCTAAATCACAATATTTGACAAACGATACCAGAGGAGCTCCATCCACTTAATGTCAAGAGGTTGTGAACTTTGATTCGCTTTTTATTGGCGACCACCTCATGGAGTTTGCAGCAACAGAATGGGACTAGCTATCAGCGAGGACAAGACCAAGTATATGCCAATCGTCGAGCCCCATCACAAACTTGGTCAGGACGTGACCAGCTACATGTTTAACTTTGAGGTAGTCAATGAATTTGGACACAGCCCTAAAACATGGAAAGCAATATCAGCGTGGTAATCAAAAGTAGATAACTCCTGGTAATCCTTGTTTCTTTGGGATAAAAAAGCAATTGAGGAATGAAGCCATATCGAGAAGATCCAAGGAGATGCTGTTCAAAACACTCATTATCCCGGTATGGCCTTGGTGCACAAACATGGATCCTTACCGAATCGGATGTAAACTTCATTGCTGCATTTAAAAGAAAAGTCCTGCGTACGCTATATGGTCATGTTTACGTAGACCAATGGAACATCGTCTGGCGAAGAAGATTTAACAATGTGTGCTGTACTGAGACATTAGCCCAGATAAAAAAAATTAGACTCATCGGTTAAGATGGTTGCAATATGTAGATCGAATGAAAATTGGCGCTCCAGAACGTAAAGTCTACGAAGCTATAGCAGAGGAAAGGAGGCACTAAGGCAGACCTTCGGTAGAACGATGAGGCCCAATAACACCACAACATCAAAATTAAAAAAAAAACGAACTGTACAGACGAAACACTGCTTTGCAACGGCTTCTACCTAACCAACCAAAACCTAGCTACCAAAGAGTTAGGGTAGCATCAATGAATCCATTAAAGGTAATCCGAAACAACACTATTGACAGCAATCCATTGCCCTAATATTGTGATGATACCTTTGGAATGTGCCTTTTTGATACCTCCCAACTTGCCTATCAAGTTTCGTCCACCACCAACCGCACTTAAGAGGCACACTACAGTCAAACTAGGCCAAGAACCTTTTCTTGCCTTAATTGGTGTTCGCCTAAGAGCCCCTTAAACATAATACACTTCATCATTAACGAAAACAAAATCAATTCATTGTCTACCATCCTCAAAAGAAAAGATGTTAGCACCCTTTTGCGATCCTTCAATAACTTCTCGTGTTACCCAAAGGAGCTGGCAAACTCATTCTTCCATAAGAACAAGGCGAACCACCATATCCTCGACATCCTTAAAGTTTCTCTGTCCTCCGTCTTGCAAGGGGGTGATTACAAATTTCCGTCCATTAAAACTCAATCCGCCACCCAAAACTAATTGTATATATGTTTGTGTGTGTGTGTTTGTATAAAATCTTATAAGACTGCCTGCCGCCCAGTCCAGTTCACACTCACCATCCTCTTGGTGATTGAGATTTTCCAAAGAGTTTTGCGGTCCAATATTAATGACCATTAGGAGTGTGAAATTAAACACAACGTCTGCCCCAAGGATCCTTTGCACACACAGGCATGCCGTTAAAAGGATATCTTACTTAGATATTCATTAAGAACTTTGTGCGGCGCTTAAAAAGCCAACAAAGCACACCGAACGCACTTCCACCACACTCAGGCGTGGTTAGAGATACATACTTTATTTTGGGAGCAAAAAGGATATCGTCCTGAGGTGGAAGAACAAAAATTAGAAAGGGAAAATGCTTACAATTGGTAAATCACATTTAGAGCAAAGGATGAAACGCAGCTTCAACTGGAGGACTTAACTTTGTCGTCCTCCTACAGGGTATACCAATACAACTGCAAAGACAAAGCTGAGATTGGAAAAGGAAGTGCATCTTGCGTTTGGCGAACCAACTAAGCATGCTACAGACTATACACTTAGGACCAACAAGAATAAAACACACACAAACGCAGACATTAGCGAATGGAAAAAAAACCAACAACAACATAATCACTACAAAGCATGCTCCTTTGCACGCCACTACTCAAAGGAGCAAAAATGAGCTGCGCCTAAAGCACTCTTCATTATTATATCAAACCGAGTCCTTGAGCCGAGTACTGAGCTGCGAAAAGAAGATTTTCTTCTCCTTTCATCCAGCATCCTTCGTTTGGATTTAACTTTCAACCTCGATTCTGCCGCCTACATTTGTGTCCTTATTTTCATGTCTAGGGTTTTTTTTTTTGTCTCTTCGCCCTTTCTCTTATATGTGTGCACTTTTATTGGAGCCATCTCCTAAAACTGGTGTCACTTTGCCTTGCAAAACTAAAGGCGACGCATAAGGACGTATCTGTGTGCATGTGTATGTGTGTCGGTTTCGTGACAAACGCTCTTAGCCTGCGTTTTATTGGGGCCAGGATTAAAGATGACTGCGAAAAAGGCAAGAAGCACAGCCGAACAGACGTGCTGGATTTCCGTGTGGGGTTATGGCTTCTCTTCTTCTTCTTCTGGTATATATTTCTGCGACATCGGCAGGATTTTCATTTTATTTTTTTTTGCTCTTTTTATCTCTCCGGGTGTGTGTGCCCTTTTGTGGGCTATACATAAAGTACCAATTTGCACAATGAGCTCTTTAGAGACGTGGGTGGGTGGTGGTGGCAAAGGGCTGGACGACGATGTGCGAGTATATGGGTATGTTGCGGAGCAGTGTTCGCCGGAAGTTTTGCATAATATGTGAGAGATAGCAAGTACAGCAGGAGCAGAAAAAAAATGGGTATGAGTCTGAAGGATAATGTGAAATACCGAAGGAAAATACAAAGGAGGTACAAATCAGGATCAAGTCAAGAGATATGTCAGAAAAATTATCTCTTTCTTGCAAAAATAATGCATGACCTGGATGTGCGGAGGCTTTGGGAGAAGTGCATTTTTTTAGTGTATAGGTAAAAAGTTTTTTTTAGGAAAATGAAAGCACGAGTAGTTTACTTTTGAACAACGGTTTCTTTTTTGGGATTTTTGATTGACAGCGAAAATATTTTTTTAATGAATTTAAGGCACAAAAATTTTGCTTATATACTAAGGATCCAGATCATAGTGAGATATAGGATTTAATTACAAGCAAACACATACGTATGTGAGTGCCGGGGGCTAGTGGTTAGTGCGTTGGACCCGTTGAATAATGCATATTGACCAGTGCGGAGGAAGACGGCGGTGGTTCAAGGGAGAGGACAACTCCGATCCAGCGAGTGTCCGGCCGATTTCAAAAACTTCTCAATCGGACTGAGGACAATAAGATATTACCAGAGATACAGTTTGGTTTCCAGGAGGGATATGACACTATTCATGCCGAGTGCATGTTTGGTTGATTAAGAGAAGGCTTTCGACACCGTATGAGTAAGGCCTGTATCTAAAGCTGAATAGACTGCTAAATATGCTTCATGACATGCTGGCTGGTTAAACGTTTGTTGCCAAAAGTGGCAAAGTAACTTATTTTTTCATTAAAAAAGGTCTGCAATAGAGAGCGGTAAACTAGTGATTCTTTTCAACATTGCGATCCTATTGCGTACAACGGTCCCTACAGTTGAGGTCATTCGAACTCTTATGCAGCGGGACTTCGACAAGATATTGTGACGATCGTGATCGTGATAGGAAACTATCCTCAAACTGCCTCAAGGGATACGAGACCAAACGGACAGCCACTGGCGAGTAAAGTACTTTGGCATCTGGCTTGATCAGTATCTATTTTTCGGCCGACGTGTAGATGCTGATCTAGGGAGAGCTAGGGGAGCGTTTGCCCTGACAAGACGATTGTTTTATAGCAGCCGTCTAGACAGCAGGGCGAAGGTGATAGACTACATGGCCCTTATCCGCTTATTGCCTATTGGCGCCCTGTGTGGTTCAACGTTTCTCCATCTCATATATAAAAGATTCGGGTGTTTGAGAGGCAGTGTCTAAGAAGCGTCCTTCCAAACGGTCATATGCAACGGGGACAACATAAACAAAGCAAACACACAGCAAGAGTGATGTCCTCGAGCAATAGTGTCATCTTTGGGCATTCTACCGTAATGATGAACTTTTTGAGAGTTCGCGTTCAAGCGGCTACATTCCGACTGAAGCTCTCCTATATTTGGAGAGTCGAGGGCTGATACAGGATAGATCGACGGTTCTGCAAATCTACCACGTCTTCCTAAGAACTTTGGATATACGGATTCTATACGACCGAGACGTCATCGCTCATGGCAGAGAAGAGCGCCTGTGGTTAAGCAGGAGTGTGTCCGATTGGGACCGTCGGAGTAGGTTTCAACAGGAGAACCACCTGTTATGGTGGTTAAATTAGTCCAGGTAGTTGAATTAAAAAAAATGTATGGTCGACTTTCATAATTTAGGGCATAGGTTAGGTAGAACAAACAAAACAAAATGCCATTAGGATAAGGCGTTAAGAAGGAAGTCTTTTTCTTTGTGGCAAAAATAAATACTTTGCACACACGGATGAAGGGAGAAGGTAGGTTTGAGGTCCCGTATGGGCCGTAAATGCCAGATTTTTTTAACACGTACGTAGCTGGAAAATGAGCAAGTTAAGTCACTCACTTACTTCTTTAACGTCACCCGTCTTTCAAAGACTCACTTGAAACGTTTTGACATCCGTGACAGCTTGATTCCTAAAAAAATGATTTCTTCCTTGTCATCCCAAAGCCAGAGTTTGGAATTTGTTGATCTTTTTAGCTGGTGTATTATTTCTGTTTGAGTCAATGTATCAAGTTAGACACCATTTTCCGTAGCAGAGGTTTTGTGAAAAATGTTTAGCAAGTAGTAAAGCACTAAACCCTAGAAAATGTAAAACGTCAAAGACAGGGTTAGTTTAGGTTAGGTTTGATGGGCTGTTGATGTCCTACGTGGGCCCATTGCGAAACCCTTTATTAAACCTGAAAAGAAAGCTTCTGATCGTGGGACAGTGACACAATAGGTGGGCAATGTCCTCCTCAACGTCTGGGTCTCCGCACTTCCAGCAAAGTTGGTGCGAGTCAGTTTGGTTAATCCTGTTGGAGTGTTTACCCAGCAGATTGTGACCTGTTATTACTCTTAGCGCTATGGCAATAGCAGCTCTGTTCAGAGCTATAAGCTTGTTAGATTTGCTACCACTTATTTCAGGCAAAAGGTCTTTAATGTATCTGCAGGTGTTAAAGTTTTGCCACCTAGGTTTTATTTCACTTTGCGTGAATCTGGTTATTTTCTCTTTTTTGAAAGCAAGTGGGGGTCTAACTTTACTGTCACATAAGGAGATGCAGGTGGACGATCCCAGTCTGGCTAGCTGGTCTGTTGTTTTCGATTTCTGGAATGTTATTATGTCCTGGCACCCAGATTATTTGGACTTTGTTCTGTTTACAAAGAGCCTTTAGCTCTGAGCGTCAGCGTCTAACTACTCGTTTTTTTATGTTCGATGACAGACCTTTTATGGGCGCTTGGCTATCTACGTAAATGGAGCTATCGTCTTGTGATATGTCCGATACTCTATTACGAGGACCGATTTCTAAGGCACAAGGGTTATGTTGGTGAATTTGGGCTCGACGCGATTTGTTGTCATGCCTTAGCTGATGTCTTTGAAGCATAAGACTTCTTGTATAAGTCTGCAATATTGTCTCTAAGCACTATAACACCAACTGTAATAAATGACACAGTTTTGACCCCAATAGGGTTAGGTATATTGGTTTCGACATGAATTTTGTAACAAAGTAACAAGTTTGATATTTGGACAGTAAGGCATATACCTATGTCACCGATTTTTAGGCTAGAAATATAGATATTAAGATTGTCTAGATATCTTGTTAAGACACTGTTAAAAAATCCTTAACTTAGCTGTGGGCGGATTTTGAAATATTGTACACTTTTTCGAATAGCAAGGGCAAAAATCGTAGATACCGAATTTCATTATTTTAGCTCAAAAGTTAAGGCCTAAAAACCGGTGGCCTACTAATGGATATAGCTCAGGCATGTAAAAAAAAGAATGTTCTGGTCTTGTGACAAGATCCCATACCCGCCGCTGAGTTAACGTATGGATGATCATGCATGGGCCGCAAAATGGCTGGATAACCCTCCTGGCCAGTCTGCCGGTACTGGGACAACAGTCTTGTGACCTTGGGTATCCACCATACTGATAGAGGGTTTAACCCCAACGCTTTAATGAAATAAATTTATTCTTTATCCAGGAAAGAGGCCCAGGCCAGTATGAGTGATAGTGCCTGGTTTTATGCCAAGGTGGACAACTGGTCAGTCTGAAACATTCTTCTTCCCAAGATGCGTTTGGGGCTCAATACAACATTTTGGAATAACATAGGTTGCACCCAAAACCTGATAGTGCCGGAAGATACCTGGTTTCATGCCAAGGTGGACGACTGGTCACCCTGAAACGTTTGCTTCTTAAGAGGTTTTCGAGCTCAATGTTTTGGAATAACATAGGTTGCATCCAAAATCGTATGCAACTACAACAAAACTCAAAAAGATCTCCGTGAACGGTTTTTTTTTTCGAAAACTAAACTTTAAAGATAAAAAAATTCAGCAAACAATAGATCTCTGCAAGCTATGTCTAAAAAAAAGTCAAAAAACCACATTCCCCGTTCAAATTTGTCATTTTGCCAAAAAAAAATCGCCGTAAAGTACTTTTTGTTCACCTAACTGACTTGCAACCTCGAAAGTCCGACTACGACGACACACTGAGCCCTGTGTTATGACATCGACAAATCGTTTTCATATCTTCAATAATATCCCCCAAACATAAAAAATCAAGGAAAACCGAAAAACGACTCCTCTGCCTCAATGGCACCCAACAAAAACAACAACAAGACCATCGTACACACACTGACTCCTAAACCAAAGGTTTCTCGCTTGCAACCAGTTGTGGTTTAGCGTAAATTTATGACCATTGCATACGACCGTGCACATTTGAGCGCCCTTCGTCTATACCAAAGCCCATCCCGAACGACTGCTGAGCCACCAACAGTCAGGCCTTAATCGATTTCACATTTTGATAAGGCTGTCCCATTCCTCATCCGACCAGAAATTGCCACATAAATCAAAAAGTTTTAAAAATCCACCAGCCAAGCTTCGCGGGCTACCCTTGCACCCCGTTCCCCAGCCACCAGCCCAGGGACTTTGAGGTTGGGACGCTTTTATTTTTATTGCGCACCATTCCAAGGCAAACAACAACTCACCACCACTACTGAGCTCAGACAACGCAGGGACACTGCTTTGAGCACCCACTCTCGCTCTTCAGCTACCACCGAGCAATGAACGAATGATGAAGGACTATTTGTAGGTTTGCGGCGAAACGGGTGAGCCAACAAAACTTAATAAAAATGAAAGAGCAGCAGCAGAACGAAACAAAAACAAAAGGAATGCGAAAGGGGTGGAGGGGGTGGTATAATAGTGATGGTGATGGAAGTAGTTCAAGGAATGCAGACCACTGCACCGCTCCCAGATAGGGAGCACAAGGAGCAAAACAAAAGTAAAACAAAAAACGGAAGGTGCATCATCTATCGAATGCCGAGAATTCCCAACCATAAAACTTTACACCCTCGGGGTTGGAGAGAAGTGCTTAACACATTCGTCCATGTAATTGAGGTTATCAGTTTCGTTTCGCATTTCTATTTTTTTATTTTTTTTTTGTTTGTTTTACTCATTTTGGTAGTCCTGGTTCGTCCCTTTTTTTTATTGTTGCTTGCTTTGCTGTGGTGTTTTCCTGTGTCTGGGAGTTCCAGTGTTATATGATCGCCTAGTCGACTGCAGCTAGCTAGCTGTATCTATCTGTATGGTGCGGTGGACAAGATTTATAGCTGCGAATGTGTATATCGATTGCAGTTGATCGTTTTCTTATATCTGTAGGGGAATTTTATTGTTTTTCTTATTTTCCCTAGCTATTATTTGAATGAAGTTTTACTCTTGGTTTTGCGTTTTATTTTTTGTTTTTTTTTTTTGTGGTTTATCTTCGGTTTGTATTGCACATCGATTCGGTTTTGGATGGAAGTTTATAGCTCCAGCAGCTGTTGTCTGAATATAAAATTAATAAAGTGTGAACTTTAAGAAAATCAATTGTAGTATCCTGCCAGACTTTTCGATGGTTTTTAGGTGTGAGATGAATTTTATAGGGACTCGTTGGCGTATACGTAAAGTTTGCTATTTATTGCGTTTTCATTTTTTTTCATATTTTTACTGGGATTGTTAAATTTATGTTTACATGACAGGCTGTGTTCCCACTTTGGGGTGTATTCGGAGACAGAGTGTGTTTCCTAAAGAAAAGAGAATAGATGAGTTTGAGTTCCGAAACCCACTGCCAATATGCTAACCCCTGTAGACTTTTTGGATTTATAGAAATAATAGGAAAAATTCTTTTTAGCATATATGCACTTAGAATTGAGAAGCAAATCACTTGAGAACCTGAGATTAGTATGTTCAAGCTGTATTGACGGACTTTTTGTTTTGTTACTACAAGGTAGACCAAAGGAAATTTTGTGCAGTATTGTCAAAAAAAAATTGTCAGCGTTTATTTCAGCCTACATTCCTGGTAGTTCCTGGTAGAACCCCAATCTCGGTACATTTCGAAAAAGGCAGTTCAATAAATTTAAAAGATTCATAGAGACATTGGACAGGTACTAATATAAACCGGTTCTCTAAACATATAATACATCACTGAGGAGGAAAAAGGCAGTGTTCTGGTGAACCTGCATGGAATACCTCTCAGAGGCCTGCAGAATGTGCAAAATCCTCTCCACACATTCACCCATATGTAGCTTACAACTAAAACCACCCAACAAAATGCTGCATTTAATACAGCTGTTATCCTGTGGGAATCCGACTTAAGTTATAAGTAATCGAATTTAAGTCGGTAAGTGATCGCTGTGATCGGAATCAGACAAATGTTTGAAAACATCAGCACACTTCATTACAGATGAGACTGAACCCCTTTCAACAGTAAAAATTTGTGTTGCAGCAGGCTTGTTAGGGTCTAGCTTTTTTTCACAACCATTCATGTATGCGTGTGTACTTCTTGCACGGCGGCGGGACCTCCTGTTTTATGCTTAATCCGAACGGCTAAGTTAAGTTTCTTGACAATTGGATGATTTTTCAGATCATCACGAGAGGAGGGCCAGTGAAAAATCATAAAGTTGTTGCTACGACAGGGAATGAACCTATCAAGGAGGAATTTAACGACCTCCTGGACGGAGCTTGTCCCGAAAATGATTTGAAAATCCCACTAGGTGGACTTCAATGCAAAAATTGGTAAGAAATTTGGAAAACACAGATGATGGTTTCCGAATTGACTTTGCCGCAGCATGTAACAATGTTATCAACAAGGCTAGGTTTAGACAACTTCTAATCCATAAAGCAGCTTGGAGATTTCCAGATGGTCGAACCACCAACCAAATCGATCATTCGTTCACAGATTCAATTTTGACCAATTTCCCGTCTCAGCCAAATTCAGAGCCCGATAGTCTAACGAGAAGAAGCTGCTAATGGTGCAAAAAAAGAGCCTTCACGTTGAAACGCTTCGTGCGCTGGAGATTGTCAGAAAGCGTGTTTTGGTGAGACTTCGCTACACAGTGAAGTAAGATTTATCACGGAATACAAATACAACAAATAACTTGGCATTACTTTAGCTTCTCATGTAAAGTAAGATTGAGTTGGGATAATCAGTACATTCCACTCAACGTCAGAGGGCGCTGGTAACATTTTTTTTATTTTCATAGTTTGGTACGCCTTCTATTAGTTTGACATTTCTTGTGTTTCGTTGAAAAAAAAATGGAGAGCCACAGTGACTTAAAAATCCGTTGTAAAAATTATATTTAGGGTGTGCTTAAAATCCAAAACTAATTTATTTACAGGATTAGGAAGCTTCAAAAGTCCAAAGAAATTTTAAAATCGGTCAAAGATTCGGCTGATACAGAAAGTCAATGTTTCCTTATTTTTAAAATCAAAAACATTTTTTTTCATGAAAATTTTTAGAGTTTAGGCGTAAAAATCTAAAAACCTAGCTTAAAAATATATATTTTTTTGCTTTCATGATTGTAAAATGTTAAGATATTCGGAAAGCTGTTTTTGACTTTGAGTTCAGTTATAAAAAAAATATTTAAGGGTCTAAGGGTTTAGACTAAAACTCAACGGAAATTTAACTTTTGACTATTTCTGACACATTTACTAAGAAAATCAGTTGCAACGATTTGCCTATTTTTGTGTTAGCGAGATAATATGGAATGCAGCCTGTGAAACGATACTTTTTTATTTATTTATTTATTTATTTCATCAATTGAGTAGCATCTACTGTTCTCATAAGATTACTTAATACAATAAATACAAAATATCTGCTTAATATTATTAATTAACTAAACCACAAAGGATAATTAGTTTTAAATTTAGATTAATCTTACATGTAATTCCAAAATTAATTTCTTTTTAAAAGTATCTCTACTGAGATGAAAATCTATGAGATTACAATAATTATTTGATTCCCTGAGACATCTACAGATTGGTTCATTATAACCATAGTTGACTCTATGGTAAGGTATATAAAATAACATTCGATTTCTAAGAACTCTCGAGGGAGCATAAAATCCAATTAATGACAGGAGAAAAGGGCAGTCAATATGACAATTTATCAAATCACGAACAAATACAACAGAGAAATATTGTCTTCTTACGAAGAGAGGTAAAATTCCAAATAATTTGCACCTTGTCGCATAAGAGGGCATTTCTATGTTCCAACGTAATCTATGCATGGCAACCCTAGTTAATCGTTTTTGGATCCTCTCAATCCTAATGGAATGGACACCATAACATGGATTCCAGACTATGCTACAGTACTCGAGATTAGATCTAACAAATGCAAAAAATAGACATTTAAGAGTATAAGGATCTTGGAAGTCTTTAGAATTCCGTACTATAAATCCTAGCATTGAATTACTTTTGGCTATTAAGTACTCAATATGTTTAACAAATCTAAGTTTGTTGTCGAAAATAACTCCAAGATCTTTTTTGGAGGAGATAATGGACAGAGGGACATTACAGATTAGGTATGTAAAAGGAATTGGAGAAAGGTTACGACAAAAAGTGAGGCTTTGCCATTTGGAAACATTCAGATGAAGGTCATTACTATGACACCAATTCGAAAGCCTTTCCAGGTCTTCTTGCAAAAGAGTACAGTCTTGTGTTAAGTTGATTGGTCGAAATACTTTTAAATTTCAGCAAACATTAGACATTGGGAGTTTAAAAATAATTCAGGAATGTCATTTATAAAAAAAGGAAAAGTGAAGGACCAAGATGACTACCCTGTGGTACTCCAGATGTTACATAAATAGGTACCGATATAATGTCATTAATGCGGACGTACTGAATTCGCTCCTTTAGGTAGGAGCTTATCCATTTAAGAAGGTGACTATTAAGTCCAAATTAAGCCAGTTTGAAGGTTAAAATATCGTGACTAACACGGTCGAATGCTTTAGAGAAGTCTGTGTAAATCACATCGTATTGTAAGCCTCGCTCAAAGCCGTTCAGAATATGGTGACAAAAAATCGAGAGATTGGTAGTAGTAGACCTACCAGCGATAAAACCGTGTTGGAAGGGAGAGATAGAACTTTTTAAGAGAAGTGTTAATTTTTCACAGACTATTTTTTCAAAAACCTTCGGTATTGCTGAAATTTTACATATAGGACAATAGTTGGTAACATCATGTCTTGATCCGGACTTATAAACTGGTGTTAAGAAGGAATATTTCCACGCTTTCAGAAAATGTCCGTGTTGAAGAGATAAGTTAAATACTAAACAGAGAGGTACAGAAAGCGCAATAGAACACTTTTGTAATATAATTGACGGGATGCCATCGGCACCGGGACTTTTATCTAACTTTAATGCGGATAGGGCTAGTTTGACTTCAGTCACTGAACACTCAAGGTTACCAACATTTATATAGTTAGAAGACGAGGATTCGGATGTAACTTCTGAATAGGGGTTACTACAAGTATAGACAGATTGAAAGTGACTAGCGAACATGTTACAAATATTTAAAAGATTGGAAGAAGATGAATTTCCAAGACGCATAGAATTAGGAATACCATTGGATTGCCTTTTGCTATTGATAAAGCTCCAAAAACATTTGCTATTTGACTTTAACTTAGATTCGACAGACTGGACATATTGCCTGTAAAGGAACTTATTTAAGATATCGAATTGTTTTCTAAGTAATCGATACTGACGCAGTAGTTCTGGATCATTCTTACTTTTACGAAATTGTTTATAGATTTTATTTTTTTTATTATTTAGGTTAATGATTTCATTATTTAACCAAATGGGTTTATTGCCTGCTACAGACTTTACTTTTGGTGTAAACATATCGATTGCCATTTTGACTCTTTCAATAAATAAATTATAGCAATCATTTAAATTATTATTATTAAAAGTAACTTGCAAATCAATCTCATTAATAAAATTAGAAATGTAAGTGTAATTGGCTTTATCAAAATTATACTTAAGGTTAGTGACACTTGAAATCGGTTTGAAATATTCATACTCTCCAGAAATGATAAGTATGTTAGAGTTACCCCGAATTCAGACGAGAGTTTTTAGGAAATGTAGTTTTTATTTAATCTCGTTTCGTTTACTTTGGTCAATGGATTTTAACTTCAAACGTATTAACAAATGAATTTTTGATTAAAAGTTAAATATTTGAAGAAAAAACATTAAGTTGATCTTTTCTTTTTTTCTACCAATATTCTTGCAGTTTTTTGAAAAAGCTTTGTATATTTTGGTCGTTAACTTTCTTTCACACAAATCAATTGATAAAAAAGACGTATTTCAACACAAGATTCATTAAAACCTTCTGTACCAATTTTTTTTTATAACTCACGAAATATTTTAAAATTATGTTACAAAATATCTCGACTTGTTCAAAAGTTATGATTTTTGCAATTAAAAATGGAAGTCGGGTCCTCTGTATATTTTGAAAACTAATGTCAGGCTGACTTTGAGCAGGCGCACTAATCTTCAAATATTAAAATATGCTTCTAAGCAGATTGATTTTGGATCATTAGGTTGAGAAGCTTTTGTTTTACATACTTTGCTTAATTCTCAACAAAACACTGATTGAGAGACTCCTATGTGCCCTTATCCTACACCAATGACAACACCCAGTGGATATCGCAATATCATCAAAGAAGTAGCTGAAACCACAATAGGCTTCCAGCTACTTCGGAATATATATGTCCGTGGTATGATAATATCCGCGATGGCGGAGCTATCTTCAACAAATCCGTAAGGTTACTATGGTGCGCAGACGATATCGACATCATTTGTAGCTCCCATCGTGCCGTTGTAGAAGCATTTACGACAAATGAGGAAGAGGCGAAACGCGTTGATCTTGCAGTTAACGTAGGCAAGACAAAATACGTCGTATATGCTATCAACAAGAAAAGTACTGTCGATGCACAGCTTTGGACAAAATGTCAACAATTTTGAGATAGTCAATAAGTTCATCTACATCGGAGTCAACAACTACCCCACGAATGACACCTTAGAGGAGAAACGACGAAGACTATCCCTAGGAAACACTAGAAAACCTAAAATATAAAAACTCTTAACCCGAAAGTCCTAATGTTTACTCTACCCTTGCCCATCTAACTTAGGCACTTTTGAAAGGAAAAATCTCATTAAGCTTTTATCTGGAGTACACCAGTCCATGTTGCTTAGCCAACTTAACAAGTAATCTACCGAAATATTTCGATATCCAATTGCCAACATCAAAGACCTAAAAAATACTTTTTACGACAACCCCGGATCAAATCAAATTTCTTAATTTTCATATTCCCAGCTGCGATTCCATTCCCATAAATTCTGCACAAACAATTTAATCATCGACCTGCCCATCCAGCTGATTACATTGTGCAATCATGTTCGCACTGATTTTCAATTAATTTGCATTAACGAGGCTTTTCCTCCACGGCATGTTCCACCTCTTCCAATGACGGAACCTTCTTCTGATTAAAGGACGAAAAAAAATAAAATCTCGTTGTTCTTCTTATTCCACAATCAATGTGCATAATGAGTCAACTCGTAGATGAGAATGATTTTTTTTTCTCTGTTTTGTTTGCTCTTTATTATCCTTCAACTGACATTAATGGCTAAAGACAAAAGAGGCGATGACACATCAAGAACTTCCGAATGAAGCTACGTGAACAAACACACACATCCATACACATCTACTTAAAAAGGCATAAAGTTAATTGGAGATATTCGAATGGAAAACTTTTTCCCTAATTGAAATGTTAAGTAAATTTTAGGATTTGTTCGTCCTTATAGCTGTATCTTCTACTTATTAATGGAGTACCTACTTACAACAACTGAAAATTATAAGAAGGAATTGCAAAAAAAGTAAGAAAAGAAGAAATATGAAGGAGCACACACAACGCAACTACTTACGGAAATTAAGTAATGAACATGTCCTTGGTCGTTTGTTTTGCTTATTAGATGTAATTATCTGCGTCACTAATGAGTCGTGAATCAGGAGCTAATAAGCTGATATAGTTGAGTGCACAAATTACCTGCAATTAAAAAAGGAAATAAACGGAAGCATGTTAGTTTTGGAAGGTCAAGGACTTTTTTATGAAAGAAATGAACATCATGAAGTTTTTCTTTTAATTGATTTAAAATATTAAACAAATAAATAGGGCTTTAGCGAGTGCACTTCAAGTTGATTGATGTCGGTTTATAATTGTTCACGTCACTTAAGGCAAAGTCTTCCTCTACTTCATCTGGGGAGAATCGTCGAAGCCCACGGACGCGATCGGTGGGAGACTCGCGACGGGCAGCATCTGACAGGATGGTCTGAATGCTTTGATAGGTGAGGGAAGATGATCCCTCATCGACCCCAACACGATGATGACTGTTGGGGGAGGACGATCAATGGAGCCTAAAACCCAACAAATTGTTTGCGCTACCGCATTATGGGCGCAAAAGCAAATATGTAGTTCGATAACATGGAGTAGACGTTTTCATTTTTCACCCAAAGCGACGGAGAAGCAGCAGTAGCGTTGAACGGATGGCCCAAAAGACACCCCTCTAACAAAGCCACAACTTTAAAAGTTAAGTTAAAGGATGGCCAAGAGAAGACAGTTTCTCTCACCCAACGCTGGAGCAAGAGAGGAGCAGACGAGGTTTAGGCCAACGGCCATGCACAAACACACTCTTCACCAAAGCATGTCTGTAAGATGAAAGACACAAGACTGAAGACAACTGTCAATATGTAGGGGACGAGGGCACGTGTCTCAAACACCAGAGGCCACAACTGCAAAGGCCTGGAGCTCAACATAGTAATAATTAAAAGATGACACACGAGTGGAAAACTCTGACCCCAAAATCTGCACGCTGCCGATCCTCAAAGCTCACTGCTGAGAAGGTGCGGTGTCCTAATTCCAACCTTCCTTCTGTTTTTAATCTTTTCCATCGTAGTTCGTGTAGTTTGCTTTATTTTGGATTGGCCGCGGTCAATCAAACATAAGCATAATGTTTGATTGACAGAAAATAATTCTCCAGGATTGACACAAGGGTTTTCCTAACAAGTGTCTACGGAGCTATGCTAAACTATGTAACCTGTTTATGGACAAATCTGCGATTAAAAAAAAACACGAAATATCGAGAGCTACTGCCCTGGATAATTCCAAGGTCTTCGATCGATTTTGTAACATGGCTTTGACGAATACAGATTTCCTCAAATACTGCACAGCTGGAATAAAAACTTTCCTAAAGGCAGATCTTTGCAATTAGTGGTGGATGGTATTTTCTTAGATATATTTTCTATAAACACTAGAGTACCACAAGGGTCAATTCTTTCGACCACTCTATTTCGTCTGGCATTATACTCACAAGAAACCCTTGGTATGATTAATGTCGACAGCCATGAACGCAAGAAAAGGACGCTATCGATAATATAGAGAAGTGCTACTCCAGGAATGATGTTAGGAAGTTTAATTAAAGTGTAAAACGTCAAAACCAGGGATCCCAGGGGCGAACAGAATCCTGTCGATATGAACAAGGAAATATCGTAGTTGAGACACAGTAGATGCTAAGGATACAAAACAACCACTTCTGACCGAAAAATCTCCCGCTGTAAAACCATAAAATATTGTCGACGACAGCAAAAAAAACCAACCACCTGACCTAAGGATACCAATACCTTAACTCAAGTTTAACAAGGCCTTCCACGCCGCTGATCTTCATAAAGGCCGCAGCGATGGCTTGGTAAGTAACATTCATCAACTCGTAAGCCAAATTTTGTCGGATGAAAGTATATGGCTTTCCACCTATTCATCGATTTCAAAGCCGCATTGGCCATGTGGCCATGTCTAGGTATACCGTCCCAATTCATCCGCCTGTGGAGGATGACAATAGAGAATTAGGGTCCATCATTGTCGGAATCGACTTCACCGATACATTCGATACCACCAAAGGATTTAGGCAAGTTGATGCACTGTCATGTGACTTCATTAATCTGAGGATTGTGGAAATCTCCAGAGCCAACACCAGAGGTACAATCTTCTATAAATCAGTGCAACTACTATAGCATACGTCGACAATATTGACATCATTGGTCGTACTCAACGTGATGTAATAGCCATGTTTGCTAGTATAGAGAAGGAATCCGCAAAAATAGGTTTAGATGTATATGATGAAAGGTAGCACAATATCGACGAATAGAACAGAACAGTACTTTGTACGGGACTTTGTCTATTTCGGCTCCGCTATTTACTCTGACAACAACATCTCGTCAGAAATTAAACGAAGAATTACTCTTGCCAACTTCTGTTCTTAGGCTCAGAACGCAATTAAGCACTAAAGCCTTCACTCGAACTACTAAGGAGATCCTACACAAGACCCTGATCATCCCAGTCCTGCTCTACGGCGCTGAAGCATGGACCGTATTAAGAGTTGATAAAGAAATCTTTGGTCGTTTTGACAGAAAAATTCTTCGAAAAATCTTCTGTACCGTTTGCGTTGACAGGCTATGAAGACTCAACCAAGAGCTTTACGAACTATACAGCAACATATCCCTAGTCAAAAAAACTTCATATTGGACATTTAAGTTGGCTAGAGCATGAAGAGCGAATGGACACCAATACTCGGCTAGCAGATCTCGTAGGCATGTTGGTTGAGGCCCTGGGGTTAATTTCGGACTGTAGCCACTGTAACCACTTAAGAAGAAGAATCTTTCTGGCATAAGTCTCTCGAAAACCTTAGATATTATCGACAGAAGCGAAATGGGTCGGTATGATTTTTTTGTCGTTTACGCTTTTCCCCGGTTTCGCAACCATAATGACTTTGGCGATTTTTCATTCCCTTGGAACATGTAAAAAAGTCTCAGTAAAGCATTTATATTGTAGGGCAACTTAGCTTATGTTTTTTTCGGTAGATCCTTTAGGATTTCGCCAATGATTAAATCATACCCTGGAGCTTTCTTATCATCTTTCTTATTGTCATTCTAAGCTCGGACTTGATTACGGCTTTCACTTTACAGTCATCGTTTGCCGTATTAGTATTCAGTTCTACGTTTAAAGGTTGTCCATCGAACAGCTTGAACGTTTCTTCTAGATGCTTTGGGAATAAATCCGCTTTCCCTTTGTCTCCTTATGCCCATTCGCAGTTAGATGTTCTTATTGGTGGCGAGTGCATTTTGGGTTTCTTTTTTTTTTAAATATTTTTCAACACTTAGGACTTAGTCCTTGACGGTTATAAAACCCAGTGAAGGAAGGAAAATGGTTTGTGGATAGTTAGAGATTGGGAGTAGGTGGGAAATGAGTGAGGTGACGATGCGCGTTAATTTTGAATCTTTGTAGATTGTAGTCATCTGGAAAAATTGAAGAAGGCAAGCTATTCCATAATCGTGAAGTGTGGTTAAGAAATGATCTTCTAAATTTTACTGTGCGCCCGAAAACAGGCTCTATGCAATATGGGTGTGCGGAAGAAGCCGCACGAGTATTTCTATTAAACAGACGGACAGGCGATACAGCTATATATTTCGTCGGAACATTTATGGTGAAAGTAACGGGAAAGAAGCGCAAGACATGCAACATTCCGCCGGTGTTCGAGCGAATGAATTTCGCTACAAACTGATTGGTTGTCAATAAGTTTGAAATCATGACGTTGGACTCGGTCAAGTAGGCTCAAGCTAGTTACAGGAGCACCCGCCCAGATGTGCGAGTTATATTCGAGTTTTGGACGAATGTAGGCTTTATAGATATTAGCTTAATCCGATGGAGTGAAAACCGTTTGCATCGTTTGAGAAATCCTAGGCATCTAGCACCACCTTTTGCAGCATCTATAACCTGCTGGTTCCAACGAAGGTTTAGGCTAATGTACATGCCAAGCATAGACAAGCCATTGGATTCCTCAACTTCAACTCCTTCCATTTTACGTTTATCTACATTTGTATCCCGTTTCAGAGATAGGAGACAGCACTGAGTTTTTGACGCATTAAACTCAACCCGGTTGTTAGTACCCCAATTGATAATTGTATCACTGTCGGAGTTGAGTTCAGTTGACATTCGCTGGCGTTGTGACTCAACGACGTGGGGTTCTTGTCGCGGAGTCGTTAGAGAGTAAACGAAGTCAAGAGTACTGTCATCCGCGAACGAATGGATAGGATTACAAGTCAGAGAGAGATGGTCGTTAATAAAAATTAAAAACAGAGTTGGTGAAAGGACTGAGCCTTGGGGTACTCCAGTGTTTGTTAAAAAGGGGTGGAAGTTGACCCATCTAATACAACTTGTATTGATCGGTTACTTTAAAAACTCATAATCCAAATTATAAAGGTGTTACCGACACCGAAAGTCCTAAGCTTAATATCAAGAGCGCTATGCCACACTCTATCAAAGGCTTTTGAGATATCCAGAGCAGCAACTCTACATTCACCGAATTGGTGAATGCAACTATTCCATTTTTCGCTTATATAGACCATAAGATCACCTGTGGCACGTTGTTGACGAAAACCATACTGACGGTCACTAATGAGATGATTTTTTTTCTAGATAGCTCATGAGGTGGTAATTGACTGTACTCTCCATGACCTTAGAGAGTACTGACGTTAGAGCTATGGGTCGGTTGTTTGAAGGGGAAGTTCCTTATGAACTACAAGGCTTTCCATACTGAGTAATTTGAACTCTTATCAGCAGTCAAGTCCTCGAGGTATGTAGAAGTCTTGCAATTTCTTAAATCCATCCTGTATCTCATTCTTGAGTTTGTTGCAAAGATGATAAGTTTTATCAGGGGGTGCGAGGGAGTGTTGCCATCTCTTGCGTGCAGTGTTCTCTTTTCTAGTACGAGGTTTTCGTTTTCACACTGGTATTTGATTTTATTGTCGTGTGATGCTGTCTTTCGGAAAGGATTGTTTGAATGTTTTCCACGAGATTGTCAATTTCGTCTTCTATTTCTAGCGGTTTTTTTAGTGGCACATTTAAAGCAAGATTGTCGTTGCAGTCTTTTCAGAAATCATCCCACTTGATTTTGTTACTAGTTTACCCAGACGGTCATATCGTCAATCAAGTCAATCGGTTAGTAACTGTCAAATTTATTCAATGTTTACATACCGACATAAATTATGGCGCACTCGCCATTGCAACAATTCAAAAGCAGAATCAGTAATCATCTGCAAGATCATCATCTCAATATTATGTGACTCCGTCGAAATGCAAGTGGTTGGTGCTTTATTATTGAAAACACTCACTTTTTTTAAAACTTAACTTATAGTTACCAAACCAAAGAATTATGGTTTGTACTCTCCTAAGCTGATAGTCGAGAACCCAATAATGAGCAATTTCGTTCAAAAGCTTGTAAAAGACCAAACTCAGAATCCACAAAATCGCTCAGAAAAAAAAAACACTAAGCATACCCGTTACGCGGGCACAAATACCCCATCTCTAGTCGAGTAATTCATTTAATTAAATTCGAAACGTTCTTTCTTTTCTTTTTCTAACCCCGCCCTTTCAAACCGGAAAGTGTTTACTTTATCCGAAGCTTATCCTTGTGGTGTCGTAATGTCTTAAGTCCTTTTCATTTGTGTGTAAGTTTCGCCATAGCAACGAATGGGGCAAGAATATTTTCACACCAATTGGTTTTCAATATTATTTTTTCTTCCTTGTTCTTCTGTTCCAAGTTCTTTTTTTTTTCGTCCAGCATTTTCTTTTTATTTGCTGTGTCCTTTGGTAAAATGTTTTTTTTTTTTTTAGTATTTACTTTAGCATTTTTGTAAAGCGACCAAGACCCCACCAAGATGTCCGCTTGAGTACATTTCAATGCGGCAACTCCAGCCATGTTTATCCTTTAATTTAAAATAATTTCATTTTCTCATTTCTGTGCAAAGGATGAGGTTAAATTTCCTTTAATTCCCATTTAGTTATTACAACTCGATAAATGGAATGAAATTTAACCCCAGCGCATAACGGAAAGGAGTTCAGGAGTATGCTCTCGGTACTTCACACAGGAAGTCGAAATATGCCGCCCTATTATTCTTGTTTGCTTATCATAATTTTCAAGCTGAAGGAGCATTTCCCTGCCAGGGTACATTAGTGGCTTTTGGGGGAGATAACAATTTTCCAGTAAAAGGATAAGAAAAGGGATAGGATATAGGCCGGGCCAGTAGGATGCGGAAGAAAAACAAAAGCGACCGGATGCTATTTGTAGGGTAATTATCCTGTTCCCGCAGGAGTGGGTTTTTTTTTTGCTCGATGAAGTAGAATTACATTTGAGTATCTTATTCGCATTTTTTTTATATCAATGGTGTTGTTGTTTTATCCTTTGGAGATTCCTTTTTTTATTGGATCCCATTTGTCTACTTTGTTTTGTTTGCATCAAGATGTTGAATGTTTGCCTAGTTCTTCTTGATTTCTTTTTTTTTTTTTTGATGGGGAGGAAAAAAAAGGATCAAAACCTGAAGCTTGTTGTTATTTCCATCTTTGCGCCCTAAGCCTATTAATGTACAAATTGGGTCGAATACTTTGAAGGATGTTAGGAATTTCATCTCAGCACTTAGTTTGAAGGGATATTTCAAGAAGGTTTTGGGATTTTTTTTCGAAATAATTTCATTATAATTTTGAAATGATGAACTTTGACCTAATCTTGGTTTAATTTAGATTGCAGATGTTGGAGTTTACATTTTTTTGTAGACTGGCAATTGACGATGGATACAAGTAGACATTAGGAGACTTTATGGAAATCGTTGTTTAGTGACTTGACAGTGCAAGTGGTTACACAATTTGGGAGGTTGTTATTATATCCAAACGGTAGAGTTACTTTCATATGGTTAACGGCGGATTTCAAAAGAATTCATTATACGTACATCAAATTTCGGAATAGGGATGCCTACCTTTGAGTTTTTTATTCAACATACAAAACCATTTAGCGCGTCCAATTTTATAAATGCACTCCAGAAAACACAGACTTCAAAAATTAAATCTCTAAGCCTTATATTACCCTCGCCAAAAATATGGTGTGTAATGAGCTCATTCATTAAACTACAAAGCCATTAAAACTGCTTTAGGGCAATCCTTGACAATAATAAAAGAATGCCAAAGAAACATCTCAAGTTTTACCAAAGTGTAAGACGTCAAAGTCACAGATACGACACCCGAACAGAATCTTGTCGAGATGAACAAGGCAGAAACATATCTGCAGACTCTTAAACGGCGATGACGAACAATCTTCTGCTGTCAGGCAGAACCAACTTACTGACTTACTTACTTAAGTGACGCTACAGTCCGGGATGAACGTGGGCCTCAACCAACATGCCCGCTCCTTAGCTAACTGTCTCCAGTTGCGCACTGCAAGTTGGTTGAGGTCGGTTTCTACTTGTGCGCGCCACTTAAGGCGCCACTGCGTCCGACGTCTGGCTGGGAATCGTAGACTCTGCGAGCCGGAGTATTGGCGTCCATTCATTCTACATGTCCAAGCCATCTTAAACGTCCAATGCGGAGTTTTTTTGACCAGGGGTATGTCGCTGTACAGCTCGTATAGTCCTTGGTTGAATCTTCGTCTCCATAGCCCGTCAACGCAAACGGGACCGAAGATTTTTCGAATAATTTTTCTTTCGAATCGACCAAGGATTTCTTCATCCACTTCAGTGCCGTAGACCAGGACTGGGATGATCAGGGTCTTATATAGGATCTCCTTAGTAGTTCGAGCACGGGCTTTACTACTAAATCGCTTCTTAGATCGAAGAAACAGATGCTATCAAGAGTAGTTCTTCGTCTGATTTCTGACGAGATGTTGTTGTCAGAGTTCTTGTCAGGCAGAACCAACTATTCAATATTAATGACAACGAAAACTACAAACCACCCGACCTAAGTGAAATAAGGATAGTAACATCGAAACTTAAGCTCAATAAGGCTGCCTGGCATGATAGCCTTTCCGCCGATCTGTATAAAGCCGGGTGAGATGATTTGCTAAGTTACATTGGTCACCTCGTTAGCAAAATTTGGTCGGCTGAAAGTATGCATAAAGAATGGAACCTCAGAATCATTTTCCCGATCCACAAAAAGGATACCTCTGAACCGCGCCAACTACAGAGGCATAGGTCTCCTCAACATCGTCTACCAGAACCTATTTGCCATAGTATGTGAACGCCTGAAACCATTTCACAACAACCTGATCGGCCCTTATCAGTGTGGTTTTAGGCCAGGATGGTCCATAACTGATCAAATCTTCACATTTCGGCAGAACCTGGGAAAAAGCCCAAGAAGTCGAAATCGATACCCACCACCTATTCATCGATTTCAAACCCGCATACGTCAGCGTTTATAGAGAAGAACTATACAGAGCCATGTCTAGTTTTGGTATACCGCCCAAACTCGTCCGTTTGTGTAGGATGACGATGGAGAATTTTCGCTGCACCATCAGGGTCGGAAACGACCTCACCGACACTTTCGATACCAAAAAAGGATTTAGGCAAAGTGATGCGCTGTTATGTGACTTCTTCAATTTGATTCTTGAGAGGATTGTGCAAAACTCCCGAGCCAACACCAGAGGCACAATTCTCCAAAAATCGGTGCAACTACTAGCATACGCCGACGATATTGACATCATTTGTAGGACTCAACGTGATGTTTGCTAGTATAGAGAAGGAAGCTGGAAAAATGGGTTTAGCAGTAAATGAGGATAAGACAAAGCTGTCAACACGAAAGGATACACAATATCGACGAATTGGACAGAACGTCACCATTGACAGTTATAACTTTGAGGTAGTACGGGACTTTGTCTACCTCGGCTCCGCTATTAACTCTGACAACAACATCTCGTCAGAAATCAAACGAAGAATTATTCTTGCCAATCGCTGTTTCTTTGGGCTAAGAAGGCAATTTAGTAGTAAAACCCTCAGTCGAACTACTAAGGAGATCCTATATAAGACCCTGATTATCCCAGACTTTCTCTATGGCGCTGAAGCATGGACCGTATCAAAAGCGGATGAAGAAAACCTTGGTCGATTCGAAAGAAAAATTCTTCGAAAAATCTTCGGTCCCGTTTGCGTTGACTGGCTATGGAGACGAAGATTCAACCACGATCTATACGAGCTTTACAGCGACATACCATTAGTCAAAAACTCCGCATTGGACGTTTAAGATGGCTAGGACATGTAGAACGATTGGACACCAATACTCCGGCTCGCAGCCAGACGTCGGACGCAGTAGAGGAAGACCTCGCCTTAAGTGGCGCGCACAAGTAGAAACCGACCTCAACCAACTTGGAGTGCGCAACTGGAGGCAGTTAGCTAAGGACCGGTCTAACTGGAGAGGCATGTTGGTTGAGGCCCAGGTCCATCCCGGACTGTAGCGCCACGTAAGTAAGTAAGTAAGTATACCATTGAATGTCGGACATCAGTTTCGACGCGGCATGAATGGTATCATGGTTCTGTTGAAAACTTAACTGATTTTCCGGAGTAATTTAATTTTCCTCGACCCAATTAAAAGGATTTCTATTCTATCTTGTCGAATACCTTCCTTACATACGGCAGAAGGCTTATTGAACGAAGATTAAAAGGATTTGTTTTGTCCTTATTCTTTTTAGGAATAGGATGTACGAGGGCCATTTTCCAAAAGCATCGGATTGTGGGCATTATTCTGTGCATTGTTTAACAGGGTGGTGGAAATATTGCCTTTTTCTATATGGGCAGATGGGATACCACGTTCATCTTTTGCACGGACAGCATCAACATTTTTGTCGACTATGCCATTTGAGTGGTTTTCGTCGTTGAAATCGGTAAAACCGTGATTCTCAGATCGCCAAGCTTCGAGTTCAGTGCGTAGATAAAAGTTATTCAGAAAGACTCCTTCCTCATTATCGCGATTTGGCCGAACGGGGTTGTTCTACGTGTACGCTGTCTCGATGAAAGTGCCTATCAAGTTTGCCTTCTCCTGAGGATCTTACATCGTGAGAAAACCGTCGTTCTTGTCAACACTTTGTGGAATTATACCAACAGCCGAAAGTTTCAGTCTATTTGCTGATGTCTGGGAAATTCGAACACATGGAATGTCGTTGTGATCCTTTCCCCTGAACATTTTATATATTTGCGGGAACATGTTCAGGCTCCAGTTCTAACTTACAGATTTTCTGTTACTCTCCGAGAAAAACTGTTGGATTCAATATCGGAATCTCCGGCTGGTGTCTTTCAGTAAACTATTTGTGGATCCGTTTAAGCCTCAGGAGCAGTGTGCTTCTGCGAGGGGCTCAGTGGCGCGATGGTTAGTGCGATGAACTGGCGCGCAGGAGGTCTGGGTTCGATTCCCAGCCGTAGTAACACCTAAATGATTTTTCACTGGCCCTCCTCTCGTGATGAACTGACAAATCATCCGAGTAGTATCAATTGTCAATAATAGCTTATCTCAACTTAGCCGTTCGGAGTCGGCATAAAACAGGAGGTCCCGCCATCGTGCAAGAAGTACACACGCACACATGAATGGTTGTGAGAAAGCTAGGCCCTGGGTACTAACGAGCCTGTTGCGCCAAAAATTTGTTTTTTTAGCAGTGTGCTTCTGTGTCTGTGATTTGCATCGATTATTGGTGTTCGATATTTTCACTTTTGGTTATCGGAAATAGATCTTGTAATAGTTCAATCCATTGACATTGTGTTGACCTCATTCATTTGAAGTAAATGTCGGTCAGTTCGTCATTTGTCAAGTTTCTGTTTGTCGATGGGACTTATTTCTCCTAAACGTAATCCTCGCTTTATAAATCTGGCGAAACGCGGCCACTTTGTCCACCGATAGACAAAAGAACGCACTTGGTCGAACTCCTCAGCTGAGTTTGATCGTTTGGGGACCTGAATACGGCAGCGAGTCCAAAGTGGTCGCTATCATACTTGAATGCTCGCACACAGTTCGTTATTCATCAGTTCAAGTCTAGCGTCTATAAATACTAAGACCATGAAAGAATTCCCCTCGGGTAAGGCGGGAAATCCGTTCCGCACAAGCAAAATTTGTACTCAATAATATTTTGGTTTCCAAATTTGAAACAGTACACCTCTGGTGTCCGAGATTGTATTACCCCAAGTCGCGTGCTTAGCGTTAGCCAAAAAATAATAATTTTCATCCGATTGAAGCTGTAAGCAACGAAAAATGTCTAAAGGTCTGTTATAAATTGAGTCAGTTGAGTTACATTCTCCTTGGACCATGGAAAGGAATGCATGCGATGGATGCTTGCAACTCCTAGAACCTAAGTACTTCGCCACTATTTATGATATAATGGCGGAAGTCTTTTCGTAAAATTTCAGAAATTTTCCATCTAACTACGGATGCTCCTTATAATTTAAAAGACCCAATTGGAATGAGTGTACCTAATTATTGGTCTAAAATAACCAATATCGTCGTCCCCAAACAGAATAAACTTCAACAAAGTGCACGGTAAATTAATTTCAATTCCTGTTAAAATAATTTCAATCCTCTCGAAAAGGATCTCCATAAACTAAAGACTGTTCCTGAAGTAACATTTTAAAATTGCCTTCTTCATCCCCTGACTATAGTTCGAGTGTGCTACTATATTTCTGCAAACAGAAAGCTAATTGCGTTAAGAACAACAGTTCAGTTAGTCACAATAAATGGCATGCCATCTATGTCGTCCTTAACATCACCGCCATCATCATTACCGCATCATCGTCATCGCCATCCCCATAAGCGCTGTTCGTTTTTCATCAGGATCTCCATCTGCATCTCCATCCATCATCAAAAAGGACTCAATGTCGTCTTACTGTCATTTATGTAATATCACACTTGAAGAGGTCTCACTCCCACGCCCACACCCGTACCCCTAGAACAAATGGGAACCTTATCAAAGTACACCTGGTATTACAAATTAAATGGCAGGACTTGGGGAAAGTTCCAACCTAAGTTCACAACTTTAAATTATATTAAACGTTATTTCGTTCAACAAAAATTGTCTCTCACCCATCAAGCAAGGAGCGTCCTCTTCCTTGCAGTGCCGTCACTGTGCGCTCCCTCCCTTTGAGAACACTATTATTACTCAATTACCTCAGAAACAGATCTAAAGTTAGATCCCTACATTGCCTCTCCTATGCCCTCGATTGTGCATCGCCCACACTAAAGTTTTTCAAGAACTCCGAGAGGATATCTCCTGTCAAGGCGACACGGGTCGAGACGGTGGAACACGCTCTGAAATATGGTGAGCATATAAATTTCACTATCCATCCCCCAAACGGAGCGGCGCGCGGGCCAGTGTTTTGAGTTTATTCAGCGCTAGTGGCAGACTTACATACACAAGATGTACGTCGAGTCCTCGGAGCTAATGGTAGCCCTCAATGTCACTTTAGCTATTATGTAAATTTGCCAGACATTGTCCGTACATTGGAGGGATTTGGGTATGGATAAGCGGGTGAGAGGATTGGCGAACCAGTGGCCCGTAAATAAAGTGCTTGGAAAGCGTAAACCAGGCAATATCCTTCAATAAGGATGTCCTTTGTTTTTTTTTCCACCGTTTTACTTGGTTAGTGTGTAGGCTTTAAATATGCTACCATGACACTAAACGAGGTTGAAGACCATGCAGATTAAATATAATTACAGGATTCCAACTGCTGTGGGTCCTTTTTTTTACTTAAATGAAAGGATATTATTGAAATCGCATAATTTTCTTTTGGCACACACTTACGTTTTATTCTGTTTTCGTGGTGCCACCTTCACGTCTATGCCAGGATCAGCATTTTTGAGTGCGAAAAGTTCTTATCCTTTCCATAATCTGCAAAACTATATGGTATAAGGAGACGCCTAGGACAAGCAGGCACATACACAAGATGCCAGTTGCAGATGAAAAGAATTCAAAGCGGAGCCTGGTAGGAGTAGAGTTCATCCCCAACCCAGCTCGGGGGTTATGAGATTTGGCACTATTCTTGGAAAACATCTCCACGAAAAAGGATAAAGGACTAATATTGAAGTTTTTGTCGTTGTGTGTGCGTTTTTTTTTTTCCTTCCGTGTTCGCTCGTCAAACACATGTGAAAAGTTTTGGGGGTTAGGCTGTTCGTTTTTATCTTTCTCATCTACCTCGGCGTCATTGAGGGACGTGTCAGTTGTTGAATATGAATTTGGAAGCTGGATTTGTGAAATTACCTGGTATGCGGAATCGCATTCAGGACACACAGACAATCTGTCGCAGTTTAAGCAAGTTTTTGCCCAATTTTAAAATTAAAATTGAGAAGAAGAAAAAGGAAGAACTACTGAGGCAAGGCAAAAAAAATTGGCAAATTTGGGGTTTCTCTGAAAGATACATGACGCTTTTTTTTTACGGAAAGTGTTGTAAATTATGCACATAAGGTAATTTATAATCTCTGCCTGTCAATGAAGGTAATTTCAAAAAAAAAAAATTGGGGTCAAGGAGCGCTGATATAATCTTGTAGTATGTGTCATTCTATGGATATGTTAGATAAGCCTGCCGTTGGGCGCCAATATGTACTGTACACAGGTAAACATCTTGTACCGAAGAAATATTATATATTTTAATTTTTGTTTATTTATTTAAGTCTACCAATATTTTTAAAATTTACAGACTATATCATTATATAAAAAAAATTAAAGTAAATTAAAAAAATTAAATAAAAAAAATAAAATTGAAAATAAAATTAAATCAAAATAAATTAAATTAAATAATCTTTGAATCTTATACTTCTCTCAGAAAAGGTAAAGTATTAATACAGCACCCTCTCGACTAAACCGAACAGACGGTCCTTATTATATGAGCAGGTTCTGTATTGACGTTCAAAACAATTCTATGGCATATTTTGTTTGGCGAGTTAACATATCGCGAAGAACCTTCAGCGCACGAGGTTCCTTGAGTGTTCCTCTAGAGGTTTCTGTGTTATATTCTGTGAGTGACATATTGCATTTACTGCTGTTGTCGAATCATTGATTTCTATTGACTATATGATTGATGTGTCCTCATACTAAGGTTCCAGTTAGGATAGGCAAAGTGAAGACTTATACGAGCCGCTCCGAAATATTCGGTTTATGAATAAATGGTTGCGGATAGACCGAAAGGCGAATATCATCAACGTGACCTGTGGGTATCTAATATTTAGAAACTAGCTTACCAGGTGAGCAGCCAGGGTAACTTTTATACCTCATGAACAAAATGAGATAGAAAATAAATGATACTCTTAAATACCCACCAGAATCGGAACGATCACGGAAAGAGATCTACGAATATGCATCTAGAATGAAAGCAAGGTTCTCGAAAACGTTAATCTGTCCTCGTGCGGTACATGGCAGACATTGCCTCTATTCAGGAATTACGATTGACAGGATTAGGAATGCCAACAAGTAAAACATGCGACATTTATTACAGTTGTCAAGAAAGAATGCACATATAGGGATGCGGATAAGTTATAGTACGCTGATTTAGGTCAATAGTGATTGACTTTAAGCCGATTCGTGATTGCCCGACTGATCTACATCAGATCCACTTTTTGTAATATTATTCTTACATGTGCAAACACTACTACCGATAAGACCGACAGTCAATCAAGGACTCGTTTTACGACCTCCTGGACCTTATGGAGCTCGTCCATTATTGGGTGAAAAAAATCTTAGGGGATGAGTTAGAAAGCACAGACGCAATAAACAATAATATGTAGGGGCTTCCGACAAACTGATTAAGCAGCGTTTAGTAATGTTCTTCGATTCGGAAACCATAAAGGATCCAAGCAATCTCCAGATACTCGAAGAGACAACCAAATCGACCATATGTTCATAGATGCTAGGCATACATCCAATATCTTTGTTGAGAGATGGGTAAAGTCGACTCAGAAGAAGTGACCTAGTGGTTGAACTCCTAAGTGTGGGGTTCCTTCCTCAAATCCCCAAAGTGACAACACGTAAGCTTTTTTCGTAAGCTTTTTTCACTGCAAAGCATTTGCGAAAGTATGACAAACATCCAAGATTAACACTATTATGAGAAGCTCAAATATCAAATATGAGGTCCTCTTCTTTTTAGAAGAGCAAGCATAAATGTAGGGAGATCCTAGGTTTGAGCAAAGATTATGAATTCTATATAGATGAGCCATTGAGAACAAAAAACAGAAACAATTGCTCAGTTGCTTCATGGTACGGGCGGGCGGTGTGCATGAAAACACATGAAAAACAAGAACAAAAACATATGGCGGGCTGTGCCAGCACGACCCGCCATAGAACAATTTTTCTTATATGGAGTGCGTCATCTGTATAGAATTCATAATCTTTGGTTTGAGGCACCATATATACGATAGATATTTCACATATTTTTCAAGCTTTGAGTAAGTTAAAGAGTTCGTATCTACCTAAGATTCAACATACACCCCAGCAATGACAACTTAGTGGAAATACGACGCAGGAGGACCCTACACAAATGTTACGTCGGTTTTGCTCAACAAATTGAAAATTCCAAGCGCTTGAGCCAAATCATAGCAATCCTGCCTGACGCCGAGTGCTGGACCATAAGTTGGAAAGCGGAGCAAATATCGGGCACTTTCGAACAAAAAATGCTTGGTCTGAAGGAGAAGGTGCAACATCGAACTATATGAGTTGTACCATTATGTGGATGTAATCCAAGGGAATAAAAGCGTCGACTCAATTGGTTCAGAAAAGCAACACAACTAACTCAATTATAACAGACCTTGAGAATTTTTTTCGTTGCCAGCTTTAATCGACTGAAAATTATTACTTTTTGGGGTAATACAATCTAGGACACCAGAGGTGGACTGCTTCAGACTTGGAGAGATCAAAATATGATTGTATGGGACGTATATCCTGTCTTACACGAGAGGAAATTCATTCAGAACTGAGACTGACGAATAACGAATACGCTCGGAACTGTGTGCGAGCATTCAAGTATGATAGTGACCACTTCGGACTCCCTACCGTATTCAGAATCCCAATCGAGCAAACTCAGCTTAGGAGATCGATCAAGTGCGTATTTTTGTCAATTAAATTAAAATTACGTTTGATCGAAATAAGTCCACCGACAAACAGAAACCGACATTTACTTCAAATGAATGAGGTCATCACAATGTCAATGGATCGAACTATTACAAGTGGAGCTATTTTCGATAACCAGAAGGATAAATATCGAACACCAACAATCGGTCTACTCCACAGACACAAAGCACACTCCTCTAGAGGCCTAAACGACTTCACAGATAGTTTACTGACAGACACAAATATATAAAATGTTCAGGAGAAAGGATCATAACGACATTCCATAAGTTCGAATTTTTCAGACGACAGAAAACAGACTGACATTTTCGGTTGTTTCTCACGAGGGAAGAACCTCAGGAGAAGGCAAGCTCGATAGGTGCTTTTTTCGAGACCGTGTACACGGTAAACAACCACGTTCATCCAAATCGCGATATTGGGGAAGGAATCTTTCTGAATCACTTTTATCTGCGTACTGAACTCAAAGCTTGGCGATCTGAGAATCACGGATTTACCGATTTCAATGACGAAAACTGCTCAAAAGGCATAGTAAACAAAACTTTGATGCTGTTCGTGCAAAAAGATAAACTCCTGGACATATTAGGAGGAAAACTAAAAAAACCGGTCGGGAGAGGGTGGTATCCCAAATGTCGTATTGAGACATCTGCCAGTAGAATCAGTCGATATTTCCACCACCCTGTTTAACAATGCACGGTGCTCTGAAAAATAGCGTTGGTCTTTCCTTTTCCTAAAAAGAATAAGAACAACACAGATCCGGCTAATCTTCGGTCAATAAGCCTTCTGCCAAATGTAAGCAAGGTATCAAAAAAGTTTACATTGCACTGACGAAGCCGTAATGCCATATAGATGAATTGTGTGTACCCCATTGCAAGTCTTGTCATCACATTATATTGAGACAGTTCTCCGAGTGGTTGTTTGGAGAACCATCGGTAAATGCCAAGTCGTTTACGTACACTTTCATCGTAGCAGTCATTAATTTCCACAGGGCAGTGAGAGATCGTTAGCAACCCGTTCATCAACGCCCAACACGTTCCAATGAACTGATTGAAGCTGGAAGAATGTTGTCGAGAACCCACATTTGTCATATCGTTACCGCGCTCAGCGTTTCTTCGTCAGTGGAACCATCTTGCGACACATTTTGGAGGGTGATTTGTATTTGTTTAAGTATAAAGAGCAATTGACTCAAAGAATATTGCCGACAGACCATCCACGTAGCTTTAAATTTGGCCAAACAGTAGCTTTAATTTTTGACACTGAACCTGATTTTTAGAAGAACATTTTGATGACTCTCTGTCACCGTAAACAAGCAAAATTGGCACATTTGGGGAACTAAGAATCCACACGAGATCCATGAAACACCATTGCATATCCATCAAGTGACTGTTTGGGCTGGCGTTTGGCCCAAAACTATCATTGGACCATTTTTCTTCAGAGAAGGGGAAGCATTCGGTGGGAATCGATATCGGTGGAAGGTCGATTACTCGTTTCAACAAAACGGTTCATCATGCCACACTGCAAATCAAAAAATTCAATTTCTGTAACGAACATTTCCTGGACAGTTCAAGTCAACAAATGCCAAGATTAACTGCCCACCCAGATCTTCAGTATTGACCCCTCCGTACTTCTTTTGTTTGGTTATTTGAAAAATAAAGTATACACCAGCAAGCTTCAAACCATTTACGATCTCAAGGCAAACAATCGTGCTCCAAAGTCATCGCTATAGCGCTTGAGATTTTCGAAAAAGTGATGAAAAACGCAGCAAAAAGTTCACATTTTGCTTTGGTCAGCTTCTCAAAGAAAGCGCCATAATGATTCGTCCGATTGGTTGTGCTTAAATGTAAAACTTTGCACACAAAAATGAATGCAGAAGCTAGGTTTGAGGTCCTGTATGTGCCATAAATGCCTAATTTTTCATCTCTCAGAGCTTACATATATTTACATATCTACGCATCTATCAACCCAGTTACACACCATTTGTCAGCTTTTTGTTTCCATGTTGGGAGAACAAACGCAAAACATGTTGACACATTATCGCACAAGAATAGCGCTATACCCAACGAGTGACGCCCACTCTAACCATCGCACCCACCCCCTCTAGCTATCAATTTCATCAATTCATACCTAAGGCATGCTTGTATCAACGGCATTTTCTCACAACAAGACATCTTCGATCTTCGACAGCCGGAATTGAATTTAAAATAAAAGGATGCGTCTTCTCTCTCCAAGAATACTCATTAATTTTCCTGTCATTCTCATGCCCGTCTGATTCCGTAGGAGTAATCCTATTGATTTCTATCATCCCTATCCTGATGCCGATAGCAGTTGTTTATGAAATCCTTGGTCCTCAGCCCCACTCCTTCCAAAAGATACACAGGCTTTGGTATTTCTTTTCATTTTCAATCCTCTTGGCTGAAAGATGAGAAATTAAAATTCAAAGTCAATACCAAGAAAGAGGAAACATTTGTAAGGATATCAGCGCACAAATATTGTCATTTGTTAGACTCAATAGCCCACAGCGGCAATTGACAAACTGCCGCACTCAATCAGCCGTAAATCATCTTGAAACTTCCGTTGCCGCTGCTGTGCTCCCGCCTGTGCAAAGCAAACAGGAGCAGATCCGACACCATGCACACGTACACCCACGGAATGTTTGTCTAACAGCAGGATATATGATTATGTCACAAAATTTCCGCCACAAATTAGTTTGTTGTTTGCTTAATGAAATTTTCAGATGATGCCATTAAAAGCGCATCTCTTCTCGCTCGTATCCATTTGATTCACCATAACGATAACTTTGTTATCCTTCCCATGGAGGAGTCGGCTCAGAGCTACGGTGGGTTTGTTTTAAATTCCACCTAACAACTCCGGGTGTGTGTGCGTCGGCGGCGCTCATCATCGATGGCTTTTTACCTGCCAGGCACACCATTACACCTTGGCATGCGGGGAGGACGTATTTCATTTTTCTTTGCACACTCAGTGGCGTGTATGTGATTCCTTGTGCACACACATCTACGGGGAAGTTTTGTGTCAATAACGCTGTCTCTGGGAATGTTTACCCAAATGCATATGAGCATACATTATGTAGGAAGGATGTTGTTGTTGAACCAACCGCTACATATGTATGACCACCATTCCATATTAATCGAATAGTGAGGAGCACCCATCCCAACCCACCTTGTAACGGATAGATATTCCTGCGGTGCAGGTGTTTTGCATTTCTGGGAGTGTGTGGTTTTTATGTTGAATCACTGATTAGATCTGCGGACGGGTATAACGTGACGCATCGCTGTAATGATAGCAACCGCAACCGTGGTATGTTTCGTCCTGAAATGATTGCTCAACCGCAAAAGCCAAACCTTCAACCAATCTCAGTCCTTTTTGTTTTGTCAAATCGATGGCAATCGATGATTGTTTAGGGAAGGGGGCACGCGGGTCAAGGAAACCGGCTATAAAATAATAACTTGGGAGACAATACAAGCTTTTTCTGTCGGAAAGGATGTCAATCGAATTTTGCTATTTCAAGCTACCATACCATGACAGCCGGGATGAACAAAATCGATATTTACTTTGTAAGCTGTCAGTTGGGACAGGTAGAACGCATCCACTGCATTGTTACTCTCGAACACATTTCCTTTATTGGATAAGTGATGTCTCGTTAAAGTTCAATTTCCATAATATGCATTAGGGCGGTGCCCATGGCGACCGCCGTGCCCAGTGGTAGGTGAGTTGTTGAATGCACCGTTGGGACGACTCCCAGCAATTGTCAGAGGATAAACATCCTCGGGACCACTCAACGAATAGACAAACACCTGTCATGTTTGTATGTCTGATGTATTAATGCAAAGGCTGTGTATTTAGGATGATTGGAGTCCTGAATTTGAAGATGGCTTAGTTTTTGTATTTTAAATGAATAAACTCATTGAGTGACGAAGTTTTGAAGACAGAATGGCTGGAGCATGTGTGTGTTGTTTTTGCACAAATGTAGGAACATATAATTTTTTCCAAGGTCTCGAATTTCTGCGTCAAAAGAAATGATTTTATGATCCTTCGTAGATACTACGTGGTTGACTTATTGATGTTTTTGGGGTTGGGTATTGAGCAAAACAAAATATTGTTACAAAGCAACCAAGAGCCTCGGAAAGAATTTGTTATAACCTATCCCATAGGGGCTTTTAAGTTTTGATATATTGTTTGTAACATAGAGCAATAATTTAGGTAGATATATCTTAAAGTATATGAATCGACTCAGAATAGCAAGCTGAGTTGATTTAGCCATGTCTGTCTGGCCGTCCATTCGTCTGTCTGTGTGTCACAGATTTTTGCGCCTTAAATTTCATCAGAAGCAGAACAAGTGTAAGAATTATTAAAATCCGCCCACTGCATTCCCACTTTTCAGTAAAAAGTTATTTTGGGCCAAACGGTTAAGAATTTTGAAAAAGTATCTGAACAATTTTTTGGCAGCGTCCACGTTTTGGGGGCGTTTTCAGTAAAAAAAAAAGTTTTTGGTACAATTTAAAAAAACAAATTTAAAAAACTATTGATGAAAATATTTTTTATAATAATACTTTGAACATTTCGAGTATAGATCATTTTGAGCCACGCTTATTTCTTGGGGAAGTTTTCCTAAAAAAGAAGAAAAGGATGTGGTGACAATGTCACTTTTTGTGGACATTTATTTTAAGGATGGATTCAACGATTCGCACACCGGATTGTAGCCTTATAATATGTTTTTTTTTATAGTTGGTGGTCGTTTTAAACAAAAAAAGAACGACGATATTCCTATCTGCAACTGGAATGTGAAAACACTAAAAAAGAGAGGTGTAGCCGAACAACGAGTGATAGCCCTACAAAGCAGACATTACTGCTATCCGCGAAAAAAAAGGATGGAATATTATGACATCTACTACGGACCGTTTTATATTGAGAAGAAACAGTGACTACTCGAATTTGGATTTGTTATGACATACTTAGGCAAGAAGTCTTATGCTTTGAAGACTTAAAAATAAAAATGATAAAGTGTAAGACTTATTCCACGAGCTCCTTGACAAAAAACATGAGCGACTACCGGAACGGACTTAGGCTAATTGACTTCGCTGTAAAATGAAATGCTACTATAGCCAGTACACGGTTTCCTCATCTCGATTTCCATAAGGGGACATAGCGGTCCAGATCAACGAACGGTCAATCAAATTGATCACACTGCGATAGACAAGAAGCACGCATACAGTATTTTTGATGTCCGAACATCCCGAGAGGCGAACATCGACTCGAACCACTACCTTGATGTAGCTAAGGTAACAAACAATCAGAACAAATCAGAAATACTGTGAACAAATTTACGTAGAAAGACTTCAATCGTCAGAAACCGCCAAGGCCTTCGCAGAACGTTTATCCTATGATCTCTCGATTGACATCATACCCCTACCATCTAATGTCGAAGAACAATGGCAAAGATGTCAACAAACCGTTTTACCAAAGTGTAAAACTTCAAAGCCAGGGCTCTAACAGAATTCTTTCAAGAGGAACAAGTGAGAACTACTTTTGCAGGCTGTTACACGGCGATGAAGTACAATCTCCTGTTGTCAGGCATAGCGAAACATTGGTGACGACCAACAACCAGATAAAGTGCAGATAGTAATATCTAAACTTAAGCATAACACTACTGCCGAAAATTTTGTAATTCCTAAAAAAAGAGACCATCTGAACTGCGCCCACTACAGATGCATAAGTCTCCTCAACATCGCTTACAAGATTCTATCCGCATAAATTGTGAACGCCTGAAACCGTTTACCACAAACCTGATCGGTCCTTATCAGTGTGGTTTTAGGCCAGGAAAGTTTACAACTGATAAAATCTTTACACTTCCGCAGACCCTGGAAAAAAAACTCAAGAAGTTCAAATCGATAACCATCGTCTATTCATTGATTTCAAAGCCGCATTCGACAGCATTTATAGAGGTGAACTATACAAAGCTATGTCTACGTTTGGTATACATCCCTAACACATCCGTCTGTGCAGGATGACAATGGAGCTCTACCTCGCTTCTCCATCAGGGTCGGAAACGATCTTAAAGACACATTCGATACTAACGGGTGATTTTTTAGCTGGTTTGGTTTTGGCAACACTGGTTTTGACAGCTGACGTGTGTTTAGTACCTTGTGTCACTGTCAAACAGCTTCAGTTTGGTTTGCAATTAAACCATGGATCGTCTTACAAATGAACAACGCTTGCAAATTATTGAATTTTACTATCAAAATTCGTGCTCGGTTCGAAATGTTCATCGCGCGCTGCTTCCATTTTATGATCGGCATTCTCGACCTTCTGAGCAGTCTATTCGGAAGATTGTGACCAAATTTCGCACCAAATTTACTTTGTTGGACATTAAACCACCAACACGTTTACGTACTGTGCGTAGTGAAGAAAATATTGCGGCCGTATCAGCTAGTGTGACAGAAGACCGCGAAATGTCGATTCGGCGCCGTTCCCAGCAGTTAGGCCTTTGTTACAGCACTACGTGGAAAATTTTGCGGAAGGATTTGGGCGTAAAGCCATTTAAGATACAGCTGGTGCAAGAACTAAAGCCAGCCGACCTACCACAACGCCGAATTTTTGGTGAATGGGCTCTTGGAAAGCTGGCCGAGGATCCGCTTTTTTATCGAAAAATTGCGTTCAGCGATGAGGCTCATTTTTGGTTGAATGGGTACGTAAATAAGCAAAATTGCCGCATTTGGAGTGAAGATCAGCCAGAAGCATTGCAACAGCTACCAATGCATCCCGAAAAAGCCACTGTTTGGTGCGGTTTATGGGCCGGCGGCATTATTGGGCCATATTTCTTCAAAGATGATGCGAATCGCAGCGTTACTGTCAATGGTGAACGCTACCGAGCGATGAAAACAAACTTTTTTTTTGCCCGAAATGGAAGTTCTTGACTTGCATGATATGTGGTTTCAACAAGACGGTGCCACATGCCACACAGCACGCGAAACAATGGCGCAATTGCGAGGCGAGTTTGGTGAACAGTTAATTTCACGTTTCGGGCCGGTCAATTGGCCGCCTAGATCGTGCGATTTGACACCATTAGATTATTTTTTGTGGGGGTATGTCAAGGCTAATGTCTATAGGGACAAGCCCGCTTCGATTGACGCACTGGAAGCCAACATCCATGCATTCATTCGTGAGATACCGGCCGATATGTGTGAAAGAGTATGCCAAAATTGGACTCAGCGGATGGGCTACCTGAGACGCAGCCGCGGTCAACATTTGCATGAAATTATCTTTAAACATTGAATTGCACATCTTTAAACATTGAAAACTTTAAAAAAAGTTCTAAACCTCTTAAAAAATCACCCGTTAAAAGGATTTGGGCATGGTCACAGCCGTTTGACTTTTTCAAAACTCCCGAGCCAACACCAGCGGCATAATTTGTTAGTGCAACTACTAGCATACGCCGAGTCGCCGACATCATTGGTCGGGCTCAACGTTATAGCAACGCTTGGTAGTATAGAAAAGGGAGCGGCAAAAATGGGTTTAGCAGTAAATGTGAGTAAGACCAAGTCAACAGAAACGACACACAACATTTACGAATTGGACAGAACGTCACCATTGAAAGATATTACTTTGAGGTAGTACGGGACTTTTTTTGACGGGCGATGTAGCAGTGGTGAGTGCGATGAACTACCGCGCCTGTCGCTCCAAACTTTTATTTTTTTAGTACGGGACTTTGTCTATCTCGACTCTGCTATTAACTCTGACAACAATAGCACAAAATCAAACTCTTGCCAACCGCCAACAGTAGTAAATCCCTCAACCAAACTACTAATTGGATCCTATACAAGACCCTGATCATCCCAGTCCTACGCGCACAAGTAGAAAGAAACCGACCTCAACCATGAAGTGCGCAACTGGAGGCTGTTAACTATGGATCGGGCTAATTAGAAAGGCATGTTGGTTGAGACTCAGTTTTATTCCAGACTGTAGCGTATGTTAAGTAAATAATTATTTTTGTTGTTTTCACTTTTGCGATAGTCTGAAAAATGTCCAGTTTAAAACGGTCATGAAAAATTGAAAAGTTTCTCTTAATTGCCGTTCGGAATTAGCGTTTTTCTGTCGACTTCTTTACTTGTAGCAATAATCGCACAGACAGACAGATAAATGGTGATGTTAGGTTGGAGGCCCTGTATGGGTCATAAATATATTAAATACCTTATATTGCGTAAAGATTCACCAGCCAAAGTCTGGGTATTGACGATTGCTTACTTACTTACTACTAAACATCGGCCTGTAACCATGTGTGAAGCTCCTTTAAAAACAACTTTATTTCGATCACATTGCTCTAAGTCTCATTACAAAAGAATCATAAGCAATGCCAATATGTGTACCTCTAGATGCCTTCTAAAAACAAACCTAGCAACACAAAAAAAAACAACAAGCGAGATTACTGAAAGCGGAAAAGTCCTTGAATCTAATTGATTTAAGTCACTGCCTTAAAAAAGGCCCTAATCCTAGCTGGGATTACAATCTTCCCAAGTAGTCCCCATCACTTCTCTAAAGTTAAAATCATAAGCCACGACCGTCAATAAATAAACGCACAACAACCAACTTAGCTTGGAGTATTCATATTTCATACATATACACCCATACCACAAGTAGACAGGATGAGAACAAGAACGAAAAATAAACTGTAATCCACTTTGCATCTGCCTTTAAATCCGCTTTTCACGTAAATGCCACTTTGAAAAGCAGTTACAACCGGAAAACACCACACTCACACTCACACTACTACGCCATCTCGTATCCATGGTACTTAATCACTCAACAGTTATGTACCATTTCACCATTCCAACAGCCACCACGTTTTCAAAAAGCGGAATGACAATTAAAATGGCTGCGCTTTAATTGATTGCAACTGCCATTACCAGTTGTAGCAGGTCGCCGATGGACATACCCAAACACAACCCAACAAAAAAAAATCCCCCCACACGTTTGTGTATATAATCTCGATCCGACGAAAGGATTAAAATCCTTTTGTATTTTAGAATCTGTCACGGCACGAAGTGATTGCCTTTAAAGCTCTTACTAACACAGTACCGTATATCGGAGGTGGATGGCATGGTCAAGTTAGCTTAACAAGGTCCTTATCTCAGCCCGTTTGGATGAGGTTAACATGGAAGGTAACATATAATATTTTCCAAAGACTAGTCAGGTGTGCATACATGTGTGTTTATGTGGAATATTTGACTAACTTGTGCCACTTGTGGTTGCGTGCTGTTGCTCATCTTTATATGAAAGGAAGGGCACCAACCTGCATGTCCTTATTTAGACTATTTGCTCTGGCGAGAAATCCTTCGAAATTGGATTGTGCATACAACAATGCCTGTCCATAGTCTGTTCGCATTTTTATGACAGGATTTTCGTCCCAAGAAGACAACGACAAGACTTTTCCCAGTATTGTTCGTCCTTAACTACATATCAGGTTTAGATGCATGGTGGTGGTGGTGATGCTGGAATGGCATACGACTCATCAGGCGCAACATGCACCCGTCGGCTATTGTTTGTTGTCGTTGTTTGGCTTTGCCCTGCAAGTAGGATTAAATTGGCAGTCCACTGCACTGCAGGACTCGTGATTGCATGATAGGTTAGACACAAACACACCAACTCATTCCTAGCTTGTACACGTGCGGGTAGGTCTTATCGAAGCTTTCGTTGGTTAAATAATCAATTGACAGAACAAAGTTTCAACTATCGGATGAATTTGATTTTTACCTTACTAAATAGAGACAACTAAAAAAAGAAGGTACACTTAATCCTTGGGGCCATTTTCTGCATTATCGACAATACAGCCCGAACTTGAACATGGCTCGTTATTTGCCATCAATCGTGTAACATCGCATCATTTACGCCAAATCACTGTCCCTTATTGAAAATCGTCCTGTTACGACCTCGACGTGATCCCTTTTAAGAGTCTAAGGATTAAATATCCATCACTGGATACCTTTGCACATTTTCCGTTGTCCTTACCTACCCTTAGCGAACTAATCACTGCGATGGGAATGTTTGCATGAATCACCTACTTGACAGTGGACCATAGCAGCATCGATGTACAGCAAGCAAGGACATTGCTTTGTTCAAACCAAAAAAGGAATGCACTCTCTCAAGCGGTTTTTATTTGCTGAACGCTTTTTTTATATTATACTTTCCAGGATACCGTGCACCTTATTGTTCAGCTGACTGTTGGAAGAGCTTTCCTATTTTTTGCGTGTCCTTTTTCATATTTCCCTATAAAATAAACACGAGGAATGTCACGTTTTTAATAGACGGATGCAATTGCAGTTGGGATTACGTTGGGTATTTGTTCATAAGCGGGGGAGTTTTGTCCTGCCACTTCAGGGCTTAAGTGTCGCTATGTGAAAAAAATGCGAATAATTGATGCGAAAACATTTAACGCGCAATGTCGATGCCGACGATGATGATGAAGGCGGCGAGGACGATGAAGTTATCGCTTCATTTGCAGGTTACACGGTAGATGAATTTCATGTTTTGTATCTGCACACATGAAATTGGTAAGTTGGGTGGGATTTTTTTTTTGTATCTCTTATTTGTTTTCTGTTTAACCAAGAGGATTCGCATGTTAGCATTGTGAGGTATTAAATGGTGGATTTAAGGGTTGAGCAGATGTGCTTTTGAAACAAAAACCCTGCAAAAACTCTCCTAAAGGAAGAAAGGATTTTTGTCTTTTATCAAATAAGCAAGTACCTCGGACTTCAACCTTACAGGATAGTTCTTCTTCTTCTTCGCTGAATCCGATTCGATATTCATTAGGACTGATATGTTTCCGAACCCGTTCAGTGGGTCGATTCCTAAAAGACGTGAAATATAATAAAGCTTCAAGTCCAGATGGAAGTTCTCCATTTCTCGCCACTGTGGCCAAAACTCTTCGCAGACTGTTTCACTTGTCGTACTCTGCAGGCATATATTTTTGGATCGATGGAAGTTTGTGCATGCTCAGCCAATTCCAAAAAAGGATAAAATTTCACATTTAAACATGCAACTAATAGATCTAACGTCCGTATAAGCAGCGAAGAATGCAGTCACTTCATGATCACTTACTAAGTAACTATCAGTGTGGTTTTTGACAGTGCCTGTCAACCTTAGTAAAGAATATAATAGGTTCATTCACCATTACGGTGAATATAGAATTATTCCTCTGGATGCATAAAAAAATATAGCGTGTCTAACGCTCTTGTTAATAAACTAAGGTTTCTAGATCTAGGTTCCCCTTTTACAAAATAGATTACAAAAGTAAGTAACCAATCAACACAAGTTGCATAAGATGGGTAAACTTCTTAACTCCAAGTCTTAGTCCTTTCACTGGCTCCATTTTTAACGACCTGCTTTCTCTGTCTTGCGGTCTGATCCATTCATTTGAGGATGACAGAAAATGTAACTAACCTCTTTTAATCCCAAGGAGCCCTCCAAAATTAAACAAAGAAACGGACGAGCCTAGTTGGTAGCCTCTTATATGAATCCCAACCTTTTTGGAGTATTTAGACAGCTCTAATCCGTTTGGTGCCATCCAATTACAGAGCCATGAGTCTCCCTAGGATCGCCTTCATGATTCTATCTGTGATTTCTGAAACCATTCGCAAACAACCAAATTTTTCTCAGTGTGGTTTTAGGCCAGAAAAGTCCACAGCCGATCAAATCTCTAAAATTCGAAAAATTCTGAAAAAGCCATGAAATCCAAATATATACTCACCACCTATATAAAAACTTATACGATACCTAAGTGATCAGAAGCCCGATGGTTAGTGCAATGACCTGCCCCGCATAAGGTCTGGTTTCAAATCCCACCCGATTGTTCACTGGCCTTTTTCGCGATGATCTGAGAAATAAACCAATTGCCCAGAAAAGATAATCTCAACTTAACCGTTCAGATTCGACAAAAAATAGAAGGTAACGCCATCGTGCAAGAAGTACACCTACACACATGAATGCTTTTTAAAAAAAACTAGACCCTGGATCCTAATGAGCCTGTTGCGCCAACATGTTTTTTTATATACGATAGCATATGTAGGAACACAATGAAGTGTAAGAACTGATGTTCCATCCAAGATATTCTTCGAAACCGGCACCAGGTTTAAGACTGCAAGGAGGACCGAAACTTCTGTGTATAAGGATCGAGCTATCACAGAATGGCGAGAAATACTGTGTTCATCAAGATGGAAGGCTGCCTAGTTTTAGTCATCGACCTTTAACCGCTCAAGAGCCCATAAATGAAAGGTTAGGCAAGTCTACACCAGCTCAGCTTTAAAACTTGACAAAAAAAGTTGAAGCTGTTTTCGAAAAAATCAACAAAACTTTAAAACCCATCTGGTGGTTTGGAATACAGACTGCACACAGACATCATAGACGACGCACTATAGATTACAGAAGCACATTTTTATACCCCCTCCAATTTCATAGTCAAAAATTGTGCCTATAGAAGGCAACGCTGCACACTAAGCTGAGGTCGTTTCCGTCCTGATGGTGCAGCGATAATTCTTTATCGTCATCCTACACAGATGGACGAGTTTTTGCGGCATAGACATAGTAACTACTTATGTGGCGCTACAGTCCGGAATGAACCTGGGCCTTAACCAATATGCCTCTTCCAATTAGCCCGGTCTTTAGCAAACTGCCTCCAGTTGCGCACTCTAAGTTGGTTGATGTCGGTTTTTACTTGTGCGCGGCACTAAAGTTGAGGTCTTCTTCTATTGCGTCCGAGTTCTGATTCTGAATCGAAGACTCTGTGAGCTGGAGTATTGGTCTCCATTCATGTCCTAGTCATCTTAAAAGTCCTGGATCCTGGTTCTCGATCGTCATCCTGCACAGACGGATAATTTTGGGCGGTATACCAAAACAAGACATGGCTCTGTATAGTTTGTCTCTATAAATGCGCCTTTTTGAAATCGATGAATAGGTGGTGGGATTTGGATTTCTTGGATTTTTTCTAGGATCTGACGAAGTATGAAGATTTGATCAGTGATGGACTTTCCTGGCCTAAAACCACACTGATAAAGGTCGATAAGTTGTTGGTAAATGGTTTCAGGCGTTCTCACATTATGGCGGATAGGAACTTGTAGACCTTTCCTCCTTCTTCGCCTATAGAGCTCAAATGGCAGCCCTCGGCTTCACCTGCACCTTAGCCTTGTAGACTTCGTTTTTGGCTGCGAGCATTGGTTGTCATTCTTTGTCAAAGTGTTTCTTGGTGGTGGGTGCGAGAAACCTAGCACATCAGTTGCGGCTGATCTAACGGCTTGTTGACATTGTTGCCACTGTAATTCGACATTAAATGCTGTATGATGATGTCAATCGAGAGGTTATATAGACATTCTGCGAAGGCCTTTGGGGTGTCTTGCGGCTGATGTCAAAGAATGACTAGAAGATTCTCACTAAAAAAGGGTGAAATATATATGACATCAATGTACCTTACGGGACCTTAAAAACTCAGCTTCTCTATCAGTTGTAGGTATGCTATGAGTGCAGCAGATTCGGGAGGATTTGTGGATTTGTTTTTTTTTTTTCAGTTTTGTTTGTAGATGTTGTAAAAAATGGTTTAATTCTTGTCGGCTGATATCAAAGAATGATAAGAATGTTCTCACTGAAAAAGTGTGATATCTGGCATCAATGTCTCATACGGGACCTAAAAACCTAGCTTCTCCATCATTTCTATGCTTAGAGTGCAGCATTTTAGCATTTTGGGAGAGTGACTTGATTATCCCAATTTCTTTCAACAGCTTGTTGGCGTCTTTACCATCATTTGGGACTTCACCTAAACGGACTGAAAAATAATTTAGTATTTCTGATGCCAAGCCTCTAAAACTGTGTTGGTGCCAGTGAACTCAATTGAGTTCAATCAGTGATTTCAGTTTCATTGGGTTTGCACAGCCGACTTTTCTAGCTGGAATTTGCCTAAACTATGTTCCTCATTGGTTGGTAATGAGAGCCAAGTGTTTGATAACGGTTTACAAAAACAATTCATATTCGACCCTGTTTTTCACTCACATCTAGTGAGAAGAGGAAAATCCCGTTTCACAAAGTGTTCCTCTAGGAATAATACTAATTTTCTAAACGAAGCTCGATATTTGAATGCCCGATCGATAAGATTTCCATTTGGAATTTTTGCAGTTAGAAATTCGCTAGTCAAGGAGTCATGCAGACAATTTTTTGTGAATATTAGTTACTTAAAGTAACACAAGATATGCCGTTTGATTTTTTACATTTTACCAAAAAAAAGTTTTACCTTATCATGTGTTGCATTTCAAACACAATTCGGTATTCCAATTCCTTCCTTTTTTCACTTCCAATCTACACCGCCCTAATGACAATTCAAATTAACCCACTTTCTCAAATTCCCTGTGCTGTAATTAGCCTCTTCAACAGGCTCACGTTCCTACAAAAAGGATATTAAATCCAATAAAATCAATTTTCTATTATCGATGGCTGAAACTCAAAACGGCAAAAGTTGTGAATTAATTGTAAAATGTCATCGTTTCAAAAGACTGCACCCTCCCACGAAACTTGTGAAATCCCCCTTACATCAAAATAACAATCCACCAAGTCCTTTCGATTAAATTTCAAAGGAATATATTTTACATCATTAAATAACACTTAAACAACACGGAACGTCGTTTGCGTATCACGTAAATCCTTTCAATTAATATTTAATGACATTCTTCACACACACAAAAAACAAGACACGATCAAACTTTGACATCCTTCGCACCGAAGCACCACCGCAACGTAACCGTTAAAGTTTCTTTATAAAACAAAAAAAAACTTTTACCTACAAACCTTATTACACCAACCATACACTCACCCCCATGCCTATACACGGAAAACAACAGCAAGGACATCATCAAAAGAATAAAAAATCAAACAAAAAGCAACAAATGCCGTACTGTGCTTCAAAGAGGACACTCTTCCCCAACTTTTATCAAAGCCATGGAGATGGCTATGTGTAAGCCTTAAGGCTCTGACTCTTGTATGAAATGAACAAACATAATTAGGTAGCACATAATTCCTTGATGGTGATACAAGTGTGAAACACTGCCACAGGCGGCTGATTCGCACTAAAAGTCTGAAAGTCAAGCAGCCTAACGAAGGAGCTCACCCGCAAGCTGCGATGGCTCCGAGTCGGCTTGTTGGTAGGATAATAGAAAAATATTTAAACACATGCCTATACCCACACATAGACCGGCTACTACGTAAATTATAACTCAACCACTGGAGGCGGTGGCGGGTCGACACTGCTCTATCCTCTACCCCAAGGATAAATTAATGGTTGCGAAATGATTTTCATACGGAATTAATGACACTTTAATGAAATTCAACGTGATGTGTGTGTGCGGGCGTGCTAGTCAAGGGGATGAGCTCTGTGGTGACAGTGTAACCTTTTTCGTCACACATAAGCCGCACGCCGTAAACATACAGGATACATGGTGTGCCGGGCACGTTGTGTGCCATTAGGTAAATAACATACCAAGCGAATTAATTATTGACTGGGTAATGAAAGAGGATTTTCATTATAGGTTAAGTGGAGTTATAACTTTCCGCCAAATAATTGGGATCAATTGTTTTATGGGAGCGCCATTTTAATTTTTAATCAAAACCGTTTATCATTTGCGTTTGTATTTTGAGTGCAGGACTTCCGAGTATTCGTAAAAGAGTTTGCGGTGAAATGAGATTGTATACGAAGCAGTTCAGGTTTGACAGACACTAGGGTCGAAAGATATTATGAAAGATGGTGGATTGCCGACAAAGAAACTGAAAGATAGTAGCACTAAATTTATATTGCAAACTTCCAACGATATCGTCGGTTAACTATGAATAACTAGTTAATATGTCTTTTGATGAGAATAGATGCAGTCAAACCACTAGCGAAAGCCCTTAGTTGCTTATAAGTAGACATAACTGCCACCCAGGAAATTCAATGAGATGAACCGGGCAAAAAGAGGATGAAAAACTGTGATATCTGCACGGATTGCGTTATAGTGAGCAGAAACAGCGTCTATTCGGATGCGGATTTATTATAAGTGCCAGGCTTAGGTAAGAACAACAATCTTCAATATTATATGTGCTTCTATGGTTTTATGAAGAATTTTGACCGATCCTCGCAACCAAAACAGATTCCTACAAGGCTAAGCTGCAGGTGTAGACGAGAGCTGCCATTGAACGGTTATTCAGAAAGAAAAAAACAAGAGAACGATCGATCGAGGATATTGAGAGGTACCACTTCAGGAACAATGTTCGCAAGTTTTACCACAGTGTAAAAGATCAAAGCCAAGGATACAAGGCTGGAACAGAATCCTGTCGAGATAAACAAGGAAATATCGAAGTTGGGACACAGTCGATGCTGGGTACCACCACTTCTGCAGACTGTTAACCTGAGAGGACGAACAACATTCCACTGTCAGGCAGATCGATCTACTCAATATTGGCGACGACAGCGTAACCTACCATGCACCCGACCTAAGTGAAGTGAGGGTAGCCATATCTAAACCCAAGCGTAAAAAGGCCACCGGAAATGACAGCCTTAAGTATCTATGTAACATGCACCAACTTATAAGCCAAATCTGGCCTGATGAAAGTATGTCTAAAGAATGGAACTTGATCATCGTTTGCCCGATTCGCAAAAAAGGAGTCCCTCTGAACTGCGCCAACAACAGAGGCAAAGGTTTTCTCAACATCACCTCAAGATCATATCTGTTGTAATATGTGTACGCCTGTAACCGTTTATCAATAACCTGATCGGCCTTTATCGGTGTGGTTTTAGGCCAGATATGTTCACAATTGATCAAATCTTCACACTTCGGCATATCCTGTAAAAAAAACCCAAAAAGTCCTAATCGATTTCAAAGCCGCATACGAAAGCATTTATAGAGTCCGTCTATGTATGGATGGATGGATGGAGAATTATCGCTGCTCCATCAGGTTCGGAAACGACCTCACCGATACATTCCATACCAAAAAAAAAAGGATTTAGGCAAGGCACTGGATGGTCATGTGACTTTTTTAATCTGATTCTTGAGAGGATACCGACCTGATACCTTCTTCCATTAATCGGTGCAACTACTAGCATACGCTGACGATATTGACATCATTGCATTGGTCAGACTTAACGTGATGTCATAGCCACGTTTGCTAGTATAGAGAAGGAAGTGGCAAAAAAGGAGACCCTCTGAACTGCGCCAACTACAGAGGCATAAGTCTCCTCAACATCGCCTACAAGATCCTATCTGCCGTAATATGTGAACGCCTGAAACCGTTTACCAACAACCTGATTGGCCCTTATCAGTGTGGTTTTAGGCCAGGAAATTCCACAACCGATCAAATTTTCACACTTCGGCAGATCCTGGAAAAAACTCAAGAAGTCCAAATCGATACCCACCACCTATTCATCGATTTCAAAGCCGCATATGACAGCATTTATAGAGACGAACTGTACAGAGCCATGTCTAGTTTTGGTATACCGCCAAAACTCGTCCGTTTGTGTAGGATGACGATAGAGAATTCTCGCTGCTCCATCAGGGTCGGAAACGACCCCACCGACATATTCGATACCAAAAAAGGATTTAGGTAAGGCGATGCGCTGTCATGTGACTTCTTTAATCTGATTCTTGAGAGGATTGTGCAAAACTCCAAAGCCAACACCAGAGGCACAATTTTCCAAAAGTCGGTGCAACTACTAGCATACGCTGGCGATATTGACATCATTGGTAGAACTCAACGTGATGTCATAGCCACGTTTGCTAGTATAGAGAAGGAAGCGGCGAAAATGGGTTTAGCAGTAAATGAGGGTAAGACTAAGTTTATGCTGTCATCACGAAAGGACTCATAACATCGACGAATTGGACAGAACGTCACCATTGACAGATATAACTTTGAGGTAGTACGGGACTTTGTCTACCTCGGCTCCGCTATTAACTCTGACAACAACATCTCGTCAGAAATTAAACGAAGAATTACTCTTGCCAACCGCTGTTTCTTCGGGCTAAGAAGGCAATTTAGTAGTAAAGCCCTCACTCGAACTACTTAGGAGATCCTATATAAGACCCTGATCATCCCAGTCCTGCTCTACGGCGCTGAAGCATGGACCGTATCAAAAGCGGATGAAGAAAGCCTTGGTAGATTCGAGAGGAAAATTCTTCGAAAAATCTTCGGTCCCGTTTGCGTTGACGGGATATGGAGACGAAGATTCAACCAAGAACTATACGAGCTTTACAGCTACATACCCCTTGTCAAAAAACTCCGCATTGGACGTTAAAGATGACTAGGACATGTAGAACGAATGGACACCAATACTCCGGCTCGCAGAGTCTTCGATTCCCAGCCAGACGTCGGACGCAGTAGAGGAAGACCTCGCCTTAAGTGGCGCGCACAAGTGGAAACCGACCTCAACCAACTTGGAGTGCGCAACTGGAGGCAGTTAGCTAAGGACCGGGCTAATTGGAGAGGCATGTTGGTTGAGGCCCAGGTTCATTCCGGACTGTAGCGCCACTTAAGTAAGTAAGTACAAAAGGAGATACAACATCGACGAATTGGACCATTGACAGATATAACTTTGAGGTAGTACGGGACTTTGTCCACCTCGGCTATTTACTTTGACAGCAAAATTTCGTCAGAAATTAAACGAAGAATTATCCTTGACAACCTCTGTTTCTTCAGTCTAAGAATTCAATTTAGTAGTAAACCCTTAGTCGAACTACTAAGGAGATCCTATACAAGATCCTCATCATCCAAATCATTCTCTGCGGCGCTGGAGCATGGACCGTATCAAACGTGGATGAAGAAATCCTTTTGAGAGAAAAATTCCTCGAAAGATCTTCGGTCCCGTTTACGTTGACGGGCTTTGGAGACTCACCCAAGAGATTCATCCAAGAACTATACGAGCTGTGTAGCGACATGCCTGTAGTCAAAAATCTCCGCATTTAACGTTTAAGATGGCTAGGACATGTAAAGCAAGTGGACACCAATACTCCAGTTCGCAGTCTTCGATACCCAGCGGGACGTCGGACGCAGAAAAAGAAAACCTCGCGTTTAGTGGCGTGCACAAGTAGAAACCGACCTCAACCAACTGGAAGTACGCAACTGGAGTCAGTTAGCTAAGGAATGGACTCATTGGAAAGGCCCGTTGTAATTCATGCGTGAAGCATATTCATATATCTCAACATTGACATTTGACAGTCAGTCAAGTATTCAAGGATTAAAATTCAATTTTCCCTTAAGCCTTTTCCATTTAAAAAGTTCTTGTCAAAACGAGAACTTAATTCACATTTGTTCGATTTACCTCAAACTTAAAATTTGAGCCACCACACTTAACCCTAAAACACCACATTCCATCAGATAAGCCGTTGTCATTTTGATTTGTCTTACTTCCTCGAAACATGAAAATGTCTTGTAACCCAGATTCCTTAGAAAAAAAAAACCCAAACCTCATGATTCAATCCGGACAAAATCACTCTGTCGTCTGTCATAAGTTGGGTGACGCTACTACATACCCCGACCTCATCGTGATGTTTTATGCTTTCGATAAAATTCAATATGGGAAAGACTATAACGGAATCCGTTCAACGTTACCACAGTGGTACCACAAAAACGAAATAATGCGCCACTACTCCTCAGACACTTGATACAAGACCCCGAACTACAATCCAACTCTGGAATCCCACAAACACTTGTACACCCAAGCATATTGATCCAATTGTATAGGTAGACAACGGTATAATCCATTTGGCTTGAGTATTCCAACTCACACAACCGAGTGAGGGACCAAGGACCTCGCGCCGTGGGGCAAAAAAAAAAAACGTTTTCTACAAGATTGAATATGTTTGTCGGTGCACCTTTTACCCTGCGAAGCGAAGAGAGGATCAACAAGAGAAAACCGGTCGCCCGGGGGTTGGTTGTTGAAAGGATTTAAGTTTATTTCGATATGGAAAGTATACCATGTTGAAAATTTATAAATTTATCTATTATGTCAGGTTGTCAGGACCGCCACTACAAGCGGGGTAAACTTTATTAATTATTAATATTTCTTCCATTTTTTTCGTGGGCGGCGGTAGACCTCATTCATCGAATGGTTAATGCAGTGCGACCCCTCCAGGGGACTGAGACTGAATATCCTTTTAAACCGACGACGCGCCGCAAAAGAAATTTAATTTGATTTTCTGTTCCTCTTCGGATGCTCTCACGGAGAAGGATTCGTGGCTTTTTCGTCGGGCAGAGGTTTAATTTCTGCTGAAACGGAGGAGAGCAGAGAAATGAAGTGGATTGATTGAAGGCGAAACGCAAATGGGAGTTTTTCGACGTCCAAAGGATCTAGTTCGAATGGAGTGGAGGTATGGTATTTACGTTTGTGAGGTTGTTGATTGGAAGATGGATTTAAAATAAACTTTAAGCTTTGGTTGATTTGATTGACCAAAGCGATGGATGGTGATTGAAAGTTTTAAATGCAAATATATGAATTTCAAAGATTTTTTTGTATTTGGGCTGAAGTTGAAAGGCATCTTTTAATGGTATATCAACAATTGGAAGCGATAGGGAAGTCGAAAAATGGTGGATCTGGGGTTTTGATATAGTGCGATTGAAAAGGTTAGGCTATTGACGCTCAGGTGAGGCATCAAACTGGCCCATAGCGATACCCCTAAAAAAGTATATTGAAATGGAGTAAGGTGGTGTTCATTCGTGTTGTTCCATCCGCCACAAATAGATAGTAGCTCCATCCCGATCTGCAGCAGAATCGGACGATCTGAGCTATAAGGATTTTTACTAGCTCCATCAGGTCCTCGTAGTATGAGCTACCAAGGAGAATATTACGACTGTTGCTGATCGCGGGGAAGTGACACTAGTAAGTGTGTGATGTCATCCTCGACGCATTTCCTGCATAGTAAGTTGTGTGTCAGTCAGTTTGATTTTATTGGAGTGCTTAACCAACAGGTTGCGACCTGTTATCACTCATGTTGCTTCCAAACCTACGTAGGACTGGTGCGCATGTTATAAGTAAGCATGCTGTTCTTTGTACCTTTGTTAGTACAATCACATGCTTCATCTTTTCATAGCATTTTACCACAGTAGGCAACTGTAAGTAAGGATTGGTCTGACAACAGCTGTGTATATCGATTTAGTTATCTTCGGGCAGGGGCCCCATTGATAAAGTGGATAACCTAATTCAGCTGATTCGACAAATTCGGACAACTGGTCATTTTTTTAAATTTAGGTTATTTAGGAATCTCAAGGGTAAGTCAGGCCTCCTGAACATGGATGTTGGCGGATAAGCCGAAAGGCCCATAGCAGCGCTTAACTCATAGTGTATACTGATGGCCCCGTGTATCTAATGGCCCTCCACCTTGGAGGTTGTGCTTTGGATTAACTACTCGACCATGGAAAACAAATATTATTACGAAACAACCAAGAGCCTCGGATAGAACTGATTTTATTGTTGACGATGTATGTGAGAACATTAAACTGGAGAGGAGCACGGAAGACCTAAGCTGCTACAAAGCAGAAATTACTGCCATTCAGGAAATTCGATGAGATGAACCGGGCAAAAAGTGGATAAAAAACTATGACATCTTACGGAGCAGAAACAGCGATTATTCCGATACGGATTTGTTATAAGTTTCAGACCAAGTCCAACCCGACCAAAGTGAATTGATGATAGCAATATCTAAACTTAAGCTTAACGAGGCTTCCAAAAATTACGGCCTTCTAACATAGCTGTATAAAGCCAGCCGGCGGAGATTAATTAGTATAAGTAGCATTCACCAACTCCTAAGTCAAATTTGGTCGGATGACTGTGTGGCTGAAGCATCAAACCTCAAAAAAGGCCACAGAGGCATAAGTATCCTTAATATCACCTACAAGATTTTATCTGCCATAATATGTGAATACCGTTTATCAGCAACTTGATCGGCCCTGATCAGTGTGGTTTTAGACCAGGAAAGTCAACAACTGATCAAATCTTCACACTTCGGCAGATCCTGGAAAAAAATCCAAGAAATCCAAATCGATACCCAACACCTAATCATCGATTTCAAATCCGCATACGACAGCATTTATAGAGACGAACTATACAGAGGCGATTCCGATCGTTTGTGCAAAACGACGATGGAGAGTTCTCGGTGACCCATCAGGGTTAAAAACGACCTCACCAAAACATTCGATACCAAAAAAGGATTTGAGCAATGCGATGTACTGTCATGTGACTTCTTTAAGAAGATTGTGCAAAATTCCCGAGCCAATACCAGAGGCTTCTATAAAGCGGTGTAACTACTAGTATACGGCTACAATATTGACATCATGGGCCAGACTCAACGTGATGTCATAGCACGTTTGCTAGTATAGAGAAGGAAGCGGCAAAAATGGGTTTAGCTGCAAATGTGGGTTAGACCAACACATATGCTCTCAACACAAAAGGACATACAAGATCGACGAATTAGAAATAACATCACCATTGACAGATATACCTTTGAGGTAGTACGGATCTTTGTCTATCTCGACTCCGCTATTAACTCTGACAACAATTGCACGTTAGAAATTAAACGCTGTTTCTTCGGGCACACTAATTACTAAGGAGATGATAAACAAGACCCTGATTATCATAGTCCTGCTCTACGGCGCTGAATCAGGGACCGTATCAAAATTGGAAGAATGTGGTCTGTTTTTTTTTTTTTTTTTTGCTTAATTGCTGTAATTTGACTGAAAGGTAAGCCTAGAAGGTTCAAAATCTGTCATTACGGTTTGGTATGGTTTATGGGCTGTCGGAAACATCGGTTATTTTTATCAAACATAAAGCGAACCAGAATGACGTAAGTTATCGCTCCATGACAAAAGACTTTTTGCTGCCAGAAATTTCAGCCTGTGATTTTGGCGACATACTGTAAACCGAGCTATAAACGTATGGCTTTATTGCGAGAAAAATATGCTAAGTAGATAATTTAACGCTTTGGGCCGGTGAATTGCTGTGGATGTGCACTACAGTATTTCTCTATAAAGTTACCCCAGTTCGGGTATTGTGGTAAGATCCGATACCCTCAGCTCATAACGAGAAGGCTTGCGGAAGATGGCTTGATTCTCTTCCTGCAAGTCTTGTCACACTGGTGCAATAATTCTGTGGCATTGGGCAATGAGTGTTAATAGCGATTGTATAAGTTAAATCCCAATGATGCCTGAATAGGGAAGTAGTCAAAGAACGAGGCCTCCTCCTGCACGGGTGATAGCTGTCTATGGGCTATTCGGTGGTCGTTACAATCCCTAATTCCACAGTCACGAGTCACGACCAACTATGCGCTGCCTGAATTTCTCCAAGGATGTGAACTGTATTAGATTTCTTTACAATTTTAGTCAGCAATCAGCCCTTCATAAACGATTCAAGGACTTCATTAGACAGCTGTCAAGCAATACCAGCGTTGAAAATATTTTTTACTGCCTTTCAACACGCATCTTATTAAATACTAGTTGTACCTCCTTACCTTCCACAAGTCTCAGTACGAACGAAAATTTGACAAAAATTTTTTTTTAAATTAAATCATCATCAATAAATTACAATCCATCAATTTTATTTAAGGACCACCTTCCTTAACAAGAAAAGACTCCCTCAGTCTGTTCCATTTTGCCTAATTTAACTCAATTTCATTTAACATTATCCCGAGGGAAAAAAAACAAGCACACACACACACACCCACACAATAACATTTAGAAACTGTATACAAGCGTTGCTAAAACACCGAACAGCATACGGTACTCGATTTTCATTGGATCAAAGAAAGCACCATCCATAAATTTCAAGTGCACTAGAGAAGCTTCCTTTCTGGAAAATTTGATCCATATACGAAACATTCTACATCCTTACAGAGGTCTCTTGAAAATATTCGGGCATTCAACACCCAGGAAACGCGCGCTTGCCAAAGACCGTCTGCGAAGTATGAGCTAATGAAAAATGTTCCTGAAATAATAAATTCTAATGAAGTGGATCATAAGTGGGAATAAAATACTCTCTCTCTCTCCATTTGGCAGACACAACGGAAAATACAAGGATTCGCTGCGTCAGGAGTCGTTCGACATAACCACTCCACGGCACAATATCATATAATATGTGCTGTGCAGATGCACCCTGTTTTAGATCCTTAAAAGCTAAACTAATAAGGAAAATTCCCGCGCCAAGTACAAGGAGCAAAAATGGCTACAGAAAAAAGGAAACCATGTTCGTCCAAGGAGAGACTATCACTAACCGAAGGAAACAGATGGTTGCGTCCTCCTGTTCGGTAAGAGTAACAAGACGAAATGCGATAACTTACTGCATATGACCGAACTCGTTTCGTTTAAGATATCCTTGCGAACTAGCACATTTTTTTAGAAAACAAACACACACACACTATGGTGCTGGTATAATGTCAGGATCTCTATGAAGCGAAGCGTAAAGTTTAACTAAGAAAAGGACGAGTGATGGGCAGGGCGGGGGGTTGGTGGTTGGTTGGCTGCTCCGTCTGGCAACATGAAGAAAAACAACTTCAAGTGTAATACTATCACAATGCTAAGGATATCATCGATGGTTATGCTTTTCTTAGACCGAACTGCCAAGAAGGCGGTAGAATGTTGTAAATAATGTAAGTTTCCAGATGCAGGAAGTCTCCTGTCCCTCTCTCGAAGCATCAGGGAAGTTCGTGATGCGATTGTTCTTCTTTCAGTATACCTCCTCTGTCTGTGTGTGTGTCGGTTGCCTTCTATGGCGCAAAAAGGTGCAGCATGAGATAAGTTACACGGGGTAGATGGAGGCTTACAACAGGAGTCTACAAACTACGAAATGTATGTGCATAGTGTGCTGATGTTAAATTGCATCCCTACAGAGAATTGATTGAGCTTTAAGGGGGCTCCGACAATTTTCAGGAAGCTTAACACTTCAACACTTTTTGCAAATGGAGAAGAATTACTTGACGGGGCGGGAGGACGGCATCGAATGAATGGTATCTGTTCATTTTCGAAACTTAATCCAGGTGGTTTTGGTCGGAGGCAAGAATATCGACTGCACTAAGCAGAGCAGCAACCAGCTAAGCATTGCCATCATCATCAACATCGTCGTCAAAGTGTATTGGTTGCTTGGTTTTGATGCTAGCATTTCGATGGTCTACAATCAGGGACAGGATGTACTCCATTTTGGTGGTTTCGAAGTAAACCAGCAATTTGATGCTATTCTCTGCTATCTCCTGTAAGCCGATGCATCCGCATTCGAAATGATGAAATGAAACTGCTGATTCAGGTTAAGGGATTGTGTGGTTCGAGGTAGATTGCATGCGGAATTCGTGTTTCAATTTGGCTAATTCGGTTCACCGTTGGTGTTGGAAGAAATTCATTTAAGGTATTTGAATATCCTTTGTGGTATTCAGAGACTTCAGGCAATTTAAGGTATCAAAGTCGCACTTTTATAGATGTATCTTTAATGTTGTGAATATTTTCACTTGTGTGGAATAATCAGATTCGAGTGAAATTCAAAAGATTCTGGGCAACACATTTGAACAATATAAGGTGCACTATAATTTGTGTCGGTATGTGAATATTGAAGAACTTTAAAAAAAACGAAAAAAAATGCATAAATCATCTATTTTTATTAACTTAGGTTTTTTATTTGGACTAGTACTTGAATACAACATCAATCAAGTGGGAGCCTCTATTCACCAAAGCAAAATGTGACCTTTTTCCTCCGTTTTCTATCACTTTTTCGAGCTCCTCGAGCGGGATAACCATTATTTCGGCATGAATTTTTCTTTTGATTTCGTCAATGGTCTGAGGTTCACTAGGGTATGCTTTGGTTTTCGAAAAGTCTGGAGATATAGGTGCCCAGTTACTCAGTCGATTTATTAAAGCTGCAGTTAAATAGGCTTTATTTCACTTTCCATGTCGCGATGGCTGTGTGTTTAGTACCTTGTCCGATAATCGGGTCTAGACTTTGTAAGGTCTAGGCCTCAGCAGACGTGAGCGGAGAGTAGCATGTAAGAATACAAATGCACCTCCTACTTTTCCAAGACAACAGCAGAAGAATTTCCAAGATGGAGTCAATGTCGGAGTCTACAGTCGAAGCTAGGATGGATCAAAGTAAGCAACATAAATGCGCAACTTCGAAACCTTCTTTCATCAGGACAAATGCAGTCCGAGTTAGGATGGGACAAAGTAAGCAAGGTAAATGCGCAACTTCGAAACCATCTTTCTTCAGGACATCTATAGGAATCTCAAGAGTAGCCTAGCCATTTGAACAGAAATGCTGGCAGATGAATTGAAAATCCAAATACAGCGATCAATCCTACGATCCCGTGTTCTGGAAATATTCAATAAATGTGTACTTGCTTTTCATATTGGGGATTGTGTCGTCAAGGTAACTTCTTTGCCATGTGAAAAAAAAAATAAATTATATAAATAAAGTGACAACAATGTCGGTTAATTAATCGTCCCAAATACTTAGCAGACCATTACAGCTACCATCAAAGGGTGTACACAATAGAAAGCCAATTTGTTAAGGGCAGCACAGTCAGGTCGAGACTGATCGACGATAGGCCACTTGTATATCAGTTTTTATGTTCATACCCTCTACCGAGACTAAAGACCCTATCAAGAGGAATTTTACGACCTCCTGGGCATAGCCTATAGAGCCTCTTCGGAATACGATGTGAAAATCAGACATAAAGGAAAGGACATTCCCAACCACTGGAAACTACAACGATTGGCACCTCTTTCCAAAGGAAGTAAATTTCCAGGAGTCTCCTCGTCCTATCGCCCTATTTGCCTTATGGGCGCGATTGGCAAAACCACAAATAATTTTATCTAGAATAGACTAATCGCAATAGCTTAAGCACACTATCAGACAACAAGTTTGGATTCCCAATCAAATGGTTGCAAACAAACAGATGGAAGCACCATCTCAGGGAGCTCCTGGAGCGTTATAGCATCGACACACGTGAGAAAAGTTCATAAAAAACAGAAAAGGCCATTTGCGATTTGGAATAGAGGAGTACTCAAAATCATTTAGGATTTGCTATACGGCTGGTAATCGAACCCAGACTTCTGCGCGGCAGTTCATCGAACAAATTATCGCCCAACTGAACCCGTCACCATAGAGACTATAAAAATGGCTTTAATTCTGCTAACTGGTCCTGCATCTTGATCTCTTCAGTCTTCAGTCTACAGTTCAATACAGCTGGATACTCTCAACAACAGAACAGTAGCTATGATAGCGACATAGGCACAAGGATCTGTTCTAGATCCTCTTATGTTGAATAATAGTATGTACGATGGTGCTTCGAGGCCGCTAATGCCAGGAAGGGTGAAGGTTGTAGACTTTGCGGATGATATCTCCATTCATAACGTGGCAAAGCAAATCCACAAGATCGTACATAGAATAAACCAAACGATATCTGCAATCAAAGCCTGGTTCGAGTCTGCTGCCCTTGATGTAATATAACAGAAAAGTAGTGGAATATATGCAAGTATTCCACGCAATCTGTTACCTAGGTATAATGATTAACAACAGACTTAACGTCAAGGTACACCTAAACTTCGTTGGAACTTCTTGAATACTTAGATGAGCCTTATTGTATGAACAGCACCACTCTTGCTTGACGCAACAGCTAGAAACGAATACAGGAGAAAATTATCAAAAGTTTGTAGACTTAATGCATTGAGAACGACTTCCTCTTTTTGAGAACCGTTTTGGGGGAATTGGCACTTTTCCTAGCCGGTATAGTCCCCATTGGTATACATGACATGAAGTACCTGCACAATGGCGCAAGGAAGAAGAAAACACAGGGCATGGAATTTAGTTGGTGAGATAATCCTGTCAGAGGAAACAACTTTTTTCTGTAAATTGTCTCATACAACAAAACTCCGAAGAGAAGAGTACCCAACAGGAGTCCATCGGGGAGAGTGGAATACGAGCGTACGTATGTGTATCATGCATGATAAAAGCACGGGATACTACAATTTTTTGCAATTTATTGTCAGCTGACTGAGACTTTGTGAGACAATTTTAAATTGTCCGATGTCATAGTTTTATACATCTTCCAATTGCTGGCAATTTCTGCAAGATTTCGGTTAATAAATTAATTCCCAAGTATTGACGACTGTAGGTTATTCAAAAAAATTACGTTATTTGTATGGAGCAATAAATTAATATCGTGTTTTCTTATTTTAACATAACCTTAATCACACTACATTTGATATATTTAGAAAGGTCATTAACTAAACAATCAAATACCATTTACAACTTTATATTGTACAATAGTAAAATGTTTGTAAATCCGCGTTTGCCACCCAGTTTTTCGTCCAAACACTTCGGATTTTCTGTGGCAATTCTTCCTCCTCGCTGTCTTCCAACACGTAAGCCATAAATATGGTAGAAATCGCAATATTTTGTTCCCCTTTTTTTAATTTGTTTACTTTATTTTCACAAATGTATTCACTATATGTCACTGACCTACGAATACAAATTTAAATATGTCCGACAATGCCTGTCAACCGATCTCCCAATTTTTTGGTAAACAAATATCTTCCAACCGTGTGAAAACACAATTTTGAAGGTGACAATATTTTCTCCAATTAATTTGTCGGACAATAAAATTGGAAGACATTGGCACAAAATATACCAACCGTCTGAACAGACAAATACAAATTAGAACATAGTTGCAAATTGTGAGCAATTGGCAGCTATTGTCACAGCTTTGACATATACGGCAAAATTGGAAGATCTTCCAATCGTCTGAACGTAGCTTAATACTGGAGAAATTTGAAGAGAAAAGTAAAATTATAAAATTATATAATAAAATTATTCTCGATAAAGGTCCACATTAGCCTCGAAAGTATTTCACTGAAACGCGTACCTACTTCAACTAAAATATGAAAGAAAAACGCATGTTAAAATGATGTACTTGGAATGAAAATGGACTTTTGCAAAATCACGATGAATTGGAAGTATTCATGCGAGAAAGAAATGTACACATTTGCTTGATTTCCGAAATGCACTTAAAAAAGTGATCTCGTCCAAAAATAAAAGGCTTAAATGATTGCCACGCCTATCACCTTTCGGGAATAGCGAGAGGCGGATCATCCTTTTTTTATTAAAGACGAATAATGCGAAGACCTTAAAAATAGAGCTTGACACTATGCAGCTGTGCACGGTCCAAGTTAAAAGTAGTTAATGTACTCCTATGATCACATCTCCTACTATCCACCAAGTTCCACGTTCGGAAAAAGTTTTTACCAAATAGTTTCAATCTTTGAAACCTTATTTCAATATTGGCGGCGATTTTTATGCAAACACACGTTCTGGGATTCTGAAAACATCTCGCGAAATGGTAGAATGCTCTATAAGGCCTGTATGGAGTTCCACTCAACTGACTGATTCTTCGAAAATACCTGGCATGATAGTTTCTTTCGTTGTGAAAGGAATATCTAGCAACCACATTAAAGTTGAAAGTTACTTTGAATTGTCGTCGGATCATTCCCCAGTTATTTTGACATTGAGACTTGTATATAAAATTGAGCCATAGTGATTAATTAGTAGATCAACTAACCGGGAAGGCTTTAGGAATGATATAAAAGAAAATGGTCAACTGAGTGTTCCACTAACGCCATTCTATGAACTTGAGGTTGAAAAATTTTAACAATAGTTGTTAAACTCTTACCTTGAATGCCTAACAGTAAAGAAAGTATCCAATTATTCACTTTGGAAAGCTGCAAAAGACACAAGTCACAAAATCTCGGCCCACCAATTAGTTAAATCAAAATGAATGAACAAGGGAATATAAAGAAAAAGAAAACGTTTTTGCCGACCATCTTGAAGAAACCTTCAAACCCTTCGATGGTCAACCGATTCACGTCAATATTAATAGGACGGGACTACTGTTTGACCATTTGAGCACACACAAGAGCTGCCATAAGAGGACTAAAACACAAGTCCATCCGTCCGTCCGTCTGTACGTCACCGATTTTCAGGCTTTAAATTTTAAGCTAGGATAATGAAATTCGGTATATAGGATTAACGTCCATGCCTTCAGAATAAGTGTAAACATTTTCAAAATCCACCCACTGCCACACCCGCTTATAAGAAAAACTCAGTTTTTGGCCAAACCGTAAGGAATGTTAAAAAAAAGTTTCTGAACAACATATTTAGACAATCTTAATATCTATATTATGCCTCTATAAAGTTTTTCGCCACGCCCACTTTTTGGGGGCGTTTTCAATAAAAAACTGTTTTCGGTCAAATTTTAAATTTTACGAAAACATTTTTGATGCGGAATCATTAATAATATTAATATGAACATTTCGTCTATATACCATTTTAACCCACGCCCACCTTTTGGGGGCGTTTTTATATAAAAGGCATTGTCAATAGATATACGTTGTTTTTTGTCGAACCACAAAAGGTTTTGATTAACTGTCTGAACAATAGCTATGTTGCGACAATGTCATTTTCTGTATTTCATCGCCATAAAGCCTACATTTTGAGGATATTTATTTTAAGGATGTTGATATAATTCTGTTCATATTGTTTAGTTTAGCGCATACGTCTGATGTGTGAACGTGACCGATTAAATGTCAAAACAGCATTTCAAAAGTTTACAACGTTTACCATCTCAGTTTTTGCACCCATTTCCTGTGTGAAAATTCCGATATTGTTGGAAAAGATGTCCCATACAAATTTTGACAATCATTTATCACGTCGTAATTTTATCACGTTTACAACGTTTATGACGGTTTTCCGACGTTGTATGAATACCCCTAAAGATAGAAAATACAGATCTTAAATTAGAAAGCTTAAATTTTGTATTGATTCATAGAGTATATAGATTGGGGTTATGTATGGAATAGCAAAATAAATACAAATACAGAGTTTTTGGCGCAACAGGCTCGTTAGTACCCAAGGCCTAGCTCTCTCACAACCATTCATGCGTGCGCGTGTAATAGCACGATGGCAGGACCTCCTGTTTTATGCCGACTTCGAACGGCTTAGTTGAGATAAGCTTTTCTCGGCAATTGATACTACTGGGATGATTTGTCAGATCATCACCAGAGGAGGGCCAGTGAAAAATCATTTAGGCGTTACTACAGCTAGGAATCAAACCAAGACCTTCAGCGCGGCAGTTCATCGCACTAACCATCGCCCGTCATGTATGGAATAGCGCATCGGATAAATGGCCGCCAAGGTTTTGTTGGCAAATACGTACTCACTTATTGAAAATTCCTATAACAGTTTCGTATAAATATGGCTGAATTTAATTAATACTATTGTCTCTTTCTAATCGTTGGTGTTGGCACTTAAAACTGGGTTATCATGTCACGATATCGAACACCATTTACATTGTTACTCCCTGACCAGCCGCATTTTCGAAGAAGAATGGCCCGATATTGCCTCCAGCCCAAAATCCGCACCAAATAGTCAGGCGTTGTGGATGCACTGTTTCCCAAAAATTACTTGTAGGTTTTCTGAACTCCAAATGCGACAATTTTGACGATTAACGAAGCTATCAAGATGAACATGAGCTTCATTACTGAAGATGATTTTGTTCAAAAAATCAGCATCCACTTGCTGTTGTTCCCAAACCAATTCAACGAATTCTCTTTGCGCTGTCTGGCCAGAAGTCATCCGAAGCTTCAGAACTGAACTTTCAATTGAACTTTGTAATCATGAAGTTTCAAGTTTTTCATGAGAATTCGCTGCAGAGAGGTTCTCGAAATGCCCAATTCTTGACTACGGTGCCGAATAGATGTTCCTGGACTGTCAGCAATACTCTCGAGATCTGCTTCGATGTTTTGTGTTGAGCGACTTGTGGCAGGATACCCAGAGTGTCTAAGATCGCGAATTGATCCAGTCTTCCTGAATTTTTCTTCACAGTTGATGGTTTTAAATCGGTCATATTGACGGCCATATTTTGTACGAAAATTGCGGACTGTAGCTGACAAACCTTCATTATTTTGAAAATATTGCTCAACAATAAAAATGGAATCTAGCGCTCCATTGTTATCTCTTTTCCGGTGGCAACGCAATACTATTAAATGGCGCAAAGTTCAAATTTTTCGTGAATTATGGGACACCCTTTATATTGATACGTTAACATTTTATCATCCACAGCTTTAAGCAAACATAATAACCACTCGCCTCTCTGTAGAAATTGACCGCACTCACTTCAGAGTCCCTCATATTAAAATGAGTCTGCAAATGATATCATCAAATCATGCATCCAAACAATATGCTAATCATTCGATTCATTGAGGTGCATTTCCTTTCATCTACTTCTCGGTTTACCATTTTGTTCAAAGTAAAAAAAAACAGCAAACTTCTCTCCTTTGCAGGATATCATCCGTTTTGTTATGGAAAAGGATTTTTCCCAGTTTTTCTATGCTCTTGACCATCACATCTCGATGGAGTATGTTGCAATCATAACCCTGTTGCTTGTATAAAATGTTAAGTAGCTTTTTGTTAAACTGTAGGGAAAACACTCTGAGATACAAGGTACACACTTGAAAGCAGTAGACTGAGGGCCAGGAAGGAGTAGGGATTTTGCGTTGTTGCATCTCATGAATATTTAGTTTAGTTTTATATTGGAATAGCTGACTGCAGCGGTATCATCATCCTCATCACCATCATCATCATCATCCCTGCATTGTGAATTTTTATGGAAATTTTGCACACACACACTCACACACACACAAAATTCAATTTTCAAGCAAATTGGTGTTCAGAATAAAACGGGAGATTTTAGAAGAAACGGAATGAAACTGTAATTTAGACGGTGTACGTATCTATAGAATTTTAAACAGTTGATGGAACGAATTTATATTTAACACAATTCGTGAAAAGTGTTAATTAACTTGTTATATCTATTGTATGGGTATTCAATGGTTCAACGGTTGGATGAGACAAAGGAGTAACAATTTGTAAAGAAGAAAGAGATGAACGTTGGTGATACCTTTAGAATAATGGTGTCATGTAGATTTTGTTATAGGATTCCTTTATTTTTTGTTAGAAAAGAAATGTTCACATGCGTATGGAATGAAGATGGATTTATTACCTCAAAAAATTCAAATATGTTATAAAATAAATTATTTGTCATATTACTACCCAATTGTTCTACTTTTGCTGACCTCTGTCAAAAAAAATGAAAGTCTACAGATTAAATTAAATTCTCAGGTGCGTACATAAATTTAAAATTAGAAAATGTGTTAGTTAAAATATAAATATTTCTTTCTAAGTGTAAGCATTATGTCAATTCATATCTTGTGGTAATTTTCCTAGTAATTTTATATTTTAAAATAAATGTTTAAATAATAAAAAGAAACAATTTCTAGTATTACCATGCGCCGTAAGGTATGCAGCAAAATATGTGAAATTGTAAATTATGCCACTCCCGTTGCGTAAAATGTCATCTTATTGCATAATTGAAAAATATGAAGTTCTTGGGCAAGTTCAAATTTAGTTTACATTAGGGTCAAAGAAAGCAACTATCATTTATTCCCATAGGTATAAACTGTAAGAGGCCTAATAAGGGGTGTTTTTTAGAGATATCGAACTTTGTAATGGAATAAAACAGAGATGATTTTTTTAAATTGACATGAAATTTACTATATTCGAAAGATAATCTTCTGGCATTAAAATTTAAATATGATTTCTGGCATATGACCACCACGGCTGGCTCGGACGTAGTCTTATCTGGAGGTCCAATTATCGATGACTTTGTCCCGCAACATTTGTGGCCGTATATTGGCAATATCACGGCGATCACGGTGGTCAATCGTTTCGAGTTAATGGGCGTAGACTACGGACTTCACATATTCCCACAGAAAATAGTCAAGCGACATTAGATCGCACGATCTTAGAGGCCAATTCACGGGACCAAAACGCAAACGTTTCCTTCAACAAATCAATTGTGGCAGAAGCTTTGTGACATGTTGCGACGTCTTGTTGAAACCACAGCTCCTGCACATCATGGTTGTTTAATTTATGAACGAAAAAGTCGGTAATCATGGCTCTATAGCGGTCACCATTGACTGAAACGTTCTGGCCAGCATCGTTTTTTAAAGAAGTACGGACTAATTATTCCCCCAACCCATAAAGCACACCAAACAGTCAGTTTTTTTGGATGTAACGGTGTCTCAACATCCACTTTAGGATTATCATCACTCCAAATACGGCAGTTTTGTTTACTGACGTATCCATTCAACCAAAAGTGAGCTTCATCGCTAAATAGTATTCGCTTATGAAAATTGGGATCAACGGTAATCTTGTTTTGGGCCCAATCATCGAATCTACGCCATGTGGCTTCAATTTTTGCCCAATTTGAAAGCACGCAAACCAAGATCTTTCCGCAAAATCATATTATCATTAACACCACGTTGCGAACACGTTCCATACTTAATCGAATAAATTGCTCTGAAGGACGATTTTGTTGACCGTAAAATGGACGTAGTGCGTGATTTTTTTTAAATAAATTTGCACAATTTGGAAGCGTTGTTCAGACGTCAATAAATCACTGGACAGATGACATCTGACAAAATGGCCGTCAGTTAAAATAGCGTTGCCAATAGCGTTGCCAACTTCTATACCTCTTTAAAAAAAACACCCTATACAAGCCTATTTCGCGTACTTTAGCGAAATCATTAAGTTTCTTAAGTAATTTCCTGGCAGAAAAATCCTTCAAAAAACAATGAAACACAGGGCGAAATAATTTTTTCATTGTTGTGGTTTCCCGTCATGAATGAATTGAAGCGCTTAGCGACATTTTTTTTTTTAAATTTGATGGTACACACTGCAAATATTTCTCAAATCATGTCTTTCCAATAAAAAAATCACCTAAAGCACTTAAGTTTTGTTTACTTCAAAATAACTTTTTATAATTTCCATTGTTTTTATCAAAAGAGTTATAAGTAAACAAATTTTTCAAAATGTCGCTTAAGCCCTTCATCTTGTAACACTTCAAAAGCGGATGAAGAAATCCTTGGTCTTTTTGAGAGAAAAATTCTTCGAAAAATCGTCTGTCCCGTTTTCATTGACGGGCTATGATGACGAAGATTCAACCACAAGGTAAACGAGCTGCACAGCGACATAGCCCTAGTAAACAAAAAATCTCTGCATTGGACGTATAAGATAGGTTGGACGTGTTGAGTGAATGCATACTAAACATGTCCAGAGTTTTCTATTCCTAGCCAGGCGTCGAACGCAGTAGAAGAAGACCTCGCCTTAAGTAGCGGGCACAAGTAGAAACCTGGGTTCTGGAGTCTACAACCAAGGAATATGATTTGAGTGCAGACAGTCGTAGTTCATCCGATACTTATGGATGGAATCATAAGCCTGGTGGTATTCTGTGAGTAAAAAACTAAATTATTGCCAATTTTGGAGGATACAAAGAACGGCGAGTATCCGGACCACTGGTACCATGAGATCGTGCCTTACTGATGCTCTCATGACACTTCTTCAAATACTCCTTCTAGACCTTCATATTATAAACGCTTCAATGTGAATTGCAGTTCCGCTCAAGGAATCTGAACGTGAACATACATACCTTTGACGTATTGACATGTTTTTGAATCGTCAATTGAGTACAATTTCAACCGCTTTACTCTGAAAAAAAGCTCCAAAAAAAAGCATTGCATATTGTTGATTTTGGTTTTGGATTTTCTTTACGTCAAAAATGCAATTGACTCGAAAATATTGCCGACAGACCGTCTACGGCTCTTGGAATACAGTGGTAGACACTAAACCTTATATTTAAAAGCTAAGTTTGATGACCGAGGAGGCCCATTTCACAATCTCTGGTTGCGTTAAGAAGCAAAATTTCCGCATTTCGAGAACGAGGAATCCATAGCAAATCCATGAAACACCATTGCATGATCAAAAAGTGACTCTTTGGCCGTTTGCGTCAAAACCCATCATTGGGCATTTTTCTTTAGAGATGTTGGCTCCCACAAAAGTAAAGGAAAAGTCTGGACAATCCCTAGTTTCAAAAAGACGATTGCGTGGGCGTTTGGATTCATGCAAAGGAAATAAGCCCCACAACCAAAAGGCAAAAGGGTCTGTTTCCTTTTTTTTTTGTATTTAGCCCCATGGGGCTTAATTTTGCGGGGGTTATTACATTTCACATACCGACGTAAAAGGTGGTGCACTTTATAGAAAAAACCTTGATTCGATGTCGACCCTACAACCGATTTTACAAGGTGGGCCAAAAGAAGTCAACCGATGTTGCTTGGCCCTTCAGAATATCGGTTGTGACTCACGCAGGGTGTGCCGTTGCTCTGTCCTGTTGGAACCACATGTCCTCCAGTCCTAATTCGTCCAATTGCGGCAGAAAAAACTCGGTTGACATGACCCGACAGCGCGCGCCGTCCACTGTTGTCGTTTGACCAGAGGCGTTCTCGAAAAAAATGGGCCAATGAATCCTCCAGCGTGAACAGCGCACCATGCAGTAACTTTGAGCGGGTGTAATGGCTCCTCATGCATTACTCGTGGATTTTCGGTGCCCCAGAAGCGATAGTTTTGCTTGTTCACTTACCCGCTGAGGTGGAAATGAGCATCATCGCTCATTATGATTTTGGTCGAAAAATCGTCCACTTCGTCCTCGAGATTGAGGATGGCTTGGGGGTAGGTTACACGCATTTGGCGGTCGACAGGAAGCAGCTGATGCACGGACTGGACTTTGATCGGAAAAAAGGCAAGTCTTTGACCAAAATTCGCCTTAGGGACGACCGGCTGATGGCTCATTGCAAGCCACGACGTCTGGTCGATGTTTCCGGCGACAGCTCGACATCCTCGGCAACAGCGGCGATATTCTCGGCACAACGGGCGCTCCGGGGCCGGCCACTCTTGGCAGCGTGTTGTGTGGTCCCATACTCTTCAAGGTTGGTGGCCAAAGTGTTTGCGCAGTCGGTGTCGGACGGGCGACGGAATTCGCGTGCGCCAAACAAAATAGACACGATTATTCCGCGTTCTTGCGGAGTGTATCGCTCCATGGCTTGTTCACTTGTATTCTACAGCTGTCTTGTCCACAAATGTCAAACCGGATTTGACATTGGCGGCCATTTGCAAAAATAAGAGCATCTTCCAATAGGGTGATCTCTTTTGGCCCACCGTGTATCATATCCAAACTAAACAGTTTACCACTCGATTTACCCAAGAGAGGTTAAAAATAACTTCGACAAATTCACATATGCTTACAGGTCCATGTGAATTTGTCATGGAACTCCAAAACAACTGATATACGGGGTAATAGGCATGTTGCGTGATTTGACACCCCCAGTATCCCAAACAAAGTAACGATATTTTTGTTAACAGTCAAGCCACTATTGAAGCCATTAATTCGGCGTCGATATTATCCACACTAGCACTTCAGTGTCAGAATGATAAGGCCTCCATTGGATAATATAAAAGGTTTAAAATGCATTAGTTCACCATGCTTTCTTTTGTAACTAAACCTCTGTGACCAATTGCCTTGAATGGTTCGCCAGACGAAAGACGATCTTTCGTATTTTTACTGAATTGGCGATTCCCACGTTTCACGGAAAATGCTTTTCCAATGCGGACTTCCAAACAGTTAATAGCGGCCATATTGTTAAAACTACATCTGTCAAATTGGCTGTCATTTATACAGTTTGTTTTGCCAAATTACCATGGACGGACATAGAGTTGAACAATAAGTGCAAATGGTCTCCATTAGCGTCCTACCGAGAGGACTTTTTGGTCGATAATTTTGAGTCCAATGGTTCAGTAAACGATAAATTTAGAAACGGGTGTTATCCACGTAGACGAAACGTAAGATCTGCCGAAAACATCGCCGCTATCAGTGGGATGTGCAGGAGAATCCGAGGTAGTCAATTTCGCATCGCTCACAATAACTCGGCCTTTTGCAGACCTCAACTTGGAGAATTTTGCCTCATGACTTGAGCCTGAACCCGTACAAAATTCAACTGACCCAGGAGCTGAAGGTAAACGACCATAGACAAAGACAGAAACGACCTAATTTTCATCGAAAAATCATCTTTAGGGATAAGGCCTATTTCTGGATGAATGGGACAAAGTTGTCAAATTTGAATGATACCACATGAGATCCAAGAGCGTCCAGTGCATCCTGGAAAAGTCACTGGTTATAGAATTTTTTTAGAATTTAGAATTTTGGAAATTAAATTTATTTATTGAGTAGATTACTAAACTATCGCCAAATTCCGAGCTCAACTAGCTGGAGATAACTGACATCTAGTATTGAATTGATTTATTTTTATGCAGAACATACTTACACACAAAATCATTAGTTTTTTACAGTTTGACTCACCTGAAATAAAAAAAAGAAACAAAAGCATTAAAATCAAAATTTAATATTTAAGATAAGGCGGCGGATATAGTAGAATATGAAGCAAGTTTTTAATGAATTGTTGGTTGGCATTCAGTAGCTCAAGCTGTCATTTTATTCTGTCTTCTGTCTTCTGTCTTCTGTCTTCTGTCTTCTGTCTTCTGTCTTCTGTCTTCTGTCTTCTGTCTTCTGTCTTCTGTCTTCTGTCTTCTGTCTTCTGTCTTCTGTCTTCTGTCTTCTGTCTTCTGTCTTCTGTCTTCTGTCTTCTGTCTTCTGTCTTCTGTCTTCTGTCTTCTGTCTTCTGTCTTCTGTCTTCTGTCTTCTGTCTTCTGTCTTCTGTCTTCTGTCTTCTGTCTTCTGTCTTCTGTCTTCTGTCTTCTGTCTTCTGTCTTCTGTCTTCTGTCTTCTGTCTTCTGTCTTCTGTCTTCTGTCTTCTGTCTTCTGTCTTCTGTCTTCTGTCTTTTGTCTTCTGTCTTCTGTCTTCTGTCTTCTGTCTTCTGTCTTCTGTCTTCTGTCTTCTGTCTTCTGTCTTCTGTCTTCTGTCTTCTGTCTTCTGTCTTCTGTCTTCTGTCTTCTGTCTTCTGTCTTCTGTCTTCTGTCTTCTGTCTTCTGTCTTAGGAACCATTTTAACATGGAGCACTAGTCGATGAACATGGAGCATTTGAAATGGTGCACTATAATGATGAATTATGAACAAAATCGCAAAAAGTGGTTCGGTGACAGATCGAGCACTCCCAGTAGGTACGTCAGAGAAACAATTGGTCGGCTGAAAGTAATGCACAAAGTGTGCACGAAGATTTTACAAATGGCGTCTAATGTCAATTCTTGCTTGGTAGAGTTTTAATTTATGCGAGTAACTAATAAAACGCTGTATTCTTGAAGAGCGTGGGCTAACCATCACGATGTTCTGTCTAATTGGTCTACAGTTGCCGTGAAAACTCCACCGACATCAACCAGATAATGCACCACAAAATTCGCCATCCCATGCAGATTTCTGCAGCCCATTTTGCTGAACGGGTTGAAAATATTTCCTTAATAAGTGCAGACAGTCCATTAGCTAATGGGCGTTGGTCGTGAATCAGGTCTTACCTAGTCTCACGCCCACATATACTCAGCAATGTTAGTGACTTCTGCGGATACAAGAACAAATAAAGCGTTTGGAGCACTGAAAGTTTGGCTTGTCATTACATCCACTTAAAGTCACTAAATGGTGAAGGAGTCATTAATCCTTTTTTAAGAACAGCGCGGAACAAACGGTCGCAATAGATATAGTTAGTGCTACAAAGCCGCTATGTTCAATGAATTGTTCATTCCCCAGTTAGATTTGGACTAGGGGGTTTTCTAAGTAACCTTAAAGTTGTCGATAGAAAAACAGTGGCCCCTTCATATTGCACCAATAAATCCAAGAGATCTGCTGTGTATGAATAAATCTCTATGAAACAGGGGACCGGTCAAATAGTTTTTAAAACGCTTTCTCAGGCGCTCAGTTTTTGTTTCTGTGCGTATGGCATATTAAATTTGATTATCTATGCAGCTTAATAGATACTCAAATAATTCTGACAGTTAAAATAAATAATTTGTTTGATAATTGATGACAGGTTCAAAAAAAATTTCGTGGTTTAGAAACCGACTTCCAAACTACATAAAATCTTCTTAAAGTTGATAACATTCATTCCTTGAGGTTATAACTAGGCGTGCCCGCAAAGACATTAAAGGTCCTTTACCAAAATTTGTAGCTCACATTAACATAGAGCCGTTAACACATATATACAAGAAACATTTCGATCATTCTTGTCACATCTAATTAGTAACACTTGAGTTATCGCCACACGTCCATGCAAAACGCATTCCATTACCCCAACTGCCCGATTTGCAAAACGCATACCCAAGCTAATTTTCCATCCTAGATCGACTGGCCCCAGCCCCCACCCTATCACAGTCGAAATACCATTAACTGTCGACTGTAATGGCCTTTAGCCGTGTTCATAATTTACGATTGCAAGTGACACTTCCGAACGAAAGTCTCGCACACACACACAAGTGGGGTTCGGGATTGGTATATAAATCGCACCATTGCACTCTAACAGTTGAGTATTCCTCCATTTTTTTTTTTGCAGCGTATTTTGGTCATAAAACCGATTATTAGGGAATATGGGGAAGTCTTCGCTAGTTCCATGTGTAATCAAAATCGGGACATAAAATTGTGATCGGTTTTTCGCCACCCAAAATCCAGGGTGATGGTATAGTCCTTCCAAATCAAGGCAAATCCTTACAACTATATTTCCACTAAATTTCGTCCATAAAAGATATACACACACGGCTTAGAACACACATAGATACCCCCCGACCATACACATATTGGCAGGAGATTTGGATTAGGGTTGGATTGGGGGGAAGGTAGGGCATTTGGGGTTTTGGAAAACTATTTCGCTTGGGAACTTTATGGACTCCCGGAAGCAATCGATTGGCAGTCTCGTGTTTCATAAACGGTTGTAAATCTGAAATTAAACGAAAGCGACTTTCTGATCCTACGGAATACAGGATAGAGGATGTGCATCTCTGGTTTATGGAGCTACTTTGGGATTTATGCCGAAATAAGCTTTCACCTTAGGGATTTATGCGTTTTTGGTTGTTATATAAACAAAATATACCAGTCCCCCGGGGTTATGGTTTCAGCTTGTACTCACATATATGTAAAGTGATTGACATTGTAATTAAGGTGAATTGCTCTGGTATCGGCTATACAGCCTTAAGCTGTAAATTTTCTGTAATTTTGAAATGTATTTCTATTGTTTTGACGATCCGTGTTTGTATGCTTTTATGTAACTAATAAAAATCGAATATAATATTTCTTGCATCGGAAGTGAGGTTATGGTTTGGAACATTAAGAAATATTATTGTTTAATTGGAATGGCAAACGTGAACAGAGTTTAAATAATTTTAGAGCCTTCCCAAGGTAATGGAAATTCTCTGATAACTGCCAAGCATTTTGCAATAAAATACGTGACTTGTATTTCATTGATAAATATTTAGATGGGCATGACCGAGTCAATATAGAACCTCATGTTACCCCCACTCCGAATAGTACTATAAAAGAGTTATCACTGGCAATTTTGATGGCAGCTCAGCTGCGAGGAAGCATCAGAGAGGTATGTAATGTAATCTTGTAATCTGATCGTCATTTATTAAAATCTATGGATGGAGAAAGCGAGGTGTGATCTGGTTGCGTATGCGGATGATATTAACTTTAAATATCCCCAACTTGAGTTCAATGCCAACATGTGATCAGGTGCAGATGAAACATTATTGCAGAGTATATAAAAGCGAGCGGTTAAACTGATAGGAGATACAAACATAGCGAACTTTTCTGTCTCGCTCGAACACCGGCCAAATATATCACATTGTTACCGCTATCATAAAGAGACAGTTGGTTTAAGTAATTTGATTTCTTTGTCAAAAGTCTGTGGCGGCTACAGTCTAGATAGGGTGGAGAATATGAACAACCTACATGAGTTGGTTGGCTCATTCGCTCGTTTTCGGACAACAGGCTATCAAGTATTCTCATGGATTAGTCAAGTCCCTGAACAGAGCTTGTGTCAGATGAGCGTTCAATCCAGTAGTGTTGTATTGCCCCATGTTGTAGGGGTAGTTTTCTAATTTGAAGTTATACTTTGGGTTAACTACTCTATTGTAACGAAGCAACCAAAAGCCTCGGAGAGGAGCGATTATAACGTTGACGACCACGATAGATGATAAAAGAACGTTTATATGTTTCTAGAATGTTAAAACACTAAACAGAAAAGGTGCAGCTGGATAACAAGCGTAAACATTAAGCTGCTACAAAGAAGACATTATAATGGAAGGGGCCGGGCAAAAGGAGGATGAAAAACTGTGAAATCCACTACTATTCCGATGTGGTTTTGCTATAAGAGACAAAAACTAAAAAGGCTGCAACGAACAGCCAGTATAAGCACCACGGGCGCAATAAGGTCGGCGCCAACGAATGCCCTTACTGTGCTATTGCATTCTTGCCTCTCGACCTACACATTAAAGATACCGCTTTATGCAGCTCAGTAAGACTCAAGGAGTCAGGATGTGGGAATGCAAGGCCGTATGGCCACAGTAATATCCTGGACTCATTACCCAACGGCATGGTCACGTTTCCAACAGACTACGTAACACCTTTACTAAGCTTCAAGAAAGGCTTCCACGTAGAATTTCCTACCAGAGCATAGTAGAAGAGAAACGAAGAAGTAAGAGATTTCGACACGGTCGTCTACACCGACTGATCTAAGATGAACTGTGGTGTGGGGTCCGGAGTCTACTAGGAATCACTGAAAATATCATTATCATACCGTCTACCGGACTTTGCGAGGGTATTCCAGGCGAAACTACTGGCTATCCGAGAGGCTTGCACGCTACTGGGGAGTGACATTACGGAAAAGCAAAATATTGCTATTCTCATAGATAGCCAAGCGGCGAAAAAGGCCATAAACTCGGCCATATACTCCAAACTGGTACAGGAATGCCGGAACAAACTTTCCCACCTTGGCGAACGCTTTAGGGTCACACTTCTCTGGGTTCCAGAACACAGTGACATTGAAGGAAACGATCGTGCAGAAGAGCTGGTTAGGCAAGGCTCTGCTCTTTATGGCTCACTGCGGCAAAGGGTCCGTATCCCGCTAGGTGCGGGTAAAGCTCATACTTAATGAAAAAGGCCAACTCCAAATAGGGAAGGTTAAAAAATTGCGTCATATCGAGGACGATATGGCCCTCCTACGACAAAAACAGAACAAACGATCTACTTAACAGAACACGCCCTGATATCGCAAGAATTAAGATGATAGTCACGGGGCACTGGCCAATTGGAGACCATGCGGCCAAACTAGGGATCCCATACAACCCTCAATGCCGCAGTTGCGGGAACACAAATGAGAGAGAAACCCTCTCCCATTTCATCTGCAAATGTCCGGCACTAGCAAGAGCCAGATTGCGTGCGTCAGACCAACCATTTCTAGACAACCTTAGCGATATCTCGGGTAAAAGGACACAAGATCTTATCCGCTTTCTAATCCTCACAGGCTGGATCTAGAGATCGCATTGTGCAAAACTCTCGATCCAACACCAGAGCCACAATCTTCCATAAATCGGTGCAACTACTAGCATACACCGACGATATTGACATCATTGGTCGCACTCAACATGATGTCTTAGCCACGTTTGCTAGTATAGAGAAGGAAGCTGCAAAAATGGATTTAAGCTGTAAATGAGAGTAAGACCAAGTGATGTCAACACCAAAGGACACACAAGTTGAAGGATTCAACTATGGAGAGGTACACAAGTGAGCAGCACATTATAGTTGTTGAAACCCTTTACGAAAATGGGCGTTCAAATCAAAATGCATTTCGTGTACGTTGTGATTTTTTAGTCAGCATAATCGACCAAATGTGTCCACAATCGGGAGAATTGTGCGCAAATTTCAGTAAAACGGGTCTATATGAAATGTCAAAATACTCGCCCAGTTCGTTCTGCGGAAAACATTGCTGTTGTTCGCGATAGTGTGGCAGAAGAGCCGTCAACCTCGACCCGTCGTCGTGCCCAACAATTGAACCACTCACGAACATCACTGATGCGAATTTTGAATAAAGATTTGAATTTACACGCTTACAAGATTGACCCAGAGCTGAAGCCTACTGACCATATCAAGCGTCGCGTCGTCAATACGCCAAATGTTTGGTTGAACAGACAGAATTAAATGGTGGCATTACAAATAAAATCATCTTCAGCGATGATGAAATGAAAATGAATCTACAAGTGATTGTTGAAAAGCCGATCCATCCACAAAGAGTGGCTGTTTGGTACGGTTTTTGGGCTGGAGGCGTCATCGGTTAGCGTGAATGGTGTTCGCTATCGCGAGATGATAACGGACTTCTTGTGGATATGGACCTTGACGATTTGTGCTTCCAACAGGATGTTGTGACTTGCCACACAGCCAACGAAACAATGGCTCTTTTGCGCGAGAAATGCAATGGCCGTGTTATCTCACGTCGCGGCTATGTTAATTGGCGGCCACGATCATGTGATTTGACATCCTCCTACTTGTAAAAAGTGTACGTCAATAAAACAAGAACAATTCAAGAGCTAAAGAATAAGATATTTCGGCATATGAACGACATTGAACCTCAATTATGTCTCAGAGACATCGAGGATCCTCCTTGAGAGTTATATCCAACTTCATTGTCTTTGTTGATTTAATCTTTATAGAGCTGGGAACACAAAAACTATCTGATGCATGAGCCAATGAGTTGCATTAGTGGACTTATCAAGTCTGAGGAAGTCCCAACGGTGTCTTTTAGACATTTTGTTTATCTATTATACAAATATAAATTCTATTTACACAGCAATCACTGCAAAAATACTTTTTTGCTTACACATACTTCGTCTGGAAAGCTACATCGTATAAGTAATTGAGAGCGGTTATCTCCTCTCATGATTATAGAGTAAGACAATCAAAAACATCTGACACAACTGTCAGAGACACGTTTAAATGCATTCGATAACAAATAATAAGAGGAAAGAGTGCAAACATGTCAGTGGCAGGTATACTGTTAATGACACACCAACGCTACATGCAAATCATGGATTACATGTAAGTTATAGACGAATCCAGTACATTTACAAGCAAGACTGTTAAACTGATATAACGGGTCCGCCATCTAACGTTTTTTTCTTTCAACTAGTGCTTATTTCGTGATTGGTAACAGTTAGCTCATGTATGATTTGACAGATAACTACTTTTATCCTTCCGCTGAAAATCATGGTAATGTTGCAGAATGTGTGCGAAAATTGCATACGGATTTTGGAAGAAGAGAAGGACCGTCAGCTCCGTATGTTCGTTATCTTGTGAAAAAAGTGAAAGAAACTGGCATCCTTATCGATAAACCAAAGCGTGAAAAGCCAAAAACAGTGCGCACACCCGAGAATATTGCTGCTGTGGCAGAAAGTGTGCGTGAAGCGCCATCAACATCAATTCACCGTCGTTCTCAACAATTGAACATTTCGGAGACATCATTGAGACGAATTTTGCATAAAGACCTTGGCATGACGCCATACAAAGTCCAATTGGTTCAGGAGTTGAAGCCAACTGACCATCCAATGCGTTTTCTCTTCGATAAGTGGGCCTGCGATCGACTTAGAGAAGATGCCGATTTTGCCAAAAAAAATCATCTTTTCAGATGAAGCTCATTTTGATCTTGGCGAGTATATAAACAAGCAAAATTGTCGCATTTGGGGCACAGAAAACCCGCACGCATACATTGAAAAGCAGATACACCCAAAAGGAGTCACTGTTTGGTGCGGAATTTGGTCCAGAGGCATAATTGGGCCATTTTTCTTCGAAAATGAGCAAGGAGTGGCCGTTACAGTCAATGGCGATCGTTATCGGGCCATGTTGAACGAATTTTTGTTCACAAAAATTGAAGAGGAGGATATTGGCAACATTTGGTTTAAACAGGACGGTGCTACGTGCCACACAGCCGAAGCTACACTCGATGTTTTGCGCCCTGTTTTTGAAGATCGCATTATCAGCCGCAGAGCTGATGTCGTTAGGCCACCTCGGAGATGCGATTTGACACCGTTGGACTATTATTTGTGGGGGGTGCCGTAAAAGATAAGTGTTAAGCCATAGACAATTGACGCTTTAAAGGACAATATTCGTGAAGCAATTGGTGGAATACAGCTGCACACAATCGATAATGTGCTTAAAAATTGGCACTGCATGGCCAGCCGAGGCAGCCTTCGAATGAAACTATTTTCCATTATTAACCGGAAGGATTGTACTTTCAAAAAAAAAAGAAATTTGAGAAAATATTCATTAGTTTTTTTTATAGCATTTTCAAAGTTATTTGACGGACTGTATATATATGTATATATATTAAATATATATACTAGCTGACCCGGTAAACGTTCCTTATTTATTTTGGTTGCTAAATAAAATAACATATGGGAAGGCTACAATACGCTGTGCGAATCGTTGAATACCCTATCACATTCCATCCTTAATTAAAACATATCCAAAAAGTGGGCATGGCTGAAATCTCTGCGAAGATGGTACATAGAATATGCTCAGAGAGTTTATTTAGAAATTGATCAGAGAGTTTATCAAAATCTGTTATGGTTTGATAAAAAAAACCAACGTTTTTCTGTTGCATGTGCTATGGTGTTGGGTATACAAATAGTTTTTTTTATAAGAAACACCCCAAAATCTGGGCGTAGCTTAAAATGATCTTTAGATGAAATGTTCATATTAATATTACCAAAGAGGTATATAACTACAAGAGTGCGCATCTCATACAACTACAATTTACTATAAGGGGTACTGATGTTGATACCCCAGTGTGCACATTGCCATGGCAGCATCAAGCAACAGCATAGCCGATGCATACGAACGACGCAAATTCCCTTCGCACTTACCGCCCGCGTCGGAAACGTCGACAACATTTTTAGCTGTGATGCGTACTCTATAGTTATATACCTTTTTGATATTACCAATGTTTTTCAAATTTCTTTAAAATTTGACTGAAAATGTTTTTTTTTTATAAAAATGTCCCAAAAATTGGGCGTTGCGAAAAATTTTATATAAATGAAATATTTTATTCAGACACATTTCCAAAATTCTTAACCATTTGGCCAAAAACAACGATTTTTGAAAAGTGGACGTGCCATTTGACGGGCTTTTAAAAATGTTTGCACTCGGTCTGCTGGGAGCAATATACTTTATACCCCTATGGGATAGGGTATAGTAACCAATGTATTGTAAGGCCCGGTTTTTTCACTGCCGGTTAAATCGACGTTAAGGTAACCGCAGTTTTGATTCAACACATGATTTAGAATCTGCGGTTTGCTCACGAGATTTTTCGCATCGGTTACCTAACCGTCGATGTGCGATAAATCATTCCATTTTCCAGTTTATCTGTCAAACTCATTCTGTGGGTTATCTTTCTTATTGCCTGTGTTGTGTTATTGTGTTTATTTTTGTAAGAACTAGGGAATGGAATGAAATATATGTTTCCTAGTTGTTTCCGGCAGGCTCGACGTAAATCGAAAATGACTTACCGAAGCAATCAAAATTCAAAATTCTGAAAACAACAACCGCTTGAATATTCAAGAGGTTGGCTTTTAAAATAGAGATAAGATTTTTGGAAGATTTTGCGTAAACATCTTGGTTTACGACCTTGCAAGATCCAGTTTGTGCAAGAATTAAAGCCGCGAGACCATGGAATGCGTCGTAGTTTTGGTATATGCGCCGAAAATGTGATTGATCTCGATGCTGATTTTCATCGCCAAATTTTGTTCAGTAATGAGGCTTATTTTTGGTTGAATGGCTACGTAAACAAGCAAAATTGCAGCATTTGGAGTGAAGAGAATCCACATGAGACCCTTGAGACGCCATTATATCCACAAACACTGACTGTTTGGTGTGCTCTGTGGGCTGGTGGAGTCATTGGGCTATACTTCTTCCGAAATTATGCTGGAGAGTCAGTTACCGTTAATGAAGACCGGTATAGAGCCATGATAACCGACTATTTTTTCCCCGAATTGGATGGCATGAATGTTGCAACAAGACAACTGTCTTGTTGGAACCACAACAAGACGGCGCTACATGTCAAACAGCGCAAGTCACAATCGTTTTATTGAAGGAAATATTCGATGAGCGCATAATTTCCTGGAATGGACCTGTCAATTGGCTACCAAGATATTTTTTTTGGGGATATGTGAAGTCGCTCGTCTACGCCAATAAACCAGAAACGCAAGGGGTCTTGGAAGCCAACATTCGTGGTGTTATTGCCGACAAACGGCCCCAAATGCTCGAAAAATTGGTGGAAAATTTAATTCCAACTCTAGACTTGGCTTTATTCGAACCAGCTGAGGAGGCCATATGCCCGAAATTATATTTAAACATTAATGGCATAAAATTATCCTTCCAATATAGCCAAATTGATTTTCTTCTGTTTTATTTCAATTCGAAGTTCTATACCTCTAAAAAAATACCCTTTATCACAGTTACATGCAATTAAAAACATGTGTGGAAAAAGGATATGAGTTTTATTATATATATCTGGCTATAGCAGACCGTCATAAAATCATAAAAAAACACAAAAGGTAGATCTATTTTATGTGAACTATGACGGAAACTGTAACGGAAACTGTAGTCTTACAAAAACCAATAAAATCTCCGGCTGAGATGAACATAGTACCTAATACATAAAATCTTAGTGCGATGACAAGTTTAGCCATTGGAGTTAGGTATATTACGAAACTCCAATGGCTAAATTGGAGTTAGGTATATAACGAAACAACCAGAGAAGCATGGTGTAGCAATAACCCACCAAACTGCCAAAACGGCCTAAAGTGGTATACGGATGGCTCTAAAATGGGCTCAGGGGTAGGAGCTGGCATTCATGGCCCAAATAGGAACATCTCAATACCTATGGGAAAAAACTCTAGTGTATTTCAAGCTGAGCTCCATGCCATAAAAGAATGAACAAACCTAGTACACAACTCAGGTATTAAAGGCGCCAACATCCATATATTCACGAACAGTCAAAAAAACAAATACAAATTTTTGGCGCAACAGGCTCGTTAGTTCCCAGGGCCTAGCTTTCTCACAACCATTCATGTGTGCGTGTGTACTTCTTGCACGATGGCGGGACCTCCTGTTTTATGCCGACTCCGAACGGCTAAGTTGAGATAAGCTATTCTTGACAATTGATACTACTCGGACGATTTGTCAGATCATCACGAAAGGAGGGCCAGTGAAAAATCATTTAGGTGTTGCTATGGCTGGGAATCGAACCCAGACCTTCTGCGCGGCAGTTCATCGCACTAACCATCGCGCCACTGAGCCACAGTCAAGCAGCTATAAAAGCCCTTAGCTCACACATTATTGACTCCAAATCAGTACTACACTGCTTCAATTCCCTCCAAACACTCAGTTCCAGGAACAAAACCAGACTATGGTGGGTCCCCGGACCTCGCCCCGGACATAAGGAGATTGAAGGTAACGAAAAAACTGATGAACTAGCCAGAAAAGGTTCAGAAATCCCCTTCATTGGACCCGAACCCTTCTGTGCAATCCCCATATCAGCCACAAATCTGGTTATAAAAAACTGGGAACAAAACAACTGTTATTCATATACTGGGAGAACATCCCAGGCAGATGCCAATAAGACACTATATCTTCGCAGACACGATATCAAAAACTTAGTAGTCTACCTAACTGGTCATCACGGTCTGCGATATCACCTAAATAAAATGCATCTAGTCGACTCACCGGAGTGCAGACTATGTCAAGAAGAAGACTAAACAGCCGAACATATCAGATGTGAATGCCCGGCCCTTTACGGTATGAGAAGGGAATCTTTCTTCAGGGAATTATTAAGTCCCGAAGAACTAAGAAAATCTTCTGCTGAACTTATTATCAGCTACATTAGGAAAGTAGAAGCGCTACTAACCTATAAAACATCTGACGGCAAGCACTATAGATCTTTTAGGTCGACGTGCAGCTTACTGCTTAGGCAAGTCAGAATTAAAAAAAAAAACATATGAGAAGGCTACAATCCGCTGTGCGGATCGTTGAATCCCCTTTCCCATCCCATCCCTAAAATTAATATCTCCAAAAAGTGGGCTTTATGGGCCTATAATATAGAAAATGACATTGTCACAACATATTGCTCAAACAGTTTACCAGAATCTTTTGTTGTTTGGCAAAAAACATCGTTTTTCTCCTGCATATGCTATGCGGTAGGGTATACAAACGGTTTTTGTAAGAAAACGCCCCCAAAAAGTGAGCGTGGGTTAAAATGGTCTACAGATGAAATGTTCACATTAATATGACTAATGATTCTGCATCAACATTTTTTTTCGAAACATTTGAAATTTGACCGAAAAATGTTTTTTATTAAAAAAACTTTATATGAACGAAATATAGATATTACGATTCTCTAAATATGCTGCTCAGACACTTTTTTCAAATTCTGTACGGTTTGGCCAAAAAATACGTTTTTCTACAAAAGGGGTGGCAGTGGGCGGATTTCGAAAATTTTTACACTTGTTCTGCTGGGAGCAACAAAGAGCACGTGTACCAAATTTCATCCTTCTAGCTCAAAATTTAACGCCCAAAAACTGGTGACGTACGGATAGACGGACGAACAGACATGGCTAAATCGACTCAGCTAGCGATTCTGAGTCGATCCATATACTTTGAGGTATATGTAGCTAAATTATTTCTCTATGTTACAAACTATGTATCAAAACTAATATACCCCTATGGGATAGGGTATAAAAATTATCAATTTCTGGTAAGTTATTTGGTCAAAATTAATGAAATTCAACATCTGCGTTGCCATTATTGTTTATAACAATTCCAGATAGTTAGTTTTAGCCCACATGGTTCTTAACATATTCTTCAGTTTTGACCAATAACGGAAAATCATTATAATTCACATTCTTGCATGGTTGTTATTTGTTCTTACGACTATCTCACTGTGAACGAACAAGTTGCTTACGATTCGCTGATGGTTACTCGTTAGCATTTTCGAACATAAGCTAGGGGTAAAGTCATCAATCAAAAATCCTCCCCAAACGGCAAAGGTAGAACTCCCAAGATGCAAATAACGGTCGCATCTACGAGGTAAAAAACTTAAATGAGCAAGTCTGACATATTCGGACAGTAGCACATACAACAATTATTTCCGAGGGGCCAACTAACTCGGGCCACTATCTGGTTGCGTCCAATGTAATAATGCGGACATCCAACAGGCCACAATAAATGCGAAGTCCTGTAATATAATTTATTGTTAAAATAGTAGAAACGCATGAAACCGGCCAAACCTTTGCAAAACTCATCGAACTATACCGTTTCCACCACAATGTCGAAGAAAAATGGCGATGATGTCAACTAGCAATCAGATCGGCTAAATATATTGATCAATTCTCCTCTCACCCCCCTTTTGTAGAAAATAAACATTATTTTTGCCAAATTTAGAAGGACACCATCCTTTTTGACAAAATTGAGATGGGATGGTTATTCATGAGTCATTTCCTAATCTTGTAATCGGACGTTTTTGCTATTACAATAAGCCATCAGATCTTGCGATTTAACGTCATTAGACTTTTTTTCTTTGGGCGTTTTTATCAAAGGTTTATGCAAACAAGCCCACGACCACAAAAGCCTTGAAAGAGAAAATTGAACGGTGTTTTATTGAAATTCAGCCAAATTTATATGAAACGGTTATAGGGAATTTCAATAAAACAGTACGTACTTGCCACCACAGCCATGGCTGCCATTTATTCAATGTGTCATTCCATTCATAACCCTAACCTATAAATCCTTAAAAAATTAAGATCTCTAATTAAAATTCGTATTTTCTATCAAAATTATATTTTCCGTGAAATGTGGGACAGCCTTTATATGCTGTCAACACGAAAGAACAAACAACATCGACAAATTGGACAGAACGTCACAATTGACAGATATAACTTGGAAGTAGTAAGGGACTTTGTCTACCTCGGCTCCGCTATTAGCTTTGATAAAAACATCTCGTCAGAAATAATACAAACTCTTGCCAACTGCTGTTTTTTCGGGCTAAGAAGGCAATTTAGTAGTAAAGCTCTCACTCGAACTACTAAGGAGATCCTATATAAGACCCTGATCATCCCAGTTCTTCTCTACGGCGATGAAGCATGGACCATATCAAAAGTTGATGAAGAAATCCTTGGTCGAATTGAGAGAAAAAATCTTCTAAAAATCTTCGATTCCCTTTACGTTGATATGCAGACGAAGATTCAACCAAAAACTTTACGAGCTGTATAGCGACATAGCCCTTGTCAAAAAAAACAGCATTGGACGTTTAAGGTGGCTAGGATATGTAGAACGAATGTACACCAATACTCCGGCTCGAAGAGTCCTCCCAGCCAGACGTCGGACATAATAGGGGGGAACTCGCCTTAAGTGATGTACACAAGTAGAAACTGACCTCAAAAAATCTTAGAATGCGGAACTAAAAGCAGTTAGCTAAGGACCGGGCTAATTGGAGAGGCATGTTCGTTGAGGCCGTATTCTAGACTGTAGCGCTACTTAAGTACTTCACATATACAAATATGTGGTAAAGATCAGTTTAAGGTCCTGTACCTGAAACCTGTTTACTTATAAATGCGCCACCAAATAGGTTCCATTTTCCAAATCCTTTACTGCTTACGAAAATTGATTTGTTTTTAAAATACGGGACAGATGGTCATAGGATAGATGATCAATACTGTGAAACGTGCAGCCATGGCATTACCGAGCCACGCCCTTGGTACTAAATTTAGTATAATTTCAACTTGTATAGCTTTAAAAAACAAAATAGTTCTTTAATGCTTTAAAATTAGCTGGGGACATGCAAATATGGTTCGAAGATTTGGTTGAAATTTAAATGATATGTTTCCAACATTTTTGAGTAGAAATTTTGAACCAGACTTACTTTTATGACTAAATCTATCTAAATAAATTATACAAAAGCTGACACTGATTATTCTTAAACTATTCGTGAAATATTCATGAACGTATATATATTAGGTGTTAAGATTATTTTTGAGGTCAAATAAGAGGTCTCATGTTCATTAAATCCTTAGAGATCACTTGGTATTAGATTTGGCATAAATTCAAAATAAATTCTGCAGATGCTTTAGAGACAAAGTTTACAGTTTGTTCACAAAAAATGGGCAAAAAGAAATCAGAACTAAAAATGCAAAACAAAATTAAAAATTAACAGATGACCTAAAAATTTAATTAAAAAAAAATAGCCGATTGCAATTTTACAAAATCAGATTCAATGGCATATATATTTTGTTTATTAAGAAAACTTTGTAAAAACTCACCTGATTTAAAAAAAAACTCTAGACGTCCATCCAGAAGATGCCAAAAATTGTCTCAAATTAATTCAAAATCTCACACAGCCACATATTTTCACACGCGTTATAAGTATTTTTTTTTCTTAAATTCATCAAATTAAAATTTATTTATTTTTTTAACAATAAAAATTAAATTAAGAGCACAACAGTTGTAGACTTTTTTTTTAATTCAAAACCATTTATATTGCAATGGCCATAAGGTAGGTGTAAAGTTTTTTTTTGGTAAAAATTAAATTTTTAAAATTTAAGTTTAAGCCATCCACACAAGTCATTGGACTATAAGAAGTGTAATACTATCTACCAAACCACAAGTTAAAAAAAAAACTCAAAAGGTATGCAACTGGAAAAATGCACCATGTCCCACATTTTAGGTTAACATCAGAACAAACAAAAAATAAACACAACAACACCACTTCAGGACAATCAACCTTCTCAATCCATATCCTATTGCCTAGTCCCACACAATAACAAAAAATTAAGGTAGAACGGAATCCTTTGGACTTGTCTTTTTTGTCCACCTGCTTGTAATCAAAAGCAAACACGACCACTCCAGACGAGTTACTCTGTTCAACTGAATTTAACCATTTCAGCAAAAGCTCCTTTAACACCATCGCTATCGTATTACAGACAGACAAGTGTAGTAGCTCTCGCTAGCAGCTAGGCAGTAGCTGTGTATGGTGATAGGAGCAGGCAGCAGGAATAGCACGACAAACGACGACTACGACGAAATAGGAGAACACGACCGAATTATAAAAGTCGATTGCAAAAAGGATGTGTGCACCGAGAAATAGGAATGAAACACCACCGAGTTCCCAGCCATCAAAAACCTGCTAGCAAAAAATAAACTAGGAGTCTATGCTACTGCAAGGGATGTATAACAAGGACAATTTGGGAAAAGTATCACTTGATACAATCTAATGGTGGTCTCTCTCGCTCGCGCTCTCTGATTTCAGTACACAGGACCATCACCAACAACCTCTTCGCTGTAGCGGAAAGCCTGGCAAAGAAATTTGTCTAAACTTACTACGTGTGTCTCAAAGGACCAAGAGTAAGCGGTGGCGAAGGAAACTCATTCAAGGAAGCATAAGGACAGCACTGACTGCTCCAAATAGCATGTGCTGATGGAGAGTTTTTTTTTTTTCAAAAAGATCTGCAGAGAGACATTGGCCATTGGAGTGGGGATCTGTCGATTCCCCTCTTTGCAGTGAGACTTTACCCCTCAAACTGTTATACCGATTAATGTCCTTTCGGTGGACTGCACCCTCGGCTCTGTGTTCTCATTCACAGTAGCTTCGATGGTGGGAAAACCAGGTCGCGCCAAATGACCAAGCGTACTAGTGCCCAAAACAGGACATGGGACATGGGACATGAGACACGGACACAAACAAACATATACACCCCCATGGGTTCGATAAAAACAATCAAACCGGGTGAGCTCTCTATCCATTCCATTGTCATCATGTATGTGATTGTATGTGTGTGTGTGTCATGCACTCATGCATAAATGGAATTGCGTTCACTTTGGTGGCTGTTGAATAAAAAAAAAAAAGCTCAAACGTTAAATGTCCTCAGAGCTTAGGGATATCCATGGGAGTAAATAATCCCGATTTAACATTTTTGCTTTCGCTCTTTCGATATCCTTTTCGGAACACAATTTCGTTCTTCTTCGTCCTTTTGCACTGGGTACACGCCGCACCGTCATTGCCGTCGGCTAATTTATTATTTTTGGTCGAGTGGGTGTGTGGGGTAGGTTGTGTCCTTTTTTGTATGGAATTGCGTGACTATCTGTTTAGCACAGGAAGTACGTATTTAAGTGTGCACGTGGCGAGGTGGAATTTGGAGGACATAGGAGGGCAGGTCTCATGTGCATGCTTTAGGTGCGTTTTAATGGTGATAGAACAGACTGATGAAACTGATTTAAGATTCTTGGAATGGAAAGTGGTTTTGTTCAAAAAAAAAAATCTTTTTAGCTTTGACAGGAGGGGTAATTTTGATTGTTTGCTCTGGAATGAGGTTATGTTATCAGTTGATGTAGACTTTGATGGTTGATTTGCCGTGATGATAGTATGCGAATGTGAGTGGTATTGAAGAGAGAAAGTAAGCTTAGAATAAGGTTGAAGGCACGTACTTTCTTCAAAATGGCATATACGAAGCCAACGCATCACCAACCTTCATGAAAAAGCAAATAAGGACGTAACATTGGTCTTAATGGTCGAGAAATTGAATTCGTATCGAGATTTGCTTTATTTCGGATCAAGGCAAGCTTATCCCTTAGTCTTACAGTGAACTTGTTAAAGTGGTACCCTCATGGTGAGTTTTGTTGATCTGGAAGATAGGCGTCGTTCATTCCTTAGGGACATGTGTATCGTTATTACATTAAAGCCGACTAGGCAATTTCTCACATTAATGTAGGTAGATATAGCTTTCCTTTAAGATCTTCTTGTAACAGCAAATGAAAAGTCTCTAATTTTGCAGTTCCAAATAACTTTTTCAAACATTGCCGCCCCTATTTCAGGCTTCAGCTATAATGCATCAAATAATGGCTTCTAATTCGTCGACTATTGACAGCTTATCAGGATAATACGAGTGTCTTGACAGATATACTTTCTTATTTAAGTGACGCTACAGTCCAGAATAAACCTGAGCCTCAACCAACGTGCCTCATTAATTAGCACGGTTGGCTTAGGACGGTTGGCGAGGTCTTACTCAACTGCGTCCGACGTCTGGCTGGGAATCGGAGACTCTGTGAGCCGTCCATTCGTTCTACATTTCCTAGCCATCTTAAACGTTCAATGCAGAGTTTTTTTGACTAGGGGCATGTCACTGTACTGCTCGTATAGTTCTTGGTTGATGAATCTTCGTCTCCATAGCCTTTCAACGCCAACGGGACCGAAGATTCTATGAAGAATTTTTCTCCCAAAATATCCAAGGATTTCCTCATCCACACGGTTGCTTCAGCGCAGTTGGGATGATAAGGGTCTTATATAGGATCTCCTTAGAAGTTCGAGTGAGGGCTTTACTACTGAATTGGCTTCTTAGTAGGAAGTAACAGCGGTTGGCAAGAGTAATTCTTCGTTGGATTTCTGACGAGACGTTGTTGTCAGAGTTAATAGCGGAGCCGAGGTAGACAAAGTCCCATACTACCTCAAAGTTATGTCTGTCAATGGTGACGTTCTGTCCAATTCGTCGATGTTGTGTGTCCTTTCGTGTTGACAGAATAAAAAGGGTGGTTCTATTTTAAGGGCCGATGTTGATTTTGAATAAAACACAAATTATTTAAGAAATTATTGTCATATCTTTTTATTATGATAATATTGGTATGGTTCAATTATGTATTGAACAAAATATCGGCCAAATGGCCGTGACCTCTACCTCGACCAACACCTCCATCCGATGGTCCAACTTTTCGACGACGCTGAGGCATAATTGGGGTTCTATACCGTTGATGTGCCGAATTATCTCATCCTTTAGCTCTTGAATTGTTGCTGGTTTATTGACGTACACGTTTTCTTTCAAATAACTGCAAAGAAAGAAGTCCAACGGTGTCAAATGACATGATCTTGGCGGCCAATTGACCACGTGAGATAACACGGCCATTGAATTTGTCGCGCAAAGGAGCCATAGTTTCGTTAGCTGCGTGGCAGGTGGTACCGTTCTGTTGAAACCACATATCGTCCAAATCCATATCTTCCAATTCGGGCCATAAAAAGTTCGTTATCAGCTCACGATAGCGAACACCATTCACAGTAACTGCCTGACCGGCGTCATTTTGTAAAAAATACGGCTCGATGATGTCGTCAGCCCATAAACCGCACCAAGCAGTCACTCTTTGTGGGTGCATTGGTTTTTCGACAATCACTCTTGGATTATCATTCGCCCAAATGCGGCAATTCTGCTTATTGACGAATCCACTGAGGTGAAAATTTGACTCATCTCTAAAGATTTATTTTTTCCGTGGGCTGGTGGAAATCTTCATAGACACGATGAGTACGTGCCCACCCAAAGTAGTGTGAGATTTTGACTCACTAAAACCACCACCCATTTTGTATTTCTATTGCAACTAAGTATTCGACTTATTTTTATCACGAGTATATAATATGTTTGGCAGGTAACTTTCCTTTGAGAGTTCCTGCTTTTTCCGCAATTAATAGCGCGGTTTGATATTATCGGGTCAAATCTAAGGGTTTAGTTCTTTGAAGACGCCGCATTATATTTGTTTCGTCAAGAATTTGGAGGACTGGACTTATAAACATTTTTATGTTTTCGTGCAAAATTTTTTATTTCATCTTTAACCGCGGGAATACCCATATCTCTGTGTAGATCTTCGTTCCTTACGTACCACGGCGCATTGACGAATGATCTTAACATTTTGTTTTCAAATGTTTGTAAAATGTTTAGATTCGTTTCACTGGTACAACCCCATAGTTGTATACCATATGTCAAAATAGGTTTTAGCACTTGCTTGTATAAGCGCAGCTTGTTATCAAGGTTAAGCTCCAATATTTTCCGAGCAACCAGTACAGTTCTCTGTATTTATTCTTAAGTTCTTCGCATTTCTTTTTTACATGCGACTTCCATTTTAATTTTGGATCGAGTGTCATACTGAGTTATTTCGCTTCATTTGCAAACGGGACTCGAGCCGTATTTAGAAATACAGGTAAATTGTTTGTCCGTTTATACGAAAAATCTAAAGGGTGATCCATTTCGAGGCTCCCTACTTTTTTAAAGAAAAAAAAAACACAGAAAATTCAAATTTAATGGAGAATGTTTATTATCATTTGAAAGAACATTCTTTGGCATTTATTTTTTGAAGATTATGTCTATCAAATGTTGGCCGTTGCTACGTCGCAGATGGTCCATCCGTTGAGTCCAATTTTCGATCACTCGTTCGAGCATTTCGTCTGGTAACTGGCGAATGACACGCGTGATGTTTTCCTCCAAGGCCTGAATCGAAGCGGGTTTGTTGGCATAAGCTTTTGACTTTACATATCCCCACAGGAAAAAGTCTAACGGTGTGATATCACACGATCTTGGTGGCCAACGACCGGCCCAAAACGTGAAATTATGTGCTCACCGAAATGTTCTCTCAATAAGTCCATTGATTGATGCGATGTGTGGGAAGTGGCGCCGTCTTGCTGAAACCAAATGTCGCCGAGATCACGAGCTTCAATTTCAGGCATCAAATAGTCGGTTATCATGGTCCGAGTTGCTGCGAACGGCGCCGAATCGACTCTCCACGGTCTTCGTGTACACTCTCAGCTACGGCCGCTATATTTTCTTCACAGCGTGCTGGACGTGGTCTATTCGGTCGAATATTATCCAATAATGAATGCTGGGTCTCAAAATGGGTGATGGTGTTGCGAATTTTACGCTCAGTAGGCCGATTATGAACGTGAATTTTCATAATAAAGTTGAACAATTTGTAAACGTTGTTCACGCGTAAGTCTTTCCATTGTGAAATGCCAAACAATACTAAACAAAAATAACATGACAGCATGACACGACTCACACGTGATCTGTCAAAAAAGGCTATTGAAAAAAGTATCTCTACTTGGATCACCCGTTACATGGATCGATTTGCTCTCATTAAGTGCAATCCGCCAGGATTTAGTCCATTCATTTACCTCGTTAAGAGCGTTTTGTTATTCGATATTTGTTTCACTATCACTAAAGATGATTGTCTTCGAAAGTTTATCATCCACTGTTGCCATTTCCTGACACCATTCTGACCATTGACGACGCCTGAAATGGTCAAGAGGCTTTATTTCTTGAGTCAATTATACCTTATAAGCGTGTAAATACAAGTCTTTATGCATAATGTTCATCAATGACGAGCGTGAGAGGTGCAATTGTTGAGTAAGACGACGAGTTGAGGTAGACGGCTCTTCAGCCACACTATCGCGAACAGCAGCAATATTTTCTGCAGTACGAGCTCTACGAGCATGCACTGGTGTTTTCACATCTCCTACAGACCCGGTTTGCTCAAATATTTGCACGATTTTTCCGATTGTACGCACATTTGGACGATTAAATTGACCGAAAAAATCACGAAGTGCACGATATGCATTTTGATTTGAACGCCCTACTTGATTGTTACTCGATTGTGTATCTTTCCATGGTTCAAATTGAATTATTCTGAAATTGATGAATGTCAAATGAAATGCAAAAAAAATATTGTCTTTTAGGTGTGGTTCACATTCAACATCGGCCCTTAAAATTTAACCACCAGTTACTTAGTCTTACCCTCATTTACTGCTCAACCCATTTTTACCGCTTCCTTCTCTATACTAGCAAACATGGCTATGACATCATGCATATTGTCGGCGTATGCCAGTAGTTGCACCGATTTTGTACCTCTGGTGTTGGCTGTGGAGTTGTCCACAATCCCCTCATGAAACAGATTAAATAAGTCAAATGGCAGGGAATCGTCTTGCCTAAACGCTTATTGGATGTATCGGTGAAGTCAATTCTGACCCTTCTTCTTCTTCTGACACAAACGGACGAGTTTGGGCGGTATACCAAAACTAGACATTGCCCTGTATGGTTCGTCTCTATAAATGCTATCGTATGCGGATTTGAAATCGATAAATAAGTGGTGGGTATCGATTTGGATTTCTTTGGTTTTTTTTCAGGATCTGCTGAAGTGTGATGATTTAACAACTAATTATAGGTCGATTAGGTTATTTGTAAACTTTTTTTAGGCGTCCATATATTATGGCAGATATGATCTTGTAGGCGATGTTGCGGAGACTTGTCATTTTAGTGGATCGGGCAAACGATGCTGAGGTTCTATTCTTCAGGTATACTTACATCCGACCAAATTTTGCTTGTGTGTTGGTGAATGTTAATTACTAAATCATCTCCGCTGGCTTTATAAGCTCGGAGGAGATGAGGCCGGGTGGTTGGTAGTGTTCGCTGTCGGCGTCAATATTGAATGGTTTCTTCTGTCTGATAGCGGGATATTGTTCGCTATCGCCGGCCGTTGAACTGTCTGCAGAAGTGGTTCTTCCATGTTCTCTGCATCGACTATGTCTACGATATTTCCTTGTTCATTGCGAGCATTCCGTTCGCGCTTTGTATCCCTGGTTTTGCCGTTTTACACTTTGGTAAAACTTACGAATATCTTTCCTTGAGTGACACCTCTTGACGTCTTCGATCGCGCGCTTTTCTTGCTCTTTTTTCTTCTTTCTGAGAAGCCGCTGTTCATCCCTTTTTCTTTGACTTTAAAGCTTATTGGCAGCTCGCGTCTTCACCTGTAGCTTTGCCTTGTAGGTATCGTTTTTGGCTGCGAGCATCTGTTGACAAAGTTCACCAAACCAAGGGTTTCTTGGTGGTAGGCGCGAGAAACCTTGCAACTCAGTTGAGCGGCTGATCTAATGGCTTCTTGACATCTTTGCCATTGCTCTTCGACATTAGATGCTGATGATATGGGTTAATGGAGTGTGTAAGGGATACGCGTTTTGCGAAAGACTTGGAGGTCTCTTGCCTTTGTATTTTCACATTATTTCTTATATGTTGTGGCGTGGTGGATATCCCCATTTTTACATTGACTGCAACAAGGTAGTGGTCCGAGTAAATGTCCCCACATCTAAAGCACCGGATGCTTGCCTCTTATCTCTCGCAAGATCAATTCAATTGAATTGGAATTCCCTTTATGAATTCGAGGTGAGAAAACCATGTGCTGGGTATAGTAAATCTGCTCTGGGCTGTGTTTTCCGACAATGCAGCTAAAGATATCTTCTCTTCCTGCCTGTTCGTTAAAATCTCCCACCTCGTACTTAAATACCTGCTCATAAGCCCTGTCAAGGACCTCATAGAAGCAGTCTTTCGCTATATCACCATTTTTCTCAGTAGGAGCGTGGGCGCTCATAAGGCTTATGTTGGCTAATTTGGCCTTGATGCGGATTGTTACAACGCGTTCGCTTATGTCTTGAAATCATAGGACTTCTTGCCTAAGTCTGACTCTTATGGCACATCACATCGTATTTTCTTGATGGCAGTAATATCACCATTCAAGCAGCTTAGAACTTCCACTAGTTGTTCAGATATACCTCTACTGTTCTCGCATGCAAGGTGCAGACACATACGTCATAATCCTTTTTTTCATTTAGCATTGTCATCAACAATAAAATTAATGCATTCCTTGGCTGTTACTTGCATCGTAACAAGCTGTTTTACATGTGGTGGTTAGTTATCCGAAAGCACAACCCCCAAACTGGAGGGCCAGGCCCATATGTTCAGCTGAGGCATTATAATAGTATTTTCTGTTTTTCATCTCGTTATCAACACTCGCACTTATAAGTTTATCGAGTCAAATCCGCTTTGAGGAAACCAGTGTCCGATGGTTACCACTTGTAGATAAAATAAGTAAAATTGATGTCTGGTCAAAGCCACGACGACTGGACGTTGCCAATGTAATACCGACCAGAGTTCGCGTTCATTTTGGAACATCAAAACTCCTGGTGACCTATTGTCCGAATATGTCAGAGAAAATTATGTTATTCACTTTGTTCACCCAAACTGGAATCTAAGATGCCACTTTAACTCCTTTTTGGGAATTCTGCAGATGATCGGGTAGCGCCCAACGTGTCCTTTGCCCAAATGGCAGCTGGATCGGGTAAGCCCCAGACATTAAATATGCCTAAGGTTCGACGAGGTAAACTTTAAGATCCTAGCTTTGAATGTTAATTCGCTAGTCAGGGTCGAGAGAAGAACCGTCCTTTCCAATCTGTTGAAAAACCAACTTCCTGATGTACTTTTGGTCAGCGAAATTAAGCTAAACCATAAACACAAATTGGGATACAGTAACTATCATGTAGTGAGAAGAGACCGACCCCACTCCTCCCAAGGGGGTGGGGTCGCTGTCTTATTACGTAAAGGCTTACGCCATAAAGTCATATATAGCGGGGAAGTAAGTAGGTTCCGGGTGCTGAAAGCATGCATCGTATGCATTCCTCTCAGTGGCGAGGCGTCCATATAACTCGATTCCTACCGAGTTACCTTTTGAAATTCTACTTTTCAACAATGTACCAATAAAACAAGCAACATGAATCTTAATATCCCCATATAAACACAATATTTGTGTTTCCCACACCTGCACAGCACACGCAAGCCACAAATTCTATCAACAACCCCTCAACCTGCTGCAAGTCATCCGCTTTCATATCTTTCTACTGCTTTACGCACACACATACACACATCATTGCATGGTTATTCTCTATCCCATACTCCACATATTTCATAGCCCATAAGAAAGACAACTGCAAAGCGCTAGCAAAACAAAGCAAAGTGTAACCCGACAAACGCCGTGTTATAAAATATCTGGCTGGCTAGAACAAATTGGTTTTCTTTCCTTGTTTTCCCTTTATCGTTCACCGTGTTTGACTCCTCTCTGTTTAACACACGCTTTCTTATGCAAAAAAATAACCCGATGTTCAACGACTTATTGGTGAATTTTGTCTTTTCTTTTAGATTATTTCTGTTGGAAAAAATTAGTTATGAAGCAGATTGCGATGCGTAACTTAAAGAAAATTTTGAGTGTAATTATTGATGTGCAATAAAAAAGAAATTTAAAACAGTGAAAAGTGTGAAAAGTTTAAATTGTGGTATTTTCAGTTGAATTCAGATAATTTGAAATAGCTAATTAATAAGAGATAATGGCATTATTAACTGTAAATTGTTGTTTGGTAGATTTGCTTTTGGAGGAAGAAAATGCTTTTTGTAAGTTGAATTTTCTTAAAAAAAAAAAAGTTATAGAGATAGGGCGCTCTACTCCTTCTATGAAAATAGATTATAAGCGCAAGGATGGTTTTGTTTCGCATTTTAATGCATCCATGTACCAAAAATATACTTGGTTGACTGGCAGTTGTAAGCTTAACAAAATGTTTTGCTTTCCTTGTCTTCTTTTTTCAAATTCCCCTAGTGTTTGGAGCCGTACTGGCTACGCTGACATAAACAATTTAGTTAATTCCGCAAATAAACATGTCAAAACGGAAAAACATATTCGAAGCTGTTTATCTTTGCACGAATTCGGCACTAATCACATTGAAACCTCCTTAGGTAATTCCTTTGAAGCTCACAACAAAAAAGTTGATAGAAACCGTAAGTTAATGGAACGTTTTATAGATACAGTAGTTCTTTTAGGCAAACAGGAACAAGCATTTCGGGGTCACAACGAAAAGCAAGATTCTATTAATCGTGGTAATTATGTTGAAACAATTTTATACTTATCTAAGTATTACACATTAATAGATTAATAGATAATTTTTAATATACTTGATGTATACGGTTGCAAGGAAAAGTTAATAGGGCAATCTTACGATGGTGCCGCGGTTATGTCCGGGGAAGTAGGTAGAGTTAAAAAAAAGGTCCTCGATGCATGTCCAAACTCACTATAAGCGCCTTCTTGTAGAAATAAAGGACAATATTATATCCCAACTTCAGACAAGATATAAATCTTTCACGAATTTAATTTTTTTGGATCTACTTAATAAATCAAAATACAGTAATTTTGCACTATCAAGCCCAGATGATAAAATATCTTCTCTGATTAATTTTTTTCCTGGAATTTTCGATTTCACAGCTTTGAAAAATGAACTTAAAGTTCTCTATACTACATCTTCACTTCAACAACTTGACGTTCTAGCACTTTATAACCATTTGAGAAGCGAAATATTGCGTGAAACATTTTCCCAAATTTTAAAATTAACTGCACTATTTTTAACACTACCGCTTACTGTTGCCTCCGTAGAGAGATCTTTTTCCACTCTGAAAAGAATTCATACATATTTAAGAAATTCTCAAGGAGAAAACAGGATCTCTGATTTAGCACTTTTATCAATAGAAAAGCGACTCCTTTTAAAAATGAAAAGTAGACCTAACTTTTATGAAAAAGTTCTTGCAGAATATGTTAAAAAAGATCGGAGAATAGACTTAGAACAAATAAAAAAATCAGTTTAGCAAAACTTTTCACAATTTTTTCAAACTTTTGCTGTTTTTAAATTCCTACTTATCATTAATATTTCCTATTTTTAACTTTTTTTGTATATATTATATGTGGATTTTTTTATTATTGTATTTAATTATTTATTTAATTTAACGAAAAGTAATTTGTGAAGTTCCTTTTTTTACCATCAATTTTCTTAAAGGTATTGCATTTGCATCTGCCAAAAAAGGTTTCTTTCGAAGCCACTTTTATTATACTTCAGGTTCATTGTAAATTTTGGCTTTAATGACTTGAAGTATACGAAATTGGCTTGAATTGCTTTACTTATATGCGATTTGCAATACACAATATAATTTCAGAAAGCGTTTGCAGGTGCATATTTTTGCCGACTTACCATATAACATTTTCCACGCCACGCCACTGTCCTCTCCACAGTGGGAGGAGAATGTATGTGGTGTCGCTTTATGCGCCTGAAGCAACTCAACAAACTCAATTTATAGCAGAGCTCGAGACACTTTTTCGTTGCCTACAGCTTCATTTGGCTGAAAACTATTACTTTTTGGCCGGCGATCTTAACGCTAAGCATGCGGCTTGGGGAAATACAATCGCGAACACTAGAGGCCGACTGCTTCAAATTTGGAGGGAACAAAATACGATTGAGTACAAACTTAGTTTGTACGCGACGGATATCCCGTCTTTTCCGAGGGGAAACTCTTTCTTGGACTTAGCGCTTATGGACAACAGACTAGTACTGACAAATAACGAACACGCGCGGAACTGTGTGCGAGCATTCGATTACGATAGTGACCACCTCGGAATCGATGCCGTATTCAGGATCCCAAACGAGCAAACTCAACTGGAGGAGTTCGACCAGGTGCGTTCTTTCGACTATCGAAGGACGAACTGGCCGCGCTTCGCCAGAGTTGTAAAGCGAGAATTACGTTTGAGCGAAATCAACCCTCCGACAAACCGAAACCTTACGAACGACGAAATCGACCAAAATTTATTAAAAATGAATGAGGTCATTAAAAGGTCAATGGATCGAGTTATCCCCAAGGTAACTAGTTCTGACGACCAGACGGAGAAGTATCGAACGCCAACAATCGATGCACTCCATAAACACAAAAGCAGACTGGTCTCGAGGCTTAATCGGCTGCGGAGGCAATTTACTGACAGACAAGACCCGGAGGTTCGGACATTGAAGTCGTTGATCAAAAACCTCAAACAGTTAATCACGGAGAATTGCAGACAATCTGTAAGTTTGTACTGGGGCAAGAAAATTCGGGCTATAGAAACCAGTAGCCCGTATATGTTCCCGCAAATAAATAAAATTTTCAGGCGAAAGGATCATAACGACATTCCATGTGTCCGAATTTCCCAAACGACAGAGAACAGACAGACACTCACGGCTGTTGGTATAAGTCCGGAAAGTGTTGACTCTAACGACGGTTTTTTCACGATCGAAGATCCTCAGGAGAAGGCGAATTCGATAGGCTCTGTCTTCGAGACCGTGTATACGGTGAACAATCCTGTTCGCCCAAATCACGATATTGAGGAGAGATTCTTTCTGAATCACTTTTATCTACGTACCGAACTTCAAGCTTGGCGATCTGAGAATAACGGTTTTACCGTATTCAATGACGAAAACCCTTCAAATGGCATAGTCGCCAATAGCCTGATGCTGTTCGTACAAAAAGATGAACTCCTGGACATCTTGGTATCACTGAAGAATAAAAAGTCGGCGGGAGAGGACGGGGTCCCAAACGTCGTGTTGAGACACCTGCCAATAGAGGCAGTCGATATTTTCACCACGCTGTTTAACAATGCACTGAATAATGCACATTATCCGGTGCACTGGAAAACGGCGGTGGTACATCCTATCCCCAAAAAGGACAAGGACAGAACAGACCCTGCAAATCTTCGGTCAATAAGCCTTCTGCCGAATGTAAGCAAGGTATTCGAGAAGATAGTCAATAGGGCTCTGCTTGAGTGGGTCGAGGAAAATAAAATTATCCCGGAAAATCAGTTTGGTTTTCGAGCGAGGCATGACACTATTCATGCCGCGTCGAAACTAGTCTCCGACATCCAATGGAATAAATCCAAAGGACAATGCACAGGGGCCTGTCTGGTTGACTTTGAGAAGGCCTTCGACACCGTATGGTTAGAAGGGCTTTTCTACAAGCTAACCAGACTTGGCATGCGTAAACCCATGCTATATATGATTTATGAAATGCTTATGGGAAAGAAGTTCGTCGTCAAATGCGGCAACGTAACTTCCAGTAAAGTCTTTGAAATTAAAAACGGTTTACAACAGGGGGCGGTGAACTCCCCGATATTGTTTAACATTTATACAAGTGATCTTGTAGGTTCCCTTAGTCACGCTATAGCGTATGCAGATGATCTGGTGGCGTACAGATCAGGTCCGAAAATCGGAGTCATCAACATACTTTTGCAACGTGACTTCGATCACATCAAGGGATATTGCGACGATTGGAAATTGAGGATCAATTTCCAAAAAACCGAAACAATTCTGTTCAGGACCCCAGTGCAGAGGGCATCTTACGATACCAGAAAAAACTGGAAAAAATTGTGCATCATTGGACAGCATGGACGGCCGTTTGCGCTGAGAACTGAAGTCAAATACCTTGGCATCTGGCTTGACAAGTTTCTGTATTTTAATAAAAATGTGGATGCTTGTCTGGCTAGGGCTAGGGGTGCTTATGCGCTGACAAGAAGATTGTTTCAAAGCATTCAACTTGATTCAAGGGTGAAAGTCATTTGCTACATGGCCCTCATAAGGCCGATCATCGCCTACGGTTGTCCTGTGTGGTTCAATATTTCACCATCCTACATGGAAAGGATACGGCTGTTTGAGAGGCGTTGTCTCCGATCCTGCTTAGGATTGTACCGAACGCCGGACTCTGAGTACATAAAATATTATCGCAACGAGGTTCTTTACAATGGGGCCCAGCTGAACAGAATCGACAATTTCCTTATTAAGGTGACTCGGAGCCACGCTGCAAGGGCGATGGCTAGCGACAACAGCCTGATCTTCGGGGCTTATTACCCCAATGATACATACATGGAGAGTACGCTCGTGTCTGGCTTTATTCCGCCAGAGGCATTTATTTATATCGATTCGTTAGAGTTGGTACAGGACAGGAACGGTATCCCGGTTTTATACCACCGCTACCGTGACGCGCGTGACAAGCGGCTAATCCGCGACGGGTATGTCGACAATGCTCCGGAGCTCTCCGCTTTAGCACTTCGGTATCGGATCGCGATAGGACCGATGCTGAAAGGCAGAGAACGGAATTTTGGTGGCTACATGAGGGAAGTGATCTTGCACTTCCTCAGGTCTTTGCGGACTTTTAGTCCACTCCTTAATTGTAAGACAAATAAAATTTAGAAACGAGGTCTGGGGCGGGGCATGTGCACCATATTGGCGTACAATATGGTGGAATACATGCAGCCTGGGGGCCAAAAGTCTCGATCGGGATGGCGACCCCTCGGGGCATTTGCAACGAGTGCTCGCCACCCCGATTATAATTAAGTTAGGTGTAAGTAGTTTTAAGTAGTATTAAGTAGTATTAAGTAGTCTTAAGTTAGTTTTTAATCTAGTTTAAGCTTTTTTATACAAAACAAAAAATTTGACTGATCAAAGTTTTTTTAAATTTTCTTTGAACAAAAAAAAAATGATCTACAAAATAAAATAAAAACGACTAAAGCTGAAAAGCAAATAAAAAAGTTAATTTAAGCTTAGAGCGCCCGCTTAGGACCGATAAGTTAGTATAAGAAAAAATGGTAATTATAAGTTAGATTTAATCATTTTTGTCTAGTTTTAAGTTAGTATTTTAAGATAATAAAAAATGAATTTAAAAAGTAAAAGTAAAAGAAAGAAAAGGTGCTTCATTGACAGAACACATTCGCTGATCCTGTATACCCGTATTATTTAAAATAGCATTGGTCGTAACATTCGGCCTCTCGGTTGGGTTAACTTTGAGAATATTATAAAATACCGAACCCTTGAAACAGTACAACGCCAACCAGTAAAAAATCCTTTTGATTAAAGGTTTGATTAAAGGACATGAAGAACGAATAGACAAGAGTGCTTCAGCCAACAGAGCCTTCAATTCACTGGCATGCATTTAAAGAATAAAGCAAGACCTTGTATTTTGTAGCGCATATAGAAAGACACCGACCATAACCAACTGGGGAAGCGCAGCAATACATCAACCGTGAATAAAGCGTCATTTTTGTATATGTTAGGTGCGCCATCTTTAAGTCGGTACGTAAATATTACATAACTTTAAAAAAACCGTAACCGATTTCCATATATAAGATATTTTTATTTGATTTGGTTCTGTACAATTTATTTGATATATTTTTTGATTGTCACATAAATCAAGTGGTTACCACTATTGATAAAAAAGCAAAATGTGTCGTTTTTGCTGCGTTTTCCATCACTTTTTCGAGCATCTCGGGCAGTATAGATGATTTCGGTACCAATGATTGCCTTGAGCTCGATAATGGTCTCAAGCTTTCAAATAACCTCACAAAAATATTGTCAATGGATGTAGGCACCTTATTAGGGCACATTTTCAAAGTCCAACTAATGGAGCTCAACAATATCCATAAAACGTCAGATGCATCTGCTTTTTGAACCAGAAATCGTCCAAATTTTATACATAAATAAGCTTTTTTCCCGCCGTCGTAAAATTTGACTTCGTATGTTGTCTTTAAAGAAAAAAGTGTAAATCCGGCGGTAATATTAAAACGAATAAGGTCCAATTTTAATAAGTTTTATTATAAAAGAAACAACCGAATTATATCGGGTCAAAGATGATTAGTTAACTCAGATTAAATTCATATTTGAATGCTGTTATATAGGCAAAATAGAAACAGAATTTATATAAAGAATTTCAAGAAAGAGAAGAGTATATAAACTAAAATAAGTACATAATAAAAGAAATAAATTCGGTGATGCCAAATTACGCAAATCCCCTTTTTAATTTTCAGGCAAAATAGAAACGGAATTCTCGTAGATTATCAGCCCTATCGAGGTATCCATCGGAGCGGACAATTTTCCGCAACGCATACTTCGTCGGAGATTTAAATACCATTCGAGATATGTGTCATCGGAAAAAACACTACACAAATGTGCCGGCTTCACTTCATAACAATTCGTAAATAAATTACGCGCAGAATTTGTGTCGGATGAAATCGGAAAAAGAATTGCACTAGCTGTTAAAAATTTGCTCGAAAAATGCACCTGAACGCACTTCAACGCAATTCGCCGGGATGTATTACAGAATGTCGGAGAAATATTCCGAACAGCTTTTCGGAAGAATACCTAGAAGCAAAAATCCTCCGAATCGTACAAAATCGGAGAATTTTCCGCTCCGACGGATACCTCGATAGGTCCGTATATGTATGTTCTTGACATGCAACCCCCATCTCTCCATTTATTAATATTCATGACCCCAGTTCTGAAAATAGCAATAGGCAATATTTTCATCTCAAGGACATCACCAGAAGTATTGACAGAAATTGATTCACTGAATTTCAATGAATATTCTAATGCGTCACTGGTTTGTCTGGGCGTGTGTTAAAGTTGAGCATCATTCGTCTAGCTTGGAACGAATACATACTACTAGGGATATAAGGCGTTGTTGGAGTGCATACGCAGAAATGTACTTATTAGTGTGTTTGAGTAGACAACGAGGATGTTTTCGATCCTACACCCAATTGCCAAGCACCTACACCTAATTGCCAAGTCGTATAAAACACTCTTCGACCATAGTCCCTCGACACACCTCTATGGATGGGAAAACTTTTCAGACTCAGGGCGTCCATATAACCATGTGAAACGAAACATTAAAATGCAATAACTCGCAGCATAAAAACTAGGAACATAATCACAGGAAAATAATCTACTCCCCCCTACGCTCCTGCGGGCTATGACGATGATGATGATGGCGACATACACACACCATGACAACCGTAACGATTTGTTTCGCTGTGGTGCATACACGGCACATGTGAATGTGATGCTGGGGAATGTGTACGCGCCATCGGGAATACGAGGATAATAAGTCCTCAAACAATAAGTGTTTTAAAAAGTTAAAATTTAATTCGTGTCACCACCAGTCGCACAGCCGTGCAGCTAAAACTTCGCGCAACGGAACCCAGCTACAGGACCTTTGTGTGTAATTTATTGTGAAGGATAGTCCCTAACTTTTTCATCCCGGCTAGAGGGCTTTTAACTTTTTTTTCTATTTTTTTGTTTGTCACGCCATTTTCATTGAATGCAGCAGATGCCAAAAATTGCGAGGAACCACATATATTTGCGGTTTAGACACTCGGTCACATGCAAGCACACTGGGACGCGGTAAAACCAACGCCAATGGCCAAACGCAGTAAATCCTTAAATCGAATATTGATTTCAAAGAGGAAGTGGGTAATAAATCTGCCCGCCAAACAATTAATTCAAACCAAATAGCAACAGCAAAAAAATTATAGGAAAAAAAAAACCAGGATAATCGAAAAGAAACAAACTCAAAAGGACATTTAATTGATTATTGTTTTTATGCAATCGCATTTATCATCGCATACTAGTGGCGCTGTCAAAAGCCTATCGTGTGTATACTTGAAGAGTATAATGTGATTTCGGGATAAATCTATCAGAAAGGACGAGCCGTAGGCCATGGCATGCGTATGTCAATGTGCATGAACTATCGGAATAAATGTCCTTCAAAGCTGTTGCCTTCAAAATCACGTGCCCTGTATACGATGCGTGACATGTTGAGGTTTTTACCTTTCCCAGGACGAAAAGACAAGGCTGCATGTTTTTGCGGGATTATTCCAGCCATATGCATTCATATTCACAGTGACAATCAATTAAACTGCAATTGATTAAATTTTAACAATTAAAATTACATAAATTACAAAAGCTATTATCTTGTACATTTGTCTTGTGTGTGTCGGTCGGTTGGCCCGTCGGACTCTGGTTTACACGCGCGGACACGACACGAATGTAGTGCATATAAATTTGTGTCCTATTTGGAGCGGGGCGGGTTTTTTCTGATCGCTGTGTTTGTAACGAATTAATAAAACGACGGAAGCGTACAGAAAACATTTTATCACTTTAAAATTAAATTAAAGTGATGGATGGACGGCGGCGGCCTAGACTGAGGCCGGGTTGAAATGGTCCAAACCGACCAACAAAGACGAATAAAAGAGAAGGCTGTGTTGTCCAAAAAAAGGAAAATGGAATAAATGGGCATAATGATGAAATGGTGGCATGAAATATGCGATATCCTTCGAGATAATGAACACTTTTAATTGAAACAAAAACGACAACGAAATGCGTAATTATTACTTTCCATTGAGCCTGATGTGACGGCGTTTGTATATTTTTTGTTTATTATCTTATTTTACAGTTGGTGGGAGTCCATTTTGAAAATTCAACTGCTTTTATCTGAACCACGCCGCCGATTAAAAATGGGATTGCATTTTGAAAGAGGCTGGGGACAGATTGGGGCTGTGTTCAAATGAAACCTTCAGTTATACCTAAAAACCCTTATACAAGATATCCACTTAGCAGTAGGTATTGCTCAAGTTTCTCTTAGTCTTAGATATTTGTAGGTCCGTTCTGAGGCTCATAAGGAAGCGAGAATCTGCTTTTTATGAGGCGATAGGTTAGGTTAGGTTGGTGGGTTGATGAGGCAGACGGTGTGTGTCCTCCCTCATCGCACTCAGGTCAATATAGACCCATTGTGATGCCCGTTGGGGGTCCACTTATGTGGTTGGTTCATTCATTGTCCCGTTACTGTCCATTGTTGTTAGTCTCTTTCTAGCCATCCAGATGTTGATGCAAACCTGAAAAGATTAGGGAGAGAGATTTCGGATAGATCCGTGAGGTCATGGAAAAAGTATTTTCCTAAGGTTCTCATTCTTAATTGGCTGAGGCCTGGGCAGTGGCACAGAAAGTGGAGGGTGTCCTCGTGTATTTCTTCATCACCGCAGCCTCTACAGAGGTCATCATCTATGAGATGCATTTTCAGTTTGTGGCTTTTCAGTAAGTTGTGTCCAGTAAGAATCCCAACTAATGTAGAGACTGATTTCCTGTTTCTACGAAGCAGTTTATGGGTTCTGGCTTTGTCATACTCAGGCCACATCCTTTTGGAAGTTTCACAGGTGGGAAGGGAGTTCCACCTGTTTTTGGCAGCGATTAGTGTTTTCTGTCCCATCTGAGATTTGAGGTCGCATAGTGGTGGTTTGACAGACTGGTCTGCTTGGTCAGTGCTGGAGGCAGATCCTTTTCTTGCCAGTTCGTCAGCAATTTCATTGCCCTGTATGCCTCTGTGTCCGGGGACCCAGCTGAGCTTAACATTATGTTGGACGCCAAGAACCTTTAGCTCTTCACGACAACGTTTCACAAGCCGAGATTTTATTTCGACAGCAGAGATAGCTTGTATTGCAGCCTGACTGTCAATAAAGATGGTGATATCATCTGGTGGTATCGCCAGCATTGAGGTCGCTTTGGCTGCCTCTGCTACTGCCAATATTTCGGCTTGGAAGACACTGCTGTGCTCAGGGAGACGAAAGGTGCTGTTTAGCTTAAGTGTTTCTGAAAACACTCCAGCTCCAACGCCTACATCCATTTTTGAACCATCAGTGTAGATGGATATGGTTTCGGGGCCCAATTCGTTCCTCTCCCACTCCTCTCTGCTTGGGAGGATGCAGGAGAATGGTCTTTGAAAGTCTCACAATGGCCGTGTACATCCATAGGATGATCTTGGGGTTCGGACCCCAGTTTTTTCCGAATTTTCGATTACACGTATAGAAAGCGACTGTGGCCTTTTTAATGCGCTCGCGCACATTTGGGTTCCAGTTGAGTTTTCTATCAAGAATGACACCCAGATACTTTGCACTATCGGCTAGTTTGAGGGTAGTCCCATCGATAGCCGGTAGGTCAAATATTGGTATCTTCCTCTTGTTCGTAAAGAGAACGAGTTCCGTTTTCTGGGGGTTGATGCCAAGCAGAGTTACCACAGGGACTCATTTGAGTCAAAAAGGACTCATTTTTTTTAGCTTGACTCAGGGACTCATCTTTTTAATATTTGGCTAATTTTTTTGTAAGAATACAAATAAACACTTAATATAGTATGGTACAATCAATTTGCAAGTTCAAAGACTTTTATATCAATTTCCAGAACAAAAACTAATTTTCAAAAGGTTGCGTGTGTGTACTACCGCTAGGTACGCTTCTAATTACGTTATTGAACGCATTCATTTGAAAATTTGAAACGTTCAAACAAACAATTACAACTATTTCCTTGTTTCACTTATAGAGGCGCTGTTTGTACAAGTGAGAAATCCGATTGATACGTTTGAGTTTTGGCACTTGTTTTATTTACATCGCTCAGGTAGTCAGGTTATTGTTTTTGTTTAGGTAATGTTAGCCTTGCCATCCGTCCGGGTTTTCCCGGACATGTACTCTTTTTTGCCTCTGCGGGGAACGTCCGGTATAGTTTTAATAATATGTCCGGGATGTTATTTGCACTTATCTACTTGGCAATTTGTATTAATTAATATTTTATAAAAAATAATTAGGAGATCACTAAAATCAACAAAATTAATAATTCAGAAATGAATACTCAGAACAATCATTGGCCGTGTTCCGGGTTTCAGTTTTAGTAAGACATCATGATGAAGCCCTGTTCACATTGGTCAATCGACCATTTTAGTTACGTGACATTAGGGGGAAGAGACGGGAAATGGCTGACGAAACAAGTTGAAAATTTACGCATGGTCACTCAGATATGAGTGAAACAACTGATTTTTCTTCGGCATGTCCTTAAGATGTTTTTTTATATCAATAAAATTACTCGATATTATAGACCAAAAGAAGGATTTTGTCGTCATGGGAGACTTTAACATCGACTGGCTAAGAGAAAGAGAAACATACAGGAAAAATATGTGGAGAATAATTAAGGATAATGGATGTAAACAATTAATAGACACCCCAACCAGAATAACAGAGAACTCTCGAACATTGATTGACTATGTCATCACAAATAAGAAAAACATGGAGGCAAAAGTGGACAGCGAGTTAACAATAAGTGACCATCAAACAATTGTTGTGAAAATTAACTCTAAAATTAAACAGGTCAAAGAAGAGACGGGGAAATGGATCAAAGTGGTCCGCACACAAAACAATGCGTTCCAAAGTGCCATTCTAAATAGCAGATTAAGGGACATAAACAATAATATGGACCCTAATACAATGGGTGAAATATTTCGTGAAACGATAAATGGGGTAGTTAAACAGTTTACTTCTTGTACATTTAAAAAGTACTCCATAAATAAGTGGTTCAACAGAACACTCGGAGAATTGAAAGAGCAGTGTTCAGTAACTCAGTGGATGACTGGTCAGAGTACAGAATTAGTAGAAACAAATACAAGGCTGAAATAAAGAATTGCAAACAAAAATTCATAAAACATAAAATCGACAATGCGCGAAACCAAAAAGATATGTGGCGTAACTTGAAACAATATGTGTTAAAGAATGAACGATGTTGTGAAATATCAGACATAGTGTTTAGTGACGGTGTTTGTAAAGAGACTAAAGACATAGCAAACAAATTTAATGATTTTTTCGTCGATAGTATTGTGCAAATTAATAAGACCATAAAATATGTCCCATTTATTAATTGTGTGAGTGAAACCAACACCATTTTCAAAGTTAAAAGAATAACGATAAAAGATATTCAAATAACATTAAAACTAATGACAAATAAAACTGATTTCGAATATATGTGTCCAAAAACGTACTGTGATAATTTTAATTGTATTGGTCCAGTTTTGTTAACAATCATGAATAAATCATTAGACGTAGCTATTTTTCCTAAATCTTGGAAGCAAACTATGGTAACACCAATCGAAAAAGTGAAAAATACAAAGAAATGTGTTAAGAGTTTCGTCCTGTCAATTCGTTACCTTTATGTGAGAAAGTGTTTGAAAAAATAATATATCGTCAGTTAAATGAATATTTTGAAAAAAAACAATCTAATAATAGACGTTCAGTCGGGGTTTAGAAAGACACACTCTTGTGAAAGTGCACTCAATCTAGTTATAACCGAATGGAAAGAGCAAATTGCACAAAGAAAACGTGTGTATTGCGTATTTCTTGATCTAAAACGGGCATTTGAAACGATAGACAGAGACTTGCTTCTAAAAAAGCTAAAAAAATACGGTGTACAAAACGGGGAATTATCATATCTAGAAAATCGAACACAGACAGTAAAAGTGAACGGAGTGCTATCATTTTCAAAAGAGGTACCATTAGGTGTTAACATTGTTATTTATCATATATATAAATGATATGAAAAGTGCGGTGAAATTTAGTAAGCTTGCCTTATTCGCGGATGATACGGTGGTTTACGCGACGGGGAAAGACTTTGCAGAATGCCATCATAAAATTCAAGAGGACTTAAAATCCATTGATTTGTGGTTAAAACAAAACAGACTCAAACTCAATGTTAAAAAAACTCAAAGAATGATAATGAACGAGAGAATCGGAGAGGACATAAGACTGGATATTGATGGTGAAACAATAGAAAAAGTTGAGCAAATAAAGTATTTAGGTATTATTATTGAAAACAATATAGGCTTTACAAAACATGTTGATTACATGTGCAAAAAAGTGTCAAAAAAAGTAGGGGTTTTAAGAAGAATACGAAGCAATATTTCAACATTAAGTGCAATAAATATATATAACGTAATTGTCAAACCACATTTTGAGTATTGTGCCACTATTTTGTTTTTATATAGTGATAACGTAATTAAGAGGCTCCAACTTTTACAAAATAAAGCTATGCGTTGTATTCTTAAATGTAACAGATTTGTACCTATTAATATTATGTTAACATCGTTAAAATGGTTATCAGTAAAGCAAAGAGTTGTGATGAATGTCCTAGTGTTTTTGTATAAAGTGAAGTATAATTTAATGCCAAAATATTTAGTAAACTATGTGCAATATATAAGAGATGTCCAACCATATTCATTAAGAAACTACAATGACTTTAGATTACCAAATATGTTAAGTGTGAGTACACAAAATTCCTTGATATATAAAGGTTTTAAATTATTTAATCACCTTCCTAATACAATAAAGACTGAAACAAATTTTGTTATATTTAAAAGAAAATGTATCGAATATGCTAAAATTAATTATTAAACTTAATATTAAGTACTAACTGTAAACCAAATTGTAAACTGTGAAGTTCAATAGCTTCTATGAAGCTAGTAATAAATACTACTACTACTAAAGTATTTAGCAGTTGCCATGTGTATTATTCAAGTTATGTTTTACTTTTCTGATAAAGCATACTTATTCTGAATAGATGGAAGTTAATAAAAATCTAAAAATATGATAAAATTAAATTGCAAAATAAAGGGTTTGGCATAGTTTGACATAAACCTTACCATTCGGTAAGATTTTGCGCTCCGCGTTACTTTACCTTATTCAGTTGTAGTCAGAAATCCGGAACACGGCCATTGTGTTGGATTTGGCTCTCTCAAAGCAAATGTTTTTAATGTGAAAGTAATCATATTTGGATTAAAAATGTATACTACGACTGAACGGAGTGAATTGTATAATCAGGTTATGCATACATACATTAAATATATTTATTCCATATAGAGTTGTGTTTTAAAATGAATAATGTAATTGCAGTTGCACAACATTCCGAGAAGGAAGTGCACCTTCAACAAGGAGTCGAAATGTGAAACTATTTATTTTATGTTAAAGAAGTCGATACTTTAGAACCATATTAAAACATTTAAAAAAAAACTATTTTTTTGTTTGTCCTAATTTTGTACTCTTTTTCTGTTCGTCATTTGTCCGGAAAAGTCCAGGATTTGGAACACCATGTACTACTTTTATCAAATACCATCCGGCAACACTAGGTAATGTGAAACAAGAATTTATGTAAAAACTGAAAATGGACAGGTGAATTGTGAACAAAATTTTCAAAACAACTTATATTGACATCTTGTTCCTTAGATTTGTTATTAAAAAACGAAAATGCAACAGCCCATGTACACCGAAGTCGAGCACGGCAGAAGAATCGCTCGTACAAAATACGGATGAATCAAAAAAGAAAAACCAACCTAAGGACGAGGCTGAGATAGACCAGAATGTAGACCAGATACGAAAAAAGTCAAGTCCTTTTAGAAACCAATGGCTTAATGACTACAAGTGGCTGGAAAATAAAAATGGGAATGCATTTTGTAAGGTATGCCAGAAAGGAATGTCAAACTTAAAATACAATTTAGATAGACATGAGAATCTTGAATACCACAAGAAGGTATATCAGTTTAAAAAAAATCAAATTAAGTTAGATGAAATGCAATCCAAAGACGAAGAATTACTTAAAACAAAAGTATAACAAGCAGAAAGAATTTTGGTTATGTTCTGCGTAATGCACCATTTGCCATTTCTTTTGATGGATTTCTTACCAGAATTGCTTCGGAAGTGTTGTCCTGATTCTAAGATAGCTCAAAATATTTCCTGTGCCAGAACTAAGGCAGTAAAAGTCCTTAAAGAAGATCTAAGCCTAAAAGCCAGAAATGAAATAACACAATTGCTGAGCACAGAAAAGTTTTCACTAATCACAGACGAATCCACCGATGTCAGTTGCTTGAAAGCATTAGTCTTATAGCCAGAGTTTTTGATAAACAAAAAGCAGCAGTTGTTGACGTATTTTTTGGACTTTTAAAATTACACGAATGCACTGCACAGGCAATATATGAGGCTAGTAAAACTCATTTCAAAAATCTTAATATTCCTCTGAGTATCTAACTTAATTGGGCTGGCAACGGATGGGGCAAATGTAATGGCGGGTGAATTAAACGGACTACAAGCTAAATTTAAGCAAGACATTCCAAATTTGTTTTTCTCTAAGTGTATATGCCATTCTCTCCACCTTTGCGCTAGCTATGCATCGAAAAAATTACCCAATGAAATAGAGAAAACAGCAAAGAAAATTTGTAAAGGAATACTGATTTTGAATTTTTTCAAGAATTCGCCGACATAAAAAAGCATAAGATGTTATCGCTGGCTAACACAAGATGGCTCTCTTATGAGGCTGTGATAAACAGGATTTTTGAGCAATGGGATGCACTGAAATTGTACTTCATTTCATGCTGCTTAGAAGACCAAAACGAAGAAGCAAGAAGTCTTGCTGAGACCCTCGATAAACCGAGCGTACAAATATACTTTCTCTTTCTTTCCTATATTTTAAAAATTATTAACGTTATGAATCTGGAATTTCAGTCGAAAGACTTACGAATTCATATGCTTTATAATATTTTGGAAAGCAATACCAAATTAATATTAAGTAATTTTATGCACATTTCCAATGATTTTCATGTATCAAAATTAAACTTTTCAAATAGTTCAAACTTCAAACCTTCAGATGAAATATTTATTGGAATCACAGCTAAAGAGTTCATAGAAAAAAAAAAGTATTGATTTTGATAAGGCACATATAAAAGATTTTTACATAGAACTAGTTGAGCAGATAATAAAACGATTTGACTTTGAAAACGAAGTTATTAAAAGCCTGCGGGTAATAAGCCCAAAAGAAATTTGTAAACAGAATGCATTTAAAGACTTGACTTTTCTTTTGGAACAATTTCCTAATTTGCATGAAACTGGAAGAAAAGAAGATACCTATTTTATCTGAATATAAGCTGCTAGGATTTTCCTCTTTGGCAATTGAGCAGTTGGATAAAAATAACATTGAAGAGTTTTGGATGGACGTTTTCAAATTAAGAAATGCGTGTGAAGAGCCTATTTTTGAGAACATTGCTAGCTTTATTATGAAACTGATGACATTTCCTCAGAGCTCTGCAGCCGCGGAAAGAAAATTTTCGGATCTTCAGCTGATTAAAACAAAAAAAAATCTAATAGATTTGACATGGACACTGTTCAGGCAATTATGTTTGCCAAGGAGCTTTGTGCTTCAAACGACAAAGAAAAAGTTTGGACTGCAAATTAAAAACTATTCTTTTATTGAAATTTTTGTTTTGTTTAACTACCTCCTGAATTGTTTCCTTGTGTTTATGGTTTATTTTTCTTACAATTTTTTGTGATACCTATTGATAATACGTATGTGATATACCTATGTACAATTAGTAAGTTACTAATATTTATGAATTAAATGTTTTTTATGTTTTATTGTTACTATTGAAAAATAAAAAAAAGGTTTATCATAAACCTAAACAAAATATTTCAAAAGGACTCATTTATTTTCAAAACGACTCATATTTTTAGCCTCTGGGACTCATAAAAAATTTACCCTGCGGTAACACTGATGCCAAGCCCACATTGTTTTGTCCACTCGTTGAGAGTTTTCAATGCCCGCTCGAGTAGTTCACTAATAGTGGGTAGGAATTTCCCTTTAACTAGTATCGCTACATCGTCTGCGTAGGCTATGACTTTTACTCCATTTCGCTGTAGCTTTATGAGTATCTCATTGATGAGTATGACTATGTTCCACAACAGAGGTGAGATAACGCCTCCTTGTGGTGTGCCTCTTGATGCTATTACTTTGAGATGGGTGTCTCCCAGATTCGCATTTATATTTCTGTGGTTGAGCATACTTCCAATAATATGTATTAGAGGTTGGTCCACGTTGTTCTTCGCGAGATTTCTTTCGACTGCGTTTGTGTTCACATTATTGAAGGCTCCTTCAATGTCGAGAAATGCAGCGAGTGTATATTCCTTCTCGTGAAGGGGTTTTTCTATTGTACTAACGTTATCATGTAGGGCAGTTTCGACTCCCTTACCTTTCGTGTAGGCATGCTGTGCCGAGGATATGTATTGGGGGTCGAGTTTGTCACGAATGTAGATATCCATTAGTTTTTCATATGTTTTTAGTATGAAGGATGTAAGACTTATTGGTCTAAAGTCCTTCGCGGTCGTGTGACTGGGCTTGCCGGCTTTTGGGATAAAGACTACCTTTACTTCCCGCCAGCACCTAGGGATGTAACCGCATTTTAGACTACTAACAAACAGTTTATGTAGGAATGCTGTTACGAGGTGTTTCGATTTTTGTAGCATGATCGGGATAATACCATCGACTCCTGGAGATTTATAGGGGGAGAAGGAGTCAATTGCCCAATTGATTCTTTCAACACTAACCATATCCTCCATTGCTGCTGTTATGGGGTTGCAATCATAAACGGTTGTGTCTGGGGTCCTACCGGAGTATGAATCACATCCTGGAAAGTGGGTTTCCAGTAGATGTGTTAAAGATTCATGGGTGGATTGTGTCCAGTCCCCATTGGGGAGCTTGAGGTAACCTGGCACAGCCGGTTCTTTGGCGATTATTTTTCTAAGTCTAGCTGATTCAGTAGTGCTTTCTACACTGCAACAGAAGTTACGCCAGGAGGTGCGTTTAGCACTATTGACCGCACTTTTGAATTTGCGCTGATTGTTCTTATAAAGATCCCAGTCGGTTTCCGAATTTGAGCTTCTTGCTGCGTTAAAGGTTTTCCTGGTTTCCCTTCTAATGCTTTGAAGCTCTTTCGTCCACCATGTCGGTGATCTTTGTGGTTTTATAGTCTTTAGAGGGCAGATCCTTTCATAGGCTTTGACTAAAATATTGCCTATTAGTTCCGCTGCAGCATCGATTTCAAACGGAGTTTCCATCAGATGCAATGGAAGGGCGCTACTGTGTCTCCCTACTTCCACAACGAACTTGTCCCAGTTGGCTTTCTTGGGGTTTCGATGTTGAAGGGGGAGTTTAGTATCGTCCTCTATTTCAAATTCTATTATTCTGTGGTCAGAGTATGATGTTTCTGATGAAACTTTCCAGTGGCACACAGCGAAATTATCAGAATTGTTGAAGAGGGTAATGTCAAGAACCTTCTTCTCTATTTTTAGTGACAAAGGTGGGGTCATTACCCCTGTTCGCCACTAACAAATTGTTGTCTACAATGTATTGAAACAAGGACTCACCTCGTGTGTTGGTGTCTGAACCGCCCCATTGTGTGTGATGAGAGTTGGCATCGCATCCCATTATGAGGTCCCACTTCTTACATTTGGCCATTTGCACCAGGGAGTCTGTTAGGGCAGATGGAGGTCCATCCATCGAGTCATATGGCATATAGATGGCTGCTATTGCAATCGGGGACTTCCCCCGCCGCTCATATTTTACCACGGTCTGGTCATTGTTACTGAGAGTAGATAAGAGAAAAAGGTTTATTTGTTTCTTAGCTACAATACATGATCTAGTCTTACTGTTTGTGTCGGATGAGCCAGTATGGTACAGTACTAGATCTTTGCTGTTTAGCCCTTTTATACTGCCTCGGACTACCCAAGGTTCTTGTATTAGGGCCATGTCAATGTCGTTCCTATTTAAAAGGAAGACTAGGTTGGCGCTGGCCGCCTTACTGTGGTGAAGATTTATTTGTATTATCTTCATGGCGGTCAGCTTTCCTCCCATCATTGCGTCTGACTGTTACGAAGGGACGTACTTTGCATCGGGTAATCCCGACTCGTACTTTGTACCCTTTCTTTCGTAACAGCGGCATAGATTTGTGGCTGAGTAGCACCACAACTTCCGTGCCGGTTTTTGAGTGCTCTCCTGCCTCTATGACCTCCCAGTCCTTACTGAGGAATTCTGGGTTGAGGTTCTGTAGGTTGCGCTCAATCCTATCCTTCGGGATGCATGGCCCTGGGATAAGGATACGACCTTTGGGTCTGGTCAGGTTAAGAAGCTCTTTCTTTTCGACGATGCGAAGGTCTGCATTTGACCATGGGGCTTTCGTCAAGTCGATGAACTTCGTCAACCAACTCAGTGTGCACTTATTGTCACACTGGATTATTTTGAATCCTTTGAACGTGGTCAGCTGTCCAAAGAGCGGGATGTTCCCTGCATTTTTGAGGATAGCGTCGTTCACTCCGTCCAGGATTCTAATTTCTATTAGTTGCCATTGGTCATGAGATAGTTTTCGTTCTGGATTACCAAAGTCGACAATAGCGACCCGAAAACTATTTTTGTCCTTTACTGGGCTATGACTGGCGTCTAACCTAGGTTTCGTGTTCCTACCTATGATTGGAGAGACTGTGTCATCGTGCCTTCCTCTCTTGGAGGTACCTGCAGTTGGTCCAGGCTTGGTCGCAACCTTACCTGCAGCAGCTGATGGTCCCTTAGGTGTGGCCGCAGCTGAGGTGGAGGGTTTACAGCTCTCCATCCTTTCCACGACTACTTCCCTTTTTTGAGAGGAGAGCTCCCTGCCTGTGCGCCTTTTTTGCCGCCACGCTTCGGCTGTAGCTTTTAACGTCTCCTTAGCTCTGCTAAGTGCTGCCGTGTCCTTTTCCGTGAAGGAATCTGGGTCACGGTGCTTGAACCTACGTAGAAGCCTCTGCGCGTTGGCCCTCATTTTTAGAGGAGCTTGAACCTCTGACTTCGGTTGGGGTCGTACGGCGTTCCTCAGCCTACTCTCTTCCGCAGACACAGCAGCGTTGGAGTTTTCCAAGCTGTCGTGATGCTTCGGATCGCTGCGGCGAGTAATAACCGTACAATAGCTACCTAATGTTGAGTCAGCCTCTCCTTGTCCTATCGTCAGTGTCTCACAGACCCCTGGCGGCGTTGAGGTTGACCGATTTCCTTTGCCTGATGAGTTGTTACTCATCACAGCGCCGGTGAATTCAATCATCCCCAGCTCCTCCTTCGAGTTCTGATTGACGTTTGTGTCCGTTTTGTCCTCTGATCCATCCTTGGTATGGTCTGGAGAGACTGTTCTCCAGTTGGATTGGCCAAGGTCACTCACGACTGGAGGCAATCTCTTCAGCTCACAAACACTCTTATTCTGCGTTACCTCACCACCTAAGGTACGAGCGAGCGGCTCATTCTCTTCTGTGGTGAGATTCTGCAGAATAAGGGTGCTTTTAATGCAGTCCCTTGTTTCGGAGTTTGAAGGGATCATGTCAACTCCTAGTGGGCATGCGCCCGTAACATCGTTGACCGATCCATCCAGCTCTCCTTCAGCTTCGATTCCTGTATCTCCTCTCGGCGAGCGACGAGCGAGCGGCTCGTCGGCTGCTGGGGGGGTATACAAGGGATCATCAGCCATGATTTCGCCTTTGATTTTCGCAGGGTCTGAGGAGACCATTCTTTGTCTTAGCGGGCCAGCGCCCTGCATCAAAGGTGGTCCCATCAGTCCCTTCATGCTCGAGGTACTCGGTGCGTTCATTGAGCAGGTACGAGCTATCGGCTCATTCTCTGCTAATGTCAGACTTTGTAGAAACTCTTGAGCTTTCTGAAGTCTCAGGCGTTCCTTTTCTCCTAGAGTTACTATATTGCCTAATCTTCTGATCGTCAACTTGCATGATTTTACTTTGCTGCGGATGGACGCAGTTGACGATATTGAGAATTTAGATGAGCTGGCGTTAGAGCAGGTGTCATCCTCATCGAGAAGAAGTTTCTCCATTTGGATGTCTATTGCTCCTTCGCTTCCCCCATCTGACAGTATCTTGGAGTTTGACGGATCTCGGAGCAAGAGGCTTTCCTCCTCCTCCGTCATTTGTTGTTGAGAATCGGTTTTTATAGGGTTTGGAGTGCCCGATTCATTTGCACTCGTCCCTTTTTTGTTTTGTTTGTTATTGTCAATTTTGGACCCACGAGTAAGGGGGAAGGAATGTCATCCTGTACTCACCCCCTGTATACAGGAAAGGGGAAATTGAATTAAAACTAGAGGTCCCCAGGTATCTAGAGTTTGCGCTAGCGACTGAGCATTCCCTCAGCCATGCAGGTATCGGCGCGCGCCTTACCTTGGAGACCACCTTTTGGTTTTCGTTTCCTCGCCACTGACCTTACCGGCATGGGTGGCCCTGACAGTTTATGTTTACATAGACTTCCGGTTTCGCTCCGTGGTTCATTGGAAACTACTTAAGCCCTTTCACCGCGACAAGGTGAGTGATCGTCGAAAGGGCGATACAGACCTCGTATTTATAAGAACCACTAAAAAGCTTTGGGTGAATATTTGGAGTTTATTAACGTTCATTTAAGCATAGAAAGTGAAACAACCTTGATAGAGCATCACAATTAGGGCCATAACACATTGTGCAAAATGTCATCGAGGAAATTTGCGACGCGACAACAATGCAATATTTGACAGATCATTTGGAGCCAGACACGCGATTCTTACCGAGGTGTAGAACGGCGCTAACAACTCCACCCTCAAACAGTTTGTTCCATCTGCATGAAGACTACCGTTAACAAACGACTGTCGAGAAATAAAAGAAATAATCATCGACCGGCCGAGGCCTGCAAGAAAATATTCAGTTGAAGACTGGAGCTGCCTTTGATTTATGGGCAAAAAAGGGGAGGTTAGGTTAGGTTAGGCTGAAGTGGCTGCAAGCGAAGCTCGTGCACACTTAGACCAAAAAGGTCCATTGTGGTACCTCGTGGATCCTTCGACTACTCTATATTCTTACGCCTAATTGAAGCATTCAGAGCTAACTATGTAGCGTAGGTGGTTTCTGACACTGATATTAGGCAGATCACCTAGATTGTCGAAGAAGTAGTCTCCCAGATGAAGTTTCCTTTATACTGAGAGAGCCGGACAAGAGCAGCTTCGATAGGCAGCTTCTACAGAAGTCATTGCTGAAAGGACCTAGTCTTTTTGCATGTAGGGCTATAGGACAGTATCCTGTGAGGACACCGATTATTGTGCTGATGCATGATCTGTTCAGCAATATTAAGCAGATGGATCTGGTTAAAGCTAGGCCATAGTTGCTTGGATATTTGCACATTGTGCCATTTATCCATCTGCGGTTCGCTTTCTTGATCGCATCTATCTTGATCAATAATTTACATGTAGCAAGGGGCATACCTCAAATGTCCACTGGTGGTAGAATGTCAAGTGTAGATCCCTGTCTGGCAAGCTCACCTGCCTTGCAAAAAAATGGGAAGAACACTGGCTTTTCAAAAAGAAGAAAAAAGAGCAAGAAAGCGCGCGATCGAAACCATAGACAGATTCCACTTGAGGTAAGATGTTCGTTAGTTGTACGAAAGTGTAAAACGTCAAGGCCAGTGATACCAGCCGCGAACAGTATCCTATCAATATGAAAAATTATAGATGAGACACAGTAGATGCTGAGAATATGGAACAACCTTGCAGACTGTTAAACGGGGAAGACAAGCAAAATCCTGATGCTGGCTGATTACATGTTACGAGACCAAGTCGATTTATGTCCGTTCGTATAAACGGACAAACAATGTACATGTATTTCTAAAAACGGTTTGAGTCCAGTGTGCAAATGAAGCGAAATATCTCGGAATGCCAATCGATGCAAAATTTAAATAGAAGTCGCACGTAAATAAGAAACGCGAAGAACTCAAAAATAAATACTGAGAACTGTACTGGTTCCTCGGAAAAGATTCGAAGCTTAACCTTCATAAGAAGCTGCTATTATACAATAAAGTGTTAAACCTGGTTTGGAAATATGGTATACAACTATGGAGTTGTAGCAGTGAAACGAATTTAATAAAATGTTTAAATTCGTTTCACTGCTTTTGAAAACGAAATGTTAAGATCATCCGTGTATGTGGCGTAGTGTAAAGATCTCTAGGTTAAGATCTTCTCTGGGTTAAGGATCCTGCTTACTTAAGTGGCGCTACAGTCCGGGATGAACCTGGGCCTCAACCAACATGCCTCTCCAATTATCCCGGTCGTTTGCTAACTGCTTCCAGTTGTGCTACATATCCTTGCTATCTTAAACGTCCAATGCGGAGTTTTTTGACTAGGGGTATGTCGCTGTACAGCTCGTATAGTTTGTGGTTGAATCTTCGTCTCCATAACCCGTCAACGCAAACAGGACCGAAGATTTTTGAAAAAATTTTCTCTCGAATCAACCAAGAATTTCTTCATCCGCATCCGGTCCATGCTTCAGCGCCGTAGAGCAGGACTGGGATGATCAGGGTCTTATATAGGATCTCCTTAGTAATTCGAGTGAGGGCTTTACTACTAAATTGCCTATTTAGCCCGAAGAAACAGCGATTAGCAAGAGTAATTATTCGTTTGATTTCTGACGAGATGTTGTGTTGTCAGAGTTAATAGCGGAGCCGAGTTAGACATCGTCCCGTACTACCTCGAAGTTATATCTATCAATGGTGAGGTTCTGTCCAATTGGTCGATGTTCGGTGTCCTTTCGTGTTGACAGCATATACTTAGTCTTACCCTCATTTACTGCTAAACCCATTTTTGCCGCTTCATTCTCTATACTAGCAAACGTTGACGGCTATGACATCACGTTGAGTCCGATCAATGTTGTCAATATCGTCGGCGTATGTTAGGATATTTGCACCGATTTTTAGAAAATTGTGCCTCTGGTTTTGGCTTTAGAGTTTTGAACAATCCTCTCAAGAATCAAATTGAAGAAGTCACATGACAGCGCATCGCCTTGCCTTAATCCTTTTTTGGTATCGAATGTGTCGGTGAGGTCGTTTCCGACCCTGATGAAATAGGTAGTGGATATCGATTTTGAATTCTTGGGTTTTTTTCCTGGCCTAAAACCACACTGATAAGGGCTGATCAGGTTGTTGGTAAACGGTTTCAGGCGTTCACATTTTACGGCAGATAGGATCTTGTAGGCGATGTTGAGGAGACTTATGCCTCTGTAGTTGACGCTGTTCAGAGGGTCTCCTTTTTAATGGATCGGCCAAACGATGCTGAGGTTCCATTCTTCAGGCATATTTTCATCCGACCAGATTTGGCTTATGAGTTGGTGGATGTTACTTACCATGTCATCTCCGCCGGCCTTATAAAGCTCAGCGCGAAGGCCGTCATTTCCGGCAGCCTTATTAAGCTTGAGTTTAGATATTGCTATCCTCACTTCACTCAGGTCGGGTGGTTGGCAGTTTTCGCTGTCGTTGCCAATATTGAATGGTTCGTTCTGCCTGACAGCGGAATGTTGTTCGTCATCGCCGTTTAACAGTCTGCAGAAGTGGGTCTTCCATATCCTCAGCATCGACAGGGTCTCAAGCTCAACTACATTATTTCCTTGTTCATCTCGACAGGATTCTGTTCGAGCCTTTTATCCTTGGTTTTGACAGTATTTCTGGTTTGTTGTGCGGTGGTGGATATCCACATCCTTACCTTGGCTACAACAAGGTAATGGTCCGAGTCGATGGCAATGTTCGGACATCCAAAGTACTGGATGCGTGCCTCTTGTCTATCGCAATGTGATCAGTTTGGTTGACTGTTCGTTGATCTGGAGATCGCCATGTCCCTTATGGATATCGAGGTGAGGAAATCATGTGCTAGCTATAGTGGCATTTCGTTCCGTAGCGAAGTCAATTAGCCTAAGTCCGTTACCAGACGTGTTGTCGTGTAGGCTATATTTTCCGACAGTACTGCTCAGTTAAAACTCAAAGCACTATTTTAACATCGTACTTTGGTAGTCGCTCATAGGTTTTGTCAAGGAGCTCGTAGAAGCAATCCTTAGTTATATCATCTTTTCTGAGGCTTATGTTGCCGAATTTCGCCTTGATGCGGATTGTTACAATGCGTTTCGCTAATGTCTTTGAAACTTGCACTTATAACAAATCCGCATCCGAATAGTCGCTGTTTTTGCTCACTATATCACGGTTCATAGTAGATGTCTCAGTTTTTCATCCTCTTTTTGCCCGGCCCATCCCATCGTATTTTCTGAATGGCTGTAATGTCTGTTTGTAGCAGTTTAGGGTCGTTGGACGGCAGACCGGGTATTAATTCTGCGCCATTCTGACCAAGGTGATTATAGTGTTACTGTTTTACGTCTTGTTATCAACGCTCGCACTTATCGTTTAGAAAGTCTGGTTGGATGAGACCAGTACCCGATTGTTACCACTTGGAGGTAAGAAAAGAAGCACATTTGATGTGTAATCAGATTTGCGAGCACTGGGCATTCCCAAGGTAAAGCCAATCAGAGTCTACCCTTGTTTTACAACACCCAACCATCCTATTTTACTTCGTGTAGTTCGGTTTTTTAGATTGGTCGCGGGTAATGTGGATTAGCAATCCGGGGTAAATGTTTTATTAACGAAAAATATTTATTCTGGATTGACTTCAGGATTTTCCCAGAAGACTGTGACAAGTGGCTACGGGAAAACCGGCCCATCTTTGAAATCCACATGGTAAACCCAGTTGGAAAGAGTGAGTGTCAGTGGTAACACATGTTAGGAAAATAATCAACGTCGATCCGTATGAATGCACAGTGATACCTGCCACTTGTGAACGCGGGTATATTAAAACTCGAAACGTGCGAGCTCACTTTTCAACCAAAGGGCAATTTGTTGGTTGTTCCGCTATGCGGATCGTTGAATACCCTATCCCATCCCATCCTTTAAATTAATATCCTCAAAATATAGGCCTTATGGCGATGAAATACAGAAAATGACATTGTCACAATATATTGCTCAGACAGTTTCTCAAAATCTTGTGTGGTTCGACAAAAAACAACGTATTTCTATTGCTAATGCCTTGGGATGGGGTATACAAATGATTTTTGTAAGAAAACCCCCCCAAAATGTGGGCGTAGGTGAAAATGATCTATAGACAAAATGTTTATATTACCATTTCGGAAGTATTTGCATCAAAATTTTTTTTCGAAAGTTTTAAAATTAGGACAAAAAGCGTTTTTTACTTCAAACGCCCCCAAAAAGTGGGCGTGGCAAAAAACTTTGTATGAACGAAATATATATATTAAAATTGTCTAAATATGCTACTCAGACACTTTTTTGAAATTCCTTATGGTTTGGCCAAAAAATAAGTTTTCCTAAAAAGGATTTCAAAAATTTTTACACTTGTTTTGGTGGCACGGACGAGGATCCTATATACCAAATTTCATTTTCCTAGCTCAAAATTTAAGGCCCAAAAACCGCTGACGAACAGACAGACGGACGGACAGACAGACATGGCTAATTCGACTCAGCTAGCGATTCTGAGTCGATCCATATACTTTGAGGTATATGTTAGCTAAATTATTTCTCTATGTTACAAACTATGTATCAAAACTAATATACCCCTATGGGATAGGGTATAAAAATGGCGTGGCGGCAGAAAATGTTTGGTCATTTGGAGGTAAAAGCGCTCCAAGATTTAAATTCAACCCGCACGGTGAGCAAGTTGGCTGAGTGATCTTCGTATGAAAGTTGGCCCACTAGACATTTTTATACCCTATCCCATAGGGTGGTATATTAGTTTTGATACATAGTTTGTAACATAGAGAAATAATTTAGCTAACATATACCTCAAAGTATATGGATCGACTCAGAATCGATTGCTGAGTCGATTAAGCCATGTCTGTCCGTCCGTCCGTCCGTCCGTCCGTACGTCACCAGTTTTTGGGCCTTAAATTTTGAGCTAGAAGGATGAAATTTGGTACACGTGCTCTTTGTTGCTCCCAGCAGAACAAGTGTAAACATTTTTGAAATCCGCCCACTGCCACGCCCCCTTTTTAGAAAAACGTATTTTTTGGCCAAACCATAAGGAATTTTGAAAAACCTTCTGAACAACATATTTAGACAATCTAAATATCTGTATTTCAGTCATATAAAGTTTTTTGCCACGCCCACTTTTTGGGGGCGTTTTTAATAAAAAACGTTTTTCAGTCAAATTTTAAATTTTTCGAAAAAACTTTTGATGCAAAATCATTAGTAGTATAAATATGAACATTTCGTCCATAGACCATTTTAACCCACGCCCACGTTTTGGGGGCGTTTTTATATAAAAACCATTTTTATACACTACCCCATAACATATGCAGGAGAAAACCTTGTCTTTTGTAGAACCGTAAAAGTTTTTTGTAAGCAGTCTGAAGAATTTGTTGTCATCATGTCATTTTTTTTATTTTATCCTCATCGTGTTTTTAGCCATGTCCACTTTTTGGGGATTTGAGTTTTACAGATAGGATGGGATAGGGTATTCAACGATCCGCACAGCGGATTGTAGCTTTCCATATGTTTTTATCAATGTACCTCCCGCTGAAGATGTCTTTTACCCAAAATTGGACTCTTTTCCCAAAAAAATCGAAGCCCAGTCAGCTAATAGACAACGTTGTTTGAAATTTGAAATCTGAAATCTGAAATTTGGCCACCAAATGTCAAACGACTTTGAAGCGCCACAGCGTCTTTCCAAGAATTATCATTTGAACGCTCAATCATGTTACTCGGTGGTTCGGCATCAGTGACGGAATAATTATCAGCAGATTTGACAGACCCTGCCATGGCCGAAACAAATTCTCAATCTATGTATCTATAAACTATGAAACCCCTCTCCTAGCGAGTCAATTCAAAGCCTCTTTTGCGTTCATTAGATATTGTCTCTACTCAGACTATTCAACTATTCATGGAACTTCAAGCAACTTTAAGGACTAACCACCCAGTGATTAAAAGCCAGCACAATTACATAAACTCTATGCCTTAAATTAGTTCACATTATCAAGGTAGTCGTACTCTATCCATATGCAAATAACACATTCATTTGGCTATCGCAGGATCTCCTGCAAATGTGCATTTGCATGCCATTCCCCAAACTATGTGCATAAACAAAATGCCAACAGTAGCTTTCGATAGATAAATTTCGCAACATAATATAAACATTTCCCTTTCAGTAGAACCACTGCATGTGTGTGTATATGTGTGTGAGAGTAAAAACAACCATGCCACACAAAAACACACACGGAGTGCGGGATTAGGCGAAATACAACATTTTAAGGCAACAACACAATAACAACAATAACAATGTCTCAGTACTTTTGTACAACAATTCTTAACTTTTATGCAAATTTTATGTGTCTACATATTTCGCTGCGCTGCATTACAAGGACGTGCAGTCGTCAAAACCGAAATGGAGGAAAAAAGAATATATTCGCTCCCTTACGTTTAAAAACGACAACGACCGTATGATCCAATGCTAGGAAGTGCGGCTAGACGTGAAGAATCGCAAAATTTTACACGCACATACTCATTGGTCGTTAGTGTCTGGAAGGCATAGATCTCTTTGTATAGTAGTTGCCTTCACCCCAACACACATAACCTCAACCCTCATTAATTCAAATAATCCCCCCGCGCTGGTGGTGAATCCTGCAAGGGCTTGCTTCATCGATGTCATGCACTTGGAATTTTTCCACAAAACACCAAATATATACCTACTGCTTGGTTAGCTTCTGTGAATCAAAAACACACATATACCCCCCACACACAGAAATAAGGGGTCCACCAGAGAAATTAATTTGAATATATAAAGAGACACACCAAGCTAACAAAAAACAAACAAAAAAAAGGATCTAAAACCCCCAAAATGGGGCCCAAGAAACACAACGAAAAAGTAGATTCTAGGACAACACTCGAAGCAGCACTACCCATCAACGAGTACAGTGAAATGAAAAGGACGAGCGACGTAGCTGCTGCTGAAAAAGAAAAAAAAAACGCACAGTTTCGTTATAAAATTACGGAAATGCATAATTTAAAATATTTTTCAGTATTCCTTATGAATTTTAAAATTTATATCCCAACGAGGTTGTGTGTGTTTTTTTTTTTTGCGAGGAATAGATATCCTTCTGCAACACCCTACGTAGGCTGAATTCGAGCATAAGCTCTGCTATGCACAATGAGGGCATATGGTTTTAATAATTTTTTGAGGTTTTGCAACAACAACAACAACAACAAATTTAAGGACCAGGTGGGAGTTGGTGGGTGGTGTCTTTTTCCTGGATGTTGTTGTTTTCGGTTTGCTGTTTCACTCGTTATTTTGGTTCGCTCACTAAAGCCTTTTAGTTATATTAGCGTGGCTGAATTAAATGAAAAAAAAGTTAATGCTTCATGAAAATTGTATCCTTCGTGGTGGTAAGGTGACGGGATGATATATTTATTTTTTAAGGAGTTTCTACATTTTGTGTGTGCTAAATTGTCAAGTTTTTGAGAGCTGATTAAGGTGCTTATTCAAAGATGGCTGATTCATTTAATGAAGTGGGTTTGTTAAAGAATTATAAGGCAGACTTATGTAACAATTTTCTCAGTCCCGTTGAGGATACTGATGGCTTTGTGTCTCTTAAATCGAATATGGCACTCTGGGTTTGCTTTGTGTTAACTACTCACTCGTAAGGACTTTTATATTACTGTTGACGACCTTACTGAACTAAAAAAGGATAACGACGTTAGTATCTGTACCTGGAATATGAGAACATTAAATAGCAGAGGTGTAGGCGAACAACTAGCGGAAGCACTAAGCTTCTACAAGGCAGACAATACTGCCATCCAGGAAATACAATGAAATGAACCGGGCAAAAAGAGGATGAAAAACTACGGATCGTGTTATAGTGAACACAAAAAGCGACTATTCGGATGTGGATTTTTTATACATGCTAGACTTAGGCAAAAAGTCTTGTGCTTTCCAGATATAAGCGACCACGAAAAACTGCTTATACGAGCCCTTGACAAAACTTACAAGCAACTACCGAATTCCGATGTTAAAATGGTGGTAGGGAGAGAAGAGATCTTTAGCAGTATTGTGGTAAAGTGCATCCTGCACGGCACCACTTCTGGCAACGGACTTAGGCGAATTGACTTCGCTGAGAAGCAAAATGCCACAATAGCCAGCACACGATTTCCTCACCTCGAAATCCATAAGGATACATGGCGGTCTACAGATAAACGAACGGTATATCAAATTGATCACATTGCGATAGACACGAGCCACGCATCTAGGCTTTTGGATATCCGAACATTCCGAGGGACAAACATCGACTCGGGCCCCTACCTTGTCGATTTCTACTTGTGCGCGCCACTTAAGGCGAGGTATTCCTCTACTGCGTCCGACGTCTGGCTGGGAATCTAAGACTCTGCGAGCCGGAGTATTGGTGTCCATTCATTCTACATGTCCTAGCCATCTTAAACGTCCAATGCGGAGCTTTTTGACTAGGGGTATGTCGCTGTACAGCTCGTATAGTTCGTGGTTTAATATTCGTCTCCATAGCCCGTCAACGCAAACGGGACCGAAGATTTTCCGAAGAATTTTTCTCTCGAATCGACCAAGGATTTCTTCATCCGCTTTTGATACGGTCCATGCATCAGCGCCATAGAGCAGGACTGGGCTGATCAGGGTCTTATATAGGATCTCCTTAGTAGCTCGAGTGAGGGCTTTACTACTAAATTGCCTTCTTAGCCCGAAGAAACAGCGATTGGCAATAGTAATTCTTCGTTTGATTTCTGACTAGATGTTGTTGTCAGAGTTAATAGCGGAGCCGAAGTAGACTAAGTCCCATACTACCTCAAAGTTATATCTGTCAATGGTGACGTTCTGTCCAATTTGTCGATGTTGTGTGTCCTTTCGTATTGAAAGCATATACTTGGTCTTACCCTCATTTACTGCTAAACCCATTTTTGCCGCTTCCTTCTCTATACTAGCAAACGTGGCTATGACATCACGTTGAGTCCTACCAATGATGTCAATATCGTCGGCATATGCTAGTAGTTGGACCGATTTTTGGAGAATTGTGCCTTTGGTGTTGGCTCGGGAGTTTTGCACAATCCTCTCAAGAATCAAATTGAAAAAGTCAAATGACAGCGCATCGCCTTGCCTAAATCCTTTTTTGGTATCGAATGTGTCGGTGAGGTCATTTCCGACCCTGATGGTGCAGCGAGAATTCTCCATCGTCATCCTACACAAACGGGCGAGTTTGTCGTATGCGGCTTTGAAATCGATAAATAGGTGGTGGGTATCGATTTGGACTTCTTGGGTTTTTTCCACGATCTGCCGAAGTGTGAAAATTTGATCGATTGTGTATTTTCCTGGCCTAAAACCATACTGATAAGGGTCGATCAGGTTGTTGGTAAACGGTTTCAGCCGTTCACATATTACGGCAGATAGGATCTTGTAGGCGATGTTGAGTAGACTTATGCCTCTGTAGTTGGCGCAGTTCAAAGGGTCTCCTTTTTGTGGATCGGGCAAACGATGCTGAGGTTCCATTCTTCAGGCATGCTTTCAACCGACCAGATTTGGCTTATGAGTTGGTAGATGTTGCTTACCAAGTCATCTCCGCCAGCTTTATAAAGCTCAGCGGGAAGGCCGTCATTTCCGGCGGCCTTATTAAGCTTGAGTTTAGATATTGCAATCCTCACTTCACAATATTAAATGGTTCGTTCTGCCTGACGGCGGAATGTTGTTCGTCATCGCCGTTTAACAGTCTGCAGAAGTGGTTCTTCCATATCCTCAGCATCGACTGTGTCTCAACTACGATATTTCCTTGTTCATCTCGACAGGATTCTGTTCGAGCCTTGTATCCTTGGCATTGACGTTTTACACTTTGGTAAAACTTGCGAACATTGTTCCTGGAGTGGCACCTCTCTATATCCTCGATCGCGCGCTTTTCTTCTTTCTGAAAAGCCGATATTGTTCCCTTCTTCTTTGCCTATAGAGCTCAATGGCAGCTCTCGTCTTCACCTGCAGCTTAGCCTTGTTCTTGGCTGCGAGCATCTGTCGGCATTCCTCATCAAACCAGGGGTTTCTTGCTGGTAGCGAGAAACCTAGCACATCAGTTGCGGCTGATCTAATGGCTTGTGGGTATCGTTGCCATTGTTCTTCGACATTAGATGCTGGTGGTATCTTGTGAGTCGAGAGGTTAAGGGATACGCGTTGCGTGAAGGTCTTGGCGATCTCTGGCGATTGCAGTCTTTCGGCATTAGATTTTTTCACAGTACTTCCGTTTTTTTGTGGCGTGGTGGATATCCGCATCCTTACCTTGGCTACAACAAGGTAGTGGTCCGAGTCGATGTTAGCCCCTCGGAATGTTCGGACATCAAAAATACTGGATGCGTGCCTCTTGTCTATCGCAATGTGATCAATTTGGTTGACTGTTCGTTGATCTGGAGACCGCCATGTCCCCTTTGGATATCGAGGTGAGGAAACCGTGTGCTGGCTATAGTGGCATTTCGTTCCGGAGCGAAGTCAATTAGCCTAAGTCCGTTACCAGACGTGTTGTCGTGTAGTCTATATTTTCCGACAGTACTGCCTGTCCTCTGTCTTCTCTTCCTACTTTTGCGTTAAAATCTCCCAGCACGATTTTAACATCGTACTTTGGTAGTCGCTCATAGGTTTTGTCGGGGAGCTCGTAGCAGTAATCCTTAGTTCTATCATCTTTTTCCTCCGTCGGAGCATGAGCGCATATAAAGCTTATGTTGGCGACTTTGGCCTTGATGCGGATTGTTACAATGCGTTCGCTAATGTCTTGAAAACATAAGACTTCTTGCCTAAGTCTGGCAATTATAACAAATCCGCATCCTATTTTGCCCGGCCCATCCCATCGTATTTCCTGGATGGCAGTAATGTCTGCTTTGTAGCTTCCGCTAGTTGATCGCCTGCACCTCTCCTGTTTAATGTTCTTACATTCCAGGTGCAGATACGAACGTCGTTGTCCTTTTTTCGTTTAGCATGGTCGTCAACAATAATATCAGTCCTTTCCGAGGCTATTGGTTGCTTCATAACATAATCTTTTTTCCGTGGATGGGTAGTTAACCCAAAGCACAAAGGAGAAATACCTTACAAATTTAATGTCGAAAGGCTGCAATCGCAAGAGACCGCCTAGGCCTTCGTAAAAGACATATTCCTTAAAATCTCGATTAACACCATACCTACCAACAGCATATAATCTCGAAGAACAATTTCAAAGATGGCCACAAGGAATTAGATCATCTGCAACTTATGTGCTAGGTTTCTCGCGCCCTTGGTTTGATGAAGAATGTCGACAGATGTTCGCAGCCAAGAACTAGGCCTACAAGGCTAAGCTTCAGGTAAAAACGAAAACTGCTATTGAGCTATAGGCTATAGGCAAAGAAAGAAGAAAAAAAAGCAAGAAGAACGAGCTGTATTGAATATAGAAATGTCCTCCTCCAAGAATGATGTCCGCAAGTTTTACCAAAGTGTAAAATGTCGAAGCCAGGGATACAGAGCTGGACCAGAATTCTGTAGATATGAACAAGGTAATATCGTAGTTGAGACAGTCGATGCTGAGGATATGGAAGAACCACTTCTGCAGACTGTAACATGGCGATGACGATCAACATTCCGCCATCAGGCTGAACGAACCATTCAATAATGGCGACGAGCGAAAACTACAAACACCCGACCTAAGTGAAGTGAGGATAGCAATATCCAAACTCAAGCTTAACAAGGCTGCCGGCTATGACGGCCTTCCCGCCAAGCTTTATTATGCCGGCGGAGATGGTTTGGTAAATAACATTCACCAAATCATAATCCAAATATTTTCGGATGAAAGTATTCCTAATCAATGGAACTCAGCATCGTTTGCCTGATCCACAAGAAAGGAGAACCTCTACGTAAGTCTACCGTTTACCAACAACTTGATCGGTTCTTATTAATGAGGTTTTAGGCCAGGAAAGTCCAAAACTGTTCAAATCTTCACAATTTGGCAGGTCCTGGAAAAATGCCCAAGAAATTTAAACTATACGCACCAGCTATTCATCCATTTCAATGCCTAATTCGACAACATTTATGGAGAAGAACTATACAGAGCCATGTTTAGTCTTAGTTTACCTCCCGAACTCATTCTGTGGAGAATATCGATAGAGAATTTCGGCTGCTTCATCAGGGTCGCCAACGAGCTCAAGAAACATTCGGTATAAAAAAAGGACAAGGACTCAACATCATGTGGCTTCTCTTACATCATTCTTGAGAGCAAAACTCCTATGCCAACACCAGAGGCACCATCTTCCATTAATCAGTATAGTCCAACGTTACTGACATAATTGGTCAGACTCAAAGAAATGTCACAGTAAATTAGCGTAATACCAAGTATATGTCAACACGAAAGGAGACACAACATGGACGAATTGGATAGAACGTCACCATTTACATATATAACTTCGGGGTAGTGTGAGACTTTGTCTACCTCTGCTCCGCTACTAACTCTGACAACAACATCTCGTCAGAAATTAAACGAAGAATTACTCTTGCCAGCCTCTCTTACTTCGGGTTAGGAAGGAAATTCAGTAGTAAAGCCCTCACTCGAACTACTAAAGAAATTCTATACAAGTCCCTGATCACCCTAGTCCTTGGTCGTTTTGGGCCATCTGCGTTGATGGGCCATGGACAAGAGGATTCAACCACGAGCTAAACGAGCTGTACAGCAAAATGCCCCGCATTTGACGTTTAAGACGGCTAGAACATGAAGAACGAATGGACACTAATACTGCGGATCGCAGAGTCTCCGATTCCTAGCGCATAGAGGAAGACCTCGCCTTAATTGGCGCACATGAGTAGAAACCAACCTCAACCAACTTGGAGTTCGCATCTGGGATAATTGCAAAGGCATGTTGGTTGGGGCCCAGGTTCATTCCGGACTGTAGCGCCACTAAAGTGTTTGAAGGCCTAGTACGCAGATTGCCATAAATTTGTTCCTTCTTTGCTTATAAAGCTCAATTCCAGGTTTTTGACATTCAGTATCAGTATATCACATAGACCTGGGCAAACAAAATACAAATTTTTGGCGAAACGGGCTCGTTAATACCCAGGCTCTAGCTTCCTCACAACCATTCATGTGTGCGTGTGTACTTCTAGCACGATGTTTTATGCCAACTCCGAACTTCTCAGTTGAGATAAGCTTTTCATGGTAATTGATACTACTCGGATGGTTTGTCAGATCATCACGAGAAGAGGGCCAGTGAAAAATCATTTAGCTACGGCTGGGAATCGACCTTCTGCGAGAAAAAACTACTGAAAGAAAAAACACGGTACGTTAAGCCATATCTGAACCTCATCTCCAGGTCAGTTACAGCATGGTTTGAAGAGTCGTTGGTTGTATTTTTGAATCATTTCATGAATAAATCTATGAGAACTTAAGACCTTTTCTATTCAAGATTTCTACCCAAACATATCCCGCCTGATTATAGCACTTCTTACGGTTATTCAAAAACGTTTTTCGAAAATGCCACGCAAGGCTATTACCAAAATCTCACAACATCAACTACCCCATTCCTATCTCATTTTGGCCTAACCACATCAAACCATCATTACACCGTTGTTACACATTTGAAACACTGAAAACAACTGTACACATAATTGCAAGAGTCAATCCAACAGACATTACCAGCCTTCCAGATGTCCTCGAATTCATTGCTTCCATGTTTTGTGTACCCACTCCATGTCCGCCGAAAATTTACTACTTCCCATTACACCAAAACACTTTCCGTCTAAATAACTGAATAAGGAACCAAAGCAGCAACAGAAAAACTCCAAATCTGTATGTGTGTGTGTGTACGCTTTCAAAAAAAACAACCCAACTACATGCGAGGACGGCGACGAGGACAACCAACGACCGACGGTTTACAACGCGACTAGCTGCATATTTCACGCAACGATAAAAAGGGTTGCAACACCGCATCAACATAATCAGCCAGCAATACAATCCACCGCCAAGCACCCCCGTAACATAAGGGGACGCTCGCTCGCTCAAAATATGTACAACAGGCCGGAATATTGCCACCTCCCAAAACCAAAAACAGGAAACAAAACGTCCTTCATTGCAATGCACCGTACCGCGACCGGCACGGGACCGTCCACATACATGTCGTAGTAAACATGTATATGCCGTAATAAAATATCTGACAGTTCGTTGCACAACCCCCCTATTGCCATGCCACCACCCACCATCATAGTTCAATCTCTGCCAGTACTGCCCTCGGCCTATCTTCAACAAACTTCCAACTACCGCCGCCTTCACCGTCCCCATCGTTGCACGACGATGACGATGACTACTACCTATTACGGCTACGACCCTCTCGATTGCAACATCCATGTGCTAGGTCATGCCATACCATAACCGACCGCCACCACGACCAACCTCAACCCCATGCCACATCGTAGACCATCAGCAATCTGGCTCGTCTGTCTGGCCTTCGTGCGACAATTTTCGGATTTTCCCCTCATGGACATCCGTGTATACCTATGTATGCATGCCATACAAACACGCCTTCCTGAACTATTAAATTTACGTGTTTTATTACCTACTTATATCACCACGTTTTGGCCAAAAAAGGACAAACTTTAAATGTCCTTAATGGCGTTGCCTAGAAATTGATGTCCAACTACACTGGAACAGATGGGCACGGGAAGGCCCACCAAATGTCCTTATCACGCTGTGCTTTACGGACAGATTCGACAAATACTTTTTTTTTGTTAAATATCGCGCCTATACCCACCACCCATTTGATTGGGACCAGGACGAAACACAATCAGCGGACCACTTCAACTTATTGGCAGAAAATAATTATTTTCACCCAAGGACAAACAGCCAGCTGAAGTGATGTTGTAATTACTCGACCATTCAGACTGATCACACAGCCACTTGCAAGTGTTTTACTCTATCTCATCACACCCACTGTCCAGCCCTCTAAAGGATACTCGTAAACCATCCACATCGCGACAAAACAAAAAAAAATAAGGATAACACACTGCCCTGAACAATTTCGTTTCGCGCAAAAATATAATAATAACCAGGATGGCATCCAGAGTAACTGCATAGCCAGGCCAAAAACCAGCAACATCAGCAGCATCACAGCACATCCTTTTGGGATCACTAATGAGCTTTCAATTTTTTTCCATTAAAAAATTAAATTATATGTACATCCAGGCGGCGGCGTTTTATATATGCAACGTTGTCGCTGTCGTCGTGTGCATTCGTATAGGTTAAATGCAGCTGAGGGAAATGAAATGCCATTCACTTGGTGTGTTCCTCTGCAGTGGAAGTTCAGACGGATAAAAAGACACAACAAAAGGATAAACGACGACACGCAAAAAAAAATAGTTTCTCTTTTTTTTTGGTTCAAGGAAGCAGCGACAGCACCCTAAAAAATAAAAATAAAACCAACGATGAACAAGTAGAAGCAAAAGTGGAAAACCCCAAAACAGGACGAAGTGCACTACTGCCAGCCAGCCAGCTACAACAACAACAACGGGAACAAGAGATAGGAAAGCTTCACCTAGCATAACCCACGAAATGTGGTTCGATTCGGTTTGGTTTGGTTCAACTACAAAAACAAAAAGGACGACGACACATATCTATAGGACACACCGCGCCGTACATACAAGCTTTTTGGCACATTTCGAGTAGCAGCCAAAGGACAATCACCCACATCTGCCTTGTCTCGCTCTCGCCAGTTTCTTCTCTGTCTAGGTATGATAATTAAATTTATTTGCACTGCACCCACTACAACGGTCTTCTCTCTCACTCGCCGTTCCTTTTTTTTGCAGGACGAGCTTTGTCGAAGCGGGGAAACATCGAAATCGTTGTAAGAGTCTGCCAAGCTGCATGCAACTGCTTGATAGGGGACACTCCCCAATGTCGTGTGTCAGTAGTGGCCCCTACAACATGTGTGCAACGGCACGCTCTCTCTCTCTCTTATACATGATACCCGACGCGCAAGGATCTTCGTGTGAATGGGTGTGTGTGTGTTTAGGGGTGCCTAGATTGAAATTGAAATCCTTGCGGAATATATTGAAAGAAAAACAAAACACTTGCAATCGCCCTTTATTCGTGCGACTAATGTGCGACACAATGAGAGGATATAGAGGAAATAATGATGAAAAAAGGATAAAAGTGCTTTTAAAATCCTTGTTAAATAATTTTTTTTTGTTTACACCTCACACTAGGGCGTAATTTTTTTTTGTCGACTGATGATGACAATGACGGCTACGTTTGGGGATATGGCTGTGGAAGTGTGTTTGTGTTGAGGGGAATGTAATTTTTCACTTTATAAGTGTTTTTGAAAGAACAAGTCCTTTGCTTACCACATTTGATAAGCCTTGGTTTGGGCGGTGATCTTAAATATTGGGGTAGTAAAGTTTCATGCACTAGAGACCTGCTGTTTCAAATTTGATGGGGTACCACAATGATTGAGTACAAATTTAGATGGTACGCGATATCTCTTCTTTCCAAAAGGACATTATTATTGCTGGGCTTAACTAGCTCTTATGGTCAGTAGACTAGACCAAACGAGTATCAAAAACATTCGAAACTACTTTTGTACCAGCACTCGTGTACGATAGTGATCCTTATTTTATCGAATATACTACTACGTTCTACACAGCTTCAGGGGATAAGAAGCTGTGGACATTCACGCCACGTCCTTCAACAAACCGCTGAAATATGCATATTATCTCGTGCGGTGGTTTATGCTCTCCAGAAAAAAGGAGAAGACAACGCTAATCCGGAAAATCGTTCTCCGATAAGCGAGGTATTTGAAAAGATTCTCAATCGTGCTCTGTTGAAGTGGGCTGACGGCACAAAGATAATACCAGAGGCCCAGTTTGGTTTCTAGGCTGGACATGACACTATTCATTCTGCCTCCAAACTGTTCTCTAAACAAAGCCAAAATGCACTACATGTCTGGATTATTTAGGTAAGTCTTTTGACACCGTATGGTTAGAGCGCCTCTATCTAAAGCTGACCACACCTGAGATAAGTAAACCACTGCTACATATGTTTCTTGACATGATGACTGGTAGACCGTTTATTGTCGTTTATTGTCAAAAGTGACAATGTCACTTTTATCTCAGAATTTTTCATTAAAAATGGTCTGCAACAGGGAGCCGTAAACTCGTCGATTCTCTTCAGCATTTACACCAGGTGCAGAAGATAGTCTTACTCAGGCAATCGTGTATAATGGCGATCTTATCGTGTACAGAACCACCCCTACTGTCAATGTCATTCCAACTAGTTTGCAACGGGAATTCGACAAATCCCTAGATATTTTGACGAATGCAAGTTGGAAATCAACTTTAAGAAATCTGAATCTATTCTGCTTAGGACACATTTGTCTAGGGACTCAAGGGATACTAGAATGAATCGACGCAAGGTGGTGATTCTATGATATCAAATATGCAGCTACTGGCTAGTAAAAGAGCAGTAAAGTTCCTTGGCATCTGGTTTTGGTCTGTATATAAAGGGTCTTTCATTGGCGACTTGACAACTTAAAACTTTCAATAAAAACGCAACCTTAAACTGATTACCGAACTCGTAGACAGGCAATTCATAGTCTAGTGAAAAATTTGAGCCAGAATATTCGCAGCTTGATGTTGCCGTGTCAGTAAGACTACGTTTTGCCTGAAGTATGGAAAATATTGCTGCCGTAGAGGCGTCCGTCGCAAACTATCCAAATCAGTCAATTTCACGACGTTTTCAAGAATTGGGCCTCTCCCAAGCCAGCCACGTTATGGTGAATTTTGCGTAAGGATCTTGGCATACACCCTTACAAGACCATGCTGACTAATGAACTAAAGGTATTTGATCATATGAATGGACATGATGGGTGAGAAGGAAGAATTCCTTCACAAAATCATCTTCAGCGATGAAGCGCATATTTTATTAAACCGGCTTTGTCAATAAGCAAAATATCCGTATTGCTTTACTTCATGAAACAGCGACACTGAATTTTTGCGGATGAAGCGCAAAAATTCACTGTCCGGTGAGGTTTTCATGCCGGTGGCTTCATTGGGACCGTTTTTTTTTCGTTAATAAAATTGACAGTATTCGCTACAGAGACATGTTGGAACGTTATTTCTTTGAGCAATTGCATGAATTGGACATTAATGATTTGTGGTTCCAACAAGACTGGCCCACAAGTCACAATGCTGGTGCAGCAATCGAGTTATTGAAGTATGAGTTCGGTTAACGTGTTATCTCGAGAAACGGATATGGTGTATGCCGAGATGGCGTATTTTAAAGCTTCTAGATTTTGGTCCTACATTAAATCATTGGTCTATGCCAACAAGCCGAAAATGTTAGAGGAGCTCAGAGCGGCCGTAGCGGTCGAAATGTACGTCCGAGTCATCGACGCTTCGATAAAGCCCTTTCCAAACTATTTCCCCTCAAATAATATTATATGTATGAAGTCTTATGGAAACACATTTGGCGCACTCTACCGGACTCTATAAGATTTCCTTACCGAAACTCACAAATAATGAAAATAAAAATCAATTGTTGTAGTTATTTCAAATATTTCTGTACACCATATTTGTTTATTTAATTGTTCGTATTATTGACCAATTTTATATTTTATTGTGAACAGAGTTATATATGATATACTTACTTACTAAAGTGGCGCTACAGTCCGGAATGAACCTGGGCCTCAACCAACATGCCTCTCCAATTAGCCCGGTCCTTAGCTAACTGCCTCCAGTTGCGCACTCCAAGTTGGTTGAGGTCGGTTTCCACTTGTGCGCGCCACTTAAGGCGAGGTCTTCCTCTACTGCGTCCGACGTCTGGCTGGGAATCGAAGACTCTGCGAGCCGGAGTATTGGTGTCCATTCGTTCTACATGTCCTAGCCATCTTAAACGTCCAATGCGGAGTTTTTTGACCAGGGGCATGTCGCTGTACAGCTCGTATAGTTCTTGGTTGAATCTTCGTCTCCATAGCCCGTCAACGCAAACGGGACCGAAGATTTTTCGAAGAATTTTCCTCTCGAATCTACCAAGGATTTCTTCATCCGCTTTTGATACGGTCCATGCTTCAGCGCCGTAGAGCAGGACTGGGATGATCAGGGTCTTATATAGGGTCTCCTTAGTAGTTCGAGTGAGGGCTTTACTACTAAATTGCCTTCTTAGCCCGAAGAAACAGCGGTTGGCAAGAGTAATTCTTCGTTTAATTTCTGACGAGATGTTTTTGTCAGAGCTAATAGCGGAGCCGAGGTAGACAAAGCCCCGTACTACCTCAAAGTTATATCTGTCAATGGTGACGTTCTGTCCAATTCGTCGATGTTGTGAGTCCTTTCGTGATGACAGCATATACTTAGTCTTACCCTCATTTACTGCTAAACCCATTTTCGCCGCTTCCTTCTCTATACTAGCAAACGTGGCTATGACATCACGTTGAGTCCTACCAATGATGTCAATATCGTCAGCGTATGCCAGTAGTTGCACCGACTTTTGGAAAATTGTGCCTCTGGTGTTGGCTTTGGAGTTTTGCACAATTCTCTCAAGAATCAGATTAAAGAAGTCACATGACAGCGCATCGCCTTGCCTAAATCCTTTTTTGGTATCGAATGTGTCGGTGAGGTCGTTTCCGACCCTGATGGAGCAGCGAGAATTCTCTATCGTCATCCTACACAAACGGACGAGTTTGGGCGGTATACGAAAACTAGACATGGCTCTGTACAGTTCGTCTCTATAAATGCTGTCATATGCGGCTTTGAAATCGATGAATAGGTGGTGGGTATCGATTTGGACTTCTTGAGTTTTTTCCAGGATCTGCCGAAGTGTGAAAATTTGATCGGTTGTGGACTTTCCTGGCCTAAAACCACACTGACAAGGGCCAATCAGGTTGTTGGTAAACGGTTTCAGGCGTTCACATATTACGGCAGATAGGATCTTGTAGGCGATGTTGAGGTGACTTATGCATCTGTAGTTGGCGCAGTTCAGAGGGTCTCCTTTTTTGTGGATCGAGCAAACGATGCTGAGGTTCCATTCTTCAGGCATATTTTCATCCGACCAGATTTGGCTTATGAGTTGGTGGATGTTACTTACCAAGTCATCTCCGCCGGCCTTGTAAAGCTCAGCGGGAAGGCCGTCATTTCCGGCAGCCTTATTAAGCTTGAGTTTAGATATTGCTATCCTCACTTTACTCAGGTCGGGTGGTTGGCAGTTTTCGCTGTCGTTGCCAATATTGAATGGTTCGTTCTGCCTGACAGCGGAATGTTGTTCGTCATCGCCGTTTAACAATCTGCAGAAGTGGTTCTTCCATATCCTCAGCATCGACTGTGTCTCAACTACAATATTTCCTTGTTCATCTCGACAGGATTCTGTTCGAGCCTTGTATCCTTGGCTTTGACGTGTTACACTTTGGTAAAACTTGCGAACATCGTTCCTGGAGTGGCACCTCTCTATATCCTCGATCGCGCGCTTTTCTTGCTCTTTTTTCTTCTTGCTGAAAAGCCGATGTTCTTCCCTTCTTCTTTGCCTATAGAGCTCAATGGCAGCTCTCGTCTTCACCTGCAGCTTAGCCTTGTAGGCCTCGTTCTTGGCTGCGAGCATCTGTCGGCATTCCTCATCAAACCAGGGGTTTCTTGCTGGTGGGCGCGAGAAACCTAGCACATCAGTTGCGGCTGATCTAATGGCCTGTTGGCATCGTTGCCATTGCTCTTCGACATTCGATGCTGGTGGTATGGTGTTAATCGAGAGGTCAAGGGATACGCGTTGTGCGAAGGTCTTGGCGGTCTCTTGCGATTGCAGTCTTCCAACAATACATTTTTTCACTGTATTTCTGGATTGTTGTGGCGTGGTGGATATCCGCATTCTTACTTTGGCAACAACAATGTAGTGGTCCGATTCGATGTTAGCTCCTCGGAATGTTCGGACATCCAAAATACTGGATGCGTGCCTCTTATCTATCGCAATGTGACTAATTTGGTTGACCGTTCGTTGATTTGGAGACCGCCATGTCCCCTTATGGATATCGAGGTGAGGAAACCGTGTGCTGGCTATAGTGGCGTTTCGTTCCGTAGCGAAATCAATTAGCCTAAATCCGTTAACAGACGTGTTGTCGTGTAGGCTTTGTTTTCCGACAATACTTCTAAAGATGTCTTCTCTTCCTACCTTTGCGTTAAAATCTCCCAGCACGATTTAAACATCGTACTTCGGTAGTCGCTCATAGGTTTTGTCGAGGAGCTCGTAGAAGCAGTCCTTAGCTATATCATCTTTTTCTTCAGTCGGAGCGTGAGCGCATATTAGGCTTATGTTGGCGAATTTGGCCTTGATGCGGATTGTTACTATGAGTTCGCTAATGTCTTGGAAACATAAGACTTCTTGCCTAAGTCTGGCACTTATAACAAATCCGCATCCGAATAGTCGCTGTTTCTGCTCACTATAACACGGTCCGTAGTATATGTCACAGTTTTTCATCCTCTTTTTGCCCGGCCCATCCCATCGTATTTCCTGGATGGTAGTAATGTCTGCTTTGTAGCAGTTTAGGGCTTCCGCTAGTTGTTCGCCTGCACCTCTCCTTTTTAATGCTCTCACATTCCAGGTGCAGATACGAACGTCGTTGTCCTTTTTTCGTTTAGCAGGGTCGTCAACAATAAAATCCGTCCTTTCCGAGGCTATTGGTTGCTTCGTAACAATGTTTTTTTTCTGTGGGTGGGTAGTTAGCCCAAAGCACAACCCCCAACCTGGAGAGCCAGTTCCAATTTATTAGATACCCCTAGGACAGGGGGCCATCAGTATCCACTACGGGATTGAGCGCTGCCGTTGGCCTTTCGGTTCATCCGCCACCATCTCTGTTCAAGGGGCCTGACTAACCCTTGAAATTCCTAGACAACCTGTTGTCCGAATATGTCAGAGCAGCTCATCTAGGTTCGCCTGGGACAGCAGGCCGGGTATTCTTCCGTGCCATTCTCACCAGGGTGTTTATAGTGTTGCTGTTTTTCGTCGTGTTATCAACACTCGCACTTATCGTTTAGCAAGTCAAATCCGGTTGGATGAGACCAGTACCCGATGGTTACCACTTGGAGGTAAAGATAAGCACATTTGATGTGTAGTCAGAGTTGAAATACTGGGCATTGCCAAGTTAACGCCAATCAGAGTCTACCCTCGTTCTACAACACCCAACCATCTATATCATTATATATGATATGCTATATTAAATTAAACATATAAATAAGGTTCTTACTGGGACTAAAACTCGGTTCTCTTTGGACGCAAGTCCACCACGCCATCCACTAGGCTGTTCTCTGCAACATGTAAGAGTAGTCTCATTGATTGAAAGGCGAAGAAACGTCTTGTCAGATTCTATAATTTGTGCACTACACATTATTTTTTTAGGCATCAGTAATAGAAATAGTAAGAAATTGGTGTCTCAATATTTTTGGAAATTGAAAAAAAAATGTTGGTATTGCCACATAATTTAATCGAACCCAGGTCTTTTGCTTGGTAGTTCAGCCCAAAAAAAAATAAGCTGATATAAGACTTAAGTCGAAAGCTCTATACATATTATGCTTCTATATTACTTCGGCGGAAGCTAAACCAAAACAACTTTACAGCTGTCACATGTACACACATCCCCGGAAACTTTATAGAAGTCTTAAATTGATATACTATATCATTTTCAATTAATACTATGGATTTACCTTCAAGAGTTATTAAACAAGCTGAACATTTCCACACAAGTACAAAAAAAGCACTATACAAGTAACTGCTTCTTCAAATTGGAAATTTGAACTTTAGAGAAGAATAATTGCTTGGTATGAACGAAGCCAAATTCCATTTAAATGTTTTGATAGTAAATTAAGTCAATAATTTTTTTAGATATCTCAAGTATGTAGTTTGCATTTTAGTTAAGTAAGAAGTTGTCAAGTCCTTAAAGGAATATCCTTTATATCTCAGTAGACAGAGGAGCGTCTCTCAGATAAGAGCTAGGGGATCATTTGCCCTGACAAGATGATTGTTTCATAGCAGCCTTCTTGACAGTACTGTGAAAGTAATTTGCTACATGGCCCTAATCAGGCCGATGATTTCCTATGAATGCCCGGTGTGGTTCAACGTTGAGCCATCTCAAATAGAAAATATTCGGGTGTTTGAGAGGCCACAGCCAGAGCCGAAGAACACAAAATATTGTTTCAACAAAAAATATAATATTTGCAGGTTCAGGGACCTAAAGGGTCCCATATTTGTACAGTCGAGAGCTGATAGATAGGCTGTTCTGCTTGGGGCAGTGAGTAAGTTAAGTAATTGATTAGCAGGCTAGTTCTTCATAAATTTTTGTCTGGCATTAGAGTCAGTTAGAATTAGAAAAAAAAGGAGTAGTAGGTGCACGACTGGGTTGTACGTTACCTTTCCTACCACACGAGAATCGGACGCTTTCAATAGTGCGGCCAAATTACTTTTACATTCATTTTGATTAGTAAAGATAAATAATTTGAGGAACTATTCCAAAATTTTAAGGAAACTGGTCTCCATGTGGATTTCAATATTTTTTTCATTATTGACTAAAACTGACAATCCCGCCAAAAAGTATTTGGTCGATTATATTTGGCTGCCATCCGAATTTCGCGAACTCCCGTATTTCGCGATAGCTTTATAAAGCTCTGGGCGATAGATGCTGCTATCATACACATCCTTGAAGTCAAAGAAAAGATGGTGTGTTTCAAATTGAAATTCGTTGGTCTCTTCCAGGATTTGCGCTAGTGTGAAAATTTGGTCTACGGTCGATCTGCCAGGCTTGAGGTCAGTTTCTACTTCTACGCGCCACTTAAGGCGAGGTCTTCCTCTCTCGCGTCCGACGTCTGACTGGGAATCGCAGACTTGGGAGCCGGAGTATTACTGTCCATTCGTTCTGCATCTCCTAGCCATCCTAAAAGTCAAATGGGGATTTTTTTGACTAGAGGCATGTCGTTGTACAGCTCGTATAGTTCTTGGTTGAATCTTCGTCTCCAGAGCCCGTCAACGCAAATGCGGGACCGAAGATTTTTCGATGAATTTCCCTCTCAAATCGACCAAGGATTTCTACATCCATTTTTGACATGGTTCATGCTTCAGCGTCGTAAAGCAGGATTGGAATGTACAGGGTCTTAGAAAGGATCTTTTTAGTAGTTTGAGTAAGGGCTATACTACTGAATTGCCTTCTTAGCCCAAAGAAAGAGTAAGCTAGAGTAATTCTTCGTACAAAGTCCCGTACTACCTCAACGTTATATCTGTCAATGGTGACGTTCTGTGTAATTCGTCGATGTTGTGTGTCTATTCGTGTTGACAGCATATACTTAGTCATACCCTCATTTACTGCTAAACCCATTTTTGCCGTTTTCTTCTCTATACTAGCAGAGAGTATACAACTACATAGAGTGCGTATCTCATTAAACGAAAATGTGCTATGTGGGGTACTGATGTTGATACCCCATTGTCCAAATTGCCATGCCAGCATCAAGCAACAGCATCAAGCAACAGCATAGCCGATGGATACGACCGACGAAATTCCCCTTCGCACTTACCGCCCGCGTCTGAAACTGCTACAACATTTTTAGCTGTACTCTATATAGTTCTATACTCTTTGATACTAGCAAACGTGGCTATGACATCACGTTGAGTCCTACCAATGATGTTAATACTGTCGGCCGGCGTATGCTAGTAGTTGCATTTTTGGAAAATTGTGCCTCTGGTGTTGGCTAGGGAGTTTCGCATAATCCTCTCAAGAATCAGATTAATGAAGTCACATGACAGAGCCTCTCCTTGCCTAAATCCTTTTTTGGTATCGAATGTGTAGGTGACATCGTTTCCGACCCTGATGAAGCAGAGAGAATTCTTCATCGTCATAGATATGGCTCTGTCTCCATAAATGGTGTCGTATTCTTCTTTGACGTCAATGAATAGGTAGTTGGTATGGATTTGGACTTCTTGGGTTTTTTCCTGGCCTAAAACCACATTGATAGGGGCTGATCAGTTTGTTGGTAAACGGTTTCAGGCGTTTACATATTATTGCAAATTGGATCTTGGAGGCGATTTTAAGGAGACTTATGCCTCTGTCGTTGGCGCAGTTCAGGGGATCTCCTTTTTTGTGGATCGGGAGGGCCAAATCCAAGGGCTTAGTTCTTTGTGGCATTCTTACCTTGGCTGCATGAGTACAAGTCGATTTTTACTCCTCGGAATTGTCGAACATCCAAAATACTGGATGCGTGCTTCTATTGTCTTTTGCAATATGATAAATTTGATTGACCGTTCGTTGATCTAGAGACCACCAAATCTCCTTATGGATATCTAAGCCTGATCGCATATAAGACTTATGTTTTCGAATTTGGCCTTAATGTCTTCGAGGCATGAAACTTCTTGCTTAAGTCTGTCGCTTATAAACAATCCACATCAGTCACTCTTTCTGCAGACGATAACACAGACCGTAGTAGAAGCCACAGTTTTACATTATTCTTTAGGCCGGCCCATCCCTTCATATTTCCTGGATTGCAGTAATGTTTGCTCTGTAGCACCTAAGGACTTTGGCTAGTTGTTCGACAGCACATTTTCTTTTAACCCTTTTAATATTCCAGGTGCACATACGAATGTCGTTGTCATCTATAAGCGTGGTCGAAAGCCTTATCAGGCATTTTAGATGCTCTTGGTTACTTTGTAATAATGTTCAAACTGGAGGACCAGGCCCATGTATTGACCTGATAATAGTAACCCAAAATATTCCGCACCAACCATTATGGCAAGACTATTTATGGTGTGGCTATTTTTTCTATATATCTACAACATTCGCAATTATAGGTTCAGGAAGTCAAATCCGGTTGGATGAGACTAGTATCCGATGGTAAACACTGGAAGGTAAAATAAGCACAATTAACGTGTTGTCAAAACCAACAAGGTAAAATCGACGGTAGTTGGACACTATCGCACAGAGTTAAAGGCTCTATGTTAACAGAAGAATGTCCACATTATATAGCGATACTGAAGGGAACGAGGAAGCAAAATTTAGTTCCCTATTTCTACCTGTTGCTTAGGTACTCCAAAAGAATTATTACAACTAGTACGCACCAACTATGGAGAAAGAACAACTATCCTGACATCCAGGAAAATATGCTACACCTTCTGACACTAGCACTGCCTAGCAATCAAAAACATAGAAAAACAGATAATCGTCTTCTACAAGGGGTAGAATCGAGAAACGACCTCTTTGAGGAAGACAGAACACTTCAATCCAACACAACATACATTGCAAAGTTCTACTTTTCAGCTTCAAGCTTTAGCTTTTCAATCAAAGGGAATTGCCATGGGCTTCCACATGCCTATGTAAGACTAGCAACTAAATCGAGAGTCAACAGCGCATCGAACCCTAACCTGATGGATTTTTCTCCCCGCTTTATAAAGAAGGAAGTGGAACGACTTGACTTGTCTTTTCTGCCCCTAAATTTGAGTATGGCTTTCCCATTGAGTTCAAATATTTGCTTATTGAATTCTTGATCGAATTTATTTTGCAATATCAGCTTCAGCTTGTTGACAGTTAGTTTTGAGGATTACTGTGGTTCAACGTTTTCTGTTGGATTTTGGAACAATTTTCTTTCTAAATTCTTATCTATTAGATGCTGGGTTGTTTTTTTATAATGAGCTTAATAATATTAGCCCGGCCACATCCAGCCAGGAGAATCTTCGAATCCCAGCCTTCAGGTTCGAGGTGGCAATGGAGACCGAACCTCCGAACGAACCAAGCAATCACGGATGGCTGACAGAGTATGTGGACTAAATAACTTGAAGTAATGTGCCCAGGATAGCAGAATATAGTAGGCTGCCTTGTCTCAGGCAGAGACCTTCAACGGGTAAGGAAGTTAATAAGTAATGAACTAAATAAAAAGGTCGCCATTCAGCCATCAAACTTGAACTTTAACTCAGGTTTGCCACCTCGGTATTAAAATAATCCAGCACACATTAAATCCTTTATTTGCTGCACATAAAGAAGTCCACCCTGGCAACATAATGCCGCATTTTATTCACAAAAGCCATCCCCCAATTGACGGGGTCCTTAAATTACAAATTTGTAGCACGCATCCTACAAAACGCGCATCATTGTATTTATTTGCAATCACTCTTTATAAAGCCCGCAAAAGAACCGCACGTCGTCATGTAAACATTTATTTATGTTTTCTTAAACACTTCCGCGGACGTGAGGGTTTTTCCCAAATTTCCTTCCATTTCCCAAGAATTGCTGTCGTAAATCATACGATTTGGGTCATTCTGACCACATCTGTTTAGAGAGCGCCCAGCCTACTTTTTCTTGACCCAACTGGCTACCAAGCCACCTGCGGCTCCCTACAATCCTTTCTTTTCCTTTGCTTACAACTTTTCCGCAAACAGACCAAAACAAAATCCTCTACTCAACAAACCAAAGTCGATTCCGACAAATTTCATGACCGACACACAGTAATGCTTATCCATTACAGATATCGAAAGATTTATCACCCGGCAATAAGGTGCATGTGACTCCTGTTTATATGTGTATGTGTAGCTGGCTTGTATTCCTTGGCCAATAAATTACAAAGCCAATCAACCGAGATAGCAATGAGCACAAACTAGTGCACAATCGAAGTGAAACCACCACCGTCGTGGTGGTGGCTGTCGTCGACGTCGATGTCACCAAAGGACACTGTATGCCAAGAATCAGTCTCTCGCATCCATCGCCGGGAATGTGGGTGCAGGGGAGGATCTCTTTGTGTTTGGCTCCCACACGAAGCAAATACAATAATAAAGCAAATTTAGAGCTCTTGCAATATTGCAATACATCAAGTGTGTCCTCTAATCCAAAAAGGATGCCAACAAATTGTCCAATGGAAATAAACGCACAAACACTCAAAACCATCGGCCACCACCCACTCGAAGGACATCAGCACCTTTCGCCGCAAGCAACCCATAATTTCGTCCTTTGTCCAAAGCATTGTAAATCCACACACTTGCAGAGTATCCTCCTCACCCTACGTCTGAGAGAAGGCTATACATTGTCCCTTGCACTGCACACATTGGAATTTTAAAAACCAGAGCAGCCAGCCACCCCCAAGCGGGCATATTGGTAAAATACATTCGGGCCAGAGATTTACTGCGTCACTCGACCCGTTCCCCCTCTAACACACAATACGAGTCGAGCGTGTTAATTATTATCCCATAATAAATAGCAGGATAATTAAGTTTTGCTTCCCGCATAGAACGCGCGGCCGGCTACGCTTGCCATATCCTTTGGCCATGTCCATCCAGCTACGAACTCCGGGCCCGGTGCAAGAAAAACGATATGTTAAAATGTTTTGGCACTGCAGAGCGACATAAGCCCAAGGGGTTGAGTTTATTAATTATTAATTAATTATTTAATAAATAATGTCGGGCGCTAGTGGTGGTAGGGGGTGTTGGTGTGAACCAATAAGGATTTCGGCTGAAATTATGTGCCACATAGAGTATGAACACAAATTGAATTTGTGGCTCTGGAGTGAGGCCGATATTCAGAAAATCGCTATGGCATAGATATGAGGGTAGCAGGTACACCGTAAAAAAATGAATCGGAAGGACAGATGATATTCAGGAGGGTGTTCGAGAAACGATAAAAGGTGAGCGAAATTAATATATGGCCCTTGTAATGAATGTGAGAACATTAAACAGGAGAGGTGCAAGCGAACCACTAGCTGAAGCCCTAAGCTCCTACAAAGCAGACATTACTGCCACCCAGGAATACGATAGGATGTGCCGGGCAAAAAGTGGATGGAAAAATGTAACATATACGACGGACCGTTTATAGTGAGCAGAAACAGCGACTATTCGGATGCGGATTTGTTATAAGTGCCAGACATAGGCAAAATATCTTATGTTTCCAAGACATTAGCGAACGCATTGTAACAATCCGCATCAAGGCCAAATTCGTCAACATAAGCCTTATATGCGCTCATGCTCCGACGGAGGAAGAAGATGATATAACTAAAATCGTGCTGGGAGATTTTAACGCAAAGGTAGGAAGAGAAGACATCTTTAGCAGTACTGTCGGAAAATATAGCCTACACGACAAGACGTCGGGTAACGGACTTAGGCTAATTGACTTCATTACGGAACGAAATGCCACTATAGCCAGCACACAGTTTCCTCACCTCGATATCCATAAGGGGACATGGCGGTCTCCAGATCTACGAACAGTCAACCAAATTGATCACATTCCAATAGACAAGAGGCAAGCATCCAGTATTTTGGATGTCCGAGGGGCTAACATCGACTTGGACCACTACCTTGTTGCAGCCAAGGTAAGGATGCGGATATCCACCACGCCACAACAAACCAGAAATACTGTGAAAAAAATTTAATGTTTAATGCCAAGACCTTCGCTCAACGCGTATCCCTTAACCTCTCGATTCACACCACACCACCAGCATCTAATGTCGAAGAACAATTGCAACGATGCCAACAAGGCATTAGATCAGCCGCAACTGATGTGCTAGGTTTCTCGCGGCCACCAGCAAGAAACCCCTGGTTTGATGAGGAATGCCAACAGATGCTCGCAGCCAAGAACGAGGCCTACAAGGCTAAGCTGCAGGTAAAGACGAGAGCTGCCATTGAGCTCTATAGGCAAAGAAGAAGGGAAGAACATCGGCTTTTCAGAAAGAAGAAAAAAGAGCAAGAAAAGCACGCGATCGAGGATATAGAGAGGTGCCACTCCAGGAACGATTTTCGCAAGTTCTACAAAAGTGTAAAACGTCAAAGCCAAGGCTACAAGGCTCGAACAGAATCCTGTTGAGATGAACAAGGATATATCGTAGTTGAGACACAGTCGATGCTGAGGATATGGAAGAACCACTTCTGCAGACTGTTAAACGGCGATGACGAACAACATTCCGCTGTCAGGCAGAACGAACCATTTACTATTGGCAGCGGCAGCGAAAACTGCCAACCCCCCGACCTAAGTGAAGTGAAGATAAAAATATATAAACTCAAGCTTAACATGGCTGCCAGAAATGACTGCCCTGCCGGCGAGCTTTATAAAGGCGATGGCGATGACTTGGTAAGTAACATCCACCAACTCATAAGCCAAATCTGGTCGGATTAAAGTATGCCTGAAGAATGAAACCTCAGTATTGTTTGCCCGATCCACAAAAAAGGAGACCCTCTGAACTGCGCCAACTACAGATGCATAAGCCTCCTCAACATCGCCTACAAGATCCTATCTGCCGTAATACGTGAACGCCTGAAAGCGTTTACCAATAAGCTGATCGGCCCTTGTCAGTGTGGTTTTAGGCCAGGAAAGTCCACAACCGATCAAATTTTCACACTTCGGCAGATCCTGGAAAAAAACCCAAGAAGTCCAAATCGATACCCACCACCTATTTATCGATTTCAAAGCCGCATACAACAGCATTTACAGAGACGAACTATACAGAGCCATGTCTAGTTTTGGTATACCGCCCCAACTCGTCCATTTGTGTAGGATGACGATGGAGAATTCTCGCTGCAATATCAGGGTCAAAAACGACCTCACCGTCACATACGATACCAAAAAAGGATTTAGGCAAGGCGATGCGCTGTCATGTGACTTCTTCAATTTGATTCTTGAGAGGATTGTGCAAAACTCCCGAGCCAACACCAGAGGCACAATTTTCCAAAAATCGGTGCAACTACTAGCATACGCCGACGATATTGACATCATTGGTAGAACTCAACGTGATGTCATAGCCACGTTTGCTAGTATAGAGAAGGAAGCGGCAAAAATGGGTTTAGCAGTAAATGAGGATAAGACTATATATATGCTGTCAATACGAAAGGACATACAACATCGACGAATGTGACAGAACGTCACCATTGACAGATATAACATTGAGGTTGTACGGGACTTTGTCTACCTCGGCTCCGCTATTAACTCTGACAACATCTCGTCAGAAATCAAACGAAGAATTACTCTTGTCAATCGCTGTTTCTTCGGGCTAAGAAGGCAATTTAGTTGTAAAGCCCACGCTCGAACTACTAAGGAGATCCTATATAAAACCCTGATCATCCCAGTCCTGCTCTACGGCGCTGAAGCATGGACCGTATCAAAAGCGGATGAAGAAATCGTTGGTCGATTCGAGAGAATAATTCTTCGAAAAATCTTCGGTCCCGTTTGCGTTGACGGGCTATGGAGACGAAGATTCAACCACGAACTATAAGAGCTGTACAGCGACATACCCCTGGTCAAAAAAATCCGCATTGGACGTTTAAGATGGCTAGGACATGTAGAACGAATGGACACCAATACTCCGGATAGCAGATTCTTCGATTCCCAGCCAAACGTCGGACGCAGTAGAGGAAGACCTCGCCTTAAGTGGCGCGCACAAGTAGAAACCGATCTCAACCATCTTGGAGTGCGCAACTGGAGGCAGTTAGCTAAGGACCAGGCTGATTGGAGAGGCATGTTCGTTGAGACCCAGGTTCATTCCGGACTGTAGCGCCACATATAACTATCTACAACCACCACAATGCCATTTCTTCATTATTATATCCTTTCGTCTCCTGAGGGAGCTGCTGAATAAAAATGCCGATATTCGTTGACACTCCTATAAAATTCTTGAAACACTTGCTCAAATGAAATCACTCATTACAACGTTCAACTAAGTGAAGTCTTGTCAAAAAAAAATTTTATATATTTTGATTTATTTTTCAATAATAATTTACACCGTTTAGAAAAAAAATAGAAAATGTCACGCCCAAACTCCCGCACTCAAGATTTCAGAAAACAATTCTTAACACCTCTAACCACCAATCCGATTCTACTTTCTGAAAATAATACCGATCACAATGGATCTGGAAACACTTACACCGTTTACAGACAAAAGCATACGTCTCAAAGTTACAACCAAAATAAAGGTGACGATCCAACATGGCGATACAAAACCGACGGGAAGGAGCGTCAGTCTAAAATTTCAAGAGATTATGGAAATCGGCACTGCATTCCGCCATCTCATGACGACGACGAATGTCTCTCTTGTAGTAGTCGCAGTCATTCGTCCAAGGCTGCAAATAATACTGCAAGGCGACTCTTGAGTGTGGCACGGTCTAAAGCAAGTCTTCACAAGACAATCGAGGAAGGTATTCGACAAAAGCAGACGACACAAATTTGCATGAATAAGACCTCCGTAGGTCACCAGATTTCAAAGGAGACCTTAAATTCTGAGAGTGCAAGCTCTCTGAGGACATCCCTCTCGGCCGAAATGATAAACGAAAAGATTATCCATCCGATGGTTAAGAAATTTCGACTTTTATACTTGCACAATATAAAGGAGGAGATTACCATTATGGAGGACTTGGAAACTTTGCCGTATAAAATGAATGAACTTTGTCGAAAACTCGAAAGGGATTAACACCTGTAATGCGATAGATTTTTCGTAATGTTAAACTTAAATAAAGGAATATGTACACTTGGGTACTGGATACTTATTTGCTTACGTGTAGGGCTTCAACCAACAAGCCTCTCAAATTAACCCATTCCATTGCAGACTGCCTCCAGTTGGTCACATCCTGGTACACGCGATCGCTTTGTTCTTTTACTGGAGTTTTGGTCTTTCTTGTTATTTAGAACTTGGGTGTTGCTTTCTAATAATTTGATGGCTTGGGTTTTACTGTTAATTCGACTGATGCAGCCGACGTACTTTGGCCTACATAGATTCCTTTGTACAGCTCATAAAGTATGCAGTTGTATATTCTGTTTTCAAGTTCCGAAGTTCCTGCTATTTACTTCGTCCTTCGTCTTCCTTATTATCTAGAACCTGGGTACTACTTTAAAAGATTTCCTCAATCGGAGTGCGTATTAAGAAAAGTTCGGATGAGCTGCTTCCAAACTGAATATTTTGATGGCATGTCCTCCAGCTGTATAAATTTTGATGAAATCCCGAATTCGGCCACCGCATTATAGAGCTTATGTAAGATGTCATAAGTTGATGAAAAATGATGGATCTCGACATGAAATTCATTGGTCTTCTCCAGGATTTGACAAGTGTGAACATTTTGTCTATTGTACGTGCCCATAAACATGTTGCAGAAAAACTCAGACTTCGTACTTTGGATATATCTTTAATATTATTGCAGCAAGACATATGGTATCTCCATTCTTGTAGTGGAACAGACACTTACCTACTAATGTGGCAATAAGTCTGAAACGCACCTTTGCCAACCAACCAACCAACATGCCTATCCAATTAACTTAACTAACTCCCTCTAGTTGGTTGAGGTCGGTTTCTACGCGTCACTTAAGGCGAGATCTTCCTCAAAGTCGTCCAACGTCTCACTATTAATCGAATACTCTTCGAACCGCAGCATTTGTGTCCATTCGCTCTAACCATCTTAAACGTCCGTAGCACGACATTATGTTGACATTATCACTCTTTTGACATTATTCCCAGTGGAAAAGACCTTGAATACTTCTACAATTCCCTGGTCGTTATTGGCTTAGTTGCTATATTGCATAATATGCGTCCCAAAATCCTTATATCCTTAGGTGTCAAGACTATTTTTTGTCCCTAAGCTGAGAGGCTGGATGTTCACTCTTATTGTACACAAGATATTCTCCTTCTCTCTTTTTGCTATTATCGTGTTGGCCTGGTCTTGCCTTGAAGAGCATTTTTAGAGAGTGATATGCGCTTCCGTTATGACCTTATTTTGTTACTTACGGATACATTTTTGATGGTGTCTAGCAGCCTATGTTAGATTAGACCAACTCTTTTATAATGTTGCAACACTCCACGATTTGAGGGGTCCAAGTGGCGCGATGGTTAATGATCTACCGCGCAGAAGGTCTGGGTTCTATTCGCAGCCGTAGCAACACCTAAATGATTTTTGGCCCTCAAACCGTGATGATCTGACAAATCATTCGAGTAGTACTTATTGTCAAGAAAAGCTTATCTCAGCCATTTAGATTCGGCATAAGACATGAGATCCTGCCATCGTGCAAGAAGCATCTACACACGCGAACATGAACGGTTGTGAAAAAAATGTAGGCCCTGGTTTTTATTCCAAAATATTCAAGCGAAACTAAAGAGTTCGCCATTCCTATGAATCCTATAAGTCGTTTAAATCCAATTTAGGAGGTAACTTAAGTTTTGAGGTTAAAACGCTTTATCTATTGCGTCCAGATCATTTTCATTCCGCATCCGCTGCGTTTTTAGCGACTTAAAGTTGTTGTTAGTAACGCACATACCGAGCATGGAAAACTTTTCTGTTTCTCTGATGTAAGTGATATTCATGGATAATGGGTGTCGATTTTGGTTTCACTTTATACAGAGAAGATGGCATTGTGTTTTGTATGCAATAAATTCCACTCCAAGATCGGAATTCAATGTCGTTTAAAGACCACGTCGGATGCTGAGGTACTAGGACCTGACAACAAATATGAGAAAAGCTAAAAGTACTGTCTTCAGCGATGGAATGAGTTGGATTAGAAGCTTAAGACAGGAAATAATTTACAAATATAAGTAAGAGAATCGGAGACAGAAGAGATCCTTGTGGAACACCAGCTATTATTTGGTGGATTGAACCCGTCTAAAACAACTCGAATTGAAAGTTCCGAAAGTAGTTTCGAATCCATAGAAAAAGGTTTTTAATCGTGTCCAAATGCTTGGATTTTCGACAGAATATTCGCTTAATGCAAAACTCTGTCAAATGCCTTCGAAATATCAAGCGCAACCATCATGCTTTCTCCACCATGGTGGATTGATTGGTTCCATTTTTACGTGAGATGTGTCATCAAATCAAACCAGTGGACCTGTTGCCGCATATAGCCGGTCTTTGAAATGTTTTTGCATTTCATGATTTTTCAGAAGCAGTTTTCCATCGACTAGGAGAGTTTCCTGATGAGAACGATAGATGGAAAAGCTTATACGCCGTGGTTTTGCCTGCATAGAAGAACACCATCTGAAAAAAGCGAATTTGTGAATGTCGAAATCATTTAAGACTCCTCCAACTGTAGGAGCAAGAAAGTGGATTTGTTTCATTGAATGATCTACGTACTCAAGTAGAGGAGGAGACTGGGCACAATTTGGTAATGCCTGCGAAAGAGCTGACACCTGGAATGTCATTGTGAATGAGCGTCCGAACTTATTATGAGACCGCATCTTCTATGGTGTAGGTAAATGGTGTGAAAAATGTATAATAATTCATCAATTGAGAACGGCTGTGCCGATTTGTCTCAAATTATTTTTCAGTAATTCGTAATTGCCAGGAGATGGTTTTTATGAAAGAAATTTTTGGGAAAACACTCCGGAAAAGTCGGGAAATTGGAAAAATAGAAAATTGATTTTTTGTATGCAACTTTGGGTACAATTGTTTCGAATGGCTTTTCGACTGCAAAAATAGAAAATTCTTTGTGGAAAACTCGAAAAAAAACGCGAAAAAAATCTTTTTCGACGAAATTTTTATGATTTGATGATTTTGGACGATGTAAAGGTGGAAAATTTGTTGTGATGCTTGGAAAAGTTCGGATAATTGTGGAGAAGTTAACGAGATAAATTGCGCTGTGATGCGATCACATCCGCAAACGGTACAAACATTACAAACAATTGAAATTCAATGCGATGTTTATCAATTCGATCATTTGTTCAGAAAATAAATTTGCGTGTTAAAAGTGAGGTTATCGAATTGGGTTGCGGGAATTCATTGTGAAACATTTATTCTGTAAGTTTTTTTTTAAGAAAATTTTCTTTTGAATAGGACTAGTCAAGAACGACTTTGTTGATTTTTGTTTCCTATTAGACGATCAAACCTTGGACGACGTACACGTCGTGCAATAATTCGTCAGAATGTCAGTGAATCGTGATAATCAAACGCAGGTGGAACGTGGAGAAGAATGCGCTGCTTTTGAATACGATTCCGCAATAGCCTACAAAGATAGTTGGTGATTTGGCAATTGAACTAGATCATCATTATGCAATTTTTAATGCGACTTAACGTGAAATGATCAAAAACTTGAAAAATCTTCTGCATGAGCATAATGAATTGGTCAGATTGTTCAAAACCGCAATGGATACAATGCATTCTGACGACCAAAAAATCATTATTAGAGCCGGCAAAAGACCCACTGGAGACAATGCAAGACAATTCAATGCTTCCACTATCAATGAAGTCACAGTGGTGATAGGTTAGGTTAGAGTGGCTGCCGGTGTTCGCCAGCACACTTAAACCACTTTGGTCCGTTGTGATACCACATGGATCTTGTCCAATCTCCTTACTATCCGTGGGAAAACCATTTTGAGCTTTTGATGAAACGGAGGAGGCTTTCACTCCCGTTTTGCCAAATCACTGAGATTTTGAAAATAGTGAGCTCCGAGATGTAGCTTCCTTTTGTTTGATAGGGCCGGGCAGTTACAAAGGAGATGAAGTATTGTTTCCTCCTCCTCCTCGTCCATGCAGCTCCTACAGAAGTCGTTTGAGAAAAGGCCTAGACTTTCTGCGTGCCTACCTATTAAGCAGTGTCCCGTGATGACACCTATGGTATCGCAAATATGCGGTCTATCAAGCGAAATCAGTACCTTTGATCTTCTCAAATCTAGATTTGGCCAAATTTGTATGGTTGTTTGACATGTCGTGCTAAGACTCCATCTGAGGTTTGATTTGCTGTTAGCATGTTGCGCTTATAAGCTTTTGCACGTAGCGATAGGAATACCTAGTCCACCCGTGTCGGGTACAACTGGTAATTTGGTTCCATTTCTGGCGAGTTCATCAGCCTTACAGTTCCCTGGAATGTCACTATGCCCAGGCACCCAGCATAGGTGAATGTTAAAATGCGTTGACATCTCCTGCAGAGATTATCGGCAATCTAGGGCCGTCTTTGAATATGTTGAGACCGATTCCAGGGATTTGATGGCCGCTTGGCTGTCTGAGAAAAGGCTAATATCCTTGGCTGATATTACACCAGGATAAGGCTTCTTTGATCGCCATGAGTTCCGCCTGGAACACGTTGCAATGATCAGGAAGACGGAAAGATAAGCTGAGATTTAGCCTGTCGGAAAAGACACCAGCACCCACTCCGTCATTTTTTTTGGAACCATCGGTATAAAAGTGGATCGAGTCGTTTAGCATAGGTTCGTTGCTCTCCCATGACGTTCTGTCTGGGACTGTGACCCAGAAACTCTTTTCAAAGTTTAATCTGGTGATGATGTAATCGGTGTTTTCAGGAACATTTGTATATTCGTTTAGAATTTTTGAGTGGCCATATTTAGTATTTGACCACTGTTGGATGGCTTTAAGACGTATGGCTGAGTTAGCTGCCATTTGTTTGCAGAAAATATCTAGGGGTAGTAGGTGAAAAAGAATGTCTAATGCCACTGAGGGTGTTGTACGGAGTGCGCCACCGATGCACAGACACGCAGCTCTCTGCACCTTGGCCAGTTTCTTGCGGTTTAAAGCTATTTGAAGTGCTGTCCACCATACTACTACTCCATAAAGAAGTATCGGTCTTATAACCGATATATAGAGCCAATGCGTGATACGAGGTTTCATTCCCCATTTCAAGCCTATGGCTTTCTTGCTGGAATAAAGTGCTACCGTCGCTTTCTTTACTCTTTCTGTTATGTTTAGCTTCCAGTTAAGCTTCCTGTCCATAATAAGTCCCAAATATTTTTCCTTGTCTGAGAAGACTAGTTCGATTCCGTTTAGTGACGGGGGCTCAATGTGAGGAATTTTATATTTCTTAGTGAAAAGGACCAGTTCAGTCTTATGTGGGTTGACACCCAGTCCACAGCTGACCGCCCATTTGGAAAGTTTATGTAGTGCGTTTTGGAGAAGCTCCTTGAGTATATTCAGGTGTTTTCCTGAGACAGCGATAACGACGTCATCGGCGTAGGCAATCACGTGGCATCCCTCTGCTTCCAGGATAAGTAAAAGCAGTTTAGCACTAGGTTCCAGAGAAGAGCGGACAGGACCCCACCTTGCGGGGTCCTTCTACTGACATGTCTTCTGGTCGAAGCACCACCCAGTGTTGTGTTGATAATCCGACTATTTAATAGCAAATTAATCAGCATTCCAAGTGAGTGATCGACTTTCAGACATGTGAGCGCCTTAATGATCGCTCCTGAATTAACGTTGTTAAAAGCGCCTTTGATGTCCAGGAATGCAACCATAGTATACTCCTTGCATAACGACTTTTCAATAATACGCACTAATGTGTGCAGGGCTGTTTTTACAGATTTTCCCTTACAGTACGCATGTTGAGATGCAGGTGGTGATTGTTGGCGAGAATCTGGAGTCACGCGATATTGTTCTCAAGCGTCGGGATGGTGGAGAATTGCAGCGCGTGTACGACAGGTTGGTTTACAAGTCATCACTTCTTTTTCATTCTACAACTAAGTTTGAATTCATATTACAGGAGAAGAAACGAATAAGGAGGTCAGCACAATAAATTTTTATGAGTATCGATTGATGATTCCGCAAGATGTTGACAATCTTCTGTTGAGATATCGCCGGCTGTTTCAACAGTACTGTGTCGACTTATACGTTAAGGTCTCAATTTAATTCGTTTCAATCAGTCGAAGTTACGATCTGACGAGTATATCAACTTGCGTGACGCGGTCGCTACTGAAGGAGATGCGGTCAACATCGCTTGTTTTACCATTCACCCAGCTACTTATGTTGGAAGACCGCGCACATGCATGAGTACGCTCAAAATGCGATGACATATGTGCGAAATTACGGACATCCAAATTTATTCATCACGTTCACGAAATTTCGAATCTGTTATGCTGACAGGACAAACTTCCAGCGATCGACATGAAATCACTGCACTAGTATTTTTGACGTACTCCGTTGTTGGATGTACTCAGTTGAATTGCAGAAGCGTGGTTTACCACATGTAGGACCGAAAGTTGTAAGAAACAAGTTGGGGCCTATTTCATAAAACCACAAGTGTTGTACTTGTAGACTTGTAACTACAAGCGCAAATAAAGTATGGAGTTGTAATATTGTGTTCCATAAACATTTTTCCTCGCTTGTAGTTCGGCAAATTCAAATTATATGTGCAGCGGTCTAAATTCTACAAGTCTACAAGTGTGTAACTACAAGTTAACAATTAATTGCGGGGAACTACAAGTCCGCAGCATTTCTCATTCTTCTTCTTTCTTTCTTTCATTCTTTGTTACAATTACTTTAGCCATAGTAAAAAAAAATTGTGCCGTTTATTAAATGCCGTTATTACATGTAAAATCATGTTTTGGTGCACTTATTGAAGCTCATTTCTATTAATTTTATCATCCGGTCGGTCACTAAAATATAAGAGTTTAAAATGTGCTCAAAAGAAATAAAATTGTTACTTCTAGAAGAAATCGAGAAAAATAAAATAATTTTGTTTGGTTCTTTTTCCTATAAAATCACGAAAAAAGAAAAAAGTGATATTTGGATGCAAATCCATGAAAAAGCTAAGTCGAATGGTTTTTTTTTTGTGGAAAGTCGTGGAGTTATATTCGCGATGTTTTTTGGACCAATATCAAGCGGTGTACTATGGTAAGTACCTACATATGCTAATATTCCAATAAAATGTTTGTTAATTATTTACTTTATGAAAAGGTCAAGGTCGATAACAGAAAAAAGACGGGCTCTGGCGGTGGACTTGACGCACGGTTGAATGAAATTGACAACAAAGTTTTGGACATATTGGAGAAAGATGCTTCCGATGTTATTGGCCTGCCAGTTCCCGAATCGCTTCATGATGATGTGACTAATGAGTCTTCTGGTATTTTTGAAGAAACTGAACTTGATATGGAAAATCAAAGATTTCCTTCGCAGAACACAAGTTGCAGTAGAAAGAGTAAAAAAAATCCATCAACTTCGTCTGGTAAAAAGAATTGTGTACACAAATGTACTAATATTTTAAATTGCCTTTATATTTAGAACCCAAAAGGAAATATATCCTTGACGACGAAATTGCACAATTGAAGAAAGAGAAGTTAGTGTTGGAGATCGAAAATTTAAAGAAACAAAACAAAAAACTAGATATGGAAATTGAAAAGCTGGATTTGGAAAAAAAGATGCTAAGCAATAATTTGATAGAAAAAGAGTGTAGTATTTTGACAATAAAAGAGTATTGATGCATATAATATAGATTTTTATTTTTCAAAACTATTGCCTAAACGAATTTATTATTTCCTGTCTACGTGTTATCCCACCTTGTGTGTTAAGTGTAGTGTTTTCTATTAATTGGTCTGCTTCATCTTCATCTTCTTCGTAATTTTCATCTTCATTTAAAGTATGTGAAGTTAGATTACAAAGCGTTACACAAACTTTTATTATATTGCAGGCGTATATGGGATTAACTCTTAACTGTTGTAGACACGGAAATTTTTCTTTCAACACACCAATTGCATTTTCGATGAGTCGCCTTGTTGACTTATGTGCACGGTTGAACCTTTGAACTGCGTCATCATCTAAGTTGTTATTTTGTGGTGTTATTAGCCAATCTGTACAACCATATCCGGAATCCCCTAGTAAAATCGATCGTGAATGCGGCCTCCAACCAGAATCCATCTTAGAACATAGCACACTGTTCCGCAGTACCCTTGCATTATGAACTTTTCCTGGCCATCTGGCACTGACATAGTAAAAGCGCAAGTCCGGGCCACATACAAGCATACAATTAATTGAGTGGTTTCCATGTCGATCAACGAAACGATCTTCATACTCATTTGGAGCGTCTATTTTTATCAAAGTTCCATCAATGCATCCAGCAACATTTGGCATTCCAGCAATAGAATAAAATTTTTCTATCACTTCCGAAGTATTTGTTGGCCAATTTACCTGATTAGCGAATACACTTTGGTTGATAGCATTGACAACTCTTTTAATTACACGACAAACCGTTGCCTTTGAAACTCCATGCATATCAGCTACACCATTGAGACCCGTTACCTAGCCAATGCAAGGCTAGTAAAAGTTGCTGTTTAACTGACAGAGCATGATTACGATTAGTTTCATGTTGTATTAACGGTCCAATGCTTCTTAGCAATGTCTCGAAAGCGGAGAAGTTAATTCTAAATTTTTCATTAAATGTATGATATGTTAAAATATCAAAATTTATACGCTCTTTAAAAATTCGCGGTTCTCGTGTCTGATTACTTTCGTAGTCACTATCGTCACTGCTTGATATCATTTTTATTTTAAACTTCTTGACCACACGTTTTGTAAGCACTAATTTTGAACCACGAATAAACAAAATTGTTGCAGCACGTGATTTTATAGTCCCTCTACTCTTGTAAGAAATTCACTTGTAGTTACAAGTTTGTCACTAATAATTTTTTGCACAAATACTTTTATGAAACAGAAAAGTTCGCCGCAGTTGTAAATTCACTTGTAGTTACAAGCCTGGCACACTTGTAGTTATTAGTGAATCGGAATTCTTTATGAAACAAAAATGTGCACATAATTTACAAGTTACAAGTGAATTCACAAATAATTATTAGTGTTGTAGTTTTATGAAATAGGCCCCTGGACCTTAAAATATGAAAAAAAAATTCACCGCACTTTTGCAAAAGATTGAACGGTGTTTCTACAAATTTTTGGTAATAATCCAAATCCGCCGAAAGCCAGCGAGTGGTCAGGCCTTCACCAAACATTAGTGATAGTGATAGGTTGAAGACTAACCACTACTCAGTTCAACATCTACTCACTAGATGTCACTTTCCAAACGGGAGTCGGGATGAGCGTTTGGGGTACTTTCCAAGTGGAAAGGATAGGTTTGGTGAAAGGACTGCCAAAAAAGGGGTAGGAAAAGGTTTTGGAGAAACGGCTGACATTTGTTGGGCCTTTTGAAAATCATTTCTAATGGGTCGTATTATATGAGCGATGTTGGGCGGATAAAATAGTTTTTTTTTTATATTAATTAAATTATTAAGTATTGGAATACTTTACTGTACTTTTGAAAATGCATTTTTTTTATGGAAATCTGGTAAATTTTGTAAGAAATTCAAATTTTGATAAAAGCAGCGCGGGGATAAGAATTGTTTTTTTTTATAAATTGTCTCGCACTCATGGCTATGAATACCTTTTAAATGTTTTACCACAGTATAAGCGTTAGAGAAGGGAAGAAAGAGAGTGATAGGAAATATTTTGGATGAAGTATAGACTTACTCCATGGGTGGTGTCCGAACTAACTTCGGGGAGTCACTGTTATTTTTTTGTTCGCAAAATTCGCAGAACTTTCAAGGTGGTGTTTACTTTTAGGAGTAACTACCGACCTTTTTATTATTTCTTTGAATAAAATTTTTGTAGGGATTGGACGCGAAACCTTCCTGTTAACAGACGAACACATTTAAACTAGACCGCTGCCACACTCTTGTGGCCTTGAAGAGCGCAACTGAATGCACTTGTTGAAGGAGCTTACTAGTTAAGGAGGCATGTTGGTTAAGACCCCTTCAGTTTTCTGTAATTAATTGTTTATTTCCCTTCTCGTAATGTAACTAGGTAATGCTGTACCGAAACTTTACTGTACACGTGCACAAGTTTGTCATCAATCTATCACCATTGTTTCATATAATTTTATATGATGATGATAACACTTTCGATGACTCTTGGAGGCAGTCCGAGCCGCCGAAACGAAAGGGTGCCAAGGCTTCCACAGCTGGGGCATGCTAGCATACATGCTCATCCTAGATCGTCTGATAATGGTGCTTCTGCAGTGGACGCTGTTACGAATTTCATGCCACAGATTAGGTGTTACGCTCTGGAAACGCTCCTAACGACATCCTTTAACAAGCTTCAATATCATAGCTATGTCTAAAATTTATTTTAACGCCACCTGACCATCGCTGTAATTACCATTTCGTGGTAGGCTAGGGTTATGCATTGTAACGGGTGGTAAAATTTTAAGGGGCGATGTTGAATGTGAACCACACCTAAACGTCAAGTTTGTTTCTGCATTTCATTTGACATTTCTCAATTTAAGACTAACTCAAATTGGACCATGGAAAGATACACAATTAAGCAACGCGTTAAGGCTTATTATGAAAATGGGCGTTCAAATCAAAATGCATATGGTGCACTTCGTGATTTTTTCGGTCAATTTAATCGTCCAAATGTGCGTACAATCGGAAAAATCGTACAAAAATTTGAGCAAACCGGGTCTGTAGGAGATGTGAAAACACCAGTGCATGCTTGTACAGTTCGTATTGCAGCAAATATTGCTGCTGTTCGCGATAGTGTGGCTGAAGAGCCGTCTAACCTCAACTCGTCGTCGTGCCCAACGATCTCACGCTCGTCGTTAATGAACAAAGACTTGCATTTACACACTTACAATGTGCAATTGACTCAAGAACTAAAGCCTCTTGACCATTTCAAGCGTCGTCAATGGTCAGAATGGTGTCAAGCAATGGCAACAGTGGATGATCAATTTTCGAAGAAAATCATCTTCTGTGATGAGGCAAATTTTCACCTCAGTGGATTCGTCAATAAGCTGAATTGGTGCATTTGGGCGAAGGATAATCCAAGAGTGATTGTTGAAAAACCAATGCAATCACCAAGAGTGACTGTTTGGTGCGGTTTATGGGCTGACGACATCATCGGGCCGTATTTTTTCCAAAATGACGCCGGTCAGGCAGTAACTGTGAATAGTGTTCGCTATCGTGAGCTTATGACGAACTTTTATGGCCCGAATCGGAAGATATTGATTTGGACGATATGTGGTTTCAACAGGACGGTACCACTTGCCACACAGCTAACGAATCAATGGCTCTTTAGGGCCATGGATTTGACACCATTGGACTTCTTTCTTTGGGGTTATTTGAAAGTAAAGGTGTACGTCGATAAGTCATTGAACCTCAATTATGCCTCAGCGTCATTTGGCCATTTGGCCGATATTTTGTTCCACACATAATTGAACCATACCAATTTTATCATAATAAAAAGAAATGACAGTAATTTTCTAAATAATTTGTGTTATATTCAAAATCAACATCGGCCCTTGAAATTTAACCACCCTTTATATTTTCTTCCAGTGTATCTAATTCACCCGCATCGTACAAAATGTTTTAACCAAGCAGCGCTTTACTACCCTTGCCCGTTTGCTGGTTGAGTGTTATAAATTGTAATAGTTAGGTACTGCCATACAAGGATCTGAATAACCCCATGAAAGCGGATCGCAAATACACTCTCAATAACATCCTATGTATGGAGTGAATAAATATTAGAAAGCGAAATTTATTGCCCATCGACAGTTTGTTAAGAGCGCTGCTTACGCAATTTTCCAGATTCAGGGACGAGTAGAGCGGCACAAGTCCGCTATGTCATTCGCCACAATCCGGCCCAATATCAATGAGCTTTGTTGCTCTCAACGTGGTTGCATAGTGTGGATGAGGCGCGACTGAACCCACTAAATTTGGGTTTCCATCTGTTTGGTCTGAAATAGAAGCACCTTCAGTGCTTAAAATGTAATTCGAGGGTAAACAGGTTTAACCCAGACACAGCTACGCGGTTGAAACTTTACCATCATCCCACTAATAGATACTCTCACAGGATGCGAACATTTTGCGTGACGGGAATCGATGGTTTTTGAAGGAAGTTGATCCATCAAACTTGGTCATGCCTTCTTGGTGTTCAGTTGTCGGGTAATCCTTTTCAAGATTGCCACTCAAATCCTTGAGTACTTCCACTTCAATGGTTGTAATATGACCACCATCACCACCATCGAAATCGAAGCGCAGCAATGAAATTTCATCTGAAAATCAACACTTTGACGGAAAGTGTCTAAAAGGAGATTCACTCCCCGGCTGTACCTTGGGATGAGTGGGTGAGTGAATGGTTTCAAATAACACAGCCACACGTTGTTTCCATTGTACCCTATTGTTATTGGACCACGGCATAAAGACCCACTTGATATCGCACTCCTACTAGTGCACTGCACCGTTTCTCCATTGAAACCCATTGAGGACGAGAACCCATATCTCCGGCAAACAAACATATTTACCCACACACAGTTAATGGTTGTTTGACTGGGATGTTGGCTTCGACCACAATTGGTGCAACACAATATGCGGAGGAGGCGGTGAATGGACTCCAGAAATGAGAATGGGCGAACGTGGCCACTCATTCGGCAATGGAAACGCATCATTTAGATAGGTAACAGTAGTTGGTATCTGGAATTGTTAGTTACTTGGTTAGATTCTTGGCTCTATGCCGCAAGCAGTCAGGACGATAGCCAGCAATGAAGACCGGACGAACTTTGGACAAAAAACAAAAAAGGACCGGCAAAAATAGGTGAACGACGAGTATTGACCAGTTTCCAATTATTAACCAAACGAAACAGTCGTATACGGTAGTCCACCGCATCCTCACAGTTCGTAGTGCAGCATGTGGGAGATCCTTGTATAGATGCGTAGTCCGTGGTAGTTTGGCCGATATCCAAGTTGCTGTAGCAATGGTCAATCTTATTGCAGTTGCGGTCGAATTAATTACACACGAGTACTTTTGGTTGGTATAGGTTGCTCGTCTTGCAGGATCGCAAAATTTGTTGGGTAGCATTGATTGTGCGCTGGTTATGTGGAGTAAGGCGAACAGATTGGGGTGGTTTTGATTTTTCTCGTCCTCTAATGGCATGAGAAGTGATAATCGGTAGTGTAAAGTCACGGAGAATGTGTCTTTTGGAATCTTTTCCTATAAGCAATCGTACACGTGGATATTGTGCTGCCATTATCTAAGGAAACATATCTTGACTCATTCTCTTTGCTCTTGACTTTTGTAATCATTCATAAAACAAAAAAAATGGATTGGTCATGTGTTTCTTGTAAGGAGCCAGTACCCTGGGAGGTAGGGCACATTAAAAAAAAAACAACATAAACATAGTCGAAAGGTGTAAGAGGATTTTCAAGTTTCTACGCCAAAGATTTGAGAACTTAAACTATAGGGTGGCTAAACTTTAAAGGCCGATGTTGATTTTGAATAAAACACAAATTATTTATAAAATTACTGTCATTTCTTTTTATTATGATAATATTGGTATGGTTCAATAATGTATGGAATAAAATAATGGCCGCCATGACCTCGGCGCCACACCTCCATCCGATATGGTCCAAATTTTCTATTACGCTGAGGCATAATTATTGAGGTTCTATGCCGTTAATGTTCCGAATTATCTCATCCTTTAGCTCTTGAATTATTGCTGACTTATCGACGGACACCTTTTCTTTCAAATAACCCCAAAGAAAGAAGTCCAACTGTGTCAAATCCATTATCTTGGCTTCAAATTGACATCGCCACCACTTGAGATAACACGACCATTAAATTTGTCGCGCAAAGGAGCCATTGTTTCGTTAGCTGTGTGGCAGGTGGTACCGTCCTGTTGAAACCACATATCGTTCACATCCACATCTTCCAATATGGGCCATAAAAAGTTCGTTATCATCTCACGATGATAACTCTTTGTGGGTGCATTGGTTTTTCGACAATCACTCTTGGATTATCATTCGCCCGAATGTTGCAACTCTGCTTATTGACGAATCCACTGAGATGAAAATGTACCTCATCAATGAATACGATTTTCTTCGAAAATTGATCATCCATTGCCATTGCCATTTCTTGCCACCATTCTGACCATTGACGACGCTTGAAATCGTCAAGAGGCTTTAGTTCTTGAGTCAATTGCACCTTGTAAGCGTGTAAATGCAAGTCTTTATGCATAATGTTCATCAACGACGTTGGGCACGGTGACGAGTTGAGGAAGACGGCTCTTCAGCCACATTATCGCGAACAGCAGCAATATTTTCTGCAGTACGAGCTGTACGAACATGCACTGGTATTTTCACATCTCCTACAGACTCAAATGTTTGCACGATTTTTCCGATTGTACGCACATTTGGACAATTAAATTGACCGAAAAAATCACGAAGTGCACGATATGCATTTTGATTTGAACGCCCATTTTCATGATAAGGCTGAATAACTTTAACGCGTTGCTCGATTGTGTATCTTTCCATGGTTCAAATTGAGTCAGTTTGAAAATGAGAAATGTCAAATGATATGCAAAAAAACTTGACGTTTAAGTGTGGTTCACATTCTACATCGGCCCTTAAATAAATACAAATTTTTGGCGCAACAGGCTCGTTAGTACCCAGGGCCTAGCTTTCTCACAACCATTCATGTGTGCGTGTGTACATCTTGCACGATGGCAGGGACCCCCTGTTTTATGCCGACTCCGAACGGCTAAGTTGAGATAAGCTATTCTTGACAATTGATACTACTCGGATGATTTGTCAGATCTTCACGAGAGGAGGGCCAGTGAAAAATCATTTAGGTGTTGCTACGGCTGGGAATCGAGCCCAGACCTTCTGAGTGGCAGTTCATCGCACTAACCATCGCGCCACTGAGCCCTCCTTAAAATTCCACCACCCGTTAAAAATGAACGTCGAAAACGGTGATTTTCGAGTTTTTCGAAAATGAGTAAACAAATGCTCCGCAACTGGTTCTGGAGTGTGGTGGCTGTTCGATCGTGTGTATTGATTGGGTGTACTTGTATTGCAGTCAAAACGTAAGCTACGCAGCTGGTATGTCGTTTACGGTTTCGTGTTAGCATGTTTATTGGAGAACGATAAAGATGGTAGACGTAGTGTTTGTTATATAGCATAATGGACTTTGGTGTACCGGCGCCTCAAGAATTTTTGGTGGTGTGTAGTAGCAAAATGTATAGAACTTCATAAAACAACAACGAAAATTTACTATGTGGGATACCTCAGTATTAACATTGGTACCCCAGCATAATGATAACGATGTCATCTGCGTACCCCAGTAGCTAGAAGGATTTGTTAAAGATAGTCCCCCCTCCGTATTAACTCCTGCCTTACTTACTATCGGTTCCAGCACGAGATTGAAAAACATTGCATCGCGTGTCCTCTAATGTTAGGCGATACAGCTTTATTAGTTTTGATAGTATCCCGAACTTCGCCATCGCTTTATAAAGCTCTTGTCGATATATGCTATCATTCGCAGCCTTGAAGACGATGAAATGATGGTGCGTCCTGACTTGAAATTCGTTGGTCGTTTTCAGGATTTGCCTTAGTGATCAAATTTGGTCTATGGTCGATCTGCCGGGCAGCAAGCCACACTGTTACTGCCGAAATGTGTGTTGCAGAAAGGCTTAAGACAGTAACACATTACGTTGGATAGGATCTGCGACATTTATCAGGCATATGCCTCGGTAGTTACCTCGGTAGTTGGTGCAGACAAGGGACCCCTTTTTTAACATATGGGGCATATGGAGCTGATATTCCAGTTCTCGCACATACAATCCATCCAGCCTTTGTTGATGGTTTGGTTCATGTACACTATGGAAACTCCTGCGCATTTGCTGGTAGATAATCCATCAGAACCTACTGCCTTGTTGTTCTTCAGTTTGAGTGAATTATGTGACACCCGATAGATGGTATGCAAACGATGTTTTAACGATTAACTGAATTGAATGTCGGTCACTAGCTTAGAAGCGTAATAAATAGTTTCATGTGACTCATGCCTCGCTCGAAAACCAATCTGATTTTCCGAAATAATTTCGTTTTTCTCGACTATATTTCGAATTCCTTGCATACTTTCAATAGAAGGCTTCAATTAGCAATACTATGCGTCACAAGATCAATATTTTCTGGTGAAGGTAGGTAGTCTTTAGCTTTGTATGTCTTTAATTATTACCCGATGAATGATTGACTTGCTTGGCAAATTATGTGCACAAAAAAACGTACTAAAACGTATCAAGAACTAAATAAATGGGTGCGTTCTGGATTTCAGTTTTACCAAGTTAACTTTGCCGGTGCACTGCTCTCGTTGGTCAATCGAGCATTTTTAGTCATGTGACATGGTCGATTGATCAATGAGAACAGTGCATCGGCAAAGTTAACATGGGAAATCTAAAATTCGGAACACGGCCAATATTGTTATCGAACACTCTCCACGAATGTCAAACGGACAAATGTCATGCAAACCGAAATGTCGAACAAAAAAATTACCTGCAACATTTGAAAAACATGGTGCTTTTGGTTTATATCAAAAAAGCTTTATTATAGACAAGGATCGCTTTTTTGATGACAAACTAGGAAGCTTATCTACCACCTATTTACTGTTGATAGATGATGAAATGTTGAATTATAAATTTATGAAAATTTAGTGAATGGAAAGTAAGTAGTATCCTAATTTTTAGCATGGCTTGGAATTTTTAAATTCTTTTAATAAAAGCAACAGACGTTAACAGATGTTTTAGGGAGTGGTGGGTGCCTTTCAAAGACTAGCACCAGGGGGCGCAAGCAGTCATCCTTTCTTATCTTCACAATCATTTAGTTCCCCAAGTACCTTAATAAACATCTCATAAGTTGTCATCGCTGAGTGTTTATAAACCGAATTTGGTCACATGTCTGCTGCCCATATATTCTAAAAGCTAAAATTCCATTCTATACACAAAAATATTTATTTAGATACAATCTCCTCTAACGGTGTCATGCTTGTGTTTACCATTGAAATAGATACATTCCTTCAAAAGTAACTCGAAAAAATAAATATTTTCAACGGCTATTTACTGAACACAAACAAAAACCAACCAAAAAACATAAATAAACCCATTAACTGTAAATAACAGAAACGTATCCTATGACAATGGCAACAACAACGACGACACCAACAACCGGATCATAAATGGCCATTTGGGAAATTATGCCAGTTTTTGGCAACTCCAAAAAAAGGGGGAAACGAAAATTTCCTGCATAATATGGAGGACATTATCCGCATGGTCTTTAAGCTCTGGCTTCATCTAAAGTAGGCCCGTCGCAACAACAAAGTCAGAAGCAGACCTCAGACCATTGCGCGACACCCCCGTCAACATCAGTGTGAGCGCCCATCTGCGCAACAATAACAACCGCAGAACCTTTCCCAATCTGAAGCACCCCATCTATGGACATGACTTTCATGTAGGTAAAGATAAAATGTCCACCGCCACCGTGTCGTTCATACGACTATGATGGTAGTCAACGTTGTTGTCGTCATCGTCGAACTATTTGGGACACATTGCAGAAATCAAAACATTCTGCATGAACACTTTACTTGCTCATGGCAGTGGTTCCTTCCATTGCTGTCCAACGGGGGACTGCAGCAGCGTGCTGAATAGGTTTTAGCTATTGCACCACTTTGGGCTAAAGAGTCCACCCATTGGGTGAAATCAACCAACCCGCCTAAGGAATCACTCGTGTCGACAGCAATAAGGAGGAGAATTACAGACAAAATGTTGGAAACTATAAAAAGATACTTCGGAGCTGAGTTACAAGAGATTGGTTTTGTATGATACCCTATCATCGGTATTTGGCTTGTTTTTAGAAAATGTTACTTTAATATTTTGGTCAATAGATGGCGTAAGGCTTTTAAGATGGTGGATAGTCAATAATTAGCGCAATGCTTATAAGGCAGTGAATTATGAGAAATTAACTGCAAAACGTTGTCTCAGCAGTTTAGTGGTGTTCTTTCAAGTACCCAGCGATATAAACTCATCGCTCAAGTGGACTCATTCTAGAATACCATGAACATTGCAGGCAATTCGATAAAATTGTTCTTCAAAACCTCAAATCATTTCTCAAGGAAGTTTTCCTAAATCACCCCGTCGAAAACATGTCCATAAAGAATACCTTTTACTAATCTAATTTGCTGAAGGCATCGAAAAGAAGGGCCTTGAGAAAGAGATGTCAAAAGTTTAATCGCGAAAGACTGATTTCTTATCAACACCTAAACAATAAGTTGATTGTTTCCCTGTAACCTGTATAACGCCCTAAATCATTTCACATATATCCCGGTAGGTGGCTTACCTGCATTGGGTACCCAGTGATGTTATAAATCTTATCAGAGCGTTCCTCTGAATCTGGTAGCAAGTTGGCAAATGAAGCCGGCCGCTGTGTTGCGGCGACAACCCCACAGGAAAAAGTACATAGGGGTAAAACTAGGACATGGAGGCCACTCGTGACAGAGACGTATTGGGCGTGTGTGACGTTGCTATGTTCAGCTGGAACCATGTTCTTTAGTTATATCGAAGAAAGTTTCGCATTTCATTCAAAAATAATACGTCTAACATCTCCACATAACGCTCAGCATTCGATGAAAATGCACGTCCTCTTTCGTCTTCAAAAAAGTAAATACTTACTTAAGTGGCGCAATAGTCCGGATTGAACCTGGGCCTCAACAAAATCTGCTCAACAATTATTCCGGTTCTTAGAAAACTGCGTCTAGTTGCGCACTTTAAGTAGGTTGAGGTCGGTTTCTACTTGTACGCGCCACTTAAGGCGAGGTCTTCCTCTAATGCGTCCGACATATGGCAAATTGAAGACTCTGCAAGCCACCTAGCTATATAGCGTCCAATGCGCAGTTTTTAGACCAATATATGTATGTCCCTGTGCAGCTCATATAGTTCGTGGTTGAATCTTTGTCTTCATAGACCTTCAACGTAAACGGGACCGAGAAAGTCCAAGAATATCTTCATCTGCTTTTGATACGGTCGATACTTTAGCGCCATAGAGCAGAATTGAGATGATTAAGGCCTTGTATAGATTCTCCTCAGTAGTTAGAGTGACGGCGGCACAGTGGACATGGGTTTATCCATCCAAACCTAATTAATATTTTGGTTCGTGTTGTTTTCCACGTCATTGAAGAGTCATCCAAAAGAATGAAGAGTCATCCAATAGAACCATCTTACTTGTTGTTTTACCTGCTCTTACCTCCTCTATACCGAGGGTTTTCAAGCAACATTTTCAATGGCAGGACATATGTGGAGAAAAGGAAGCTGCACACTTTTATTAAACGAAAAAATAGGTGGGCTTTGGGCTGCTTTGTTGTATCACTTCTTAGACATTATGTACAGCTGAAAATGCCTAGCTTCTGATGCTTGCATAGATCTACATTCTGTAGGTGTTGCCCATATCTAGGTTCTGTTCGTGCAAGCTAATGTAGCTAATCCTTTGAAGATGTTTTCATTCCTGATTTGGCCGCTAAAATCACCGAGTTCGAATTTTATATTGAATACCAGACAGTCCATACCCAGAAAGTCATACAATTGCTTCAACATCGGATCATCAGTCATGTCGATATTATGTGTGTGGTGCTGTCTATGGCAAAAAGTTGCCGTTGCCGAATTCTTATCCTAACTTGTGCAGCTTTAATAAATGTCGCATTCCTTAACCTATCCATCGCATATCTATAGCCTGGTAATATCTACCACATACCTAGTCAGTATCGATTCAAATTAATGACTAGCCCCTGGGGTGAAAAGCGTACATATAATCCAGGTGCATGCTTGTCGTTGTCCGTTTTCGTTCCGGGGCTGTTGAGAGAATGTGGGTGCAGTGGCCTAGTGCGTTGGACTACTAAGCGCCGGGTCACTATTTCAAATCCGGAAAGCGACAACACCTAAGTTTTTTCAGTGATCCACCTCTTGCGAAAGTCTGACAAACATCCAAGAATAACACTGTCATGAGGAGATTCGCATCTTTGTCGTTAGGATAAATCGTTAGGCAGGGGGTCCTCTTCTTTGTAGCAAAAAGAATGACTTCGCAGACACAAATGAAGGGAGAAGCTAAAGGTTTAAGGCCCTATATGGGGTAAATGGAGGACTTTTTTTTCTGTGTAAGGAATCCGTTATCCGAAAACGTTGCATCTCTCAAAGCTGTATGGAGTTAGGTATGTTTCCATGACGGCATAAACATTAATCCTAACCTGTTACTGCGCCTCGATCATCCGTTGCCATCTCTGTGCATAGAGTGAGAGCCTCTTTGTCAAGCCTAAATGAGACTATAGAAACTGGTGTTATCTAGAAGAAGGAAGAGTTATTTAAGAGTAAACATTGGGAAACATATGCGAAGGCAACATTTCGCTGTAAGAACTGAGAATCGCCTTATACTTTTCCCTTCCCTTGGAAGAGAGCGGGTAACACGCAATGAGAGTGTCACATAATTTCCATTTCATCCTCATTCATCACTGTAGATTGTACAGAAAGTCTTGCAGGCAATATCCTGTCGAAGTACATATCTATCCACTCATGAGAAAAAATCTTGTAAGGAAGCAAAGAAGACCCTAGGAAAGGACTGATTTTATTGTGGTGGGACCAATATAAATCACTACCAGGCAAACCAATTGAACTACCTAAATCATACCGTCCAATAAGCTTAACATCGTTTTTCCTGAAAACAATGGAGAGAATACTTGACGTACACATTAGAGAATGCTTAAATGAAATCACCCCTGTCAATTCGCCTACCAAAAAGGTTAATCTACGGAAGGAGCACTTCTAAGTTTAACATCACAAATAAAAAGTGCATACGAAAACAAAGAAGTAGCACTATGTGCCTTCCTTGACATTGAGGGTGCTTTTGATAACACTGGATATGACTCCATATCAAATGCTTTGACTCATAGAAGAATAGATCACCCCACCATCAAATGGATCAAAGCGATGCCTGAAAGTCTGAATATAACTGCTTCATCAGCACTGACCTCAGTATCAGTAACAGCCGTTAAAGGCTGCCCTCAGGGAGGAGGACTCTCGCCCCTACTATGGTCTCTGGTTATCAATAACCTACTTCAAGACCTAAATAATACAGGCTTCAATATAATTAGATACGCCGATGACCTAGTCATCATAATTAGGGGCAAAGAACCAAACGAGGTTTCAACACGTTTGCAAAACGCCCTTAAGATAGTCATAGACTGGTGTAGAAAAGAAAGTCTTTCTATAAACCCCAGCAAGGCTGTCATCTTCCCTTTTACGAAAAGGAGAAATTAAGTCTTACCCAAATTTCAATCAATGATACATACATTGAGTATTCCAACGAAGTAAAATATTTTGGAGTGGAGATCTTTAGGTCGACGTGCATCTTACTGCTTAGGCAAGTCAGAATTGCAAAAAAAAAATTGTTGACGACCATGCTAAACGAAAAAAGGAAAACGACGTTTGTATCTGCACCTGGAATGTGAGGAGATGTGAAGGCGAACAACTAGCGGAAGCCCTAAGCTGCTTCAAAGCATACATTACTGCCATCCAGGAAATACGATGGTATGGCCAGACAAAAAGAGGATGAAAAACTGTGATATCTACTACGGACCTTATAGTGAGCAAAAACAGTGACTATTCGGATGTTGATTTTTTCCAGACTTATGCAAGAAGTCTAATGTCTTCGAGACATTAGCGAACGAATTGTGATAATCCTCATCAAGGCTAAATTCACCAACATAAGCGTCATATGCGTTCAAGTCCGTACGGAGGAAAACAAAACTGCTTCAACGAGCTTCTTGACAAAATTTATGAGCGACTTCCAAGGTACGATGTTACAATCGTGCTGGGAGATTTTAAAGCAAAGGTAGGAAGGGAAGACATCTTTAGGAGTATTGTCGGAAAATACAGCCTACACGTACACGACAACACGTCTGGAAACGGACTTAGGCTATTTGACTTTGCTGCGGAACAAAATGCCACTAAAGCCATCACCTCAGAATCCATAAGAGGGCATGGAGGTCTCCATCAGATCAACCACAAGTTTTACGATCTGTACAGATAATTACCCCTAGTCAAAAAACCGCGCATTGGACGTTTAAGATGGCTAGGATATGCAGTCACAAATACTCCAGCTTACAGAGTCTTCGATTATCACCAGTAGTGGAAGACCTCGCCTTAGACCTCGCTCAAGAACCCTGATGATCAGGTTCATCCGACTGTACCGCCACTTAAGTAAGTAAGAGGTACACAAAGTAAGGGACTTTATCTACCTCCCTATCTCAAAGTTATAGCTGTCAATGTTGACGTTCTCTCAAATTTGTCGGTGGTGTGTCTTCTTTTGTTGGCATTCATTTACTGCTAAAAAAATTTTGGTTTTTTCTTTTCCAGGATCTGCTGAAGTGTAAAAATTTGTAGACTGAACTATTACTAAAATGAAGGAAAGTATCTGACACACCATTGATTAAATTAAGCCCCCATTGTTGAAATTGGGCCTCCACTGATCCAAAATTTTATTGAAATATAGTGAAAACGACTAGGGAGTGCCACCAGTCACGGATCACATATATCGGATACTGTGTTCCATTATATCTACACTCTTTTACTAAATAAAAAGCTTAATGTAGCCCCCTTTATTCAACCTTTCGTAATCCTTCTGACAGTCTAAAATGATCTTCAAATGTTCTCTAGACCTTCACTAGATATTGAACAACTCAATGATATTCTTTTGACTCTCCTTATGTGACAACTATCCCATAACACTCCTCAATACCCTATAAAATAGGAATGGGTATACAAAGGCAGCCTTCTCCTCTGGCATACGGAAAATTGCATAGGACGACACCAGGACATCGGGACACTTAATTGCATACAATGTGTACATAAATAGTCGCTTCCGTGTAACGAGACGGTTTTAAGTCCGCAAAAGAAAAAACAAAAATTTTTTCTTCGTCCTTTTTCGTTTTACTTGGGTAAAGCCCCCACCCCCTTCCCCACTCATTCGACAGAGAAAGACCAGTGGAAAGGAACTCTTCGGAAAATGTGCGAAAGAATATTGAAATAATTTTTGTTGTTACTTCTTTTAGGCCACGTTTTCAGTGAAAGGACGAAGAAATGCATTTTTTTTTTGTTCGTTTCCTTTTTTGTATTGTCAACGACGATTTGGTTTTTATTTTATTCTCTCGATTGTGTTCGTCGATTTTGGGAAATTTTTTTTGAAGATTTGGCAAATTTGGATGTCTGCCAAACTGCCTAACATAAAACATGTTAGAAAAAAGGTACAAAATGAAGTGGAGTAGGTAGGTACCTACAATCTGCCTAGTGCCTACTGTACTGGAGGAGATTTTGCGATTCTCCTAGTCCTAAGGACGACGACAATGTGCATTTGAAATATTCCGCTGAAATGCAATTTTAAGTGCATGTCGAAGGTTACGCTGTCGCTATACAGGAGTACATGTAAAATGGCCGAAGTTATTGATAAAGGTATTCGCGACTTGGGGCAGTGCAAATGCATAAGGTAGACGATTTTATTAGGTTCGTTGACTAGCGTAGTTCAACGAGATACAGATGTTTTCCAAATATTCAGGAGGGTGTTCACCAGAAGAATTAGGATGTCTAATGTCGGTTGATTTGGTTCAGTTGGACTCAATTAGTAAGCAGGTGTGCCATTTTGATATTGGTGTCGTCGTTGTTGTTATTGTTAGAGAAGTTAACTTAAATTTTGATGGGTGGACATTTTGAAGGCGCTTTCTCGAAGACTGATTATGGGATATCGAAAAGGTTTACCATGTTTTTTTTTTGTTAGGACGTTGCTATAGCTCGGATTTTGAATTCTTTAGTACACACATTCCATTTCGAGGCGGCAGCGGAGGACTCCAAAGATGGAGTCTACATGGCATCTACAGTCACAAAGGACAAAGTGAATTACCTAAATAAATTGCTTCGACATATTTGGACAACAGGTCATCTAGGATTTAGGCCACTTGAGCAGAAATGGTGGCGGATAAGCCTAAAGGCCAACGGCAGCGCTCAATCCCGTAGTGGATACTGATAGCCCGTTTTCCGGTTTCCGATAAATTTGAACTGGCCCTCCTGGGTGTGGGTTGTGCTTTAGGTTAACTACCACCCACGGTAAAAAATATTATTACGAAGCAACCAAAATCCTCGGAAAGGACGGAAAAATGAACAACGACGTTCGTATATGTACCTGTGAAAACATTATACAGGGGAGAAGTAGGCGAACAAATAGCGGAAGCCCTAAGCTGCTATAAAGCAGACATTACTGCCATTTGGGAAATACGATGGTATGGGCCGGGCAAAAAGAGGATGAAAAACTGTGATAACTACTCCGGACATGAGCAGAAATAGCGACAATTCGTATGTGGTGTAATAAGTGCCAGACTTTAGCAAGAAGTCTTATGTATTCAAGACATTAGCGAACGCATTGTAACAATCCACATCAGGAGGAAAATAAAGATTAAGTGAAAGACTACTTCTACGAGCTCCTTGAGAAAATTTATGAGCGGTGGTTTTAACGCAAATGTAGGATAAAGGGACACCTTAACCAGTATTACAGTCTTCACACACACACAGTCTTCACGACAAAACGTCTGGCAACAGACTTAGATTTAGACGGGAACGAAATGCCACTATATAGCCAGCTGACGATTACACCTCACCTCTATATTTTAAAGGGCACATGGTGGTCTCCGGATCAACGTACGGACAATCAAATTGATCAAATTGCGATATACAAGAGGCACGCATCCAGTATTTTTGATTTCCGAATATTTCGAAGGGCTAACACCACACCGCCAGCGTCCAATGTAGAAGAACAAAGCCATTAGATCAGCCGCAACTGTGTGCTAGGTTTCTCCCCACCAGTGAGAAACCCATTGTTTAATAAAGAATGCCAACAGATTCTCGCAGCCAATAACGATGCCTACGACGCTAAGCTGCAGGTGAAGACGAGAGCTGCCATTGAGCTCTATAGGCAAAGAGGGAGGAAAGGACACTGGCTTTTCAGAAAGAAGAAGCAAGAAAAGCACGCGATTGAGAATATAGCCAGGTGCCACATACAGGAATAATGTTCGCAAGTTTTACCAAAGTGTAAAACTTCAAACCCAAAGATACAAGACCCGAATAGAATCCTGTCGTGATGAACAAGAAAATATTGTAGCTGAGACACAGACGATGTTGAGGATATGGAAGAACTAATTCTGCAGACTGTTAACGCCGATGACCAACAATCTCCCGCTGTCAGCTAGAATTAACCATTCAATATTGGCGATGACAGCGAAAACTACCAATCACCCGACCTAAGTGGAGTAAGGATAGCAATATCCAAACTTAATCTTAACAAAGCTGCCGGATAGTAAGCCTTCCCGCCAAACTTTATAATATGATTTAGTAAGTAAGATTCAGCAACTTATAAGAAAAATTCAGTCAGATGAAAGTATGTCTTAAGAATGGAACCTCAGCATTGTTTGCTCAATCCTCAAAAAAGGAGACCCTCTGAACTAAGCCAAATACAGAGGCATAAGTAACCTCAACATCGCCACAAGATCATAATTGCATTATATGTGAACCCCGGAAACCGTTCACCAACAACCTGATCGGCCTTTATCAGTTGGGTTTTAGGCCAAGAAAGTCCACAACCAATCAAATTTTCAGACTTCGGCAGATCCTGGAAAAATCCCTAGAAGTCCAAATCGATACCAACCACCTATTTATCGAGTTCAAAGTCAAATACGACAGCATTTATAGAGACGAACTATACAGATCCATGTCTAGTTTTGGTATACAGCCCAAACTCGTCCGTTTGTGTAGGATGACGATGGAGAATTATCGCTGCTCCATTCCGGGTCGGAAACGACCTCACCGACACATTCGAAACCAAAAAAGGATTTAGGGAAGGCGATGCGTTGTCATGTGACTTCTTCAATTTGATTCTTGAGAGGATTGTGCAAAACTCCCGAGCCAACACCAGAGGCACAATTCTCCAAAAATCGGTGCAACTACTAGCATACGCCGACGATATTGACATAATTGGTAGGTAATGTCATAGCCACGTTTGCGAAGGCAGCGGTAAAAATGGGTTAAGCAGTTAATGATGGTAAGACTAAGTATATGCTGTCAACATAAAAGGACACACAACATCGACGAATTGGACAGAACGTCACCATTGACAGATATAACTTTGAGGTAGTACGGAACTTTGTCTACCTCGGCTCCGCTATTAACTCTGACAACAACATCTCGAAGAATTACTCTTGCCAACCGCTGTTTCTTCGGGCTAAGAAGGCAATTTAGTATTAAAGCCCTTACTCGAACTACTAAGGAGATCCTATATAAGACTCTGATTATCCCAGTCCTGCTCTACGGCGCTGAAGCATTGACCGTATCAAAAAGGGGATGAAGAAACCCTTGGTCGATTCGAGAGAAAAATTCTTCGAAAAATCTTCGAGCTGTACAGCGACATACCCCTGGTCAAAAAACTCCGCATTGGACGTTAAAATTGGCTATGACATGTAGAAAGAATGGACACCATTACTCCGGCTCGCAGAGTCTTCGATTACCAACCAGACGTCGGACGTAGTAGAGGAACAAGACCTCAACCAACTTAGCTAAGGACCGGGCTATGTTGGAGGCATGGTGGTTGCAGTTCAGGTTCATTCCGCACTGTATCGCCACTTTAGTATTTAATTTCTGTACTAATATATGACTGGCTATAGTCTAGTCGAAGCCCCAGAGCATTTACAAAAGAAACGTGGCAAAGTATATGAAGTGCTTCAACCGAGGTAGGTAATCTTATCATATGACGGACTATAAAGGTATATCTACAACGGTGATATCTAGTTAGTTTATTTTTCTGTTCATACAAGACGAACCACATTTAGCCCTAAGGTATTCCTAAGAAGGCTATTCAATCTTTGATGTGTTTAACAGAGGTATCGCATCAATTGTCTAAGAATGGTTTGCCTACTTGTCGATGTTTTACCACTGACAAGGCTGGGCATTCACTTTATATATGTACCCACATCCACACAACTGCTATAGTTGGTGTTGTGAGATATGACCAGCCCTGCAACATAAACGCCAATGGGCCGGTACCCAGTAATCAACGTTCACATCCTGGACAACATCTTACAGGATTTTCATATTAATTTACGTGTATTCTCAATTAGCACTTTTCCAATTAAGAAGAGACTCACCTCGTCCATTTGTCTCCGCATTTAGGATTAAGCTACTCTTCTTATTTCTCAAAGCAAATTAACTCAGGAGGACACGCTCAAATTCTAAACAGATACCTGGGCTCAGCTGTACCATCTGATTACATCCAACCTCACCCTGACATTCAAAGACTATTCTCCTGCATCTTTCCAAGTATCGAGGAGTAGGAGAGGAACGAACTGGCCTGCAAATTCATATCCATCTATGCTGATGGTTTTCCGAAGCACTAAAGCTGAATAGCACTTTTCGTGTCCCTGAACAGTGTCTTCCAGGCTGAGATATTGGCAGTAGCAGAGGCAGCCAAAGTGACCTCAATGCTGGCGATACCATCTTTATTTATAGTCAGGTTGCAATTAAAGTAAAGTCTGATGTCGAAATAAAGTCCTAGCTTGTAAAGCATTGTCGTGAAGAGCTGAAGGTTTTTGGCATCCAATATAATGTTAAACTCTGCTGGGTCCCCGGACACAGTGGCAAACGGGGCAATGAAAATGCTAATTAAATTGCGAGGAATGGATCTGTCAGCAACATTGATCAGGCAGACTAGTCTGTTAGAACGCCACTATGTGACCACAAATCACGGATGGGACAGAACACACATGATATCGCGAAAAACAGATGACACTCCCTCCCCACCTGTGAAATATCCAAGAGGACGTGATCCGAGTATGAAAAAGCTATAACCAATAAATTTCTTCAAAGAAACAGGAAGTCTGGACACAACTTACTTAAAAGCCGCAAACTGAAAATGCACCTTTGTAGACGCTGCGGTGATGTAGGATACCCTCCACTTTCTGTGTCACTGTCCCGGCCTCAGTCAGTTGACAAAAAGAACTTTAGAAAAATATTTTTTTCCATAATATCACGGATCTATCCAAAATCCCTATCTCTCTCTCTAATCTTTTCAAGCTTACAACAACATCTGGGTGGCTGTAGAGGGACTAATAAGAATGGAAAGTAAGGGGACAAGAAGGAGACACTTACACACGTGGACCTCCAATGGGTATCACAATAGGTCTATATTAACCTGATTGTGATTAAGGATGAGGCATACACCGCCTACTTTATCAACCTACAAACCTAACCTAACCTATTACTCAAAGCGGTTGTTGGGAGCCATTCGGTGATGATTGTAGCTTTGCTGATAACGGGCTTCTATAGTAAGTTTTAACGCCCGGAGAGCAATTATAATTTTCTGGCCTGTTCTTCTGTTTATTTTTCCTGTTACGATATTATCTTTTTTCCCCACTTTATTTTACACCATAAAAACTGTGGGTCCCGAAAAACTTCAAGGAGTACACACGCATGCATGAATGGTTGTGTGAAAAAGAAAGGTTCCATATCTGGTTCCGGTTTTGATTTTAAAGAACTACGCGACGACACTGCAAATACATTGCACGTGATTCAAAAGGTTTTATGAAGAGCAGATCATCTTCCAAAGAGGTCCCGGCTTCGTTCCTGTGCCATTGACAATCTTCACTCACAATGAGCAATTCAAATAACATTTCATTTGGTTTTTAAAAACCCGATTGCGTCATTATATTTGTCTAGCTTTTGATTGAAAAACCATTTCCAATTTGTAATGAATCAAAATAAAATGGTACCGCCGAGCCGCGTTGCCAACTTTTTAATCGAATCAAAGACCAAGTCATTTTGAATCTAAATTAGGGAAATTATTTGCCCAACTAATTACGGGAAGAGACACAAAAATATGTTTAATTAAAGTCACCCATCATGCACAGCCATAAGTAAAATGATACAGTGAAATACTCTATTTCCACTCCGAGGGTGTACGAGACAAAATCATCTCACATTACCATCCTTTCATCGTCGACATCAGCACTTCGTTTACGGTCTTCGCGTGGCCATCTCATTATGATTAACACTGAATGTGCACCCCACCCGTCGCATAAGGGCATGTGGAACCTGTAATGTATTTATGTAACCAATGCCACAACATCTGATCTCTAATGGATTGGTTGATTTATCTCCATATATCGGGGCGTAAAGAGTACGGAATCTATCTCTAACCCTATAAAGCACATCTCGACTCGATGTACTCAAAGAATGCAAAGCAATGTTCCGATATTCGATACGTACTTGAAGGATTCGTTTATTTTTTTTTTTTTTTTGCTTATTGTGGTTTCTTTGTAAGTGGCCCGAGAAACTGAAGAGTCTATTTCTATAGCCACCAGAGGACAGGATTATTCTCTTGGAATGATGATGGAAAGTAATACAAGGAAAATGCGAATAAAACACAAAAATAACAAACGCAATCATGTATGTAGGAGTCAAAGTTATGTATTTAGATATTCGTTTCCTTTTTATACGTCTTAAAGGACGTTGGCCAAATCAAGTTGCTTATCGGGAGAAATTGGGAATCTTCGATATTTTCTTGATGGACCACTTTGGCAGCTTATAACTAGCATTTGTTTATTTCTGTACTTTTTGATTAAAATAATTATGAACTCTAAAAAAACATCGGTCCTAATGGAGTCCCAACAAACCTTAAATAAAGTCCATAATTATATCATACAGAGTGCTCTGAGTGAATGCCTAAAAGACCAACGGGCCTTTCTAGTTTCCGAATGGTCTACTTTCCTAAACTTCTTTACTTGAAACCCTACCACGCAATCCTCTCGTTTGTGTCGTCCTCCATACCCATCCCAAATTAAGTTCAGGAAGCCTAAGATGTGTCACCGTAAGGAAGATGCTTTAACATTTGCAAATGGCGGCAACTGCCAGTTTATTTTTTTTTTCTGTTGCTTTTACTTTATGCACCATAGGGAAGCCAAAAGTTGACAATAGGCGTGTGTCCGACTCTCTTTCGTATTAGGAATACGTCAACTAAAAACCCACAGATCCTTCCTTTTCTGACCCCCTGGGACCACTGTTCACATTCGCATTACTTCCAGGGGGCTGTAATCATACTCCTTTTCTGATCACTCTGTCTGCTCTTCTTGGGGGCAGGTGAAGATTTGGTTCCAGCATCTGAAGTAACGATACCGATATTTTTCTCTAGATCTCCTATTTCTGTTTCCTATCTGCTGCAGTCCCCGTACTGATAGGCTGGACTGTTCGTTTTATCGATCTTGTAGAGAAAGACGTTGAAGAACCCGTATGTGGTGACCCGTGACTTGGTGATGCAATAGTTAAGGACGTTTCTGATCAGCCTCGCTGTCCATCGTCCCCTGCTTTCCATGTTCCGACGCTCTTGCCACATCTGTTTCGTAAGCTATTTAGGCCATTTGACAGCAACTTGCGTCTTTTTTTTCGTAGACATACTTCCTTTCGGCCATTAGGTCTGTTGTCCTGTGACAACAAGGACAAGCCTGGTTCCGACACCGTTCGATAGGACCTTGCTACGAATACAGCACCGCGTCTCTACACAGCTGCTATCAGCTTTCTATGCTTTTCCTGTGGGAACGAGTCTTGCATTCGTAGAGGTGGATTGCACGCATCGTGGACATCAGGAGCCTTCCCTAGGTGGCCATTTGGCCCCATATGTTTGCCTTAAGCCTCAGTGAAGGTGGTCATTTTCGACGCTTTTCCCGCTGCGTTCTATATCAGAAAGTAAGTTTGGTGTTGATGGTCCCAACCAAATTTCTCACGGTATCATTGATTCTTATTACGTTCTGGTTTTAGAAGTACATTACAGTCAGGATCCTTTTAAAGGACTATATCAATTTTTTCTGTAACCTGGCTGACACCGTGTTCATCCATCTAGTGGCTTACTTTTCGCATAACCAGGCTAAGCTTCCTATGCCGTTAGCACCGATGCGGTGATGGCTACATACCCCACCAGGAAGCTATCTACGCCATATCCATTCGAAAGAATGCCATCATAAGAGATGTTCTAGAGGTCAGGCTCCAAAATCGAGCCTTGCGCTGCTCCGGTGGTTACTTGCATTCTTTGTTGGTTCTCTATAATTCGCAAGAGATAGAATGGGATGTTGTATATGTTTTCGAGCGAGTTCAGCCTGACTGATTTAAATGCGTTTCTGAAGTACAGAGTTGCCAACATTATGATCTGCCTTAGGTAGGTAGTTTGGTAGCCTCTACTAACATACACAAAGGCCTGTATGCTGATGCAGAATCCGGCTCTCTTTTGCCTTTACTGACCAGCAATAGACGTTATGCCTTCCATCTTCTGAGAAAGACTGCTTCAGCTGTTGTATTCTGCAATAGTTGGTGGCATGAATGGGAAATCACCTTAAGCACTTCTGTGGTATCCCGTCAAGTCCAGGGTTTTCACTGCAAAACAATCCTGCAGCATCGTCCCCAGGGTATCTATTGATGCCTCTGTGGAGATCCTTTCAATATTTATGAACAGACAGAGAATATGCGTCGACAAGTCCTACACCAACTGGTTAAACACTACTGAGAATAGAACAGCATTTGACAAAATAGGCACCAAAAAGCCACGTACCTCTCGTTCATTCATGAAACGCGGACATTTCATCTTTTAGGTTAGACCCATTGTGATGCCCGTTGGTAGTCCACTTGTTTGGTTGGTTCATTCATTGTCCCGTTACCGCAAGGTCATGGAAAAAGTATTTTCCTAGGGTTCTCATTCTTAATTGGCTGAGGCCTGGGCAGTGGCACAGAAAGCACAGAAACCTTTAGCTGTTCACGACAACGCTTCACAAGCTTAGATTAATTTCGACAGCAGAGATATCTTTGATTGCAGCCTGACTGTCAATAAAGATGGTGATATCATCTGGTGGTATCGTCAGCATTGAGGTCGCTTTGGCTGCCTCTGCTACTGTCAATATCTCGGCCTGGAAGACACTGCTGTGCTCAGGGAGACGGAAGGAGCTGTTTAGCTTTAGTGTTTCTGAAAACACTCCAGCTCCAACGTCTACATACATTTTTGAACCATCAGTGTAGATGGATATGGTTTCGGTGCCCAATTCGTTCCTCTTCCACTCCTCTCTGCTTGGAATGTACAGGAGAATGTTCTTTGAAAGTCATGGTAAGGCAGCATGTAGTCAGAGGATACAGCTGAGTCCAGATATCTGTGTAGAATTTGGGCATGTCCTCCTGAGTTCGATTTCCAGCAGTTGAGCTGGCTAATTCTTAGAGCACTTTTGGCTTCAGATTCTTGCATGTAAAGGTCTAGCGATAACAGGTTAAGGATGGTTTCCATTCCAGCTGTTGGTGTGGTTCTCATTGCGCTAGTAGCGCCCACACATGCTATCCTTTGTACATTTGTCATATTTTTCAGATGGGTGACTTTATTTGTGGATTGCCACATATGTTAATGTAGGTCTTACAATGGCCGTGTACATCCATAGGATGATCTTAGGGTTCGGACCCCAGTTTTTTCCGAATATTCGATTACACGTATAGAAAGCAACTGTGGCCTTTTTAAGAGCCATCCATTACATCCACTCAAAGTCGCAGTATGGTCCGCCATTTACGTCAGAAGTTTCATCGAGCCTAATTTTTTTAAGGGTAACTATGACTGGTGAGCGAAACCGAACACTGATAAACGAGTTTAAATGCCACAATTTTAAAGGTTGCTACTTGAGGTCATGAAACCTTGAGTTTTCACCTAGCTGACGCATATTGACTGTAGATAGGGTCTCAATCCCTTTGTAAGGTCTCGGCGCGCGGCAGCAGATGAGAGCAAGGGAAGACGTCTACTCATATTATAATGCGGATTCGTTGTGGGGAGCTGACTTCGGTCAAGAATAATCGATTTGAAGGCGGTTAGTGATCGCCTGGCTGCAATCCGTATCAGAGCAACGTTTTGCAACATCAGCCTTATATGTGCACACGCCCCTACCGATGAGACTGAAGACCCTATGAAGGAGAAATTTTACGACCTCCTGGGAGGAGATTACAGAGCCTATCCGGAATACGATGTTAAAATCGTACTACGAACTTTAATGCGAAAATCATCCGCAAACCAAATCAACCATGTGCTCATAGAGCATCCAACATCCTGGATGTACACACATTCAGAGGGGCAAACGTTGAATCTGACCATTTTCTAGTCGTAGTCAAATTCAGAGCCCGACTGCCCAACGAGAAGAAGTTGCGAATAGTGCTAAAAAAATACTTCACGTTGGACGCATGAGTGAGTGGGAGATTACCAGATTCTACAAACAAAAACTGAGTGAGAGACTCCCCACTCTCTCATCCTCCACCAATGAAAACACCCAATATCGCAATCTCATTAAAGATGTAGTACTTATCGGCACGTGCCAGGGTGGCTTTCGGCCCGGCAGATCAACCACAGAACAAAAAAATCCTGGAAAACACCAACGAATTTGAAATCGAAACACACCATCTTTTCATCGACTTCAAGGCCGCGTATGATAGCATGCATCCATCGCTTTGAGCTTCCGTATCCCTTCTAACATCAGTTTGGAAACAGCTCATCTGAGCTTTTCCATACTTGTACCGGATTCTAACAAGGAGATTCAATTTTTTTCAATCTATTGAAGGAACAGATAGTGCGCGCAGGTCAGGAGTTAATAAGGAAGGCGCGCTGACGACATCGATATCATTGGTCGCTCGCATCGCGCCTTTTTATAAGCTTTTACGGCCATTGAGGAAGATGCGAAACGCGTCGGTCTTGTAGTAAACGAGGACATGACAAAGTATATGCTATCAACGAACAAAGTACTGTCGACGCACAACCTAGGAGAAGATTTCAATATTGACAATATTTAGGCAGTTAAAGAGTTTATCTACCTCGGAGTCAACATCAACCCCACAAACTCTTAACCCGAAAGTCCAAATGTTTGCTCTTCCGGAACCTAAGTAGGAAAGCTGAGCAACTATTAGGCATCTTCAAAAGCAAAATTCTGCGTCGAGTTTTTAGTCCTGTATGCGAGGAAGGCGAACTTTATTAGTTGTACTAAGATGTGGATGTATTCCAAAAAGTAAAAACACGAAAGGTACGGCTACAGCGATCGAATGAACAACAATGCTCCAGCCAAGAGAGTCTTCGAAGCCCAGTCTTCAGGTTCGAGACGATAAGGAAGACCGAACATCCGATTTAAGGATCAAGCGATCGCGGATGCCAGAGCACTTGGACTAAATAACTGGCAGCAACGTGCCCAGAATCGAAAAGTATTGAAGGCTGACTTGTCTCAAGCAGATACCCTCGACGAGTCGGGAGCCCGTTAAGTAAGTAAGTATAACACCAGATATTCAGCTGAGCTTATTGTAACATTTCAACAGACTTACAAGACTAGCAGTTGCAGCTGCAGAACACTTCTGACACGAATTTGATGAGTAAATCGAGACGTTAACATGTGAAGGTGAACTTGTAATTGAAACAGAATAGGATAGACGAAAATAAGGAAATTATCAAAATCCAAAGGGGCATAAAAAACTGCATAAAATATGCTTTGGTATGAATTTATTTAAAAGGACACATGCTTCGAAAAAATGGATTTAAGGCAACCACTTCTTAAAAACCGGCGGTTATATCAGCCTCAGCAGTTTAATGACTAGCTGATTGGCTCATCACATCATTTACACAAATATTTAGCGAACGAAGGACGTTGAGTATCCTTATTCTAAAAATATCTCCACGGGCATTATTTATCAACGAAAACAAACCAACGACCACTAAGTCGATTGATAGATTTCATTTGTTCGCTCTTTCATCCGAATCCTTTATTAATGAACAACAATTCAATCAATTCAATAATTAATTAATCGTGTGATTTTTAGCTTAAAGATATCAAATGGGCGGGATAAGAAATGTAATTATGGCAAAGTCAACATGACATGCTCTATCACTTTCACAATTCTCTACGAGTTCATGAACCAAAAACAAAATGAAAGCGCCAAATCCATTTCACATATAACGTCAAGGGTAGTACGAAACAAGGATACAAGGATATAGAAAATAATAAAAATAACACAAAGTGAACACCTGATATTTGAACTGTTTAAAAAAAGTTAATCAACAATTTTAATTCGATTTTGTTCGTTATTACCTCGGTTTTTCTTTTAATCCGGATGCGAAGGAGGACAAGGATAATTTTCCAATGAAATCCGTGTGACCTAATAACTAGAAATGTAAAAAAAGAGAGAAAGTAACGGTAACATGGTCTGAGGATTATAACCAGTGATTATGTCATCATACTGTTATTGGATGATTTTTTTTTAAGTAAAAACTAGGTAAGGATATGTTTGGTTAGAGTTGCTGTCAGCGATTCGCAGTTTTTGGGCTATTGTGGTACCACGTAGATTTTGTCCATTCTCCTTGTTACCTATGAGAAAACTATTCTGAGCTATTAATGAAACGGAGGATACTTCTCACTTCCTTTTTTGGCAAATCGCTTAGATTTTGACAGAAGTAAGCTCCAAGATGAAGCTTTCTTTTGTTATATATGGCCGGGCAGTTACGAAGAAGATGTAGTATTATTTCTTCTTCCCCTTCGTCCATATAGCTCCTGCAAAAGTCGTGAATGAATTCCTAGGATGAGTGGTAATCTAGGGTTTTGATTTGATGGCCGCTTGGCTGTCCGAGAAGATGCTAATGTCCTTGGCAGATATAACATTCTTTTTCAGGCAAGAAAAGGCACTACCTGTTTTCAGGAATTTTTGAGTGACCAGTTTGTATATTTGACCACGGTTGGATGGCTTTAAGAGGGATGGCTGAATTAGCGGGCATTTGCCTGTCATAAATATCAATGGGGTGGAAGGTGAAAGCGAATGTCTAGTGCTGCTGAGGGTGTTGTACGAAGTGCACCACCGAAGCACAGACACGCAGTTCTTTGTACCTTGACGCTAGCTTAACGAAGGTATGTTATATTTCTCAAAATAATTAGGAAAAAAGTTGAAAAAATATTGAGCTTGTTGGTTTCTTTTTTTAATTATCTGCATCTTTTGTTTGTTTAAAAACTGGTTTTCTAAACTATTTTTTGGAAGTGTATATTGTTGCTTTGGTACATTTCTTTCCAATGGTTAAAAACAACAAACAAATAAAATGTTGCTAAAGGTGTGAAGAAAACACGTGACAGAATAAACTAAAGAAGTCACATGACAGGGCATAAATGTTTTGTCGGTATCAAATGTGTCGGTAAGGGCGTTTCCGACCATGGTGGAGCAGTTGATCGGATTTGAAATCGATGAATAGGAGTTGGGTAACAATTTAGACTTCTTTGGTTTTTTACAGAATCTGGCAAAGTTTGAAGATTTGATCAACTGTTTCTGGCCTGAATCAACACTAATAAGGGCCAATCAGGTTGTTGGTGAACGGTTTCAGGCGTTCACATATCATGGCAGATAGGATCTTGTGGGCGATTTTGAGGAGACTTTTGTCTCTATAGTTGGCGCAGTGCAGAGGGTCTCCTTTTTCGTGGATCGGGCAAACTTTCATCCGTCCAGATTTGGCTTATGAGTTGGTAGATGTTACTTACCAAATCATCTTCGACGGCTTCATAATGCTCGGCGGCCTTCCCGTCATTTCTGGCAGCCTTGTTAAGCAAAAGATTATATATTGCTATCCTCACTTCACGTAGGTTGGGTGGTTAGTAGTTTTCGCTGTCGTAGCCAATATTAAATGGTTGGTTATGCCTGACAGCGGGAGATTATTAATCATCTCCATTTAACAGTCTTCCACATCTTCAGCATCGACTGTGTCTCTACTACTATATTTCCTTGTTCATCTGGACAGGATTCTGTTCGAGCCTTGTGTCCCTGCCCCCTGGCCTTGACGTTTTACATTTTGGTAAAACTTGCAAACATCATTCCTGGAATGGCACCTGTTTAACTCCTCGATAGCGTGATTTTCTTGCTCGTTTTTCTATTTTCTTAAAAGCCTGTGGTCTTCCCTCCTTCTTAGCCTATATAGATCAATGGCAGCCATCATCTTCACTTCTTGAAGGCCTCGTATTTGGCTGCGAGCATCTGTCGGCATTCTTCATTAAACCAAGGGTTTCTTGCTGGTAGACGCGAGAAAACTATCACATCAGTTGCGGCTGACCGAATTGCCTGTTGTCAACGTTGCCATTCTTCTTCGACATTATATGCTGGTGGTATAGTGTTAATCGAGAGGCTAAGGGATACGCGTTCTGCTGAGGACTTGGAGGTCTCTTGCGTTTGCAGTGTTTCGACATTAAATCTACATTCTTACCTTGTCCGAGTCAATGTTAGGCCCTCGGAATGTTCAGACATCCAAAATACTGGATCCGTACATCTTGGCTTTTCGCAATGTGATCAATTTGATTGACCATTCGTTGATCTGGAGACCCCTTATGAATATCGAGAGGAGGAAGCCCTGTGCTGGCTATGATGGCATTTCGTTCCGCAGCAAAGTCAATTAGCCTAAGTCCGTTGCCAGACGTGTTGTCGTGTAGGCTATGTTTTCCGGCAACACTGATATATTTTAACATCGTTTCTCGGTAGCCGTTCATTTATTTTGTCAAGCAGATCTTAAAATCAGTCTTTCATATTTTTCCTCTTTCAGAGCGTGAGCGCATATAAGGCTTATGTTGGTGAATTTGGGCTGGATGCGGATTGTTACAATGCGTTCGCTAATGTCTCGAAAACATAAGACTTCTTGCCTAAGTCTGGCGCTTATAACAAATTCAAATCCGAAAAGTCACTGTTTCTGTTAACTATATCACGGTCCGTAGTCATAGTTTTTCATCCTGTTGGGCAGGGCCAACCCATTGTATTTCCTGGATGGCGGTAATGTCTGAGTTTTTTCTCAGAGTTTAATGTTAATTTTTTTGAAAAAATTCTAGCGAATAAGTCGTCCTTTTCCTTTTGAATTGTAGCTAACGGTCCATCAGTTCTGATTAAGGGAGGGAATGAAGAGTGGCTAAAATTATTACTAACTATTTTGCAATTGACTAGCATGTCCGTGCCTTCGGGAAATGCCAAAAGTTTATTAGTGACTCTTCCTTTGTGTGCATTCTTGGAGTATTTCTAAGGCCTAGGGGCTAGAGGTTAGGTTTTTATAAAAAAAGTTTTCAAAATCAAAGCAAAAGATGTAAAAGTTGTTACGTTATTTTTAAACTTAAGAGCAGTAGTTGTATTTTAGGAAATAAGTTTACAGTCATAGTCTAGTAAATATGTCCATCGTCCTGTCTGACTAACAGGGAATACTGTCCTAGGGCTCTTACTGCAAACTATTTTTCCAAAGACAATAAACAAATGATGTGTCATTCCGTTTAAAAGACTGAAATGCCCACTTAATAATATGACCACCATCATAAAGTCCTTAAGTAGCAAAGCTTAAAATATCAAAAACACTACCTCTTGCTACAAAATTCCTCACATTCTTCTTCCAAGCAAAAAACCAGCTTCTTAACGACAAAATCCACTGACTTTAATATTTCACCATCATTTACTTATTGGAAAATTGGAGCTGGAACATTATCGCCACATCGTTGGACATATCGGTATATAATAGTGCAGCTAAAGATACACATATTTTGCCCGGATAACTTACAATTTAAAAGTACTTAAGCATACGTAAGGGTGTGTGTTGGCGTTGCCAAGTTCTGCTCTTCGCTTAGCCAATAGTGGAAAAAAAAACAAAGACGCTTAAAACGTAGAGTAGAGGAAAGGACCCACAGACCAACAACGCGGGGCGATTGGATTACAGACTAGCGCGAAGAATGAAAAAAAAACAACACTCGACTGTGTATAGGTACTAGATGAAAAACGATCCATCATCAATACGCCATCCATTCAGCGTGAGGCATTGAAGCACTCAGGCGGGAGCGCTCAACGAACAGTGCATCAACATTGAACGATGGCGGCAGGAGCTAAGCACACACATGCCCGACACGACCAAGATATTGCATCCGATGTGCAGTTTCACATAGACACATGATTATAGCTGCTACTGCTGTTGCTGGACAAAGTGAACCACTTCGCTATATATGGATATGGCTACAATGTTCCTTAACTTATCCTCAAAAGAAGCAAGGAAACTGAACGAGTTTACTTATTGGAAGATGGCAGGACAGTGGGAGGACAACATAGATGAAAGAGGAAAAAAAACTGCACAAAAAATGTTTAAATTTCTTCGCGTATGAGAGTGTGTGTAGTGTACGGGAAGATGTCGCTATTAAATTCCGCTACTGCTTTAGCAGAAAGATGTGTCCCTGTGTGCTGGGATGTCTTAAAGTTTTATCACTCCCACGTCAGAAACTATCTCAGGGAATTGAGGCAAAGAATGATATTCTGTTTCTTGTGTTTTCGTCACCTCACCTCGCATTCTACTCATCGTCCTGCGAGCATAGTGTGTCCTGCTTTGTAAAAGATACAAGAATCAATGACAATTTTCCCCTTTTTTGTGCAGTTTTTTTCCTGTGCAAAGGACACTCGATATGCGAGTGGTGACCTTTCAAAGAAAACGATTTTCTCAGGATACACAGGAGATGACAAGACAGGAAAGTTTAGTGGAATGATTTTTGTTCGAGATTTGTTTTCCGTTAGTGTTTGTCGGAATTTAAGGTAAAAGTCATATTTCGAACGCATAACAGTGCGCCAGATCAATGAATTAATTGATGATAAGGAAGTGAGACAATACTCACTCATATTAAAATTCACATTTAGAATGCGAATGTCCCTAACTCATTGCATTGTATGCATTTTTATCACCCCAACATATGTTAGGGTTGATAAAAATATTCTACACTCGATTTTTCTACTGATGCCGATGACAGATGTTTTTACAGATTTGACAGATGATTTCTACCAATTATTCTCACTGCACAATCAGATTTTAGTTCAGTGTTATTAGGCGATCCTTTCTAGATCTCCGTCAAATCCGTAAGTGAAACGTTGAACAGTTGGAAACAGACCCTGATTCTTTATCGAAAAATTATTTTTCAGTGATGTGCCCCATTTCTGGATGAATGGGTAAATCAACAGAAAAAAAATCGATTTTGGGAGATCCAAGAGCGTCGAATGCATCCCGAAATAGTCATTGTTTGGTGTGGATTTTGGGCCAGCGGAGTCATCGGTCGATATTTCTTTGAGAACGACCTTGACCAGGCCGTCCACTGCGAGCGCTATAGGTCGATGACTACCAAATTCTTTTGGCCAGAATTGGATGGTATGGTTTCAACAGGACGGCACTATGTGCCACACAGCTCACGCCACATTGGAAATTCTACCCGAGCGATTAGAGGGCATGGTCATCTTACTGGACGTGATGATCGTGCGATTTGACCCGTTAGACTTTTTCTTATGGGGTTTTCTGAAGTCGCAGGTCAGAAAACCCCACAAAGCCACAAAGGGCCACAGCGGCCCTAAAAGCCAACATGACCCGTGCCATCGATCTATGACGACTTTTGGATGTAATTTTGTTTCTTTCTCGTGAAAACCTTTCTTTTAGAGGCCACAGAGAGGACTTTTCATCGGACAATATAGATGAAATTTCTTGGAATTGGTGAAACGTATATCCAAATATGAACCAGTTTTAAAGGACCATTTGTTGAGAATCGAGCATTCAATAGGTGATAAGACACTAGTCAGCTTGTACCTTTTTATAGAACAATATTCAAAATGAATTTATAAACCTTTTAGGAAAAGAAGTGAGGACACAAATTGTGAAAGATATCCACCAGGCGAGGTACATTGGCATTATATTCGACAGCACACTCGATGAATCACATATCGACCTAATGAGCGAGGTCATTATATACGTTCACACCCAGGACGGTAAATTTGAGGTGAAGGAATCATTTCTAGGGTTTTTTACTACATCTAGAAAGACTGCCAGAGAACTTACCGATGAAAACTTAAAGCAACTCAATGAAGATAGTCTTGACATTAACCTTTGCCGGGCTCAGGGATATGATAATGCTGCGACTATGGCGGCTAATCATGGAGGAGTTCAAACAATAACAAAACCTCCATGTTTTGGAGTTTACTATCTGGGGAGCACTCCTTCAAGTACAACGTTTTTCGGGACATTGGAAAGACTTTACACATCTTTCTCAGCATCTACTTTACGCATTGTTGGGATATTCTCAAAAACGTGTGGGTGTGTCAGTCACAAGATGGGGCGCTCGTCACAAGGCAAGCCATTGAAGGAAACTTTCGTGGATATAGTTTCAACTCCTGCACTCCTTTGTGGTACTTAAAAGAAAAATTTGGATACAAGAGGTGCTCTTACCTGTTCTTTGCAATTTAACGATTTTGTCATTTTATTTATTTTATCATTCATTCTGGTATGATATTTTCGAAGAAGTTGATACGGCAGAGAAATACTTTCAAAAATTCGATGTCACTCTAGAAAACAGTGTTATAAAACTTAAGGCACCCGCGTGAATATCGTGCTGAAACCGTGCAAAGGGCCATAACATACCCTAGAGAACAATATGCCTACTGAGCTAGAAATTTCATGAAAGGCGGGGAAGAAACAAAAAGAAGAAAATTATGCCAGGCGAAGAGGCTCAAGATGCTGGTTTGAAGTTGGAAGAGGAAACACGAATATCCATGTTAGAATTTCAGTATACATTTTACAATGAACTTATTCCTCGGTCGAAGGCCATGGTCATGGAAGACATTGCGTCCGTTTTTTTATTGCTGTATGGAACGGAGAAGAACTGCGTGCTATTGTTCGAATGCTTAACTCGACATTTACAGAACAAACAGACGAAAGTATCATATTGGAAATCGGGCGAATATCTACGGCTGCAAAAATAAATTAAAAATATGCAGAAATATGGACAGCCTTTACATTTTTAAGGTTCATAGTTAAGTGGGACAGCCTTTGCATTTTTAAGCTTCATTGTGAAGTGGGACCAAGTCTTTCATTGGCGATGAGAATCTAATTAACAATTTGCGTTTCAGTGGCATCGTGTGAACAAAGCTTTTCAAAATCAAAATAAGTTAAGACTTATCTGGCAACACTTTCAATCGGAAAGTAGCACACAAAAAATTTCGATTTTAAGGATTTAATCGAAACATTCAGTGCAATAGAAGCTCGAAAGCACCTTTAAGAGGTGTAGCGTAATAGTACGTTTCCACCGGACCGAAACTCGTCTTTCATTAACGAAATTAAACATTTGAAAATAGTGTTCCCACCAAAAATAAACGCATTCCAACTCTCAAAACAATTTTTTTTTTCACTGGATCTACTCTTGCTATGATCTGACAAAACATCCGGGTACTATCAACTGCCAAGAAAAGCTTATCTCAACATACCTACTTGTTCTTATTCTCGAAATATAAGAGCTATTATTTTTATTATTATTATACAAGCTGGCCCGTCAAACGTTGTTTTGCCATTATCAAATGGAATGACCGCCTACAGCGCCACCTGTTGAGAATTTTTCAATTTTTCTTTTTTCCTAAACCTTCGCGGAGCAATTACGAACAAATCCGCAGAAGGAAGTATCCAATTTGGTCCAGTCGTTTTCGAGTTTTAAGCATCCGAACAAACCAAGATCCATTTATATATATATAGATTATAGTATAATTTTTTTTATGTAATCAATAAAGCAAACACCAGGGACAACGGGTATCGAGCAAATCTGGCCCATGTTCAACAATTTCATATGTTGTTATTCCGAAGATATGACATTTGCAGAAACTATTTTTTTTAAAAGAAAAAGCAATAGGACATCATACGATTGTTCATTTTTTATTAAAAGTTTATGCATTTTCTTCTTGAATTTAAATTTGTTTTCCGAACGATTTTTCCAAAACAAATTACACAGCAGTTCGACGTTTCTGGGAGAAAAACTGGTTATTGCATGGGAAGGTCATTTGAAATAGCATTTCAGCGGAATGCCGAATTTCAGAATGTGAACTTCGGCTGAAATCACGAATTTCGCTGAAATCACACATTTCGACCCGGTGGAAACGTACTATAAGATTGCTTTACCGCACCAGGTGCCACTGTCTCTCAGTCCGCCCATGACTTTAGGAACCAAGTTTAAGGAGTAGAAAACTATTTTACTACATGTGTGACAGAGAAAACACCAAAATAGACAAAATTTCCCAATAAACTAAATTCACCATCAGCCATTACATGGGGGAAAATTTTCACAATTTGCGAATCATTAGCACATTTCTCATATAATCACTTTTACACTTCATAAGCGTATTTTCAGATCGCAATTTTTCGAATTTTGGCAAAATTTTACGATTTGGCTTTGGATATACGAGAGAATTCTACCATTTTCTTCAGTTAATTAAATTTCAAAGCCTAAAAGTATGTGAGAAAATATACCTCTGTTGTTCATTGGAGTAAATTAAAAATGATGGAATATTTTCGTGTGTCATTACATTTATTGTAGTAGAATAAGCAAATTTAATATTGTAGTAAAGTTTGGTACCACTAAATTGTGGAGTTGAGAACAAATATTTTGATGTAATGCGCTAAAAATGAAAGAAAAAATGCTTTTCAGCCAGCTGATCAGTCCAAAAACTCATCGAATTTCTTGAAATTTATTCTTAATCCCAATCGTAAAGAAATGAAAGATTTAAATTTGAATATGTATTCAAATAAAAACTTAAAAACAAGGCAACCACAAGGCGCTGTATCTTCGTGAATCTGTAGCTTGAAGTTGAATAGAGGGCAACTTCATGCAAGAAATATATCTCTGTTTTGACAGCAATGCAAGAAGATATGCATTCTGGTAAGGCCTAAAATCATTAAACGATCTTAGGAATATTCGGCCCTATCATGGTATCCGTTCCGAAAGAAAAGTTCTCCGATTTTGTACGAATCGGAGAATTTTGCTTCTGGTAATCCTTCTGATCAGTTGTACGGAACATTTCTCCTACAAAGCATTTTTTGCATCTGTTTTTGACAGCCGCACGTCAATTTCTCTCCGATGCGATGCATGGTCTCCGACATCTGTCGTAGCGGAAATATTTTTAAGTGAACGATGAAATAATTTTATTAAAGTTTTGTTGGAAAATGGTGTTTAGGGCAAAATTCAAATGAAAAAGCAATTGAGCGCTTGGTTGAGTTGATGCATGAGAAACCCGTCGTAGCTCAGAATTTCACCAAAAGGACATCAGAAGATGTTGATTTTTGCTTATTTCAACTGGGTTTGTGTTGCGTAGAAAATTACTCTCCGAACGGATACCATGATAGGGCCGATTGTCGGAAAACACAGCCTACACGGCACCACGTCTGGCAACGGATGTGCTGGGTTTATTTTGCCCACGGTTCGAGACGGATGCTCGCAGCCAAAAACGAGGCCTATAAGACAAAGCTTCAGCCTTTAGAAGCAAAGATGGAGGGAATAACACCGGCAATGACGCAATCGAAAACAGAGTGGAGCTACTCCAGGAATGATGTTCGTAGTAGTAGAACAGAATCGAGATAAAAAGGAAAGATCGTAGTTAAGATACAGCCGATGGTGAGGTTATGGAAGAAGCCCTTCTGCCGACTGTTGAACGGTGACGAAAATCTCCCGCTGTAAGGCAGAACGAACCATTTAATATTCGCGACGACAGCAAAAACTACCAACCACTCGATCTTTATAAAGCAGATGGAGATGATTTGGGAAGTTAAATTCACCAACTCATCAGCTAAATTTTGGTTGGATGAAAGTATGCCTGAACAATGGAACCTCAGTACCGACCGTTTGCCTGATCGACTACAATATCCTATCTGTCTGAAACTGTTTACCCACAACATGATCGACCCTTATCAGTGTGGTCTTAGGCCAAGAGAGGCCACAACTGGTCAAATTATCACACAACAACAAACAAACAAATCGATACCCACCACCTATTCATCGATTTCAAAGCCACATGCGACAGCATTTATGGAGACGAACTATACAGAGCCATGCCTTGTTTTGGTATACCGCCCAAAATCGTCCTTCTGTGAAGGATGACGATGGAGATTTCTCGATGCTCCATCAGGGTCGGAAACGACCTCACCGACACAATGGATATCAAAAAAGGATTTAGGCAGGGCAACGCACAGCCAGGTGACTTCTTTAACATCATTCTTGAGTAGATTGTACAAATCTCCAGAGCCAGCAACAGAGGCACAATCTTCTATATAAATCGGTACAACTACTAGCATACGCTAGCCACGTTTGCTAGCATAGAAAAGCCAGCGACGAAAAATGGGTTTAGCTGTAAATGAGGATAAGTCCAAGTATATGCTGTCAATACTAAAGGACACACAACATCGACGAATTGGGCAGAACTTCAGCATTTACAGAGGCAGTATGGGACTTTGTCTAACTCGGCTCCGCTATTCGTTGTTTTGAGCGAACAATTCTCCGAAAAGTTGATTTCTAGAAACTTATCTGCAGCCGTCTGGTTAATGACGATTATCAACCTGGAAACACTATTCTGTTGATTGGTAATTGGTTGGCCTTTCTCCACAAATAAGTTGCGCCATCGTATAGCAGTACTTGGTTTTGAACTTATTTCGTTTTTTATAACACGCAATTATTGTATTCAAAAATTTATTAAAGGACTTTTGCGCCCCTTGCTACCAGAACGGTTACAAAAAGCAACCTCAACATTAAACATTCCATTTTTATTCATTAAAATTAGTTAAGAATTTTAATAAGACGTGTGTAATACGGATTTGTTTCGTATAAAAAGGTAAATTCATTCTTAGCAATAAAATAATAAATTCTATGACATATAGCATAGATCGGCTGCGTTTCCAATGTGTATGGCCGGTGAACCTGCTTGTTTGCGGGCCAAAAGCAGCCCATCTCTTCCTATCCAGACAAATCTCCATCCCACTGATCGGGCTCTCTCATGAGCTAGCCACTTTAAGTGACTGGGAGTCATTTTAACCGTTCCAAGTGCTGTCCTTAAAAAGTGGTTTTCTTCTTCGGATTTTTGAAATTGACTGCAAGTAGGCAGAGCTGTTGTTATTTGCGTCGATTCGAGATCAGGATGAACTTACCATTTCTCATGTAACAACTCATGTCTAGACTCGCACAATTGTGCGTCTATCTCCCTACAAGGACAAAAACAAATTATTGCAAATATTTGTTTTCGGTTAGAGCAACCTACGTTCTTAAGATTTTCTCACGCGCAAGATCCGATCGTAAAGCTAAAGTGTCGTTCTTCCACGTATTGAGCTCTTTCTGTAAGCGTTTTACCTAAATGAAAATCTATATAGTTATGCATGTGAAGTGAAAGACTCGTCTTACCTCATCGGCGTACGATAGAATGGTACAACGTTTCTCCTCCAGGAGTTCCTTGTATTCTGAGATCTGATCACTGAAAAGCAAACACTCACACAGAGATTAAATGGAAATGGATGTCATTAGTATTAAAGGTTTGCCCACCTTAAATCACTTTGTATGTTCAGCAGGTACCCTATCTCTAAATCCGCCTTTTTCAGATTACGGTCAGCCATTCTGTTGTCCATATTACTTGAGGAATCATTGTTGCAATAGACTTTATGGACGTGGGCGTTTGTGCAAATGTTTCGACACTGCGGACATGTTTCTGAACTGGAATCGAGGTGTCAATTGATTGAACGTTTTTAGACGGTTATTAAAGCTCTTACCGTTCCAGCCAGGGGCAGATGCAGGTCTTGTGAAATAAATGACCACAACGTGTGACGAAAATTTCATCGGTTGAGATGAAGGTTTCAGTGCAAACAATGCAGTTGACGTTTAGCATCTTTTGTCCAGGATAAAGTAGACTTTGTGAGTGGAATGGGGATTTCGGGAGTATCTATGGAATAGAAGAGATAAGTTTGGTTTTGTGGTAGATCAGGAAGAACTCAATTTTGATGGGCTGAGGTGTTTAATTGTAATAAAGGCGCCTTTAATCTACCCATCATGTAGGTAGATCAAATCGTTTATGGGCTTACGTGCAAGTTCGAGTAATTTATCGCAAGGGATCTTTTTGAGAAAACGATGTTTACAGATAGGGCTCACCATTTGTAGAGTAGGGGCAGCATCATTCCTGTCTGCTCTATGCCTAATTTTAAAGCATGATCACCAATAGGCCGTGTTTTTTAGCGATCGTGAGTACTGTCGTTTGTGAGTTGAAGCCTAGCTTTAACGTGTACCACGTGTACTTGATCAAGAAGCATGTCGCTTGATCTAGTACACGTGGTAAAGTTCCTCTTTGTGTGTTCAAATCGGAGGTATTGTTGAAATAGGGATGCTTTCGCCTGAGGAGTAATGAACGTGTCAGGATCGGGCGACTCCTTAATTACTCTCATCTGACTAATAAACCAGACTACAGCGATATGGTATTGAAGTAGCCAGTCCATTTTTAACAAGAAGCCATTGCATTTTGGTATTACCGTATAAACGTAGATGCCGTTGCTGAATTTATTGTTTTAATGGCGTTAAACGATGTGCTTCAGCCTGCTGGAAATGATTGAAGGTTTGATATGAATCTGATAACAGAATGGAATGCGACCATCATCTAGTGAGTTTAAGTTGACGAAACAAAGTTAACCCATCATTATGGGATGATAGACCCTGTTGTATTCTTTTTACGCTCTTTGGATGCTACAACTTTATGCATTCAAAGTGTCGTTTTAATTGATGAGAACCTTCATTGATTAAGTGAACCATTACGAGCACAAACTGTGTTTCTTCTTTTGCAATTCAGTTAACTAACCTAGGGTGGAAAAACCGTGCTCAGTGGCGCAATGATTAGTGTGACGAAACGCCGCGTCGCGCAGAATATCTGTGTTCGATTTCAAGTCATTACACACAAAAATGGTTTTCAATGGCCCTGCTCCCGAGATGATCTGAAAACTTATCCTTATTAACTTATTAACTGTCAAGAAAAGCCTATCTTCGTGTTCGGAATGTTAGTCCCTCTATCGTTCAGAAAGTACAGACGTATGGTTGTGTGAAAATACTACGCCAATGGTCCTAACTGGGATGTTGGTCTAAAAATTTGTATTTTTGTAAAGGCCACATGAGCTAACGCATTTATTTGCCAAACCAGTGGTTACCAATTGAATGACTGAAATTAAAACAACAACTTGAGTACAACAACACTATTTGGTTGGAATTATAGCTATTTCGGACATTACCAAGTGTCCTCCTCAGATTCCTTCTAATAGTGATGCTATTTGAACGTTTAGTTCTCTGTATACCGGAAATCTACCATTAAAAGTCTGGATAGTTGAATAAGTAAGTTTAATCGTTAAGTGTTTGACTTTACTATCATTAATCCGCGTGAAGGCAAAAGTATGGTAGCTAGAGGATTTTCAATGATCCCAACGATCGTTGGCAAGTTTCTGATTTTCTACGTGCGTTCCGCGATATGGACGAGAACCATCAATGCCTTCGTCTTTAGTCGCGATTGGGGATCCCCTTGATTCTTGTCATCTGACTAGTAAACCAGGCCTGCTACTAAGATCACCTCGTCCTCTGTAGGTGAAGCTGTCATTTAGATTTATAGGCAAAGAACTCTGTATGTCTTCGATCGTACGCTATTCTTGCTCTTGTTCCATCTTTCTGAAAAGCCGGTGTTCTATCCGCGATCGAAAACATACGGGGATGTCACTCCAGGAAAGATGTTAATTAGTTTTACCAAACTGTAAAACGCCAAAGCCAGGGATTCAAAGTGCGAACAGAATCCTGTCGCGATAAACAAAGGAAAGATCATACTTGATGCACAGTCAATGCAGGGAATATTAAAGAACTACTACTGCAAACTGTTAAAAGGCGATAACGAACAATTTTCTTCTATCAGGCGGAACCGACAATTCAATATTGGCGACGACAGCGAGAATTACCAACCATCCGACCTAAGTGAACGGAGGATTGCAATATCTAAACAAAAACTTAACACGGCTGCCGGAAATGACAGAATTCCTGTCGAGCTTTATAAAGCAGGTAGAGATGATGATCACCCTGACGTGATGTCATAGCCATGTTTGCTAGTATAGAGAAGGAAGCGGTTAAATGTGTTTAGCTGTATATGAAGGTAAGACCAAGTATATGCCGTCAACAGGAAAGGACATACAACAACGCATCGACGATTTGGACAGAACGTCTCCATTGACAGATATAACTTTGAGGCAGTACGTGACTTTGTTTTCCTCAGCTCCGCTATTAACTCTGACAAGAACAGAGAATTAATCTTGCCAACCTCTGTTTCTTCGGGCTAAGAAGGCAACTTAGTACTAAGGAGATCCTATTCCCGACCCTCATCATCCGAGTCCGGCTTTACTGTGCTGAAGCAGGGACAGTATTAAAAGTCGAGGCAGTTAGCTAAGTACCGGGCTAATTGGAGAGTCATGTTGGTTGAGGCCCAGGTTCTTCCTGGACTGTAGCGCCACTAAGTAAGTAATCTTCGGTCCGTTGCGTAGACGGGCTGTGGAGACGAAGATTAGACCATGAACTAACTATACAAGCTGTACATCGACATATTCCCAGTCAAAAAAAAATCCGCATTGTACGTTAAAGATGACTAGGACATGTAGAGCGATTGGACACCAATACTCCGGCTCGCAGAATCTTCGATTTCCAGCCAGAAATCAGACGCAGTAGAGGAAGACCTCGCCTCAAATGGCACTCTTAAGTTGAAACCGACCTCAACCAACTTGAAGTGGGCATTCTGTGTTTTATGGAATGCGGAGATCTAAATCTGCATCCGTTTTGCTATCAGAAAATCTTTGTAACCAAACTGCGAGTGTTGCCCTCTTACATTGGTACCTTGATATGGATTAAGTACTTGAAGTGTGACCTCGAAAACTAAAGACTTCGTAAGCTACTTGTCTATGTTGAACGGTTTGTTTAACAGCATGCCAAGCAAACGTTAGCGAAAAACACAAGGCGGGGAAGGAAGTGACGGTTTATTCAAACATTTAGTCCTGGGAACAAATGGATTGTGAAATACTCCAAGCAATTCAATTCAACTTGAGCAAACATGACAAAGAACACCTGAAAAGGAATCTAGATCAGTTGGCGTGGGCTGAGGAGTATTAAAACGCGTTTCAAGGATTTAGGACAATATGTCTATTAATGGGATTGTCCCATCAAGGAGTCATAGGCATTACGGCTCTATTTTTGGTTGTTTATCTAGGTTGTGTTTGCGATCGTACAATTTTCGTACGAAGCAGAAGGACCTTGGGAATTTAAAAATTTTACAATGGCAAGGGTCAGTAATATACTTTTTATGCCTTTCTGTAGAGATCTTAGATCTGATAGAAGTTATTGGTCAGTATCCATGCGAACTTGTTACTAACACACACAGATTTATAAAAGTTTCAATGACCATGTCGTTCAAATAATTGCATGAAGGACGAAGGTACCAATTGACAAGGAAAATACCAGTCTGACTAAGGATAAATAATCATCTATACCTACGTGGCGAGCCGACCGCAATATATATACAGCAATATGAGGACGATTCCTTTGACTACCAATGCGCCTAGGATACGCTAGGATATACGACGCAATGCATCACGATTGTGAACAGGATGAATCTCATATTTCCATTGACATTAATATGTAGGTATCGACATGCTAAGATCAACGAGTTTAAGTTTCACACGCGATAGAGCTAGGGAATCCATTGGCATGAATCTCAATCGGCTCGGACTATGAAAATGGATGCAGCAGATTTTAGCTCTCAGTTTTACAAAAAAATGTTCTTCCAAGCGGTTGACCTGCGCAGTTGTTTGACTTAAACCAAAGCTTAATCACATTCACTTTCTGCCCCTTGACGAAATCGATCGCCATCGTCGAATATTCATCAAAAAGCATTTAGTAACGCTCACATCAATGGTTTCTTGTTAACGCAGCATCCAATTCAACACAAAAAAAAAAACAAGAAAAGGGGTGACGACAATTGCGTCATAGATACAAGAAAATTCAAAAATTAAAGCAACATCCCATCAGCTTCTATGGATGCCACAATTCGACGCATCCGTTTTTAAAGCGACTCCAGACACGTTGTTTTTTCTGAATACATTTTTGTTGAGTATGCAAATTAGAGTGTTCATTCAAATCAACCACGGAATGGACAAAAAAAAAACTCATACAAACAAATAATATTATCCTTAAAGCAGCCTGCACAATTATTTCACAAAACTCACCTAAGATTAATTATTGGTTCGCCTTCAGTATGAACAAAAATATTCCAAAAAAGTTTGACCAGATTTCTTCGTTGTATGTACCAATTCAAATCAATTCAAAACAAATGCTGACCGACAAAATGCCTTCTCAAATTCGTTTGTTGACATTATTTCCAACGTTTCTTTTCTTTTGTTTTACTTGACATTGGTTGGTATCCCTTTCTCGCTTGCACTTAAGTAAAATAATCGGATTGGTCCTCCTTGAAGTTAACCGCTTGTTCCGTTGCACGGCATGTCACATGTGGAATGTATTTGTCTGATCTTGGAGTGTGTTCGTTTGAAAGAATTGTGCTCAAGCGCAATTTTCAACAAGTGGGTTCAGGCAATTGAGTGGAAGCAGTTGAGTTAGATTTAAAATTAGAATGAAGATAAAATTGAAGTGGCCTGTGCCCGAACTGTGGTAGTGTTGTAGTTGTTGGAACTGTCAAAACACAATAGGGGGCTAAATATTAAAAACGTCCGTGTCAATAAGTTATTCGCAATAAAAACACGTTTGCTTGTCTAATTGGTTCCACTCATCCAGGGTTTAGATTAAGGGATATAAAACTTATTACTTCTTTAATGGTGTTAGTTTTGTGCGAATCACACTAAAAAAACCATATGAGAAGGCTACAATCCGCTGTGCGGATCGTTGTATACCCTATCCCATCCTATCTGTATAACTAAAATCCCCAAAAAGTTGACATGGCTTAAAATACCATGTGGATTAATAATAGAAAATGACGTTGTGACAACAAATTGTTCAGACTGTTTATAAGGTTCTACAAAAGACAATGGCCCTCATTCCGTAAAGTGATTATAGTTTGAGTGATAATCGTTTTCAATGTTACGGAATGACCCCCAAGGTTTTTCTCCTGCATATGTTATGGGGTAGTGTATAAAAACGGTTTTTATATAAAAACGACCCCAAAAAGTGGGCGTGGCAAAAAACTTTATATGGAAGTATATAGATATTATGATTTTCTAAATATGTTGTTCAGAAACTTTTTCAAAATTCCTTACGGTTTGGCCGGAAACTACGTGTTTCTTAAAAGGGGGGGTGACAGTGGGCGGATTTAAACAATGTTTACATTTGTTCAGCTGGGAGCAACAAAGAGCACGTGTACCAAATTTCATCATTTAAGCTCAAAATTTTAGGCCCCAAAACTGGTGACTTACGGACGAACGGACGAACAGACAATGCTTAATCGACTCAGCTAGCGATTCTGAGTCTATCCATACACTTTGAGGTATATGTAGCTAAATTATTTCTCTATGTTACAAACTATGTATTAAAACTAATATACCCCTATGGGGTAGGGTATAAAAACAAAGAAGCAAATCCTCTTCGAACAGCGTTGCCGCAGTGCTAAAGAGTTTACTACTAATAGTATTACATTAGGATAATTCATGTCTGAAAGTCGTCGTAAACATTGTAAGTATGTAAATGATCTGTCAAGGGAAAATCGCTCACAACAATATCGGAAATTTAGCACACAAATTGGGTGTGTAAACTGAGATAGTAATCGTCGTAAGCTTTTGAAACGGTATTGTAACATATAATTTATTTTATAATTTGCGAGTTATGAATACCCATAATATATTCTAGCACTATGCAATAAAGCTGCAGCAAATGTTTGCTTGCAATCAAATTTGCATGGTAAACTATAAAAAAAACAGTTGGTTACAATAAAAAAAACATATGAGAAGGCTACAATCTGCTGCGTGGACCGTTGAATACCCTATCGCATCCCATCTGTAAAACTAATATGTATCCCCAAAATGTGGACATGGCTTAAAACACGATGGGGATTAAATACAGAAAATGACAATGTCACAACAAATTTTACGGTTCTACAAAAGACAAGGTTTTTCTCCTGCATATGTTATGGGGTAGTGTATTAAAATGGTTTTTATATAAAAACGCCCCTAAAAGTGGGCGTGGGTTGAAACGGTCTATAGACGAAATGTCCATATTAATATTACTAATGATTCTGCTTCAAAATTGTTTCGAAAATTTTAAAATTTTACCGAAAACGTTTTTTTATTAAAAACGCCCCCAAAAAGTGGGCGGGGCAAAAAACTTTATATGAACGATATATAGATATTACGATTGTCTAAATACGATTTTCAGACACTTTTTTAAAATTTCTTACGGTTTGGCTAAAAACTACTTTTTCCTAAAAAGGGCGAATTTCAAAAATGTTTACACTTGTTCTGATGGGAGTAACGTCTACCAAATTTCATCATTCTAGCTCAAAATATAAGGCCCAAAACCAGGTGATGGACAGACGGACGGACAGGCATGGCTAAATCGACTCAGCTATTGATTCTGAGTCGATCCATATACTTTGAGGTATATGTTGCTAAATTATTTCTCCACGTTACAAACTATGTATCAAAACTAATATACCCCTATGGGATAGGGTATAAAAATACGGCAATAATGTAGTTTGTCATGTGAACACGTCAGTTTTATTTGCATGATGCCAAACCCTGTGAAATGTCTTTGAAATTTGAAGTGCAACAATCTTACTTTCTAAAACATGGTGGATTGATTGATTCCACTTTTTGGTGAGATATATGTCATCAAATCGATAGTACACCTGTTGCTGCAAAAACCATACTGCTGGTCATTGAGAAAGAAGAATCGCATATTTACTGGCTGGACAAATACTGTTTTACATATCGGAAAGAGTCCTGATGAGTAGAATTGATAGAAAAAATTACGCAGTGGTTTTGCTAGCGTACCATCTGGACAAGCGGATATGAATGTCGAAATCAGATAAAACTCTTGCAACTGTACGATTACGAGACTGTGCACAATCTGGCAACGTATAACTGGCTGCGAAATATGCAGCAAGCTGATTTGCTTTTTCTAGAGAGCTGACGGCTGGAATGTCATTGTAAATTATCGTCGGAACTGATAATGAGGCCGAATTCTTTATATTTTTGACAAATTATCAAAAGTTTAACTACCTCTGAGGAATTTAACGCGCTTTACATGGACATTTCAGTAATTTTTGGCTTATTTCAACTTTGATCAGATTTCCTCTCTTGGGATGGTCTTGTAGAACCGATTTTTTTTTTATAGCTTTTTTGATAGCTTTATTGGAGATCAAGTCATACCACCCTTTTGGCTAAACTTTGTGTTAAAATCTTAGCCAGTGGATAATTTTTGACGATGCTATGGTTGGATGTTGTAGAACGAAGGCAAACTCTGATTGCTGTTAACTTGACAACACGCAGTCGTTGTAACTTTGACCACACATCAATTGTACATATTTTACCTCCAAGTGGTAACCGTCGGATACTGGTTCCACCTAATCGTTACGGAATATCCGGTATGCTGTCCTCAGGTAAACACATGGGCCTAGGTTAGCTATTAGCTTACGTAAAAAATATTATCACAAATCTTCAAAGGGCCTCGGAAAGTACTTACTTAAGTGGCGCTACAGTCCGGTATGAACCTGGACCTCAACCAACATGCCTCTCCAATTAGCCCGGTCCTTGGCTAACTGCCTCCAGTTGCGCACTCCAAGTTGGTTGATGTTGGTTTCTACTTGTGCGCGCCACTCGAATCGGGCAAGGATTTCTTTATCCGCTTTTGATACGGTCCATTCTTCAGCTCCGTAGAGCAGGACTGGGATGATCAGGATCTATAGGATCTCCTTTGTAGTTCGAGTGAAGGTTTTACTAATAAATTGCCTTCTTAGCCCGAAGAAACAGTGATTGGCAAGAGAAATTCTTCGTTTGATTTCTGAAGAGATGTTGTTGTCAGAGTTAATAGCGGAGCCGAGGTAGACACTGTCCCGTACTACCTCGAACTTATATCTGTCAATGCTGACGTTCTGCCCAATTCGTCGATGTTGTGTGTTTACTGCTAAACCCATTTTTGCCGCTTCCTTCTCTATACTAGCAAACGTGGCTATGACATCACGTTGAGTCCTACCAATGATGATGGCCTCGGAAAGTACTGAGTCCTACTGAAAGCAGGACAACGTTCGTATCTGCACCTGAAATGTGAGAACATTAACCAGTAGAGGTGCAGCCGAAGAACTATCGGAAGATCGAAACTGCTACAAAGCAGACATTACTGCCATCCAGGAAGAAGAAGAAGAAGTCGTATGGTTTGAAGACATTAGCGAACGTATAGTACAATACGCATCAAAGCCAAATTCGCCATATGCACTCACGCTCCGATGGAGAAGAAAGATGATGAGGATGAAAGACTGTTTCTACGAGCTGCTGAGCAAAACTTATGAGCGACTACCAAAGTTCGATGTTAAAATCAAGCTGGGAAATTTTAGTGCAAGGCTAAGAAAAGAGGACATCTATTCCTGAATAACTCAGGATACGAAAAAAATGGCACTATAGCCAGTTTCGGTCAGTCGCTTTGTTTATTCATTCAAAAAGTTTGTCGATTGTCGTCGTTTGCAAGGAGCAATGATCTGGTACTACATCTGGACTCTGTTGCGAATTTACAGTCCGAGGACTACATGACTTGGGGCTCCTGATTCCGGTTGTACCATACTATAGCATCTGGTCAAGCTCCGATCATCTTTATGAGTCTCTTACAAACCAGTCCAGATTCTCTATAGTTACTCAACACCACTACTAACCGAGGTTAATAATCAGCAAGCAACTTTTCCAACTTCATGAGCCCATACTTAGTTTTTTTTATAAATAACAACATTGCTTTATCGAATATTATGCCCACGACATACCCTTTCAAAATCTTATGCTTGCAGCACATTTAAAGCTGGTATTTGTTGGTTCACGACGGGCCTTCACAGATCACCTGTTATAACTCCATTCACCGCATATTGCGTTAGTACCGAATTCCTTCCTCTATCCACCACACGAGGACGCTCCCAGTAGGGGCCCAACCCGCCTATAGGTCAGGATATAGGAGATGCATGTTGGCTGAGTGAATATGGCTCACTCCGGAGCGAGTAAATTGCTAACGCTCTTGACAGTTTGTATCAAGTACATTCGTTTACTTTACAAACGATTAGAAATTTAACAACTGCAGTTGCTTAAAAAATGAAAACAAAAAATTATACTAAACCCCTTAGCAAATCAATCACTGATATCAAGTCAATCGCACCCGTTGCAATTGTATCGCCTTAAGTTTCTCAGAGTAGGTACACCACTACCAACACCAAACTTTGCAGCACCTAAATCAAATCCATAAAACAAATCAAAGTGTATACGAGGCAGATTGCCAGCTCTCGAACTGGCTGCAACATCCTTACCCCGCCTAGAATGGTGCCGATAAACGGACAGATTACAAAGTAGCCTGCAAGGAACCCCCTTCACAGCTGGAAAACGCCTAGAATCATGAAAAATAATCTTCGATATAGTTTTTCCATCTTTTTTTTTCCTTTTGCATTCCATCTAGCATCCTTACTTAGGGCTGGGAAAACTTTTCCCTTTTTCGCCATCGCATCAAAGTGGCGCAGCAACAACTGACGACGCATACGTTAAAAGAATTTTCTATGACTATAAGCAATATCGGAGGAATTTCCTATATGAGAAGACATCTGGCCAATAAGTCGCATAAGGATGAAAAAAAAAAAAGTATGCAAACAAAAAAAAGGACTCAGCCATATCGAGCTTATCGAAAAGGTAATTAAGATCGCAACGGTGGCGTTAATATGTTTTTATTTAGATTAAAACTGTTGCCAAAAATGTATTTAACTCTTAATTGGGATGGATCCTTGGCAGGAGCGCATTCTTTGCATATACATTCAGCTACCTCGCGCTGTTGATCCCTATACAGAGGAATTTAACCACCATCACTGATTACAATGATACTTCTCTGCTCTGGGTAGAGATGTGGAAACTATTGTGACAGTGAGCCAAAAATTCCCACCTCCCTTTTGTGGTGCAGATTTTGGGGGAACTTCGACTCGATGCTTGTTGCTAAAAAGGATAATAGCATGCCATTTGCTGGCTAACCAATTTCATTTTGGGCGAAGCACATCTTTAGTAATTAACTCCTTCAGTTTGGTGGAGAGGGTGGCTGTAATCATTGAGGAGGTATCGCCTTTTTTGTTCCTAACCGCCCTAGCAAAAGTCATCTGAATGCGGGTATCATTGTGTTGGGTCCTTAAATCCGTCTTTAATGGTTGCCAATTTATTTAGTATTTACAAATGTATATGAGAATATTTGTGTTTCCTTTTTTTTATTATCATTCCCAATGAAATCGGAATGCTTCGTCTGGTTTTAGCTTTTTGGAGGTTTCGCTGGGATTTTATTGGGGGTATTTATCACTGATACGTGATTGGGCGGCGGCGGTACTGATGGTGGTGGTTTGTTTGGCGGCCAGCGATGGCAGAATGTTTCACCGATAACAATTGTGCCAAAGGATTCGAAAGGATTTTAGCATTTTATAAGCCTTTAATGGATATCCATTGGTTGTTGTAGTGGTGTTGTTTGGTTGTTTGGAGTTCTGGCTGTGGCGAATGTTGCTGTTAGTACGGATGGTTTGTTTATTGTGGGCCGAATCGATAAGGATAAGTGTGGCGTTTGTATGATTTAATGGCAATTATATGATTAACTGGGACGATGGAGGAGATATCGGGAGTTTTGGCTATTATTTCTGCTGTTTTAGGGTTATTACCGAAATGTTGCTTATGTTTGAGCTTTTGGGTATGATTGTGTTCTTTGTCTATTTTGGGATTTTTTTTTTGCCAGACAGTAGCAATCGTAAAGGATATTGCCTGGAGCTACCAATGAATGACTGTTAATTTAAGTATTTTTGTTCGCCAGAAGGCTGAAGCCATCTTAACTGGGATAAGGACCTTCCAGTGAGAATATGAGTAGAAGTCGGTAAATGTCTTCAGCCTGAAATTGATGAATTTCAGACTGACTATGATTTGATTATGTGACACATTGCTAGAGATGTAGATCCGTACTGGATGAATGTTGATCTTGAAGTCAATCCGCAGTGGATTGAGTATTAACTTGTAACCGAAATCAAATCCGTATGAAACTTTAATCCGCACTGTATGAATCTTAAATTGTTACTAAAATCCGCTCTGTGTGAATGTTCGTATGGCTTCAATATATGTTATGGGATTTGTATGACAATATACCATATGATTTAATCGTAGCTTAGGATATGTTAGGTCTACAGGTACTCTACACGACCACAATTGTGGTCGTATTTTGATAACCTGTAGTGGGGACGGGCTCATTGGCGCGATGGTTAGTGCGACGAACTGTCGCGCAGAAGGTCTTGATTCGATTCCCAGCCGTAGCAACATCTAAATAATTTTTGACTTTCCGTAATCCGAGTAGTGAAAATTGTCAAGAAAAGCTTATCTCATCTTAGCCGTTCGGATTCGGCATAAAACAGGAGGTCCCACCAACATGCAGGAATTACTTTACCTTTAAAGAGAATATGATGGGATTTTGAAAAGTCCTTCAATATCTTGAAAGTAGAGTCATATCGGATTCAGCATAAAAATGTTGGTAGCAACATCATAAAAGAAGTACACACACAGGTTCGCTTGAAGGCTTGTAAGGAAAAAGCAAGGCTTAGGGTTTTTTATTTTATTTTATGGTTGCACCCCGGCTACTAGCATGCACGATTCAAAAACCTGAGTGTTTAATTTCGGAAATGAGCCAGCGTGTGTGGAGAAGTCTGGTAGTTATTGCGTTGGACTACTAAGCGCGGGGTCCCCCATTCAAGTCTCGAAATTGACAACACCTACGTTTTTTCACTGCTCCATTTCTTGCGATAGTCTGACAAACATCCAACAGTAACACTGTCATGAAGCTCCTCAAATTTCCAGTTCGGAATCGGCGTTAAACTGTAGGTCCTAAATTTTGTCAAAAAAAAAATATAACTTCACACCTTCAGGCCCTGTATGGGCCGTTAATGCTATCATTTTAGCTTGCGTACTAACACACACCCGGCATACTTCAACCACTCCTTGCGCAACCGCTGTTAGGGTTAGGTTAGGTACCTAATACTTCGCTGGGCTCGTTAGCCATTTTGGCTCTTCTCTCCAAACTTTTGCGAACGCCGAGGGTTCTGAATTGCTCTCTCAGACTCTTTCCAGTCGTCCTAATTCCATCAGAACTATCGCCGGAACTTGATTCACTGTGCTCCATATTAAACACGATGATAACACCTGGAGCGCAATGTTCTCAGGGGTTGGTATGTTTTTTCCGATTTTTGTTTCTAATTCTCTTTGCTCCATATGAAAACGAGGGCACTGGAAAAATTCGTTCTTGTACATCTTCTTGGACCTCACCGCAGTTTCAACAGTCAGGGCCCATATTTGTTTAAATATCCTAGAAAGCAGCAGCGTGCCGAGTTAGGAACTAGTTAAGGTAGAAATCTACTTGTCCATGTTTCCGGTCCAACTGGAAAAATTCGTTCTTGTACATTTTCTTGGAATTTCAACAGTCAGGGCCCATATTTGTTTAAATATCCTTGAAAGCAGCAGCGTGCCGAGTTAGGAACTAGTTAAGTTAGAAATCTACTTGTTCATGTTTCCGGTCCGACCAATTTTTAATATCCGGTATAGGTATAGGTCTATAGGTCCTAATTCCCTTTGAAGACTGATGCCAGCTCTTAGCATCGTTGCGATGTTACATCTAGCATTATCTGACACTGTCCAAAAAGCAAAGTTGTCAGTTCACATAATTTGTCCTTCTTGCGTAGAAATTAATTGTCATTGGCTTAGCCCGTACGGGGGCTGCATACATTAGGATGGAGTTGAGTTTTGTATGGGTCCTCCATTGTTTGTCATTATCTATTAGAATGTACTGCTTATACAGGCTGCTTTGTCGCACACACTCTCAAGCTGTTTCCATACAAGATAGAATGTCATGTTATGGTTGGCTACCTTAATTGTGATCTTTTTTTTTTCTTGCAAATGCTAACACCCCTGGATGAATTGCAACTAGAGGACGCCGACTTGCGATGGCAATTAAGCCAACGTTATAGACGAGATAGGTCAGCGCCTCCTTTTGATCCGGGTGACCGATTAAAACAACGATTTTGTTGGTATCATCGGTGCTTTGGCGATCGAGCACGTTAATGCGAGTCACCTTGCAGCTTCGATTTCTTGTTACAACAAGGTATTTGTCGACCAAGCAGCAGTCCCTGGCCAACAACAAAGCTCTTCAACGTTGCAAGGTTTATTGGCTTTTCCAATTCCAGACACCAAATATTCATTGTGCGTCGATGCGTCAGATTTTGTGATCGGAGAAGGTTTACAACAATGAGACAAGGTGTCTTGAGAACCAGCTAAACTCAAACACGCTCAGTTCACCAACACGTATGATACGGAGCTGGCATTAATTTACCTCGCTATTAAGCATTTCTCTCACGTTTTGTAGTATCCAACATGATTCAACACAAGGATAAGCCAAAGATGCCGTTGTTCGAATCTAAATTCGCTGTTGGGGAAGATGTTTACGTCCGAAACTTTGCTAGAGGTCCGAGGTGGATACCCGCTAAGACGATTGCCAACGTGGGAAGGAGAATGTTTGAGGTGCAGACATACGAGCTGAAGCTGTTGGTTACAGATACATAATGAAGGAGGAAACATTTTGGGAAGATGGATCGGGGAACATTAGGCGGCTTGCCAAACAATTACCGACATAACAGTTTTCGATAGGGTCAACTCATTGCATTCAAAGTTTAAATGCTTGTTACCAAAATTGACCGCTTAAAACCGTTTCCACCGAGCCGAAATGCGTCATTTCAGCGAATTTCGTGATTTCAGCCGAAATGCGATGCATTCCGCCTTACAATGCTATTCCAAAGTAGGACCAACCGAGTATTGTCAAATCAAACATTACTATTACTACTATAAAAAGCATTTTTTTCTCCTATAAATGTCAAATTGCTCTGTAAATGTTTGTTTAAAAAAAATCTTTTAGATAACAAATTTTAATAAAAGAAAATAATTCAAAATACTTTTAATTCATGAACATTCGAAGGATCAAACAATCAAACAAATAAGATCGAAACCAACAGAAAGGTGTCTTTAGAACCTGATCAAAACACGCGAACAGGGCACAATATGGCTACTTTTACACCGCGGACTATATTTGGGCCGTCACTAAATATTTTAGTCTCAGTCTTTTCTGTTTACACCGTACAGGGGGTCATTCCGTAACTTTGAATACGATTATCACTCAGACGTTAAACGAGACCTCATGAGGAATCGCTCAATAATCGTTTTTACTTTTATTGTTTTAAGTGAAGCAAATAAAGTGATATCGCCTACAGTAAAACGGCTATTGATCTTATGTGATGCAAGATGAACCGTCGAAATTTTATCGTCACCTTACGGAATGAGGGTTTAGGACTATGAGCTGAACTAACTAGATCTACACTTCATTAGACATCCTTTGCATTGACGTGGATGCTGTTTTCCCAAGATCAGCCCCAATTGTAAGCTATGTTCGCGGTGACTCTGGGGTTAGTATTCCAGTTCATTTGGGTTTATAGTCACATCTTACGGAAGGTAGAATAAAAATTTAAATTTCTTATAGTCCAGGTCACCTAAATTAGTGGACTGACCTAAACAATTTATTTCTTGTTCGATCTGTTTACACCGCACCGTTGAGACTTACACCAAATGTAGGCTTATTGTCCTCGGTCTAAACGTAGCATCATTTATTCAACTAGCGGGGGAGTAATGTGGCGATGAAAGAATTCCACCTGTTCCGCTTCAATATTATATTTCCGAATGATTTAAACAGTTTTTAACTTTATCTTACAAAGAGAAAGATATTGTTTTTTTTATTGCCGTTCCCGTTCGTTACAATTAGTTAAAGAGAGAGAGGAAAAAACTACTTCTTTACCAAAATCAGTAAACAAATGTTGTAAACTGTCAGTTGGTACTGAAAATGACAACTCGTTTGTTTTGACGCATATTATATGACAACTTAAAGACATACAAAATGTATAATATTACTGTTTCTACTTAAACGCGTTCCCGTAGATGTTCCCCCTTCTGAGAAAATGTATCCAAAAAATTTACTAAATTTAACTGCAAAAATACGGGAACAGTCCTATCATTATCAAACTTGCGACTTACCATTTCCTGCCACTGCGTTACTAAAGCGCTAGTAACTATCTACACATCACCAGTTAGCCAAATCCCGAATTCACTTCAACTAAATAAGATATCGCATTTCAAAAATTTCAGCAAGAACTTCATACTTCTCTGACAGCATAAACCTGTTACAAAACTCTCCATTTAACAATAAATTACCTCGCCTGTGTAAATAATGAAGCATTTGCCCGTCACGTCAAAAACCCATTGCATGCTGACTTTGAGTGAAATGCTGTTGATCCTGAATCATTCTCAACCCGATAAACCGCAACAGCAAACCACACACAAACTACGAACACAAAAAAACAGAGCCACCAAAGCTCCACTACTCAAGTGCCAGCAAACCTTCTAAAATGAGCGATAATCTACATTTCGTGCACATGATACCTTTCAACTGGAACCGATGAGATTAGGTGACATCCTTAACGCCAACCGGAATCTAACAAACATTCTCACATCCTTGTCCACCCCACTGCCACTGCCGCCACCACCCATCGCACCGTTGTCGCAAAATATACTCAAGTGATATATTATCACCAAGAATATCCAATAGGTAGGTCCTTTGCAATAAGAAGGTCCTCCAAGCAACACAAAAAACTGACGGCAAATGCGAAAAGAGACAAAAAAAACACCAAAAATGTTTAAAAGAATAAAATAAAATAAATTCGCTATCCCACTCCAGCACACATTCGTCCAAAAAGGAAGTCACATTTTTATCCTTATTTTTAAGGATTTACTACTTTTTTTTGTTTTCATTCAATTGTTTGTTGAAATGGGTATAGTCTGTGGAAGAAAACCGCCAACTGTACAGGTGCCTGTATGGGGATGTGTATCAACATATGCACATATCCTTCATGCAAAAATCTATTGTACCTTCCGGTGGTTGCAGTCAAGACCCACAGAGAGAATGGGAGAGATGAATGGCGGGTGACACACCGAAAAATAAGGATATACTTAAAAGACAGTGGCTTTTGGAGGTGGAGCAGCTCCTAACTCCTTGTTGACATTTGACGCTCGTTGCGCCGCTCTAATACTGAAACCACACTGTTAGGTTTCAATAAAAAATACACACCCATAGACCAAAACATATAGGTGATGTCGGAAGGAGCAAAGTAGGATTTGTGTCGTTCAGAGTTCGGCACGAAAGTATCTAAACGGTTTTCAATACTTGTCATTGTTTCACTCTGGTGAGAGGGGTTAACCTTCTTTTTGCTGATTCCAATGATGTGGATCAACATGTTTGCGAAAGGATTTAACTTCAATTTGGAGTAAGCTGGTGTTGTTGTCAGAGAGCATATATTCAAGTAGCACCACTGTGATTTGAGAGAGTCTTGTAAACTTTAAAAGAGGACGACCCAGAATGAAAACATTTTCCATGTTAATGAGCAAAAATTAACAATCAATTATAAATGATTGCAAAGGCATTAACCTTGTGAATGTCATCTCGTCTACTATTTTTAATGAAAGGACTCGACATCTAGCGCAATAGCTATTTTTGGAAAATTAAGTGCACAGAGCACAGAGTCATCAAACGAGAGTAAGGCGATGGGTGTGAATAATGCATACCTCCAAAAGAAGCATTTCTTGTCAGCAATTAGGAATCCTTACGCTCTAATGAGGGTCATTCGCAACAGAATGCTAAGCACAACGGCTTTTTTTGCCAAGTTATTTTAATAACTTTTGATATTTTACAGTTTCTGTGAATGGGTGACTGTTGGTTGGGGTTTTGTTTCTTCGTTGATTTTATAATGCGGCATTTTATCATCCTCAAATCTCACACAAAATTTAAATTTAAAAAATATTTGATGTGTTTTATTTACGAATCCCTCCGTGGAAAATCCGTGAGTGGAACACGATTTCTCACTTGGTAAAGCGGAGATTTTCTGTAATCTGCTGAGACTAATAGCGTTTTCGATTGGGATACGAAAAGCACTCTTCTTATACTCTAGAGCACTTTTATTACTCTAGAGCAATTTTTTCGTTTTCGATTGGGATACAAAAAGCACTCTTTTTTTACTCTAGAGTACTTTTGAAGAATCTGGATTCCAAGTCAGATTTACACCAACATGCACCAACACAAAAACATTTAACATCTGACTTATGTCAGTTTGAAGTTTGCATTTCGCAGTTTGATTTGTGTTTTTTGTTATTTCTGCGAAAACTATAATTAGAAACTAAAATATTTTTGGATAATCATGTTCTAAAATTCATAAGCTTTGTTTTGACACCAACTCGCCAATGGTTGAATTTATAAAAAAGCCGCAATGAGTAAAAGAGAATTTCATATGATGGTTTTCATTGATAGCTAATAGCTATAATTGCGACCTAAAGATAAACAATAAGCTGTCAAATGGCACACTTCCACACATACAAAACCAGAGTTACCTCTTTAATGTTCGATTGGGACGGGTAAAATCGGAAATCTGAGAGTAAATCTAAAAATCCCAATCGAAAACGCTATAATATTTCGTCGGCTGAGAATTGGTTTGACGTATACGCCAAAATGCACTTTTTGGACAATGAATGCAGTCTTATGTTTTCGAGTATGCTCTTTCCAAATATTTTATCAATTTGGTCCTATCTCTAGCCTATCCTGAGATATCTAGTATTGATTTGACGTATATCCACCCAAATTAATAAGATCGAATATTGGTTTGACGTAAATGCCATTTTTTTTTTTGGATATACGTCAAATTTTCTATGCAATTCCCACTTTATTTATACCCTATCCCATAGGGGTATATTAGTTTTGATACTTAGTTTGTAACATAGAGAAATAATTTAGCTACATATGCCCCGTGTCCTAGGGGTATCTAATAAATTGGAACTGGCCCTCCAGGTTGGGGGTTGTGCTTTGGGTTAACTACCCACCCACAGAAAAAAAACATGGTTACGAAGCAACCAATAGCCTCGGAAAGGACGGATTTTATTGTTGACGACCCTGCTAAACGAAAAAAGGACAACGACGTTCGTATCTGCACCTGGAATGTGAGAACATTAAACAGGAGAGGTGCAGGCGAACAACTAGCGGAAGCCCTAAACTGCTACAAAGCAGACATTACTGCCATCCAGGAAATACGATGGGACGGGCCGGGCAAAAAGAGGATGAAAAACTGTGACATATACTACGGACCGTGTTATAGTGAGCAGAAACAGCGACTATTCGGATGCGGATTTGTTATAAGTGCCAGACTTAGGCAAGAAGTCTTATGTTTCCAAGACATTAGCGAACGCATAGTAACAATCCGCATCAAGGCCAAATTCGCCAACATAAGCCTTATATGCGCTCACGCTCCGACGGAAGAAAAAGATGATATAGCTAAGGATTGCTTCTACGAGCTCCTCGACAAAACCTATGAGCGACTACCGAAGTACGATGTTAAAATCGTGCTGGGAGATTTTAATGCAAAGGTAGGAAGAGAAGACATCTTTAGAAGTATTGTCGGAAAACATAGCCTACACGACAACACGTCTGGTAACGGACTTAGGCTAATTGATTTCGCTACGGAACGAAATGCCACTATAGCCAGCACACGATTTCCTCACCTCGATATCCATAAGGGGACATGGCGGTCTCCAGATCAACGAACGGTCAACCAAATTGATCACATTGCGATAGATAAGAGGCACGCATCCAGTATTTTGGATGTCCGAACATTCCGAGGAGCTAACATCGACTCGGACCACTACCTTGTAGCAGCCAAGGTAAGAATGCGGATATCCACCACGCCACAACAATCCAGAAATACTGTGAAAAAATTTAATGTCGGAAGACTGCAATCGCAAGAGACCGCCAAGACCTTCGCACAACGCGTATCCCTTAACCTCTCGATTAACACCATACCACAAGCATCGAATGTCGAAGAGCAATGGCAACGATGCCAACAGGCCATTAGATCAGCCGCAACTGATTTGCTAGGTTTCTCGCGCCCACCAGCAAGAAACCCCTGGTTTGATGAGGAATGCCGACAGATGCTCGCAGCCAAGAACGAGGCCTACAAGGCTAAGCTGCAGGTGAAGACGAGAGCTGCCATTGAGCTCTATAGGCAAAGAAGAAGGGAAGAACATCGGCTTTTCAGCAAGAAGAAAAAAGAGCAAAAAAGAAAAGCGCGCGATCGAGGATATAGAGAGGTGCCACTCCAGGAACGATGTTCGCAAGTTTTACCAAAGTGTAAAACGTCAAAGCCAAGGATACAAGGCTCGAACAGAATCCTGTCGAGATGAACAAGGAAATATTGTAGTTGAGACACAGTCGATGCTGAGGATAAGGAAGAACCACTTCTGCAGACTGTTAAACGGCGATGACGAACAACATTCCGCTGTCAGGCAGAACGAACCATTCAATATTGGCAACGACAGCGAAAACTGCCAACCACCCGACCTGAGTGAAGTGAGGATAGCAATATCTAAACTCAAGCTTAATAAGGCTGCCGGAAATGACGGCCTTCCCGCTGAGCTCTATAAGGCCGGCGGAGATGACTTGGTAAGTAACATCCACCAACTCATAAGCCAAATCTGGTCGGATGAAAATATGCCTGAAGAATGGAACCTCAGCATCGTTTGCCCGATCCACAAAAAAGGAGACCCTCTGAACTGCGCCAACTACAGAGGCATAAGTCTCCTCAACATCGCCTACAAGATCCTATCTGCCGTAATATGTGAACGCCTGAAACCGTTTACCAACAACCTGATTGGCCCTTATCAGTGTGGTTTTAGGCCAGGAAAGTCCACAACCGATCAAATTTTCACACTTCGGCAGATCCTGGAAAAAACTCAAGAAGTCCAAATCGATACCCACCACCTATTCATCGATTTCAAAGCCGCATATGACAGCATTTAATATATTCTGCCCTAGCGAGGTATCCGTCGGAGCGGACATTTTTCCGCAACGCATACTTCGTCGGAGATTCAAATACCATTCGAGGTATGTGTCATCGGAAAGAAATACTTCACAAATGCGACGACGAAGCTCGTCCTGTTGAGGGGTGGTTTTTTCGTTTGAGCTCGACACAAATTCAAACGATTAGTACGAAAATTACTTAAATAAATAGTTTTATATATATTTACAATATATGATTTACATACAATTTTCTATTACTCCACTTCACTTCGTAAACAAATTCCGCTAAGAATTTGTGTCGGAGGAAATCGGAAAAAGAATTGCACTTAGCTGTCAACAATTGAACGAAAAATGCACCTGAACGCACTTCAACGCAATTCGCTGGGATGCGTTACAAAATGTCGGAGAAATATTCCGCACAGCTTTTCGGAAGAATACCTCGAAGCAAAAATCATCGGAATCGTACAAAATCGGAGAATTTTTAGCTCCGACAGATACCTCGCTAGGGCCTATTATAAAAAATATATGGGCTTCATTTAATACACTAACAAAGTGCCATAAGTCTCTACGACGTATGATTATCCTTAACATCATACAAAATATGATTACCTTTCACATCTTTGATTACGATCTATATATGGTTTTTGTGAAATTAGGATGAAATCGGAAATCTATGTGTTGTGCGTGCGTAAAAAAACATTTTTAATTAAAAATTTCGCAGGAAATGACTTTTTGTTTTTCAATGATCAAGATTTATTTTTGTGAAGTAATGTTTAGCATTCTACCCAAATGAAATAGAATTTTCCAATAATTCTTATAACCAGCTACAAAAGTAAAATTTCTATTTCCAGTAACAAACATTTTCCAAAACGAAATATACTTTTTCCATTTTTCTATAATCATGTTTAGTTCCCCCCCCCCCCCCATGTAATGCTGGCAATAAAACAAATAACTTTTTTTTCTTTCACGCCACAGTAGATACCTATACCAAACGTCAAAATTTACTAATTCACAAATATTGAAATTCGCAAACATTTTGCCAGTAAGGGTAATCCAGCAACGTTGGAAAGTCGTCGTAAACGTTGTCAACGTGATAAAATTACGACGTGATAAACGAACTGTCAAAATTTGTATGGGAAATCTTTTCCAACAATATCGGAATTTTCTCACATGAATTGGGTGCGTAAATATTTACCATACGTTGTAAACTTTTGAAATGCTATTTGACATTTAACCAGCACTTTTACACATCATACGTATGCGCTAAACTGAAAAAAATTATAAAGAACGGAAAGAGAACAATAGGAACAAAATTCTATCAATAAATTAATTACTAAAATTAGATTGAATTCAGTGGGTTACAGAATTATTTAGTGGTGCAGTTTTAGGGTCGTTCATGAAACGTCGTCGTAAAATTACAATCTTCGCACGTAATACAATTCCGACGTTGCATGAATACCCTTCGGACGGAAAACTGAGTTTTCGCAAAAACACCGGAAACCTTCATCGAAAACCGAGTTTTCCCACACATTGTCAGTTCTCAAAACCTAGTAGGTTACAACGTAACCTTCTCATAATTACTTCGCAGACGTCATCTCGTTGAAGGTTGTTGGAAAGAACACACATTTTCATACATTCTACACGTGTTCCACACGTCCCACAAAACAGCTGATGAACTGGCTGTCAAAACAAATGTTGTTTTTTCAGGTCTCAGTAAATTTTCTTCATATCCATTATCCATTTTAATTTTGTATAATTAAAATGGATATTATGTTGCAGTTTCAAAATTTGCATAAGCATTTGTTTGCGTTTTTTTTTCTTAGCAGCGGGCTTGTTCTGTTGTCAAAATCTTTAGATTTTTTCATTTTGAACTTCAAATGCTAATATGTATTAGTTTGATTATATTAGAATTTATTTTATTATTCAATTACAATATTTTCACACACAAATGTTGCAGCTAGTATCACAAATCACAATTCACAGCTGATTGAAATGTCAAACGAAACCTGGTCAGAGTTCGGTGTGAAAGCATCCAGTGGTTTACGTAAACTTTTTGCCAAAAACTCAGTTTATGATTCGGTGTGTAAGCACTATTAGGGCTAATTATTGACGAATATGAAATAGAATAGTTCACAATTACGTCCCATCTACATGGTAACTAGCAGATAAACTATGCGCTGAACACACCCACCACATCGTACAGCCGAAATATTTTCCCAATTGGATCCATTCAACGCCTGAATTAACACCCTCAGCTGTCATGCGTATACTATTTTCATCGTTCGAAGTGCCAAGCAAAACAACGACATAAAACAAAAACAAACAAAGAATTTCTGCATACCTCTTGCAATTTGGAAATCGCAACCATTACCATACCCACCAAGCAAAAACCTCCGCTCTGCGGTGATATTGTTTAATTTTCACCCACGACTTCGAAAGACAGACATACGTAGAGAGATGGCTTCGAACGACTCGGGGGTGGATACGAGTAACGACAGCAACGATGGCAACTTCATTCTTCCAATACCCCTGATAATCCCAAATCTTCTGGACTTAAAGATTCTAGATGACGCCACCGCCGCCAACGATGACGAAACATCGCAGCCTTTTGTTCAGCCACAGCCAAAACCATCCGATATGGGACCATTAATGCGGCCCTCCAGTCTTCCGTCCGGGAGTCATTCGTTAAAGATGCGATGTCGCTCTAAAATGAAGAATCGTCTGCGCAGCAACTATCCAAACATATTGGCCGAATCGAATGGCCGTAGACTTCGTCTTGCCGCCTCCACGTGCAATATAGAACTACTCACACGAATGCTGGACAATGGGACCGATCCAAACTGCTCGGACGAACACAGACGCAGTCCGTTACATTTGGCCGCGTGCCGAGGCTACGCTGACATCGTTGAGCAACTCCTCAAGTATGGTGCCAATCCAAATATAGTCGACTCTCTGGGAAACACACCCCTCCACTTGGCCGTTATATCGGCTAGCTCGAACAATTTCAATGTGGTGGTAAGGATTCTGCTACAATACGGTGCCAGTGTACATGTTGACGACCGAAGTGGAAAGACACCCTTCGAGCTAGCCGAGAGTAAGTGGCGGCTGTTGAAGTTGCGCTACCAGAACCCAACGCCGGAAAAACAAAAAATTCTCGAGGACATGTGTCTGCTGATCAGGCTATTGTTGCGGCATTATTGCCTTCAGAAGCAGGACGTTGACGATTTGGACGCACTCGAAAGTCGTCTGAAGAACCTCAGCACCGAAGACCAGATGGCGGAGGCCGACGCGCTGTTGGCCAGCGTCGAGCGAATGTCGCTGAACAAGTAGGTGCAATCGTATCGCACCGAGGAGACCAAGTAAATAATAGTTTCTTTTTATTTTACTATGCGTGAGAAGATATCATTTAGAATAAACTTTGACCTTTATTACAAAAACAACACAGCAAGAGTTTTGTTCTTTTTTATTCAACTTTGATGGCTCGTTCGTCGTGCTCTCGGAATCGAGGTCAAGGATGAATTTGGTTGGCAAAACGTAATGCAATGGTGACAGCTGTAGCTGGGCTGATCGCGATCATATGGTGTTTGACAGTTTAGCTGACAGAAAATCGATGTAAACAAAGGCAGCGTTTGGTTGGTCGCGTGCGTGAAAGGTCTATCGTAAACTAGATGCACTAGTTGAGGGTGTGTTGGAAGGACTTGGAATTGGAATCAGGAAACTTGATTGCGGTAAGTTAGCTATTTGTGGTAGTCGATGGTATGTACGCTGTTGACACGTGTACCTCATGCATTGCTGTCTGCAATTATCATGTAAGAATTGATTTTGACGACTAGCGTGTGTTCTGACGACAACTCCAGCCAGCATGGAACTCTGAACCAGGTGAACACAAACATTTGCTTATTGGCATCAATGAAATCATGAGTTGTCAGTGAAACTGGAGGGGTGAATTTGCATTGCCATTGATCTAGTAACGATTTACTGTTCTTAGTCCGATTTGCTTAGAAGACCAGCAAATACGTTCATGATGATGTGCTACTTCTTTATTTCCAAGGTTTTTACTGCATTCCCACTGGCTTGCGGTCAAACTGCAAGTTTCGGATGCATAATCGGTGGTCAATCAAATGCTTTTGTGTGAATCAAAGCCTGCCCCTCTCTCCGGGTGGTATGCAAACGTAATCACTTACATAAGTAGCGCAAAATTCCGAAGTGAACCTTGGCCTCAGCTAACACGCCTTCTTCTGTGTTTTTTTTTTTGTTTTTACTCCATCCACCATCTGAATGGGAATCAAAGACTGCTGGACCAAGCGCTAGTGTCCATTTGTTTTAAATTTCGGTCTAGAACGCGTTAAATTTGTAGTTGAATCTTTGCTTCCTAAGCCCTCGAAACTCTCCCTGATTTTGATACGTTCAGCCTGCTTCATAGCGCTAAAGTTGCACAGAGTTATGAAAGATCGTTCTTCTGGCGTTGCATAATCCTCGTAGTGCAGTACTTACTTAAGTGACGCTACAGTCCGGGGTGAACCTGGGCCTCTATCAACATACCTCTCCAAATAGCCCGGTCCTTAGCTAACTGCCTCCAGCTGCCCTTTTTAAGTTGGTTGGGGTCGGTTTCTACATTTGCGCGCCACTTAAGGCAAGGTTTTCCTCTACTCCGTCCAACATCTGGCTGGGATAGGAAGACTGCGAACCGGAGTATTGGTGTCCATTCGATCTAGGCATCTTAAAAGTCCAATGCGGAGTTTTTGTTACTAGTGGCATATCGCTGTATAGCTCGTATAGTTCTTGGTTTAATCTTCGTCTCCGTAGCCAGTCAACAAAACGGAACCGATTATTTTTCGAAGAGCAGGATGATCAGGGTCTTACATAGGATCTCCTTAGTAGTTCTAGTGAGGGCTTTACTACTGCATTGCCATCTTTGCCCGAAAAAACAGCGCAGAGGTTGGCAAGAGTAATTCTTCGTTTGATTGCCGAGATGATGCTGTCAGAGTCAATAGCGCAGCCGAGGTAGATAAAGTCCCGTACTACCTCAACGTTATATCTGTTAATGGTGACGTTCTGGCTCGGGAGTTTTACACATTTCTCACAACAATCAGATTATAGAAGTCACATGACAGTGCATCGCCTTGCCGTTACCATTTTTTGGTATCGAATGTGTCGGTGAGATCGTTTCCGACCCTGATGGCGCAGCGAGAATTCTCCATCGTCATCCTGCACAGACGGACGAGTTTGGGCGGTATACCAAAACTAGAAATGGCTCTGACAAGCTCGTCTCGATAGATGATGTCGTATGCGGCTTTGAAATCAATAAATAAGTGTGGTGGGTATCGATTTGGACTTCTTGGTTTTTTTTTCCAGAATCTGCCCAAGTGTGAAGATTTGATTAGTTGTGGACTTTCCTGGCCTACAACCACACTCATAAGGGCCGATTAGGTTGTTGGTAAACGGTTTCAGGCGTTCCTATATTACGGCAGCGACGATCTTGTATGCGATATTGAGGAGACTTACGAAGTTGGTGCAGTTCAGAGGGTCCCCTTTTTTGTGGATCGGGCAAACGAAGGGTTCCATTCTTCAGGCATACTTTCATTCGACCAGATGTGGCTTATGAGTTGGTGGATGTTACGTACCAAGTCATCTCCAACGGCTTTATAAAACTCGGGGGGAAGGCCGTCATTTCCTGCGGCCTTGTTAAACTTGAGTTTATTTTGCTAACCACACTTTTACTTAATGGTTTGTTCTGCTTGGCAGTGTGGAAGATTGTTCGTCAGCGCCGTTTAACAGACTACATAAGTGGTTCTTCCATAACCTCAGAATCGACTGTGTCTCAACTACGATATTCCCATGTTCATCTCGACAGGATTCTGTTCTAGCCTTGTAGGTCTTGCAGTTTTTTACTTTGGTAGACCTTGCGAACATCATTTTTGGAGTGGCATCCCTCTATATCCTCAATCAAGAGCTCTTCTTGCTCCCCTCCTTCTTTGCCTATAGAGATTAATAGCAGCTCTCGTCTTCACCTGCAGTTTAGCCTTGTAGATTCGAGCATCCTTCGGCATTTTTCATCAAACCAAGGGCTTCTTCCTGATGCGCGCAAGAAACGTAGAACATCAGTTGCGGCTGATTTAGTGTTGTGGCGTGGTGGAATCGGCACTTATACCTTGGCTGCAACAAGGTAGTGGTCCGAGTCGATGATAGCCCCTCGTAATGTTCGGTCATCAAAAATACTTGATGCTTGACTCTTGCCTAAGGCAATGTGATCAATTTGGTTGACAGATCGATGATTTGGACACTGCCATGTCCCCTTATCAGAGTTGTAAAAGACTGCAATCTTTCTGTAATACAATCTCTGAATTCAAAGCAATCGTCTTATAGTTTACGATTCATCCAATTGAGTTAATTTAAGGACTTAGACTTCAGTACTGAAATCACCATTCCTTTTGAAGTCTGCGACTGGATCAGTCTTTTGGAGCAGTCTGTATATTAAAATCAATTGAATACAAGTCTTTGGAATTACATTGCGTTCTCTGAAGTCACCTTGTAGTCTTTACCATTGAAGTCACCCGCATTCACTTGAAGTCTCTGGGACTTCAAACATTTAAGTTGAAGTCTTTGGAATTTCAGTCCTTTTTTTCTGAAGTTCTTACTCAACTATCTTGTAGAAAATGTGTTAGTACTCGTCTTGACTTTCGTAGGTATTTAGCGATGAAACAGAACGGTCTGCAATATATAAATCCCAGAGATTTCAACTAAAATGTTTGAAGTCCCAAAGACTTCATAGAACATTTTTGAAGACCCAGAGACAGAGACGTATTTAAATGATCTGGTTTAACTCTGAGTTAACTTAGCACTAAAAGTACGGGTCAAAATAAAATCATGTTTCTCAAGTTCGAGATCAAATTTGCCCGTGATTTATCTTTCCGCATTTGTTTATACCATTACAACATGTTCGTTAAAAAGAGACGAAATATTATCTACTGTTCCTGCGTTTACTCGATTATTGGCGCAATACCAATGACATATCGATATAAGTTATGCATTCCCCATATTTATCCGAGTATTACGTTACGGTAGTTATTGGTGATTTGTGAGAAGGAACATTGCAAATTAGTGGAAATATATATAAAAGAAGGGGGCTAAACGTGTCTGTCTGTATGAATGCGCTAATCTCAAAAACTGCTGAACCGATTTCGATGTGGTTTTCACTGTAATGATCTGCATTTCTCTGGCCAGGATATAGTGTATTCAATTGCTATATCACTTACAGCAGCTGACCATTCGAGGTGTAAGTGTCAGAAAACAATTTTTTCGTCAATAAACAGCCCCTAACACGACAACGGCTTATTGGATTTAAAAACAAAAGGAATAGTATTTAGTTAATTCGTCCAGGATTCATTTAAGCTATAAATCCTCCATCCGTGTTATCTTAAAGCTGAGCTATGCTCAAAATAATGCCTGAAATCCTCGCCAGCATTTTTCCATCAGTGGAGACCGCAGCCAACATCCATGCAGCAGTGGGTGGCGTCATAGTGTGTAAATTAAATTATTCTAAGTTTTATTAATTAAAAAAGAGAAGAAACGTCGACGTCCGCATTGCTCCCATGAAGCGTTGCTACAGATGAACTGCCTACGATCAATGAGTATAGAACTACATAGAGAACGCATCACAGCTAAACGAATTGTAGCCGTTTCAGACGCGGGCGGTAAGTGTGAATCGTCGTTCGTATCCATCGGCTACGCTGTTGTTTGATGCCGCGGTAGCAATGTGAATGAATACTGGGGTATCAATATCAGTAAATTTTTGTTGTATGAGATGCGCACTCTATGTAGTTTTATACTTTTTGGTAACAGGTACCCGACTGACTGGGGCACTTGCTGGGACTATATTTTATAAAACGAATATCGTTGAAATCACTTCGATCTCGATGAAATTCGATTTCATAAAACGAGTATCGTTCTTGATTTTACGATACTCGTAATTTCTTACGACTGGCATTGGGCAGTCGTATAGCTTTCGTTTTCGTTGAGCTGTCATAAATTTCTCGTTTTACACAATCGCGCTTTGTCGTGACTATCGTTTACTTCTGTTTCGTTTACTTGCCGTTCGTTTCGTTTTATGTAATAGAGCCCCTGGTTAGGTGATTGTTTGCTTACCCAAACAGAAAACAAATCATGTGTTCAACTCGTGTTAATACAGTTTTTTATTTTATTATTCGGTTCGTTTAATCGGGTTCGCCAACTCGGGTTAGAGTAAAATCCAACTCGATTAAATTCGGTTTAA